>CM061540.1:222576031-225076031 GCA_030864215.1 Capsicum pubescens | reverse complement strand
AGTATAAACATGTTGATGTTAAACTTGTAACGTACCAATGACCATATCAGGAGAACTTTCCTGATCTTATTTGTACTGAAGTGCATAGAATATGTTTGCACGCTGCCCACTGGTGGCACTGGAAGTGGCAACTTGCAAAATTGGGAGTCCGGACTAAGCTGGGGGGCAATTATGCTAACTTTTAGAACTCACCTGATGACACTGTCCGACCCTATGTCCTGGCTTGCCACATCTGAAACATACATCATTGCCAGCTCGACAGACACCCTGATGGTTTTTGCCACACTTCTAGAAAAGAGGATTTATTTGGCCACTGCTAACACTACCCTAAGGTTTAGGGCCAGGTGCCATACCTTTGTTTCCATCTCAGAATATAGGCACAGGAGCACTATCTAAGGATATAGCTAGAACTAAAGATTTTAGGTGGAACTAAGAACGATTTCCTCCCTCTGACTTAGGCTGAGTGAAGTTGAAGCTATCTATTGATGTGTGTGCAGATGCTAACATATTTGAGGCTTTTAACTGAGAATAATTGCAAATTCTTAAGCAATATTTGTCATTTTTTATTGTTTTATCTTTGATTTTGTAGTGAAAGTCAAGAGGCAAGAGAACCAAAAATGATGGAAGAAACAGAGTTGAAATCTGAAGAAAATAGAAGAGAAGTATGGATGACGACATTCCTGATAAGTCGTCAGCACTCTGATAGGTTATCATCTTCATCGTCTACCTTAAATAGAGAATGGAATTCAGTTGGAATAAGTGACGACAACATGTGATAAGCCGTCAGCCTTGTGATAAGCCGTCAGAGTCGCTGTCAGCCTTAGACAGAACATGGGAGATGAGGTGGAGAAGTGACGACATTGTCTGATATGTCGTCACAATTTTTATAAGACATCAGGATTCACCATTAGACTTCAGCAGAAATTATCAAAATTGAAGAGGAGCTAATGACATCCATGATAAGTCGTCAGCCTCCTGATAAGGCATCACGCATGTCGTAACCTAATCCAAGAAGAACACTGAACTCTGTGATATTATTTCCACAATTAGGCTGAAGTATTTAAATCATAGTTTAGGGTTTCTAAGGGGGATTCTGAACCTATTTTGGAACGCACGTATTTTGCTATTTTCTCTGTAATTTCTTGGATTGACCAAAAGAATTAACTTTGAAGAGATTATCATCAATATTTTGGGATTTCTACTTTGATCTGATCTGAGAAACACTCATTGCTATTCATGTTGTTGTAAGTTCATCTTTCAAATTATGAACTCAACTTGTTGTATCGATTATTACATTATGAGTGGCTAAATCCCTTTAACCTAAATTATGGGATGTATGGGTTAGGTCTTGCTAAGTTGCTAAGTGTTCAAGATTCTAAAGGTAATAGGACTCCTTGATAATTCTAAGGTTTTTATTATTTTCTATTGGTTGCAAATGATAGATAGCACCTGCTTTGATTTGCTTGAGATAAGAAATCAACTATAGTTGGAAGTGAATTATTGACAGGGACTTGGAAGCTACCTAGCTTCCGTTTAATAATTGACGTTGTAACAAGGTTAATTAACCATAGGTCAAGTCTGGTCAATGAATATAAATTCCCTAACTCTGAGATGATTAGGTAATTAAATGCTTAAGTAGGTCGAGAGACATTTAAGAATAACTTCGATAAAGATAATCTGTTGTTCCTACCTATCGTAAGAATCTTGAATCACTATTAGCATCTGTCAAGTACCGAAACCCATAGTGAACTTAATTCTGGTTTTCCATAAACTCTTGATTACAAACACTGAAACTAAAGTGACCAATAATTATTTGCTAAATTCTCATAACCCCCAATTTACCGAAAACTACTAACTATCAGTTGATTAACTCGCATACAACTCAGATTCATACCATATTTCCAGTGGGATTCGACCCCAACCTAGTTGAGTTATATATTGACAACGATCACTTACATTCTCACATGAGAGATGTAGTTTGAGTGTTATCAAAAATGGTGTCGTTGCCGGGAATATGGTTGTAAATTGAAGTTTGTGTGCACTAATTGACTTTTTGTCAAGTTTCCTAGTTTTACATTTATTAGTTGTTTTTGTTTATTGCAGGATCTTTGTAGTGTATGCCAAGAACCAGACGTTACAGAGAACCATTATTACCATTTATGGACGTCGGATTTTCTTATAACCGACATAACATCACCATGTGAGCCGCATGGAGTCCAAGATTTTGCCCTCCTAAGGAGAGAACCCCACATTGGCGGGGGTGTCGTACTCTTACCAGGGAGTAAAACTTCAATCTCATTATCACAATCCCATACTCGTCCTCTGACCCACAATTATCAACATCAATCCTACGGTGGCACGTAGTTTTGGGGAAATACCATATTTCCTGCTCGGTGCAAAATACTCCTCCCAGACTCAGCTCAAAACGCGTTAGGAAATCCACCTTAATCAATATCAACTCATTGGTCTATTTTAAAGACCAAAACATAAATATATATCTCATCTGCAAATCATAAACATCTTGTGGATTCCTAACCCGACTCAACTCAACACAATCTTTCTCAAAATCAAGTACATTTGCTTTTCGAATCATTTTCAAATATCAAAGCTTCAAGGAAACATCATAGGAATCATTCTTGACTTTCAATATCAAATATCGATATCTATTAAATAGTCAAATTTCTCATGGAAAGGCATAACTCATGACACTTGTCTTAAATCGCTTAGAAATCATCAATACATAATGACAATATACAACTCATGGAATAAATTCTCAATTTAAGAAACATGATGGTGAAATAATCATAAATATCAAACTTATTCAACTCAAATCTCATAAATCATAAATAAAGAAATTTGGGTGTAAACCTACTTGCAAAATCATGTATATCAATAATAGAAAGTAAATCTTTAAGCACAAGAACGAAAGGAGTGTTCTTGTTCAAGCCCCACATACCTTGGATTATAATTTTTGGAGATGTAGAAACTTTTTTGGAACTTCTTCCTTACATTTTTGAGCTAAGATCCTTGATGCTTTTGACTAGGGAAGCTTAATTCTTGGACAACTTGGAGAAATCTATGGAAGATCCTTGAATTTCTTGGAAGGAGTTTTGATTTTTAGGTTGATAGAAAACCCTAGTTTTCAAGAAAATTCTTGGAGAAATTAGAGAGAAATAGGAGAAAATGATCTTCTCTTTACTACTTTGATGTATATATAAGACAACAAGGATTGGAAATGACCAAAATGCCTTTTTGAAAAAGCTGAAATTCATTGATCGGGGCCTGTGACGGTGGATCTGACGGTCCGTCAAGTCTCCTAACGGTCCACCAGATCATCTGTCACTCGAATGCCAAAACTGGAACGTTCTTCCTCGACGTGAAGGTCAAAGTGAAGGTCCGTCAGGAAATTGACGGTCCACCAAGTCGTCCGTCAATCGAGGGCCAGAAACAGGACATTCTGTCTCGACCTGACGGACCCCTTGATGGTCCATCAACTTTTTGATGGTCCACCATCTTGTCCGTCACACGGTGACCAGGAAGAGGGGTCACTGCCTTGGCTTGACGGGACACTTGACGGTCCGCTAGGTCGACCGTCAGACCTGGGCGATCCGATATCGCTGAGTAAAACAGCTATAACTCCCTCGTCTGAAGTTGGATTTCAATGAAATTGGTATCGATGGAAAGCTTATTCAATGATCTACATGACAAAAAGTAGAAATTAGAGAAATACAATATGTTTTAAACATCAATCACTTTGGAAGTCATACATATCCACTCAAAAGATGGATTTAGGCTTAAGAAATGATCGGGGTATTATAATATCTCCCCCTTGTACACATTCGTCCTCGAATGTTGCCAGATAGGCCAAGAACAAGAGAAAATGAGGATGTATAGCTGAAAAGACTCACATCTAAGGGCTCACTTCACTTTAAACTTTTGAGTACTTCCCCAAATGCACGGACCATAGAGAGAATAACCATATAGTTGAATACATTAGATTAGAAGGAAACTGAATTAAGGGAATAGTACCTTCAGCTTGATTCGAACTCATGGAGAAAAGATAAGGGTAACTAGCTCACATATATGCTTCTGCTTCCCAAGTGTCACCCTCGACTAATTGATTTTTCCACAGAACTTCAACCAAGGGAACTTCCTTGTTCCTCATTCTACGGACTTGATAATCTAGGATTTCAAACGGGGTTTCATCATATGAAAGGCTATCCTGAACATCACAACCTTTCGACGGATCAACAAAAACAGAGTCTCAATGTGCTTCTTAAGCATAGAAACATGAAACACAGGATGGACAGCTGACAACTCTGCAGGCAACTCAATCTTATAAGCTGCTTTCCTAACACGATTCAAAACTCTATAAGGGCCAACATATCTGGGACTCAGCTTCCCTTTCTTTCCAAATCTTTTCACCCCTTTCATGGGTGAAATTTTCAAGTACACCATATCACCAACTTCAAACTCAAGAGCTCTTCTTCTCACATCTGCATACGACTTTTGACGACACTGGACTATCTTCAACCTCTCCCGAATTAACTTAACTTTCTCCATAGCCTCAAATACAGCATCAGGTCCAATCACATCATCTTCACCCACTTCAAACCAACCTATGGGAGATCTACATCTTCTCTCATATAAAGCTTCAAATGGAGCCATTCCAATGCTAGCATGAAAACTATTATTGTAAGCAAATTCAATCAACGGCAAATGTTCATCCCAACTTCCTTTGAAATCAAGAACACAAGCCCTCAACATATCCTCCAAAGTCTGGATAGTCCTCTCAGCCTGACCATCTGTCTACGGATGAAAAGTGGAGCTAAGATAAACTTGGGTGCCAAGACCCTTCTGAAAGGCTCTCCAAAACTGAGAAGTAAACTGAGTACCTCTATCAGAGATGATAGACAACAGAACTCCATGCAACCTGACTAACTCTCGAATATACAACTTAGCATAGTCCTCCGTGGTGAAAGATGTATGTACTGGTATGAAATGTGCTAACTTAGTCAACCTGTCTACAATGATCCAAATAGAATCATGATGACGATGAGAGAGAGGTAAATCGGTCACGAAATCCATATACACCACTTCCCACTTCCAAGTAGGAATGTTAAATTCTTGCATCACCACCGGGTCTCTGGTGCTCTATCTTTACCTGCTAGCAAGTTGCACACTCTTCTACGAACTTCACTATATCCTTTTTCATACCATTCCACCAATAAATTTCCCATAAATCGTGGTACATCTTGGTAGCATCGGGATGAATAGAATACCGTGCGCCATGCGCCTTATCTATAATTCTCTGCCTCAGATCATCAACATCAGGCACGCACAATCTATTTTGAAATCTCAATACACAATCTCCCCTTTGGGGGAAAACCTCCACCTTTTGGTGTTTAACTGATTCTTTCAGTTCAAGCAAACGAGAATTCGTGTCCTGCTTCTCCTTCACTTCCAAAACTAGGAAAGATTCTGAACTACTTTGGACACAAACATTACCCTCAGCTGAGTCAAGCAATCTACCACCTAACCTATCCAAATGATGCACTTCACGGGCTAAGTCCCTTTTATCTTCCTCAATAAGTGCTACACTACCCATGGACGATCTACTAAGGGCATCTGTCACTACATTGGCCTTGCCCGGGTGGTACAACACACTCATATCATAGTCCTTTAATAATTCTAACCATCGCCTCTACCGAAGATTCAACTCTCTCTTAGTAAACACATACTGTAAACTCTTGTGATCCGTAAAAACATCAACATGAACACCGTAAAATAGTGTCTCTAGATTTTCAAATCAAAAACCACTGCAGCTAACTCGAGGTCATGGGTCGGATAATTCTTTTCATGAGGTTTCAACTGCCTGGAGGTATAGGCTATAACCTTACCCTTCTACATCAACACGCAACCCAAACCAACTCTGGAAGCATCACAATATACCACAAAATCATCTACACCATTAGGCAGGGTCATCACAGGGGCTGAAGTTAGTTGATTCTTCAACTACTGAAAACTCTTCTTGTAAGAATCTGACCACTGGAAGTTAACCTTTTTTTGGGTCAACCAGGTTAAAGGAATAGAAATAGAAGAGAAACCTTCGACAAAACGACGGTAGTAGCTAGCTAGACCCAAGAAACTCCTAATATCAGATAGGTAAATAAGTCTTGGCCAATTTTTCACAGCTTCTACCTTTTGAGGATCAACTCTAATACCATCAGAAGAAATAATATGACCCAGAAAGAAAACTAACCGAAGCCAAAATTCACACTTGCAAAATTTAGCAAACAACTGTTGATCCCTAAGGGCCTGTAAGACAATT
The DNA here is from genome assembly GCA_030864215.1 of Capsicum pubescens. Lineage (NCBI taxonomy): Eukaryota > Viridiplantae > Streptophyta > Magnoliopsida > Solanales > Solanaceae > Capsicum > Capsicum pubescens. The sequence goes on along the minus strand of CM061540.1, from coordinate 225,069,700 downwards.
CAAAGATGATCTGCATGGTCATTTTCACTCTGGGAATATACAAAGATATCATCTATAAACACAATAACGAACATATCTAGGTACGGTCTAAACACCCGATTCATGAGGTCCATAAAAGTTGTCGAGGCATTCGTTAGCCCGAAGGACATGAACAAGAATTCAAAATGACCATAACAAGTGAGGAAAGCCATCTTTGGAATATCACACTCTCTGACTTTAAGTTGGTGATAACCGAATCTCAAATCTATTTTTGAGAAGTAGCTGGCACCTTGCAGCTGATTAAATAGGTCATCAATTCTAGGAAGAGGGTACTTGTTCTTGACTGTGACCTTGTTAAGCTGACTATAGTAAATGCATATGATCAATGAACCATCTTTCTTTTGCACGAATAGAACGGGTGCACCCAAGGGAGACATACTGGGCCTTATAAAACCCTTATCAAGAAGATCTTTGAGTTGTTTTTTCAACTCCTTAAGTTCTGCGGGGGCCATATGATACGGAGGAATAGAAATAGGTTGTGTATCAGGGAGAAGATTAATTCTAAATTCTCTCTCTCTATCGGGAGGTACCCCTGGGAGATCTTCCAAAAAAATATCAGGAAACTCATTGACAACACTAAGCGACTGAATAGTTGGATCTCAGACTTAGTGTCCTTAACTTGGACTAAATGATAAATACAACCCTTGGATATCAATTTCCTAGCTTTAAGATAGGATATGAAATGACTTTTAGGAGATACAGAATTTCCAGACCACTCAAAGACTGGCTTATTGGGAAACTGAAACTTGACTACCCGAGTACGACAGTCTATAGACGCATAAGAAGAGTGAAGCCAATCCATACCCAGAATAATATCAAAATCAACCATGTCTAGCTCAATCAAATCTATAAACATGACCCTATTAAGAACAGTGATAGAACACTTCTTATATACTTGCTTTAGCAACAATAGATTCACCCACTGGTGTAGAGACTAGAAAAGGCTTAGAAATATTTTAAGCACTAATTTCAAAATTCACATCCACCAAAGGAGTCACATAATAAAGACTTGACCCAGGGTCCATCAACACATACACATCGAAATGAAATACACGAAGCGTACCAGTAACAACTTCTGGTGAATCCTCTTACTCCTAGCGGGGTGGTATAGCATAAAAGTGATTCTGGCGCTGACTACCTGCAGTACTAGACGAGGCACCCTAAGGAGGAGGAGGACAGACTACAGGGACTGGAGCACTAATAGCCTACCTCTGGGGATGAACATTGTGACTCCTCTGTCTAGCATAAAGGTAATCCCTGAACTTGTGGCCCAACTTACCACAACCAAAACAACCCCTCTGACTGACTAACCACTCACCAGGATGGTCTCTACCGTACTTCATACATGGGGGAGGATGAGGTTTGTTACTCACACTATCCTGGGACCTGAACATAATAGGCCTACTACCCTGCTCCGGCCTAATTCTAAATGCAGGAGTACTGGATGATGAAGGTGCTGGCACAAGAGAACGACTCTAGAACTGAGGGCGGATCCCTCCAAAAAATATAGTCTGACTACAACCCTGTTGCTCTGATCTAATTCACTTATTCTCTCTCACTCTCTCTCTCTCCTTCACTTTGTCCGCTTTAATCTGCTGAGCATGAATCATTAGTCTTGAAAGGTCCATGTCCCTATTAAGCATAGCAGATCTACACTCTTTAACAACATAACCAGATACACCGGCCAAGAACTTACTCATACTAGTTATAGAATCATCCATCATACCAGGAGCATACTTAGATAGCTGGTTAAACTTATGGAAATACTCATTAACTGTCATGGGGACCAGTCTCAAGTTTATCAATTCTTTTAATTTTGCTTCCCTCAGCTCCGGGGGAAATAATCTATCTAAGAAGGCATCTTGGAATAATTGCCAAGTCACAGGAGTATCATTCTCCCCTCTACTCTTCCTCCACATCTCCATCTAATCATAAGCAATATCTTTCATTCGATAGGAAGCCAATTCAACACTCTTCTCCTCCATCACGTGCATAATCTAAGTGATCTTTCTCACTTCATCTAAATACATTTGCAGGTCTTCACCTACTTTTAACCCAAAGAACTCAGGTGGATTCATTCGCATAAAGTCACGAACCCAAGATACAGCAGAATTATTCCCTTGAGGAGGTGGAACAGTAGCCTGGGTGTTGTCTTGGGCGTTGGCGGTGACCACCTGGGCTAGCGCTTGGAAAGCTGCCCAAAATTCAGCATGGGACACCGTCTCACATAAAAGATCTACGGGTTAAGGTCGTTCGTTGTTTCTGTGAGCTCTACGAGGAGGCATTTTCTGTCATAAGAGAGCACCAATTAACAACAGAGAGAAACAACCATAGGCACGATAGACTCTTCAAAGAAAGAAACAAATTTTCCTAATACGTCCCGTAGACTCTTGCTCATAGATGTGGTACGCTACACACCGATGATCAAGACTCTACGTAACGCAGCTTGGCAGACTCTCTAGGACTCCTTGAACCTTAGGCTCTGATACCAAGATTGTAACGCCCCAAGAACCTATCCTGAGATGTCACATGGTCCTTAAGGCCACACATGGCCTCAAGCTAAGATAAAGAGGAATAACCATGTTATGAACATACTAAAACATGAAGTAATACTACCCTATACAAACAAAATACTAAAATCTCTGTACACGCTGGTACACTAGTCTGACAAAGCCTCTACTACATAGGACTGAAGAGGCATTGGGATAGATCCCCAGCTGACTCATACTAAACTGAAAGTAAACAACCATCTATTAACAAGATAAAATCGGAGACACAGGTCCTCGAACTATAAGGACTTACCCACCGCAGAAATATAGATGAAGGTACTCAAAGATCATTGTCGCTGCTGAGACTGAGCACCGGAACCTATATCATGAGGAAATATAGAATACAAAAGAGTATGGGAGTCAGTACTTGGGAATGTACTGAGTATGTAGGGGTGGATGCAACATTTTAAATAACATCATAAATGTATAGGAAAATCATGCATGCTGACAATAATAACTCTCTTCGCTTGAATTATCTAAAACATCAATTTCGTAAGTCATTAGTTATAACATATGCTTCATAAATCTCATAAATCATTTAACTCAACTCAAACTCTTTGACTCATGACTTAGAGTGACTCGGTAACTCATGGTACTTAGATTATTATGGACGTCGGATTTTCTTATAATCGACATAAATACACCATGTGAGCCGCATGGAGTCCAAGATTTTGCCCTCCTAAGGAGAGAACCCCACATTGGCGGGGGTGCCGTACTCTTGCCAGGTAGTACAACTTCAATCTTGTTATCACAATCCCATACTCGGACTCTGGCCTACAATTATCAACATCAATCCTACGGTGGCACATAGTTTTGGGGAAATACTATATTTTCCGCTCGGTGCTAAATACTCCTCCCAGTCTCAGCTCAGAACGCGTTAGGAAATCCACCTTAAACAATATCAACTCATTGGTCTATTTTAAAGACCAAAACATAAATATATATCTCATCTACAAATCATAAACATCTTGTGGATTTCTAACCCGACTCAACTCAACACAATCTTTCTCAAAATCAAGTACATTTTCTTTTCGAATCATTTTCAAATATCAAAGCTTCAAGGAAACATCATAGGACTCATTTTTGCCTTTCAATATCAAATATTGATATATACTCAATAGTCAAATTTCTCATGGAAAGGAATAACTCATGACACTTGTCTTAAATCGCTTAGAAATCATCAATACGTAATGACAATATACAACTCATGGAATAAATTCTCAATTTAAGAAACAAGATGGTGAAATAATCATAAATATCAAACTTATTCAACTCAAATCTCATAAATCATAAATAAAGAAATTTGGGTGTAAATCCACTTGCAAAATGATGTAAATCAATAATAGAAAGTAAATCTTTAGGCACAAGAACGAAAGGAGTGTTCTTGTTCAAGCCCCACATACCTTGAATTATAATTTTTGGAGATGTAGAAACTTTTTTGGAACTTCTTCCTTACGTTTTTGAGCTAAGATCCTTGATGCCTTTGACTAGGGGATCTTAATTCTTGGACAACTTAGAGAAATCTATGGAAGATCCTTTAATTTCTTGGAAGGAGTTTTGATTTTTAGGTTGAGAGAAAATCCTAGTTTTTTAGAAAATTCTTAGAGAAATTGGAGAGAAATAGGAGAAAATGATCTTCTCTTTACTACTTTGATGTATATATAAGGAAACATGGATCAGAAATGACTAAAATGCCCTTTTAAAAAAGCTGAAATTCGTTGATCGGGGCCTGTGACGGTCGATCTGACGGTCCGTCAAGTCTCCTGAGGGTCTACCAGATTGTCCGTCACTCGAGTACCAAAATTGGAACGTTCTACCTCAACGTGATGGTCGAAGTGACGGTGCATCAGGAAACTGATGGTCCACCAAGTCGTCTGTCACTCGAGGGCCAGAAACGAGACATTCTGTCTCGACCTGACGGACCCCTTGATGGTCCGTCAACTTTTTAATGGTCCACCATCTTGGCCGTCACACGGTGAGCAGGAAGAGGGGTCACTTACTTGGCTTGAAGGGACACTTGACGGTCCACCAAGGACCTGACAGTCTGCCAGGTCGACCGTCAGACCTGGGTGATATGATATTGCTAAGTAAAACGGCTATAACTCCCTCGTTCAAAGTTGGATTTCAATGAAATTATTATCGATGGAAAGCTTATTCAATGTTCTATATGAAAAAAAAGTATAAATTAGAGAAAAGAAAATGTGGTTTAAACATCAATCACTTTGGAAGTCATGCATATCCACTCAAAAGACGGATTTAGGCATAAGAAATGATCGAGGTATTACATTGATCCCCTGTTGCCCACTATGAATGTTTAGAAAAATGATAGTACTGTGGTTGATGAGACACCTACCTCGGATTCAGATAAGGCAATAGGTGTTGATGTTAGTATTGGTGAGGATAAAGGTATGGGCAAGTTTGATGAGCCCATAGTGAATCAAATTCCACGGCTGTCTCCACCTTTTTCTCAATGACTGAAGCAAAAAAAAAGAAGTTTAAAAGGTTTATTAATACTAAAAAATTTATATTTGAACATCCCTCTCCTTAAGGCATTGGAGTAGATGATTGGGTATGCCAGGTTTATGAAAGAATTAGTGATCCATAAGTGAGCATCTAGTTTTGAGGACGTTGGTAGATTGCACCATTACAGTTCAGTCACATCTAAGTCTCTATCCCAAAAAAGTGGTGATCTTGGTGTGTTCATGATCCCATGTACTATTAGGACATCCAGATTCACTAGAGTAATATTTTACTTAGAGACCGCATCAATTTGATGTCACTGGTTGTATTCAAGTAGTTAGGCTTAAGACCTCCAGAGCCAACTACTATGCAGTTATTGATGGCTGACTGCACAGTAAACAAACTCGTGGGAATTTCGTTTGAAGTGTTGGTAAAAGCTAACAACTTCATTTTCTAGATATGTATGTTATTTTGGATTGTGAGGTTGACTTCGAGATACCCATCATATTGGGAAGACCTTTCATGGACATGAGTAGAGCGATGTTTGATAAAGAAAATGGGGAGCTCGGGTTCAAAGTCAATAATGAAAAGGTCACATTCAACATCTGATTAACTATGAGGAAACCTACCAACATAAGGGTGGTGCCGTTTATCCATTGTATTGATGATCTTGTAGGGTATTCCTTTGGGTACCTTGATAAATTTTTAGTAGTCAAGGTACCTGCATCATGCAGTGATGTTAAACCAAGCGTTGTGTAACACCTCGTATTTAGCATGTACTTGTTCTATTTATATAAAACTTGGTATAGCCATGTGGTATAGGTAACGTACGAGATTTTTTATGCGAGTATTGATGGTGTAGATAGAGTTCTAGCTACTTCCCGTATGTTTTAGCATAGCGCGACCAAGTTAACATCAATACCACTATTTAACTTGGAATAGTAAGCCGGTATTTGAATCTAACGTTTAAAGTGACCAAGTATATACGAGTTTTAAGTTAGATTAAAGTGATTAATAATTAAAAATGGAGTAATTTATTAAGGTGCTTGCTTGACTTAATTAAGCTAGTAAGTGGGTCACCTACTTGAGTTACATAAGACAAGTTAATGGGCCAAGTCCATGGATCAGATTTGGGTCTTTATTAGTATACTCATGAGGACCCTTTATATATATATGAAATAAAAATTTCACATAAAAATACAAGACGATAAAAGAAATTAAATGGACAAAATAGGATAGCCAAAAAGCAAATAAAAAAAACAAATAACTAACAATTTGATTTGTTCCCAGTGTGACCTAACCCAAAACCTTGATTGATTTATACTTTAACTCCTGATTCTTCTAATATTTCATTTGAGCATCAAGGGTTTGATTTGCAAAGTTGAGAAGTTGTTTATCCAAGCCTTTGGTAGCTTTCCACTAGTGGTTCGGCTTAATTTCTTAAGGTTTTTTAATGGTAAGTATTTCTCCTTCTACCTCATTGACACTCTATTTTTGTTTTTTTACTTTTGACTAATATTTCTGTATTGGACCATTTGTAGCTCACTTCAAAGGTAAGGACTCTTGGATGTCTCTCATGGTGGTGGTGAAGATTGAAAATGTGTAGCTTATATGTTCGGTCAAGATTCTTAAACTGCAAAATTTGATCTAGATGTATTCTTCACCCCACTTAATGTTTCCCCTATAAACCATATACTTTCAAATAAAACTTAATCAGCTCAAACTTAATAAAGTAGTTATTTTTATCAGTATTTGTAGTATTATGTAGAATCTCTTATTGCTAGTCTCTTTTGTCTGTATTTCTAATGTCTAGTTAGGATGATTTCGGCTTCATTATGGTTTAGATGTGACTCTGATCTAGGGAAAAGAAGTGTGTCCCTTTTAAAATTTTCTTGCTCTTTTTGTCTACTTAGTGAAAACCTAGACACTGAATATACACTTGATCTAGAGCTTGTGAATTTATTACACTTTCTCTTAATCTACTAAACTTTAGCTTCTTTATTAGCAAAGATGTGCTAATTTCTTGCACACAGAAGCAATACTCTAGGGTGTTTTTCATTGACCATCAATGACCTTCTTCAGTAGCATTAAATTAGTTTGTATGATTACTTTTTGATGTTGGGCTTGTTGGCAGTGCCCACAAGCTTTTACATAGTCGTGACATTTGTTTCTATACTAGTGGTTTACTCAATTTCTATTGTATTATCATATAGTATATCATTTCTTAGATAGAAAAAATAGGAACTTTTTAGTGCGTTTCTTCTTGATGTGCCATCTTTTTTATATTATACCTACGTGTTTCGGGAGAATTCCATAAGATTTTAGTGATCTTCACCTTAGATGTGTACTCCTCTATACTCTTAGAATGTCTAGCCATTTGGCTAGAAACTGCATGTAGGGTCTTTTGATTTAGTGTAATATTTTTAAAGTGTGTCACTTGATATATTATTTTGTAAAAAGTGATCATACCGCCCTCATGTTTACGATAGTTTCTCCTCTTTCACACCTCCCAGATTATTATGTTAGGGATAGTCTGACAGTATGGTCTCTTGTCTTGCTTCCCAGGGGCATTTCCCCAAAGAAGGATTATCTTCCTTAAATGTACTTCAGTGGTAAATCTTGTAAAATAAGAGAAATAAGACCAAGTGTTGATAGTTATGGGAAAGTGTAGGAAAATATGAGAGATAGTTTCCTAGCCAGGATTGATGCAACACCAACATTTGTATTGGTAAAGTATAACCATAATTCTTATTCTATCATCCATAAGGATCTTGAATTTCCATAGCCTTCACATAAAAAGGTTATATTAAAAGGTAATCCTTTCAACCATATCTCCCTAAGGATGGTATCGATCACTTTTATATGCCTTACAAACTCCTATGTTGATCTGACACTAAATTCTCTTCTAGCTTCTAACATCAACCGTGGTTTATCCATGGTTTCGGCATCAATGGGTGGATGAATCTTGCTGGCAATATAATCTACCAATTTATGAGGTAGTATTCTATTCATTTTTTCCTCATTCTAGTTTCCCTTTATGACCATATCCCTTACATATTGATTAGATTCATCTCACCAGAAATACTCATCAATAAGAGAATAAAGCTATATTAAAATAGTCTAATTGCCATACCAGAATTGTGTTGAGCCCATAATAGGTTTTTTGTGGGTGGAAAATTGTGAATTTATTTTGATTAGGGTGGATTGAAAATGGATTGGCCCAAAATTCATAAGTATTCAATCCCTCCATAACCTGTATTGGTACAATATGAGGATTGGATGATATTAATGAACGGATTGGATATTAGTTTACCCATATATTAACCTACATTGATTGAAAATTTGAAAAAAAAATTGTACATTTAAAGTTTCTAATGTAAAACTTTCTCCACCCCCACCACCCCCAACCCCCACCTCCCTACCCTACACCCAATCTTTTTGAAAAATAAAATTATTTTCTTCTCAAAAAAGATTAAGAAAATTTTCTTCCCCCTTCCCAACACCCGCCACCGCCACCCACCATACCACCAATCAAACCCACGACCACCATCGCATACCACCTCCATCCATCCAACTCACCAAATTTTAATTAAAAAATTAATTTAAATTTTTTCAGGAAATTTTTTAATTGTTTTCTACAACCCTACCCCTAATTTTTTTAATAAAAGATATATTTCTTTATATACTCTCCCACCCACCAAAGACCCCACCCTAAACCACACCCCATCATTTTAAGAAAAAAATACTTTTCAATAAAAATAATATATAATTCCCACCCCTACCCCCAAATAACCCCATGACCAAACCCAAATCCACCATCCCCAAATTCCTTGACTAATTGGAGAAAGTCACCCCACCCAACCACCAATTTTTGGAAACAAAGAGAAGTTGGAACATTTTTTCAACAAAGAATTATAATATTTTCTCAAAAAACTTAATAGATTTTGAACACCCTACCCTCACCCCTAATCATTGTCTAAAAGACAATATACCCAATACATTTTTTTAGAAAAAAAAAGATGTAAAACTCTTTTTCCCCAATACCACCCACCCTCAATTTTTTTGTAAAACAAATAAAAATTTTAATCTTTTTGCCCATTTTAGGGTTTTTTAGTAGAGGTGGGGTTGTGGGTTTATATTTTATCCATTTGGTTCATATTTTTATATGCTTATAAAATAAGTTGAAGCTCATATTTTTTTCACTAAAATAGTAAAAGTACATAAATGCTATTCCTTTTGGACCTAATTACTCCCTATATCAACTTTTTTTTTAAAATTACTAAAGATCCCTGATTTAGTACATACGGATACATCACTTAATTTTACACGGATACATTACATTCTTTCATTAATATCACTTAATTTTATACAGATACATCACATTTCATCGGAATGCATTGCATACTGCTGGATACATCACTTAATTTTACATGAATAAATCATATTCGTTTGAATACATTAGTTAACTTTACACGAATACATCATATTCTTCAATGATGTGCCCGGAATTTTAAGTAAAATCAGAGATTTATATAATTATTTAAAAGGATTGAAATTTTAAGTAGTTATGATAACTTAAGTTGTGGTATGATGTAATTTGTTTTCATAAAAAAATGAGTTAGATGGACTCATTTTATTATCACGGCTAAAATTGTCAGCCCTAAGATTGCCATAAGATTTGATGTTCTATTAGATCTCTTGCTTGAAAATTCTTCCAAACCTGAAATTGTTGCATCCTATCTAAAAAAAACCTGGTCGTAGTTGAGTTTCTTACAGTATTTATTATTCATTTAAGCACTCCAACAGGAAGGTTTGTCCTAAAATTTCAGCACAATTTGCTGAACAACTGAAACATCAAGTATGAATTTAAATCCCAAACCTCCCTCCTCTTCTGGAATAAGATTTGTTCTAAAATTTAACCAGTATTTGCAGAACAACTGAAACATCAAGTAGGAATTTAAACCCCAAACCTCCTTCCTCTTATGGAATACATAGATTGTTCTACATAGTCCATTGTCTACTTTACTTATTGTCGTTTTCAATTAATAATTATTTTGAATATAAGTTTGACTTGCAACTAGAATCAATAATTATCTTTGAATAGCGTAGTAGAATGAATGACATTAACATGTTGTTTATTTATGGCTACATTTATGTTTCTAATTAGGTCGCCTAAAGTCTACAAATCAGAGGCAACAGTTTATTCAAATGGGTCATATATATAATCCTAAAAATATAACAATAAAATAATATTAATAATAATACTCCCTCCATTTGGATTTACTTATTGTAACAATATCAATTAGCGACTAAAATTTGTATCAAAAATGCAAAAAGTTAACAACATAAAATAAAGATAGTGAAAAAATAAAAGACGAGAAATAGAAGAAATGGAGATGAGAATAGAAGAAAGAAGGGTCAATTGAATCAATTAACTAAGAAAGAAGAGAACTTGATTTAAATTAGAATATAGAAATCTAATTTGAATCCACAAATGACTAACTCTTGTGAAAATCAAGGTTAAGAAGTCTTAGATCAACAACCCACTTATCATTAATCTCACTAGAACTATGGCTACACTAGAGAGATTCTATCCTACACTCTCAAAGGATTTCAATTTTAAATTATCAAAGTCTAAGGATAAAAATTGACTAAGACAACTATTTAGACTTATTGCCTTTATACAAATAGCCCAAAAGTGGCTAGATAGAAAATAACTCGTAAAGGCCCTTCTTGATTGCCTAATTGGCATCTTGATCACTCATAGTCGTGTGTATTTGTTTCTCCATAGCATCCTCTGGGAATCAAGCTATCGTCGTCCATATATAGAAGCTTCTTATAATGTTCCCCATGCTAAGCATGCTCATATCATCTTTCCCTTCTTCAAAAGGATTCATCTAGAATCTTAACCTTGCAAAAATATATGAAGTACAAGAAACCAAGAAGTCCTCAAAGTATGAGGGTTAGCACAAGGGTTAAAGCCAATATCTCCATACCAAGGAGGCAAAAATTTTAAATACAACCAATAATCCTTTGTGTTCAATAAGAGAAATATTTTGTACAACGTACAAAAGATCTGGGTATGAGAAATACCATAGAACAAAGTAAACACAAAGTTACTAAGACATAATTGTTTTCCTATTCCTCCATAAAACCATACAAAAGGTGGAATCACCATTGGTTCAAACACTATAAAGGTTTATTAGGGTCAAATATATGAAAGACCCACATAGTTTGGTCATAAAAGTAAATGGACTAACCCAATACCCTTACCGCTATATAAAATTGTAATGACCCTTCATATTATTATTTGTATTTCTACACATTTTTATTATTTAAAGCTTTTCTATAGATACCCAAGTTATTTGTGATCTGCTGGAGCTGACAATTTGGTGATTAAGCAAGTTTAAAGTTTAGGTTAACAACCTTGGATTTTAATTTTAAAAGATCCGTCAGCTTTGGAACATCAATTTTAGCCTTGGGGCTTTTGGTTTGGGTTCCAAAGCTTTCGAACTTATTTTAGGCTATTGAGTGAGTTTTGATAAATGTGGCATTTGAGTTTGGGGTCATATTTAACCAAAATGACCTTGAATGGAAATTTTGATGACTTTGTTGAGTCTAGAACATTGAATTTGATATAGTAGCATTATTTGTTTGCATTTACAAAATTTTGAATGAATTTCGAGGGGTTGATGGATGGCAAAAACCAAGTTTTAGCAAGTGCATGGATTTAGCTGGTGTAACCAATTAAGCAGACCTTTGGTTACTTAAGAGGTTAAGAGGGCTAATTTAGCGACCAAGTTTGGTACCCGCCTAATAGCTTTAGAGGAGACCTGAAATCTTTCACAGATGTCTCTATAGCGAAGGTCAGCCTGGGGCAAGGGTCGCTTAAGGACCATATACCTCCTAAGCGACAATCACTTAAGCGGGCAAGTGGATGCTTAAACGACAATCATAGGGGAATTAAATCCCCCTTACCCATTTATCTCTTATTTTCTTCAAGTCCCAAAATCCATTAAACCCTAGGGAGCTTAAAAAAATTAGAATATTGATCCTTGGGTGATCGTTGAGTATTGGTGAGTTTGGGAAAGTGACTTCCTCATTCTAATCCTTGTAAGGATTCATCAATAATCTAATTCTTGATTTAATTTTGTGTCATTTAAGCTCAAAATTTACTCATTTTTTAGGATAAATATTGCTTGAGCATGGAGGAACGTGTTGACAGTTTTAAAATTCTGATTCTACAAGCGAGTCCCATATGGGATTTTGACTCGATTTTGGAAAATTATTAAAATACAATATGGGTATCAATATTATCGTGTTAATATCTATATCACTATTATGATAGTGTGGCATCACGAAGAGGCTTCTCAAAAGGAAAAATCTCTAATTTAACAGATTTTATCGGGCATTCTTCAACGTCCAGGTTGGCTCAACTTACTCTCCTCATATATTGAACTTTATTATGGTATTAGTGTGATATTATGCTAGTATTGGGATGGTAATTACAAATTGATTGTATATTTAGTGAAATTTTGGTTATTTAGCCAGTTAGTAAGGCGGATTTAGGTGGATGTAACCTAACTATCCATTCCTTGGGTTGAATTGCTACCTTAGGACTTAATGAGATGTATTTATCATCTTGTAACGAGTGTGGGACTTTGAACCGTAATCTAGTTTGGGTTAGAAATTGCCTGAGAATGGAATTTTGGGGTTAAAAGTGGGGCCATCCGATCCTCTTTAGGTCAATATCGTAATTAGGCCTTCTTCTGTAATCCTATTTATATTCTTGATCCCAAGAAGGATTTAGACAGTATCTGACTTTTAACTAGACTTGTACCTTGGATTAGCTTAAAGACTGGTTCGAGTCCAACAATTATGAAATTAAGATTGTCTTGAGTCCGACATCTATGATACTAAATCTAATTTGAGTATGGTATTTAAGATACTATTTTTAGTTCAATTCAAGTATTATGATACTATTTTTAATTTGACTCCAATGATAATGGTTACTTTAGTTGATTGAGGAACCAGCTCAAGTCTAATATTTATGACATTGAAGGATCCATGATTATAGTTTTGAGTCTTGGATACTTTAGGAGTATTAATGTTGATATTTTCTTTTTGATTGCATCCATTGAGCTTATGGGGGCTTGGTGTGATTATTTACTTTTATTTTCACCTTCTGGGCTTATGGGAGACAATTAGGCTATAGTTAGTTGTAACACCCTGATTTTTTAGCTTAAAAATTTCTTGGCTTTGAGCTTACTGCCCAACCTATGGTCACCTTACGAGACGTAAGGTGTCATTATGGGTCGTAGGACCCTAAATTGTAAAGTGACTAGTGTATTACTCAATCTCTATGACCTGAGTACGACTAGGACATAATAAGTCATATAGACTCTTTACGAGTCGTAGGGTCCCTTTTCGTAGCCAAACTAGTGTAATGGTCCCTTGTTTCTGATATGTCTATGATTGAATCTCATGTGTCTTAAGTTTTGAGTACGAGTCATAGGGTATGACTCGTAGTTGAACCAGTGTAGGTACCTTGTGTTACTGTCCAGACTACAACTCGTGGTGACGAGTCATAACGTGTCCTGACAAGTCATAGGGTGACCCGTCGTCACTGATGAGAAATTTTTAGCTTTTTAATTAAGGGAACTTCAAACATTTCCCTTTTCCCCCCACTTAGACCTCACTTCCATAAAATAATGAAAAGGGGTTATTTTCATCTTTTAACAAATCAAAACACATTTTTTTCTCTTACAAATTCCTCAAGTCAAGAACACCTAGGGTTTTTAAGAGATTGGCAAGTAGGGCTTCCAAGGTTTTATTTCTCTCCATAATTCTTGATATTTCAGGCATGTATCTCCTTCCCAAACTTATTTTATATAAAAGCATATATTAGATGGTTACTTATGTGGATTTAAATATAGATTTTGATATAGGTTGAGGGTTTTGTAATGGTTGAGTCTTAAATTGTTTTCCCCTGGTTTTTATGAATTATTCATGCTTTGAATTAACTGTTTTTGAATTAATTGGGTGCATGGGTATGGGAATTGGAATTGGGGTTGAGGCATTCCCCCAATTTAATGATTTCACTTGAGACTTGGTTTGTAAAATTGTGTTCCCTTAACCCACTTGCATAATTAGCTTTGAAATATGATTTGTCATATGGTTTGACTTGCTCAGCTAATCTATTGCATTTTATAAATGGTTAAATGAATAAACATGAATTTTGAAGGCCTTTTTGGCCAGGCTTTGATTTTAAATTTAAAGCTCAAGGGTCAAGGCATTTGCCTGAGTTGATTTGATAAACCAAATAGGGCCGAGGCATTCCCCCAACTTAATTTGATAAACTAAAGGGGGTAGAGGCATTCCCCCAACTTGAATAAATAAACCAAAGGGGGTCGAGCCATTCCCCCAAGTGATGATAATTGCTATGGCATAATGATATTAGCTTGAAAACGTAGTTGGTATGATGATGATACCAACAGTATATGCCTATGTGGATAATTATGGTTCAATGATTGGAAATGTGTAATTATTTTAATATGGGCATAAAGGGGGTTGTGTATCTAAGCCGTGAAGGTGGATGTCCCAGGGGACTGATACTAGAAACTCACCTTTACTGGCGTGAGGGTTGGTCTTGATGACCGTGTGCATGTGTCATACTTTATATATATATTTATTCTGGATTGACATGGGGTCGGGGCATTCTCTGGTCTTCCTTGATACCTTTGGTTTATGCAGCTAACACGCACTGAGGCATTTTAAGTAGAGGAATGGACCTATATAGACCGTGGGTGCCTTTATGATGGTTAAGCTATACAGTCCTGGTTAATGATTTTAAATCTCATGCTAAACCTCATTCCTTATCCCAGCATCTTATGTGTATGTATGTATGTATATATGTATGTGAACATGTACATTGAGTTTGGACTGGATTTTGATACTTGCATTATTTTATCCTTTTTTCCTGAGTTACATGATAGCGCTCAACCCGTTAGCTATCTTTTGATGTTGTATCCCCACACAAAGCAAGAACTAGAGACACTTCTACTTTTTCTGTGTAGTGATAGGATTTTTGGGTTGTCAACAGTCATCTTTGAAGTGGTGAGTTTCCATTCTCCAGAACGGCTATCATTTAATAGTCTCATTTTATTTATGTCTTAGATTACTTCAATTGGACTCTTTTGGCTATCGCCGGGGGCATGTTCGAACTTAGATTTATTTTGGTCTGTTTAGAGGCTCTGGGATTACTGTGGATTGGGATGGTTGTTGAAATTCTTAGATTTTTTTTTGAGTTAGTTGAGTTTCCTATCTTGTTATATGTTTAGAATTCATCCACTGCTAGTTATATTGTGTTCTATTTTGACTAGGAAAAGAGGGTGGTCTCCTATCCTCAACAGATTTGGGATACCCATCACGGCCAGGCCCTGGTTTGGGTCGTAACTTTTGTCATGTTCTTTTTTATATTAATTACTTAGATATTTATTCTTAGTAGTTGGAGCACTATTTAGGCTTGCCCTTTTCCCTGACTTTAGCTTACTACCTCACAACTTATTATGCTATTATTATGATTTAACTCAGTTGGACGATAATGCCTACTAAGTACTCATTGTTTTAGTAGTCATACTACACTTCTGCATCTAGTCCGATATAGATTTGAGTACTAGCTGTCACCACTAACGTCTATACTAATGTTGATCTGAGTATGGAGATTGGGTGAGCTTTTGGAGATCGAGCTGACTTTCTCTCCTTCTTCTATTTTTAGATGGTCATTTTGTTTGAGATTATTGTATATTTAATACTACTAGTACTCTTTTTCTTTTGCTAGAGGCTCTTGTACCAACCTTCCTAGGTCATAGGATACTTTTAGTCTTTTTCGTATTTATCTCTAGTTGTGCTATTGTTCTTATATTTTATTACTTGTAATCTAAGTACTTGTGAAACTTCAACAATTACTCAATATTCTACCGACTAGACCATTACTTGTCATTACAGGCTACGGTTTGTCTTACCTACTAGTGGGTTAAAGTAGGTGCCATCAAGACTCATGAAATTAGGTTGAGACAAATTGGTATCAAAGCTTAGGTTTCACTGTTATTGTTGGTACAAGAGCAAGTGTCTAGTAGAGCCCCAAAGATAAGAACGATGAAGTCTATTTCTTGACTTCGAGAGGCTATAGTACATTCTTAGGAGATATTCACTACCTGCACTCATTTAGTTTTACGAGTGTATGTTGGTTTCTAATATTACTTGGTTTTATTCTCTTGCAGATGGCTAATACGCGAGCTACTGCTACTGGGGATAGGGACCCCAAGTCTGTTACCAGGGATCCTGTCGGAGGTCGTGGCCAACTTAGAGGTTGGGGACAAGCAAGAACTACAGCCCCAACAGATCATATTCTTACATTCACACAGGAGATTCCTCTATCCCAACCAATGGTGGGTTAGAGACAGCCCAGTATCTATCGAGGTTTATTCTTTCATCACTTCTCATAGATATTTTAGTTTAGTTATTGGGTTTGGTTGGTGGTGCACCATTTGATAGTGCTTAGTCCACGGATTAGAGGGGTGTAGATGCAAGGGAACAACCTATATCTGTATCCCCTAGAGTTGAGATCACTCCAGCACTGATATTTGCTCATCTGATTATCCCCTAGTTGGCTATGTCTATTGAAGAGCAGATGATATTGCACAGATTTCTGAGATTGACTCTACCTAGATTTTTTAGGCACCAAGTCGATGGTGCATTTGATTTCTTAAATTCCTTCAAGGATAGGCTCTGTTATTTGGGCCTATTTAATACTCATGGGGTTGAATATACTACTATCTATCTAGACACGACAACTAGATATTGGTGGAGAGGTTATATTGATTCCAGGCTAGCTGGATCTTCCTCTTTGACATGGACTCAGTTCTCTGAGTTTTTTTAAAGAAATTATACCTCACAGTCTTAGAGAGAACCGAAGAGATTAATTATCGATAATGGAGCAGGGTTCTAGGACTGTTATAGAGAATAAGGCTCGGTTCCATAAGTTAGCTAGGCATGCTACTGCTTTCTTTCTGATCAAGTATATGTAGATCCAGTGTTTTTTTTGGAGACTAAGACTTCCTTTTTGCATAAATAATCAGATTTTGGTTGTCTCTATAAGGTCTTTTATTAAGTTCATTAATTATGCTCAGACCATGGAGGAGATACATTACGAGGACCAAGGGCAGCGATAAGAGGCCCTGTTACCAGGGTAGTTTTAATGAGAACCAGATAGTGATGTCCAAGATACACCTCCTCTCAAAAAATGATACGATCTCTGCCAAATATAGTAACCCAGTAGATGTTGGGATTGAATCCCAATGGAATACGTGGAATCATGGTTCTCGACTATTGTAATCAATGGGTGGAACTAGAAAAGTAAATGGGGGATTTGAGTATCAATGTAAAATAATAGAAAATATCAACTTCGATTGTATTCGGTCGTGAGTGAAAACTAGGATTGTGTTGCCCCTGGCTTCTCCACTCAGTAGGCTTATCACAATTTTTTGAACCAACCTGATACCTTACATGCAGAATTGATAAGTTATGTACCTTCTACAGTCTTTTGGATGAGCAGAAGAATTTCACTCTTTGCCTTTTGAGTATCACGGTGTCGGTTTATTAAACCTTATCTTGATCCCAGTTAAGTATTACTTTTTGAGTCTCTAGTTATCAGATGAAATCTAACCATCTTACTTAGATAAAACCTAGTTGCGTGGATCGATAGTTAAACTCCAAATTACTGTTGTCATTATCTTTTTATAGTCACTACTCCTCTTTGAGAGTAAGTAGCAATAATATAGGAGGGATTCTAACATTTGCAACCACTATGATAACTATTAAAGTGAAGCTAATACAATGCATGCATGGGTATTAGTTCCGAACAACAACAGTACTTCCCTTACTTCATCAATTCGCCAGGGTTTCCACAACCCTAGCTAAGGGTTTTTAGCCTCTTATGCTTGTGAAGTAATCAACAGTATTCATTATTGAAAGCATAAGATGAAATCATAATAGGAAGAAGTGAAAAATCAAAATTGTAACTGAATTAATCAACCAAAGTCAATATAAGAGAATTCTAAGACTGAAATCGAATCTCGGAATCAAAATATGTTTGTAAGTATCAAGAGTATGTAACTTCAACTAAAAAACACATATGGGGTATTTATAGTACATGAGGAAACTCTAATACCAAAGCTCAAACAATATAGGAGAAAAAAATGATTGGTGGCTACTTGTGGTCACTACATATGCCCTGCAGGGTGGGCGCATGTGGTACATCCGGCCTGCAGGGTGGGAAAATATAGCGACCGCATGTGCCTAGACCAAAATTTCCTACAGTTTTAGCTCTCAAAATTTTGAACTTCATACACATGATTTGCCCACATGTGCTACATACGGTCCGCATGTTTACTTGACATTTGTCGGAAGTTATATTTTTAGGTCTTCTTCAATTTTTGCACATACTTTGATCACGAACAATTCGAAAAGTATCCCGAATATCCATAATTGCTCCCATAAGTAGCCAAAATCACTTTTTTCATCTTTTTCATGAACTTAGCATCCAAAACATGATATCCTGCAAAACATACCCAAAATGCATCATTTCTAACAAAACAACCTCAGAAACTTGCATATTTTCCTTGTTTAAGCATCAAAAGTGCTATATTTCTATAGCACATCAATACCCTCAACTTAGAACGTTTGTATGTCCTCAGGCAATAAAACAAAACTAAAACATGATGCTTAACTAGGAGAATCTGTGCTATTCAAGGCAATCAGGAAACACTTTAAACTCAAATCACAACACCCTTTCATATCTCACTTTTCAAAACCAACTGTGTAAAAATATGAAGCACAATAATGTGACACAATGGGATCAAGGTATGGCATTACATTAGAAATAGACAACCATGCATATGTATTAGTTACACTACCCAAAAAAAGTAGATAGCTAGCAATATGACTCAAGTGCCCTCACAACAAAGATGTCCCACTCACTCATATGAAACAAAGCATGTCAATGTAGGGACATTCAATAGACACTCACACTCAGAAGAGAAGTTCCAATCGATGTACATTAAATACCATAGGCTTGCCCTTATTTTCTTTACCTTAGCATTCAAACAGTCAAGTTAGGATTACTATAGGACTTTTCTCGGCTTGTAATGTAGGCTTGGGGGCTGGTATGGTACATACATACATATCAAGTGACTAAGAGACCTTGGCACTACACTAACCTTGGGATCTCACTTACTAGCCAATTTCCTTTTTATTCCACCCTTATTTATTCCTTTTTATTATTTACTGCGCATTCAGGTTGGGTGTGGTCTTTCATTCTTTCTTCTTCACTTTTTCATAATTTTTTTTTCTTTTTCTTTTTTTTTCTTTTTCCACCACACCCAGCCCTACTACTTTTTTTGTTATTTTACCCTTCTACACACCCACTTTACACTATGCACCTCTATGATAGCCACCCTCAAATTAGGCATTTTGCTTGAGTTGAGGTGCATAATTTCAGGGAGGACCAGAGCCAAAATAGGTTCATTGTAACACAAATATTAAGGTGAAAAGTGAAAACAAAGAAATAGGCTACAAGGTTCAAAATAGGGATCAAGAGATACTATTTCACACATGGATGGTCATTTAGGCTAAAAGTGGTCTAAAATAAAAAACGACCTATGATCCTTACCTAACTGACTATCCTTCAACCTAGGCAAGACTAACCAGAAAAGTTCTAAATTCAACACACAAAGGGAACCAAGTAGCATCTCACACACATATGGCACAGAGTCAATATCACAAGCTATTACCTATCCAGTTTATGCAATTCTGAGCAATTGATTATCATTTCAATAATCTTAATGACATAACAGGATCCACAATGTTTACTACAACAAATTCGATTATCTGTAATGAAATATTTTGTTATAAAAAATCATATTTTGTCACAAAATACCTTTCATGATGAAAATATAATCGTTACTCGTTCGTCCTTAAACTATGGGTCGTTAAATGTATATTGAGATGACTTAGTGCTTCATTACAAAATAGCCTTGCATTAACAACGAAAATATTTGTTGTGCCCAAATACGTAGCATTTATGAAGATCTTGTTCGTAACAGAAATTATATTTTGTAGGTAATAGCATTTTTTTGTCACTAAAGGAGTTATAATGTCGATGAGAATGATGTGTCACTAATTGATCATTTGAATTGGTGATGAATTAATTCGTCTCTAATCCTCTATATATTTCATCACGGAACAAAAATTATTTCATCACTAAATACTATCTTTTACATATGCATTCTCTATTTGTCTCTAAATGTATAAATTAGTGACAACATTACTTTCTTATCATTTTGTAGCTGAAAAGGATCACATCGTCACTAAAAATACTTTTTTTAGCTATGAAATAATATTATCACTAGAATATGTCATAACTAGTGACGATAGCAATTATCACAAAATACAAATTTAATTTGTAGGTAATAAGTGGGCTATTTAGGGACAAAATTTACTCTTTTAACCAAATGTTGTAATTTGATGGTGAATATGTGACGAATATGTGATGGTTTTAGAAGGTAAAAGTAAAACTTTTATGGACAAAATATTTCTTCACTAATCACCACCATTTGTATTTAGCTAGCTAGGTTTTCATAATTTGAAACTATAATCATATATAAATATCTTAAACTTTATTATAAAGAGCGTTATACAAATTTAAAAAGGAAAACATACTAAAAGAAGTAAGATAATAGCCAAAAAAATTGAAAACACTGTCATATATTAATTAAGAACAACTAAAATGACATTCATGAGATGATATCTCACTAGATACGCTTAAATAAAAATCAGCATTGACTAAAATTCATCCAACTTGAAAGTCTAACTGAGATATACTAGACATTAACAAAACGAAGATAATAAAATGGAGCTTTCTTCTCAAAAGATCATTGTAAAAGCATTTTTGTAGCAACTAGTCTTGATTTCTACCTTCCATAACCTGTGTAAAAAAAAATAATTCAAGATTAGAATTCATATGTTATGATATCATGATATACTACAAAAACAATGATACTCTTAGCGTAATTTCACGAGTCCAAAAAGGATTCGATGTACGCAGACCGTACCTCTATCATTGCGAGGCTAGGAAGAATGTTTCCGATAGACTCTTGACTAAAAATAAATGTAAAAAATGCAGAAACGTATATGCTTTATTCAACACAACCTCATTATCCATATTTTTAATCATGAGAACAAGCTAATAGTAAATAGTAAATTAATAGTTAAACATCAAACTAATAGTAAACAATAAATTTCTAGTTCAGAAACAAGAACATGATAACATAAAAATAGAGTAAAAAAAGACATTTGAGATCTCTCATAGAACTTCTATTTGGTTCGATAATTTGATTTTTGATGATTGGAAATTCAATCCCAGGTCTAATTGGCAAAATAAACAAAGAAAGTTTTAAAAATAAAATTAACGAGAAGAGACTTATGTAGTTATTCATTATACCTCATGGGATAACTTGATAAGGTTCAATGATCACTGTATCATAAAAAGAAAATATAGTTAGGGGCTAAATGCTATAAATTTTTATCTAATTTAATTAAAAGAACTATAATAAAATTTATAATTTAAACTATACTAATTCTAACCTTGACTGAGACGAGCTCCTAAAATATATCAGTTGTTTCAAAATATTATCTTGGAGCGCTAATACAATTTTCAATTGAGAATTTAACGATGTTATTTGAGATTGTTGATTTTCTACCCTGACTTTAGCTGCATCTAATCGTTTCTGTAAATCATGTTGGACAGTAGTAGCTTCCTCCTTCACCTTTTTAAGGGAGTCTTCTAACTCTGTTTCTCTACTTTGTGTTGCTCTAGTAGTGTCAGGTTTCGGACCATAACCAAGACCTTTTATGTGTCTCAACTTTTTACCAAGTACAGCATCCACAGTTTCATCATTAGTCATGGATGAATCTCCCAAAGTATATAGAGTTTTCAAATCATTCAAGCTATTCTGCAAAAAATAAGTATTTATTAATGTTATAATAGGAACAAGTAAATCATATTTGCATATGCGATCAAAATATCTGATTTCTTACATAGTTAGCTTCAGCATGTTCAGATGACCAGTCTCTTTCAGTCGAGTAATGAGTGTTTTTGTAGAAGTCAATTTCGTCTGGTTCCACTCCTTCATGTTCTTCACCCTATAAAACAAATAAAAAATGATTGCATAGAATGACAATAAAGTTAGCCTACTACACGCAGTAAGAAGAGGAAAATCTAGTACTCATTGATAAAAAAAATGGTATTCACAATAATTTCATCATTAAATCACCATTAACAAGAAAACAAAAAAAATATGACTTGCAATTTTAGCACGAGCAACTACAAATGCTTTCGAACCCATGATATGATTACATTTTAGATTTGATCGATTGATATTGTTTACCTGACATCGTTTCTACAAAGAAAACACATATATAGTTAAGTTAAATAACATTGAAACAAATATAGTGCATATTTACTCGAATATAGGTCACCTTATGTTTTGGATCTGACCACATGTCAAAAAGCCTATTCTAATTTTCGGGTGTCAGTTCCGGTACTTTAATTTTATGAGCAGTTCCCTCAAAATGTGCACTTTCAAATATCTTTTTAATTTGTAACGCCATTGATGACTCCTATTTTTTAGGATATCTTCACAACTATCTTTGACGTAATGTTCATCCAAATTAATTTCAAACTTCTCCTGGAGAAAATGTTTAAAGATATAAACATAAAAACTAAGATCCCTGATCTATTAAAAGGATACTATCATCAGTGTTACAAGATTAAAAAGTGTAAAAAATCTTACATGACATCTAATTAGTGCAACATCTTTTTTCTCTTTTGTAAGTTCTTTCCACTTGTTTGGAAGCGTAAGAAAATTTCGCGTAATTTTCCCCAACTCATTTGATAGTTTTGATGACTGGACCGCCTTAAGTGGCCTTCCCTTACCAACTAGAATTTCTATTACCATATTTTTTCCCAAATTCCTCTTCAGCTTTTAAAGACCTTTTCCTCTAGTTTTTCCTCGACGCTTCTTAATTCTACTTGTATCATCTGAGTAGAAAAAGTCAGTTGCAGATAGTGGTATATACAGTATAGCATTTCTGATGAATCTTATTAGTCAAATTCGACACATGTAATGTGAAGATTGCAGAGTAATAAATAAAGTGACTATGGAGGATGAGAAAAGAATAAAAAAATAATTTTATGAAATGCGACACACTACCTTAACTAATTAATTTTGTTGAGTAATTACAAATTCATTACTCCAGCTAATTTCTCTTGTTATTATCATAGAAATTTGACACACTGCCACTATTGCTCAATAATTACAAATTTGACCCACTAAACCAAAACAACATACCTAGTGTATTCCCACGTAATGGAGTTTGAAGAGGGTAGAGTGTACGCAGACCATACCACTACCTTAGGTGAAGTAGAGAGGTTGTTTCCGATAGACCCCCGGCTTAGGACCAATAACAGTATAAAAAACACAAAAATATAAATACATATAAACTAGTACAGTATGCAAAATAAACTAACACCACTAGTCACAAGATAATACTACAGCCACAAATCAAAAGAACTAACTTTCTAAATGAATATCATTTGACTACCATCAACCCAAATTTTCCCTTTCTTAATTTAATGCGACTTCAACAAAAGAACTTATTTTTCCTCCTGAAGGATACTCATTTGACTATTATTGACTTTCACAAATGACTCCAAATTTTTCATTCATGTAGTCCACCCCAATTAGTCTGAGATTGAGGTATTAGTTGCCTAGTTATCAGAGTCCAAACAAGACATAGTTCATCCAAGACATACTATTTTAAGTAAAATTGGTATAACCCAAATTAAAGAACTAATATTTCTGAATAAAAATCTGTTGACTTACCCATTATCCCTTTCTTACTCTTCCTATTAGGTTAAACAAAGTACAATGCCAACAAAAGAAAAACTCATTTGACTATGCATTGACTTCATAATAACCCCAAAAAATTCTATTATTTTTCCTTAAAACTTCTTAAATTTAAAACAAACAAAACACAGTAAAACAACATAGACAAGTACAACAACAACAAAGAACATACCCATTGTAATCTCACAAGTGGGGTCTAGAAAGGATAGAGTGTACGGAAACCTTACACTCTAGTTATAATAGTTAATCTGAGATTGAAGCAGTCACCTATTAAACACAGTTACAACCAAGATATAATATTTTTGGTAAAACTAGTATAACCCAAATCAAAAGAACTAAAGGACACATTTTTGTTTCCCGGAGGAAACTTATTTGACTATCATTGACTTCACAATGACCCCAAAATTTTTATTTTTTATTTTTTTCCCAAACTTCTTACATTTCCAACAAAACAATTTTATAAAACAAGATAAACAAACACCACAACAACACCAACAACATGTTCATTGTAATCCCACAAGTGGGGTCTAGTGTAATCATTCCCAATACACCTTCGGCTTAATAAAAATTCAACACACTACCTCAACTAAGTAATTTTATAAAATATCCATCATCTTTCATCAACATAAGTACCGAATAACTTAGTTAACCAATCTTGCATGTATGGTATTACCTGTAGTAGTTGCAGGAGTAATTTTGTTTGACTCATCGACAAATTGAGTAGCTGAAATAGTTTCTTCAGTTATTGTCTTTTGTTTATATATACGTCCTCCTGGTGGCATGGTTTTGCTTATATTCCTGCTAAAGATGAAAAAAAAGTAAAAATTGAGAGATTAGAAAAGCAGAGTGTTTTTGTCCTGTTTCTATATAATGTAAGAGTCCTTTAATAAAGAAAGAATCAATACAAAATATTGGTTGATTTGAAAGTCCTAAATTATATAATTTAAATAAGGTAAAAACAAATACAACTTTTAGTTGATTTTAAATTCAAAGTATTATGACAATAATTAAATAATCTTCTATATATACTAAATAGCTATAATTGCTCCATCCAATGCTCCACGACCAAATTCTCTTGATGTAATTTTATTTTTTAACAAAACTATTGTACGTATTTATTATCTAGTTGGAACTACGTATTTATTATCTAGTTGGAACTACGCACATAATCCGCACCCCCCTACAAATGGTATCAGAGCGCAGTTATTTAAAAAATACAGAAGTAATATATATGTTTGAATTTAGAGTTTATGAAACAATTACAATAAACAATCAATTAATTAATTAATTATGAGAAGACCATTTAAAAACAGAGAAGCTTTTAGAAAAATTAAAGAATCTTTAATTAGTAATTATTCAGAATATATAAGTCTAAATAAAACAAAAGAAAACTCACAAAGATTAGCTTACCTAATTACCTTAATATCTAGTATTGAAGCAAAATTAATAATCCATTTAAAATCTAGAAGAATGAGACATATACCATCTAATTATGATAAAATTAGATTTAGATATCCACCAAAATACTATAAATATTGTTTGGATGAATAAGATACAAAAATACAAAGAACTAAAACAGACTATATCTGAAAAACGTAAAGAATTAAAAATAAGAACAAAAAGATTAAATTATAATATATTTACCGGAGTTAGTAAAAACTCAATAAATGCACAAAAAAATGAAATATCAAATTTAGAATCACAAATAGATAGTTTAGAATATATATATCAACATGAACTATTTACAATAAAATGAACAAAGAAGAATTTATAATAGACGAAAAAATATATGAAAATCACGAAGGATTAAAAATAAGAATAGTATTTTCTAATTTAGGAAGAAGATATAAGAAAATAGGTGAACATTTATATTTAATGTTAGAAAAAGAAGAATTAAAATTAGAAGATAAATTGACAGTTATGGTTAGAATAGAAAGAGAAAACGAAGAAATAGATAGAAAAAAGGAAATAGAAAAAATAAAACAACAAACTACAGAAGAAATACGAAAAATAGAAGAAACTAAAAATAGTAGGATTGCTGAATTAGAAAAAGAATTACAAATGTTAAAAGATCTGTATGAAAAAAGACAGAAAGAAAAAGAAGAAAAAGATAAAGAACAAAAATTATTAAACGAAATAAATCAATTTAAAGAAAAATTAGAAATAGACAATAAGGAATTAGAAATAAATAATATAGATGTTGAAGAAACAGACAATTATGATTCAGAAGATAGTGAAACATATACAGAAATATTAACAAATACAAAAAATTTAGAAATCAATGAAAAACAAGAAGCAATTAATGAAAAAAATTTAGA
This sequence comes from Capsicum pubescens, assembly GCA_030864215.1. Classification (NCBI taxonomy): domain Eukaryota; kingdom Viridiplantae; phylum Streptophyta; class Magnoliopsida; order Solanales; family Solanaceae; genus Capsicum; species Capsicum pubescens. Next base: position 225,043,306 of record CM061540.1, on the reverse strand, counting down.
AAATATCAACACAGAAATAAATACTCTTGATAAAAAAGAAGATCAAAATATAATACCTAGTACATCAGAAATAAGAAAACCTGCATATTATAAAAATAAGTTTAAAAGATATAATCTAAAGAACGAATATGACAAATGGACACCAAAACAAATAGTTAATAAAAATTATAACTTTCTAGACTTAGATTGTGTAATAGATACAGAAAAAACAATACAATTATGGATAGGATATATGACAAAGCAATTATTAGATAATAATATAAGTGTAACGGATGCACCAGAATATATAGAAAGAACATTAATAGGAACAGTAAAATTATGGTTTTTAAATCTAACTGAAAATAGTAAAAAAATATTAAGAACTGACAAACCCACAGAAGGAATAATGAAATTAACACCTATAGAATTATTAAAAAAATATGAAACAGCTATAAAAGACGAATTCAGTAGCATGACAACAACAGAAGAAGAACAAAATGAAGAGAAAGACATAAATAGAAATTTAATGTTAAAATTAGCAATATGTAATATGTGTTACATAGATGAATATACTTGCGCATTTAAAGAATATTATTATAAAGGAGCATATAATATAGAATAAAGTAAAGAAATAAGAAAATTATATTTTAATAAATTACCTGAACCATTTAGTTCAAAAATAATAAAAAGTTGGGATGAAACAAAAATAGTAGATACTTTAGGAGCAAGAATAAAATTTTTACAACAATGGTATAGAAACTTATGTGAAAAATACAGAGAAGAAATAAAAATGGAAAAAACATTAATAAGAAATTTAGCATGTTGCAAAGATAAAATAGCACCTCAATTTGGATGCGAAGAAAGATATTATAAGAAAAGAAAAAGGCATAAGAAATATAAGAAATACAAAAAATCAAAATATAAATACAAAAAACCAAGAAAAAGATATTATGTAAAAAATTATAAAAACAAAAGACCATATAGAAAGAAAAAATCTATAAAAGAATGTACTTGTTATAATTGTGGAAAGTTAGGACACTTAGCTAGAGATTGTAAATTACCTAAAAACCCAAAAAAATAAACAAATATCAGAAATAAAAATAGAAGATACAGAATATATGCAAATAGATTACATAGATTACGAATTAGAAAGTGAAGACAGTATATATGAAATTTCAGAGAATGAAACAGATAATGAAATAGATAGTGAATTAGATGAATTAAATGACTGAAGAAGATATAAAAATATTAACAAAAGAAGAATATTTAAATGAAGAAGGAACAGATCAAAAAATAATATTTGATAACAATGTATTTGATGAAATAAAAGGAAAAGAGTTAGACTTAAGTGTAGAAAAAATATTTAAAATACCAACAATAAAAAATATATTTACTAGAAAAAAGGAAGAATATTATGTAGTAAGTCAAAAAGAGCACGTAATAGACTGTAGATATGCAAAAGGTAAAGCCAGTATACCACTAGTAACAAAAAGAATAATTAATAAAGAAATAAACGATATAAAAAGTAGAGACCCAATAAAATATGTACACCTTGGAGGTACAGAAATATTAATAAAAGCATGTTTTAGAGAAGGAATAGATACACCAATAGAATTATATTTAGCAGATGATAGAATTATAAAACCTATAGAAAAAAGTATAATAACTGCCATAAAAGGAAATTTAATATACCAAAAATTTAAATTTATAATAAGTGCAAATTATTCAGTAGCAGTAACAGATAGAAATATAGATAAATCACTAGTATTATATTGGAAGATATCAGGAATAGAATTAACCCCAGGAAGTAAAATATTTACAGCAAGATGCAAAAATTTATATGTATTAACAACAAAACATAAAATAACAGGAAAAAATAAGATTAATAAGATACAAATAGATAGCCCATTTGAGCAATTTGTAAAAACAATAGACTATAATGATTATAGCTATAGAGACATAGATGTAGAAGAAAATCTAGAAATAATAAATGATAGAATAAGTACAACAAAAAGAACAACTTATGATAAACCGGAATCATCAAGCTCATCAAAAAGAATAAGTTATGAAACAAGTTCAATGGATAATTCAAACCATTATTACATAACAGGAAAGGTAAATGAAAAAGAATATTTAATACTCTTAAATACAGGACAAGAAGAAAATTATATAGCAAAATATCTAGTAAAAAATGAAGAAATAAAAACCGACAATAATATATGCCCAGATCTACCAAGAAGCTTAATAAATACTAAAAATATAGCAGAAAAAGAAATAATAATAGGAATAAGAAAAATAAAAATAGAATTTGAAGTAAAAGAAGAAATGCAAAAAACAGATATAATATTAGGAATAAAATGGCTAGAACAAGTAAAACCATATAATATAGAACATACACAATTAACTATAACATATAACAGAGAGAAATTATTCTTAAGAAGAGCATTAACATAAAATGAAAATATATGTATTAATGAAGATAGTAGTAGAAGGATATTACAGTAGATATTATACGCCTATGATAGATACAGGAGCAGAAGCTAATTTATGTAGATATAATTGTTTACCAGAAAGTAAATGAGATAAATTAAAAACACCAATAATAGTTAAAGGATTTAATAACGAAGGAAGCTTAATTACTTATAAAGCTAAGAATGTAAAAACACAAGTATGGGATAAAATATTAACAATAGAAGAAATTTATAATTATGAACTAACATCAAAAGATATACTTTTAGGAATGCCGTTTCTAGATAAATTATACCCACATATAATAACTAGAACAGACTGGTGGTTTACAACACCATGTAAACAAAAAGTAAGAGCAAAAAGAGTTAATAATAAAATAAGAAAGAAAACGGATTGGATAAAAGGAAGTGAAAAAATTACACAAAAGTTAGAAAATATAAAAAATACTGAAGATACAATAGAATTAGTTGTATTTTCGATAAATAAAACAGAAATAACTATATTTTCAATAAATAAGATAGAAATAATTAAGAAAAAATTAGAACAATTATATAGTGAAGATCCATTAAAAGGATGGGAAAAACATAAAACTACTATAAAAATTGAATTTAATAGATAAAAATAGCATAATAACCCAAAAACCATTAACATATAATTTTGATGATTTAAAAGAATTTAAAATGCATATAGATGAATTATTAGAGAAACAATATATACAAAAAAGTAATAGTAAACATAATAGCCCAGCATTTATAGTAAATAAACATAGTGAACAAAAAAGAGGAAAAAGTAGAATGGTTATTGATTATAGAAATTTAAATGCAAAAACAATAACTTATAATTACCCAATACCGAATAAGATATTAAAAATAAGACAAATACAAGGATATAATTATTTTAGTAAATTTGATTGCAAATCAGGATTTTACCATCTAAAGTTAGAAGAAGAATCTAAGGAATTAACCGCATTTACGGTACCACAAGGATTTTATGAATGGAATGTACTACCATTTGGATATAAAAATGCACCAGGTAGATATCAGTATTTTATGGATAGTTATTTTAAACAACTACCTAATTGTATAGTATATATAGACGATATACTATTATATACAAAGACCAAAGAAGAACATTTAAAATTATTAGAACAATTTAAGGATATAATAGAAAATTCGGGAATAAGTTTAAGTAAAAAGAAAGCTGAAATTATGAAAAATCAAATAGAATTTTTAGGAATACAAATAGATAAAAGTGGAGTAAAAATGCAACAACATATAGTACAAAAAATAGTAAATTCGAAAGAGGAATTGGATACGAAAAAGAAATTACAATCATTTTTAGGATTAGTAAACCAAGTAAGAGAATATATTCCAAAATTAGCAGAAAACTTAAAACCACTACAGAAAAAATTAAAAAAGGATATAGAATATAACTATAATAAAGAAGATAAAAAACAAGTTCAAAAAATAAAAATACTTTGTAAAGAATTACCAAAATTACAATTTCCTGATGAAAATAGAAAATTTATATATATAGTAGAAGCAGATGCTAGTGAATATAGTTACGGAGGAGTACTTAAATATAAATATGAAGCAGAAAAAATAGAACACCATTGTAGATATTACTCAGGTACGTTCAACGAGACAGAAATAAAATGGGAAATAAATAGAAAAGAATTATGTTCATTATATAAATGTTTGTTAGCATTTGAGCCATATATTGTATATAACAAATTTATTGTGCGAACAGATAATACACAAGTACGCTGGTGGCTAACAAAGAAAATACAAAATTCAGTTACAACAAAAGAAATTCGGAGACTAGTATTAAATATATTAAATTTTACATTTACAATTGAAGTAATCAGTACTAACAAAAATGTTATTGCAGATTACATATCAAGACAAAGCTACACAGACTGATATTATAGAAGAAGATACTCTAGAAAAGATACTCAACACCCTAACTACGCTTTCAATAAAAGTGGACAGTATGGGTAATGAGATAGAAAAGCTAAAGACTAATGAAGGTAAACTAAAGTCTATAGCTACAAATCAGCTAACTCAGCAGTGTGCAGAGCTATGTCGATCGGAAGACATTAAAATTCCAGAGCTAGAAGGAGACGTTGGGATACTCCATAAAACCCATAACGTTTATCTATCTACTTCCGCAGGTACAAGCAAAGGAGCTAGTCGACCAAGATACCAGAACATGAATATGAATAAAATATTTGAAAAACCATATACCCCAAATACACCAAAAGATCCCATGTTTATACCCCCACAAATTACCACATACCGAGATAGTCTGAACCAAGATAAAAAAGTTTATAACTACACATCCCAAAAATACATAGAAAATATCTACAATATACAAACCTTTTTAAATAGCAACCCCAAAGCTACAAATGTCCAAGAACCAGATACAAACTATATAACCCAGAGATTGACCGGATATAATAAACTAATTGCCTTACCTAAAACCAAACCAAATATAGTTAAAACTTGCTACGAATATGGACTACTTAGTACTGTATATACCACGGACGGAACTGAGATATCCACTATACCAGAAATATATGAAGCATTTATCATTTTTAAAAGAATAACCAAAGGTACCCTGTTCTTTATAAAAATTTACGCGGCACCAGCAGAAATATTATTTGATGAAGTTAAGAAACCTATACAAGTTGTGAAGATAGGAATGACACGAGATATGATTATACCACAAGATATTATTTCACAACCAGAGATACCTAGAATCGAGATACCAAAATTTTATGCAAACAAGAGGATTATCGGATTATCTACAATTTTACAAGAGCTAGCAAATACATATTGCAAACAAAATCCCATATGGAACTACTATTCAAGAGATCATGTACTAATATATTCAAATTCAAAAGAGTTACGAGAAAAAGATATGGAAACTATTAGGCAATGGATTATCACGTTGCTTAAACCAGAAACAGAACCTATTGCCAGAGCTATCAGAGAAAAATTTATTTCGAAAGAATTATTGACCAGATACTGCAAGACTATTGGACATAAATATCCAGATCACAGATGTTCAAAATGTAATGGAGGAGATAATGATGTCCCAGCAGTTCAGCTAGAATAAAAAGAGATAAAAACGCCAGCTGGAAAGATAAGACCAGAGCAATAATAGAGATACAGCAGATATGACAAAATAGACGGAAGACTTATTTGTAAATTAATTTACGTAGATTCAATGTGAATTTAATGTAAAGTTTGATTTTTTAGCCTTATAGGCTTAGGGTAGGTAGAATAGATAGAAGACTTTTAAGTCTAGACTTTTTAGTCTTTCTTTAATAAGTTTTTGTTTGTTTTAGCGGACAGATGTAAAACAATGTAAAGTTCGTCCATTCTATAAATAGAGAAAGCAGAAGGCATTGCAAAGCAATCCTTCATGCGTTGAAGAAAACATTCTCTCAAAGTCCACAATAAATATTTTTTGCTTAGTTAATTAAAAAACAGGTATATATCAATGGAAAAATCTATGGAGGAACAAAGCACAGAAATATCAAACCTACCAGAACAGGTATATTTATTTATGATTATGAATAGCTAAATTCATAATTCCCAACAATCATGATATGATAAAATAAATTCATGTTAGTTACTTTATAGTAGAATTATTCGAAGAATAATATGTTAAGAAGTTTATTAGCAAAGTGGAAACGGAGAAAGATCCCTAAGAACTATGCCATCCTAAAGGTGAAACCAATAAGGCAAGAAGCCGTGGTGGGGAGTAACCAGAGTAGAGGCGCTGTTTAAGGGAAAAGTATCCAGATTACCATGCTAATAGTGACCGAAGAACATGTTATTTAAGAATAATCTAGTATATAGTAATCTAAGATGACTATATTTTGTTATGTACATGGTTGAAGGGAATATTTTGAAAAAAGTAATTTTATGAAAATGAATAATTATTTATCTGATGTGATGGTAGATAAATTTAAAATACTTATTTTATATGCACTTAAAGATATATATGAAACAATTACAATATATGCACTTAAATACTTATTTTATATGCACTTATTTTATATATTGTAATTGTTTCATATATATCTTTAAGTGCATATAAAATAAGTATTTTAAATTTATCTACCATCACATCAGATAAATAATTATTCATTTTCATAAAATTGCTTTTTTTAAAATATTCCCTTCAACCATGTACATAACAAAATATAGTCATCTTAGATTACTATATACTAGATTATTCTTAAATAACATGTTCTTCGGTCACTATTAGCATGGTAATCTGGATACTTTTTCCTTAAACAGCGCCTCTACTCTGGTTACTCCCCACCACGGCTTCTTGCCTTATTGGTTTCACCTTTAGGATGGCATAGTTCTTAGGGATCTTTCTCCGTTTCCACTTTGCTAATAAACTTCTTAACATATTATTCTTCGAATAATTCTACTATAAAGTAACTAACATGAATTTATTTTATCATATCATGATTGTTGGGAATTATGAATTTAGCTATTCATAATCATAAATAAATATACTTGTTCTGGTAGGTTTGATATTTTTGTGCTTTGTTCCTCCATAGATTTTTCCATTGATATATACCTGTTTTTTAATTAACTAAGCAAAAAATATTTATTGTGGACTTTGAGAGAATGTTTGCTTCAACGCATGAAGGCTTGCTTTGCAATGCCTTCTGCTTTCTCTATTTATAGAATGGACGAACTTTACATTGTTTTACATCTGTCCGCTAAAACAAACAAAAACTTATTAAAGAAAGACTAAAAAGTCTAGACTTAAAAGTCTTCTATCTATTCTACCTACCCTAAGCCTATAAGGCTAAAAAATCAAACTTTACATTAAATTCACATTGAATCTACGTAAATTAATTTACAAATAAGTCTTCCGTCTATTTTGTCATATCTGCTGTATCTCTATTATTGCTCTGGTCTTATCTTTCCAGCTGGCGTTTTTATCTCTTTTTATTCTAGCTGAACTGCTGGGACATCATTATCTCCTCCATTACATTTTGAACATCTGTGATCTGGATATTTATGTCCAATAGTCTTGCAGTATCTGGTCAATAATTCTTCCGAAATAAATTTTTCTCTGATAGCTCTGGCAATAGGTTCTGTTTCTGGTTTAAGCAACGTGATAATCCATTGCCTAATAGTTTCCATATCTGTTTCTCGTAACTCTTTTGAATTTGAATATATTAGTACATGATCTCTTGAATAGTAGTTCCATATGGGATTTTGTTTGCAATATGTATTTGCTAGCTCTTGTAAAATTGTAGATAATCCGATAATCCTCTTGTTTGCATAAAATTTTGGTATCTCGATTCTAGGTATCTCTGGTTGTGAAATAATATCTTGTGGTATAATCATATCTCGTGTCATTCCTATCTTCACAACTTGTATAGGTTTCTTAACTTCATCAAATAATATTTCTGTTGGTGCCGCGTAAATTTTTATAAAGAACAGGGTACCTTTGGTTATTCTTTTAAAAATGATAAATGCTTCATATATTTCTGGTATAGTGGATATCTCAGTTCCGTCCGTGGTATATACAGTACTAAGTAGTCCATATTCGTAGCAAGTTTTAACTATATTTGGTTTGGTTTTAGGTAAGGCAATTAGTTTATTATATCCGGTCAATCTCTGGGTTATATAGTTTGTATCTGGTTCTTGGACATTTGTAGCTTTGGGGTTGCTATTTAAAAAGGTTTGTATATTGTAGATATTTTCTATGTATTTTTGGGATGTGTAGTTATAAACTTTTTTATCTTAGTTCAGACTATCTCGGTATGTGGTAATTTGTGGGGGTATAAACATGGGATCTTTTGGTGTATTTGGGGTATATGGTTTTTCAAATATTTTATTCATATTCATGTTCTGGTATCTTGGTCGACTAGCTCCTTTGCTTGTACCTGCGGAAGTAGATAGATAAACGTTATGGGTTTTATGGAGTATCCCAACGTCTCCTTCTAGCTCTGGAATTTTAATGTCTTCCGATCGACATAGCTCTGCACACTGCTGAGTTAGCTGATTTGTAGCTATAGACTTTAGTTTACCTTCATTAGTCTTTAGCTTTTCTATCTCATTACCCATACTGTCCACTTTTATTGAAAGCGTAGTTAGGGTGTTGAGTATCTTTTCTAGAGTATCTTCTTCTATAATATCAGTCTGTGTAGCTTTGTCTTGATATGTAATCTGCAATAACATTTTTGTTAGTACTGATTACTTCAATTGTAAATGTAAAATTTAATATATTTAATACTAGTCTCCGAATTTCTTTTGTTGTAACTGAATTTTGTATTTTCTTTGTTAGCCACCAGCGTACTTGTGTATTATCTGTTCGCACAATAAATTTGTTATATACAATATATGGCTCAAATGCTAACAAACATTTATATAATGAACATAATTCTTTTCTATTTATTTCCCATTTTATTTCTGTCTCGTTGAACGTACCTGAGTAATATCTACAATGGTGTTCTATTTTTTCTGCTTCATATTTATATTTAAGTACTCCTCCGTAACTATATTCACTAGCATCTGCTTCTACTATATATATAAATTTTCTATTTTCATCAGGAAATTGTAATTTTGGTAATTCTTTACAAAGTATTTTTATTTTTTGAACTTGTTTTTTATCTTCTTTATTATAGTTATATTCTATATCCTTTTTTAATTTTTTCTGTAGTGGTTTTAAGTTTTCTGCTAATTTTGGAATATATTCTCTTACTTGGTTTACTAATCCTAAAAATGATTGTAATTTCTTTTTCGTATCCAATTCCTCTTTCGAATTTACTATTTTTTGTACTATATGTTGTTGCATTTTTACTCCACTTTTATCTATTTGTATTCCTAAAAATTCTATTTGATTTTTCATAATTTCAGCTTTCTTTTTACTTAAACTTATTCCCGAATTTTCTATTACATCCTTAAATTGTTCTAATAATTTTAAATGTTTTTCTTTGGTCTTTGTATATAATAGTATATCGTCTATATATACTATACAATTAGGTAGTTGTTTAAAATAACTATCCATAAAATATTGATATCTACCTGGTGCATTTTTATATCCAAATGGTAGTACATTCCATTCATAAAATCCTTGTGGTACCGTAAATGCGGTTAATTCCTTAGATTCTTCTTCTAACTTTAGATGGTAAAATCCTGATTTGCAATCAAATTTACTAAAATAATTATATCCTTGTATTTGTCTTATTTTTAATATCTTATTCGGTATTGGGTAATTATAAGTTATTGTTTTTGCATTTAAATTTCTATAATCAATAACCATTCTACTTTTTCCTCTTTTTTGTTCACTATGTTTATTTACTATAAATGTTGGGATATTATGTTTACTATTACTTTTTTGTATATATTGTTTCTCTAATAATTCATCTATATGCATTTTAAATTCTTTTAAATCATCAAAATTATATGTTAATGGTTTTTGGGTTATTATGCTATTTTTATCTATTAATTCAATTTTTATAGTAGTTTTATGTTTTTCCCATCCTTTTAATGGATCTTCACTATATAATTGTTCTAATTTTTTCTTAATTATTTCTATCTTATTTATTGAAAATATAGTTATTTCTGTTTTATTTATCGAAAATACAACTAATTCTATTGTATCTTCAGTATTTTTTATATTTTCTAACTTTTGTGTAATTTTTTCACTTCCTTTTATCCAATCCATTTTCTTTCTTATTTTATTATTAACTCTTTTTGCTCTTACTTTTTATTTACATGGTGTTGTAAACCACCAGTCTGTTCTAGTTATTATATGTGGGTATAATTTATCTAGAAACGGCATTCCTAAAAGTATATCTTTTGATGTTAGTTCATAATTATAAATTTCTTCTATTGTTAATATTTTATCCCATACTTGTGTTTTTACATTCTTAGCTTTATAAGTAATTAAGCTTCCTTCGTTATTAAATCCTTTAACTATTATTGGTGTTTTTAATTTATCCCATTTACTTTCTGGTAAACAATTATATCTACATAAATTAGCTTCTGCTCCTGTATCTATCATAGGCGTATAATATCTACTGTAATATCCTTCTACTACTATCTTCATTAATACATATATTTTCATTTTATGTTAATTCTCTTCTTAAGAATAATTTCTCTCTGTTATATGTTATAGTTAATTGTGTATGTTCTATATTATATGGTTTTACTTGTTCTAGCCATTTTATTCCTAATATTATATCTGTTTTTTGCATTTCTTCTTTTACTTCAAATTCTATTTTTTTTTTCTTATTCCTATTATTATTTCTTTTTCTGCTATATTTTTAGTATTTATTAAGCTTCTTGGTAGATCTGGGCATATATTATTGTCGGTTTTTATTTCTTCATTTTTTACTAGATATTTTGCTATATAATTTTCTTCTTGTCCTGTATTTAAGAGTATTAAATATTCTTTTTCATTTACCTTTCCTGTTATGTAATAATGGTTTGAATTATCCATTGAACTTGTTTCATAACTTATTCTTTTTGATGAGCTTGATGATTCCGGTTTATCATAAGCTGTTCTTTTTGTTGTACTTATTCTATCATTTATTATTTCTAGATTTTCTTCTACATCTATGTCTCTATAGCTATAATCATTATAGTCTATTGTTTTTACAAATTGCTCAAATGGGCTATCTATTTGTATCTTATTAATCTTATTTTTTCCTGTTATTTTATGTTTTGTTGTTAATACATATAAATTTTTGCATCTTGCTGTAAATATTTTACTTCCTGGGGTTAATTCTATTCCTGATATCTTCCAATATAATACTAGTGATTTATCTATATTTCTATCTGTTACTGCTACTGAATAATTTGCACTTATTATAAATTTAAATTTTTGGTATATTAAATTTCCTTTTATGGCAGTTATTATACTTTTTTCTATAGGTTTTATAATTCTATCATCTGCTAAATATAATTCTATTGGTGTATCTTTTCCTTCTCTAAAACATGCTTTTATTAATATTTCTGTACCTCCAAGGTGTACATATTTTATTGGGTCTCTACTTTTTTATATCGTTTATTTCTTTATTAATTATTCTTTTTGTTACTAGTGGTATACTGACTTTACCTTTTGCATATCTACAGTCTATTACGTGCTCTTTTTGACTTACTACATAATATTCTTCCTTTTTTCTAGTAAATATATTTTTTATTGTTGGTATTTTAAATATTTTTTCTACACTTAAGTCTAACCCTTTTCCTTTTATTTCATCAAATACATTGTTATCAAATATTATTTTTTGATCTGTTCCTTCTTTATTTAAATATTCTTCTTTTGTTAATATTTTTATATCTTCTTCAGTCATTTAATTCATCTAATTCACTATCTATTTCATTATCTGTTTCATTCTCTGAAATTTCATATATACTGTCTTCACTTTCTAATTCGTAATCTATGTAATCTATTTGCATATATTTTGTATCTTCTATTTTTATTTCTGATATTTGTTTATTTTTTGGGTTTTTAGGTAATTTACAATCTCTAGCTAAGTGTCCTAACTTTCCACAATCATAACAAGTACATTCTTTTATAGATTTTTTCTTTCTATATGGTCTTTTGTTTTTATAATTTTTTACATAATATCTTTTTCTTGGTTTTTTGTATTTATATTTTGATTTTTTGTATTTCTTATATTTCTTATGCCTTTTTCTTTTCTTATAATATCTTTCTTCGCATCCAAATTGAGGTGCTATTTTATCTTTGCAACATGCTAAATTTCTTATTAATGTTTTTTCCATTTTTATTTCTTCTCTGTATTTTTCACATAAGTTTCTATACCATTGTTGTAAAAATTTTATTCTTGCTCCTAAAGTATCTACTATTTTTGTTTCATCCCAACTTTTTATTATTTTTGAACTAAATGGTTCAGGTAATTTATTAAAATATAATTTTCTTATTTCTTTACTTTCTTCTATATTATATGCTCCTTTATAATAATATTCTTTAAATGCGCAAGTATATTCATCTATGTAACACATATTACATATTGCTAATTTTAACATTAAATTTCTATTTATGTCTTTCTCTTCATTTTGTTCTTCTTCTGTTGTTGTCATGCTACTGAATTCGTCTTTTATAGCTGTTTCATATTTTTTTAATAATTCTATAGGTGTTAATTTCATTATTCCTTCTGTGGGTTTGTCAGTTCTTAATATTTTTTTACTATTTTCAGTTAGATTTAAAAACCATAATTTTACTGTTCCTATTAATGTTCTTTCTATATATTCTGGTGCATCTGTTACACTTATATTATTATCTAATAATTGTTTTGTCATATATCCTATCCATAATTGTATTGTTTTTTCTGTATCTATTACACAATCTAAGTCTAGAAAGTTATAATTTTTATTAACTATTTGTTTTGGTGTCCATTTGTCATATTCGTTCTTTAGATTATATCTTTTAAACTTATTTTTATAATATGCAGGTTTCCTTATTTCTGATGTACTAGGTATTATATTTTGATCTTCTTTTTTATCAAGAGTATTTATTTCTGTGTTGATATTTTCTAAATTTTTTTCATTAATTGCTTCTTGTTTTTCATTGATTTCTAAATTTTTTGTATTTGTTAATATTTCTGTATATGTTTCACTATCTTCTGAATCATAATTGTCTGTTTCTTCAACATCTATATTATTTATTTCTAATTCCTTATTGTCTATTTCTAATTTTTCTTTAAATTGATTTATTTCGTTTAATAATTTTGTTCTTTATCTTTTTCTTCTTTTTCTTTCTGTCTTTTTTCATACAGATCTTTTAACATTTGTAATTCTTTTTCTAATTCAGCAATCCTACTATTTTTAGTTTCTTCTATTTTTCGTATTTCTTCTGTAGTTTGTTGTTTTATTTTTTCTATTTCCTTTTTTCTATCTATTTGTGATTCTAAATTTGATATTTCATTTTTTTGTGCATTTATTGAGTTTTTACTAACTCCGGCAAATATATTATAATTTAATCTTTTTGTTCTTATTTTTAATTCTTTACGTTTTTCAGATATAGTCTGTTTTAGTTCTTTGTATTTTTGTATCTTATTCATCCAAACAATATTTATAGTATTTTGGTGGATATCTAAATCTAATTTTATCATAATTAGATGGTATATGTCTCATTCTTCTAGATTTTAAATGGATTATTAATTTTGCTTCAATACTAGATATTAAGGTAATTAGGTAAGCTAATCTTTGTGGGTTTTCTTTTGTTTTATTTAGACTTATATATTCTGAATAATTACTAATTAAAGATTCTTTAATTTTTCTAAAAGCTTCTCTGTTTTTAAATGGTCTTCTCATAATTAATTAATTAATTGATTGTTTATTGTAATTGTTTCATAAACTCTAAATTCAAACATATATATTACTTCTGTATTTTTTAAATAACTGCGCTCTGATACCATTTGTAGGGGGGTGCGGATTAGGTGCGTAGTTCCAACTAGATAATAAATACGTATTATTTAATCATTTAAAAGACATGTAAATGAATTCTGAGATTTATATATATATATATATATATATATATATATATATATATATATATATATATATATATATATATAAAGTTTAAAAAAAAACATATTATATTAAAGTTACTTTTATTGTATTGTATTTATATATAAATCTTTTCCAAATATATACAAAATAAAGGGAAAAAATAACATCTCCTTGATGTGCACATTACAGCAGCACTGCCCTCACCTCATTTGCACGTTATCAAATTCCTCTTATTTCCCGGCAAACACTAACACAGTTATCCTACACGTCGTACACATGGACATAACTAGCAAAATACTTATTTGTCATTAACCCGTGTTTTGTTAATCTTTGGCGTTCTCCTTGTACAAAACTTTTCACTTTTAAATGTTAATATTATTCACATGCTTTTTATATAGCTGTTTTCTTAAAATACTTCATCCTTGTTATTTTTAAATATAAAGATAGTAAATGACTATTTTGTTTTAAATGACTATTAAATTATGTAGTTGACATTCGTATCTTTATTTTTATAATAAGTACTACTAATTAAACTAAAATTATATGACAGAAATAGTAAAAAGATGATTTTATCTATTGTGTACAATTAATTATAGTGTCTTTATGTTAGGATATGGATGACCAACATAGTTTTTTAACTATGAAATGTTTCAATAAAAAGGAAAAAATAAAATGAAAGGTATTTTAATTGGGAAGAAAATTTTGCAACTAATTTTATTCTCTTTATATTAGGATACGAATGCCCAACACAATATTTTAATTATGGAATGTTTTAAAAAAAAATATTAGCTGACCTCAAAGTACTTATCAATTAAAATTATATGAGGAAAATAGTAAAATTGACTAGGATGTTGTTGTTATACATGGTGGGTTCAAGAAATCTATAATATATAATTTATATGTATATCTATAATTTATTAAATATGTGAAGGGCGTTATAAATATTGTTTGAACTTTTTTTCCTTCATAAAAAGTCTTTGCTTTAGACAAAATCGTCTTTTTCATATTTTTTTCTAATATTTAAGTGTTAAAAATTAATTAAATATATTTATGGTAAAAAAAATTCTTATTAGAAGTTAGCAAAATTAATAATTTTTTATATTTAAGTGTAGAAAATTAATTAACTATATTTATTGTAAAAAAAATTCTTATTAGAAGTCATCAGAATTAATGACAACTAAAACCTTTTTCATTAGTTTAACAATTCTAAATTAAATAAATTTGATTTTAAGAAGATTTGAAAATTTAGAAATAAATATAAAAGCATTAGAATAAGAAAAATTTAAGAAGTACAAAATTTTAAAAACTGTAAGTATGTAATAAAAAATGTAATCAATAATTTGGTAAAGATTTGACTTTAAAAACAAGAAAAAAATTTAAATGTAGAAAAAAAATAAAAAATAATCGTGCCACAAATATGGTTCAAATTGATGCATCTCTCTTAGCCTCTGACAACAAGGGAAAGAGGTATTGCATGACAAACACAAAAGTGATGATCGATCAATCACTTAAAACTTATGGTGGTAAAATATATATGTACTTATACTAAAATATATATTTATATTTGCATTATCATATTAAAATGTGAAGGATCTTCAAAAAGTGAGTTGAAATTTTTAAATGTCACTAAAAGTATTTGCAATAGATAAAATTATTTAATTTTAAATAATTAAATATTATACGTGCAAGGCACGTGCAGTTAAACTAGTATCCCAAAATATGTACAATACGTGTATACTAATTGTATATATCTGTATAATCAGTGAGAATTTGATATGATCCAAAACAGCCATCATAGCTTTTAATGACATCATTAGAGGCTAACACTTGAAGATTCAAGATTTCGTCACCTCAAGGACACAAGAGCATGCATAGAGAAACCTTTTTGGATATTCAAGAGAGCAAATTCCATGTATGGAGGGTTGCTTGGAGGCTTGGAATGATGACTAACTGAGAACACAAGTGTTGAAGTATTTTGAAGAGCTTTAAATACTCCAAAATACTCCAAGGTAGTCCCTATTTTGACATACCAAGACCGCCCCTTGTTCCCTTTTCATTAAGGGCGTTTTGGATATTTTTCTTATGTAATAGTTTATCCTATACATAGATAACTTAGGTCATTTTTCATTCTTTAGTTGATTATTGTTGTAATTCCTAAAACACCATCCTTTCTAGAGTGAGAGTAGTCCCACACGTAACTAAGGCTTCCCAAGAATGGACTGTAATGCCTCGAAAATGGGTTTTGAGATGTCACACGGTGCTCAAGACTACGAGTAGTCTCAAGCTAACCCTGTAAGACTTCTAAATCTGAAACTCATAATTGAGAAATATAAACATAAAATCAATGTTGTGTTCTGTCTGATCTAAGCTGGAATTAACTAAACATAAAATCTAAAAATACTTGACTTTAAGGTCTGGACAATCAACACTGGAAATCTGAATTATAACTAGTAGTCTAACAAGCCTCTACTACTAACAACTAGAGAGCCACTGGGACAAATCCTCAGCTAACTCGAACTGACTGAAATATTGAATCAAATACTTTAATAAGATGGAAAACTGAATAATTGGGTCCCCGAACTATGAGGACTCACCAACTGTCTGGATGTAGATGGAGATGTTCGAAATCACTCACGCTGCTGAAACTGAGCACTTGAACCTGCATTATTAAATAATGTATCACATAGACATATATGTGGATAAGAAATTCTAGCATGTACTGAGCATGTGGGGGTCAATATATTAGTAAACAATATCTTATGTTATTATAAACTTGTAAAAGAATGCATGCTAAGGGTAGATGACTCACATTAGCTTGAATAACTGAAAACTGAAAATCATAATCATGCGTAATAAAGCATGTTATATAAATATTGTGAGTCATAACACTTAGTTCTAAAAGTTGTACTTGTATTATATCTTTAAATCATGCGGTCTAAATATAGAAAGGACTTACTTTTATATTTGTGAACTAAAAGCTAAAATCTCATGACCAGCATCTAATGTAAAATAATATCTGAAATGAATTGTGAGCCTTACACTTAGTTTAAAAAAAACTTTTTTATTAGGATTACTCTTTTTTGTAGGGAGGTTCTTTTAACTGACATAAACCATGTGAGCTATCATGGAGTGCAACGTCTAGTTCCCCTAAGAGGAAAATCTCACGTTGGAGAGAGATGTCATACTCTTTCCAGGGAGTATAACCTAAGATAAGTGATCATAATCTGTATCTGTCATCCATACAAATAGGAATAATTTGAATTTGTACCTACGTTGGCTCGTAGTTCTAGGGAAGTAGGATGCACTAAATCCACACTTTCCGCTCGGTGCTAAATACTACTCTCTTTAAATCTGTATGCTCATTCTGTAGGGAATTCACATTAAAACTAGCATAAGGGTTTATAATGAAAACCAATTATGCATTTGTCTCTTTTAAACTGTGATCAAACTAATCTGTAGTTAAAATGTCATCAAAACTATAGAGTGGATTCCATATCTTAGCTGAGGATCAAAAGATCAAATCTTGATTCAAAAACTGAATATAAACTAATCATAGGATGCTTAAAGCATAATATTCTTGAAATATCAATAGTAAAACTAGGGCTTAAGAACCCATGCTTCAAATTCATGTCAATTTATCACAAATCATGCTCAATAGTCAAAATCATGAAGTTCTTGCACAATCTTAGTCAAAATAGTGAAATTCAACATTCAATATAGCATAAACCACTTCATAAGCATAAATGTTCAAAGATAGGCATGCAATTCATCGTCTAAAACACTTTTAATATCATAATCTTCAAACAGCAATATTGGGGTATGAACCGTAATTTGAAATTTATGTAAATTCATATGAAATCATCTTTAAAACAGATTTTGGGCACAAGGATGGAAGAGGTATCCTTGTTCATAATCCCACAGACCTTAATTGATGAAGACATTTGACTTTGAATCATTATTTGTGCTCTTGAATAATGTTTCTTGAAGTACTTGAATTAGGAACCTTGAATTTTGGATTATCTTGGAGAAAGAATGGTGAAATTTTGGGTTTCTTGAGATTTGAAATTGAAGTTGTAGGGTTTTTCTTGAGAGCGATTTGGTGAAAAATCAATATAACACACTTAGAATAGGTTAAATCTTTTGTTTATCAATATTTGGGGGCTTGGGAAAAAGACTAAGTTGCCCCTTGGATTTAAAACTCAGAACTGAAATGCCGACTAAGGCTTCACCGCGATGCGGTGACTCACTGGTTTTTGACAAATGCTAATTTGGGAATCACCGCGATGCGGTGAGCCCCTCATTGCAAAATTCACCGCAATTCGGTGCAATCGTGATGGATCTCAGGAAAATTGACTTTTCGTACTTCACCATGACGCGGTGACTCCTTCACCGCGATACTCACCGCGATGCGGCCTAATCGCGGTGAGCTTTTGTCTTGCCAATCTAAATGCAATCCAAACCTTGTACGAAAAATACAAAACTTTCCCGAGGCATGATACTTACACCCTTAAATATAACTCAACTCAAAAATCATCGTCTTAGATCCTAGTAGGTCAACTTAAAACTCCTCAAAGTTTAAAGGGAGTAAAAAATAACTGGATCCCTCAACTCAAAGCTTTATTTTCAGGTTCTAAGTGCTATAAGAACATACTAAGGGGTGAGATGAACTAAGAACGTATGGGGTATTATAATATCTCCCCCTTGATAACATTCATCCTCGAATGAGACTAGTCAAATTGAGGATACTGAGGAACTAGACTATAACTAGCATGCATAACTGAAAGCATGACTAAACTGATTTACAAAAGCAAGAATTAACAAGAGAATGACTATATAAAGCTGAGACTTAGAATGAAAAGAGATGATATGAGGATACTTTTCACCTCACACTGAATCTAAACTTACGATGAAAAGATGAGGGTACTTAATTCGCATATCTGTTTCTGCTTCCCAAGTGGCGCCCACAACGAATTGATTCCTCCACAGAACTTTGACCAAGAGAACTTATTTGTTCCTTAGTCTACAAATTTGGTGATCAAGAATTGCAACTGGAATTTCATAATAAGAGAGACTATCGTGAATATTTATGCTTTCTAATGGTACAACAACAGTCGGATCACCCATACACTTTTTTAGTAAGGATACATGAAACACAAGGTGAACGGATGACAAATCTATAGGAAATTCTAGTTCATACGAAACCTTCCCAACATGACTCCATATCTTGTAGGAGCCAATATATCAGGGACTGAGCTTCCCCTTTTTTCCAAATCTCTTCACCCCCTTATGGGTGAAACTTTTAAATAAATTAAGTCATTAATTTCAAACTCAAGATCCCTTCTCCTCACATCTTCATAAGATTTCTGACCACTTCGATCTGTCTTTAACCTTTCTCGAATCAACTAGACTTTCTCCATGGCTTCAAATACCACATCTGGCCCAATTAATGTGGCCTTACCCACTTCAAACCAACCGATAGGTGATCTATATCTCCTCCCATTAAGAGCCTCAAATGGGGCCATATGGATGCTACTATGGTAATTGTTATTGTAGGTAAATTTTATCAATGACAGCTGATTATCCCAACTTCCCTTGAATTCAAGAACACACGCCCTCAATATATCCTCTAGAGTTTGAATGGTCCTCTCTGCCTAACCATCTATCTGAGGATGAAAAGTTGAACTGAGGTGAACTGGGTACCAATACCCTTCTGAAAGTCTTTCCAAAAGTAAGAGGTAAACTGAGTACCCCTATCATAAATGATGGATGAAGAAACTCCGTGCAATCTGACCAACTCTCTAATATATAACTTAGCCTAATCTTTGGTTGTGTAGGATGTATGAACTGGCAGGAAATGGGCTGATTTGATCAACTTTTCCATAATAACCCAAATCAATTCATGATGACGACATGAACGGGGTAACCCCATTATGAAATCCATGTTCACCTCTTCCCACTTCCAGGTGGGAATACTAAACTCCTGCAAGGTGCCACCGACCCTTTGGTGCTTCACCTTAACCTATTGATAAATAGAACACTTAGCCACAATATCCGCAATATATTTTCTCATACCACTCCACCAATAGACTTCCCGTAAATCTCTGTACATTTTAGTAGCACCTAGGTGAATGGAGTAATGCGCACCATGCACTGCTGCCTCAAATCATTAATGCATGGCACACATAATCTACTCTGGTATCTCAACACACTATCTCCCCCTTGGAATAAAACCTCTATCTTCTACTCTCTAACTAATTCCTTTAACTTAACTAGATTGGATCCTTATCTTGGTTCTCTTTCACTTCCAAAACTAAAGACGATTCTGCACTCTGGACCCAAATATTTCTCTCAGCCAAATTAACTAACTGCACTCCTAGTCTATCCAACTGATGAACTTCTCAAACTAACTCTTTCTTTTCAACCTCTATATGAGCCACACTGCCCATTGCCAGTCTACTAAGGATATCCACCACAACATTGGCCTTGCCCGGATGATACAAAACACTCATGTCATAATCTTTCAACAATTTTAACCATCTTCTTTGCCAAAGATTTAACTCTCTCTGCGTAAACACATACTATAATCTTTTGTGGTATGTAAACACATTAACATGCACCCCATAAAGATAGTGCTTCCATATTTTCAGAGCAAACACAACAGCAACTAATTCAAGATCATACGTAGGATTGTTCTTTTTGTTAGGCTTAAGTTGTCTAGAGGCATAGGCTATGACTCTACCTCTATGCATCAAAACATAACCAGACCAACTCCAGAAGCATTACAGTAGACAATTAATCCATTTGTACCATCAGGTAACGCTAAGACTAGGGCTAAAGTGAGTCGATCTTTCAACTCCTAAAAACTCTTCTCACAAGAATCTGACCGCTGAAACTTAACTTTCTTCAAAGTCAATCTGGACATAGTGGATGCAATGGACAACAACCCCTCAAAAAATATCTGTAATAGCCAACTAAACCCAGGAAACTCCTAATGTCTGATGAAGAAATGGGTCTAGGCCAGTTTCTTATTGTTTTGGTCTTTTGGGGATCAACTCTAATGTCATCACTGAAAATAATATGACCGAGGAAAGCTACTGACCTTAATCAAAATTCATACTTGCTGAATTTGGCGAACAACTAGTGGTCTCTAAGAGTTTGCAACACAATTCTAAGAGGGTCTACATAGTCATCCTCACTACGAGAATAGACAAGAATATCATCGATAAAGACTATGACAAACGTGTCTAGGTACTGTTTGAACACTTGGTTCATCAAGTCCATGAAGGCTGTTGGAGCATTTGTTAGTCTGAAAGACATGACTAGGAATTCAAATGACCATAACGGGTTCTAAAAGCTATCTTCGAGATATCACATTCCCTTACTCTAAGATGGTGATAAACTGATCTAAGGTCTATCTTAGAGAAGTAACTTGCACCCTGAAGTTGATCAAATAAGTCATCAATTCTGGGAAGAGGATATCTATTTTTAACTGTGACTTTATTCAGCTGACGATAGTCAATGCACATTTGCAGAGAACCATATTTCTTCTGCACGAATAGGACGGGATCTCCCCGTGGAGAAACACTGGGCCTTATGAAACATTTATCTAAAAGATCTTTGAGTTTCTCCTTTAACTCTTTAAGCACGGCTGGAGCCATACGATATGGAGGAATGGAGATAGGCTGAGTATCAGGACAAAGATGAATATCAAATTCTATTTCTCTGTCTGGAGGTACCCCCGGTAAATATTCAGGAGAAACTTCTGAAAATTCATTGACTACATGGACTGACTAAACTATTGGAGCCTCAGACTTAATGTCTTTGACTCACAATAAATGATAAATACCCCCTTTTGAGATCAACTTTCTGGTCTTAATATAGGATATGAAATGACTGTTGGGAGATACGAAATTACCTTCCCACACAAGGGCTGGCTCATCTGAAAATTGAAACTTCACCACTCAGGTACGACAATCTATAGATGTACATATCATACCTCAAATCCTATCGGGGTGGACAGACACCCGTAATCATAAAGGCCCAAGAGAACCAATCCATAACCTTGTACTTCTCATGCATATAACTATGACAACCAAAGGTTCTGACAAATATAATATTATGCATCGATGAGAATAACTGCATAGGCTAGCACAAAATTATACATACAACACTTGGCTATTGGGCCACAATATCTAAAAGACAAGACACTTCCATGTTTAACTTTACATTAGTTTACAAATCCTCTAAAAGATACATAGACTTAGTTAGGGTCGGGACAAACCCCCACACTATTCTTGACTACTGCACAATACCAAAATATATGGAACAGACTCGGAAAGCCCCGAATCAACCTGGATCTCACCTAGTCACTGAATAGCCTATGCTCTTACTAGTGAGGTGTATTAGCTGAAGCCCTTATGCCTGCAACATAAAATACAGGTTCCCCGTAAGGGACGTCAGTATGAAAAATATATACTAAATATGTGAGGCTAAAGGTAACAACACATGATACAAAAGCTCAATAAAAATCAGATTCAAGTGTATAAGTAGTACTAGTAGACCACCTTTATATATACTTGTGGGACTACGTACATTACATTCTTTTCTTAATTTTTACCATTCTTACTTTATAATCTTTGTAATCCATATAATGTAAATGAATAGCTAATCAGTGGTAATAGCTAAACCGGGATCGGCCCATGCTAGGCTTACGCCCCTAAGTTGCCACCCACATATAAATAATAGGATTGGCTCATGCTAGGCTTATTCCCCTGATCTGCCACCTATATATAAGGATGTTGAGATTGGCCCATGCTAGGGCTACCACTCATTTCACAGATTTGTTACTTTGTTTATTTAGACTTTGAGATTGTTACGTTGGTGGTCATAACATTATGGTACCTTGAAATAATAATATACAAATAAGAGACATGTAAATGGGAACTTAATGCAAAAACAATGAGGTAGGGATATTTCAGCACACAAATGAAGTGTTTAGGAGTTAAAAATAACAAATGGGTCTTATTTGAGTAAACGGAGAACTCCTGAAGTTTTTTAGTGAAAATAGACATGCAAGCTTAATAATAAGCATGTATTGAGGTGTTTTAACACGTTAGAGAGTGGGAACAAGGTCATTGGCTACATGGTATATAATACGCTGCTATTATGTATCACTTGTTATGGGATAACCTTGGAAGCTTACTTGATGGAAAAAATGTCTGATTTCATGCCAAAGAGTACAAATTAGGGTATACCTTACATACCTGGTTATATGACTCCGAAACTAACCCAACTTGACTTCTCGCCTTTTAGATTACTTATCTATAATAGAATATATGGTAAACTAATATGAGCAACCAACCAACACATTTGAGCTATTTGACTTTACCAAAATAGTAACCGGGCAGTAAGCCCTTAATCTATCAATCCACATACCATACATATTCTTATAAGATTCACCGAAACCACATTGGCTTTGTTACACCCTCCAAATAATATGCAAAATAGATCGGGCAGTATCTAGAACTCCATCTACACTATTAAAACTCGCATAACAAATCTAGTCTGTTACCTATACCACAAGGCTCTACATTGTTCCATATAAATAGAATAACTGGATGCAAAATATGGGGTGTTACATCCTCCTCTCTCTTAGGAACATTCATCCTTGAATGTTAGCATAACTGTCCAACCAAAACAAGTTCAATACTAAGTTTAATATCCATATTATCACATAGTACTTATATATTATACTTACATGTTATTGTTCCAATTCAGCATCTTGGACTTTCTCTTCGTATTTGAACAAATGGGGGTACTTATATTTCATCATTTCTTCAGCTTTCCATGTTATCTCTTCTACTTGTTGGTTTCTCCAAAGCACTTTTACAGAAGCTATTTTTTTTATTCCTTAACTTCTTAACTTGTCAATCTAGGATAGGAATAGGTATTTTTCATAAGTGAGATCTTTCGTAACTTGTACATATTTAGTAAGAGAAATATGAGATGGATCTCCCATGAACTTTCGAAGCATTGAGACATGAAATACTGGATGAAATGTTGAGAGCTCTTGGGCTATCTCTAATTTATAAGAAACTTGCACAAACCTCCGAGTAATCTTATATGGGCCTATATAACATGGACTTTGTTTTTCTTTGTTACCAAATCTCATAAACCCCTTTATTTGTGACACTTTCAAGAATACCCAATCACCTACAGCAACTTTATCCCCCTTCTTCTAACATCTGCATATGAATTATGTTGACTTTGGGTTATCTCTAGCCATTGTTGGATCACTTTAACCTTTTCCATAGCTTGATGAACAAGATCTATCCCGAGCAAGGTAGTTTTACCCACTTCAAACCATCCAATTGGTAATCTATACTTTCTTCCATACAAAGCTTCATATGGTGCCATTTTAATGCTTGAATGATAACTATTGTTGTAGGCAAACTCGATGAGAGGTAAATGATCATCCCAAATACCTTTAAAGTCTAATACACAAACTCATAGCATATCTTCAAGTTTTTGAATAGTACGTTCCTGTTGTCCATCTGTTTAAGGGTAGAAAGCTATACTTAAATTAACCTGTGTTCCCAAATTTCTCTGAAAAGACTTCAAAAAATTTGCTGTAAATTAAGATGTCTTATCTGATATAATAGAGACTGGTACTCCGTGTAATCGAACTATCTCTATGATATACAATTTTTCATACTCTTCAATTGTATAAGTGGTCCTTACCGGTAGGAAGTGTGCTGATTTGGTAAGCCTATCAACTATCACCCATATGGAATCAAACTTTCAAGATGTACGAGGAAAACTAGTGATGAAATCCATGTTGATCATGTACCACTTCAAGATTGGAAGATCTATACATTGCATATAACTGCGGGGCTTTTGGTGCTCTACTTTAACTCTTTGACAATTTGAACATTCGGCTATAAATTCTGCAATATTCTTCTTTACGTCACCCCACCAATACATTCCTTTCAAATCATGATATATTTTAGTTGACCTGTATGGATGGAATACCTTAAATGATGTGCCTCTGTCATAATCCTCTTTCTTAGACCATCTACATTAGGCACACAAAATCTATTTTGGCACTGAAGTACTCCCTCTTGCGTAAGCTCAAATGCCCTTGTCATACCACATTGTACATTCTCCTTAAGTTGAAATAGAATGGTATCTGCATATTGCTTCTCTTTCACATTAGCTACTAATGAAGATTCTTCCGCATTATGTATAATAAACGCCTCATCTGGAGTTTTAAGAAGGAGAACCCCTAAATTGGCTAGTTGGTGTAGATCCTTAGTCATCTCTTTTCATTCTGTAGGATGCCCATAAGTACCCACAATAGCCTTATGACTTAACGCATCAGCTACCATATTTGTTTTTCCGACTTAACGCATCAGCTACCATATTTGTTTTTCCCGGATGATACAAGATATCAACATCATAGTCTTTTAATAGCTCAAGCCATCTTCGCTACCTCAAATTTAGGTCCTTATGATTAAAGATATATTGTAAACTCTTGTAGTCAATATATATGTCATCATGAATCCCATACAAGTAGTGACACCATATCTTTAAGGAAAATATAACCGTTGCTAGCTCCAGACCATGCGTTGGATAATTCTTCTTATGTGGCCACAATTTCTTGAGGCATATGCTATGACTTTACTATGTTGCATCAATACACACCCTAATCCAATTCTTGAAGCATCACAATACACTACATACCCTTCTGTACCTTTTGGAAGTACCAATATGGGTGTAAAAGTCAACTTATTCTTCAGATCATGGAAACTTCTTTCACATGTACCATTCCATTAAAACTTGGACGCTTTATGTGTTAGCTTTGTTAAAGGTGCAGAAATTGAAGAAAATCCTTCAACAAACCTTCTATAATAACCTTCTAACCCAAAAAAACTATGAATCACTATAGGTGTTATAGGTCTTGGTCAGTTCTTCACAGCTTCTATCTTTTGAGTATCAATCTTTATTTCTTTATCAGATACAATATGACCCAGGAATGCCACAGATTTTAACCAAAATTCACATTTAGAGAACTTTGCATATAGCTTACAATCACGAAGAATCTGTAACACCTATCATAAGTGACTGGCATGGTCCTTCTTTGACCTCGAATAAACCAGAATACCATCTATAAAAACTATCACGAACACATCTAAGAATGGCTTGAACACCCTATTCATCAAATCCATAAAAGCTGCAGGTGCATTAGTTAGCCTAAAAGACATGACTATAAACTTGTAATGACCGTACCGTGGTTGAAAAGTTGTCTTGGGTATATCCTCTTTGACCCTCACTTGGTGGTAACCTGACCTCAAATCAATCTTTGAAAAACACTTGGCGTCTTACAACTGGTCGAATAAGTCATCAATTCTCGAAAAGGGATATTTGTTCTTAATAGTCACCTTATTCAATTATCGGTAGTCAATACACATTCTCAATGAGCCATATTTATTATGCACAAATAACACCGGTGCACCCCAGGGAGACATACTAGGCCTTATGAATCCTTTTTCTAGCAAGTCTTTCAACTACTCTTTCAAATCCCGTAATTCTCCCGGGGCCATTCTATACGGGGAAATTAAGATTGGTTGAGTACTTGGAATCACATCAATACCAAACTCCACTTCTCTTTCTGAAGGTAAACCTAGAAGATCTTTAGGAAATACATTGGGAAATTCATTTACCACTGGAATATTTTGAAAAGTTGGGGGCTCTACATCTGTATCCTTACTCTAACTAGATGGTATATATAACCCTTGGAAACCATTATTTTTTCCTTAAAATAAGAAATAAATTTACCTCTTGGCGCATCAATGTTATCCCTCAATTCCAGGTATGCCTCTCTTGGAAAATAGAAATACACCCTCTTAGTTCGGCTATCTACTATGTCATTACAAGAATCCAACCAATCCATACCTATTATAACATCAAAATCTACCATTTCTAACTCAACAAGGTCAGCCATTTTATCATGACCACAAATAGTTATTATACAATTTTGATACACTATTCTAGCTATAATAGATTCACCAATCTACGTAGACACTTTAAAAGGTTTAACTAGCAATTCTGGTGTTCTTTTAAACTTTTTAGAAACCAATGGAGTAACATATGATAATGTAGAACCCGGATCAATTAATGCCTATACATTATGTGAAAAGATGGAGAATCTACCTATAACTACATCCAGATAAGCCTTTAAATTTTATCGATCTGCTAGAGCATATGTACGATTTTGAACTCCACTAGAGCTAGCTGCTTCTTTATCACCTCTACCATGACCTATAGTTTGTACGCCTCTTCCTAAAGTAGGCACTGATGATGATGTAACAGCTGATCCAGTAGGTCATGCCATACCATCCATGCCCTTTTATGGGCATTCTCTTATCATATGCCCCAACGTACCACACCAAAAGCAAGCATTTGTCCCAAACTGACATGTACCTAAATAAAGCTTTCCAAATTATTTATATAGATACCGAAGAGGTCTTAATTGGATCATACTCCCTTGCTATTGATACCCTTCTTTTTGTGAACTCTGACTCTCACTTCTTTGCCTAAACTAGTTGCCTTTAGACCCTTAAAACTGTGTGGACCACTAGCTACAAAATAAGAAGATAATGGAATAGGCGGTCTATTATAAAATCAAGGCCTAAACTCTCCTTGGGATTCCATAAACTACCCTGTAGATCTGGACCTCTTGGAATACCCTCTTTCGAATTCTTGTGTTCTTCTTTTCCTATGATCCTCTATTTTTTGTGAAAAAACTTGTATCCTTGCTATGTCCATGTCTTTGTTCAAATAATCAATTGTACAATCTTTAACCATATATGGATCCAATTTATCCACATATCGATGAACTCTATCATCCATAGTAGCTACTACATTAGGGGCATACCTAGCCAAAGAGTTAAATCAGAGGTTGTACTCCCTCACGCTCATATTCTGATACAAGCATGAAGAGCACAAGGACTATAAATCCTTCTCAAAATACCAAGATTGGATTTACAAGGCGGTTGAAGACCTTTTAGAACCATTTTATAGCCTTGTTCCAGTTGAAGAGAGAAGAAGAGGATCTTATACTCCAAGGCTGCCTATACTTGGACTCATTAAGGGAAATATTGTCTTTTGATGGATCTTGTTTTACACTCCAAAGGATAACCCTTCATTAAGTGTATTTTTGTCTTTATTTGTAATAAGTATAAATAGAAAATTAGGCTTCTATTTTCATTAGTTTTGATGAATTGATTGAGTGATACTCAAATTGTATTTTCTTTCTTTAGTGTAGGGCTTGGAAAAGCTATTGTAGTGTATGTCTTCTAAAATACATTGAATCTAGGGTTAGCTTGAGTATGGATTCACTTGAGTTGACATTTTGGCAAGAAAGGTGGGTGCTTGAGGAGCTAATCCCTTTGTGTCCACCTAAGAGTGTGGTGTTATCCTCCATTGGTGTTGTGTTTTTTGGTTTTTAATACATACCTTGGTGCTATTCATTGGTGTAGGTGTATCTCTCACTATCTATCCATTTACTTAATGCAATTTTTCTTTTTGTTTTGTTTGAATTCGTCTCTCTTCTTCATATTCTCTTCTTTAGTTGCTGATTTTTTATTTCTTAGTGTGTTTTCACGTTTTTATTCAAGTTCTTAGTCTTTTCTTGTATTATTTTGTATCAAGAGCCATGTTTTAGAGTTGTTCCCACAACTCTAAGTCTTGGATCTAAGAAAATCTTCACAAAAAAAGAGTCTAGAATCAAAAAAATACAAAAAAAGGTGTTAAGTTTTGTCTTGTAGTAGATCTGAAAGTTCACACCTAGATCTTCACGTTTTTGTTTTGTTTTGATGGTTTCTAGTGCTAGATCCTTGTTTCCTAGAACTTAAAGAGTCTAGATCTAAGTTTGGAACAAGATTTGGTTGTCTTTGAGCTAGATGTACCATTGTTGTGGCGTGTTGAAGCTTTTGTGAAGGTGGAAATGTTTGGTTTTCTGATAGTTAGACTTTTGTGGCTGATTT
This sequence comes from Capsicum pubescens, assembly GCA_030864215.1. Classification (NCBI taxonomy): domain Eukaryota; kingdom Viridiplantae; phylum Streptophyta; class Magnoliopsida; order Solanales; family Solanaceae; genus Capsicum; species Capsicum pubescens. Next base: position 225,014,283 of record CM061540.1, on the reverse strand, counting down.
GTTGTTTATTGTACTTGTCTTAGAAAAGGGAACCTAGATCTAAAAGAAAATTGAATTTAGGGTTCATTTGCCTAGTGGTCAAACCTTGGTTAACTCTTGAATATTCATCTTATTCATCCATCATCTTCAAATCTTGTTGAAGAAGAATATTCAAAGTACTAGTTTGATCCATAAAAACAAAGAAAGAGAAGGTGAAAGTTGTTTGTACAAAGAATATTCCCTAGCATATTCACAATCTTCCAAAAGAAGAGGGGACAAAAGGAATATCAAAGTGCAATTGAAAGTACAAGGGGGGGACCAATTGTTTTCAAATCTATTTGAACTTGAAAAAGGGCTCAAAATCCTCCATTTTCCCCCCAATTTCGTGCAAACACCTTCTTAATTCAAGTATGTCCGAGACAAGAAGATTGACAAATTGAAAATTTTGAAAAGTGACGTCCAATCACAAGTTGCCACATCATCACTTTTTGAACAACTGAATTGAGCTCTAAAATTAGATTTCCTAGTTTCTATTTGTTTTTTCTAGTTTCTTTTGTTTTGATTCTATCACTAATTAGCAAACTAGTAACTACCTACTAGGTTGATAAATATTTTAGAGTCCTTTGTTTCATGTAAACATTTCTTTTTTTTTCTTTTATCATTGGTAATTCATTGTAACATGTTGGTTCAAGTTCGTAAGCAATTTTTCTTTGAGTCGTCTCAAACAAAAATCAATTCTAGACCAAGGTAGAATTATCCCTCACTCACTTTCCAAGTACATGCCAAAGTATCAACACTTGTGAAACCAAGTGTGAGGTAAGAATCAAGTGTGAGAGTGGTAAGGATTATTCAACTAACTTGTTTGCTTGTTTTGTAGATTTTTTCTTCTTATTAGGTACAATTGGCATGGAACCCGAGGGTACTACATCCCAATCTTCGGGAAATGATGTTAGTAGATTCATATTGGCTCATCTTGAGGCCTTGTCTCGTGACATGGCTAAGTTAAACTCGGTTGTTGAGATGCCTAAATTACACCTCTCTTACGAGAGAGTAAGCGGTCATTGTCAAATATATAACCCAACCAGGTTGGGGTCGAATCCCACAGGGAATACTATGTTCACTAAGTATTGTGGCTATTACTGTTGATCAAAGGTTCTGAATTAAAGAGGGGTTTTGATTTGTAAATTATATCTCGCTATTTGTAACAGAAAGTGTTCCAGCTAGTGATTCTTATTGCAAATAATAATTCAATGAGAGTAGACAAACTAAAGTTATGGTTACCAAGATGTTCAAGCAGCTAGGTTGTGAATTATCTTTAATTTCCAATTAATAATTTCGATTGCAAGGGTTGTTGAATTCTATGATCTATCAATTTTTCTCTCAACCCAAATGGGCAAACTATCCTTCAATTCTCTCAAACTTAAAGGATGCGTTAATTTCACCAACTATTATTTCACGTAGGGTTGATCCTGTTAAGGCATCAACCCTTAACCTAAAGGTTAAAGCCCTTAGATTCTATGTAAACCTCTTATTTTCCAAACAAGCACTTTTCTATTTGAACAAGTGATGTTCTTGGGCTCACTCTTCAAGTTTGCAACCAAGAAAGGTCATTAATGTGAATAAGGGTTTATACAACTTCAATTAACCATGGAAATCAAGTGTTTTCACAACCCCAATCAGCTATTCTCATCAAGGCTCCCATAACCCTAGTTATGGGAGCTTAGCTACACATCTCTATAGAATAAAAAGAAGAAATCATTGTGTTATTCATAAATGAATTCAGCATTTACTTACAAAAATCACAAGAATTATTCTTGAATCTTCAGTAGAAAATGAGAATAAAATGGTTAGATCCACAATTCTAGCTTGAATCCCAGAGAATAATACGTTACAATAGGTTTCAAAGATGGAAATATGATAAAAGATGCCTAAAAAAAATCTAAACTGGGTATTTATATGTTCCCAGGTACAAAGGATTTAAAATTTGAACTCAGAAAAGCCGCGTCTAAGTTGACGGTTACGCTGGCGGCTCATCGAAAGGCTGACGATCCATCGCGTGGACCGTTGTTGATGGTCCCAAAATGTAATGTTCTGTTAAGGGTTGACGGTCATGTTGTTAGGCCATCGCATGGGCCGTCTCTTGATCCTTCAAAATGTTATGTTCTATTTTATCCTAACAGCCAAGTCGGTGGTTCGTCGGATGATTGATGGTCTACCACTTGGATAGTCACACAGGTCACTCATTTTCTCCCTTTTGTTTTACTTGGATGACCACCCTGGCGATTTGTCGCATGGCTGACGGTCCACTAATTTGACCGTCAGTGGCCTTCTTCTGCTATTTTTCCAAGTTTCTCCTTTAGCTAACTCCTTAACCTGAAAACACTAAAATCCAGTATTAAATACAACATCAATTGCTTGAAAACATACAATTATCCCTGGAAAAAGATGTAAAATATTTCGTCAAAAGTCAGAACATCAACACCCTCAACTTAAGATAATTATTTTTCCTCAAGAAACTCAGCACCAAATTGTATACATGAATAATACAATGACATGCAATCAACTATTGAACTAGATTTCACACAACCATTCAATTATCATCTCACTCATATGGGCTCAAAACATCAGGATCTACAACCGGCATTATTTATAGTTCAGTACACACACAAACATAGATATAATATCCCATAGAGATCAGCAAAACTAAGTGTAATCAAGTTTCCCTCACAGTCAATGAAATCCACCACTCATTATATTTTTTGGACAAAAATCATGACTCTCACACTCATCAAAGAGGTTACAAACATAGCATACACATCCATAGGCTTGCCCTTATCATTTAATGCTCCCTTATGGTTGAGTCGCAAAGATCAAGTAGGTCTTTTTCAGGCTTGTAATAAGGTTCTGGGGTTAGGTTAGGACAAATTTTAGGAAAAACGACTCAACATTCAGACTTAACTCTTTGTGCCCTTGAATTCTACTCACCAAGCCTACTACTTTACCAGCTCACTTACAATTCTATCATTCATTCACACTTCTCCATAATACCCCCTTTTTAGCAGCATCATCCACCCTCAACTTATGCTGATGCAGTCATTAGAGGTGCACAATATCTTAGATAGATCATGGCCCAATGCTTCCTTTTAGCTCTAAATCACTTTTTTGTTAAACTGCTAACATCTTAATAGTATCCACCCTCAACATAGGTGTTTTGCCTAAGTTAAGGTGTACAATGTCCAATGTTGGACCTGGGCCAAAGTTTGGTGTCAACAACCTAAATAGAGTTAATTTAGAGTTATTGGGAATGAAGAAAAACTAACATAAGCTCAAAAAAAGGTTCAAAAATGGTATAATCTTTTTAGTGGGTCAGTTATTTAGGATAGGTAGACCAAGGGTAAAATAAGGCCTGCTATCATATCTTATTGAATCACTCACAAAATAACATCAATAAACCAGGAAAGTTCTAGGTGTATAACTATGCAAGAACTAAAAAAAATCTCCCTCACCTATAGTAACATTGACCCCTATGGTGGTAGGGGTACTCACAATCTCTTCCTCCGAAATTGGAGGTATCACATCTCGAGCTGGGTGTGAACAAGGCCCCCTTGCTGGGGCGGAACTAGTAGAAACTCCTGCAGCTTCATCTTCTACCTTCTTCCTACTTTTATCTTCATCTCTCCTAGATCTTTTTACAGTTTTTCTCATATCATAATATTTTTTCTCTTCCGGTGTCATTGTTTCTCTCCTTCTTTTTCTGACAGCTTTTTTATTCATATTTTTATCTTTACTTTCATCTACCTTCTTTCCTTTATCTTTTCAATGGATTCACTGTAAGTCAACAATACCTTCATCTTCATCGTTTATCACCAAAACAGGGTCAAAGATGGGCTGTTATGGCTGCTTACTCTTCAACTCTGCTATGTCTACCTGTGCTTGTTTAAACTCTGCCGTGAACTTAGCAAGATCTGGAATGGATATCGCATCTAGACTTTTGTTGATTCTCTCTTCCATATGTTCCATCCTAATCTGAATGTTTTGAAATAAATGGATTGCCTCCTCCATAATTTGATTAACAAAAGCCTTGAATAGCGAAGCCCATGTGTCTAGATGTTTCTTAAACTTTTTCTGCAGCTTAACCGACTTGGTAAAATTTTCCTACATCAACCTGTACTTCAAATAATATGTCCCACCCATTGGTGGCATAGATTCTGATCCTATAGATGTACCAGGCGGCATATAATCAGGCAGCACATAAGTAGTGATAGGCAATGGCATACCTATGGGAATTTCAGTAGTATCAGGAGCTGGCGCCGACTGTGTCTAGTAGGCTAGTGGCTTTTTGACTTGCATCTCAAACTTTGAGTCATATTTTGATTTCTCAATGTCCTGCCTATGTGTAGACCGAACAACATTATTAACTTCTCGAACTAGAGGAACATTAGCCTGCCTGCATAACTCCGCGATTAAACACGAGAACGGTAGTGCGCTTTCCACTTTGTGTTCCCTCACAAACATTTCATCAAAAATGATTTGGCCAAAATTAATATTTAGCCCTGCAATTAAGCTATACACCAGCACAACTCTGTGACTATCCAAATTAGCATTACCTCATGTTGGTATCAATCTCAATCGAATAATGGCCCACCAAAATTTAGCCTGGAAACTAAGGAAGGATTTAGCAATGCGCTCTTGTGGGTTGGTTTACCAGGTGGGGTTGTCATCATCAGTCAGTAGCCCAGACAACCACGGCCTTTGAGTCAATGCTAAAGTCAGACGATACTCAAGATCAATAACCGCAGTCGGTCCCTCATAATTAGGCCCAAACAACATCCTGTTGATTGTTCAAGCTAATATATCAATGTTAACTTCTCTCACCGAGACTGATTCTCTATTTGGAAAGTCTGAGATCTTTGTGCCTTTGAGACAATCTTTCTTTATCAATGCTAAATAGTTGGCGAAAAACTCCCTTACCAGATTCGGTTGATATGAATAGAGAGGCTTGCTCATCTAGGCCAACTCATACTCATTGAATCACCTCTCCAATTTTGGATATTTGTGCAGCTCATTCATCACTATTTGATACTCTTCAGAGATTGGCCTCTTGATTGGCCTACTCGCCATCGATTCCAGTCCATCAAGAAACTTGTTCTTTGATCCCTCAATTTACCACCAGAGTGCCTCACTCATTTGAGTTTCTTTGCTCTTAACCATAGTTTCCACCTCAGTTTGTGTGTCAACATAGCTAGTTTCTTCCTCAACGGGGTTTGGGTTAGATGTGTTGACCCTTTTCTTATCTGAGCTCGAACTGGTACTACTAGTGCTGCTCTCACTCTCTTCTTTAGACTGGGAGAGTATGGGGATTGCCCTGTCTCATTGTTAAGTATTAAAGGTAGGTGCCTTCTCACTTCTGGACGACCCATCTCTTCCCCGTGCTCTACCACCACATCTAGTTAAAGGAAGCTTTCTTGCCATATTGTTTTGGAAAGGAACAAAGAATTAATTTGCAATTCAAAACAAATCGAAAATAGTGAAAATGTGGCTTGACAGAAGATCTGACGGTCCCTTGAGATAGTGACGGTCCGCCAGACTAATCGTCAGTCCTTAACTAGTGAGTACTACATCTCAGAGAATTACAATGGTCGACCTGACATTCTGTCAGTTTACTGACAGTTCGCTAAGTCATCCGTCATAGCTTATCTAGTGAACATCATTCTTGGCATCTTTGCGATGGTCGACCTGACGGTCCATCGCAGGTCCGACGATCCGACTAGGTGACAGTCAACATTATTTTTCAGTTTCAGATTTCACTTTGACCTTTTGTTGAACACCTGGCGTGCATCTTTACTTCTTAACACAATAATGGTGAAAATTTTGTATTTAATCACAACTTTTCTCACTTTTAGTCTATGAGTTACTCAGACTTCACCCAAAACAATGCACACTAGAGTGCGACTTTGAAATTATAATCAGAATAAAGAAAAAACAAGAGAGAATTTTCTTTAACAATTCAAAAAATAAAAATAAGGTTGTGATCATACCTTGATGGTGCAGTAACTTCACCCTTTAACTTGCAAATTCAAAACAAAATAAAAAATCAAAGCCTTTTTCAGAACTTGTTAACTTATGTTGTAATGAGAGGGAAAGAAGGATGATGTTGTTTAAATAGGAGAAAAAGAAAGAAAGAGAGTCCTAAAAGGGAATAACTGACCTCTGATACTTTGAATACAAAGGAAGTTGACAGTTTTAGGATTTAAATAGGTAGCAACGTATGTAACCTCCTCTTCCTATCGGTTTAAAAGCATTTGTGTTAGATACAGGCAATTTAAATAAGCCTTAAAATTAACCTGACCCGACTTGTAACTAGGTTTAAGTTGACGGTTGACCTGACAATCCATCGGTGTTTGAGGTCTACCAGGTTGATCGTCGAGGCTTACTAGAAATATGCAAATCATGTGGACTGCGATGGTTAATCCGACGGTCCATCAGTGGTGTGACAGTCCATCAAACTATCTGTCTGTTCAGTCTAGAAACTTTAAATCTTTGCTTCAGCACGATGGAGAAAGTGACGGTCCATTGGAACAGCGACGGTCCGCCAACTCGATCGTCAAACCTTATCCAGAATGTCTATTTTTTTACCATGGATGTGACGGTTTCAGTGGTGGTTCATCGAGTCCTTGATGGTCCATCAGACTTTCTATCATCCCTTATTAACTGTAGAGACTCTTTTCTTTCTGCATTCTCAGTCTTGTACACTTTACAAACACATTAAATTGCTCACAAACGATAAATAAACTTTAACTATGGTTACAACAACACTTTGTCAGTTGTCTCCCACTAGCTCCTAATTTATTGGCACGGCATGTCTTGGTTACCTCAACTACTCAGACTTTATCGAGATATACAGTGGACACAAGATTTACATCATCGATTGGACCAACATATGTCTTGACTCTTTTCCCATTGACCTTGAATAGACTTCTGTTTTTACCTTCAAGTTCCACCACACATGATGGAAAAACTTATCTTACCTTGAATTGTCCAGACCATCTTGATTTTAATTTACCCGAAAAGAGCCTAAGTCGAGAGTTGAATAATAACACCCAATAGCCAGATTGAAAGTCTCTCTTCTCTATTCTTCTATCAAAGTAGTTCTTCATTCTTTCTTTGTACAAATTGGCTCTTTCATAAGTACCAAGATGGAATTCATCCATCTCATTTAACTGACCTAACCTTAACTCAATTGTTTCTTTCTAATTCAAGTTCAGCTGCCTAAGATCCCACAAAGTCTTGTGCTTTAGTTCGACCGAAAGGTGACATGCTTTGTAGTAGACTAGCTGGTATAGTGACATTCCAATAGGTATCTTGGAAGCAGTTCGATATTCCCATAAGGAATCATCGAGCTTTCGAGACCAATCTTTTCTGCTCGCATTCACAGTTTTAGCCAAATTTGCTTTTATCTCCCAGTTCAAAACTTCCACTTGACCACTTGTCTGTGGGTGATATGGTGTAGCAACCTTATTCTATTTTACACCGTATTTCAATAAAATAGGTTGGAACACTCGGTTGTAAAAGTGAGATCCACCGTCACTTATGATGGTACATGGTACCCCAAAGCGCGAGAAGATATTCTTCTTAAGGAATGCAACCACCCTGTTTCCTTCATTATCAGCCAATGCAATGGCTTCAACCCATTTTGATATATAATCAATGGAGGCCAATATGTATTTCAACCCATAAGAGCTCACAAAGGATCCCATGAAATCAATGCCCCAAACATCGAACAACTCAACTTCCATCATTTTTGTCATTGGTATCTCATGGTGCTTTGAGATTTACCCTTGTATCTGGCATTGGTCGTATCTCCACACAAACTCATAGGCATCATTGAATAAGGTAGGCCAGTAATAACTGCTCTATATCACTTTCCTCGCAGTACGGTCACCTGCATGGTAACCCCCAACCAGATTAACTTGACAAGCTTCCAGGATATTCAATATGTCTACCTTTGGAATACACCGTCTGATATATTATCCGCACACTGCCAAAATAAATACAGCTCATCCCAGAAGTAGTGTGTAATATTATGTAAGAACTTCTTCCTTTGGTGAAAAGATAGATTCTTTGGGATGACTTCACTTACCACATAATTTGTAAAGTTAGCATACCAAGGCACTCCGTCAAGCGCGGCAACCAAGATTTTCTCATCCGGAAATGTATCATTAATTTTGAACTCATCCTCGACTGCTTGATTACCTTCAAGTCTGTACAGATGATCTGCAACTTGATTTTTGCATCCTTTTTGATCTTTGACTTAAAGTCAAACTCTTGTAGAAGCAGTACCCATCTGATTAACCTTGGTTTCGCATTCTTTTGGCCATTAAATATCTCAAGCCTGCGTGGTCCGTATGAACAACCATTTTAGTTCCTAACAAGTAAGAACAAAACTTACCAAAAGCATAGACGATTATGAGAAGTTCCTGCTCAGTAACAGCGTAATTCTTTTATGCCTCGTTTAATTCCTTGCTTGCATAGTAAGTGGGGTGGAACAATTTTTCTTTCTTCTAGAAAAGTACAGCACCTAGTGCTACTCCACTTGTGTCGCACATAATTTCAAAAGTCTTAGACCAGTCTGGAGCGACAATAATAGAAGCAGTAATAAGATTCTCCTTAAGGCATTTAAATGCCTTCTTGCACTCCTCATCAAATACAAACTTAGCTTTCTTATCCAAAAATTTGCATAGTGGATTAGCGATATTGAAGAAGTCCTTAATAAATCGACGGTAGGACCCAGCATGAACCAAGAAAATATGCACTCCCTTCACAGAGATGGGAGGGGGTAATTTCTTTATCACCTCTACTTTTTCCCTGTTAACTTCAATCCCTCTAGCAGAAATTTTGTGACGAAGAAAAATGCCCTCCTTCACCATGAAGTGGTATTTTTCCCAATTAAGCACAAGATTATATTCTTTACACCGTTGCAATGCTCTACTCAGATTCACTAAGCATAGTTCAAAAGAGTCACCCACCACTAAAAAATCATCCATAAATACCTCCAAGGTGTCCTCCACCATGTCGGAGAATATAGACATCATGCACCGTTGGAATGTGGTGGGTGCATTACATAAGCCAAATGGCATTCGCTTGAAAGCAAAGGTACCATACGGGCAAGTAAACGTCATTTTCTCCTGATCTTCTGGATTAATAGAAATCTAGTTGTAGCCCGAACACCCATCCAAGAAATAATACCAACCTCTTCCCGCCCACTGATCAAGCATTTGATCCATGAAAGACATTGGGAAGTGGTCTTTCAAAGTCCATGAGTTGAGCTTACGATAGTCCATACAAACTCTCCACCCAGTCATAGGTCTAAGGGGAATAAACTCATTTTCTCATTCACCACAATAGTCATGTCCCCTTTCTTGGGCACACATTGGACCGAGCTTACCCACTTACTATCGGAAATTGGGTATACAACTCCTGCGTTCAGCCATTTAATGATCTCCTTCTTAACCACCTCTTGCATTGGTGGATTAAGATGTTGTTGGTGCTCAATGGTTGGTGTGCATCTTCCTCAAGCTGAATCTTGTGAGTGCAAATACCAAGAGAAATACCAATGATGTCGGCAATAGTCCATCCTATGGCCCTTTTGTATTGTCTAAGCACAGAGAAAAGTGCCTTAACCTGGTGCTCACCTAAATCAGCAATAATAATCACAGGCAAAGTATTTCCACTGCCTAGAAACGCATACCGCAAATGTCCTGTTAACTCCTTCAACTCCAACACCGGTGGCTCTTTGATAGATGGCTTAGCCAAAGGTGTTGGTCAATTTTCCAGATCTAAGTCCAGCTTCTTGGGAGCATATGAATAAGATCCCATTCCCGTCAAATCACATAATGTCTCTTCATACTCCTCAATACCTTAACTTTTAAAGTTCATCAAGACTGCAGCTAGAGTTACCACAGCAAATTTCTCCTCAATTAGAACCTTTTGCTCGTCTTCATAATAAATATCAACAATAGAAAATACACTCATTTCCTTGGGTTGATTTATAGATTGGCACACATCAAAGCGAACCACCTCATCCTTAAGCCTAAACTATAACTCATTAGCCCTCAAATCAATAAGGACACTCCCGGTTATGGGAAATGGTCTACCTAAGATTATGGTACCTTAAAATCCACCTCGCAGTCTAAGATAATGAAATTTGCAGGAAATATAAAACTGGCTATCTTTACTAGCACATTATACAACATCCCCACTGGCCGCTTCACCGACCTGTCTGCCATCACTAGTCACATGTTTGTGGGTGCAGGATCCCCCAAACCCAACTTCTTATAAACGTCTAGCGGTATCAGGTTAATACTAGCTTCCAAATCACATAATTCCTTAGAAAAATCAAGAGACTCGATAGTAGAAAGAATAATGAAGGCTCCTGGGTATGCTTTCTTTTGTACCAACGACCTTGTTGAAATAGGTCCACAGTGGTGAAGATTATCCATCGGTTCGTAGATTACTATTCTCTTCGTCGTCACTAGGTCTTTGATAAATATAGCGTACCCAGGCATCTGCTCTAATGCCTTCACTAAAGGCACATTCACCATCAGCTACTTCAGCATCGCCATGAATTGTCTAAACTTTGTATCATTAGCTTTCTTCTTTAATCTATGAGGAAAGGGAAGTATTGGTTTTGGGAGAGTAGTAACCACTGCTTCCTTATTCTTTTCTTTTTCTTTCTCTAACTCATCAACTTATTGATGGTTATAGTGGATGTCACTACTATCCAGCTTCTCAGACTCCATTGGATAACTTCCTTCATTTTTAACATTCTCTTCATTCACATCTTCAATTACCTCTTTGCCCTTAGAAGGGCTTGGTAATACTTTACCACTCTGGGTGGTAACTGCCATGCAAGAGCTGTAATTTCTAGGATTTTGCACTGTGTTACTTGGCAAGGTACCGCTCTTCTTTTGGTTAAGTGCTGCCGAGAGTTGGCTCATCTGTTGCTCCAATTACTTTATAGAAGTTGAATGTGAATTCACTAACTGACTCATGGAAGATAAATCACTCTTCATCGTCGTCACCCCAGCATTGGTTGCCTCAACTCCCTTTAATAGTCTCTCCATCATGTCCTATATGGACATCTTGTCTGAATTGGTTGAAGTATTATCCTGATTTCCAGGAGGTACATATAGTCCACTCCTGTCACTCTTGTTCTTCTAACTTCCTTGCTCCCTATACTTGTAACCAGCTTTGTTGTAATAGTTCCAACCTTGATTCCCTTGGATATTGCCTCGAAAACCCCTTGATTATTTAGATAGTTGGCCTTCTCCTCAGAATCTGAATCAGCTCTGCTCTGTGTCTCAACAGCTTTTACTTTCTCAGTCTTCCGAGATAATAAATAATTGGTAAGCAGATCCATCTGGGTTTTTATGTGAGCCATGTCTTGGTCACATTCATCCTCTCTCTCCTACATTGTTCTACAGTCATTCCGCTAGACACGGTAGATCTTTCTACCTCAAAATCCATGGTATTTTAAGCTCTACTCTATTTGGTCATCCTGTCAAGCATTTCAGAAGCTTCTGGAAAGGTGAGATCCATAAATGCTCCTCCTACAGGATTATCAACCACTGGTTTGGTAATAGAATTCAAGGCTCTATATAGAGTCTCCATCAAATGCACATCCGTCATTTTATGGTTGTGACACTATATCAACTTCTTCTTAAATCTCTCCCCCAAGACTCGTAAAGACCCTCAGTCGGGAGCTGCCTAAAATTACTGATCTCATCCCTCGGCTATAACATCCTGGATGGCGGAAAGAACCTTTCTAGAAAAGCTTCTTTTAGCAGCCTCCAGTTTGTTATAGAATCAGGAGTCAACCCATTAATCTAAAGTGTTGCCTCTCCAGACAGAGACAACAGGAATAGGCACAGACGGATGGCATTCTGCCCTACTCCACGGTTATCAAAAGACTTGCAAGTAGTGACAAAATTCACTAAATTCATGTTTGGGTATTTACCCGAAAGTCCACCAAATAGCCTCTTCAGATGAAGTAATTGAACCATGGTACTAGTGATGTTGAAATTAGATTCGGGTGCTAAAGGTGGAGGAATAATAACTCCGGTTTCACCTGCTCTATCTATTTTGTCCTCATCCTCCTCAAGATCGAATTGCACAGGTTGTCGATCTTGCCTTGCTCTGAAAGGATGGTTTCTGTTAAAATTATGGTTCATCGGTTCTGCTACATTCTTCGCACGCCTTTGGTTAGCAGGATCTAACAAATTATCATCTCCCAAGTCTTCATCATCAGCATTAGGCACTCGCCTTGGATTATCAGCATGTTGGTGATTAACTTGCGCATTAGCCAAAGCTGCTAAGTGCTCAACTTCTTATTGGTCAGTCATTCTATCGATCAACTGAGGTTCCGAATATACTGGTAATAATGGTTCACCTGACCTTCATGTAATTGGCATACACAATAACTACCCTACAAAGAATAAAAACAACAAAGAAAAGTAAAATTTGGGAAACTTTACCAAAGGTCAACTAACAATTACAAATTAATTGACAACTTATTCCCCTCCAATGGCACCAAAATTTGATACGCCTAAAATACACCTCTCTTATGAGAGAGTAAGCGATCGTTGTCAAATATATAACCCAACCAGGTTGCGATCGAATCCTACAGGAAATACTGATGTGTGAGCTAATGCTAATACATTTGAGGCTTTTAACTAAGAATAATTACAAAGTTTTAAGCAACTTTTGTGTCTTTAAATATTTTATGTTTGATTTTGTAGAAGAAGCTAATATGTTAGAGAACCAACAAGAATAAAAGCAAATGAGTTGAAATCTAAAGTAAATAGAGGCAAAGTGTGGCTGACGACATTTGTGATAAATCATCAGCCATGTGATAAGATATCAGCTTCATTGTCAGTCATAGACAGAGAATTGGCCTAAGTTGAAAGCTGTGATGACATTTTGTGATAGGTCGTCAAGGATCTGATAAGCCGTCAAGACTGTCGTCATCCTAAAGCAGCACATGAGAACTGAAGCAGAGACTTGTCGATATTTGTGATAAGTCATCAAGGAGCTGATAGGGCATCACCATTTGTCATCAGTGTTAGGCACGAAGTTTCCAAAGTAAAGAGGAAGTTGATGACATTTGTGATAAGTTGCCAGCCTCCTGATAGGCTATCACCTAATTCGAGGAATTTTTGAATTTTATTGTTTTGTTTCCATAATTAGGGTGAACTATTTAAAGCCTTGTTTAGGGTTTTCTTAGAAGTTCTGAACCTTGAGTTTTGAGATACAATACTTTGATATTTTCTCTCTCTAAATTCTTAGCTTGAAAAAGAAATTATTTTAAAGAGAATTTAATCATTATTTTGGGATTTTCTGTTGTGATCTAATCTGAGATTCACTAGTTATTATTCATCTTGTGGTAAGTTTATCTTTCAATGCATGAATTCATCTAGTTGCTTCGATTATTACGTAATGAGCAGCTAAATTCCTTTAACCTAAATTATGGGATCTAAGGGTAGGTCTTGATAATATGTTAAGTGTTCAAGATTCGAAAGGTGGTAGGACTCCTTGATAATTCTGATGATTTAATTATTGTCTGTTGGTTGCAAATGATAGATAACACCTTCTTTGATTTGCTTGAGAAAGAAATCAAATATAGTGGGAAGTGAATTATCAACAAGGACTTGGAAATACTAAACTTTCGTTTAATAATCAGCGTTGTAACAAGGTTGGTTAACCTGAGGTAAAATCTGGGCAGTGAATATAAATTTCCTAAGTCTGAGAGGATTATGTAATTAAATGCTTAAGTAGGTCGAGAGATATTTAAGCATAACTTCGATAAAGATAACTTATTTTCCTACCTACCGTGAGAATCTTGAACCACTAGTAGCATCTGTCAAGTACCAAAATCCCTAGTGAACATAATTCTGGTTTTTCATAAACTCTTGATTACAAACATTTAAACTAAAGTGACCAACAATTACTTCTTAACTAAAACCCCCATTTTTTGGAAACATCCAACTATCAGTTGATTAAATCACAAACGAATTACGTTCACACCATATTCCCTGTGGGATTCGAACCCAACCTAGTTGGGTTTTATATTGATAATGATTTCTTACATTCTCTACTGAGAGGTATAGTTTTAGCATTATCAAAAATGGCGTCGTTGCTGGGGATACGGTTGAAAACTGAAGTTTGTGTGCGCTAATTGACTGTTAGTCAAGTTTCCTAGTTTTATGATTAGTTGTTATTTTTGTTTATTTGCAGGATCTTTATAGTGTATGCCAAGAACCAAAAGTTTCAAAGAACCGTTATTACCACCTAATCCAAAACCGCAACTAATTGGAAGAATGGTAGAACAGCAAAAGGCTGATAGATTAGCAGCCTTAGCTAGAGGTCAGGTGAATGTGCAAAATGTTGGGAAATAAGAACGACATCCAAATCCTAAGGACAAAGATTTGGGAGATGAGGAGTTGCTGAATCCTGGCAACCCAAGGCGTGCAGAGCAAATAGCTACACCAGTGCAGCGTAATGTTAACAGGAACCATCCGTTCCGAGAAAGGCAAGAGTACCAGATGGTCCAGTATGATCTCAATGATGATGATGATGGAATGGACGGAGCAAGTGCAACGGGTGCAATTATTCCTCCACCGTTGGTACCTGGGGAAAAATTCAACATTATGAGTACTATGATTCAACTCCTAAATCTAAAGGGGTTGTTTGGTGGCCTTCTTGGGGATGACCTGAACTTGTATCTGGTGAATTTTTTCACCATCTGCAAATCTTTTGATAACCCGGGAGTGGGCCAGAATGCTATCCAGTTGAGATTGTTTCCGTTGTCTCTGTCTGGGGAGGCAACATTGTGGCTAAATGAGTTGACACCCGATTCTATAACTAATTGGAGGCAATTGAAAGGAGCTTTCCTAGAAAGGTTCTTTTTGCCTTCCAGGAGGGTACAGTTGAGGGATAAGGTCAGCAACTTTAGGCAGCTCCCGACTGAAGCCTTGCATGAAACCTGGGAAAATTTTAAGAAGAAGCTGACACAGTTTCCGAACCACAACATGATGGACATACATTTGATGGAGACTTTATACAGGGTTCTTAACTCCGTTACAAAGACAATTGTAGACAATGCTGCTGGTGGTTCATTTGTTGATCTTACATTCCTAGAGGCTTCAGAGATGTTGGACAGAATGACCAAACAGAGTTGGGCATGGCATACCAGCGATTCTGTGGTGGCCAGCCCCACTGGTTCTGTAGGTATTACTATAGAACAATGCATAAAAGAAGAGGATCATGACCAAGAAATGGCTCACCTTAAAACATAGATATACAGGCAAGATTGAAAAGGTAAAAGTTATAGGATCTTAGGATAGAAGTGAGGCAGATGAAGAGGCTAACTATGTTAATAATCAAGGGGGTTTCCGAGGCAATATCCAAGGGAATCAAGGTCGGAATTACTATGATAAGATGGGTTATAAAGATAGGGAGCAAGGAAATTGGAGGAATAACAATGACAGGAGCGAGCTATATGTTCCTCCTGGAAATTGTGAGGCTGTTTCAACAAGTTCTGAAAAGATATCCATGGTGGACATGATGGCTAAGTCGTTTAAGGGAGTGGAGAATACCAACTCTGGTGTGACCACCATGAAGACCGATCTAAAACCCATCAGTTAGTTAGTACACTCACACTCCACCGCAATCAAACAGTTGGAGCAGTAGATGAGCCAACTCTCTACAGCATTCAATCATAGGAAGAGAGGAATGTTACCAAGTGATAAGTCCAAAATCCATGGAATGATGGATTATGCATGGATATTACCACTAGAAGTGGTAAGATATTACTTGGCCCTTCTGTGGTCAAACTTGTAGTTGATGAGGTAGTTGATGTTAAACTGGAAGAAAGTGGTCCAGTTGAGTCTGAGAAGCAGGATAATTCTAATGATGCTCTGGATAAAGATAAAGAGAAAGAGAAGGAGGTAGTGCTGAAAACTATCCCAAGACCACCACCTCTATTTCCTTAGCGGTTGATGAAAAAGGATGATGATGCAAAATTCAGAAAATTCATAGCAATGCTCAAGCAATTAATAATAAATGTGCCTTTGGTTAAGTCACTTGAGAAAATGCCAGGATACGCAAAGTTCATGAAAGACCTTATGACTAAGAAATGGAAGGTTATCCATGAGCTGAAGGACAATCTCTTTCATTGTGGCGTTATCTCTACAAGGTCTTTAGTGTAGAAAAAGGCAGATCCAGGAGCGTTTACCATCCCGTGTACTATTGGGTCCCTAAATTTTACAAAAGCACTATGCGATTTAGGATCTAGTATAAACCTAATGCCACTCATTGTGTATAATAAACTGGGTTTGGGGGATCCTACCTCGACGAACATGCGATTGGTGATGGCAGATAGGTCTATAAAGCGGCCAGTGGGTATATTACATGATGTATTAGTAAAGGTGGATGACTTTATTCTGCCTGCTAATTTTGTAGTCCTGGACTGTGAGGTGGACTTCAAATTACCCATCATTTTGGGTAGACCATTCCATCCAACTGGGAGAGTGATAGTGGATATGGAACTGAATAAGCTGAAGTTCAAGTTCAATGACAAGGAAGAAAGATTCAAAATACACTCATCCATGACACCGGCAAAGGAGATGAGTGTTTTCTTAATCATGGACGTATTCTATGAAGATGGTAAAGGGGTATCAACAGGTTGTCTTGGAAAATTCTGAGTAGTCAAGATATCCAAGTCGTGCCGCGACAGTAAATTAGGCGCTATTGGGAGGCAACCCAAAATTTTTATATTCCAACAAATATTTATTTTTGTTGTTAGGTTCTAGTTCAAAGAATGTGGAATCGATATATCCAGCCAAGTGCTCCTGACGACATTTTTTTGATGGGCTATCATAATTGGGATAAGCCGTCAGCTTTATCATAAAAAATAGCAGCTCTGAGGCAATTTATGTTAAGGCCGATGACATTTGTGAAAAACTTTCAAAATTGTGACGGCTTATCAGAAATTTTGTCACAAAAATCCCAACATTAGCTGAAATTGTGGCCCAAATTAAAAAGACCCGACCCGGCCCACAGCTTGGCCTTTCCACCTTTCCGCTTAGTTTTTATTTCCTTTAAGTTATTCTCTTTCCATCTTTGGTTTATTTTCTTCCCTTTTCAAAGTCTCTCCAACTAAAACAAAAGAAATTTTCCTTGTATGTGTGGGTTTGAAATCAAAATCAAGAACCTCTCTTTATTTCCTCTTGCTCTTGTAACCACATTGAAGGCTCCCATCAGGTATGCTCAAAACCTAGCCTTTCTTTTCAAGTGGTAAGTGATAAATTGATGAAAACCCAAGTTCCCAAGAAGTTTGAACCAAGTTCAACTTGCAAAAATAGCTAAAAATTAGAACTAGGGTTTGCTGTGCAAGCTTAAGGTTTAAAAGTTCAGCTCAAAAACGAAAATCAAGTGGATTTTAAGAAAAAAATGGGACCAAAAATTGAGTTAAAATCAAGTTGGAGTTCTGTTTATAGCTGACGACATTCGTGATAAGCTATCACAACTGTGACGGCTTGTCAGAAATTCCATCAGAAGTCAATATGAATTTTGTGGGTTCTGTTTAGGGCTGACGACATTCACGATAAGCTATCACAACTGTGATGGCTTATCAAAAATGTTGTCACACCTGGGACCTGAAGTATTACTAAACCCTTTCAAAGGGTGAGAAATTTCAATGATCAATGTGTTTGTGTTTATACTCTTGAGGGTCAACTAATGGTTTTTCTCTTTCTACAGGTCTTGAAAAGGCACCCAAAGGAAAAAACTCAAAATCAACAAAGAAAGTGACCAAGTGAAGTGTACCTCGAATACTCTTCAACAAAGAGTCTGATTATGAAGAGGAAGAGCCTCTTCTCAGGAAGTAAAAGAAGAAGCAAAGCACTAAAAAGACTCCACCACCCTCACTAGTTGAGATGGAGGAGAGTGAAAAAAGTGAAACTGAACCAATAACATTCGAGCATACAACTTCTGAACAGACGGTCTCTGAGCAACAAGAGTCTGAACATGCTGAATCTGAAGAGCATGATTTAGATCATCCTGATTTCAAGGGGCATGAGTCTGAAGGACCATCAACTGAGTACCCTTCTACTGAGCCACAAGATGATGAAGACTCTCTGGTTCGGGGAACTATGGTCAAATGCAAGAATCCTGAAGTCTAAGATGGCACTAGATGGCAGATTCCCAAAGATCATAAAATCTTCTTTGATGGGCTTCGCAGAATTAATAGAAGAGCTGTCAAGAGGCCAATATTTGAGGAGAAAAGAATCATCACTAAGGGGTTGAGCAGGTACCCGGAGGTGGAGCAGAAATTTCATGGCTATGATTTGGGATGGACTACACGAGGAGGAAATTCATTTTTCCCTACACTAGTTGGGGAGTTCTATGAAAACTACCAAGCTCGCTTGGAAAACATTTTTAGTGAAGGAGAGAAAGCAGCTGACCAACCTTTGTTGGATAAAGTTCCAGTATGGGGTGTAATGGTGGATGTTTTAGAAGTAACAATCAATAGGTTCCTTCATGGCCCAAGCTTCACTCCTCAGGCCACTTCAACTACTTTCTATGCCTGTTGAAGCATCGGGAAAATCAGTGGAATTGGTTAGCCACACTCAAAGTTGATGGAGAACTTGAATGGCTAACAAATCTGAGTGAAAGGATCTTCATAGCCTCCCTGACTTCAGAGGCAAGATTTTGGTAGGGTATTGTACGTACATGGTTGATGCCCACAGATGGTGATAATATCCTTGGGTATGACAGAGCAATATTAGTCGCAAGTTTTGTGGCTAACCTCAAATTAAATTTTGGAGAGATTATTACTGAAGAGATAAAAAATTGGGTCTCAAGGTCTGATACAGCATATACCTTCCCTTGTTTAATTACAAGGTTGTGTAGGGCAGCAAATGTACCAAAGATTGTAGGGTTAGAAGAAGAACTCTTTGCCATGAGGACCCACAATCCAATCCGACATGAGGAAAATCAGCCAAGGCTAATGCTAGATAGGGACGCGGAGATTCCAACTGATCCACCGGTTACAGGTACTAGTTCAACACCTAATGCAAAGGTGCCTAATTCTGAAGTTGTACCTCCAACATCCATAACAATGGCAAAATCATCACTGCCCAGAACTGAGACAACTCCTCCAACTGCACTGCCTACAACAGAATTTGCGTTCAACCCTATGAATTTTAGGAGAGTAGCAAAGCAGCACAAGTGGTATGAGGCTCATCTTAAACTATTTTCCAAGCAATTCACAGCTACAGTTGAAAAAAGAGTTAAGGTTGTACTTGATCCTTACAAGGCTCTACCGGGATGGATTGATGAATTGGAGAACCGCTTCAATGCATAGTCGAGAGAGAGGTCAGCTCCAGAGATGGCATTATTCAGATCAGACCTAGACAAAGTAAAGGCGGAGGTTGGAAAGCTACAGCAGCACCACTTTATAGTGTCAATAGATCCAGTAGCTGAAGAGTCTGACGAATAAATCCTGATGCTTGATCTCACGGAGGAGCCAGTGAAGAAAAAAATAAGAAAGGTAAGAAGAAAGGAAAAGAAAAAAGAGAGAGGCCCAATAATAATGAAGAAAAAAAAGCAGAAAAGAGGGAAAGAAAAAAGTCTGAAAAGGAGGAGATAAAAAAGGCGAGAATTGAGTCCTTAGTGGAAAATGAGAGATGGGAGGTAGCCATTTGAGTGAGAGCCACAGAAGCCTCTACTAGTAGGCCTTCAGAAACTCATAGACCAGCTTTACCAGAACAGAGAGAGGCTCCTGATGGAGATGCGGCAGCAGGGTCGGGAACCCATGACCCCCGGGATTGATCTATTCTAGGTATACTCTAACCCTTAGTTTAGATTTTCTTTGATTGTAAGTTGAGGGTGTAGGATAAATTTGTTGTTGTAAAATATTGTAGTCAACTCGGAGAAATACTTGTACTTGAGGCAGTTGAATTGTTTTTATGATTTTTGTACACCTCTTCAAGTGGTCTACTACTTTAAACTGATTGATTTTCATTTAAGTATGACCATCGTGCATCTTTGTATGGCATTAGTTCTAGTAACATAATAATCATTGCTAAACAGCTGCACAAACTGAATGAGTAGTCGAGTGAGATATACCTGTGTGCCAAGTGTATGTGTGAGATGTTACTCAGTTCCCTCTGTATGCTGAAGCCAGAACTTGCCCGGTTAGTCTTACCTAGGTTGAAGGATAGGGGTTAGGAAAGGATCATAGGTCTTTTTAATATTAGCTCACTTTAGCCTAAATGACCTTCCCTATGTGTATCATATCCCTTGATCCCTATTTTGAGCCTAATTAGCATATTTATTTGTATGACACCTATCATCTTCTCATTTAGATCATAATGAACCTATTTTGGCCCTGGTCCTCCTTGGATACTGTGCACCTTGACTTAGGCAAATGGCCTAAGTTGAGGGTGGCTATCATAGGGGTGTGTGATATAGAATGAGTATGAAGAAAGTTAGCATAAAAGAAAAGAATAAAAAGCTGGGTGCAGAAGAAAAGAGCAAGAAAAAGAAAAACTGTGAAAAAGAATAAATAATTGAGAAAATACTGCACCCATCCTAAATAATTGTGATCAAGAAAAGAGAAGAGCGAAAAAAGGCTAATGAGTGAAACCCCAAAAAGATAGTGTAGTGTCAAGGAGGCTTAGTAACTTTAAATACCATCGAGTATTATACCATCCCCTAGCCTATATTACAAGCCTAAGAGAAGTCCTATAGTGATCCTAGCTAACCTATCTGAAGACCTGGGTAATGAAAATAAGGGCAAGCCTATGGTACTTGGCATACACTGATTGGAACTTCATTCTAAGAGTGAGTGTTTTGATTTTCCCCATGGTTACATATATAATTCCTGATATGAGGTGAGGGGGATTTCTTTGCTGTTAGGGTACACTGGTTATATTGTTAGTTACTAACTTATTTGGGTAGTGTAATACTGGTCTATGCATGGTTGTTATAGATAAATTGATGCCATATCTTGATTCCTGTGTGTTGAATTGGTGTTCTTCATTGTACTTAAATTGACTAACTTTGGAGATGGTGATAGTGTTTTGAGATGATATAGATGATTGACTACCAAATATGCTTTGTATTCTCTTAGTTGTGTTGAGTTGCTTGAGGACAAGAAATTGTTTTAAGTTGAGGGTGTGGATGTGTGAGCTAATCTAACATATTTGAGGCTTTTAACTAAGAATAATTGCAAAGTCTTAAGCAACTTTTGTCGTTTTGGATTGTTTTATGTTTGATTTTGCAAAAGAAGCTAATATGTTAGAGAACCAACAAGAATGGAAGCAAATGAGCTGAAATCTGAAGTAAATAGAGGTAAAGTATGGCTGACAACATTTGTGATAAGTCGTCATCCCTGTGATAAGCTATCATCTTCATCATCAGCCATAGACAGAGAATTGGCCTAAGTTGAAAGCTGTGATGACATTTTTTGATAGGTAGTTAAGGATCTGATAAGCCATCAAGAATGCCGTCATGAAGTACTCATATTTATTATTTTAGATAGAGGCTCTATATTTACTCCTAGATTTTGGAGAAATTTTTATGAGGAATTGGGTACTTAGGTGGACCTTAGCACAGTTTTTCACCCTCAGACCAATGGATAATCGAAGTAAACAATGCAGATTCTTGAGGTTATGCTTTGGGCTTGTGTTCTGGACTTTGAAGGTTAGTGGGAGAAGTACTTAGCATTTGCGGAGTTTGCCTATAATAATTTCTATCATTTGAGCATTAATATGGAACTATTTAAGACATTATATGTAGGCATTGTAAATCTCTGATAGGGTGGTTCAAGACCTCCGAGGTTAGGCACCATGGTACTGACATACTTCAAGAGTCATTGGATAGAGTCTGGGTGATTCAGGATAGGCTGAGGGTAACTTAGAGTAGGCAGAAGGCTTATGCAGATCATAGACTTTGTGCCTTGAGGTTTCAAATTGGAGACCGAGTGTTCCTTCGAGTATTGCCAATGAAGGGTATGAGTTTCGAGAGAAAGGTCAAGCTTAGGCCTAGGACTTTTGAGATACTTTGTGCAGTTGGAGAGGTGACTTATGAGTTGGCCTCAAACTTTGTCGTTTTCCACCCAATTTTTCTTGTCTCTGTATTGTGGTAGTATATTATTTATGACACACATGTTCTTGGATAGGACTTGGTTCAGTTAGATGAGAGATTGACCTTTGTGGTGGATCCAGTTCTGATATTATCTAGAGATGTTAGGTGGTTGCGCTCTAGACAGATTCCAGTGATTAAGGTTCAGTAGAGATACCGCCCAATAGAAGAGGTTCCTTGTGAGATCAATGGTGAGACGCGGGCCCAGTATCTTAACCTATTCGAGCCTTTAGGTATATCATAACCCTTTACTTTTGCAAATAAAAGTCTAGTAGTGGATATTGTAATGACCCTTAAGTCATTTTCTATATTTCCACACTTTTTTACCGCTTTAAGCTCACCTATAGTTTCCCTTAAGTCATTTGTGACTTGTTGGAACTGACAGTTTGATTATTCGGTGGCTTATTTGGTTGTTAGAGCTAATTCCTTATTTTGAAGCTTTTGCTATTAAAGATTGGCTACCAGGCATAAACTTCAGGTTAACAGCCTCAGATATCAATTCTGACAGTCCCAGTAGCTCCAAAATATTTATTTTATCCTAGGGGGACCTTTAGTTTGGGTCCCAAGGCTTCCGAACTCATTTCGAGATATTGGGTGGATTTTGATAAAAATAGTCATTAGTGTAGGGCCCATGTTTCATCAAACAACCTTGGGTGGAAATTTTGATGACATCGTTAAGTCCAAAATGTCAAATCTAATATTATATCATAGTTGATTTGCATTCATAGGATTCCAAATGAAACCTGGGGGGTCAATAGAAACATTGAAAAAAACAAATTTCAGCTTGTTCATGGATTCGACTGGTGCAGATGCTTAAATGGACCTGTGGTCTCTTAAGCGGTCAAGTGATTCACTTTAGTAACCAAGCCAGGTCCCCACCTAGCCGCTTCAGAGGATACCTGACCGCGTTAGCGAACATTGCTTAAGTGACATATTATCCTCTTTAGCGAAGGTCAAAACCTGGGTCAAGGGTTGTTTATGTGGTGATAGCTTAAGCGGTCAAATGGCCGCTGAAGCGACGACCACAGGGGCACTAAATCCCCCTTCACCCATTTTTCTCTCATTTTCTTCAACTTCCAAAAGACATTAAACCCTAAGAAGCTTAGAAAATTTGGATATTGATCCTTGGGTGATCGTAGGGTGTCAGTGAGCTCGAGAAAGTGATTTCTTCATTGTAATCCTGGTAATTTTCATCTAATTCTTTATATAATTCTACGATTTAGTCTTAAATATATAGTTTATTGATGGATTGATTTTAGTGTTGTTTAAGCTCAAAGTTTACTCATTCTTAAGGGTAAATGATCCTTGAGCATTGAAGGATGTTTTGACGTTTTCAAATTTATGATTCCACAAGTGGGCCCCATATGGGATTTTGACTCAGTTTTGGATTCAAAGCATTAAAATGCAATATGGGTATCATTATTCTCGTATTGATGTGTAGATCACTATTTTGATGGAATGGCATCGTGTGGAGGCTTCTCGAAAGGGAAAATCTCCAAGTTAGCAAACTTTATTAGGCGTTCTTCGGCATCTAAGTAGGCTAGGCTTACTCTCCTCATATATTGAACTTTATTATGGCATTGGTGTGATATTATGCTAGTCTTGAGTTGGGGATTACAACTTGATTGTATATTTAGGAAAGATTCAATTATTTAGCCGGTTAGTAAGCCGTGTTTAGGTGGATTTGACCTAAATATTCGTTCCTTGGGTTGATTTGCTACCTTAGGACTTAATGAGACTTATTCAACACCTTATAGTGGGACCTTGGAATCTTAGTCTATCTTGGGGTAGAATAAACCTCCAAGGTTAGAAGCGGGCCCCTCTATCTCTCTTTAGGTTAATATTATAATTATCTTTGTGTATACCTAAGAGGACTTCTTCCATCATCCTATTTATATTCGTATGCTCGAGGAGAATATAGATATTTTCTAACTTTACTAGACCTGTACCATGGATTTATTTAAAGATCGGTTCGAGTTCGGCAATTATGATACTAAGACCAATTTGAGTCTGGAATCAATGATACTAAATTTTGTTTGAGTATGGGATTTAAGATAGTATTTTTTATTCAAGTTTGGTGTTATGATACTATTTCGGTTCGAGTCTAACATTGATGGGTTACTTATGTTGATTGAGGAATCAATTCGAGTTCGGCATTTATGATATGGGAAGATCCACAATTATAATTTTGAGGTTTGGGTTGGGAGTATTATTGTCGGTATTTCTTTCTTGATTGCATCCTTCAAGCTTTTGGAGGCTCGGTTGGATTATTTACTTTTGTTTGTGCCTTCTGGGGTTATGGGGACCCTGTGTCACGACCCAAGGCTAGCCCCTAGTTGCGACAATGGGGATTATGGTCACAAGTGACCACAAGCTAACCCATAGGTTGGTACCTGTTGTGAGCACTGAATAATATACTGATAATGAACATATGCGAAAACAACTGAGTAAATCCATAAGGTTCAAATATTGAACATATGATTTAAATCACAAGTCTGAACATCTGATGAAATACTGAAAAGAATGATCACAACTAATAAACTGACTAATTGTCTAAATGACTGAAAACATTTAAAGCCTTTAAACTGACTAAGGAGTTGATGGGAAAGTCCCCAACTAACTCCAAACTAAACTAACTGAAAAGAAAGATGGAAATGCTAAAATAACATAACATGTCTTTGACATATGAGAACTCACCACAACTGTTGTTGCTGATAAGATGAACTATCTAAGCGCGGTCAGGAAATTGAGCATCCAAACCTATGATATAAGACATCATAGCGAGAAGAAAAGTATGTGATTAGTACTTTGAATATACTGGTATATGAAAAGAGGTTAGGCTGAAATGCATAGGTTCATATACATAAAATCATGATTGACTAAATGGCATGAGATAACTGATGCATAAATGCATGAAAGTTGTAAAATCTGAGCATGTATGATCAAGCATATAACATGATACGAAAATAGTCTGTAAACTGAAATGCTTAAATCTGCTAACTGAATAATTGATGAACTGTATGCTATGGGCATGCAAACCTGAACTAAATTTTGTACTAAATATTGAACTTAGACTGTGGGAGGTATCATCTAACCAACATGCCCCAGTCTGAGCTAATTGGGTCCAACTTATAAACCAGTTAGAAGGGTGTTAGTATTGTGCCACGGGTACTAACAATGGCTGTGTGGATCTACTAAACCAGTGTCCTAGAGGAATAATGAGTCACCCTCATCTGGCAGGTGATCTAATGAGATATGTGTTACCCTCAAATGGCAGGTAAACACTTTATCAATCCTCAATTGGCAGGTTGATATCTCTAACCTACGCTGGTTGTATAGTCTTGCAACTCTGGGACTGCTTCTAAAGTTCACACCCTCTTCTAGAAGGTGAGCCCCCATCCCTGGATTCGTTCGATGCTAAATCCTACTCCCAACTAAATAACACTGATTATAGGGTTGAACTAAGATTAACTAGGCAAACAATTGATCATGATACTAACTAAATAACAACACTCATGGTTTATCTAAAATCATTCTGAATATACTGAAATTATATAAACAGCTAAGTATTGGGTATTCGTAACCCTCCAGCACTAAATGAAAATAACAATAAGGACATATAAAGCTTTAAAAACCATAATAAAGAATCATTGCTCAAACCCAACACTTAGACATTTCATCAAATACATGGAAGTCATGAATTTAAGCATGGGAATAGGTAAAGCATGTGATTGAAAACATAGTTACAATACTAAAACCATGAATTAGGGATTTAACATGAGGGTTTCAATACTCGAATTATATAAGGGCTCATTCCATCGAAAAATGCTTGTAACATAACTTGTAATAAAAATCAATAACAATTTCATGGAGACAATTTATCATAAACATGCAAAAACTCATAATTTGATATCAAAAGGGGATTCTTGGACTCCATGGGTTAAAAGGGCCCATGGATGAACATCATACATACCTTAAATCCTTAAGCTTGAAAGATAAATACAATCTTGATGATTTTCTTGAAAGTTCTTGGATTAGGGAACTTGAATTCTTGGTTTTCTTGGAGAGAAGGGAATGAAATTGATAAGCTTGGGGGATTATTAGGGTTTGTTTTTGGAGGAAAATTTGGGAAAAATAGGCATATAATGCCCCAACTGACGTTTTAAGTCCCCAACACTTAGTGAAATTTTCAGGTTGTAAGCCTCTTATACATGCAACTAGGATCTTAACTAAGCTAAGAAAAGTATGGGGTATTACAATATCTCCCCCTTGGGAAGTTCGTCCTCGAATGATATTGATTAAGTTGAGTATACTAAGGAAACTGAGATCATATACTGGACATGCATAGTAGAAAACATGATTACATGACTGAGTCTAAAACATAATACATGACTGAACTACTTCGTTAATGCATGTAATGACATAAGAATGATTATATAGCTGGAACTAATAATAGTAAAAGAGACAATCTAAGGAGAATTGTTACCTTAAGCTGAGTTTGAGTTTGTGGAGAAAAGATGAGGGTACTTGGTATGCATATCTACTTTTGCTTCCCAAGTGGTTCCCTCAATGGACTGATTCTGCCAAAGAACCTTTACCAAGGGAACTTCTTTGTTCCTTAGTCTAAGAATCTGATGATCAAGGATTTCGACTGGGATTTCTTCATAAGAAAGGTTATCCTATACATCTGTGCTTTCTAAAGGGAGTACAATAGCTGGATCACCAATACACTTCTTTAATAGAAAAACATGAAACACTGGATGCATTGATTCCAAATCTACAGGCAACTCAAGCTTGTAAGCTACCTTTCCAAAATGGCTCAAGATTCTGTAAGGGCCAACATATTGGGGACTAAGTTTTCCCTTCTTTCCAAATCTCTTCACTCCCTTTATGAGTAATATTTTCAAGTAGACTGAATCATTAACCTCAAACTCAAGGTCTCATCTCCTTATAGCTGCATAATATTTCTGACGACTTTGGGTTGTCTTAAGCCTCTCCCTGATCAACTGAACCTTCTTTATCATATCATACAGTGAACCTGGCCTTACCAAAGTAGCCTCACCTGCCTTAAATCAACCAATAGGAGATCTACATCTCTTCACATAGAGATCCTCAAATGGATCCATCTGAATACTAGAGTGATAACTGCTATTATAGGCAAACTAGATCAAAGGCAAGTGATCATCCCAACTACCCTTGAAATCAAGAACACATGCCCTCAACATATCCTCTAGGACTTGATTGGTCCTCTCTACCTGACCGTTTATCTGAGGATGAAAAGTTGTACTGAGATAAACTTGGGCCCCAAGACCCTTCTGAAAATCTTTTCAAAAGTAAGAGGTAAACAGAGTACCTCTATCTGAAATAATAGATAATGGGAGTCTATGAAGCCTAACCAACTATCTGATATAGAGTTTGGCATAATTCTCGACTAAATAAGAAGTATGAATTGGCAAGAAATGAGTTGATTTGGTTATTCTGTCTACAATAACCCATATCGAATCATGTTGATGACGTGAACAGGGAAACCCTGTCACAAAATCCATGTTCACCTCTTCCCACTTCCAAGTAGGAATATTGAATTCTTGCATTGTACCACTAGGCCTCTAGTATTCAACCTTAACCTGCTGACAGTTAGAACACATAGATACAAACTCAATAATATCCCTCTTCATACCACTCCACCAATAGATTTTCTGCAAATTATGGTACATCTTAGTGGCTCCTGGGTGAATAGAATGACGCGCACTATGTGCTTCTGCAAGGATTCACTATCTCAAACCATATACACACAGCACACACAATCTACCCTAACATCGTAACACACCATCTCCCCTTGGGAAAAAACCTCTACCTTCTGATCTCTAACTAATTACTTTAACTTAACCAAACTGGAATCCCTATCTTTCTTCTCCTTCACTTCAACAACAAAATAAGATTCTGAACCATTCTAAACCCATACACTACCCTCAGCTGAATCAACCAACTAAACACCTAATATGGAAAGCTGATGAACCTCTTGAGCTAACCTTTTATTATCATTCTCAACATGAGCAACACTACCAATAAATAATCTACTAAGGGCGTTTGCCACTATATTGGCCTTGCCCGAATGATACAACACACTCATATCATAATCTTTCAATAACTCTAACCACCTTCTCTGATGAAAATTTAAATCTTTCAGCAAGAACACATACGGTAAATTTTTGTGATCCGTGAACACATCAACATGAATCCCATAAAGATAATGCCTCTAAATTTTCATGGAAAAAACAACAGTTGCTAACTCAAGATCATGGGTAGGGTAATTCTTTTCATAAGATTTAAGTTGTCTAAAGTCATAGTCTATGACCTTACCTCTGTGCATCAACACACAACCAAGACTAACTTTGGAAGCATTACAGTAAACAAAAAATCCATCTAAACCATCTGGCAAAGTCAAGACTGGGGCTAAGGTGATTTGAGCCTTCAACTCCTGTAAACTTTTCTCGCAAGAATATGACTACTGAAACATGACTTTCTTCTGAGTCAATTGAGACATAGGGGATGCAATAGATGAAAACCCTTCAACAAAATGCCTGTAATAGACAACCAAACCCAAAAATCTCCTGATATCTAATAGAGAGATGGGTCTATGCCAGTTTCTTACTACTTCAGTCTTTTGAGAGTCAACTCTAATGCCATCACCGAAAATAATATGGCCAAGGAAAGCTATTGATCTTAGCCAAAACTCAATCTTATTAAATTTAGCGAATAACTGATGATCTCTAAGAGTCTGTAATACAATTCTGAGATAGCCTGCATGATCATTTTTGCTACGGGAGTAGACAAGAATATCATTAATAAAGACTATGACAAATATATCCAAGTACTGCTTGAACACCTTGTTCATTAATTCCATGAAAGCTGTTGTGGTATTTTTTAGTCCAAAAGAACTAAATTAGAAATTTAAAGTGACTATACTGAGTTCTGAATGTTATCTTCGAAATGTCATATTCTCTGAATTTGAGTTGATGATAGCCAGATCTGAGGTCTATCTTAGAGAAATAATTGGCAGCCTAAAGTTGGTCTAACAAGTCATCAATCCTAGGAGTGGGTACTTACTTTTTACTGTGACTTTTTTGAACTGGCGGTAGTCGATGCATATTCTGAGAGAACCGTCTTTCTTATGTATGAAAAGAACTGGAGCACCCAATGGGGAAACACTGTCCTAATGAATCCCTTATCTAAGAGATCTTTCAACTGCTCTTTTATCTCTTTGATCTCAGCTGGAGCCATTCAGTAGGGCGGAATATAGATAGGCTAGGTATTTGGAAGAAGATCTATTCCAAAGTCGATTTCCATTTTGAGAGGAACTCTGGGAAGATCTTCAGGGAACACATATGGAAATTCCTTTACTACTGAAACTGAATCAACATTGGAGTCTCAAAATTAGAGTCTTTGACTCGAACAGGATGGTACATGCACCCTTTGGATATCATCTTTCTTGCTCTAAGATATAACACAATCTGACCCCTAAGCGTTGAAGTACTAACCCTCCATTCAATAATTGATTCATCAGGAAACTGAAACTAGACGACTCTATTTCTACAATCAACTGAAGCATAGCATGAATAGAGCCAATCTATGCCAAGAATGATAGTAAAATCAGTCATCTCTAACTCCACCAAATCTACTAAAGTGATTTTTTTAGATAACCGAGCAATTTTTAACACCCGTCTGGTTGTGATAGATTTACCTACGGGGTTGTAATACCCTGTATTTTGCATGCACTTGTTCTATTTATATGGAACTTGGTATAGCCTTGTGGTATAGGTAACATACGAGATTTGTTATGCGAGTATTGATAGTGTAGATGGAGTTCTAGATACTTCCCATACATTTTAATGTGACGCGATCAAGTTACCATTGATACAACTATTTAACTTAGAATCGTAAGCCGGTATTTGAATCTAAATTTTAAAGTGACCAAGTGTGTACAAGTTGAAGGTTAGATTAAAGGGATTAGGAGCTGAAAATGGAATAAAATATTGAGGTGCTTGCTTGACTTAATTAAGCTAGTAGGTGAGTTACCTACTTAAGCTATTTGGACCAAGTTAATAAACCCATATCTATGGATTAGAATTGGACATGTACTAATATACTCATTTGGGCCCAAATTGAATAAAAGAGGAAGAAAAATAGAGAAATGGCCCAACACACAAATCTGCCAAGGCCCAAATGTAATAGAGCCCAACTAAGAAACTAAGCAAGTAGGTGCATCACCTACTTTGAATTTTTTTAGCAGCTTACTCTGTTTAAGTAGGTGCATCACCTACATAGACCAATTTGACCAATTTTATGGTCTAAAATATTGCTAAAGATACCAAAATAGGGCCTTTATAAGTCTAACTTGCTGGTCATTTTCCTTTATTTCTATGTCACCAAAAAGAATTAAATTTCACAAATTCTCTCCACCTCTCTAAAATAACAAGGAGCAACCCTATTTTTCCTTTTAGGGTTCTTGAAGAAATCCCAACCTTTACAAGCCAAGATAAGTGAAAACACTTAAGGTTTTGTTTAATTATCTCATGAAAGATTAGGAAAGTATGTTATAAGTGCTGAATTATAATATATGGCAGAATATAGAACAAACTATCTGCTCACTTTTCTTTGTTATTAAGAAACTTCTCTTTTCTTTTTTGGTTTAAAGTGTGAAAGAAAGTTCAAGTTCTTGAAGAGTTCAAGTTAAAAGGATAAATTGCAGAAATTGAGGTAAGGTGATTGCTCCATTTTATCCTCCTCATATGTGAATTTGGGAAGGAATTATGGATATGTTGTTGTTGAGAACTCAACGGATGATGAGTTCAATATTTTATTGCTACGACAAAGGTAAGTTGGGGCTATTTTGTGAACTATTTTGTATGTATATGTTATGGGATGCCAGTTTGATGTTGGGGAAAGGTGTGACTAGTTTGAATTAAAATATAGAATAAAGGTGTGGTTGTACACCACTGAGCTAATTATTGCATATGTTTACTACCCAATATGTTTTGCGTATTATTTAGAGGGTGTAATGAAGCCAAGGTAGTTTTGGTGAATCTTATAAGAACATGTATGGTATGTGGGAGTAATTGGAGGATAAAAGGTTAAAATAACACCCTTGATTGATAGATTAAGGGCTTACTACCCGGTTACTATTTTGGTGAAGTTAAATAGCCCAAATGTGTTGGTTGGTTACTAATATTAGTTTACTATATATTCTCTAGTAGATAAGTAATCTAAAAGGCGGGAAGTCAAGTTGGGTTAGTTTCAGAGTTATATAACCAGGTATGTAAGGTATACTCTATTTTGTACTCTTTGGCATGAAATCGGACATTTGTTCCATCAAGTAAGCTTCCAAGGTTATCCTATAACAAGTGATACATAATAGCAGCGTATTATATCCCATGTATCCAATGACCTTGTTCTTACTCTCTAACGTGTTAAAACACCTCAATACATGCTTATTATTAAGCCTGCATGTGTATTTTCACTAGAAAACTTTAGGAGTTCTCCGTGTACTCAAATAAGACCCAGGTGTTATTTTCAGCTCCTAAATACTTCATTTGTGTGCCAACAGATCCCCACCTCATTTTTGTTGCATTAAGTTCCCATTTACGGGTCTTTTATTGATACATTATTGTTTCAAGATAGCATAATGTTATGACCACCAAAGTAACAATCTCAAAGGCTAAATAAACTAAATAACGTAAGTCTGTAAAATGAGTGACAGCTTAGGGAAATAATCCTAGCATGGGCCGATCTCGATACCTTTATATGTGGGTGGTATCTCAGGGGCAAAATCCTAGCATGGGCCGATCCCAATGTTCACATGTGGATGGCAGCTCAGGGGCAAAATCCTAGCATGAGCCGATCCTGATTTATCTATTTGCCACTGTTCAACTAGTCATTTACATTATATGGCTTACAAAGATTATGAAGTAAGAAAGGTAAAAGTTAAGAAAAGAATATAATGTATGTAGTCCCACAAGTATATATAAAGGTGGTCTACTAGTACTACTTATACACTTGTATTTGATTTCTATTGAGCTCTTGCATCATGTGTTGTTACCTTCATCCTTACATATTCAGTACATATTTTTGTATTGACGTCCCTCATGGAGGAACTGTATTTCATGTTGCAGGCACAAGGGCTTCAGCTAATACACCTCACTAGTAGGAGCACAGGCTATTCAGTGACTATTGGTGAGCTCCAGGTTGATTCGGGGATTTCCAAGTCTGTTCCATATATCTTTGTATTGTGCAGTAGTCAATAGTAGGGCGGGGGTTTGTCCGAAACCTAACTAAGTCTATGTATCTTTTAGAGGCTTTGTAGACTAATATAAAGTTAAACACGGTAGTGTCTTGTCTTTTAGATATTGTGGCCCCAACGGCCAAGTGTTGTATATATAATTTTATGCTTGCCTATATAGTTATTCTCATCGATGTATAATATTATATTTGTCAGAACCTTTGGTTTTCATATTTACATATATGAGAAGTAAAAGGTTATGGATTGGTTCCCTCGGGCCTTTACGGCTACGGGTACCTGTCCACTCCAATAGGATTTGAGGCGTGACAAAAGTGGTATCAGAGCTGGTTGTCCTAGGGAGTCTACAAAGTCGTGTCTACATAGAGTATTGCTTATGGGTGTGTTATGTACCACATCTATAAACAAAAGGCTATGGGCATTTAGGAGTTGTTTCTTTTTTCACATCTTAGATCGTGTAATAGAGCCCAAGTCATAGGTGAAGTTATGCTTAACCATTAAATTTGTTTGTTTGTTTTCTCATTATAGTGAAGATGCCGGTAACAAGAAGGAGTTAGAATAGGAGTAAGCGAGTAGATTTAACTGCCGGAGAAGGGACCAATTAGTCACCACCTAGAAAAGCTAATCAAAGTGAGGCTCAAGTTGGGTTTGTATCACAAACCTCTTCTACTCCTCTATCTCCAGAACAACTAAGGAGGAGAAGAACAACATCCTCAGAACAACCTGTTAATGCTACTTACTAAGACCTAAGGAATGTTGTGCAATTGTTGGATCGTATAGTTGCTAGACAAGCTCAAGGACAAGCTATTCTAACCGCAGGTCCTAGTGGTGTAGATAAGGTAGCTAGCCTACGGACGCAAGATTTTCTTAAGTTGGATCCTCCCACATTCATCGGATCAGATATTAATGAAGACCCACAGGACTTTATTGATCAAATCCAAAGCTCTCTAGATGTCATGCATGTATCGGGTAAAGAGACAGTTGAGCTAACAGCATATAGATTCAAAGGGGAGGCTATATTTTGGTATGAAGATTGGAAATCATCTAGGGGTGTTGATGCACCTTCAGTTACTTGGAAAGAGTTTCAAGAGGCATTTCTTGATCATTACCTTCTATTTGAGATTTGAGAGGCTAATATAGATCAGTTCCTAAATCTTTGCCAAGTGAATATCAGCATGAGGGAGTACAGCCTCCGATTTAATTCTTTGGCTAGGTATGCTCCTAATGTAGTAGCTACTAAGGATGATCAAGTTCATCGATATGTGGATAGATTGGATCCATATCTGGTTAGAGTTTGTACTATTGCTGCTTTGAACAAAGACATGGATATAGCAAGGATACAAGCTTTTGTACAAAAAATGGAGGATTAGAGGTAAAGAAGAAGAACACGAGAATTGGAAAAAAGCTATTCCAAGAGGGCCAGATCTACGGGGGAGTTTATGACCTCTCAAGGAGAGTTTAGGCCTCAGTTTCCTAATAAACTACCTAGGCCATTATTTTCTTACTCTGCATCTAGTGCTCCACCACAACTTCAAGGGTCCAAAGGCAATCATCTTGGGCAAAGAAGTGAGAGTCAGAGTTCACGAACAATGGGTATCAAGATCAAGGGAGTATGATCCAATTAAGACCTCCTCGGCAACCATGTAAACAATGTGGAAAGCTTCATTTAGGTGCATGTCGGTTCGGGACAAATGCTTGCTTTTGATATGGTACGTCAGGCCATATGATGAGAGAATGCCCACAAAGGGGCATGGGTCATATGGCACGACCTACTGGATTAGCGGTTGCATCATTATCATCAGTGCCTTCTTCAAGAAGGGGTGTACAGCCTATAGGTCGTGGTAGAGGTGCTAAAGGAGTAGCTAGCTCTAGTGGAGTTCAGAATCGTACATATGCTTTAGCGGATCGACAAAATTTGAAGGCTTCTATGGATGTGGTTATAGGTACATTGTCCATCTTTTCACATAATGTATATGCATTAATTAATCTGTGTTCTACATCCTGCAACTGGTAAGGAGCCAGCTCTGCACTCTCACTCGAAGTAACACCAATGATATCAGTCACTTTCTGAACCATACTAAGAAACTCCTGTGGATCCTCCTCATACTTAGATCCCAAAAATAGAAGGGGATTCATTCGGGTGAAATACGGAATCCTAGCTGCAGCTATATTTGCCACTGGATTAGCTGGGGCAATAGCCTGCTGATTATTCTGAGCATCTACTGAGTGAGCTAAGGTAATGAATATAGCTCTGAACTCAACATAAAAGACGTGCTCGTTCAGGGGATCTTCCTGAAAAGGCAGAGGTGATATAGGAATTAACTAAGAAAGAAGAAAAAAAGATGAAGACTATACTAAAGAAGCAAACAACATACGAATTTAAGAAGCAAAACACAAACTAATTTTGTAAATGTAAAGATAGATATCTTGACATAGAAACATACAAACCAAATGAACCAAAGGATGTATCAAATCCTAAGGCCCCTATGACTCAAATGAGTAACACCAAGATCTTACGTTAACACAAGAGGAACTCAACCTCCCTAAGCACCAATGATTCTAACCAAAAATGCAACACAGGTGAATCCACACTATGTGTTGCCCTAGTTTCAAATGGTTTTTCCAAGACCCATACTACAAACACTCCCTCTCAAGAGAAATGTCTTTAAAGTTTCAATATCAATCAACTAATGCGAAAATAAGCCTAAAGAGTTTATTTATAGATTATTTCATAAAAGACCAAACTGCCCTTAATGAAAAGGGGCTCTAATGGAGTGTAAAGAAAAGGAACAAAAAGACCAAAACACCCTTAATGGGGCGCGGTCATGGAGTGTTTCATGTGGTCCTCTTCACAATTCAACATACGCCTTTCCTTGTGTCATTTTGGCCTTTACAATTATTCTTCAACACTTGGGTCTCTCAGGTGCATCATCAAGATAAGCTTCCAAACCAATCTTCCATACGCGGCATTGCTCCATTGAGTGCCCAAAATGGTTTCCCCATGTATGCTCTTGTACCTTCAATGTGGTCAAAACCAAATTCTTCATGTGTTGGCCTAGAATGATGGTATCTAAAGCTATGATGATCATTTGGCTCATATCATCCTTCTCTTCTTGAAAAGGATTTGACCTCAAATCCACACCTTGCAAAATCAAAGAAAGGACAAACAAGAACAACATCATCATGACATGAGGATTATGGTTAGTACAATACATAACATGTTCATGCCGAGGTGGTACACACTTGAAATATAACCACAAATCCTTTGTTTTATTCATAAAAAACTTAGTAAGAATGTCATAAAGGGAGTGGCTATGATCATCACCAAAAGACAATGAAACTACAAAGGTCACAATGGCATCAACACTCTCCGAAGGTAAGAATAGCTTCCTCTTAAAGTCCATAAGACATATTTATTCATCACCTCTCTAATAGACCTCACCAAAAGTGGTGGCACCAATGGTTCACACATCCACAAGTGTTTTATAGAGTCAAGGATATGAGTGATACTTGTAGAATTATTGCTCAACCAAGTGGATTATTTTAGATACTTCCTACCTCTAAATAAGATAAATCCAAGACTAGCATGGACATCATCATAAGCAAAGAGGTAGTATAGAAAGGAATTAAGCATGAAAGTCTCCTCCAAAGTGCCTTTATCAAAAGGGGTGCCATTGGACACAAGAGTTCTAGCACACAATGCACTCAAGGACGGAGCTAAATCATTTAGGCACACTATAAATTTCCCTTCTAAGCAATCCATGCCAACATATAGCGTATATTCAATAAAATTATGAACAACATCATATGCATAAAGGTATCGGAGAAAGGTACTAAGGAAATTATTCTCATCAAAGATGCATTCACAAGTAGGAACACACAAAGAAAGAGGCATTGCAAGTATATAGGACCTCTCCTTTTCAAAGAACTTCCCAAGGGAAAAAACTTCAACAATGGGGTCATGCTTTTAGGGAGATTAGAGAATCTACAATGAAACAAACCAATCCAAGATAAGTAGTTGTCTCAAGAATTTTGTTTCCCTCTACTAATAAAGTTAAGCATGCTCCCAAGAGTCCCACAAGATACTTCAAATTGTCTAACCCTATGAAGGTGACAAGAAGTCTTTAAAATCCTTGTACTCTTCCACAAATAAGAATTCAACTTGGAATCCACAAGTTGTGGTCCATACAACATAAGCTCAAATTTGTCAAATAGGGATGCAAGTATATGAATAATATCTCAAAGGGGAAATGACATAATTTCCCTTGGGCCTTCAATCATGAAACCACCTTTGAAAAAGGGTCTCTCATCGAAACCAAGTCACAAAGAAGGGAATCATAAGAATGGAATTCATCTAAAGTGTGTTCAAGAGGTAACTCTCTTCTTGACCTACAAGTAGTGATACCTTGGTCAAGAATGGAAACACTCAAGGATGAACTCTCTTGGTTTCTTTTATTGCTCCCTTTCTTTTGTGAATACTTAATTTTGTTGGAAATTCCCCCCATGCACAACTTGGGTCTATCAAGTGGGTTGTAAATCCACAAGAAAGACTTTCCATCATAAGAAAGGTTACCAACACTCACAATCAAATCTTGCTTGTCATCTTGACCAAGCATCAATTTGTATGTGCAACAATCTCCACATCCCAAGAGGTTTTGGGGTCAAATGAAAGAAGTAACCAAGGATTTAGGTCCCGGCCATTCTAACTTTCCCCTAAAGTGCCATCCTCAAAATTAGGCATACCCTCTATATCATTATTGGAAATATCATGATCACAGAGAGGGTAGATAAAGGTGTCACACAAGTCAACTTCAACTATGGTGTCCTTATGTATATACTCACTAGTTTCAAGATCATCACCATTAGTATGCTCAACATAGAAAACACACAAAGAAGAAGTAGATGGAACACCTAAACAAATATCACTTTCTCTTCCAAAAGAGTAATCCGCACATATATTAAAACCACCACTGGAAGCAAAGGGATCATCAATCCAAACTATTTGCACAAGTACAATCACAATTTGGGTTGCCTAAACATTCAAGCAAATCAAGTTCATCTTCACCCGATTGATCATTTTGCACACCCTCACTAGTTGTTGGAAACTCACATATCAATGTAGACTTACCTTGGTTTTCACAAGGGTCGACTAGTTTGTGAATACTCTTATAACTTGGCAATAGGATCTTATTCACGTTTTAAGTGCTAGAACTAGATGGACACAAATCATTCTTACGAGAAGAATCAATTTTATCATCAAAAGGATCAACTAGTGCTTGCGTACTTACAACAAGTGTTTGGTCTTCATGCAACCTAAAAACACCAAGAGTATCACAAAAGGAAGACTTGTGCATTTCTACTCTAGGAAAACCCTCAACTACATTCATTTGGCTACTACTAGCCATATCACAACATTCTATATTTGAAAGAGTGTAGGAGATAGCATTTTTACCTTGTAGATCACATGAGGTGCGGCCTTCACCCTGGTGTGTGTCATGGTATCCCACTTACATCTTTGGTAATCTATCATTACAAGTGAGTTTTTTGATTAAGTGGAGTTGGATTTGGTGGTCTAAGTGTGTATATCAATCGGCGTTGCTCTTGAAGGTCCTGTTTAAAATCTTTATAAGGGTCTGAGGTAGTATTATTATCCATGGTTTGAGAGGTTATAGCCTCAAATTCCATTGAAAATATACCTAAGAAGAATCCTAAAAACAACAAACAAGTTAGTTCAAACAAATATCTTTACCACACTCTCACTTCTTTGAGTACCTTACACTTGGCTTTACAAGTGTTGAAAGTCGGCTTGTAATCATGAGCAATTGAGGAATGAGTATACTCTTGTTTGGAATAGATTTTCATTTGAATGACTCAAGGAAATCTTGTTCGTACTTGAACCAAGAACTGCAATAAATCACAAAAAGAGAAAAGCACACAAGGAACGTAAACACAAAAGAAAAGACTCAAAACTAATTCACAACCTAGTAGACAATTACTAGTTTGTCAATTAGTGCTAGAATCAACAAAATGCAACTAAGGAAGCAAGAATAGAAACTAAGAATCCAAAAATTGAGCCTAAAAATATGGTGGTGTAATGTGATGACATGGCAGCTTGTGGTAGGACAAAAATTTTGAAAAACTTTGGTTCTTCAACTTTGAATTTCGGCCAACTTCAATCCAAGGAGTGTAGAATCAGTTTTGAGGGGTAAATTGCAAGGTTTGGAGCCTTTTTCATGCTCAAATGAATTTGAATTTAAGTTGGTCCCCCCCCCTTGTACTTTTAATTGTACTTGAATATTCCCTTTGTTCCTTCTTCTTTGGGTGACTTAGAATATGCTCAAAATATTCTTTGTACAAATAATTTCTACACTTTATTTCTTCCCTTTTCTAGATAAAACCACCTCATTTGAATATTCTTCTTCAACAATATATGAAGATGAGGAAGAACAACAAGAATATTTAAAAGTTGACCAACGTTTGACCACTAGGTAAATGACCTCCAAATTTGAATTTTCTTGGAGATCCAAGGTCACTTTGCCAAACCAAACACAAATATCACAATATAAACTCAAAATTCCATAACCACAATATCTCAAAAATGAGATCCACCTTTAAATAGCTTCAAACGCCCGCTTAAAATGGTGGGTGGTTCAAAACACCTCCGAGTTAGCTCAAATCTTAGATCTAGACTCTATTAGTGCTAGGGAACAAGGATCTAGCACTAATAAACACACAAAAACTAAGTAGTTCTTAGTTTCAAAATTCTTCCCAAAACACAAAAATTTGTACCACTATTTTTTTTATTTTTCAGATTTTTGACTCTTTTTTGTGATGATTTTCTTAAGGTAACAACAATCCAAAACTTAGAGTTGTAGGAACAACCCTAAAATGTGTCTCTTGATACCAAATGATATAGGAATTGACTAAGAAATAATAAAAAGAGATGAAGACTATACTAAAGAAGCAAAACAACACACGAATTCAAGAAGCAAAACACAAACTAATTGCGTAAATGTAAAGATAGATATCTTGACATAGAAACATACAAACCAAAAGAACCAAAGGATGTATCGAATCCTAAGACCCCTATGACTCATATGAGTAACACCAAGATCTTACGTTGACACAAGAGGAACTCAACCTCCCTAAGCACCAATGTTTCTAACCAAAAATGCAACACAAGTGAATCCACACAATGTGTTGCCCTAGTTTTAAGTTGATTTTCCAAACCCTTCACTACAAACACTCCCTCTCAAGAGAAATGTCTTTTAAGTTTCAATATCAATCAACTAATGAGAAAATATGCCTAAAGAGTCTATTTATAGATTATTACATAAAATACCAAAATGCCCTTAATGAAAAAAGGCTCCTATGGAGTGTAAAGAAAAGGCATAAAAAGACCAAAACACCCTGAATGAGAGGGGTGGTCATGGAGTGTTTGATGTGATCCTATTCACACTTCAACATATGCCTTTCCTTGTGTCATTTTGGAATTTACAATTATTCTTCAACACGGGTCTCTCGGGTGCCTCATCAAGATAAGTTTCTCAAGCAACCTTCCATACGTGGCATTTCTCCATTGAGTGCCCAAAATGGTTTCCCCATGCATGCTCTCGTACCTTCAGTGTGGTCAATGCCAGATTCTTCATGTGTTGGCCTTGAATGATTACATCCAAAGCTATGATGGCCATTTAGCTCGTATTAGGAAGTGTGCGTTGGTTCCCATTTCTTCTTTTGTTATTTTTCTAGGAGACATTTTCTGTAACGAAATAAAGGATGGATTAGAAAGAGAATTTAAATAGAGCTCATGCTTATTTGCAGGACATGAATACTGAAAAAAGGGAAACTTTTCCTAAAACATCTTGTAGCCTTTTGTCCATAAGTGTAGCGCACTTCACACCCATGCACAAGACTCTACTCAACACTACTTTCAAACTCCCTAGGACACTGTAAAACCTTAGGCACTGATACCAAGTTTTTTCATGACCCGAGGCTACCCCTAATTGTGACAACAGTGCTTAGGGTCATAAGTTAACACAATCTAACCCATGGGCTAGTACCTGCTGTGAGCACTGAATAATATACTGATAATGAACATGTGCAAAAATAACTAAGCAAAGCCATAAGGTTCAAATACTGAAAATACAATTTAAATCATAAGTCTGAACGTCAGATGACATACTGAAAAAAAGGATCAAACAACTAATAAACTGACTAACTATCTGAATGACTGAAAAAATCTAAAAGCATCTAAACTAACTGGGAGTTAATGGGACAAGACCTAACTAACTCTAAACTAAACTAACTGAAAGGAAATGCAGAAATACTTAAATAGCACTATAGGACCTCAACATATAAGGACTCACCATAGCTGCTACTGCTGATAAGCTAAATTGTCTAAGCGCGGTTAGGAAACTGAGCATCCGAACCTATGATATAAGACATCATAGCGTGAAGAAAAGTATATGATCAGTACTTTGAATGTACTGGTATATGAGATGAGGTTAGGCTGAAATGCATAGGTTCATGTGCATGAAATCATGACTGATTGAATGGCATGATATAACTGATGCATAAATGCTTGAAAGTTGTAAAATATGAGAATGCATGAACAAGCATATAACATGATACTGAAATAGTCTGTAAACTGAAATGTTGAAATCTGGTAGCTAAATAACTAATGAACTGTATGCTATGGTCAAGCAAACTAGAACTGGATTTTGTACTGAATACTGAACTGAGTTTGTGGGAGGTATCATCAAACTGACATGCCCTAATCTGAGCTAATCGGGGTCCAACCTGTTACCCAAGTTAGAAGGGTGTCAGTACCGTGCCACGAGTACTAACAATGGTTGTATAGATCCACTAAACTAATATCCTGAAGAAATAATGAGTCACCCTCATCTAGCAGGTGATATAATGAGATATGTGTTACCCTCAATTGGTAGGTAAGCACTTTATAAACCCTCAACTGACAGGTTGATATCTCTAACCTACGCTGGCTATGTAGTCCTGGAACTCAGACTGCTACTACAGGTCACACCCTCTTCTGATAGGTGAGCCCCCATCTCTAGGTTTGCTCGGTGCTAAATCCTACTCCCAACTGAATGACACTGATTACTGGACTGAACTAAACTTAGCTGAACAAATAAATGATCATGAAACTAACTGAATGACATCACTTATGGTTTATCTAAAATCATTCTGAAGATACTGAAAATATGT
The DNA here is from genome assembly GCA_030864215.1 of Capsicum pubescens. Classification (NCBI taxonomy): domain Eukaryota; kingdom Viridiplantae; phylum Streptophyta; class Magnoliopsida; order Solanales; family Solanaceae; genus Capsicum; species Capsicum pubescens. The sequence goes on along the minus strand of CM061540.1, from coordinate 224,972,579 downwards.
AAACAGCTAAGTATGGGGTATTCATAACCCTCCAACACTGAATGAAAATAACAATAAGGACATATGAACTTTAAAAATCATAATAAAGGATCCTTGTTCAAACCTAACATTTAGATATTTCATCAAACACATGGGCGTCACGAATTTAAGCATGGGAATGGATAGAGCATGTAATTGAAACATAGTTACAATGCTAAAACCATGAATTAGGGATTTAACATGAGGAGTTCAATACTCAAATCATATAAGGGCTCATTCCATCGAAAAACACTTGTAACATAACTTGTAATCAAATTCAATATTAATTTGATGGAGATAATTCATCATAAACATGTAAAAACTCATAATTTGATATCAAAAGGGTATTCTTGGACTCCATGGGTGAAAAGGGCCCATGTATGAACATCACACATATCTTAAATCCTTAAGCTTGAAAGAGAAACACAATCTTGATGATTTTCTTGAAATCTCTTGGATTAGGGAACTTGAATTATTGGTTTCCTTGGAGAGAAAGGAATAAAATTAATGAACTTAGGGGATGATTGGGGTTTGTTTTTGAGAGGAAAATTTGGGGAAAATGGGCATATAATGCCCCAACCAACATTTTAATTCATGTTTTTATGAATTGGATTGAGGAAAAAAAACTCAATTGCCCCTCAGAGAATTAAATTTGCAATTGGAACACAGATTAAAGGTACACCACAATGCGATGAAGGGCTCATCTATATACCCACCGCGACACGCCGCTATCACGGTGAGGTTCTAGAATTGAAATCCAAACATGACTCAATCCTCGACCGAAAAATCTGAAACCTCTACGAGAAATGCTCCTTACACCCCTGAACATGAATTAACTCAAAAACCTATGTCTCGGGGTCGGGAAAACCCATTTAAAAATTCCAAAGTTAAGAGTCCAAAAATATGGCTAAGTCCCCCACACTTAGTGAAATTTTCATATTGTAACCCTCTTATACATGCAACTAGGAGCTGAATTAAGCTAAGAAAAGTAGGCGGTATTACACTCTATTAGGCTATAGTTAGTCATGTTCTTTTCAATATTACTTACTCAATTATCTATTCTCAATAGTTGGAGAACTATTTCATGTTCGTCCTTTTCCTAACTTTAGTTTACTACCTCGCATCTTACTATGCTTTTATTATGATTTAGCTCAGTCGGTTGATGATGCCTACTAAGTACCCATTGCTTTGGTACTCATACTATATTTCTTTCATCTTTTTTTATGCAAATACCAAAACTAGCTGTCATTGCTGAAGTCTATACTAGTGTCGATCAGAGTGTGGAGATAGGGTAAGCTTTCAGAGCCATATCTAACTTTCTATCCTTTTATTTTTGGATGGTCTTTGTATTCGATACTATTCTATATTTGATACTACTAGTACTCTTATTCTTTTGCTAGAGCTCTTGTGCCGACCTTACTAGTTCATGGGACACTTTTACTCTTTTTCTTATTTATCTCTAGTTGTGTTATTATTCTTATATTTTACTGCTTGTAATCTAATTACTTGTGAAACTTCGCCAATTACTAAACTATCTACCGACTAACCCATTACTTGTCGTTCCAAGCTACTGTTTGACTTACCTATTAGTAGGTTAAAGTAGGTGTCATCATGACTTGTGAAATTGGGTCGTGACAAAAATAAATCCAATATAAGAATGGACATCATCATATGTAAAGAGGTAGTAAAGAAAGAAAACAAGAATATGATCCCCATCCAAGATGTTCCATATATAAGAGTACCAACCTGTTCAAGAGAATTAGAAAGCAAATTACTACAAGTCAGAACATCCAAGGATGACATTTAGGTACACATTACCCTTCCTTTCAAGACAACTTACCATGGAAAGTAAGTTCATAAATGGAGTCATGCCACTAGAGGTATTGAGGAATCAATGAGAAACTAATTCAATCCAAAACCAATGGTCCTTCCAACAAGTGTTCCCTCTATTCATGATACTAAGCATGCTCCTAAGAGTCCCATCTAATACTTCAAATTGTCTAAACCCATGAAGGTGACAAGAAGTCTTAAACATCTATGGACTCTTCCAAGTCACAACTCGATTGTCATCTTGACAAGCAACACATCATAAGTGTCACATTCCATTTTATTACCAGGGTCAAATAGAAAGACATTCCATGAAAATTGGTTAGGCAAACACCCATATGCCCTGGAACTCTTATCTTCACATAACATATTCCACTCAAAGGCATGAGAATTATCATATGCAAATAAATAATATAGAAAGGTGTCACAAAAGTCAACTTCATCAAATGTATTCTCATGAGAAGGTTCACTCATTAATTCAAGCATATTAAGCCCTTGAGAAAGAATGAAAACACATAAAGATGAAGGGATAATTGTAGCACATACCTAACCTTCCTTTTGAACACCATACCTCAATAATCGTACTATCATCTTTCAAGAAAAGATTTTTGCCATCAAAAAGTATGTCATTGATAACATTCAAACTACACTCTTGAATGGGTGTAAGTGATCGTTGTCAATATAAAACCCAACTAGGTTGGGGTTGAATCCCATAGGGAATATGGTGTGAACTCAAGTCGTTTGCGATTTAATTCACTGATAGTTTAACGTTTCTTGAAATGGGGGTTAAAGTTTCACAAATAATTGTTTGTCACTTTAATTTCGATATTTGTAATCAAGATTTTATGAAATAACCATAATTATGTTCACAAGGGCTTACGGAACATGACAGATGCTAAAGGTGACTCAAGATTCTCACGATGATTAGGATAACAAGCTATCTTTATTGATGATATGCTCAAATGTCTCTCGACCTATTTAAGCATCTAATTTTCTAATCCTCTCGGACTTAGGAAATCGCTATTCACTGCCAAGATTTTACCTCAGGTTAATCAACCTTGATATAGCGCTGATTATTAAACGAAGTATTTTCGAGTCCCTTTTGATAATTCACTTCCTACTGTATATGATTTCCTTCTCAAGCAAATCAAAGTAGGTGTGTCTACTATTTGCAACCAACAGACGTTAATTAAAATCTCAGAATTATCAAGAAATCCTAACACCTATTAAATCTTGAGTGGTTAGCACATCATCACGACCTAACCCTAGATCTCATAATTCAGGTTAATGGAGTTTAGCCACTCATGATGCAAAGAACGAAACTCATAATTGAATTCATAATTGAGAAAATTAACTTACAGAGATGAATAATAATTAGTGAATCGTTGATTAGATCACAAAGGAAAATCTCCAAAATAGTTGTATTGTTCAAATCCAAAAAGATAGAGAAAGAAATATCAGAAAATAATCTCCAAGACTCAAAGTAGCGAACTCTCTTTAGAACAATGATGATGATGAATGAATGCCTCCAGAAAACCCTAAAACAAAGCTTTAAATAGTTCAACCTAAATAAGGAAATAAAAATAAAGTTGCAGCTTTTTCTCAGAATAGACGACGACATCTGTGGCAGCTTGTCAGGAGTCTGAAGGCTTATCACGGATATCACCAGCTCCTCTGCACTTTTGGCTTCTGTTGTCTAAGGCTGACGACGACGTTGATGCCTTATCACCAACCTGACGGCTTATCATGAATGTTGTCACAAAAATGTCTTCAACTCTCATTCTCTATTTAAGGATGATAACATTCATAACGGCGTATCATACTATTGACGTCATATCACTAGATGTCATCACAGGCTTCAACTCATGCTTAAGTCTGACGACAACTATGATAACCTATCACAGGGTTGATGACTTATCACAGATGTTGTCAGCCACAATTCTCTTCAGATTCTTCCAGATTTCAACTTCTTTGCTTTCATTCTTATTGGTTCTCTATCCCATCAGCTTAAACTATAAAATCAGACATAAACAAATCAAAAACGATAAAAGTTTCTTAAGACTTTGCAATTATTCTTGGTTAAAGGTCTTAAATGTGTTAGCAATTACTCACACATCAACACCCTCAACTTAAAACAATTGCTTGTCCTCAAGCAAATCAGCCCAACTAAGAGAATACATAGCACATTCAACAGCTAATTTTCTCTTTTAAGCTCAAAACATAGTTACCACCTCCAAGGTCAATCCAATTAAAACCAACTGTGTATGTCATTGAAGAACAATAATGTAACACAAAGGACTCAAGCGATGGCATAAATCTTAGCCATAGAAACCATTCCTATACCAATGTTGCACTATCTAAACAAGCAAGTAGCTAACAACAATACCATTGTTCCCTCACAACAAAGAAATCCCCCTCCTCGCATATAATAAACCAAAAATGTAAACTTGGGGATCATCAAAAGACTCTCACTCTCAAAATGAAGTTCCAATCAGTGTATGCCAAGTACCATAGGCTTGTCCTTATTTTCATTACCAAGACCTTCAGATAGGCCACCTAGGATCACTGTAGAACTTCTTTTAGGATTATAATGTAGGCTGGGGCTGGTATGATATTCAAGGACATTTAGAGTGACTGTGCCTCTTTGACACTACACTACTATCTTGGGGCTCACTTATTAACCCCTTTTACGTTTTCTTTTCTATTGATCGCACATATTCAAGTTGGGTGCCTCTCTCTTTATTTTAGAATAGTACCCAACTTTTATTATTTTTCCTTTATTCTACCCTTCTTCATACTCATCTTACACCATGCACCCCTATGATAGCCACCCTCAACTTAGGTTGTTTGCCTAGGTCAAGGTACACAGTGTCCAATGAGGACCAGGGTTAAAACAGGTTCATTATGGTATAAATGGGAAGGTAAAAGGTGTTATAAGAAAGAAATAGGCTAATTAGGCTCAAAACAGGGATCAAGGGATATGATTCAATAGGGAAGGCTATTTAGGCTAAAAGTGGGTTAATCAATAAAATGGCCTATGATCCTTTCCTAACCCCTATCCTTTAACCATGGTAAGACTAACCAGGCAAGTTCTGGCTTTAGCATATAGAGGAAATTAAGTAGTTGTTCACACACACATAATACACAAGTATATTGCAGGCCACCACTTATCTAGTTCATGCAATTGTTCAGCAATGATCATCAAGCAGCTAGAACTAATGCCATAACAAGATTCACAATGGTCATAAGTAAATGTAATTCACACAGTCTTTGCAAACAAAACATTGGAGAAGTGTTTAAAAATCAATCAAAAACATGTCAACTACTTTCTGTACTTGTATTTCTCCTAGTTACCACAAAATATATTACAATAACAGACTACCCTACACCCTCAACTCAAAATCAAAGCAAAACTAAACTAAGGGTTAGAGTATACCTAGAATGGATCAATCTCAGGGGTCATGGGTTGTCTCCCATGCAGCGCCTGATTTAACATCACGGCACAACTCAGGTATCTCAATTACTTCAGATTTCATCAAGAAATATAATGGTGATACTTTTTACGGATTCTTTCGGGCCACTGTAAAGCTTGACACGTTGCCCATTTACCTTGAAGGTACTGTCGTCTTCATTTTCAAGTTCCACTACTCCAGATGAGTGGACTTGACTAACTTTAAAAGGACCTGACCACTTAGATTTCAGCTTACCTGGGAATAATTTGAGTCTGGAATTGAACAGAAGCACCAAGTCACCCTTTTGGAATTCTTATTTCTCTATTCTCCAATCATGGTACTTTTTTATCTTTTCTTTATACAGATATGCTCGTTCATATGCCCTGAGATGGAATTTATCCATCTCATTCAATTGCCCGAGTCTCAGCTCTGCTGCTTCCTTCCAATTCAGATTCAACCTTTTGAGTGCCCATAAGGCCTTGTCCTCCATCTCTATTAGTAGGTGGCAAGCTTTTCCATAGATCAGCTGAAATGGTGACATGCTAATGTGTGTCTTGAAAGCAGTCCGATATGCCCACAAGGCATCATCGAGCTTTCGAGACCAATCTTTCCAGCTAGCATTCACCATTTTGGCTAGGATGGCTTTAATCTCACGATTTGACACCTCCACTTGCCCACTAGTTTGTGGGTATTATGGAGTAGCCACTCTGTGCTGTTTTACCCCATATTTTTCCAAAGCTGCTTGAAACATTTTGTTGAAAAATGAGATCCTCCATCACTTATGATAGTATGTGGTACTCCAAAGCGAGAGAAGATGTTCTTCTTGAGAAAAGCAACAACCCTCTTCCCTTCATTATCAGACAAGGCCACAGCTTTGACCCATTTTGAGACGTAGTCAACAGCAACTAAAATATACCTTATCCCGTACGAGCACACAAAAGGACCCATGAAATCAATGCCCCAAACATCAAATAATTCCACTTTAAGCATCTTAGTCAGGGGTATCTCATGTCTTTTAGAGATTGACCCCTGCCTCTGGCATTGGTCACATTTCAGCACAAACTCGTGGGCATCCTTGAATAATGTTGGCTAATAATAGCCACTCTGCAACACTTTCCTAGTCGTTCGGTAACCTGCGTGGTGACCCCCGACTGGAGAAGCATGACATGCTTCCAATATGTACAATATGTCCACTTCCAACACGCATCTCCTTATAATATTATTTGTACATCGCCAAAAAAGATATGTCTCATACCAGAAGTAATGCATCACATCATGCAAGAACTTCTTCCTTTGATGGAAAGAAAGATTTTCTGGGATGACCTTACTTACAACATAATTTGCATAATCCGCATACCAAGGCAATTTTTCCATAGCGGCATCCAGGATCTCCTCATCAGGGAATGAGTCATTTATCTTTATTTATCACTACTTTCCTGTTCACCTTCTATTCTAGATAGAAGATCTATAACCTGGTGTTCACAACCTTTTCTATCCTTAACCTCAAAGTCAAATTCTTGTAGCAGCAATACCCATCTAATCAGCCTTGGTTTAGTATCCTTCTTAGCCATCAAATACCTTAAGGCAGCATGGTCGGTGTGGACCACTACTTTGGTCCCATGTAGATAAGCTCTGAACTTCATGAAAGCATACACTATAGCTATAAGTTCCTATTCAGTGATGGTGCAATTCTTTTATGCTCCATTTAGTGCTTTGCTGGCATAATATATCGGATAAAATAGTTTGTCCCTCTTTTGCCCCAATATCGCTCCCAGGGCAACACCACTTGTATCACACATTATCTTAAATGGTTTTGCCCAGTCAGTTGCAATAACAATAGGGGCCTCAATTAGCTTCTTTTTAAGGCTTCAAATGCCTTCAAGCACTCGTCATCGAAGGAAAATTTCACCCCTTTCTCCAAAAGTTTTAAAAGTGGATTTACAATCTTTGAGAAGTCTTTTATAAATCTCCGATAAAAGCCAGCATGTCCAAGAAAACTACGCACTCCTTTCACTGAAATGGGAGGTGGTAGTTTCTCAATAACTTCCACTTTTTCTAGATCAACTTCTATCCCCTTTTCAAAAAATTTATGGCCGAGAACTATGCCCTCCTTGACCATGAAATGGCATTTTTCCCGGTTAAGCACTAAATTAAATTCAACACATCTTTGCAAGGCTACATTCAGATTTGCCAAACACATCTCAAATGAATCACCCACCATAGAGAAATCATCCATGAATACCTCTATGGTGTCCTCCACCATGTCAGAGAAGATAGATATCATACACCGTTGAAAAGTGGTGGGTGCATTACATAGCCAAAATGGCATCCTTTTAAATGTAAATGTTTCATATGGGCATATGAACGTTATCTTCTCCTAATATTCAAGAGCAATACATATTTGGTTGTATCCAGAATAACCATCCAAGAAGCAATACCACCCCCTGCCAGCTAATCGATCAAGAATTTGATCCATAAAGGGCATCAAAAAGTGGGCTTTCAGAGTCCAAAAATTTAGCTTGCGGTAGTCCATGCAAACTCTCTGCCCAGTTACAGGCCTGAGTGGAATCAACTTATTCTTTTCATTAGCAACCACCATCATACCCCCTTATTTGGGTACGCATTGAACTTGGCTCACCCACTCGATGTCAGAAATAGGGTAAACCACTCTTGCATCCAACCACTTAATAATCTCCTTCTTAACCACCTCTTGCATTAGTGGATTAAGACGGCACTGATGCTCTATGGTTGGAATACAATCCTCCTCAAGCTGAATTTTATGCGTGCAGATGCCCGGGGGAATGCCAATAATATCTGCGATGGTCTACCCTATATCTCTCTTGTGCCTCTGAAGTACTGAAATAAGTGTATTCACCTGTTGTTCACCCAAATCAGCTGCAATAATAACAGGTAGCGTGTTCCCATTACCCCGAAACATGTACCGTAAGTGCCCAGACAATTCCTTCAATTCCAACACCGAAGGCTCCTCAATAGATGGATTGGCTGGTGGCGTTGGTCGATTAGCCAGGTCAATATCTAGCTTTTTAGGAGCATAAGGTCATGAACCCATGCCTGTCAAGGCACAAACAGTCTCTTCATACTCCCCAATGCCTTCACTATCATAATTTCTCATGACCGCGGCTAAAGGTTCGATAACAAGTTGCTCAACTATGGGAACCTCCTGTTCGTCCTCATAATACATATCAACAACTAAGAACACACTTATTTCTTCATGCTGCTTCATTGATTTTCCTATATCAACCTGTACCACTTCATCGTTCATCCTGAATAAGATCTTATTCGGTCTCAAATCAATCAGCACACTTCCGATTGCGAGGAAAGATCGACCCAAGATTATGGGCACCTCAAAGTCTACCTCGCAATCCAAAATGATGAAGTCTGCATGGAATATAAAGTTGGACACCTTCACCAACACATCATGTAGAACGCCAACAAGTCACTTTACTGACCTATCCACCATCACGAGTCTCATGTTGGTGGGTGTGGGATTTCCTAGACCCAACATTCTATAAATAGTCAGTGGCATCAAATTAATGGTTGCTCCCAGATCACATAGTGCTTTGGTGAATTCCATAGTCACAATTGTGCAGGGAATAGTGACTGTACCTGGGTCTGGCTTCTTCTGTACTAAGGTCTTTGTAGAAATAGCACTACAAAGATGGAGATATGCCTCCAATTCGCAGCTCACCGCTCGTTTCTTAGTCACAAGGTCCTTCATGAATTTCGCATATCCTGGCATTTGCTCAAGTGCTTCAACCAGAGGCACATTTATTGTCAATTGCTTGAGCATGGCCATGAACTTGCTGAATTTTGCATCATCAGCCTTTTTCTTCTATCGTTGAGGAAAGGGAGGTGGTGGTCTTGGGATAGATTTCAACACCACTTCCTCTTCCTTCTTTTTTTCTTTCTTCGAAGCATCAATAGAACTATCCAGCTTCTCAGACTCTACTGGTTTGCTTTCTTCGGATTCATAAACAACTACCTCACTATCTACAGATTACCCATAGAAGGACCAGGTAAGATCTTACCACTCTTAGTGGTAATCTCCATACATGAGCCATCATTCCGCAGATTCTGAACCGTATCACTAGGTAAAGTACCACTTTTTATCTGATTTAGGTTTGCAGAAAGTTGGCTCATCTACTGCTCCAACTGCTTAATAGAAGTGGAGTGTGAACTAACCAACTGACTCAGGGTAGAGAATTCACTCTTCATAGTGGTTACCCCCGAGTTGGTAGCCTCAACTTCCTTCAACAACTTTTTCATCATGTACTCCATGGACATCTTGCCAGATCTAGTTGGTGAAACATCCCGACTTCCAGGAGGAACATACAAACCACTCCTATCATTATTGCTTCTCCAGTTTCTTTGCTTCCTATATTTATAATCAGGCTTGTCATAAAAGTTACGACCTTGATTCCCTTGGCTATTGCCTCGGAAACCCCCTAATTATTAACATAATTTGCCACCTCATCTACATCAATAGCAACAGTGCACTAAGATTCCACAGCCTTAACCTTTTCAGTATTTCCTGACGCAAGTGCTTGGTCAGCAAGTCCATCTGAGTCCTTAAGTGGGCCATGTCTTGATCTCACCCCTCATCTCTTCTGTGTTGCTCCACAGTCATACCACCAGAAATAGTCGGGCTAGCTACCATAGAATCCCTGGTATGCCAAGCCCGACTCTGTTTAGTCATTCTATTCAGCATGTCTGAAGCATCTTGAAAAGAAAGGTCAATGAACGAACCACCTGCAGCATTATCTACAATTGGATTTGACACAGAGTTAAAAACTCTGTACAAATTCTCCATCAAGTACAAGTCCTCCATGTTGTGGTTCGGACATTGTTCCATCTTCTTCTTGAATCTCTCCTAAGTTTCATGCAATGCTTCAATCGGGAGCTACCTGAAGTTACTGATTTTGTCCCTCAACTGTACCCTCCTGATAGTGGAAAGAACCATTCTAGGAATGCCTCTTTCAACTATCTCCAGTTAGGTATAGAATCGGGCTCCAGTTCATTTAACCATATTGTTGCCTACCCCTGACAGAGACAATGGATACAATCTTAACCGGATCGCATTTTGGCTCACTCCCAGATTATCAAAAGATTTGCAAATAATGATAAAGTTCACCAAGTGCATGTTCGGATCATCACCAGGCAGGCCTCCAAACAACCCCTTCAGATTCAGGAGTTGGAACATGGTACTTGTTATGCTGAATTTTGCACCAGGTGCCAACGGTGGAGCAATGATAGCACTCGTTGCACCTGCTTCGTCCATTCCTTCGTCATCGTCATCAACCTCGTAATGGACAGGATGTTGATCATACCTTCCTCTGACTAGATGGCTTTTGTTGAAATTTTGCTGCACTGGTGCAGTAATTTGCTCAGCTCGCCTTGGGTTTTGAGGATTCAGCAATTCCTCATCACCCGTCTTCATCATCAGGTTTCGGATGACATACTTGTTGACCCTAGTTCTGTACGTTCACCTGAGCCCTGGCCAAGGCTGCCAGTCTGTCAGTCTCTTGCTATTTTGTCATTCTCCCTATCAGCTGAGGTTTCGGATTAATTGGTAATAACAATTCTCTAAAACTTCTTGTTTTTGGAATAAACAACAAGGAACCTGCAATAAACCAAAATAACAAATAAATGTAAATCTAGGAAACCTAACTAATAGTCAATTAGCGCACACAACTTTCAGTTTACAACCATATTCCCCGGCAACGGCGCCATTTTTGATAACGTTCAAACTACACTCTTGAATGGGTGTAAGCGATCGTTGTCAACATAAAACCCAACTAGGTTGGGGTCGAATCCCACAGGGAATATGGTGTGAACTCAAGTCGTTTGAGATTTAATTCACTGATAGTTTAACCTTTCCTGAAATGGGGGTTGAAGTTTCACAAATAATTGTTTGTCACTTTAATTTCGATGATTGTAATCAAGATTTTATGAAATAACTAGAATTATGTTCACTAGGACTTATGGTACATGACAGATGCTAAAGGTGACTCAAGATTCTTATGGTCGTTAGGATAACAAGCTATCTTTATCGATGATATACTCAAATGTTTCTCGACCTATTTAAGCATCTAATTTCCTAATCCTCTCTGACTTAAGAAATCGCTATTCACTGCCCAGATTTTACCTCAGGTTAATCAACCTTGTTACAGCGCTGATTATTAAATAAAGTATTTCCGAGTCCCTATTGATAATTCACTTCCTACTGTATATGATTTCTTTCTCAAGAAAATCAAAGGAGGTGTGTCTACTATTTGCAACCAACAGACATTAATTAAAATCTCAGAATTATCAAAAAATCCTAACACCTATTAAATCTTGAGTGTTTAGCACATCATCATGATCTAACCCTAGATCCCATAATTCAGGTTAACGGAGTTTAGCCACTCATGATGCAAAGAACGAAACACATAATTGAATTCATAATTGAGAAGATTAACTTACAGAGATGAATAATAATTAGTGAATCATAGATTAGATCACAAAGGAAAATCCCAAAAATAGTTGTATTGTTCGAATTCAAAAAGATAGAGAAAGGAATATCGGAAAATATTCTCCAAGACTCAAAGTATCGAACTCTCTTTAGAATAATGATGATGATGAATGAATGCCTCCAAAATACCCTAAAACAAAGCTTTAAATAGTTCAACCTAAATAAGGAAATAAAATTAAAGTTGCAGCTTTTTCTCGAAATAGACGACGACATCCGTGACAGCTTATCAGGAGTCTGACAGCTTATCACGGATGTCATCAAATCCTCTGCACTTTTAGCTTCTGTTGTCTAAGGTTGACGATGATGATGATGCCTTATCACAAACCTGGCGGCTTATCATGAACGTCGTCACAAAAATGTCTTCAACTTCCATTCTCTGTTTAAGGATGACGACATTCATGACGGCATATCACACTTTTGACGTCATATCACCAGATGTCGTCATAGGCTTCAACTCATGCTTAAGCCTGACGACAACTGTGATAGCCTTTCACAGGGCTGACGACTTATCACAGATGTCGTCAGCCACACTTCTCTTCAGATTCCTCCAGATTTCAACTTCTTTGTTTCCATTTTTATTGGTTCTCTATCCCATCATCTTAAACTGTAAAATTAGACATAAACTAATCAAAAACCACAAAAGTTGCTTAAGACTTCACAATTATTCTTGGTTAAAGGTCTTAAATGTGTTAGCAATTGCTCACACATCAGTCATCACACCATAATAGATTTTCAAACAATTAGTAGCCTTCAAGAGTGGCTATACTTCCAACATTATAATAGACACCAATATGTTCATAAGTGACAGGACCCGAACTAAGGCCTAGTCATGTTGGGTGCCTCAGTCTCAACCGGGATAGGAGACCAACCCCAATACACAACAATAGCCACCCTACACCCAATGTTGGATAAATTTTGAATATATATATAGAGGGAACATAACAAAATGGAACAATCATAAATCAAATATAGTCAATCGATATCAACCCTAATACCAATACAAATGCCAAGGATGACACCATTGTCGACACCGCCCATACCAACCTAAAGTAGTCTCACAAAGCCTCTATCCAAAATCAAAACAACATTTGGTCGGGACATGCCCCCGACCATAGCCAAAAACCAAAGTCTAAGAAATAACAAAAGTATGTAGAGAAGTCCATAACATAAAATGGAGCCTTTCAAAGTATGGAAGCTCATCACTTCAATCTGACATAAAGTTTTCCCTAAATCTAATCACTGGGAAGGAAGAGGAGTATGGCCAGTTCCTGCATCGGGTGGGGATACAAGGCTCGAAGATGGGTTAGCGAGTAAACTCTAGCATGTACTCAAGAGTAAGGATAAAATAATGCCAATATTTAAATCCAAGTAAATAACCATATGTGATAACAATCTATCAAAAAACAAGGACAACAAGAGAACAACAATAATATAAAAGTAACACCACACACGGCTTTCACTAGATCAAAAGAGAACAACAATAAGATCATAATAAAAGTAAGATAGCTAGCTTGACATACAATATCTCAACATTTAAGAACCCTAATATGTATCAAATAAAAGGACCCTAAGACCAAGAGATATCAATACCACACTCTTAAATAGACCCAAGAGGAACTCAAACACCTCAAGAACCTAAGTTTCTTATGAAAGAACAACACAAGTGTCACTATGCTTGCTTACAATTTTAGAGTGGACTTATCAAGAGAGAGAGAGAGAAGTTTCAAATATTACAAATGTTGTGTGTAATATCAATAATGAAATAAGGCATGAAAAATGGCCTAAGTTATCAATTTATAGTCTATTACAAAAAAAGTGAAAATGACTAAGTTATCCTTGGTCCAAGGGGTGGATTTGGAGTGTAAGTATAGGTCTCTCTTTACACTTCAAAGTCCCTCTTCAACCTTTAAAATATGTAATCCCTTAAATGGATCTATAACACACTCACACACAGCCATATTCATGAACATGCCTTAGAGTTTTTGTAACTCCCGAGCTTGGCTCTAAGTGAATGGTCTTGAGCTTGTTGTACCCGTATCATCCTCTCCATATTGAAAGGAATTTTACCTCAAATTCGTTTCTTGATCATCCTCAATGATGTCAATAAAAGAGAGGTAACACATATTGAAGGTGTTGTGCACTTGATACTCCGGAGGAAGGTTAATCTTGTATGCATTGTCTTTAATCCTTTCAAGCACTTGAAAGGGACCATCACCCCTCGACATCAACTTGGTTTTACTTTATGTGGAAAATCAATATTTTCTAAGGTGACCCCATACCCAATCTCCTGGTTCAACAACAATCCTTCTTCTCCCCTTGTTGGCCCTCTTAGTAACTTCTTCATTTCTCTTCTCAAGCAGTAACCTTACCTTCTCGTACAACGTCTTCATGGCTTCAGCCCTTTTGTTTCTATCTAGGCTTATCATAAGATCACTAGACAAAGGGGTTAGATCTAAAGGGGTAAGGGGGTTTAGGTCATATACATACTCAAAGAGAGGCGTACCCGTACTTGAATGGATTACACGATTGTCAGAAAATTCAACTAGGGGTAGGTGATCCTCCCAAGAAGTCTTATTACCTTTAACCATGGATCATAGCATAGAACCCAAGGTCCTATTTACCACTTCTGATTTTCCATTGGTTTGTGGGTGGAAAGAGGTTATGAATAGCAACTTTGTACAAAACCTACACCACGTCGACTTCCAAAAGTGACTAAGGAACTTAGAGTCCCTATCACTCACAATGGTTTACAGGATGCCATGAAACTTAACAACATGTTTAACAAACAACGAGGCTACACTAGATGTATCCTCACTTTTAGAACATGGAATGAAATATGCCATCTTAGAGAACCAGTCAACCAAAACAAAAATACTATCCCTACTTTTTCTTTTCCTCGGCAGCCCCAAAACAAAATCCATAGATATATATACCAAGGACGTAAAGGAGTGGGAAACGGGGTATACAACTTTTGAGGGAGGAGGCATGATTTGGCACTCCTACAATCCATACATTGTCCATAAATCTTAGCAATATCTTTGCTTATCTTAGGTGAATAGAATTGTTCCTCCAAGATTTTGAGGGTATTCTCAACCCCAAAGTGACAAATTAGGCCAACATCATGTGCCCAATTAGGCCACCATCATGTGCCTCTCTCACTAATAACTCTCTCAAAGAACTAGAGGGCACACACAACCGCCTTTTTTTAAATAAGTAGCCATCAAACTTGGAATAAGGAGTTGATCCCCCATCCATGAGCCATTTCTCCATACCCAATTCTTTATATTCCCTAAAGATAAGAGAAAAGTGAGTATCCTCAGGATACAATGATTTGAGGATCTCAAATCCCAAGGTAGAAACAAGTACATGTTTCATAGCTAATGCATCGGCAACCATATTTTTCTTACTTTTTTGTATTAAATGACATAAGGTAAGGTTTCTAGGAATTCAATCCACTTAGTATGCGATTTATTGAGCTTATCTTGGGCCCTAAGATGTTTCAAGGATTCACAGTCCATTCGGATCACAAACTCTTTGGGCCACAAGTAGTGTTGCCAATTACCCAAAGCTCTAATCAAGGTGTATAACTCTAGATTATAAGTGGAATAATTTAGAGTCGCACCCTTGAGATTATCACTAAAGTAGGAAATAGGTTTAAGGTCTTGAATCAATACGGCACTTATACATACTTTACTAGCATCAAATTCAACTTCAAACATTTTATCAAAGTTGGGTAATTATAACAAAGGGGCAGAAATGAGCATAGCTTTCAAGGTTTAAAAGGCCTTAGCTTGTTTATCACTCCACTTGAATGGTTCGTCTTTATGAATGACATCGGTCAAGGGGTGATAGCCTAAAGACTATCAAACACACGAAAATGACACTAAGATGTAAAAATCAGCAAGCACACAAAGAGAAAAACAACACACTTGAAGGAGATGAAGAAGAAGAATTGCATAAATGTAAAGATAGTAAAGATACCCTTACTTCCACTATGTGATTAACAAAAGGAGATGTATCAAATCTCCAATCACACCTCACTAATGGAATCTCAAACCACTCTCTTAGGTGACCCAAAGGACTCACACTTTCTAAAGCACACCTTTTTTGCCAAATAACCCAATACAAGTGAAAAAACAATTCCAAATGTATTCAAGGTCCAAGTTTTAATTTTCCTCTCTTAAAGAGAAGGAGAAGACTACAATCTAAAACTAAGATTACAATATAAAAAGTCACTCAATTCATTATGTCAAAACTAAGGAAAATAAGAGCAAAGGTGTCTATTTATACTATTAACAATAATGATAAAAATACCCTTAATGAAGGGTTCTCCTTTGGAGTGTAAAAAGAGGTCAACAAAAGACAAGAATGCCCTTAATGAACCCCCAAATAGAGACGGCATTGGAGTGTATTTCAAATATCCTCTTCATACTTTAGCTTATATACTCCAATAGGTGAACTCATGACACAATCACAAGCTTGCAACTTCATAAACATTGCTTGAAGACCATATAACTCCTTGGCTTGACTCCTTGTGAAAGGTCTTGTGCTCTTGGTGCTTCTCATGCTTGTATCATTATCTCCATATTTAAAGGAATTTTTCCTCAAATTCACACCTTGCAAAACCAAAGAGAGAAAAAAACAAACACACATTCCTCAAGGGAGGAGGGTTAGCATTAGTACCACAAGTTATCATCACTCCAAGGTGGTTCACACTTAACATACATCCATGTATCCTTGGTATTTGGCATGAAAAGCTCTGTATAAATGATACAAATGAAGTGAATGGAATCAACATCAAAAGGTAATGAGCATGAACTGAAACCACACCTCCCACTTCTCAAAGGTATTCCGGAGTCAAAAGGAAGTATTAAGTAAGGGTCTAGGTCGAGGTTAGCCATTCTTTTTACTAGACAATCATGTTCACAATTACCAAAAACAATCACCCTTAAGAGAAAGTTATCATTCAAGACTAAAGGGTTGTGGTCTAAAAATCCCCTACTAGGAACAAGCACACTTTTATTCACAAGTTTGCCAAACAAATAATCATCATGAACAATACTAGTGGCGCGGTTTTCATCAAACAAGCTCAAGGGGTCAAGTTTCATATCATGATCAACATTACAAGAATAAGCACCAACTTGAAGGCTTTCAATTCCACAATTCACATATTCAAGTAGTGGACTATACTTAGGAGCACATTGATCATGGTACAAATTAAGAAAGCTATTAAGAGGAGAAGCATGTACCCCTATGTCACGCAAACCTGAGACCAGCACACTAGAGGGTACATCACAATATTTCAAGCTCAAAGAAGGGTAATGAGTAGCTTTAAGAGTAAGTTGATCATTGTTCATAACAAAAGAGCTACTAAGGAAAAGTGTATGCACTTGTAAACCCGAAACTACTTCATAAGACACTAAATCACACCATTTTTAATTCAAAAAAGTGTAGAGAGTAGTGAAGTCACCTCGGGTAATGCTTGGGCAGTCTACTTCTTTGGCGTTCTTGGTCAAAGGAGTCTCTAGTTCATTTCTCATGCTTTCATGTGGAACTCCTTTTAGATCCTTCTTGATTATCATTTCACCTAGTACCTACACATAAGAAGAATTAAAGCTAGGCAAAATACTAGTTTTTGGGTTAGGAAGTGACAAAGGTTCTTTGTGGACAAGATCCACAATCAAGCAATTTTTTTTCTTTTGTACTTCACTACCCGCGGTTTTTCTTTCCCTTTGCTTCTTTTCTTCACATTTTTCTTGTACCTCGATATCAAGATTCTCTCCCTCTTGAAAATAGACCTCATCACCCTCAAATTCTATCACCATCTCTTCTTATAGTCGTATGGGTTCTTATTAAGAAAATCTCAACAAATTTTGGACTCTTTTTTTTGTTGAGATTTGCTTAATAAGAACACTAAAATCAAGAATTAGAGATGTAGGAATACCCCTAAACAAGGCTTTGATACCAAATGATAGCCTAAATACTATCAAACATACGAAAATGACACGAAGATGCAAAAATCAGCAAGCACACAAAGAGAAAACAAGACACTAGAAGGAGATGAAGAAGAAGAATTGCATAAATGTAAAGATAGTAGAGAGACCCTTACTTCCACTATGTGATTAACAAAAGGAGATGTATCAAATCTCCAATCACACCTCACTAATGGAAACTTAAACCACTCTCTTAGGTGACCCAAAGGACTCACACTTCCTCAAGAACACCTTTCTCTATTGGTGCACACTTGCTCCTTTGGGGAGCTATCTAGCACCTCATAATTCTTCATTGCTCGGTGTGTGTAATACCTTGAAAGATCCTAGACAATTTTTCATCTATACATCACATGTTTAGAAGTCCCAAAGGCATTTATATCACACTAAGTACAAGAGACTTAGCCATTTTAAGACCCAAAAATTTTGAACATTTTATATTTTTTCCTTTCCAAGTTCGAAACATAGATTTATGAGTTGAAATATGTTTAGGGATGCTAAAAGGTTTATTCAGGAGAGTTTTGGAATTTTTGAAAGAGGTTTGGGGTATTTTTAGACGACGAAGGCAGAATGCCCCGCGTTTGGGCATGTCACGGAGACTGGACCTTCGTGATACATGACGTGTCATAGAGGTTAGTCTCTATGATACACATCGTGTCACAGAGGCTAGTCTCTGCTATAGCCTCTGTGCCATGGGGGCTGTGTTTTCCTGCAACCTTATTAAAGGTTCAAGGGGGTATTTTGGTCTTTTCCCCTCTCTCTGATCATTTAAATCAAAAATTAAAGTCAAATAGAGGCATTATTTTCCCCATTTCTCATCAGTTAACAATGTGAAAACACCTTCCTTCCCAAGAACACAAAATTCCAAGATTTTTTCCAAGGATTCAGCCATTCAAGGTCCCAATTCTATGTCTTCTACAAGAATTTAATCAACTCAGGTTTGTGGGGTATTCATCAATGGGTTCTTTCCACCCATTGAGTCCCAAGAATCCTTTGTATTTTATGTACAAACCCTTTTTCTTCTTTTTATGAAATTTCAATGTTAAGTACGAATTTACTCATTGTTCTTTTAGTAGTTTTAACTCCAAGCCATGCCAATATGTTTATACATATAAATTATGTTATTACATGATTTAAATTTAAATTACCCATACCATGCTCAGTTGATACCATGTTAATTTACTAAGTTATGAAATAAACCATGTGAGTATGTTGTCGGCATAAGTTTAACATATTCCTATACTCAAAATCATGGATTTCATTAATTAGGGATATATTCTATGTTTTGGCTCTCTAAATCATGAATTTCCTTATAGTGCTATTAGATGATGTCATTGTATTTAAAGTAATATACAGTGCTGGAGGGTTATGAACACCCGATACCTATCTGTCTATACATGTTTCTATTTTCAAGTAACAAGTCATTCAGATCATGGTTTTATTATCATACTTAGTTGGACATGATCATGTTGATCATTATTAGTTATGATTTCCAATTGACTTTAATCAGTACCAATGTCAGTTCAGTTAGGAGTAGGATTTAACACCAAGTGAACCCAAGGACGGGGGCTCACCTGCCAGTCGAGGATGTAACCTTTAGTAGTAGTCCCTAAGTTCTAGAACTATGTATCCAGCATAGTTTTAAGAGGTCTTCCTTCAAGTTGAGGGTTGACACTCTCTTAAAGGTACCTGCCAGTAAAGGGTGACACACTAATCCTTTGGGACACCAGTTTAGTGAATCCACACATCCAGAGTCGATACCCATGGCAAGGTACTAACACCCTTACAACTAGGGTTATAAGTTGGACCCCAATTATCTAAGATTGGGGCATGTCGATTACATAATAGCCTCTATAGTTTAAGATCGGTATCTTATTTTATCAACTTAGGTTTGCATGATCGAGCATTTAGTTTATCAATAATTCAGTCAGTCAGTGTTACAAAAAATTTCAGTACATGTTTAACTTGGTCTTGCATTTGTTTTACATGTTCATGCATTCATGCTCAGTATTCATACATGATCCTTAATACAGTTTTACCGCCTATTCAATTTTAACTTAAGATTTTCATATGGTACTCATGTTTCTACCATTTCCTAACTTACAAAAATGTTTTCAGCTCATGATTTCACATTCTTTTAGTTTTACAAACAGACCTATTTTTAATGCATATTTCAGCAGATAGCTTATGTCTTCAGTTTAAAGCATACGTTAGTTTTTCCATGATTTAGTTCATGTCTCACATGCTCCGTATATTCTAACTTACTGAGCACATCTATGAGTTTGTGGCTACATACCTTCATAATGTAGGTACCAGATGTAGCATACACACCAGGGTCAGACAGTGATAAAAGAATAACCTAAAGAGATGAAGACTAAGAGAAATAAGATAACAAACAAATGTAATAAAGTAAGATAGATAGTTTGACATACGATATTACAAGAAATAGGAACCAAATTGTGTATCAATTAATAAGACCCCTAATACCCGTAATAACAACACCAAACTCTTACGGTGAATGCTAAGGGAATCAACTCCGCCTTACAACTACCGTTTCTAAGCAAAGATCAATAATGGCTTGTCCAAGCCCTACACTACTTGGATTTTCCAAGCCCTACACTACACTCTCAAAGAAAGAAGAAGAATTATTTCAATGACTCTCAAATATCCATCATCAACTAACTAGAAAATAAGCCTAATGGAGTCTATTTATAGCTATTACATCAAATGACCAAACTACCCTTAGTAAAAATGGGCTCCTATGGAGTGTAAAGAAAAGGTAAAAAAAACACCAACACACCTTTAATAAGGGGTGGTCATGGAGTGTAAGGAATCCATCTTCACACTTCAACCCTTGCGATCCTTTGGAGCCTCGGGTAGTCATCAAGGCAAGATTCCAATCAACCTTCCACACACGGAATTGCTTTATTAAGTGTCCAAAATGACTTCCCCATGCATACTCTTAGGCCTTCAAGGTGTCCAAAATTGGATTCTCCATGTGTTGGCCACGAATGATGGCATTAATTTATGATGGCCATTTGGATCGTATTAGATAGTTCCCAGCATTTAGCCAACAGGTGATAGATTCTCTTTTTTAAGGACTCAAGTCAGTTGCAGTTCCTTTATTTTACTTCTATTATTCTTATGTATTGATTAGGGATAGTTGGGGGTCATGTCCCGACTACTTATAGTTAGTATAGTATAGTCTTTATAGATAGTTAGTTTGAGTTAGTATTTGTAATTTGAGTGTCTCTCACTTATATTTCAGTGTTGTAAACTTTAAATAGTTATGTATTGAAACAACTTATTTCACAATAATTATGCTTCGACTCAGTTATTTAGCCTTTATATATATTTTAAATTAGTTTCTCAAGTATAATGTCAGTACATGGGTTAGTTTGGGATCACTTGTGGTTCTAAGCATCGCGTTACGACTGGAGGGTAGTCTCGGGTTGTGACAAACTTGGTATAAGAGCACAAGGTTAAAGTGTCCTAGGGTGTCTATGAAGTTGTGTCTAGTAGAGTCTTGTGAAATGGTACAGAGATGTCTATACTTTTCTTTGAGAGACTACATGGAATTTGAGAAATATTTCCCTTCTTTTATATCTTGGGTCGTGTTGTAGAGATGCTCTCTAAGAAACTTATACAGATTCTTGTCTTGCTCCATTTATGCCAACACTGCCTTATTCTTGAGGTAACAAAAATAGTCAAGCTTAAATTCCTATCAATAGAGTTTTATCAGTCAGTCCCCACAGACAGTTATAGGATTGCATGCAAGCTCAAATAGATCCCTTCAATGACTTTAAGTTCCAAAGTTTGAAAATGTTCATTCTTATTCATGAAAATCATGCACTAAGACAAAGTCAGATGTGCCTTCAGATCCCTTCTATAATCCTATGACAGCATTTGATCTAGAGTGAGAAGCATGGACCCAAAAGTTTAGTAGCGGTAAAGTGGGGATAGTATTTTTCTAGATTTATTAGATTATGTATCCGTGGGGCTAGTTGTATGAAAGTTGAGAAAGCAGGCTTGAAATAGTTTATGCAAGAATTTAAGTTTATTGATTCGAAATTAAGTATGATAATGTGGATATGATCTAGAGGTGTACCCAAGGTGATATGGGATTGTGTTATTTCTAAGTTTTTAAAGTGTGTGTGCTTAGATAAAACCCTTGAGTTTATAAGTACGAATGAGGCTAGTAATGTAGTATATGATTTCTTACCAGCTAAGTTATGGGCTATAGGTTATTGATGTTAGATATTTTGGTGTAATGGTAATTCTCGTGGTTTAGGGGAAAATATAAGTTAAGAGATGTGATACTAGTAGGCTATTAAGGAAAAGAAGCAGATTATGTGTTTAGTGAGGCAAGTATGTTGTCGAGAAGGGTGTAAGTACGTGATAATGATTGATGAAGCTAAATAAAGTTAAGGATAGTATATATTAAGGGAGTGTTTAAGAATTAAGGTAGTATAGTTCATTAAAATATTAGGAATATTCATGTTAAGTGTTAGAATCTAAGTTTGAATCTTGGATGATTCAGCTAATTGAAAGGATAGGTTGAAATTCTAGATGGTGTGAACTCAGGGTTTTGGTGATACTCCTGAAGATCTTAAGTTAGTAAGTGTTTAAGTTATTATATGATGACTATTAGGGATATATAAAGCTAAGAGTTATATCTTAGAAGTAAGTACTAGCAGTGGGATTTACATTTTAAGATATAGTCTTTCAGGGTAAGTTTATTATTTATGTAGATTGTTATATCTTAGACTCTAGAGTAGAGGTTGAAGTTTAGTTTAGGGTTTATTAAAGGGGTCCACAGACTTAGATTATGGCTTAAATCTAAGGGGGTGATAATAGAACAAGGAACCAAATCAGGCTCTCAGATTCTAGTACTGATACTAGTGTGTTGTAGAACCTCACTAGGGGAAGAACAGAACCGACATTCTTATCTCGGTACAATTTCATTTGTACTTCACTCATAACTATATCTACTCAAGCCTTACAAGTTATCTCTATGATCCTAGTTTATATTCATGTACTTCATATAGAATCATGCACGCTCCCAGTACGTAGTATAGGGAGTTTCAGTTCACACAGAAGTACAAATCATATTCCATGAATTTATGAACTCCAAACTCAAGACATGCAGCTCATGACTCATGTACTTATGTTTTACAGTATGCTCAGTTTCCCAAACTCATGACACACCCTTGATGGTCAGTGTATATTTGCATTATGTCATGTATGTCCTCATATTAGATCTCTTTAATGAATCAATGCCATTGTAGTTTGGGTCTTCAAGTTTGATACACTCATTGGTTCTTAATTTCTTGTAGTTTCTTAAGTCAATTTATCTATCTTTACTTTCTTGCATCTATTATCTTTTGATTCTTTAGGCAGATTTCATCTTTTGTAGCTACATCCGTATCATTTGGTATCAGAGCCGAGCTTGATTTCATTCCTACAAAATCAATCTTGGGTTTACTATCTCGAAAATCATAAAAAAGAAAAAGTTATTCTGTTTTTACCCCTAAGTCGAGAGTTTAGGTCTTAGATTTTTTGTGTCTTTTGTGTGTTTGTAGTGTTAGATCCTTCTTCACTAGCACTAATAGAGTCTAAATCTTGAATTTGATTTATTTTGGGGTTGATTTGAGTCATCCACCATTGTTAAGCTTGAGTTGAAGAAACTTGAAGGTGAGTTTCTCAAATTTGGAAGGTTTTTGTTGAGATTTGGACTTGAAAATATGTTGGTGATGATTGGGAGTGCAACATGAGCTTGGGGAAACAAAGATCATCAAATTCCAAGGTCATATGCTTAAGGGTTAACTTTGAATGTTCATGGTGTTCTTCATATATTGTTGAAGAAGAATATTCAAAAAGTGGTTGTTTGATTCAAAAAGGAGGTGAGAGAAGGTTTGGAACTTATTTGTGTCAAAGAATATTCCAAGCTTTTCAAAGAAAGAAAGAAACAAAAAGCATCAAAAGGGGAATATTCTCCAAGAAGAAGACAAAGAAAGTACGGGGGGGACCATAAGAAAATTCAAACTCTCTTGAGTTTGAAGTATCAGTTGAAATGCTCTGTAATGCCCTGAAATATCATCCCGAGACACCACACGGTGCTCAAGGCTACACGTAGCCTCAAGCTAACCCTTTAATCCAAAACACTACCCTTGGGTTCCAACACAACAACATACACGCTACGCTAAGGATATATATATAAGTACATATCATATCACATCGCACATGGCACGGAATATCGTTAGACTGTACATATATAGAATGTCTATACACAAACCAACCCAACAATACACTAGTCTGACATAGCCTCTATACAGCAAAATCAACGAGCCATTGGGACAAAACCCCAATTGACTCAATAGACCAAAGAGATCACAAAAAACAGCACCAAAACTAGCAACTTGGTCCTCGAACCATGAGGACTCACCACTGAAGGAACGTAGATGCGGCACTCGGATATCACTGTCGTGGCTACGGCTGAGTACCTGAACCTACCTCATGGTAAGAATGTAGCCCATAGAGAAATATGTGGGTCAGCACAAGATACGTACTGAGTATGTGGGGGCGCATGCAAAATATAAATAATATCATAAATTCCGTAATAACGTACATACGGACCATAATGACACACCTAGCTTGAGTGACATTGAATCATGCAACTCATAACATCTTAGATAGGAAACGTAGGATAAAAACCTCATAAATCATTATAGATCATCATAGGCAACTTGACTTACCACATCAAAACTCGGAGTGACTCGATATTTCAATAAACATGACTCTTATGGACAGGGGAGTTTCCTATAACCGACAACCCCACGTGAGCTATGTGGAATACCAACGTTTGAAACCCCCGTTGGCGGGAGCGTCATACTCTTTTCCAAGGGAGTACGACCTTAAAACTGCAATAATCATAATCGGGCTCTCCAGCCAATAATATCATCACCAAATAACCCTACGGTGGCACATAGGTTTGGAAAAATACTAAATTTCCCTCTCGGTGCTAAGTAACACTCCCCGACAAGCTCAGAACGCGTTAGGAAATCCACCATAACATCACAAGGGTCTATCATAAAGACCAAATCAAATCTTTTTCTCATTTATCAAATCATATCAATTTGTGGATTCCTAACTCAACACATTTTAGCTCAAAACATTTTAATCTTCCTCAACATCAACAACATATCAATGCATTGAACCATAACCGACTCGACATTTGGACAAGGATATGAAGACTCAATACATAATATTTTCAACAATTTAACTCATCAAAATCATCCGGAAAATACCAAGACTCATTGCAACTTCAATATCAACATTTCTCAATTTTCCATCCAACTCTCATTTAAAGGTACTTGAGACATCAACCCATAGTAGGGATATAGAATTTCCAATATCAATTATAAATTCATAATAAGGAAATAGTGGAATGATAGTATAAATCAAGGCTTAACAAATTAAATGAGCATACTCTCATAATCAAATACTTTTTGGACATAATTCCATCTCAACATCATACACATACCGGATGACATAATCCCATAGCTCATGGACAATAATATAAGATATAAACCCATATTTCCAATTCATAGTAAAACATGTAAAATCTCATGTCAATGTAATTCAATAAAAATACCGGGCACAAGATTGAAAGGATAATCTTTTTCAAAGCCCCACATACCTAAAAATGGAAGATGAATATGAACTTCCGACTCTGAAACTTTATTCATGAAAATAAAGGGTGCTTCTCAAAGCCCTTAACATGATCAACTCAAATCCCAAATCAATTTGAAATTTCTACGGTTCAATCAAGAGACATAGAAGGATGAAATTTGTAGTAGTAACGTTGGGGTTTGAGCCTTAGGAAATTTTGGAGAAAAATGAGCTATTGAATGCTCTTAATGGACTTAAATCCATAGTTTACCCGGATGGATTGGAGTGGGAATGACCAAAATACCCTTAAAAATCAAATAATGTCAAATCTGTCCTTTGGTGGACTGTTTTGATAGGCTGAAGTAGATCGACCATAACCTTTTGCTCCGATGGCCAAATTGGATGAAACCAATTTCATTGGAAAGAGGAATTTCAGAGATTTTTGTTGATATATAGTAGCTCACCCATATCATTATGTACAAGGATTTATGATCGTTTGAAGTTGACCCTAAAATTCGTCTGGCCTCAGTAGTTTTTTCCTGCACATTTACTGTTCACCATTATTCACAGTTAGATCGGAATGATCATAACTCATCGCTCGAGTGTGTTTTGGATGATCCACATATCGTTGGAAATCTTATTCGATGCTCTACGCGATGACGGGTTGCATATCCAGAAATTCTGCGTAGAAAAATTATTAATCACGATAAAGAACAGAATTCAACACATTTTAATCCGAGATCTTAACGGAAAATTTTTCTGGGGCATCACATCATCTCTCCCTTGGAAACATTCATCCTCGAATGTTGATAGGTAGGTCAAGAATACTATGAAAATGAGTATATAGAGAAAAATCATCTTGCCCAAGCATATACTTCATTCTAGATTTTTTTGGATATCGTAGAAAACACACAAGCCAAGATAAACATAGCAATAAGGATTAAATCAAAAGAGAACGATACCTTTGACATGCTCAGGATTCGTAGGAAAGATGTGGGGATATTTGGCGCGCATATCCGCTTCGGCTTCCCAAGTAGCACTCTCCACGGATTGATTTCACCAAAGCACTTTAACCAAAGGAACTTCCTTGTTTCTTAGCCTACGAACTTGAAAGTCAAAAACCTCAACCGGAATCTCTTCATATGAAAGACTATCTTGAATACCCGAGCTTTCGGTAGGATCAATCACAACAGAATCACCAATAGACTTCTTAAGCATAGAAACATGGAAAATCGGATGGATGTTAGATAACTCCGCGGGTAATTCAACCTTACACGCTACCTTACCAATTCGATCCACAATCTTATAGGGACCAATGTAACGGGGACTTAGTTTCCCTTTCTTACCAAATCTCTTCACCCCTTTTATGGGTAAAACTTTCAAGTACACTGAATCACCAACATCAAATTCAAGGTCTTTCCTTCTTACATCTGCGTATGATTTTTGATGACTTTGGGCAATTTTCAACCTTTCCCGGATTAACTTAACCTTCTCCATGACCTCGAACACCGCATCCGGTCCAGTCGAGGCAGCCTCACCAACTTCAAACCAACCAATGGGTGATCTACACCTTCTACCATACAAAGCTTTAAACTGGGCCATTCCAATAGTAGCATGAAAACTGTTATTGTAAGCAAACTCGATTAATGCTAAGTGCTCATCCCAACTACCTTTAAAATCAAGCACACAAGCCCTCAACATATCTTCTAAAGTATGAATGGTCCGCTCTTCCTGACCATTTGTTTGCGGATGGAAACCAGAACTTAAACGAATTTGGGTACCGAGACCCTTCTGGAAAGATTTCCAAAACTGAGTACCTCTGTCAGAAATAATAGCTAAAGGGATTCCATGAAGTCTGACGAGTTCCCGAATATATATTCTAGCATAATCTTCAGCTGTATACGATGAATGCACAGGCAAGAAATGAGCTGATTTCGTCAGCCGATCTATGACAACCCAAATTGAATCATGATGGCGACGAGAGGGAGGCAACCCAACTATGAAGTCCGTATTCACTTCTTCCCACTTCCAAGTAGGAATGCTAAACTCTTGCATCACGCCACTAGGCCTTTGATGCTCTATTTTAACCTGTTGACACATGGAACACTTTGCCATAAATTTGGCTATGTTCCTCTTCATACCGTTCCACCGATAGATTTCCCGCAAATCATGGTACATCTTGGTAGCACCAGGATGGATGGAATATCGTGTATGATGCACTTCCGCCATAATCCTCTGCTTCAAGTTATCAATATCAGGAACACATAATCTTTCTCGGAGTCTCAAAACGCCATCTCCCCCTTGGGAGAAAACCTTCACCTTTTGGTCTTTAACTGACTCTTTTAACCAGACCAAGGTAGGATCCCGGTCTTGCTTCTCCTTCACTTCCGAAACTAAAGAGGATTCGGAACCGCTTTGCACTCCTATACTACCCTCAGTATCACCAAACAACCTAACCTCTAATCTAGCCAAACGATGTACCTCACAGGCCAACTCCTTCTTACCAATTTCCACATGTGCTACGCAACCCATGGACTTCCGACTAAGGGCATTTACTACTACATTGGCCTTGCCTGAATGATATAGCACACTCATATCATAATCTTTCAACATTTCTAACTATCGTCTCTGCCTAAGATTCAACTCCTTTTGGGTGAATACATACTGCAAGCTCTTATGGTCCGTGAAGACGTCGACATAGACACCATACAAATAATGTCTCCAGATTTTCAAAGCAAAAATCACGGTAGCTAATTCAAGGTCATGGGTAGGATAATTCTTCTTGTGAGGCTTTAGCTGCCTGGAAGCATAAGCTATAACCTTGCCCTTTTGCATCAATACACAACCCAAACCGACTCTGGAAGCATCAAAATACACCACAAAACCATCAACACCGTCAGGCAAAGTCAACACAGGGGCTGAAGTGAGTCGAGTCTTCAACTCCTGAAAACTCTTCTCGCAAGATTCGGACCACGGGAAATTCACTTTCTTTTGGGTCAAACGGGTCATAAAAGACACAATAGATGAAAACCCTTCAACAAAACAATGATAATAACCAGATAGACCCAAGAAACTTTGGATATCAGAAGAAGAAATAGGTCTAGGCCAACTCTATATAGCCTTTATCTTTTGAGGATCAACTCTAATACCTTCGGAAGAAACAACATGACCCAAGAAGGCTACAGAGTTCATCCAGAACTCACACGTACTTAACTTAGAATACAACCGATGAGTTCGAAGAGTTTCCAACACGATTCGAAGATGATCCGCATGATTACCCTCACTTCGGGAGTAAATAAGAATATCATCAAGAAACACTATTACAAATAAATCCAAATATGGCCGGAATACACGGTTCATAAGATCCATGAAAACCACTGGAGCATTAGTTAACCCAGAAGACATCACTAGAAATTCAAAATAACCGTAACGGGTTCGAAAGGCTGCCTTGGGGATATCACATTCCCTAACCTTAAGTTGTTGATAACCGGATCTGAGGTCTATCTTCAAAAAGTAGCTCACACCTTGCAATTGATCAAATAAATTATCAATTCGAGGAAGCGGATATTTATTCTTGATAGTAACCCTATTAAGCTGCCGATAATCAATACACATCTGCAAAGAACCATCTTTCTTACGCACAAACAGGACAGGTGCACCCCACAGGGACACACTAGGTCTAATAAAGCTTTTGTCTTAAAGATCTTTCAATTGCTCCTTCAACTCTTTAAGTTTCGCGGGAGCCATGCGATACGGAGGTATGGAAATAGGCTGAGTATCGGGAAGAAGGTCAATCCCGAACTCTATCTCTCTATCAAGAGGTACTCCAGGGAGATCTTCTGGAAAGATATCAAGAAACTTATTAACAACATTAATAGACTGAATGGTTGGGGTTTCAGACTTAGTGTCTTTAACCCAAACCAAATGGTGGATTCAACCCTTGGAAATCAACTTCCTATCTTTGAGATAGGATATGAAATGACCCTTAGGAATCACAGAACTCCCGGACCATTCGAGGATAGGTTCATTAGGAAACTGAAACTTGACCACACGGGCACGACAATCAATAGATGCATAGCATGAGTGAAGCCAATCCATACCCAGAATAATATAAAAGTCAACCATATCTAGCTCAATCAAATCAGCATACATAACCTGATGAAAGACAGTAATGGGACATTTCTTATACACCCGCTTAGCAATGACAGACTCTCCTACCGGAGTAGAAACCAAAATAGGCTCAGAAATTAGTTTAGGATTTGTTTCAAAATTTACAGCAACCAGAGGTGTCACATAAGAAAAACTTGAACCGGGGTCCATCAACACATAGACATCAAAATAGAAAATATAGAGCATACCAGTGATAACATAGGGAGAGTCCTCCTACTCCTGACGAGGTGGTATAGCATAGAAATGATTCTGGCGTTGACCGCCAGCAGTACTGGATAAAGCACCCTGAGGAGCAACTGGATGGGCTACGGGAGGTGGGGCACTGGTAGCCTAACTATGGGGATGGGTATCACGACTCCGCTGTCTGGCATACGGGCAGTCTCTAAGCATGTGGCCCAACATGCCACAACCAAAACAGCCCCGCTGCCCCATATAACACTCCCCAAAATGGTCTTTACCACACTTAGCACATGAAAGAGGATGAGGCCGGTTGCTTACACTGTCCTGAGACCTGGAAGGTACCGAACTATCCCCAAGCTCCTGCCTGCCCCGATATATAGGAGCGCTAGCTGAGGAAGGCGCAGGTATAAATGTACGTCTCTGAAACTGAGGGCGACTCCCTCCGGAGAATCTAATCTGACCAGACCCCTATTGCTCCGATTTGACTCTCTTAATCCCTCTTACTCTTTCTCTTTTCTTTATCATGTCCAACTCAATCTGTTGGGCATGAATCATTAACCTAGGAAGATCAATCACCCTGTTGATCATAGAAGAACTACATTCTTTCACCACATAACTCGACACCCCAGTTAGAAACTTGCTCATACTAGTCCTTGAGTCAGCCATCATACTGGGAGCGTACTTCGATAGCTGATTAAACTTAAGACAATGCTCCTTAACCGACATGGAGACTTGTCTCAAATTCAT
Source organism: Capsicum pubescens (assembly GCA_030864215.1). NCBI lineage: Eukaryota > Viridiplantae > Streptophyta > Magnoliopsida > Solanales > Solanaceae > Capsicum > Capsicum pubescens. The sequence goes on along the minus strand of CM061540.1, from coordinate 224,941,992 downwards.
AAACTCCTCTATCTTAGCTTCCCGTAACTCAAGAGGAAAGAATCTATCTAAGAAAGCATCTTGGAATAATTTCCAAGTCACCGGAGCGGTATCTTCCTCTCTACCCTTATTCCACATCTGCACCCAGTCATAGGCAACATCCTTAAACCGATAAGAATCTAGCTCCACACTTTCTTCCTCGATCACGTGCATAATCTGTGTAATTTTATTCATTTCATCAACATACATCTGCGGGTCCTTACCTGCTCTCGACCCATGAAACTCTGGCAGATTCATCCGCATAAAATCAAGAATTCGTGCTGCTGCTGAATTATTTTCCTACGGAGGTGGAGCATTGGCCTAAGTATTGGCAGTAACTGCCTGGGCTAACGTCTGAAAAGCTACCCGAAATTTGACATGAGATACCGTCTTATGTAACGGATCAACGGGTTGAGGTTAGTTGTTGTTTCTGCGAGCTCGGCGTGGAGGCATTTTCTGTCATAAGAACGCATGAATTAACAGTAGAAGGAAATAGTTGTAAGCATGATAGACTCTTGTAGAAAGAAAGAAAGGACTTTTCCTAGAACGCCCCGCAGTCTCTTGATCATAGTTGTGGCGTGCTACACACCGATGCTCAAGACTCTACGTAACGCGGCTTGTCAGACTCCCTAGGACTCTTCACAACCTTAGGCTCTGATACCAAGTTTGTAATGCCCCGAAATATCATCCTGAGACATCACACGGTGCCCAAGGCTACACGTAGCCTCAAGATAACCCTTTAAGCCAAAACACTACCCTTGGGTTCCAACACAACAACATACACGCTACGCTAAGGATATATATATAAGTACATATCATATCACATCGCACATGGCATGGAATATCGTTAGACTGTACATATATAGAATGTCTATACACAAACCAACCCAACAATACACTAGTCTGACATAGCCTCTATACAGCAAAATTAACGAGCCATTGGGACAAAACCCCAACTGACTCAACAGACCAAAGGGATCACAAAACAACAGCACCAAAACTAGCAACTTGGTCCTCGAACCATGAGGACTCACCACTGAAGGAACGTAGATGCGGCACTCGGATATCACTGTCGCGGCTGCGGCTGAGTACCTGAACCTACATCATGGTAAGAATGTATCACATAGAGAAATATGTGGGTCAGCACAAGATACGTACTGAGTATGTGGGGGCAAATGCAAAATATAAATAATATCATAAATTTTGTAAAAACGTACATACGGACCATAATGACACACCTGGCTTGAGTGACATTGAATCATGCAACTCATAACATCTTAGATAGGAAATGTAGGAGAAAAACCTCATAAATCATTATAGATCATCATAGGCAACTTGAATTACCACATCAAAACTCGGAGTGACTCGGTATTTCAATAAACATGACTCTTATGGAAAGGGGAGTTTCCTATAACCAACAAACCCCACGTGAGCTACGTGGAATACCAATGTTTGAAACCCCCGTTGGTGGGAGAATCATACTCTTTGCCAAGGGAGTACGACCTTAAAACTGTAATAATCACAATCGGGCTCTCCGGCCAATAATATCATTACCAAACAACCCTACGGTGGCACATAGGTTTGGGAAAATACTAAATTTCCATCTCGGTGCTAAGTACTACTCCCCGAAAAGCTCAGAACACGTTAGGAAATCCACCACAATATCACAAGGGTCTATCATAAAAAACAAATCAATTCTCTTTCTCATTTATCAAATCATATCAATTTGTGGATTCCTAACTCAACACATTTTAGCTCAAAACATTTTAATCTTCCTCAACATCAACAACGTATCAATGCATTGAACCATAACCGACTAGACATTTGGACAAGGCTATGAAGACTCAATACATAATATTTTCAACAATTTAACTCAGCAAAACCATCCGGAAAATACCAAGACTCATTGCAACTTCAATATCAACATTTCTCAATTTGCCATCCAACTCTCATTTAAAGGTACTTGAGACATCAACCCATAGTAGGGATATAGAATTTCCAATATCAATTATAAATTCAAAATAAGGAAATAGTGGAATGATAGTATAAATCAAGGCTTAACAAATTAAATGAGCATACTCTCATAATCAAATACTTTTTGGACATAATTCCATCTCAACATCATACACTTACCGGATGACATAATCCCATAGCTCATGGACAATAATATAAGATATAAAACCATATTTCCAATTCATAGTAAAACATGTAAAATCTCATGTCAATGTAATTCAATAAAAATACCGGGCACAAGATTGAAAGGATAATCTTTTTCAAAGCCCCACATACCTAAAAATGGAAGATGAATATGAACTTCCGACTCCGGAACTTTATTCATGAAAATAAAGGGTGCTTCTCAAAGCCCTTAACATGATCAACTCGAATCCCAAATCAATTTGAAATTTCTACGGTTCAATCAAGAGACATAGAAGGATGAAATTTGTAGTAGTAGGGTTGGGGTTTGAGCCTTAGGAAATTTTGGAGAAAAATGAGCTATTGAATGCTCTTAATGGACTTAAATCCATAGTTTACCCGGATGGATTGGAGTGGGAATGACCAAAATACCCTTAAAAAACAAATAATGTCAAATCTGTCCTTTGGTGGACTGTTTTGATAGGCTGAAGTAGATCGACCATAACCTTTTGCTCCGATGGCCAAATTGGATGAAACCAATTTCATTGGAAAGAGGAATTTCAGAGATTTCTGTTGATATATAGTAGCTCACCCATATCATTATGTACAAGGATTTATGATCGTTTGAAGTTGACCCTAAAATTCGCCTGGCCTCAGTAGTTTTTTCCTGCACATTTACTGTTCACCATTATTCACAGTTAGATCAAAATGATCATAACTCATCGCTCGAGTGTGTTTTGGATGATCCACATATCATTGGAAATCTTATTCGATGCTCTACGCGATGACGGGTTGCATATCCAGAAATTCTGCGTAGAAAAATTATTAATCACGATAAAGAACAGAATTCAACACATTTTAATCCGAGATCTTAACGGAAAATTTTTCCGGGGCATCACATGCTCCAATTATTGTATTTTTCCCTCCCAAAGCTGATTAACACACCTCCAAAATAATTATTGATTGAATACAAATTAGAAACAAGAATTTTCCAAAACATCAACCAACATCAAATGTCATTTTGAGGCAGCCACATCACTCAATCGTCCAAGTGCCTTAAGCTCAAATTTTGATTCTAAGTTTCTTTTCTTTAATTCTTTAGTTTCTTTCTTGATTCTAATGCTAATTAAAAACTATTGATCACCTACTTAGCTTTGAATTAGTTTTGAATTCATTTTTTTCGTTGTAATCTTTGTTTGTGTGCTTTTTCTATATTTGATCCGTTGTGGCTTCTTGGCTCAAGTCCGTATGAGATTTCTTTAAGTCAGTCAAATGAAAATCTATTCTGGGCAAGAGTAGATATCATCCCTCAACTTCTCATGGATTATAAGCCAATATTCAACACTTGTGAATCCAAGTGTGAGGCAAACGAGGTGTGTAGAGTTGTGAAGATACCTTCTATTTGATCTAACGTGTTTGATATTTTATAGGTATCTTTTTTTCTTATGTACCATGGACAAATATTCTACTAATGTTATATTATCCACTATTGAAGCTCTCAACCATAACATGGAAAGACTATAAATGGGTGTGTCTACCATGAGAGGGAGGTTGGATAGCATAGAAAGGCAAAGAAACTCCCATCCCTCCACTCCTCAAAACTACCATGTTTATCTAAGTGGACATGCTCAGAACACTTCCAATACCATTACCCCAGAAACCTTCCACCAAATGCTTAACCCACCAAGACCTCCATAAAATCTCACCACTCAAACTACCCCTTATCCTTAAAACTAAAACCCCACTAGACCACTTCATCCTCAATTCAATCAAATCCAACAAGAAGAACTTAGAAACCAAATGCCCAAATTTACTCCAAACTCGATTCCTCCATTCCAAGCTCCACTTAACCAAATGCCTCAACCTCTACCAAATCCAATTCCCCTATTCCAAGCTTTACTTAACCAAAACTAACCCATCCATGTAGAGAAAGATGGTAGGGAAGTAGTGAAGAAGTAGGAAGTTGAGAAAATGGAATGGGAACTAACCCTTGAACAAACAAAGAATAGCATGGCTCAAGAAACACTAGAATTAACTAAGAATAATGAGCCTAGTGGTTGCTTGAAAGATGTGGACAAGGAACACTTAGTTGTGGGACTTATCAACACTGACTCTTTGTTAATAACTCATATTGATATTAGCATTTACCTAGTATCAACTCTTCTTTTATGCAGGCACAAAAAAATATACTTCTAAAGGAAGATCTAAGGAGGCTTACTTATGAACCCATTCTTGATAATATAACAAAGTTCTTGGCTAAGAATTGCAACTTTAGGAAGAGTGATGAATAGATGAATCAAGGGAGAAGACTTACAAACTCCCTTGTGATGAGAGCTTTCCAAAAGAGCAAGTGAGCTGCCATGATACACACCAAGGTGAAGACCGTACCTCATGTGAGCTACAAGGTAACAATTTTATCTCCTACACTCTTTTAAACTTAGAATGTTGTGATGTGGCTAGTAGTAGCCAAGTGGATGAAGTTGGTGGTTTGCTTAGAGGAGGATTGCATGAGTCTTTTCTTTGTGATACTCTTGGTATTGCTAGGTTGCATGAAGATCAAATTCTTATTGTAAGTAAGAAAGCACTAGTTGATCCTATAGATGACCAAATTAATTCTTCTCATGAGATCAATTTGTGTCCACCTAGTGCTAGCACTTGTAACTTGAATGAGGTCCTATGCCGAGTGATGAGAGTAGTCATACACAAGTTGACCCTTGTGAAAATTGAGGTGAGTCTATGTTGGCATATGAGTTACCAACAACTAGTGAAGGTGTGAATGATGATCAACTCACTCATAAATGTAGTCCACTACTTGAGCATATGTATGATGTGCTTGATGAGTCTCAAGTTAGTGATGATGTTGATAGAGTTGATCATGAGAATGGAAATATTATGAAGAATGACATGTCTTTGTTAGAGTGAATTTGTATGCTTGCACTTCTTACCATTAAATAGTGAATCTCTCTCAAAGCAAGATGTCTTGTCTGAAAATAATGGCATCATTCCTTGTATAATATATAGTGATGTGCAATGTGATCTGTTTAAAGGGGAAAGTGGTATGCCTATGATTCACATATTACCCTATTTCCTTAAATTTGTTAAGAATATAGGATTAAGTGAAGATTATGCTAACCATCTCATTCTTGATCATGATCTCTTACTTTTGGAAAAGAATGATCAATTAGGTTATGATAACTTTGACTCTCTTGAATATTTAAGAAACCAAATTAGTGATTATTCATTGGAAAATGATTTTGATTATGATCGTTTGTATGACACTCACCCTTGCTTGACAAATATAGGAATGAATTGTTTGACCCATATGACAACTTGAGTTGTGATCTCTTTGATGTAAATGGTGAGTTGTGTCTATTTGACGACTGCTTATTTGAATGAAAATATGGTGTTTGTTTAGAAATTCCATCTACTTTTTCCTTGTGTATTTCCTATGTTGAGCATACTAATAGAAAGGATTTTGAAACTATTAGTGAGTACATGCATGAGGACACCATAGTTGAAATTGACTTATGTGAAACATTTCTCTACCCTCCTTTTGCTCATAATATTACCAATGGTATTATAGAAGGTATGCCTAATTTTGAGGATGGTACCATAGGGAAAAAAAATAATATCCGTGAGCCATGTCATTGGCTATTTCTCCCATTTAATCCCGGTGACATATTGGGATGTGGAAATTTCTACACATCCAACTTGATGCTTGGTCAAGACGACAAGCAAGGTTTGATTAAGAATGTTGGTATCCTTCCCTATGATGGAAAGTCTTTCTTGGGGATTTACAATCCACTTGATAAACCCAAGTTGTGCATGGGGGGAATTTCCAACAATGTTAAGTGTTCATTAAATATGGGGAGTAATAAAAAGCTCCAAGAGAGTTCACCCTTGAGTGTTTTCATTCTTAACCAAGGCATCACTACTTTTAGGTCAAGGAGAGAGTTCCCTATTGAAAATACTTTAGATGAATTCTATTCATTTAATACCCTTCTTTATGACTTTGTTGTAATGAGAGACCTGTTCCTCAAAGATGGTTTCATGATTGAGGACCCTAAGAAAAACATGTCATTGCCTCTTTGGGGTATTATTTATGTACTTGCATCTATATTTGACAAACTTGAGCCTAAGTTGTGTGGACCAAAACTTGTGAATGCCAAGTTGAATTCTTGATTGTGGAAGATTCCAAGGATGTTAAAGGCTTCTTGTCACCTTCAAAGTATTGGACAATTTGAAGTATCTTATGGGACTCTTGGGAGCATGCTTAACATCATTAGTAGAGGGAAACAAAGTTCTTGGGAGAACTACTTATCTTGGATTGGTTTGTTGCATAGTAGTTTTTCTATTCTCCCTAATGACATAGCTCCCTTAATAGAATACCTTCCCTTGGGAAGTTGTTTGAAGAGGAGAGGTCCTATGTTCTTGTAATGTCTCTTTCTCTCTTTATGTGTTCCTACTTATGAGTACATCTTTGATGCGAATAGTATCCTTAGTACCTTTGTCCATTACCTTTATGCATATGATGATATTCATAATCTTGTTGAATCTACATCGTATATTGGCATGATTTACTGGGTGGGAATATACTGGATTTGTTGTTGTTGTGTTACCTAAAAGAAAGAATCATGGTGTGCCTAAAAGATTTGACTCCATCCTTCAGTGCATTGTGTGTTAAAACTCTTATGGCCGATGACATCCCTTTTGATAATAGCACCTTGGAGGAGACTTTCATGTTTAATTTCTTTCTCTACTACCTCTTTGCTTATGATGATGTCCATGCTAGTCTTGGACTTGCCTTATTTGGAGGTAGGAAGTTTCTTGGATGTTCCACCTGGTTGAGTAATCATGCTACAAGGATAACTCATGTCCTTGACCCTGTAAAACCATTGTGGATGTGTGAACCATTGGTGTCACCATTCTTGGTATGGTCTACTAAAGATATGAAGAAACAATTGTGTCTTATGGCTCCTAAGAGGAAGATATTCTTACCTTTGGAGATTATTGATGCCATTATAACCTTTGTTGTTTCATTATCTCTTGGGGTTGATCATAGCCACTTTCTTTGTGACATTTTCACTGAGTTTTTCATGTTTAAAACAAAGGATCTGTGGTTCTATTTCAAGTGCGTACCACCTTGGCACAATGATGTTATTTGTTGTACTAACCCTAACCCTCATGCCATGAGGATGTTATGCTTGTTTGTCCTTTCTTTGGTTTTGCAAGGTGTGGATTCGAGGTCGAATCCTTTTCAAGAAGGGGAGGATGATACGAGCCAAATGGCCATCATAGTTTTTGATGACATCATTCGAGGCCAACACATAAAGAATCCAATTTTGGTCACATTGAGGGAACGAGAGAATGCATGGGGAAACCATTTTGAGCTTCCAATAGAGCAATCCCATATGTGGAAGGTTACTTGGGGGCTGGCCTTGATGTCTACCTGAGTGCTCCAAGTGATGAAGATTGATCGGGGAAGCCAAACTTGACAAAGCTTCACCACTTCACATGGGCTAAGCTTGGTCATAATTGGTCATTTATGTTGGGCTTATTCCCAACTTATTCCACTTGGTTTATAGGCCATTTTTGGGCCCATTTTAATAGTTAGCCTAAGACTATAAATAGATAACCCTAGGTCATTTTCTTCCTTAGCTTATCTTTGATATTGAATGAACTTTTCTCTTGAAAGAGTGTTGGTGAAACTAGGGTTGAATGTTTGCTTAGAAATGGGAGTTTTGAGGGTATTGATTCCCTCTTAGTCCACGTAATAAATTGGTGATTCTACGAGTTTTAGGGGTCTTCGAGTTTGATACACTCATTGGTTCTTAATTTCTTGTAGTTTCTTATGTCAATTTATCTATCTTTACTTTCTTGCATCTATTATCTTTTGCTTCTTTAGGTAGATTTCATCTTTCGTAGCTAGATCTGTATCAACTATGCTTGTTTTCGAGGATACCTATATAAGAGTTGAAACAAATAGAAAATATGATAGGTTACAAAATTATTATAAGGTTATGAAAACCCTCTCACATCACACTGCACAACCTCTCTTTTTTTCACTCTACAGTAGTCACATATCACGCCCTTACTCCTCTCAATCTTTTGTCTCTCTATTTTATTAGAGTTCAAATAAGTTCCAATGATCCATTGTGATGGGCCTGTAGATCTCTTAACCTTTATCTTCCACTTTGGGGCACAATAAGCAGATGTGTTGACGTGCATGTTCAACACCTTAGCACCAGCCTCACAAGGAGTAGCTTACTTTGCCTCCAAAGGAAACTCCTTAAATTCAACTTTATGTTGCATAATTTGTCTCCTTTGGAATATTGACTTGGATTTTTAAAGTAGTCGAGAGCAATCATCCAATTTTTCATCCCATATTCCAAAATTTTCATCCAACTCTTCCCTCAATGAAGCATAATTTTTCCTCAACTCAGTAATGATTTTACTTGTATAGTCTTTCTTTGGGGATGTTGGAGAAAAGAGAAGTTGCTCTTTGAGATCCATGATGTAATAGTACCAATCTTGTGTAAATAAAAGTCCATGACTTTGGAACCATAGAATTTCCAAACATATTTGATAAGCTTCCAAGGGCACTACATCACACCAAATCTCCTCTTGATGATTTCCAAGTGAAATAGATACCTTAACTCTCCTATCAACCAAAAAATCCATTCGAGTAACAAAAGGATTTTTTTTTGGAAAGAAAGGCAACACGAGCTTTCTAACCATTAAGGGGGTTATAGGGTTGATAATACTATAATCATCCATTACAACTTTAAGTTTTGCTCTCCCACAAATGATCATTTTTGTTTTAAGAATTCGTCTTCTAGTAACATGTATATATTGAAACATTGAGTTAGCTTTGCTCTCATGTACTATTGATCTTTCCATCCTATTAGCAGAAATCAACAAGCAAATTAGTAGCAAAACTCTTCACGTCTCTCATATGTCAGCTCACCTAAAGTGTCTTTCCAAAGTTGATAGAGAACTTCCTTTGTCCAATTAATTCACAAGTCCACTTATTATTTGTGTAAGAATGAATTTCTATACAAAGAAGGATGGACATCTCAAGTAAAACTAACGAACTTGAATCAAGAAATTATCAATAAAATACAGACTCAATGAACTTGATAATATTTAATAAGGTAATTTACTAACTAAAATCAAGTTATGAAGTCAAAGAAAATGAAAAATTAATGAAAAGAAATTAATTTAGCAAATTTGGACTTACAAAAAATATTTAAAAAGAAATTTGATTAAAATTCATGGAGAAATACCCCAAAAGGTGAAGAAAACTTTAAAAAAATAGCTTAAAATGGGTAATTTCCTGCACTAGAGCTACACATGAGGGAGCTGGAGCCACTTGGCTGGACGCTGGATGTACTGGAGCTGGTTGGAGGTAAAGAAACTGATGCAGTAGTTTGTGGCACAACTGAGACGAGAAACCTACGCGGACGTTGATGAAAATACGGCTTGAGGTGTAAGTCGGGTCCCAGCATGCTGAGCTCCAAGAATCTCGGCTATTACTGCATGTGTGGACAGCTGGTGACAGTTGAATGGGCGTGGATGCTGATGTGGGAGACATCTAGATAGCGCGGCCCTATTACTTCTCTGGCAGCATCTGATTGGCCGAGAAAAGGAGTTTTCTCCTTTAGCTTCTTCGTTTTAGCAAATGAATCTTTAAAAATTTATAACTTCTTCGTTTTAGCTTCAAATTCGATAAAATTTTAACCACGTGCTCCCTTCAACATCATGAACAATCTCCAATAATTTTATCCCTCAATTCTAAGCCAAAAATAAAGCAATTTTCTCTATTTTCATACTTTGAAAAACACCGAGAACACCACGAAAATTCAACAATTCAACATAAACCAAACGAGATCCGATTGACATAAAATTTTAAATGCAAACTCCTTTCCATACCACAAACAAACTCTATAACAATAAGCTCTAATTTCAAATCAATTGCTTCCAAAATTTAAACTCACTTGGAATTTCATCAAACCATAAGAACATCATGAACTCTAAAATTGATCTTAGTGAAATTTAACTCAGTTTGTCTTTAAATTTTAAATTCGATCTCCTAAGAAAAACAACCCCAATATAATTGAACCTCCAATTTTGCCTCAATCAACAAACCCACTTCACAATGGTGAAATTTTTATAGAACTCCAAATCGAACAACATTTTAAATCTATACCCCTAAATACTAGAGAAACACGAATCTCATGTTGAAACTCAAACAAAATACGAATCACACATTTTTTTTATTTTTGACTATTTGACTCAATTTTTGGCATGATTTTTAAATTTGTGAACCTAGGCTTAAGAAATATTGAAATAACTCATTAGCCTAAGATCTGACAATAAGATGGTAACGATCTCAATCGAGTGATAAAAATTGATGTTAAAAATGAGAAGAATCAATAACACAAAATAAAAATAATGAAAAAAATAAGAGATGAAAATTAGAAGAAATTGAAATGAGTATAGAAGAAAGAAGGTCTAATTGAATAAATTAACTCAGGAAGAAGAGAACATGATTTCAATTGGAATATATAAAATCGATTTGAATTCACAAATGAGTAACTCTTGTGAAAATCAAGGTTAAAAAGTTTTATATTGACAATGGGAATTCACCTATCACTAATCTCACTAACACTATGGCTACACTAAAGGAATTCCATCCTACACACTCTAAGGGGTTCAATTTCCAATTCATCAAAGTCTAAGGATGAAAATGGCTAAGGCACTATTTATACTTATTGTCTTTACACAAATCGCCTATTACAAAAATATCCCAAAAGTTGTTATTTAGGAAATACTCCCTCCATACCAAATTATGTGTCGCCATTTTCTTTTTGGTCTGTCCCAAAAAGAATTTCGCCTTTTCTTATTTGGTAAGTTTTTAAAGACACAATTACAATTTTACCCTTAATGGTCCCAATTGATTTTAAATACTTTTACTCCTTTTTTTATTTATTTTTCAATTAAAAGTGGTCCCACTTGATTTTAAATACTATTATTCCTTTCTTTAAGAAGGATAATTTTGTAACTTTAACAAAGTCAATACTTATTTCTTAAATATTGTGTCCGGTCAAATGGCGACACAAAATTTGGGACAGAGGGAGTAACTCACAAGGGCCCTTCTTGATTGCCCAAATGGCATCTTGATCGCTTATGGCCTTGTGTATTTATTGCTTCATAGCATCCTTGGGATCGAAAGGATCATTCATACATAGAATACCATTCTAATGTTCCCTGTGTTAACCATGCTCATATCAACTTGTCACTGTTTTTCTAATTTGATTTCTATTTTTACTTATCATTTTTGACAAATTAAGAAAAGACATTTTTTCCATGATTTACCCTTAGCATTAATTACTTATTTTTCAAATTATTTTTCAATACCTATTACTAAACATCAATTAATAGGAGCAATATGGTAAAATTATTGTACCAGTTATTGTTTTCTTAGTTGGTGTGCTATGTCAAAGTGACAAGTAAAAGCAAATGGAGGGAGTTGTAACACCCCGGGTTTTTTATCCTTGAAAAGTTCTGAAATTTTATCTTCACTTTCTTGACTACAACTCTCCTAACGAGTCGTAGGGAGTCTTGAAGAGTCATTGGCCTCGAATCGTAACCAAATCAGAAAGTGTGTGGTTGAGTTCTGCTCTGAGTACGAATGGTTCACTATGAGTCGTAAAGTCGTAAAGACATTTTACGAGTCATTTGGTGCAAATCATAGGGTGTCTAGTGTATACCCCAAATGGTTATTGGGTTAACTACGACTGAACCCTATGAGTCGTAGGGTCCCATTACGAGTCATATAGTTTGAGTCGTACGGTCAATAGATTGTGAGTGCCTTGGAGACTATCTTGGTTACGACTTATGGTAACCAGCCGTAATGGGTATATACGAGTTTTTGATACAAATCAAACTATGGAAGTCACAAAATTGGCATAAAATGGTCCACCAAACAAGAAGAAACTGAGAACACAATAACAAGTCTCAGCCAAAAACAACAACACAAGAATGACAAGATAAAAAGGTATTTCAATACCAAAAAAGCAACAACAACACAAGATGAACAACAATATGACAAGAACAACAACAATATGATAACAACAGCCAACAACTTGAAGATTACAAGAGAAAAACACTAATACGTTACAAGAAAGTAAAGATAGGTAATATGACTTAGATTATTACAAAAACTAAGAACTAAGGTGTGTATCAAACACCAAAACCCTTAAAACATGTACTAACAACACCGACACTCTTATGTTGACACAAGAGGGACGTTAATCTCCCCAAGAACCTACGTTTCCAGGCCAAGAACACAACACAAGTGAATCCACACTTGGTTGCCCTAGTTTCGGGTAGACCACTTCTCACACTAGTGAGAGAGAGAGTTTCAAATGTTACAAGACTTACAAATATCATCAATATATTAAATACTAAAATCCTAAAATATTCTATATATAGGCTATTACAAAATATAAGATGAAATGTTCAAAATGTCCCTTTGATGAAAGATGAGCACTAGGCGCCCTTGGAGTGTATTGTGTGGATAGTTTTGGACTATTTTTAGGTCCTCCTTTGCACTTTACTTGCACACTCAAAGTCTCGGATTCAATACACTCTCACATGCATCCATCTTCGTGGTTGTGCCCGTATCATCCTCCCCTTCTTGAAAAGAATTCAACCTCGAATCCATACCTTGCAAAATCAAAGAGAAGACAAACAAGCACACATCTGCATGGCATGAGGGTTAGAGTTTGCAAAATAAATAAATAGCATCATTATGCCACGGTGGTACACACTTGAAGTACAACCAAGAATATTTTGTGTTAATTATGAAAAGCTTTGGTAAAACATCACAAAGGAAATGGCTAGGGTAAACATTAAGAAATAAGGAACAAAAACCGAGACTACTCCTTTCACACCCTAAAATAGCACCGGGATCAAATGGTAGAAGTATCCAAGGACACAAGCCGAGGCTACTCTTTTCTCCCACTAGAGTGTCCTCCTCATAATCACACACAAAAATATTTTCACACATATGATTTGTATGAAAAAAACTAATAGCAAGGCTTTTACCACAAAAGATGTTCAAAGAATCATGTTTATTACCAAGATCAACCCTATAGACACCATCACTAACGTGAGACTCTTAAAGCATACCATACTCATGCTCAAGTAGGTAACAACATTTATAAGTGAGTTGATTATCATGCATACCAAGAGTATCACCAAGGAAAGATTCATGCACTTCTACACTAGAAAAAACCGTAACTACATCTATTTGGCTAGTACTAGCCATATCACAACATTCTACATTTATAGGAGTGTAGGGAATAGCGTTTTTACCTTGTATCTCACATGATCTATGGCCTTTACTTTGGTGCGGGTCATGACATCCGACTTCTTCCTTTGGGAAGCTCTCATCACAAAGTGCTTGGACAAGAAAAATTGGATTTGGTGGGATAAATGCGGATACTAATTGTCGTATCTTTTTAATGTGTCATTTGAATTCTTCACAATTGTCATTGAAGCTATCAAACGTGGCATTGAAATTATTAATATCTATGGTACCTAAAAAACAAAGAAAACAACAAACTAGTTAGTTCAAAATAGCCTCACACACTTGCACACTTTGATTGCCTCACACTTAGATTCCACAAATGTTGTAAGCCAGCTAGGAACCTGTGAGGAGTTGAGGGGTGAGTCTACTTTTGTCCGAAATAGATTTTCATTTGAATGACTAAAAGAATTCTTGTCGGACTTGAGCCAAAGAATTACAGTGATTCAAAATAACAAAAGCACACAAATAATGCAAACACGATAAACAGACTCAAAACTAACTTACAACCTAGTAGATTATTACTAGCTTGTCAATTAGTGTTAGAACCAACAAATGAAACTAAGAAACAATAAAATGAAACTAAGAATCTAAAGTTTGAGCTCAAAATTGATGCGTGAACGGTAAATGGTGACATGGCAGCCTACTATTAGTTGTGGTTTTTATCAAGTTTTTATTTTTTTCAATTTCAAGTCTTGACCAATTTATAATTTGGAATTGGTGGATTTAGTTAAAAGAGGGAAATACAAGTCTTGGAGCCTTTTTTCAAATTCAAAATCAAAGGCTTGACTTTCTTTGTACTTCTTCCTTAAAATATGGTCTTTAAATCATGGAAAGTAGTTGAAAAGTGGTTGTCAAGTCTTTTGAGTGATGTGAACAAGTCCCTTCACCAACAAGTACTACAACTTTGTCTTTCACCTTTTTAGATCTAATGTTCACTTTATGTTTATCAAGATGAGAAAGTGGTGAAGAACATCAAAAACAACAACAACAACCAAGAACAACAATAATAATCCACACGTCTAACTCAATCCACAACAACAAAGGTCACAACACACGGCCAAGTTTAAAGTTCACAACAACAACATTAACAATATAAGCGCAAACTTAGATCTAGACTCCTTTAGTGTTAGTGAAGAAGAAACTAACACTAGAAACATTCATAACAAACAAAACACTTCTAGATCTAGTCTCAAAATCTCGGCCAAGATTCACAATAAGAACAACATTTTTCGGCCAAGCTACAACACAATAACACTATATTTTGCAAGATCTTCCAAAGATTGATTTTGTTGAAACAAAATCAAGTCTTGCTCTAATACCAAATGATACAAATCAAACTATGGAAGAAACAAAAATGGCACAAAATAGTCCACCAAACAAGAAAAAATCAAAAACACAATAACAATAAGTCTCGGCCAACAACAACACAAGAATGACAAGATAAAAAGGTGTTTTAACACCAAAACAGCAACAACACCATAATATGAACAACAATATGACAAGAACAATAATAATATGATAACAAAATCCAGCGGCTTGAAGATTACAAGAGACAAATACTAATACGATTATAAGAAAGTAAGGATAAGTAGTGTGACATAGATTATTACAAGAACTAAGAACTAAGGTGTGTATCAAACACCAAAACCCTTAAAATATGTAATAACAACACCGACACTCTTATGTGGACCCAAAAGGAACGTTAATCTCTCCAAGAACCTACATTTCCAAGCTAAGAACACAACCCAAGTGAATCCACACTTGATTGCCCTAGTTTCGGGTAGACCTCTTCTCACACTAGAGAGAGAGAGTTTCAAATGTTATAAGACTTACAAATATCATCAATATATTCGAAACTAAAATCCTAAAATGTTATATATATAGGATATTACAAAATATAAGATAAAATGTCCAAAATATCCCTTTAATGAAAGATGAGCACTAGGCTCCCTTAGAGTGTATTGTGTGGATGGTTTTGGACTGTTTTTAATTCCTCCTTTGCACTTTACCTTCACACTCTAAGTCTTGGGTTCAATACACTCTCACATACATCCATCTTCATCGTCGTTCCCATGTCAGTTGAATAGTGACGTAATCACTGACGACCAAATTTCAGTTTTTAAATTAAGGGCACTTTGGATGATTTTCTTCTCGCCCAATTAAAAGTCCACGTTCATAAATCACTTAGAGGGGTTGTTTATCACTCATAACATACTCAAACACTTCCATAACTCTCTTAAATTCTCTCAAGCAGTCATACTTAGGGTTTCAAGAAGTAGGTCATCCAAGGGCTCAAGGGTTGAATTTTTTTCATAAAACTTGGTATTTCAGGCATGTTACTCTTCCTTAATTATTAATTTGCTAAGAGCATAAGTTTTAAAGTGTTGTTCATATGGTATTGAGGTTGGTTTTGAAAACATGGGTTAAGGGGTTTGAATAACTATTGTTTATGAGTGTCGATGCATGGGTTATGTTTATTTATCGGTTTTAAAAATTAAATTAATGCATGGGAATAGTGAATGAATTAGGGATTGTGATTTTTCAAACTTGTAACTTTTGAAGTAGTTATGACCCCAACCCCATATTGTGAAACTTAGTTTGAATATGAAAAGTATGCATATTGAACTACTTTTGAACTATTGCATAATGTGAAGAGTCAATGAAGTACAATGTTTTTGAATTGAACCTTAAGGAGTTGTGTAATTCCCCGAGCTAATTTTTAATTGAACCAAAAAGGGGATTGTGATTTTGCCAAGTATGGTAATTGGCTTGGCATGTTGATGTTACCTTGTAAGTGTAGTTGGAATGACGATACCAACAATGTATGCCTAAATATATATCATGGTTCAATAAATGATAATGTATGTGCTAATTATTTTTATTGGGCTTTAATGAGGGTTGTGTAGCTGAGTCGTAAAAGTGGGGGTCTTGAAGGACCAATACTAGAAATTGTGATTGCCGACGTGGGAGTCGATATGATCGGGTGGTTTGAGTCCCCCTAGTTATTATCATTTGATTGGGAGGTTTGAGTCCTCCACATCGTATTATATGATTTGGTGTTTATGTCACCTTGATATGTCAGGAGATTCGAGTCCCCCATAGTGCATATGTATACCCTCTGGTTCGTGCGGCCACACACACTGAGGCCCTACAAGTTGGGGGAGAGTTGGGCCCATATAGCCCGTGGGTGCCTTTTTATGTTATGACGGTTAAGCTACATAATTCAGGCTAAAGTTTTAAAATGCATGTTAAGCCTTATTTCCTATCCCGGTATGTGATATATATGTATATGCATTTGATTATGTGCATTGGTTTTGAATAATTTTGAACTGTTGATTACGACATTATGTTATCCTTATCTCCGAGTTACATGCTAGTGTTCATCCCACTAACCGTTTTCGGACGTTTTATTCCCACGTGATGCAGGCACCAGAGATACCCCTACTTTTCCTACGCAGAGTTAGGTGGACCGACTCGATTCGATGGATCGTTGTGGTAAAGTAGTGAGCTTCCATACTTCGAAAGACTTAGACATTTCATCAGTTCTTATCATAGACTAGAGATAAGAGTTTCATTATCATTAGCATTATTATTTTCATCGTCATTTTCATCTGTCAGAGTCTGGGATATGTCCCGTTCAAGACTGGTTTTTAATTCTTTTGTTAGAAGGCTTTGTTGGATTACTATGGACTTGGGTGATGTTGATCGGTTGTTTTGACCGGTTGATGATTATCGGTTATAGACACACCCTTTTATTCTTTAAACTTATCTTGTTATATGTTCGGAATTCATCCGACATTGGGGATATCGTGTTGTTTGGTTAGGTGCACAGGGGTGATCTCTGGTCTACGAGGGACTTGAGATACCCGTCACAGCCAAGCTCTGGTTCGGGTCATGACAGGAGTACTAATACTCCCTCTAGTCCATGTTAAGTGAATTTTTGAGAATTTTTTTATTTTTCAAAAGAAGTGAAATGTTCAAAGTTTAAGAAAATTGTTGTAATCTTTTTCTATTTTTGCCCTTCCATGTAATGAGGTTCTCAATTACTATTTATTTTACATTTTCTAGATGATAATATAAAGTCATATTTATGACTATCCCTACTTTTAAGAATAGTTTGAAATAATCAGGGGTAATTGTGGAAAGTAGTGTTTATAAATTATATTGTATGTTTTCTTTATTTTTTCATGAGTCAATTTGACTATATTTCAAAGCTAAATTAGATTAGATTAATTTAATTTTTTTAAATTAAAATTTAAATATTTAAAAATTATGTGAAAAGTGATATAAATTATAAATTATTTTTTTTTAATTTGATTAAGAAATATATTTTAAAACGCTAATTAAAGTTTCTGTTGTTTGACTCTACAAAAGTAAAAAAAGCATATAAAAAAAAATGGAAGAATTATGGTAAAATACGTTTTAAGAGGTGTGCGTGCATTACTCCAAAAATTCACGTAATATAAGCTGAAGGGTATTTCTCCAAAAAGTATAGAAACCTACTCTTCCAACGGCCAAACCAACGAGTCTAAATTCTCAGCTACCTACCTGCCTTATGGACCTTACATTTATTTCCATTTAATTCTTCTCCAAAACCCAAGCAAGCATTATTAATACGCAGTTGTTTTCCAAACTGCGACCAGCAATTTCAACACAAAGCTATGGCTGAAGAAAATGGTACCCATAGCAGAAGCACTTGTACCATTGAAAGCACCGACGGTGTAACTTTGGACGGTCGTGTTTACCGGCCAACTTCGGAGAACAATTCGACCGTTATTGCAGTGTTGGTGCATCCTTATTCGGTGCTTGGTGGATGTCAAGGATTGATGAGAGGCATTGCAAGGGCATTGTCGAGTCGAGGGGTAATTGCTGTCACTTTTGACACTAGAGGCGCTGGGAAATCCAATGGCCGTGCTTCCCTTACTGGATCTGCTGAAATTAACGATGTTATCTCCGTCTGCAAATGGGTTCAAACCACTTTCTCCACAAACAGAATTATCCTTATTGGTTCATCTGCAGGTCAATTCGACAATATATACTATTGTTTGTTATTTTAACTATGGGCAATGGCAAGTTTCATGTCTCACATAATTTTAGATTTAGCTGGATCTAAATTCCTTCAATTCGACAATATATACTATTGTTGGTTATTTTAGATATGGGCAATTGCAAGTTTCATGTCTCACATAATTGTAGATTTAGCTGGATCTAAATTGCATCTTGAATTTTGATTGATGATGGGGGTATTGGAATATCTCTGTGTTTCTTGACTAGCAGCTATTTGAATTTCTCGTTTTTGTTCTTAATAATAGGAGCAGCGATAGCCGGATCTGCAGTTGATCAAGTAGAGCAAGTGGTTGGGTATGTGGGCTTGGGATACCCCTTTGGTTTCACTGTATCAATTCTTTTCGGAAGGCACCAAAAATCCATATTACAATCCCCCAAGCCAAAACTATTTGTGATGGGTACTAACGATGGCTTCACCAGCGTCAGACAGTTGGAGAACAAGTTGAAGGATGCTGCTGGAGATAACACGACACATCTTATTCAAGGAGCTAGCCATTTTCAGATGGAGGGTCCTGCTTTTGATGGTGGCATGGTCAACCTAATTCTTCAATTCATTACCACATTATGATTTTACTGTGCACCAAGTTATTTCTGAAACACCAACTCATGTGCGATGCCCTTCTTTTAATGATTTGCTATTCTTTGGCACTTTTCTATGCTCTTCTAAATATTCTATGAAACAAACGAAAATCGTAACTAGACAAAAAAAGTAAATAGGCGGCGGCTTCATGTCTAAAAGCCTTGGTGTTAAAACACCCAAAGATATAATGTAATAGCGTATGAAATGGATGAATAATGCGAGAGGCAAATACCAGCATAGAGAGAAAAACCTAGGTGCTTCCTTTCATTTGTACAATTCTTGATGAGTAAATAGTTTGTACCCGTATTAGTGATAAATAACGTGTGAATGCACACGACCATCACCAAAAATAACAGAGACGTATTCGGGAAAGGGAAACAAACTGAAGCAGCTTTATTCACTAATTGTAGCAGCACAACTAAAGGATAATAACATAACATACAAAGGGATCTCTACATTGTCTTACAAGATCAATCCATTGAAATACGATGCTTAGCAGCTCACCTCCAGAATTCTAAAAGACAATGGATTGCCTACAAATGATTATGAAAAGGGAAGAAACTAAATGATGATGACATCCTCATCTGGATGATTTTCCAGTGTACCTTGGCCTCTTGCCCTCATGTCAGGCTCCATATCCGCACCACCATCAAGATTGCTCACCAGCAGATTGTTTTTACAGAACAACGGCTGTTCCCCACCTAATCATATAAATTATTATAACCAAAAAAGAACAGAAGATATGTATATATCTATGTAGTTCTCAAAATCAAGCAAATATTTGGGTATTGCATTCATGCATTCAACAGTTGTCAAAAGGAGGGTAAATCAAAGAACACAATCTCCATTGTTGCATCTTCCGAGATTAACGCAACTCTGCTTACTGGATTCACTACTATGCAAATATGATCGACTGATGGAGAACTCTTTTACGACTTGAAACTTCTGTTGACCGTGGGTTTTACGACATAACCTCGCATGACAATGAATTAAATCAATACGCTACGATTCAATTCTTTAGTCATATCACTCATCACTGTCAGAGAAGCTGGATTGAGTTTCATTAAGGTAAATGGGTAAACTTGCTCAGTTCACTGACAAATTCACTTAAATTATTTAGAAGCAGCTAAGTTATAGAAAACAAACTTCTGAAAATCCAGTTAGGGAAATTGTTGGAACAAAAAGTACACAAACAATCTTTGGCATGTCCTCAGAATGTGTTACAAAATGTTTTCAAATTTCTATATTTTTTGCAAAATCCTTTTCCAACCAAATCACTAAAGATGCAGTTCTCTAATTTTTTGCAAAAACTGAACCACATCCTGATTAGTTTCTTTTCTTCAATGCGGAAACTGAAAAGTCTCTGGAACCACATCCGAAGTAGTTTCTTTTTCTGCTTTTTTTTTGGGGGGCAAAAGCTTAACATTTTCTCTTCAATGCAGAAACTGAAAAGTCTCTGGCTTGTTTTTTAGGAATCTTGTCTTAAAAGTGGCAGAGATAAGAATCTCCCTAACACAGAACATAGTAGGACAAAAAGCAATCAAGTGAGACTCACATCATTAACACAAATTTTGGATAAGTTGCACCAATTTTAAAAGAACCTAAGCTGTAATTATGTCATACCACTTCCACTTCCACAAACATCTGCAAGCTTGGCAATCACATCAATTAATGCTTGTTCATGTTCCTGTAATATAATCAGGTTTCAGCCGTCGGGAGAAACAAATATAGGCTAAAAGAACTGTTGAACTTATTCTACCTTGAGCATTTTCTTTGCCTTTTCAATCTCAACCAGATCAGGGTGACTTGCATCAATAACCTTCTCAACCTGATAGGCCGACAAGGCAAAAAATAAAATGACTGACATGATGGATTATGTATTTGTTATGTAGAGTAATTTAGTTGACCAAGATCAACATGGTACTATACCTTCTTTAACAGTGTTTCAGTGTGCAGTATCTCAATTTCATCTGATGTCTTCTGAACGATTCTGTTCTCTGATGCATTGACATCATTCTCAAATTGTTGCCTAGCAAATCTCCTCCCTCTTCCAGCAGTATTAACTCCATAGCCTGTCCCACCACCTCCACCTACTCGAGATATTCCAGGATCATCGCCTATCCATCGAATATCCACAGAGCGAATCTGCATTTTAAGAAAATAACAAAGTGATTTCACTATTGTATTTACCAATGTCCCTGTTCAAAATGCAACAATATTGTGGTGATGTCTTCATAACTCCTCTTCGGCAAGGTACAATCAAGAATATATTGTCACAGAAAGTCTGAAGCAGAAAAGAACCAGATTTTATAGTCACCATAAGGGAAATGAAGCTATGGACAACAGAAGAAAGAGAGAAGTACCTTGTGTTTTGAGCAGCAAATTGGATATGATCAGGCAAACTAAGAATCTCTAGATGTCGTAATGTTGAAGATGGGATTTAGTGTTAGATGGGGAAATTGGCTCAAGAGTTTCCAGCAACTCAAGCAACGTGCGACAGGGAGAACCACAATATCCCATGTTCATTCTAGTTATGGAGGCATTGAGAAAGATGAAGAGTAAGGTCATCGCTGGTGATTATTTGAGGGGGCTTTAGAGCAGTGGTGGTAGAACATGGTTCCATGAGTGTCTCATATCTATATCTATTATTTGCAGATGATGTCACAATTTTTTGCAATGCAGATAGATAGTACCAAGTTGAAATATCTAGGATGTGCAGTTACATGGTTTCAAGTGAGATCATATTTTGTATTGCCACTACGAGCTTCTAATAAGGATCAAGCAGAAAGGAATCTGATGATTCAAAGGGTTGAGAAGAGGTTTTAGGATGGCACAAGAAATATATGTCTAAAGGAGGAAAGTGTAGATTAAGAGAGACTTGAGCATCCCTACCTACTTCGGGGGTGTTTGGATTAGCTTTTTTTTCAAGTGACTTGTAAGCTAAAAGCCAAAAGTAGGTAGCTACCTACTTTTGGCTTTTCTTTTTTTTTGGGGTTACTTTTTAAGCCTAAAGTAAAGTGCTTAAAAGCACTATGTGTCTTTGCCAAACACCTCCAAAAATAAAAAATGCTTAAAAGCCAAAAGCACCTAAAAATAAGTCAATCCAAACACTCTCTTCATGTCCCTTCTCATGCACCACCTAGTGTCACGCAAAAGTTGGAAAGACTCTAAAGGAGGTTTCTATGGGATGCAACAAACAAGGCAAGGAAGTTCCATTTGATACAATCAGGAACTGTGACGTCTCCTAAATCTTGGGGTGACCTAGGGGATTAAAATTTAAGGGGTTGTTTAGTTACCAGGTTGGGACACAGAAGAATATCCCATAGAATTAGTTATTTGACCTTCTATATGAGATAGCTAATTCCACCATTTTAGTGTAAATGATTCTCAGTACTAATTATTACTCATAACCAAAAAAAGGACAGCTCGATGCATTAAGCTCCCGCTATGCGCAAGATCCGGGGAAGGGCCCCACCACAAGGGTGTACTGTACGCAACCCTTACTATTAGAGGTTGTTTCCAAGGCTTGAACCCGTGAGTTCTTGGTCACATGGCAACAACTTTACCAGTTACTCTAAAGCTCCCCTTCAATACTCATAACCAAGTAAGGGATAAAATAATCCGCATTCATCCTAAGATTGTTGTCCCTTATTGCACCAATCAAACAACCCCTAAGGACGTTTAAAAAGGCTTGTAGAGGAACAAGTCTTTTGGAAGGAGGTGATGCAAGCTAAGTTGTGCGGACTTTCACTTCTGATGTCGCACACGTGTCGGATTCTCCAAAAATACACTACTTTTAGAGAATCTAACACGCACTCGCTGACATTTTTGAAGAGTCTGAGCAACATAGCTTGAAAAGGGGTTGGAGAACAAATAATGTTCTTTTACCTTAGAGAAATATTTTCGAAGGATGGGTAGGATTTAGCAGAACATATCATATGAGTAGGACCAGGAATAGCATATAGAATCCTACTTGAAAAAAAATTGTAATGTATGTAGCATCCTACTTGGAAAAGGATTGAAATGTAGTATCCATAAATAGGACCTCAGTTTAATAATAAAGACACAACGATTCAATAATATTCTTCTTTTATATTTCTAACATAGTATCAGAATCTCTACAATCTTGGTAGAGAATCAAAGAGCTTTTGTTGTCGGCACACGGCTATTACCCATATATGTCGTCCGTCTAACAAATAATTATGCTAGCAAAAGTTAGGCCACCACGCTTCTTTCTGAAGGCTTCTCATATCTAATTTGAGTAGCACCGTGCATCTTTCAATGACTACTTTCTCATATCTAATTTGGGTAACACCATTCATCTTTCAGACTACTTTCTCATATTCAAGTTGTGTAGTACCATGAATCTATTTGAACTACTTTCTCATATATAAGTTGCGTAGCACTGTGCGTCTTCCCAATGACTCCTCAGATCTAATTTGTGTAGTTCCATGCGTCTTTCTGGCGACTCCTCAGATCTGATTAACATAGTTCCAATTTTTGTGACTGTTGTGCAAAACAAAAACCAACACATCCAAGAGGTCGAGATGACCCATATATTTTATACCAATTTTCGGCAATTTCCCTGCGACATATCGACTTGGCAACGTTAACTACTTTTTGACCACTTTTTCAATTTGTTCCTTTTCAACTGAATTCGCCTAGACGTCCCGAGCAGTTCTTACCCGCTTTCTTGCCGTTATCTTCACCCAATCCCTCACTGATCCTCAAATTCATTACATCCATAACAAGTTTGGTACATATGGCCTATATGCACCAGCTTACGGGGGAGTGTTAAAATAGGAGCAGGAACAGGATATAATATATAGAATCCTACTTGAAAAAAGGATTGTAATGTAACGTCCTACTTGGAAAATGATTGGAATGTAGTGTCTATCAATAGGGTCTCAGTGTAATAATGTCGTCACAACAATTCAACAATATTCTTCTTTTATATTTCTCAAAATATCATTCAGGGTAGGGTAGGAGATGGGAGAAGGATAAGATTTTTGGAACAGGTGACGACGGGAACAACATTTTGAGACTTACTTGTTCTAACATATACAGAATCACATGTCATGCCAAATGGAGAATAGAGTCCAAGTCGTCAAAGACGACAACATGGAGAAGCATTTAGGAATTTGAGTTTTAGAAGGAATTTCCAAAAGTGGGGCTGAATGAGTTCCAAAGCCTAATTACAGTGCTTCACAAACAAAGTACACCACAAAAAGGTCATGAAGTATGGAATAATGGAGTCTCTTCTGTTAAGTCGTAGTATGAGAAGCTCTTGATTGAGTCGCGGGGTCTCAGGGGAGTAGACAAAAGAAAAATAAAGCTTTTCACCAGGTCAAGTGGAATCTTTAATTCTGAGTGTGGATTGTGAATTAGAAACCTGAAGAACCACAACAAAGTCCTCAAGTTGAAGTGGTTACCAGAGGTACTTTCAAGACCCTAAAAATCCATGTAGCAAGGTGATCAAGCTAATGATGGATAAAAAGATAACTGAATGACAAAACCGGTTAACACAACATATGGTGTTAACCTTTGAGGTCTATCTGGGTACTATGGACTGCTCTAAACAATCAAGTTTCTAGCGGTGTGCGAAATGGAAACAGGACATCTTTCTGGAATGACAAATGGTTAGGGAATTGAGCTCTAAGGAGTCGTTTGGTGTGAGGTACAGGTTATACTAATCCCGGGATAAAAATTTCAGATTATTTTATCTTGTGTTTGGTTGGAAGAAGTATAGTTAGTCCCGGGATTATTTATCCCATATACATGGTGGGATTACTAATTTCGGGATAATTAATCCCGGGATAACTTGTTCCCAACCAAACGACGCCTAAAGTTACTCCTTGATATCTATGGTCTATACAGAAACCAACAAAAATCTATAGCTTAAACGCGGTCTCCTCAATGCTGGAAGCTGATACTTAGAAGACGTTTGTATGAGTGGGAGATGAATCGAATGAATTTCTACAAACAATTTGGAAGCTTCACAGGACTATAGAACGGAGGTGCACATTGAAATGGGAAGGAAATAGCAATGGGAAGTTCAGAGTTGATGCAGCTTACAAAATTATAAATCAACCTGAACCTCAAATCACCAATTGACATTAGAAACATATTTGGAAGACTAAAATACCCTACAATGTTGCATGCTTCTCATGGTTACTTGCAAAGGAAGATATGTTCACACATGACATAACCTAATCAGGAGAAAGAAACATTTCGACTCAAGGTGCTATGTATGTGAAAAGGTGGAGAAACGGCTGGCATTTTTATGTTTCAGGATAACTGACCAGTTATGGAAGATCTTTATTTATCTCAAAGGGGCATAAGCTTGGACAATGCAAAGATTACTGAAACTCTCTTTAGTTGGGAAGTAGCTAGAGCTGGAGCAGGTCACACAGATCAACAACATACCCAATGTATTCCTACAAAATGGGGTCTAGGGAGGGTAAAGTGTACGCAATCCATAGCATCACCTCAGACAAAATAGCGAGGAGGCTGTTTCCGATAGACCCCCGGCTCAAGAGAAATAACAGTATAAAAAACATAAAAACAACAAACAACATGGGAGTGCATACCAATAGATAATAAAAGAAACAAGACACCCACAGAGTAATACTATACACAATCTATCCGAATCACAAACATCACCAAAAATACCATGAACAAGAAACTACAAGACGCACGCATAACACTATGACTACAGGCACAACTACGAACAAAGCACTCCTTCCTACTAGCAAGGACGCACTCCCACCCACTAACTCTCTACCCTAATTCGTGTCCTCCGCACCTTCCCATCTAAGGTCGTGTGCTCGGTAACCTATAACTACCCCATGTCATGTCTAATTATCTCCCTCTTATATTTCTTCAACCAACCTCTACCCCACCCGAGGCCATCCATAGCAAACCTCTCACACCTCCTCGTGCACCTCCATATCAGATTCCCAAACCATTTCAACCTCATTTTCCGCATCGTCTTACGCCGAAGTCACTCCTATCCTTCTCATGAATAATCTCATTTCTAACTCTATCTCTCCTAGTAAGTCCACACATCCATCGCAGCATCCTCATCTCCGCCACCTTAAACCTTTGGATATGGGAGTTCTTAACTGGATAACACTCTGCTCCGTACAACATAGCCAGTAGGAGTGCCACTCGGTAGGAACTTGTCTTTAAGTTTATGAGGCACTTTCTTATCACACAAGACTCCCAAAGCTAGCCTCCATTTCAATTACCCAGCACCAATACGATGTGTGGCATCCTCGTCAATCTCTTCATTCCCCTGAATCATAGACCTAAGATACTTGAAACTATTTCTCTTCCGAATGGCCCGGGAATCCAGCTTTACTACCACCACGTCAGCCTCCTGCGTCAAATCACTGAACTTGCACTTCAAGTATTTTGTCTTGGTCCTACTTAATCTAAACCCTTTACAACTCTAGGGTTTATCTCCAAACCTCCGACTTATCATTAACTCATCCCCGAGTCTCGTCCATGAGAACTACACCATTAACAAATAGCATACACCAATGTGCCTCCCATTGAATATGTCGCGTCAATACATCCATCACCAAGGCGAATAAAAACGGACTAACGAATCTATCCCTCGTGCAATCCTGTCAAAACAGGAAAGTGCTCCAAATCACCTCCTCCGTTCTCACATGAGTCTTCCCTCCATCATACATGTCCTGAATCGACCTAGTGTACGCCACGAGAACCCCTCTAGCCTCCAAGCATGTCCACAGAACCTCCCTAGGGACTTTGTCACACGCCTAGTCTTCGCTCCATCATACATGTACTGAATCGCCCTAGTGTACGCCACGAGAACCCCTCTAGCCTCCAAGCATCTCCATAGAACCTCCTTAGGAACTTTGTCACACGCCTTCTCCAGATCGAATGAACACCAAGTGTAAGTCCTTCCTCTCCCTAGGATTATAGATTGTTTTTTCTATTCTTTCGCTAACTTGTAAATATGACACCAGTACAACCCATATGTACTTTTTTATTCTTAATATATACAACCTGCTACATTTTAAAAAAAAAAATTATCATAATAGACTTTCTACGAAAAAACAGTCAATAATAGAACAAATGTTGATGTTTTATGCCAGATACACTGATATTGCAATCAGAATTCTAAAACAGACGCTATATACAACCTGCTACATTCTAAAAAAAAGTGCGGTCCTAATAGACTTTCTGCGAAAAAACAGTAAATAATGGAACAAATGGCTGATGCTTTACCCTAGATACACTGATATTGCAATCAGAATTCTAAAACAGCCGCTAGGAAATTGCTAACACCTTAAAATACAACCTAAGACATGAATGAAATTCAAGTATAGAACACATAATACTACGATTACACAAATTCATGCATTCCTAGACATTCAAGGGGCTAGAACTCTCCCAGAGATTCCCTTTTCATTTTCCTCAATATCTCCCTCTAACTATCCTGCCCTTTTCTACAGAAAAAAACACCCAATATATGTGTAACTGTCTCATGACAGTTATTAAGTTTTCCAATTGGTTATGTTGGCCTCCTAAAATAAGTTTTTAAGACTTGAGGCACATCATTACCTTCCCCTATAAGAGTCACCTTGTCCTCGAGGTGAGAAATTGCAGATTGATGATTGCATATTCCTCCCAATCGTTCTCAAATTCTGGTAGGATCTTCCACTTGATCAACACTTTCCACTTACCATTGATTAGCTTCCTGGTTTGTCTCACTGCTTCAGGTTCAACTTAAAGCTCCAAATCTTAGGAAATGGAGGTAGGTCAAAAGCAGGAGTAGTTGGGAGCAAGCACTTTCTTAACTGTAGAACATGAAACACTGAATGAATGCGAACTCCAACTGGTAACTCAACTAATAAGCTATGGCACCAATCTTTTCTGGAATCTTGAAAGGGCAATAAAAACAGTGACTGGATTTTTCATTAATCTTCTTAGCCAAAGAACGTAGTTTGTAGGGTCGAAATTCGAGATTTCACCAATCTCAAAAATCACTTCTCCACTATGTCGATCAGCTTGATTCTTCATTCTTTATTGTGCTTGTAACAGATGTTCTTTGAGTTTAGTCCAGATCAGATTTCTAGTGCACACCTGCTCATTTACTTCTTCCACCGTTGAAGTAATGTCATCCATGTGAAAAATCGATGGTGGATCCCTTCCGTATAATGCCTTAAAGGATGTCATACCTGCAGATCTATTAAAGGATGTATTAAACCAATACTCTGTCCAAGATAACCAGTGAGACCATTGGGACCAGTGTGTAGGATTTTCTCCTGCCATACAACGGAGATATGTCTCTAAACTCCTATTAACGACTTCTGTTTGCCCATCGGTTTCCAAATGATATGAAGAGCTATACCGTAAGGTAGTACCTGTTATTTTCGAATAATTCCCTCCAATTGGCTTACACGATCAGTCAGACATAATAGATTTAGAAAATCCATGCAATTTAACCACTTCCTCAATTGAAACAGCAGACACATCTTTGGCATTAAAAAGGTGTGAAAGTGGAACAAAATATGCATACTTAGTAAGATGATCCACCACAACCAATATAGCATCAAACCTATGGGATTTATGAAGACCAATAATGAAGTCCATACTTACATCCTCCCACACATGATGAGGTAAAGCCAGAGGTTGAAGTAACCCAGCAAGACTCAGAGTTTAAGACTTGTTATTTTGACAAATTTCACACCAAGAAACGAAGTCTTGCACATTCTTCTTCATACCTTCCCAATTGATATTCCTAGATAGTCTCTTATATGTGCGAAGATATGCCGAATGGCCTCCTATAGGAGAAGAATGAAACTCTTTCAATCGACTAGGTATTCGAGATAATCCTTTTGGCAAAACCAAGCATCCTTTGAATAGTAGACATCCATTCTTCATGTTATATTTGTCATCTGTTTGTTGTCCTGAAATTAACTTCTGCAAAATAGAAGTCATTTTGGTGTCTCGTTGTACTTCTTGGTCCCATTCTTCCTTGTCTTCATATTTCCAAATTGAAAATGCATATAACTCTACAGATTCCCCGCATCTTGACAACGCATCAACCACTTTATTTTCAGCACACGTTTTGCACTTGATCTCAAACTTACAACCCATGAGTTTAGAGACCCATTTCTATTGATTCTCATCAATAACTCTCTATTCCAACAAAAATTTAAGGGCTTTTTAATCTGTTCTGATGATGAAATGGTGGCCCATCAAGTAGTGATTCCATCTCTTGACATCTAACACAATACCCATTAGCTCCCGTTCATATACCGAACATTGTCTTGCTCTAGAAGAAAGAATTCGACTGAAATAACGATAAGTTTACTAAAAAAGGGCAGCCTGGTGCACTAAAGCTCCCGCTATGCGCAGGGTCCTGGGAAGGGCCCCACTACAAAGGTGTATTGTACGCAGCTTTACCTTACATTTCAGCCAGAGGCTGTTTCCAAGGCTTGAACTCGTGACCTTCTGGTCACATGGCAGCAACTTTACCAGTTACTCCAAGGCTCCCCTTCAACGATAGGTTTACTATGTTGCATTAAAACTGCAAAAACACCAAATCCTAAAGCATCAATTTCAATTACAAAAGGCTGAGAAAAGTTTGACATCGCTAAAACAAGCACTTGAGTCATAGCCAACTCCAACGCCTCAAATGATTGTTGGGCTCGCTCTCCCATAAAAAGGCATCCTTTTTAAGTGAATCGGTCAAAGGGGCAACAACCTTACCATAGTTTTTTGACAAATTTTCTGTAATATCCTGATACATGCCAAATCGGCATTGAACATTCAAGGACTATAATCCAAGGTCAACACAAAGGGCACCATGATCATAAAGGAGGCAAGGATATGTTTGGGGAACTCTTTTCAAGCTCCTAAGAGCTCAACACCATATGTGGAGGATAGCTTGGAATCGAGAGACAAATTTATCCGAAGGCTTCAACAAGGAAGCAAGGCCGAGAACTACACACTCCAATGATTATTGATGAATTTAGATGTGTTTCAAGCCATTTTGATACCATTTAATCCGTGTTTTAGAGTGTCCAATGCATACAAGGACCGAGGGTCATTGGAGAGGTCGTTGGAGGGTAAAACGAAGCTTGAAGGCATTCTGAAGTGACCTGCGACCTAACCTGCGCTCACAAGTCATCCACCTGCACCAACAGGTGCTTCATCTGCGCCAACAGATGCCCATCTGCGTGGGCATGTGGGCCAAACCTAGCCAACTTGCTTGTTTTGTTGAATTGAGTCACATTTGGGCCTATATATGTAATAAATAGCCCGTGGCTATAAATACAAGTTTCGTTAGCTTATTTTCTTGATTGTTGAATCATAATGAATTATACACTTGAGAGTGTAAGGACTAGGATTAGCTTGAGCTGAACGTTTGTTTTGAAACGTGGGTTACTTAGGGAGATCAATTCCCTTGTAGTCTACGTAAGAGATAGGTGTTTGATTGTATTTGAAAGAAAGGTCTTAGAATTTGATACATCCTAGATTTTTTCACCTGCCTTCTTTCTCTTTCCTCCGTCTCCGGCCACTCATAGCCATCGCCGTTACCAATCTCCTATTTTTCACTTCGACGACGACGGCGGCGATGACTGTTCTCCTTCACCTACTTCCCCGCTATTAATTCCTCAAGTTTCTTAGCAAGGAATCAAGCTTCAAGAATTCAAGAACATTGTTTCCGACCATCTCGCCAAAATAGAAGAGTCCTTTTGTACCAAGGATCTGACCGGCGAATAACCATCTCTTCGGAGTAGAATTTCCGACCATCTCATCGGAATATAATTTCCGACCATCTCGTCGGAATAGAATTTCCGATAAAACTTCCTCCGGCAACTTCTCCGACAACCAGATTTGTGTTCATTCTTCTTCTTTCGGCTCTCTTTCTTGTGTTTTATAGCCCCTTTCAGGTACTTGAAGTTCGGTGCAATCTTCTATGGCATACATTTTCCGACGTACAGTACATTTTCCGGTGATCGAGTTAAGGGACGGTATCAGCAGTAGATAAAGGTGACGACAGCAATTCCAACGACCAATTTTGACATCAAATTGCCGGAATCCGAAGAACAGATTCAAGAACACGTACTCACTTCATCTTCATCTCGGATCAGGTGCACTTGTTTCATCTTTTCTAGTTTATTTGGTCTAGATTTCTTGACTATTGAAGGCGGATACGTCCTGCCTTGTTTGATGTATACATTTTTCATCTCTTCTGGTTTTTATTTGCCTATTTAGCTGTTTTTAGCTGTACCCTATTGCTCGCCGTGTTTTTTGCCTCTTTTTTTCTTCGTTTTCTACTATTGTATCCTTTTGAGTGGTGGTTGGGGTGATAGATGGTGGATTAGGGTCATGTCATAGGTTGGGGTCGGGACTGGGATCGGGTCTAGGTGCGAGTCTAGGGTTGGGGGCAAAGGGGAGTAAGGCTAGGTAGGATAAGGGTGCTTCTAGGTTGAGAGTTGGGTCCTGGAACATAGGGTCGCTTCAAGGTAAGTCTATAGAGCTGGTGAAAATTCTTAAAAAGAGGAGGGTTAGTATAGCGTGTGTCCAGTAAAACTAAATAGGTAGGCACTAAGGCAAGAGATATGGATGGTTATAAGTTGTGGTACTCGGATAGCATGAGACATAGAAATTGGGTAGGTATCTTAGTAGAAGAACTTAGGGAGCAGGTGGTAGAGGTTAAGAGAGTTAGTGATAGGTTGATGTCTATTAAGTTGGTCATTGGAGGGTCTACGGTGAATGTTATTAGTGCCTACGCTCCGCAAGTAGATTTGGACGAGGAAGAGAAGAAAAGCTTTTGGGAGGTGTTAGACGAGGTGGTGAGGAGCGTCCCGAGCACCGAGAAGCTTTTCGTGGGAGGAGATTTCAATGGGCATATTGGGTCTTTGTCGAGGGGTTATGATGAAGTGCATGGCGATTTCGGTTTTAGGGAGAGGAATGAAGGAGTAGCTTCTCTTTTGGATTTTTCTAGGGCTTTTGGGTTGTGGATAGCGAATTTGCACTTTCCGAAGGAGGAACACCTTATTACGTTTCGCAGTTCAGTGGTTCAGTGGCCAAGACTCAAATAGACTTTTTGCTTCTTAGAAAGGGTGATAGAGCCCCCGGACACAGCGCATAGCGGTAGCTTTAGTGCACCGGGCTGCCCTTTTTTTTAGAAAGGGTGATAGAGCGCTATGTAAAGATTGTAAAGTCATACCTATCGAGAATCTTTCGACTCAACATAGGTTGTTGGTGATGGACTTGGTAATCAATAAGGGCACAAAGAAGAGGAGTGTAGAGGGGCTCAACCCAGGATTAAGTGGGTTAGCTTGACTTTGGCTAATGCTTTGGAAATGGGGGAGAAGTTGAAGAGTAGGGAGCTTGGAAGAGTAGAGGGGATGTGGATAATATGTGGGAGACGACTGCTAGTTGCATTAAGGAGACTGCTGGAGAGGTGTTTGGTGTCTCGAGAGGTCGATCTGGCAAGCATCGAGGGGACTGGTGGTGGAACGAAGAGGTTAAGAGGAAGGTGGAGTCTAAGAAGGTGGTTTATGCTAAGTTGGTTGAGAGCAAGGATGATGAGGAGAGGCAAACGAATAAGGAGGAGTATAAGGTAGCTAAAATATAGGCTAAGTTAGCTGTTACAGCGGCTAAGACAACAAATTTTGAGAGCTTGTATGCGGCATTAGAGAAAAAAGATGGGGATAAGAAGTTGTATAGGCTTGCCAAAGCCAGGGAGCGGAGGGCTCGTGACCTTGACCAAGTGAAGTGCATCAAGGGAGAGGATGGTACAGTGTTGGTTGAGGATGCCCTCATTAGGAAGAGGTGGCAGTCCTATTTTCATCAACTTTTGAACGACGGAGGGGACAAAGGGTTCATGTTAGGGGACTTGGAGAAATTTGAGGAGTGTCGCGATTATGGTTATTGTAGGCGTATCAAGGTTGAGAAGGTCAAGGGCTATTCGCAGGATGCAGCGGGGTAGGGCGACGGGGCCAGACGAGTTTCTAGTGGATTTTTGGAAGAGCACTGGCAGGGCAGGTTTGGAGTGGTTGACAAGGTTGTTTAACATCATTTTTAGGGCGGCGAAGATGCCTGAAGCGTGGAGGCGGAGTACGATGATTCCATTATATAAGAACAAGGAAGACATCCAGAGTTGCAACAACTATAGAGGTATTAAGTTGTTGAGTCATACTATGAAGGTTTAGGAAAAGGTGATAGAGTTGAGGCTGAGAAGGATTGTGACTATCTCTGAGAATCAGTTCGGTTTCACGATAAGTCGCTCGACTATTGAGGCCATTCACCTTGTGAGGAGATTAGTGGAGCAATTTCGGGAGAGGAAGGAATTGCACATGGTGTTTATTGATCTTGAGAATGCATATGACAGAGTTTCCAGGGAGATTCTGTGGAGGTGCTTGGAGGCTAGAGAAGTGCCCGTGGCGTACACTAGGTCGATTCAAGACATATATGACGGTGCGAAGACTCGTGTGAGGACGGTAAGCAGAGATTCGAAGCACATTCCAATTTTGATGGGTTACACCAGGGATCGACTCTTAGCCTTTTTTTATTTGCCTCGGTGATGGATGTTTTGACACGACATATTCAAGAAGAGGTGTCTTGATGTATGTTATTTGCGGATGATGTGGTACTGATTGACGAGACTCAGGGAGGAGTTAATGATAAGTTGGAGATTTGGAGACAGACGTTGGAGTCTAAAGGATCTCAGTTGAGCAGGACCATGACGGAGTACTTGAAGTGTAAAAGTTTAGTAATGTGTCGCATGAGGCTGGCGTGGTTGTGAAGCTGGACTCTCGGGCCATTCAAAAGAGAGAGTTTCAAGTATCTGGGGTCTATGATTCAATGATTCAGGGCAATGGTGGGATTAACGAGGATATCACACATCATATTGGGACAGGGTGGTTGAAATAAAGGCTCGCTCCGGGAGTTTTATGTGATAAGAAGGTGCCCCCGAAGCTTAAAGGTAAGTTCTACAGAGTGGCGATCCGACCGGCTATGTTGTATGGAGCGGAGTGTTGGCCAATTAAGAACTCCCACATCCAAAAGTTGAAGGTGGCGAAGATGAGGATGTTGCGATGGATGTGTGGCCATACCAGAAGAGATAGGGTGAGGAATGAGATTATTCGAGAGAAGGTGGGAGTTGCTTGGTGGAGGAAGAAATGCGAGAAGTGAGGTTACGTTGGTTCGGGCACGTGATGAGAAGGGGCTCTGATGTTCCTGTGCGGAGGTGTGATACCTTGGCTATGGATGGTTTTAGGCGGGGTAGAGATAGGCCGAAGAAATATTGGAGGGAGGTGATTAGGCATGATATGGAACAGTTACAGCTTACAGAAGACATGACCCTTGATAGGAAGGTGTGGAGGACGCGGACTAGGGTAGAGGGTTAGGGGGTGGGAGTGCGTCAGTAACAGTAGGGGAGCGTTCTCTTATGTCTGAAGTTTCTTATTCGTGGTGTTGTGTGATGTCTATGGTTTCGCTTAGATAGTTTTTAGTATTATCTTTTGGCTAGCGGTGTTAGTTTATTTTGCATACTGTACTAGTTTATATGCATTTATGTTTTGTGTTTGTTATATTGTTATCGGTCCTAAGCCGGGGTTCTATGGGAAACAGCCTCTCTACTTCACCCGAGGTAGTGGTATGGTCTGCGTACACTCTAACCTCCCCAGACCCACTATGTGGGAATACACTAGGTATGTTGTTGTTGTTGTATCTATCTATCCATATATCCTTTAATTTCTTGCATTTTAGATTCTATCGTTTTCTTTGTTTTCGTTTTCGTCTTCCGCATTTTGTGGGTTATCATATCCAGTGAGCCCCAAAAAAACCCAGCAAAGACTTGATATCCCTAGGAACTGGCCAAGATATCATACTCTCAATCTTGGAGGGATCAGCTTGCACTCCCATTCAGAGGAAATGATATGGCCTAGATATTTAAGTTTAAGTTGACCAAACATGCATCTTTTTGTTGATTACCAGTTGATTCTCTTTGAGAATATTCAAAACAACCTTCAGATGCCCAAGATGTGAGGCATCATACAACACAACAACATACCTAGTGTATTCCTACTGGGGAGGGTAAAATGTAGGCAGCCCATACCACTACTTCTGAAGTAGAGGACTTCCCAGATAGACCCCCGGCTCAGGACAAAAAGATTGTAACCAAAGTTGTAATAAAACATGAAACAAGATGAAATAACATAAATAAGACGCCCACAAATAATATTATACACTATCAAACCAAAAGCACACTCCTCACCCAAACTCCAACCTATGTGCAAAACACTACGACTACTAGTCAGGCTACACCAAAGCACTTCTATCTACTGTCTACGACTCACGCACACACACTAGCCCTCTAACCTAATTCGCATCCTTCATACCTTCCTATCTAGGGTCATGTCCTCAGTAAGCTGTAACTGCTCCATGTCATGTCAAAACACCTCTCTCCGATATTTCTGCGGCCTACCTCTACCCCGCCTGAAACCATCCAAAACCAACCTGTCACACCTACAACTAGGGCATCACTGCCCTTCCTCATCACATGCCCAAACCATCTCAACCTCACTTCCCGCATTTTATCCTCCACCGAAGCAACTCTTACCTTCTCCTATATAGTCTCATTCCTGACTCTATCTCCCCTAGTAAGTCCACGCATCCAACGCAACATCCTCGATCCGCCACCTTCAACTTTTGGATGTGAGAGCTCTTGACTGGTCAACGCTCCACTCCTTACAACATGACCGGACGGACTGCCACTTTATAGAATTTTCCTTTAAGCTTGGGAGGCACCTTCTTATCACATAAAACTTCCGAAGCGAGCCTCCATTTCATCCACTCTGCCCCAATACGGTGACATTCTCGTTAATCTCTCCATTTCCCTGAATCATAGACCCAAGATACTTAAAATTATCTCTCTTACAAACAACCTGGAAGTACATCTTCACTACCACCTCATCCTCATGTGTCAAGTCACTGAACTTGCATTCCAAGTACTCCATCTTGGTCCTACTAAACCTGAACACTTTAGACTTAGGGTTTGTCTCCAAGCCCCAAATTTATCATTAACACCCACACTTACCCCCGAATCTCACCAATCAAAACTACACCATCCGCAAATAGCATACACCAAGGCACCTCTCCTTGAATTCTCCGCATCAAAACACCTATCACCAAGGCAAATAAAAACGATCTAAGAGTTAATCCCTAGTGCAACCCAGTCAAAACAAAGAAATGTTCTGAATCTTCTCCCGCCGTCCTCACCCTCATCTTCGCCCCATCATTCATGTCCTTGGTCAATCTGATGTACACCACAGGGACCTCTCTAGCCTCCAAGCATCTCCAAAGAACCTCCCCAGGGACTGTCATACGCCTTCCCCAGGTCAATAAACACCATGTGTAAGTCCTTCTTCTCCCTATACTGCTCCACTAGTCTCTGCACAAGGTGAATTGCCTCTGTCGTCGAGCGACTGGGCATAAATCAAAATTGATTCTCAAAAATAGACACAATCCTCCTCAACCTCCGCTCGACCACCCTCTCCAAATCTTCATAGTGTGACTCAACAACTTAATATCTCTGTAGTTGTTGCAACTCTGAATGTCACCCTTATTCTTGTATAAAGGAATCACCGTACTCCATCTCTAAGCCTCGGGCATCTTTGCAGTCCTAAAAATAACGTTAAACAATTTGATCAGCCACCTTAAACCTGCCCCACCAGTATACTTCCAAAAATCCACCGAAGTCTCATCAGACCCCATTGTATACCCCCTATGCATCCTACGAATAGCCTCTTTGACCTCTTCAACCTTTATATGTCTACAATAACCAAAATCAGGATACTCTTCTGTGTGCTCCAACTCCCCTAACACGATGTGAAGCATAGTCCCTACCTAAGTTGCTCGGACTCTTCAAAAATGTCTACGGATCCTCCAAAAATAGCGTATTTTTTAAGGGTTCGACACGGGTGCGGCAATATTTTTGAAGAGTCCGAGCAACTTAGGTCCCCACTGCAAATCAAAATATCATCAAAGAATACTAGAACAAATTTCCGCAAATAATCTGTAAAACATCATTCATCAGTGATTGAAAAGTCGAGGGTGCATTAGTCAAGCCAAATGGCATGATCATAAACTCATAATGTCCCTCATGGGTGTGAAAGACTGTTTTTTCTTCATCTCTGGCTTGAATGCAAATTTGATGATAACCCGACTTAAAGATCCAACTTTGTAAATATAGTGGCCCCCCGCTCATCCAGTAACTCATCAATCCATGGTATTAGAAATATGTCAGGGATTATGATATCATTAAGAGCTCAATAATCCACGCAAAATCACCAACTTCCATCCTTCTTCTTAACCAGTAATACTAGACTAGAATAAGGACTAAAACTAGCCTTAATCATTCTAGCAACCGACATCTCTTTGACCGAAAGTTCGATCTCCGATTTTTGAGAATAAGAATATCGATATGGAAATGTTCGACGGTTGTGCTCCAGAGTGAAGAGTAATAGCATGATCCCAAGAACGACTTGGTGTTAGGCCCAAGGCTTGCTACCTATTTCTGGATAATCAGATAATAACTTTTCAATCTCCTTTGATTTTATAGTTTCTTCATCTTCAGTTTTTGTTACCTAATTCAACTCGACCAAAAATCTTTAGTTCCCTTTTTTTAGTAAATTGGACATGGCTTTGAGTGATACTACTATGTGAACCATAGCTAGATCCCCTCGAAGCAACACTGATCTTCCCGCATCATTGAATTTCATGGTAAGAAGTTTCCAATTTACCCTCATCTCACCTAGTGTGACTAACCATTCCATCCCTAAAACCAAATTAGTTCACCTTAATTCGAAAAGAAAATATTGTTGGTTGATTTGGATTCCTTGTATGTCCATCCTTACCTTTTTGCAAATTTTACTCCCGCTAACCTGTTCACCATTAACAATTATTACTTCAAATCTTTTGGTCTTCTTAATAGGTAATTGCAGATGATGAGCAAGGGTGGAAGATATAAAATTACGGTAGCCGCGCTATCGACCAAAACAATTACGTTGTGCCATGAATCTTCCCTATGAATTTCATTGTTCTACATTATGTAAGTCTCAGCTGAATTCATAGTCAACACCATCATAGTACCCTTCGTTTCCTCTTCAACTAAATCTTCTATGGTAGGCTCAAAGAATTCTTTGTATCATCATCATCTATGTTAGGTGTCACTGGAACAATCAATAGGTTGTTAAAGCCGACTATTTTTACCATGACGATTGGGGCCAAATTTTACACTACATCTGAAACATAACCCTAGTTGTCTTTTTCGAGCAAATTCTGAATCAGACAACTTTCTGAATTGTCCCTCGGATTTTGCTACTGAAGAGTTGAAGCTAATAGACTTTGCGGCGGGATGCAATGGTGAATCAGTGTTATCACCTGTTGTTCCGGCTCTTGAGTCCCGTGCTTCTAGAATATTTGCAACTCGATGATAATCGCTTCAGGAATTTCATTCACTGCAAAATATTATTCCACTCTGAAAATCCATCCTAAAGGATCCTCTCATTTGAAAACTGAAAATTGTAGTTTCCGAAACTTCTTCCCATCTTTTTCTCTGTTGACACTGCTTCCCTCTTCTTGGTTTCCAACGGATCTAGTTTGAGAAGGGGATTTTTTGTCGTCACAGTTGGCCCTTATGCTTGAATTCTAGCAAGAAACACTCTCATTTCTTGAAACCATCCTTCCAATTTTCTGACATCTTCTAATTACCCCTGTCAAATTAGTCTCCATCTGTTCGACTCATCCCTCTATTTTACTCACCATACCCGAACATTACTGTTCTGATACCAAATTGATAGACTTTCTGCGAAAAAACAGTAAATACTGGAACAAATATTGATGTTTTACGCTAGATACATTAATATTACAACCAGAATTCTGAAACAACCACTACTAGCAAACTGCTAACACCTTAAAATACAACCTAAGACATGAATGAAATTCATACATGATACTAAGATTACACAAATTCATGCATTCCTAGACATTCGAAAGGCTAGAACTCTCCCAAAAAATTCCCTTTTCTTTTATTCTCAATATCTCCCTCTAACTGTCCCTATGTTGTGCGTCGGATTCGCCAAAGCTAGTGTATTTTTGGAGAATCCAGCATTGGTACGACATCGAAAGTGAAGAGTCCGCGCAAATTATAACTATCCTGCCTTTTTTCTACAAAAAAAAAAAACACCCAATACATGTGTAATTGTCTCGAGACAGTAACTAAGTTTTCTAATTGCTTATTTTGACCTCCAAGAATAAGCTTTTATAACTTGAGTCACATCAGATCCCAGCGCCCGTAAATTGACGATCGAAAACTTGAAAACAAGGAAGACAACTTATGTTAGTTGATGATGTTTTATGTGTTAGGATGCAGTGAAGACATAAGTCATCGCTTTTTACATTGTCAGTGGCTCCTTAGTGGCTCCTTGGTTATGGCAGGTCATCTTTAATTTGTTTGGATGCGGGTGGTTTTAAAGGAAAGAACTAGAAGACCTTTTAAGGGGGTAGGGAGTAATTTTGCGCAATTGAGTAATTGCCTCTTACCCTGTACTTCCTTTTGGTACCACACCTCTTTGTATAAAAGATTAGGTAACTTTTTCCAGAAAACCATATTCTTTTTGTAGGTTCTGTTTTTTTGGTATACCACTTGTTACATGCTTTTTTTACCCAAACATTCAATATTCTTTTTCTAGGTTTTCTCCTTTTTGGTATACCATTGTTACACGGTTTTTTCCCCAAATATTCAATAAAATGCTGCGCCCCTGTTCCCATTTAAGTGTCTTGATTTGAATAGGCACGGGCTTTACAAAAATAAGAAGGATTTGGTCTTAAACTAAAGATATGCGTAATGTACCAAAATGCCCTTTGAATCTTGTGATCTTAAACACACTATGCAGAATGTTGGAATTTGAAAGTTACCAAACCTAGAATGAGACTTATGAGACTTTCTTTTGAAACAAATTAAAAAAGAAAGACACTAAAATTGAAATGGAGGTATTATAACTTTTATCAAAAAAACACCAAATTCAAATGTACCAACAAACGAAGCAGGAAGGCGTAGCCAATTGAATAACAAAAGAGAGTACCTCTTTGAGATCAACCCATTCCCAAGTTTCATTTGGTGTATTGATATCATACACCAAAGCATGTCGACCCTAAACAAAAAATATGCAAGTTATAAGAGTTTGAAATTCACAGCACAATCAATTTGCTTGTGTAATCTGAAAGTAATGCAAAACCTAGAGGTCCTTAATTTACAAATAATAACCTGTATTTAGTTCATGGAACAGCATATCCATAATAAATATTTTGCTTGTCGATCCATTACTATATTAGTTTTAAAACAACCAGCAATTAAAGCAACTTCTGATTTAGAGAAATATTAAAAACTAAAAGCAACTTTGTCAAGTTTCAAGAAAAAAACTTGCCAAAAGATTAGGATTGCACCGAAAAGTTATAATTCAACAGGCCTTTATCAAAACTCAACAAGCCCTGCCCTCTACTACACGCAAAAAGGAAAGGTTAAGGCAATAGCAAGAAATCTGAAGTGTGAAAAGTTCCAACGAAGTATGTAAAGTTCTAATTAAAAGGACCAATCGAGAAGGAACGATAACACATTCCAAATAAAAAATTTGGCACACAGGGGGATCTCAAGAACTCATTGCCTCTCGTACTCACTCCCTTTCTCTAAATCTTGATCCTGAAAGAATAGGTAATTCATCTCCCTCTCTCTCTCTGTCTGACTGCAACCTTAAACTACACTCCCTTCCGGAAAAAAATGGCATTTTTGGCACGCAAGGAGAGCTATATTGGTAGCAAGTAACACTTAGAACGCACGATACTTTCTGATGATCATTTTTTACATAAGTATGGTGCCAGATAATGCACCCAATCCCCATTTATGCACAGTGAATAATCTCCAACATACTAATTAAATCCAGAACATACATCAACGGCACTGTAGTCGGTTATAATGGCCTCGTAGAAGTTGTTATCATCTGGCCACCGAGTCATCACTCTTCTCCCAATCAAGGGGTCACGCGGTCTTTCAGCAAGTTCACCAGAATGAAGAGCACTTGAAGAACCAGGACCAGCCTGCTGATAATGAACGGGCTTTGAAGAGGAGAACACTGGCTGGCCCTATTGAAAAGATCGAATGTATAACAAGTTAAAAGATACATTGATACCTATACCTTTTACTATAGGAAGATAGCTTCATTAGTTATCAAGAAAACATACAGCTCTAGACCTAAGTCCTCCATTTCCTGGTGCTGCTCCCCATTTTGCACCTGGAGTTGTAGGTTGCGTGTTTGCTGCAATTGTCTGATGGTGCAATGACTCCAACGGGGCACCAAGCGGCATTATCACAGATTGTGACATTTTAGACCTCTTTCTTGATCCAGAAACTGTTGGGCTGGGGAGTTGATCATGAACAGGTTGGTTTCCCATAGTCTTTCTCCACTCCCTGATCCTATGAATGAGGTTATCTGCATTGACCTTGGTTAGTAGGTCTCTGTGCTCATCGTCCGACACTCTCAGCTCTTTCCTGAGTTCTGTTATCAAGCTTTCCTTTTCCTGAATATTACAGATTCAGTAACGCATAGTGCCTACTCAAAAGAATGTTATATAAAGCCACAACAATGAATGTACGTTTTATACCCATGTAAGAGCATCAGACTGTGCTTTGAAAGCTCGAAGGACTGCACCATATGCTTCCTGCTCAAGGTTGTG
Source organism: Capsicum pubescens (assembly GCA_030864215.1). NCBI lineage: Eukaryota > Viridiplantae > Streptophyta > Magnoliopsida > Solanales > Solanaceae > Capsicum > Capsicum pubescens. Next base: position 224,900,029 of record CM061540.1, on the reverse strand, counting down.
AATTTGGACTTCCATATCAACATACATCCTTTGGAATGAAGCCGAACTTATACTAGACCTCCCGTTTCCACCTATAATGCTTCCTGCAGGGGCTCGATTATATTGTGATTGAGGCAGATCATCATCAGTACCTACATTAATAGCAAAACAAGGGAAAACACCATTGAACTAGAGATAGCTTTCACTAAGCCAAAAAGAGAATTACAAGAGACGTTATTTAAAAGGAATGCTTAGCAGCCCTTCTCCACAGGCACAGTACAATAACACAGTAAAAAGGTTGGTGAACATATTTTGTCTTTATGGTAAGACATTACCTAACCAAATGCTTAATATGACTTTATGGTAGGACACCACCTTAACAAAGTGATATCTAAATGGCGAACTGAGGGAGGGAAGGCGGGAGGAGAGAAAATAAGCAGCTACTTTCATTCAAAGGGAGGGAGGGAGGGGGGGAGAGAAAATTTAGATGTGTGCAATGCAAAGAGTTGGTTACAAACCTCACCTAGATTTATATCTGAGGTGCTAATAGTGCATCTTTTGATTGGCCCAGGCAGACACTGTAAGCAACACAATAAGCAAAGAAAATATACAACTCATTCTTCTGTAAGAATGCGACAAGAGACATTAAAGGGCAACAAAGTTGTCTTTTATTGCACGTCACAATGGGAAAAAGTTTGTCAAATAGTGAAACACTTAATATTGGAAAGACACATCTGAAACAAAAAAGGGAACTCCAAATGATTTTATAATCATAATTGTATATACAAAAGAGAAAGCAGTAAAAAATCCATTGTTGAAAATATTAATCATCGAAAGAAAAACTAGAATAAATGGACAACTAATATAATAAGAATAAGTCACAAGTGTCCACACCCGCAAGTCAATTTACATTTTGCATCTTCTCAACTTTCTTAATTTTGATGATAACGGTAAGATTATTTCCCTATACTATCTTAATTGCAAGTGTTTCTATATTTTTAAGGTGACAGAACTAGAAACACAAAGCTTCCTAACTCCATTGCTACAAAGACCACAAGATGATCCGTGAAAAAACTTTGCTAAGCAAGAAAGCATCAAATTTAGTCCAAAAGCTTCATAATCAACCCCCTCCACCCAACCGATCCCTAATGGTTCCCCAGTATTTCATGAGTTAGCTACCTAAAATGCGCGGACTCTTCATTTTTGCTACCAAAATTGTGTTGACACAACACGACATGGGTGCATGATTAGTGTGGAATTCGGTCAACCAACATAGGATACTTTGAGCAGAGTCCGTGGACAAATTTGGGGGGTGGGGACACTTGAGATTTTGATTTCTCAAAATAAAAGATAATACAGATTTAGACATGGAAATGACATAGCTCTAATCCTTTTCAGCTTTTCCTCTTAGTCAATATTTGTTATTTATAAATATTTTCTTTCTCATAGAAAAGAGGAACGATTTCTAAATTAATTGTTGTTTTTGTTTTTTTGGAACCCCAGGAAAACCCATAACCTCTGCCACTGCTTCTAGCCTTTGGGCGAGCACTTTGTGGTAACCTTCTCACTGTGCAATAGCTCGCAAACCATACCAGAGATCTAAACCGCACTAGGCAAGCCCCATGCGACGAGCTCATAGTTGCGCGGCAGATCGAGGTTGGATTCGATCCCTAGTCTCCCACATTTAAAACCCACCTCCCAACCACAACCATGCCCAGGAAAAAGAGATACGTTATAATTGTTAGCATGTTGCATTTTGACAATAAATTTATGATTTTAATGCCCATCTTAGAGAATGGAAGATTGAAGTCTACAACATAAATGTACGTTTTGCACGAAATGTCTCTCAAAATTTAAAATACCTTTGAAGCTATATTTTTATAATTTTGAATTTTTTAGCTGAATCTCAGCACTCGTATCCCTACCTAGATCCGTACCCTCGAATCTTAGATTTTGATTTTTAAAATCCAACCCTCGAATATTCGCACCTGAGTCCAAGCAACCTAGTTAGCTCCTAAATAAGCGCAGGGAGATTTGGAGCGTGTGATCATTTCAAGAAAGAAAATGGGTGGACAGTCCTAGATAGGGTTGGGCATAAAATACCGAAAACCGAATTACCGAACCGAACCGAACTGCAAAATTTGGTAATTAGTATTCAGTAATTCGGTATTTAGTATTGGTATTTGGGAGTAAAATTTCAATATTTCGATATTCGGGATTGGGTTTGGTACAAGATATTAATATCATTTGGTATTTGGTATTTACCTAATATCAAATTCTATATATATATATATACATACATATATATATATACATATATATGTGTATGTATATATATATATATATGTCTAACCAACCCAATAGACAATAGTATTAGTCATCCCAAAGAATCTCTTGGACCTTGGTAATATATTCGTAAAAAGCAACAAAAAGAATACTAAATAGGTTTTCTATTTAATATACTCCTTGAAATTTAAACATACAGTTGCACATCTTCAACTTTAATATGGTATTACCAAATACCGTACCAAACCGAAGTTTAATTTACCGATTACCGAACCGATGTTTAAAAGTATGGTATGTGGTATCTACATTCAAATAACGATTACCGAATTACCGAACCCAAACTTTAAAAATACCGAACCAACTACCGAACGCCCACCCCTAGTCCTAGACAATATTTATTACATATTTCCTTAAATCCAATGTTTTCAAAAGCAAATGCACCAAAAGTGACAAGGTTCATGGGACTTGAAGCGAGACGTGAAGTGCACAATTTATGTCAAACTAAAATAGTAAGCATATAACAATTCAGTAATATAATGACCAATTTCAATTGCATTTACTAATTTTAGCATCCAATATACAATAATGTACTCCCTCCGTTCCTAAATACTTGTCATCCTTACTAAAAGCAGTTGATCCACAATACTAGTTATCTAGAAAGCCAAGATATAATTAGTTGTTTGTTCCATTTTTACCCTTAGTCATAAATATGGGGAGATATTAATGTTGTGCAAAGAGGAAAAATATTAAATTGGAAGGAGTAATAAATAATGACAATTTAGTCATATTTGGTTATAAAAAAAAAAATGATAATTTAGTCATGTTACCCTCTAATGGAGGGTGTAGATATTAAGCTCTCTCAAAGTTGAGCTTCAAAATACCAATATTGTTGGGACAACTTTGTGCACCATGGTTTGAAGCGCATACATCTCTAATGGATTCAGAACAAGAGTCTTAGAGCAACTAGTAGAGTTGTTGGCATGTGACCTGGAGGTCGCGTGTTCAAGCCGTGGAAACAGCCTCTTGCAGAAATGCAAGGTAAGGCTACATAAATAAACCCTTGTAGTTCGACCCTTCCCCGGATCCCGCGCATAGACGAATCTTTAATGTATTAGCTGACATTTACTTCTCTAATGGACTCACTCATGAAGTGATAACCCCTCGTTTCACATCGTTGTATCACTGAGTAAAGAAACGATGGATTTTATTAACAGAAATTAAATCTAGACTCGAGAAGAGAAAGAAAATGGAAGCAAGAACAGATAGCCTTATTTTCTCCAAGTAATTCAGAATAAAACCCTTCACTCCAAAGATTGTAAACAATCAGTACAATACATGTTTAATAGGGTGATAAATATTCTCTCGACGAGTATCGAAAGAAAAAGAAGATAAAGTTTGCATTCTAAGACTTAACACCTCCCCCCTTCACTCCAAAGATTGTAAACAATCAGTACAATACATGTTTAATAGGGTGATAAATATTCTCTCGATGAGTATCGAAAGAAAAAGAAGAAGATAAAGCTTGCATTCTAAGACTTAACACCTCCCCCCTCCTTTAAAGGAGAATAATAGAAAGGACAAGAATTAACCATTAACCCATGCTTGGAAACTACATATAAGGGGATGAAAACGAAAGAGAAAAGTACAGAATTAAAGACTTGACTTTTCCAGGGAATAAAAAGGTGACGATACAGATTTGCATTTCAGCAAGTTAGATGTATCAGGATATTTGTGATACTTTCTTAAACTATAGATTCCATGTATTGAGTTTACAACAACAAATTCACTCAATCAGCAATCAGAACAATAAAGGCATAACCTCTCTATGAATAGCATGTTATGGCGACATAACATAATGAGCAGATAAAAATATAAAATTTCACCGAACCATCGCCAAAAATAAATTCAAAACATCTAAAGCGGAAAGGGAAAAAAACATGTCACAACATAAAGCATTATAACAAAAGAGAAAAGCCACCAGACCATGCCCCAGTTTTCAGAGGTAATCCAGTGGAATTCACAACTAAATTTACAGAATACGAGCCCCTTTATAGGTAGGGGTGGCAATGGAGCGGGGCGGGGGCGGGGGCGGGGCGGATTTTTTCTAAACCCTCAAATTTAAAAACCTCCCCGCATCAACTTTAAACCCGCATAAACCCGCCCCACACTCATAACTGCGCATACCCGCCCTGCACCGCCCCACTTTTTGTTTTTTCTTTTTTGAAAAATTTGTAACTCCACTAGAAATTTGCAACTAGAAAGTATAAAAGGGCAGCCCGGTGCAACTAGAAAGTAGTAACAATCAATTTCTATTATATCACTTTTCACTAAGAAATTGTCAGAGAGGTATCGGGTATACAAGCAATGATCAAATATCATATTTTCATTAAAATGAATAAAGAAATTAAAATTAGAGATCAATCAGTTTATCTAATTATTCGTGCAAAGTGATTTAATAAGGAAAAAACTTTAAACTTTTGTTTGATATTTTGAGTCATAAAATCATTTTACCAATTTCAAAAAAAAAAGTTATTAAATTGTTTATCTTTAGTGTTATACATGTCGTTAAGTATCATAAAATTTTAAATAAAAAATACATAGAATTTTAGGTGGATTCACGAAGATAATACTAACTTTTAGCTTTTTTTTTTTGTTTAAACCTGCATATACAGCAACCCGCACCGCCTCGCATCATTTAGAAAAAAATTACTTCAACCCGTCCAGCACCCACATAGTCTAAAACCCGCACCCTCTCCGCCCCATTGTCATCCCTATTTAGAAACCTAAAATATACAACAACAACAGATTAAATAGAATGAGGACACATGAATAATCTTTTCTTCCTCTCGAGAAAAGCTGCCTTTGAATCTTGGAATAAGGACTAATATTCTGAGAGCAATTCAAGAAAGTCTGAAGGGCCAAAACCCTAAATCAATCTAGAGAAATATACAAGAAATCAGGGACTTACCGCTGCTGTCTATAAGTTCACAGTCCATATACCAAGAAACTAATAACAAAACACCAGATCTTCAAACTATATTAATCAAGAAAGCTTCAGAAATCCTATGAAATGAAACGGCTGATGGAGAAAAGATTGTTGCTTTTTTTTTTTCATTTATGACCTGTGCTGATGAAACAAGCACGGGTTCGACGCTCCTACAGACAATTTAGAGTTATACAATTGCTTATTTAAGAAGCATTTTTATAAAAATGAGTTTTTTAGGAAAGTGCTTTAGGAAAAAAAAAAAAAATTATGTTTGATAAATTTATTTGAAAAGTGTTTTTGATAATTAAATTATATTTAAATAATTTTTTTCAAAAAGTATTTTTTTGAGATAAATGATCAAAAAGGACATTTATCAATAGACTTTTATTATTAAAATTAAATTATAAAGAAAAATTATTTTAAATATCTATTATAATATTTTAAATTAATCTTTTTAAATTTAATTAAAAAGCACGTACTCTAAAATTTTTAATTAATATTTATATATATAAATACATTAAAAAAATTAAATGGTGATATATTGGTTAAATAATTTAAACATTACTTAAAACATCAAACAAAAATCAATACAGAAGTCATTTCATAAATTAAATCACTATATATGAAAAAATTAACAACAAAAATAATTAGACCTTCATACATCACAAAAATTCTCAACAATTTTATTCCTAATTTTATTACGCAATGTCTCCATACTTGTAGAACATATGTCTTGTATTTCTGAAGGTATACCAAAAGGCTGGTCTACTTCTTCGATCTCTGTGATGATATCTTCGTTAGCATAATAATTAAAGTCTTTTTTAATATATTTTTATGGTGTCAAAATTTACTACGAAAAAACAGTCATCATATGTATATATATATATATATATATATATACACACAATATTTTAACAAATATGTCACTTTTCATGAATTATTTATTTAAAAATAAATATTCGAGAAAAAATTTATATGTGATATCAAAATATAATCTTATAACGCGATTCATCTGTCAATTGTTATTACTAATAATATTAAAATAATTTATATATTCTTTAGTCATCATCATCAATGATATTTTTAAATTTATTTAAAGAAAATGAGTGGAAATAAAATAATAATATATAAATCATAAAGAATTATGACGTAAATATAAAATATAAATTTTTAAAAATCAAATATTAATTTTATATATATATACATATATTTGTGTGTGTGATAGGGATATTTTTGTATTCTGCTTCTACTTCTGCTTATTTTAAGAAGCAGAAATTTTTTGCTTCTTCCCAGAAGCAGAAAAACTGCTTCTGCTTATTTTTAAAAGCATTTTTGCAAGTTTACCAAACACCTTTTTTTTAAGTGTTTTTTTCTCAAAATAAGTGCTTATTTTGGGAAATAAGCAATCCCAAACAGGCTATTAAGGACCAACAAGAGAGGATTGGGTTCAAGTGTAAAAAAAAAAGACAAGATTTAGGCTGCATTTGTTTTTTTTAATATTCAGACGTCCGAATTTAAATGCATATCTGAATTATTAATATGTTATCTCTAGATTGAAAACTAAATCATTAAACTGTTTGTTTTTCACCATCTGAGTGTGCAAAAATTATTTATTTGAATGTATAATAAAATAAAAAATACAATTTAAACAAAAATTTAATTATATATTACAAAAGTATGTAATTTAATACAACAAAATTATAATTTAATTGAGAAAAAATATTTATGTTTCTTAGTGATAGTGGAGATAGTTTATACTGGTGGTTGTGGTAACAATGATTGGTGTTAGTGATAAATAATGTTGATAGAGATAGTTGTGATGGTTGGTATAGTAGTGACTGTTATTATGGTAGCGATTGATGATGGTGGTGGTGATGTGACATTGCTTGATGTTAGTAGTTTGAGGTGTTGACTGTGTTGGTTGAAACATGAATGCATGATGGTTGATGATGTGTTGGTGCTAGTTGGAGATGTTGTTTGTTGGGATGGTGGAGATGGTTGTTAGTAGAGATAAATTGTAGCGATGGTAGTTGTTGTAGTGATGGTAGAGGTGGTGTTACTAATGACAATGGTGCTGGCGGCCGAAAAATGTGTGGAGATTGTGATGTATTAATGGTAGTTAGTAGTGATACTAGTTGTGATAGATGAGTTGGTCGGTAGTAGGGATTGACTGGTAGTGGTTGATGATAGTGGTTCTATCGAAGGCGATGGTGGCGGTGAATATAATAGAATAATAGAGGTAGTAGGTGGGGTAGTGGTTGACAATAGTGGTTAGTAGCAATATTTGTTATTGATGGTGGTTGTGATGGTGGAGGTGGTTGGTGGTGATGGGTGGTGGTTGACAATGGTAGGAGTGGTAGAGGTGGTTAGTGGTGGTAACTGTTGATTATGAATAGAATGGTGAATATTATCAAACACCATAATATCTCTTTAGACCTATTAAGACTCGATTCTAGATCTGAATGATTAAGACCTATTCAGACCTATTAAGGGCTAAAATCTTAATAAAAACAAACACACATAATGGTCTGAAGTCTGAACCATTCAGATTCTAACTTCCATTAAGTGCAAACAAATAAAGCCTTAAAGGAATGGGAATTTATACATGTAAACCCCAATTTTTGTAGAACACGAGAAAACAAAAATTATGGTCTCTACCAAGAAAAATTTAATAGGAATTCTTTTTTCTCTCGAAAACTTAATCATTTTTTAATTTTAAGAGGAAATTTTTATTTTAAATCGATCAAAATATTTGTATGGCTAATATATGTATTGTTAATAAAAAATTGTTTGGATTATATTTTTTTTTTTTTCAATTATTTGGATTATATTTAAGTACTAAAGTTTAGTCTAATAAATAATCCCTCTGTCCCAAATTACCCGTCCTAAATTTTTTAATTTGATTTCTCAGTTTACTTGTTTTTTTCGTTAATCAATACGAGACAATTTTTTTTTCATGTTTTACCCGTTGCATTAATTACTTTTTCTTCAAATTAAAATGTAAACATCATTTAATAGGGGTATAATAGTAAACTAGGCATGTTATTATTTATTTTTCATAATCAATGTGTCATCTCAATTTGGGACAGGTAATTTGAGACGGAGGAAGTATTAATATAATCGGGTTAATAAATTAATTTCAAGGCATGGATATAAATTAAAGGAAAAATCATATTTATATTTATATTTATCTCTATCTCTATCTATAATTTATATTTATATTTATATTCTATAATCTATCTATGATATATTAAAAGTGTGAAGAGCTTTAGAAATGTTTTTGTACTTTTTATCCTTTGTTAAAAGTCTTTGTTTTAGACAAAATCATATTTTCACTATTTTTTCTAATATTTAAGAATTAAAAATTAATTAAATATATTTATGGAAAAACTTTTCCTTATTAGATGTCATCAGAATTAATGACAACTAATATTTTTTCATTAATTTAAGAATTTTAAATCAACTAAATTTGATTTTAAGAAGATTTGAAAAATCTATAAATAAATATAAAAGCGTTAGAATAAGTAAAATTTAAGAAGTATGAAATTTTTAAAAGTTTTAAGTACGTAATAAGAATGTAATCAACGATTTTGTAAAAATTGACTTTAAAAGCTAAAAAAGATTTTAAATATGAAAAAAGAAAAAGAAAAATAATTGCACCACAAATATGGTTTAAATTGATGTGTCTCTGTTAGCCTCTGTTAGCAAGTGAAAGATGTACTGCATGACAAACGCAAAAATGTTTATTCATCAATCACTTGGAACTTCTGGTGGTAAAAGATATGTGTGCTTACACTAAAATCTATATTTATGTTTACATTATTATATTAAAGTGTGAAAAATATTTGAAAAGTGATTTAAACTTTTACACTTCATTTAAAATCTCCGCAATAGATAAAATTAGTTAATTTTAAATAATCAAACGTTACACGTGCGAGACACGTACAGTTAAACTAGTTATATTAAAAGTGTGAAGGTCTTAAAAAATATTATTTGAATTTTTTGTTCTTCGTTAAAAAATTTTGTTTTAGACAAAATCCGCTTTTCATTATTTTTCTCAAATTATAATTATACACAAATATTAATACTAGTTTAGGTGTATGCGTCTTGCGCGTGTACCCCACTTTAATGAGTTCAAACATTAAATTAAATAGGATATTTGCTTAAATAATAAAGATGAATATAATAGTTAAATTTAATATTTTTTGAGTATGTAAAGATTGAGAATTTATTTATTAAACCTAATCTTTATCAAAAATATTTTTAAAAGTCAATCGACATTCATCTACCATCTGTAAATTGCAACAAAATAATATAATGATAGAGACATCAAAATAATATAATTAAATCTAATCTTTACATACAAAATTTTTTCAAAGTCGTCCGACACTCATCTACCACCTGTAAATAATAACAAAATAATACGATAATAGTGATATCAAAATAATACAACAAAATCTAAACTTTACATAAAAAAATTCCTCAAAACCGACCAACATTCATCCATCACCTGTAAACTCCAACAAAATAATACGATAAAAGTGATATCAAAACAATACATTAAACTTAAATTTTACACACAAAAATTTCTCAAACCCGATCGAGATTCTACGAACTGTAAACTACCACAAATAACAAACTAATAGAGATATTACGACAATACAATTAAACCTAACCTTTACCTAACAAAAATTTTCAAAGTCGACTCACATTCATCTAGCGTCTGTAAATAAAAATAAAATAATAAGATAATAAAGATATCAAAATAATACAATTAAACCTAAATTTTACATAAGAAATTCTTCAAAGCCAACCGACATTCATCTACGACCTGTAAACTATATAAAAAAAATAATAGTGATCACAAAGCTTTGATTTTGAACCAACTAATTCTTGTCTGAGCGAAAATTTTGACCATAAAGAATGATTTTGAATGAAAGCAAAGAAGATATATATATACATACACACACACACATGTTGAATTCTATTATGCTGACAAAAATAGTGAAGAAGTTGAGGGTTAGAAAAACAAGCATCCACTAATATAGACATGCAATCGAATCAAATTAGATAAGCATCAATCATATTCTCTCAATAGGCAAACCAGTTTGTTCTCTAGTTTAACATATATCTCAATATTTATTGAAGTATTTCCTTAATAGAGTCCTATTTTAGGAGTATTTTTCTAATTGAATAGTAGAAAGAAAAATATTAATTAATTCTCCTACCATATATTTTAGGAAGTCTAGTAAAACGAAAAATATTAATTAATTCTCCTACCATATATTTTAGGAGTCCCACATATTTTAGAAAGTTTAGTTAATATAATAAAAATAAATAAATAATAAAATTAAAAAAATAGTGAAAAGACAATTTTGTCTAAAGATGGGTCTTTTAATGAAGGGTAAAAAGTTTAAATCACTTTTCTAAGGGTCTTCACACTTTTAATATATTATAGATTATAGATATAGAGATATAGATTACATATTTTTTGAAAAAATTAAAATGAATCCTATCAAAATTTTGGAAAAAAAGTGGGACTTTAAAATGGTACATTCGTTTGAAACTAGGATTTCAAAATATAAGGGATTCTTCTCCTTCTACTATAAATTGCATTATTCGTGGCAAAAATATAAAAAAAATTATCGTATAATGATTTTTGACAAAACAAAAATCATCATTATTGATACGGGTGAAAAGAGCTCAAGTCCATTCACAAGGAGTCAAGCCCTAGAATTACAAAGTCTACAAGCCATGTTCATGAAGATGGATGCTTGTGAGTGTGTCATGAATTTACCCAAAGGAGTGCATGTGCTAAAGTGTGAAGAGGGACCTTGAAAACACTCCAAGGCTGCCTCTTACTCACACTCCAAGGGAATCTCTCCTTCAAGGCTCATTAAGGGCATTTTGGTCTTTGTATGTAATAACTATAAATAGACTTTTAGACTTTTTGGCTCATTAAGGGCATGGGTAATGATGTTAGTGGAGCTATCTTGGATCAACTTGAAGCCCTTACCCATGAAATAAAAATGATACAATCGAGTTTGGTTAAACTAGAGGCGGAAGTATCGACATTGGGTGGTAGGTTGGATCATGTTGAGAGTCAAAGGAATTCCTGATCCTCTACTCCTCAACATTACCATGTGTCTTCGAGTGGAAATATCCAAAACACCTCTACTACAAATACCCCCAAAACTCTCCACCAAATGCTCTATTCACCAATACCATCACAAAACCAAGTCCAAGCTCCACAAACTGGAGACTTCCATAGACCCTTACACCTCCAACTAAACTAAGTCCAACAAGAAGGACTTGGGAGTCCAATGCCACCAAAAAATCCGAACACTCCTATCCAAGCTCCACTTTACCAAAGGCCATACCCTCGACAAAATCCAATTCCTCTAATCCAAGATTTACTTAACCAAAGACCGTACCTTCCACCAAATCCAATGCATACCTTTCAAGCTCCAGTTAACCAAAACCAACCCATCTATGTAGAATACTATGATAGAGGGGAATAATAGGGTTATGGAGCATATGGTGATGCATACTTGAGAGAAGAAGTGATAAAGAGTGGATATGTTGATCAAGGTCAAGGAGGGAGAGTTGGTCAATGGAACCAACATAGGCATCAAAACTGAGATATAGGCATAAATTCAATCAAAGTTAGTCATCCTATCTTCAAGGGTGAAAGTGATCTCAAATTTTATCTTACTTGGGAGTCCGCTTATGACAAGATATTTCAAGTGAATGACCTAACCGAAAAAAAAGAGTTGTTATGCAATAGCTCATTTTGAGAGGTATGCCAACACTTGGTGGGAGTACATAAAGAGATTTGGGAATGAAGTAAATGAGGAACAAACCCCTCAATGGTTTAGATTGAGGAACATTATGAGATCAAGGTATCTACCCGAGGGCTACAAACATGAGCTCTTTGCTATGTTGTACAATTTGAGACAAGGGAGAAAAAGTGTCATGGCATACTATGATGAGTTTCAACAATTAATGTTGAAGTTTGATCATCGAAGGGAGCAAGTAAGTCATGATATCATTTGTTTCAAGGTCGGGTTGAACAAGGATATATCTTCACGTTTGACTGTCCACAAATTTGAAACCATTGATGAAATCTTCCATGAGGCTATGGATATTGAAAAGGAAAACAAAGAGAGGTCGGTCTACAAGTCTAAGGGTCAACAACCATCTTTGGGTTGGCCTAAGAACAAGGAGGTGGTCCAATTCTCCTCAGGTTGGAACAAGAACAAAGAACAACCAACTTATACCAAACAACCCGAGGTCAAAACCATCCAAAAGTATCCTTCAAGAGGTGAAGAAAATAAGTACCCTACTCCTAATCCAAAAGGGTTCTAATGCTTCAAGTGTCAAGGTTGGGGACATAAGGCAAATGAGTGTCCAAACCGAAGAAATGTAATTCTAAGAGAGGAAGTTGTACTATCTTGGGGAAGAGAAGGGGATAGAAACTAAGAAAAATAATGCCTAGCCTCAATATGGAGAGCAAATTGATGATGAGGTACAAGAAGAATGTGATAAAGAGGACACTTGGCCACAAGATGGTGAGTGTCAAGTTCCAAACTTTGTGGGTAAGGCGAGTTATGGTGAGTAAGGCACTAGATGATCCAAGTTAAAGGGAGAATCCATTTCATACCAAGTGCCTTATCAAATGTGGTGTGTGTACCATGATGATTGATAGTGAGAGTTGCACTAATATTGCTAGTGCTACTATGGTAGACTTCTTGAAACTTCCCACTACTCCACATAAAAATCACTACAAGGTTCAATGGCTAAATGATTCTGTTGAATTGAAGGTGACACGGCAATGTATGATTCGGTTCAAGGTAGGAAACTACGAAGACGAGGCGTGTTGTGATGTTATCCCAATGCAAGCTTGTCACTTGTTGTTGGGTAGACCATGGCAATTTGATAGGTCTACCAAGCATGATGAAAGAACCAATAGGTAATTACTTGAATATGGTGGCCGAAAGTTCATACTTCACCCTCTCTCACCATCTCAAGTGAGTAAAATACGCCAATAATTGAGGGAATTAAAAGAAAAGTGGAAAAGGGTGAAAGAACCTAAGAGTGTGAAATGTGGGAAACCGAGGGGGTCCCAAATTCAAAGAGTAAAGAGCCTATGGTTATGTTGGCTAGGAAGAAGGATCTCTTTAAGGATCATGATGACCAAACACCTATGCTTCTCCTAGCCCATGCTTTTACTACTAACCCTTCTTCTTCTTCTTCTTCTTCTTCTTCTTCTTTTATTCCCCCTTCTATTTCCTTTGTTTTACAGGAATTTGAATATGTTTTTCCAAAGGAACTTTCACAAGGGTTACCCCCACTTTAGGGAATTGAGTATCAAATCGATTTTGTGCCGAGCTCTCAATTGCCCAACAAACCGACATATAAAAGTAACCCTACGGATACTAAAAAAATAAAAAAGCAAGTTGAGGAACTTCTCAACAAAGGATACATCAAGGAAAGCATGAGTCCATGTGCGGTTTCGGTCTTGTTGGTGCCAAAAAAAGATGGAACATGAAGAATGTGTGTGGACTGCCGAGCCATCAATAAAATAACGATAAAGTATCACCACCCTGTTCCTCAATTAGATGATATGCTTGATAAGTTAAATGGTTCTTGTGTGTGTTTAAAAACTGATCTTAGGAGTGACTATCACCAAATAAGAATTCAACTGGGTGATGAATGGAAAACCGCCTTCAAGACCAAGTTTGGTCTATATGAATGGTTGGTTATGCCATCCGGTCTTACTAATACTCCTAGTACTTTCATGCGGTTAATGAATCATGTGATGAAACCGTTTATTAGAAAGTTTGTTGTTGTGTACTTTGATGATGTCTTGGTTTATAACAAGTCCCTTGAAGAACATGTGTTGCATTTGCAAAGTGTATTTGATGTCCTTAGAAATGAGAAGTTATATGCTAATCTTGAGAAATGTTCTTTTGGTGTTGACAAGGTTGTGTTCTTGAGATTTGTTGTAAGTTCAAGGGGAGTTGAGGTGGATGAATCCAAGATAGACGCTATTAAAAGTTGGCCGACCCCAAAATCTATTGGAGAAATTCGAAGTTTCCATGGTTTGACAAGCTTTTATAGAAGGTTTGTTAAAGGGTTTAGCACTATTGCTTCCCCCTTAACCGAAATCATTCGAAAAGACCAACCTTTCAAGAGGGGTGATGAGCAAGCTAAGGCCTTTGAAACCTTGAAAGTTATGCTCATTTCCACCCCTTTGTTGCAATTACCCAACTTTGATAAGATGTTTAAAGTTAAATGTGATGCATGTAAAGTAGGAATAGGTGCTGTCTTAATGCAAGATCTCAAACCTATTGCCTATTTTAGTGAAATGCTCAAGGGTGTGACTCTAAATTATTCCACTTATGATCTAGAGTTATACAACTTGATTAGAGCTTTGGGTAATTGGCAACACTACTTGTGGCCCAAATAATTTATGATCCAAATGGACCATGAATCCTTGAAACATCTTAGGGCCCAACATAAGTTGAACAAACGGAATTCTAAGTGGATTGAATTCCAAGAAACCTTCCCTTATGTCATTCAATACAAGAAGGAATAGAAAAATATGGTTGCCGACTCATTGTCTAGGAAACATGTGCTTATTACTAACTTATCTTCCAAGTTGGTGGGATTTGAGAGCCTAATATTGTTATACCCTGAGGACCCTTTCGTTGCTCCTATCTGTAGAGAATGTGAAGAGTGGGGTAAGGAAAGATGGCTCAAGGAAGGGGGTTTGACTTTTTACTCTAAGTTTGATGGTTATTTGTTTAAAGGAAGAAGGTTGTGTGTGCCCTCTAGTTCTTGGAGAGAGTTATTTGTGAGAGAGGTATATGATGGTGGCCTAATGGGACACTTTGGAATTGAGAAGACCCTCAAAATCTTGGAGGAGCAATTCTATTAGACTAAAATGCGCAAATATGTTATTAAGATTTGTGGCCAATGAATGGATTGTAGGAGTGCCAAATTCTGCCTTCTCTCTCAAGGGTTGTATATCCCGCTTCCCACTCCCCTTCGTACTTGGCTTGAAATATCTATGGACTTAATTTTGGGGCTGCCAAGGACAAGGAAAGGAAGGGATAACATCTTTATAATAGTTGACCATTTCTCTAAAATGGCCCATTTCATCCCATGTTTTAAGAGTGGGGATGCATCTAGTGTAGCCTATTTGTTTGTTGAGTATGTTGTGAAACTAATGGTATTCTTCAGACCATTGTTGGAGATAGGGACTCCAAGTTTCTTAGTCACTTTTGGAAGTCGATGTGGGGTAGGCTTGGTATGAAGTTGCTATTCTCAACCTCTTGCCACCCATAAACCGATGGCCAAATGAAAGTAGTAAATAGGACATTGGGTTCTATGATTTTCTCCATGGTCAAAGGTAAGATGACTTCTTAGGAAGATCACCTACCCCTAGTCGAGTTTGCTTATAATCGTGTTATTCATGTATACGACATGAACCCCTTCACCCCTTTAGAACTCGCCCCTTTGTCTAGTGATATTGTGTTGAGCCTAGATAGAAGCAAAAGGGCAGAATCTATGAAAAAGTTGCATGAGAAGGTGAGAAACCGACTAGAAAAAAAGAATCAAGAAATTGCTAAGAGAGCCAACAAGGGGAGAAGGAGACTTATGCTAGAACCGAGTAATTAGGTGTGGGTGCACCTAAGGAAAGAGCGGTTTCTAACACAAATAAAATCTAATCTAATACCGCGGGGTAATGATCCTGTATAAGTGCTTGAAAGGATCAATGACAATGCATACAAGATTGACCTTCCACCGAAGTACCAAGTATACAACACTTTCGATGTGTGTGACCTCTCACCTATGGACACAATTAAAGTTGAAGAACCCATGAATTTGAGGCCAAATTTCTTTCAAGATGGAGAGGATGATACGGGTGCCAAGAGCTCAAGTCCTTTCACAAGGAATCAATCCCGAGAATTACAAAGTCTACAAGCCATGTTCATAAAGATGGATGCTTGTGAGTGTGTCATGAATTCACCCAAAGGAGTGCATATGCTAAAGTGTGAAAAGGGACCTTGAAAACACTCCAAGGTCACCTCTTACTCACACTCCAAGGGTGCCTCTCCTTCAAGGCTCATTAAGGGCAATTGTTTTTTTTATGTAATAGTTATAAATAGACTTTTAGGCTTATTTCCTCATTCGTTATTGCATGATATTGAAAGACAAACTTTGAAACTCTTTTTCTTCTCTCCGTTGTGAGATTGTAACTAGGGCTACCATCTAGTGTTGGATTTCACTAGTATTGGTATTTGGCTTAGAAACGTTGGTGCTTGGGAAAGATTGAGTTCCTTTTATGTCAAGGTAAGATCTTGGTGTTACTCATATAGGTCATTTGGGTCTTAGGATTTGATACATCCTTTGGTTCTCTTGGTTTGTATGTTTCTAGGTTAAGATATCTATCCTTTTTCTTTTATGTTATGTTGAGTTTTGATTTTTGTTTTAGTATTCTCGGCTTTATCTCCCTTCTTTAGGCTAGTTTTCTCTTCTTTTAGTTTGGATCTATATCAATTATCATATATGAATTAGTCTTATTGGTTTTGATATATATATATATATATATATATATATATATATTCATCATATTTTTTATATATAATCATCACATTATCATATATTCATCGTATTTTTTTTATTTAGTCTTCTTGCATTTATTATCATTATTCATTCTACCTTTAAAATTTGTAAATAA
The DNA here is from genome assembly GCA_030864215.1 of Capsicum pubescens. NCBI lineage: Eukaryota > Viridiplantae > Streptophyta > Magnoliopsida > Solanales > Solanaceae > Capsicum > Capsicum pubescens. The sequence goes on along the minus strand of CM061540.1, from coordinate 224,883,029 downwards.
ATTATGCATAATTAACAATTGACAATGGATATTTCTTTTTGATAATTTCTCGCGTTTCTCTTTCAAGTGATAATTTGAATTATGAATTCTCCTCTTCTGATAATTTCTCGTGTCAAAATTTAACGGACCAAGTATGTTACCATAGAATGAAATAACTGAAAAAATATAAATTTTTTTATAATGTTTTCTCTTAGTTGATTTCTTCCTAAATAGTGAATTCTATTAAATATAGATCATCAGAATGTATCTGTTATTCTTCTAATAGATCTTATTTGTCTTTTTGCAGTTTGGTACTTCAAGTTAATTGCGTAGTGGATGGGGCTGATGAAGCATGATGGTAATGGTTATTTAATATTTTTTCATATTGTTCCTTTATTTTGAATTTAGTTAGTGGTTTTCTGAATATGTGTAAACACTAACAAGTCTTGATTTATTTTCATGTTACTGGGACATGAATTAAAAAAATAGTAATTTTTGGTTATTATTTTGTTAAAATTTCAAGCTTTTGAATATTCTTTGTGATAATAATTTCACGCACTTTTTAAAAATTAGTGGTCATTAGTTATTTGTTTGTTGAATCTTTAAGCTTCTTTATAATAGAAATTAATAATATATATATTATATATGTTCGTAATAAATTTTCTTAGTGTTGAAAATTAACTGCAAGCAAAAATAAAATAAACAAAAAGAGTAATTTTATTTAAATGAATCTTGTGAGTACAATTTTGTTGTTCTCCTGATTCTTCTCTCCTAAGCTTTTTTCGTGATTCGAGGGCCTTCCGTAGCGTGTTTCTCAAGTGTAGGATGATTTGAACCTCCTAGAAATGCATTTGGATCTCCAGGACTGTCAGACAACACTTCGTCTTGCGATTGATCTCCGGGCTGAACTCTGTTAGTCAATTCTTTGAAGAGTTGTGTAGTTAACGCAGAAGCTTTCCCAAATGCTTGCAGAATGATCTTAGAAAATTATGTAACCTTTCTATTTATAACTATAGGGGTAGGTAGTCCAAGGGTAAATAACATCTTCTACCTCTTCTGATTGGTCCATTCAGTTCTCAAGTTTATTATAAATGTCGTGTGATAAGGTTTCTTGTGATTGGCCACAAATATGTCATTTGGGACACTTGATGATGTTTCATTGGCTGTTGAACTTGACTTGTCTTGCCACATTCTTGAATGGGTGACCTCGTTTTGTTGGTCTTTAATTTGACTGAGATGTCATGCCACTTGACACGTGGCATGAGTTTGGGCTTCAAGGTGAGAATGGGATTATTATTTTTACAGCCCAAAATAATTTTAGACCCAATAAAATAGGATCAAATTTAAATTTTATATGAATTTGATCCATTAAATTTTACGTGTCTACATATGCCCCCACTTCATAGCTCGTTGAGGTGTTTGATTTGTTGGACCTTTTATAAACGAGATTTGAAGTATTCGTGAAGCTTTTTTTGTGTGTGTGTGCGCGCTTAATTTAATCCTCGCAAAATAATTGAATTTGACGAGAATAAAATATAGCCGAACTCTTCTGTCGTATCTTAATTTTCTCATTGGCGTGCTAGATCCAACCAATTAAAATACACTAAAGAGTCCCCTTTTTTTTGCAAAACTTGAGCATTTTTTTAAAATCCGGCACCTCAATGTCATGATAGTCTGGGTAGAATAACGTGAATCCCTTCATTGGGAGTGTAAATTCTTCTTAAAAGTAAATATATCCAAACCACGTAGGATCCGGGCATTAGACTTATATCAAATTTTAATAGGATTGAATAATGATGTTATCCCACTTAAAAAAGGATTAGGAATTTGGCTTATTTTAGACACTTGGTCGTCTCAGTTCTTCTTGAAGACAACTTGTTTAACAGAAGCTTTTGACTTTTTCTTCCATGATAATTTCTGCCATTTTTCTTCCAGTCTTCACTTTTTTTTGTTGTCGGTAGGGTCCACCATGTTTCTTGTGATTTAATATTTTCTGTGGCTTTGTCTTTTATGCCTTGAAGATTTGTGTTTCTTTATCTGATAGTTACATAGTTTTTGATAGATGTTTAAAGTGTTGGTCAATATCTTCTGAAAATATTAAAAAATCATCTATATAGACTATAGAAATATTTCAATAGAAATCATCTATTCCACCATACAGAATGACACCAACAGAACTCAGAGAACTAAAAGAATAATTGAAGGATTTAGGCCCAACATTTCTTCATGGGGTGATCCAGTATTATTCATGCACAAGAAATACAGTTCTCTTAGGATGTGTGTAGACTACCGTCAACTCAATAAGGTCACGGTTAAGAACAAGTATCCTATTCCTAGAATCGACGACTTGTTTGATCAACTTCAGGGTGCCAATTATTTCTCTAAGATAGACCCCAGATCCGGCTATAATCTGCTCAGAGTTAGAGAATGTGACATTTCAAAAATAGCTTTCCGTACTCGGTATGGTCATTTCGAATTCTTAGTTATATCCTTTGGTCTTACCAATGCCCCAACAACTTTTATGGACTTGATGAATCGTGAGTTCAAGCAGTACTTGGACATGTTCATCATAGTCTTCATAGATGATATTCTGGTCTATTCCCGCAGTGAGCGTGATCATGCTGACCATCTCAGAACAGTACTTCAGACTCTCAGAGATCATCTGCTATTCGCCAAATTCAATAAGTGCAAATTTTGGCTAAGGTCAGTAGCATACCTTGGTCATATCATTTCCGATGATGGCATTAGAGTGGATCCTCAAAAGACGAAGCAGTAAGAAACTAGCCTCGCCTTGTATCTCCATCAGATATCAGGAGTTTCTTGTTTTTGTTCGGCTATTACAAATGGTTTGTTGAGGGATTTTCTTCTATTGTATCCCTTATGTACAGATTGACTCAGAAAAAAGTCAAGTTTCAGTGGTTAGATCCTTGCGAGAAGAGTTTTCAGGAGTTGAAGACTCGACTTACCTCAGCTCCAGTATTAGCTCTTCCAAATGGTCCAGATGGTTTTTTAGTGTATTATGATACGTCCAGAGTAGGTTTTGGTTGTGTCCTCATGCAGCATGGTACGGTTATAGCCTACGCCTTCAGACAACTTAAGACCCATGAGAGGAATTATCCTACTCATGATCTTGAGTTAGCAGCCGTAGTCTTTGCCTTGAAGATTTGGAGGCATTATCTATACGGTGTTTATGTAGATGTGTTCACTGATCATAAAAGTCTTCAGTATGTCTTTTCTCAAAAAGATCTCAATCTTTATCAGAGAAGGTGGTTAGAGCTCTTGAAAGATTATGCCATGAGTGTCCTTTATCACCCGGGCAAGGCCAATGTAGTGGCCGACACTCTCAGTAGACTATCCATGGGTAGTGTTTCTCATGTTAAGGATAGTAAGAAGAAGTTAACCCAGGAAGTCCACCAGCTTGCTAGACTAGGCGTTCGCTTAGTCGATACAGAAGAGGGTGATATATAGGTTCAGAGTAGTTCAGAATCATCTTTAGTTTCTGAGGTGAAAGAAAATCAAGATAGAGATCCCAGCCTTGTCAAGTTGAAAGATTCAGTTTAGGATCAGAAAGTAGAGGTTTTCTCACAAGGGGGAGATGGTGTTTTACGTTGTCAGGGTCGTCTCTATGTTCTAGGTGTAGATGACTTAAGTCAGCAAATTCTTGCAAAAACGTATGGTGCGTGCTAGTCTATTTATCCAGGGGCCATAAATATGTACCGCGACTTATAGGAAGTCTATTGGTGGAGTGGGATGAAGCAAAATATTACAGAGTTTGTGGCTAAGTGCTTTACATTTCAGAAGGTTAAGATAGAGCATCAGAAGCCTAGTGGTCCTATCCAGGAGTTCATTATTCCTACTTGGAAGTGGGAAGAAGTGAACATGGACTTTGTGATAGGTTTGCCTCGAACTCATCATCAGCATGATTCAGTCTGGGTCATTATAGACAGAATAACCAAATTAACCCATTTTTTTCCAGTCCATACCTCTTATTCAGCCGAGGATTATGCCAAACTCTACATCAAGGAGTTGGTCAGATTGCACGGTGTTCCACTATCTATTATCTTAGACAAAGATACCCAGTTCACCTCTCATTTCTGGAAAGCGTTCCAAAAGGGTCTTGGTACCCAAGTTCATCTTAGTACAACCTTTCATCCTCAATCAGATGGTCAAGCAGAAAGGACCATACAGACATTATAAGATATGATAAGGGCGTGTGCAATCGATTTAAAGGAAAGTTGGGATGACCACTTACCTTTGATTGAGTTTGCATACAACAACAACTATCATTCCAGTATTCAGATGGCTCCATTGAAGCTCTCTACGGTAGGAGATGTAGATCTCTAATTGGTTGGTTCGAAGTTAGTAAGGCTTCAATCATAGGTCCTGACTTGGTATTTGACGCCTTAGAAAATTCCAGTTGATTAGAGAAAGACTCCGGGCTGCTCAGGGCCAATAAAAGTCTTATGGAGATGTTCGTAAAAAAGATCTTGAGTTTGAGATTGGTGATTATATCTATCTAAAGATCTCTCCCATGAAGGGAGTGAAGAGATTCGGCAAGAACGAAAAGTTCAGTCCCCGATATGTTGGTCCATTCAAGATTCTCCGTCGCTTTGGCAAGGTAGCCTATGAGCTTGAATTGCCTTTAGATCCAGCCTCAGTTCATCCAGTCTTTCATGTCTCTTCGCTCAAGAAGTGCATAGGTGAACCATCAGTTGTAGTCCCTATTCAGAGCATTGATGTTCAGAACATTCTCTCTTATGAAGAGATTCCAATCGAAATCTTAGACTATCAGACTCGTAGATTGAGGAACAAAGAAGTTCCTCTAGTTAACGTTCTTTGGCAAAATCAGTCCATCAAGGGAGCCACTTGGGAAGAAGAAGTAGACATACGTACCAAGTATCTTCACCTCTTCTTTGCCAACTCAGATCAAGCTCAAGGTAACAATTCTCCTTAAGGTTACTCAGTTTCATGTTCAGTGTTTATCACAAACTTGGTATGCAGTTTCATGCTTATGTTCCCATTATAAACTTGGTATCAAGTACCATTGCATATTCAGTCATGCACTCATGTATCAGTTCAGTTATGTAATTATGCATCAGATATGCATTCTCATTGTGAGAAACTTAGTTCTTCAGAACACTCAGTCATGTATTCATGAATCAATTACACATGCATCAGATATGCATGTTCAGTATGATATGTTCAGTTATCAGTCATGTAAGTCATGAGATCATGTTCTAGTTATTCATGTGCATTATGTACGTCAGTTGTCTTTTCTCCCCTCTCAGTCAGTCTTATTCGATGACGATTGTTCTCAAGGGGGAGATATTGTAATACCCCATACTTTTTCCTAGCTTGAAATCATCTCAAGAATGTTAGAAACTTACTTTGAAAGATTAATACACTTTTGTACATGTGGTATTTTCAAGATTTTCACTTTTTGTCATGTGAAAAATTCAATAATATAGAATTTGCCTAAATTCGATAACCAGGTAAGAAGTTATGACTATTTTAAGTTTCCATCGTAAAACAGTGCCATATTGGCCAGTGGCGCACCACTACACAAGATAAAATGGCAATTATCCTTTTCCAGTGTCTCAGCGCGATTTCCTCCGCATCGCACTAAAGTTCCAGGTCGTAAAAAAAGGGGCAATGCAATGGCTCCGCATCGCGCCATTCCTCAATTTCCCAATTGTCAAAATACAGTGACTAGCGCCGCGTCGCGCCAAGGGTCCAATTCAGGAAATTTTCACTGAAATTAAATGACACGTCCAGGGTTAAAAGGGTCAACTTCCCACCCCAATTTAAGCCCTTTAACATGTGATTTAGCCACTTTTCACCCAAAATATATTAGTTTCTCTCAAGTTTCTCTCAAGAACAAGCTAGGATTTTCATAGAGGTTCTAATTTTAAGAAAGTTTCACTATCAATCTTCATGAAATCACGAACTAAGGTATGCATAGTGTTTATTCATGGACTCCTTTCATCCATAAAGCCCAAGAATCCCTTTTATAAATTCAAGTTTATGGATTTTCTTATGAATTTCATGATTGGGCTACTCTTGTTCATATGGATAATGAGAAATTGAATTTTACTCCATGTTGGGTGATAAATTCTATATGGGTTAAATTATAATAGATATAGATTCATGCAAACCTATGACTAAATCATTGAATGATGAAATTAGAATTGAACCATGATGTTTAGTTATTGTACAATGAAGTTTACATGTACCATGCCTACAATATGTTTGATTGAATGCCTAGATGAAGAAAAAGTGCCTAACTAGCAAGATACCATGAAATCCCCATGTATGTACAAGTTATGCCAATCACATGTTTTGATAAAATACTTCTATAAATGTATTATGGATTATGATGTTAGTTATATATTCAAGTAAGCTATGCTTGATCAGTTTCCTTCCATCGAGTCATGGGGGTACTCGTACCCGAAATATTAGTTGTGTGACTAGAGCCATGTCATGTTTTCACGATACTCTCAGTCAAGCTATGATCCTTAGACTTCAGACAGTCTTATGAATCAGGAAATCTCCATGATCTCATGAACTCAGTCAGTTGTCAGATATCAGTAGTATTCCGTTAGTTAACGGAATTTAGTAACTCAGTCCATGTTCAGTTTCAGTAAATCATGTTCAAAGTCTATTCAGATGGGAGTAATAGTTAGTACCGAGTGAACCCAAGGATGGGAACACACACTATCAAATGAGGGTGTGATTCTTGAAAGTCATCCTTGTGTTCCAGAACTATGTAGCCAGCATAGGTTGAGACATCAACACTGTCCAATGAGGGTTGATGTGGTGGATAAACATTGTCAGATAAGGGCCCCACCATTCTCGTATAGGGGACACTATCAGATGAGGGTCGCCCAAAGCTTGTCCTTACCGGTGGCGCAGTATTGACACCCTTCCAATTGGGGTTACAGATTGGACCCCAACTCAGCCATAATGGCGTATCAGGGGCATGCCGGTTTGATAGCTACTTCCCACAGTTTAATGTTATAGAATCAGGACTGTAAGATATAGTCAATCAGTCTCAGTAATAGAACTCAGATAGTTCTTCAGATTTCAGGACTGTCAGATACAGTCAACTCAGATATAGTATGGAACTCAGATAGTTCCATCAGATTTAGGACTGTCAGATACAGTCACTCATGTTATCAGTTATATTCAGATTCAGTAATCATATTATCATAATATTAGTGTCAGTTGTTGTGTCTCATGCATGTATTATCACGCTCATGATAGTTAGTCAGTTATTATTACTGTTCAAGCATATGAACCCCATGCATTCATCCTACCTCACATGCATACCAATACATTCAAAGTACTGACGTATTTGCGCTATGGTTTCTTATACCATAGGTTCAAAGAAATGAGCTCCAGAGCAACAGTAGATTCCAGATATCCGCAGATAGATTTATAAGTGAGTCCTCATCTTTCAAGGATGCGATTATTTCCCTATTATCTCATTAATCAGTTTATTAGTTGCAGTTAGTTGGGGACATGTCCCATCAACTCCTTACTCAGACAGTTCAGTCAGTTAGAGGCTTTCTAGACTATCATGTTTCAGACTTCAGTATGTTCAATTTTGTTTTGGGTATTCTATTACCCCACTCAGATGTTATATCATTCAGATCATGTTCAGTATTGAACCTTATATTTCCGTATTATAAAGTATTTTATGCAGTATACAGGTACATATATCAGTCATGGGTTATCTTGTGGTCCTTCGGGGTCATGAGCACCGTGTAGCGTTCCGGGTACCAAATTTAGGGCGTTATAGTATATGTTCTTGGACACATCTTTATTTTCTGAGTTTGTTAAAGGAAGAGTTGTATCTCTTGTATCTTTGTTTTCCATTTTGTAAAGGTAAGAGTAGAGACATCAAAATATGGGATTGATGTTTGATAATACAAATGAATCTATGTGTCGTTACCCCTACCTTATCTGTCATTCAGGGACGAATGTTCCTAGTGGGGGAGACTGAAGCATCCGGGGATTGGACCCTTAGAAAATTTCCTGGAATCCCGTTCTTTGGACCTAATATGACTCACGGTATGAGCCGTATACTGGGGTACGAGTGGTGAAGTCCTATAGTAAACTGACCAGTGTTAGTTGGTGGGATGGTTTTGATCACTGAAATAGATACGACTTAGTGGTGAGTGTCGTATGGTTGGGTATGAGTCATATAAGTGACTCGTAAGGTGGACAATTTTGATCCTCCTGGTATTGTATTTTTCCAGGGATACGGATCATAGGTACAGATTGTATATTAAGGTTATGAATTAGGTGGATTAGTCGTATATTGGATAGTGTCTGATCCATGGTTGAGGTATGGTCATGATCGGGTGGGTATCAACCGTAAAGAAGGTTACAACTCGTAAGGGGGTCAGTCGTGACCCTGTGTCAGTTTTTTATGGGATTTAAGTAGGGGTATTCTGGACATTTCCCTACTTACCCTATTAAGGACCCCTGACTTCTAATACATTTAAGAGGTTATTTACCCTAGTATTTTATTCTTAAATACTTAGAAACTCTTCCTAAACATATCATAATTCTCTCAAGAACTTTTGGGACAAAGAGCAAGGGTTTCAACTAAGGGATTTCTTTGGGGCTTGCATGATTGATTTCATGGTTTTGCTCTTGCATAATTATGGCTTTCAACTATTGATTTGGGGGTTTTGATGTTAAATGCTTGGTTATAATTTCTTATGGTTTTAATTATATTTTCTATGCATTAACGTTGGTTTTAATTATGTTTTCTATGGATTAACTAAAGAAAATGTATAGGTGGAAATTTGGCTATATGACAGGTAAAAAAAATGGCCTCGGGTCATTTTCCAAACCAAGCATGTCTAGGATTTCACTTTGAACACACTCGGGGCAAGTTCTAGACTACACATATGCACAAGAATTATACAAAAATCTCACCACACATGACATCGTACTCATAGAGCAAAAAGTTAATCTCCCAACCAATTTGAGCAATTTGAACTTAATAAGTTACTCTGAGTCATGGCTCATCCTTGTAAAGAGAGAGCCAAAAATTTAGTTTAATGGTTTTACTCAAAAGAAAGCTCCAAAACATCCTTGATCTATATTTTTTTTTTCAAAAAGAAAATTATCATTTCATTTCTTGCCAATGATATTTTGAAAGAATTTTTGAGCTTTTGCCTCTTTCTAAATAATTAAATAAAAACTTGGGTGAATGGAAGACAACATTATCATTACACTTCATGGGCTTCTTTCCTCACAACTTCACATATCATCCATTTAGTACATAAAACACTCATGGAAGCAATGGAAACAGAAATGACCCTTTATCCCTAAGAATAGCATCACCCAGTCTATGATTGGGCAAGGCAAGCATTCTTGTCCCTCGGGTTACTTAGACTTCACCCGGAGATGCTATGATAAACACACTAATCGATCACACTATGGACACAACATTCATACACAATTTCAACAAAAAACCACTGGTTATAACACTTTTAAGATCAATTGGACTCAAAGCTATACTCCAAAAAGATCACACAATGCCCCAAGAAAGTTTACATCAACCTTTACAATCATATAAGACATTTCTCTCTTATTGACATTTTAACAAACATATGGTTGCATGTAAAGTTAGATCTTGAATAGGTAAAATAACAACATATGTGAACAATATCAATGCATCAATTCATCACTAAACACACCACTTGCAACCATACTAACCCAATAAAATCACCCACCACTCAATTAAGCAAACAAACCTCAAGTGGGTGTTTTATCAAACACATGGTGTGCACTAATGTGTGAAAGAAAGAATTTTGCAATTTATCATTTAAGACAAGGAACACATTCAATAATATTCATCCCATCAACCACAGTCAACCAACTTAAGCTCAAATGAATTAAAGTCAAACCAAAAGAAATCGTCGAATGTGATCATCATTCATATTTTTAAGATCATACCTTGTAAGCTTACGAAAAAGAGGAAATTAATGAAAAGAAAGTCCAATATATTTATCCGGGGTTTCATTCTTGAGGTACCCACTACATCTTGTGTAATCACCTACAAACACCCAAAACAAGCAAAAAAAAATGAATTAAAAACATTATAAAACATCAAGAAAAATTCCATGGCTTGCCTCCAAAAAAACGCCTTAGTTAAAGTCGCGACGCAACATCTTTTGCCTATCAAATTTATGTCTCCATTTGGGAGACTTGAAATAGAGGCCAAACTTTAGATCAATACAACTTTGAGGAATTTTGGGCAAAGGAGAGGACACAATGAAATATTTTCCATCTCGCCACTTTGAAGATTTAAACTTTTTACCAAACTTCACATCAAACTTTCTAATAGGATTGTTGGGTATTGGTAAGAGCATAAAAAATTCACTTGTTACACACTGAATTTTACATTTATTTTCCTTCAAGTGAGGGGATTCATGTTGTCCTTTTGGAATGAAATACTCCAAAATGTAGGTATTTTCCTCCTCATTTCCAAAATTTATCATTTGCTTGGGTGGTTCAACTTTCATCACACCCACCAAGCATAATGTTGAAAAGTGGTTCGAGTTAGGTCTTCTACCTAATTTCGGAGTTGCATCCATTTTGAAATTCTCGCCCCGAAATGGAGTAGAGCCTTCACAAAGGATTTGCTTGGATTTTTATTTTGACTCTAGTACCATTTCCTCAATCTTGACATCATCTCTTATGTTTTGTTCGGTTGGTTGGGAAAGCACTGAGAATTCATCAACATTGAGCTAATTTGAAAGAGTGGACATACCCATGGTATTTGAAAGATAAGCCTCCATATGCACTTCCTCTATCCTTTCGATTCCCTTTTTACATACCCCCACAACTTAATGCATGAGATATATGTTAACCCCCATTGTTTCCACCTGATCCAAGATATGTTGAAGCATTGCTTCAACACCATTGTATCCGGCTCATTCTTCTTCTTTTATCTCCTCATAAGACCTATCAAACTCATAAGAAGAACTAGCATTTGTGTTAGTATAATGAGGGAAAAAGATATTTGGACAATCGCTCCAATGTCCATCTCGACCACCATATAAAGAACAATCATACTACTAAGAGGATCGAGATAGTGCACACATCTCTTTTCGGGAAGCATATCTAAAATTTTGCCAAAAGTGAGGTCTACCATAAAATGGACATGGATTATCAAGATAAGATTTCCAACCACTAAACTCATATTCATTCCAAGATGCCATAGTAATAGATAAACAAAACTAAAAATCAACCTAAGAAACAAAAGAAAATAACAAATAAATATTTACAAGTTTGAACCAAAACAAGTAAACAAAAATTCCAAACTAATTCAATACGCCAAATTATTCCCCGACAACAGAGCCATTTTTAATAACGCTCAGCTTACACGTCAATTTAAGTGCAAGGCATTTGTTGTAAATTTAATAACCCAACAAGATTAGGGGTCGAATCCACGAGGAACAATGTGTGTGGTAAATGGGTAAGTTTGAAATGAAAGTACTTACTAAAGTCAAACTTAAAATACAAAGAGTTGGGTTTTTTAAACATTTTCAAATGTGAAAGTAATTCATGGACTTCTAAGGGACTAATTCCAGACTAAGAATAATTAAAGTATAATTAATTAGGCACGGATCTTTGGATTATACTTTTCTAAGGGCAAGTTATGCGTGGGAACATGATGGTTCAGTGCCAATTCTAATCGTTAATGATGTGGCATGCTAGGTTAAAAGTCCTTGAGGCTAGTTTGTCAACAAAGTATCAAAGATGTCACTCATTAATCCTTTCGAGTACCTAACGAGTGTGTCAATTAAAGCCACCCAATACCTCAATTAGGCATCCTTATTTCTAGAATGGTACCCAATGGTACCCATGGGATAGTCAACCTCATATTCATCTTTATGTGTAAGATAGTGCAAATTAGCAAACTAAACCCAATAATTGTCTACTATTATTTTGGTTCCCACATCCCCTTTTCAAGGATGATGAGGTTTCCTAAAGTTAACCCAAACCCCTTTCTCAAGGATGGTTTGGACTTTCAAGAGCTTGGTGTTTTCACCCACAAACTCATTTTAGGTATTTAGGGCTTTCACACATAAATCCCAATCAATTTACTCAAGCAATAGTAGAACCCAACACCAACACATTAGCATATACACAAATAAATCACAACCTACACATAAGTGCCCCTCTATTCTGGCATAATACAAGAGGAAGAACTAAAACTCATAAGGAAAATAAACAAAAATATACAAAATCTCCTTTAATTTGATTCATGAAAAATAAAGAGAATGCAAACCACACTATAAATTTCAATGAATCCTCAATGGGATTCGCCAGTTCCTCACTTTTAGAGTTTCTCTTATTAATTCTTGCCTCAAATTAGTATAAATTCAAGCTCCAAGTGATAAACCCTAAACTAAGGATAGAATAATATGTAAGATAAAAGATTGGATGAAACATGAGCTAAAATCCCCTATTTAAGTCCCAATTACACATTTGCCAAATATTACAAAAATGCCTTTCAAACTTTTTTGCTCTACCGCGATCGCCATACCTTGATGGGATCGTGGTACCGTTATATCTGTAGTCATATCTCAATCGCCCTTTGGTTGAATTGTTGATTGACCGTGATCGCGACACTCAGACCGCAATCGCTGTAACTGAGGGTCGACTCCTGGGTCTGCAATTTCAACTTTGTTCTTTTTGTTCACATTTCTTATCATTCACCTTCTCCTTAGCTCATTTTTATCAAGTGTCCTTGATCATATTCTTATTTCACTTTTACCTACACAAATGAGTATTAAGTAAGAAAGTACAGCAAATCAATGAAGACACATGATAATTTAGGCTTAAAATATGCTAGTAGGTTGTCCAATTATTGACTTATCAACACCCCAAATTTAAAATATTGCTTGTCCTCAAGCAACCAAGAACAATTTAACAAAGCTCGAGGTCCACCCAAAAAAACTATACTAAAGGAATAAGCTAACAAAGCTCTACAAAGACTTACCAAAAATGTTATGGCAACAAATAAACCAAGGTTTTTCCAATAAGCACATATTTATGAATCGAGGATGCAAGTTTGTATCAAATGAATCTTCCAAATCAACAAAGCATCTTACGAGGAAACATAAAATCTTCAAAAATTTTCTCAATCTTCACAATGCAACTTACTTCACCCATTTACCCAAATCGAGAGTAAGACTTCACCTTCTACCCCAAAGTATTAATGCTTCTCATAAGCAAGATTTAGCTTCGCACACACAAAAGACATTGAAATTTCTAAAGGATCTCAAATAATGAAAGAATTCATACTCACTCTCACAAAAAAATTCAAGTACAATGAATAGAACCATAGGTTTGCCCTTTATGTTTTTCTCCACTAATGTAAACTTACCTAGTTTAGAATGACCAAGGTTTTGCGGGACAAGATGAAGGTTTGAGGTGCGGGAAGAAATATATATGGATAAAGTAACTAAAAAGACCTCTATCAATGCAATTACTCAATCTTTTTTACCTTCAAAATTTTCAAACTCTCCACCTTATTTTCCTTTAATTCACTTCCTATATTTGCCTACCCCCCTTTTTTCCTCTTAGCGTTTACCAAACAATTCAACGCCACTTATTTTTCTTCATTTCTTTGTATTTTTCAAGAGACTTTCTAAATTTAAGCCCTTCTTATCCCTTCATTCATCCAATATCTCTTCAAGTTATGCTATTCAACTTTATTATTATGCACGTCTCTTTTCTTTTAAGCACATGAGTTGACAACCTTACATACACCTTTCTTGACTCATCTTTGCACATCACATTCATCCCCTTAAACTTGGAGTTTGAACCACCCTCACATTATTTTCCCAACTACCCCCCCCCCCCTCAAACTTAGGCTTTCACCTATATTTCATTTCTTAGAATCATGAAATGTATAAAATGAGGTTAAGTGCCAAAAGGAAGATTTTAAAAAGGGCATAAGGGTTTTAGCAAGATTATCATTAGAAAAATAGGTAAAAAGGCTCAAAGGGGTTAACCAGGGAAAATGTTAAGGCGGGAATTTGGCCATGTGACGGGTCAAAAAATGGCCTCGGGTCATTCTCCAAACCAAGCTTGTCTAGGATTTCGCTTTAACACACTCGCGGTAAGTTCTAGACTACACATATGTACAAGAATTTTACAAAAATCTCACCACACATGGCATCGTACTCATAGAGCAAAAAGTTAATCCCCAATAATTTTGAGCAGTTTGAGCTTAATAAGTTACTCCGAGACATGACTCATCCTTTACAGAGAGAGCCAAAATTTGAATTTAATGGTCTCACTAAAAAAAAAGCTTAAAATCATTCTTGATCTTTTTTTTTTCAAATAGAAAACTATTATTTCATTTCCTGCCTATGACATTTTGAAATATTTTTTGCATTTTTCCCTCTTTCTAAGCAATTAAATAAAAACTTGGGTAAATGCAAGACAACATTATCATTACACTTCATAGGATTATTTCCTCACAACTTCACATATCTTCCATAAAATACTCATGGAATCAATGGAAAGAAAAACGACCCTTTACCCTTAAGAATGGCATTGCCCAATCTATCATAGGGTAAGGCAACCATTCATGTCCCTCAAGTTACTTAGACTTTACCCGGAAATGGTATGAAAAGAACACTAATCGACCACACCATGGACACAACATTCATACACAATTTCAACCAAAAACCACCGGTTATAACACTTTTAAGATTAATTGGACTTAAAGCTATACTCCAAAAATGATCACACAATGCCCCAAGAAAGTTTACATCAACCTTTAAAAGCATATAAGACATTTCTCTCTTATTGACATTTTACAAACATATGGTATACATGTAAAGTAAGATCTTGAATAGGTTAAATAACAACACATGTGAACAAGCCCAATGCACCAATTCATCACCAAAAACACCACTTGTAATCATACTAACCCAATTAAATCACCCACTACTCAATTAAGCAAACAAACCTCAAGTGGATGTTTTATGGAACACATGGTGTGCACTAGTGTGTGAAAGCAAGAATTTTGCAATTTAGTATTTGAGACAAGGCACACATTCAAAAATCTTCATCCCAATAACTACAGTCTTCCAAATTAAGCTCAAATGAATTAAATTCAAACCAAAAAAAATCGTGGAATGTAATCATCATTCGTATTTTAAAGATCATACCTTGTAAGCTTACTAAAAATAGGATAGTGATGAAAAGAAAGTCCAATATACTTATCTGTGGTTTCATTCTTGAGGTACCCATTCTATCTTGTGCAATCACCTACAAACACCCAAAAACAAGCAAAAAAATGAATTAAAACAGTAAAAAACATCAAAAAAATTTCATGGGTTGCCTCCCAAGAAGCGCCTTAGTTAAAGTAGCGTTTGCGTATCAAATTTATGTCTCCATTTGGAAGACTTGAAATGGCGGCCAAACTTTTGATCAATACATCTTTGAGGAATTTTGGGCAAAGGTGAGGACATAATGAAATATTTTCTATCTCGCAACTTTGAAGATTTAAACCATTTTACCAACTTCATATTAAACTTTCTAATAGACTTGTTGGGTATTGGAGAGACCACAAAAATTCACTTATTACGCACATAATTTTGCATTTATTGGCCTTCAAGTGAGGGGCTTCATTTTGTCCTTTTGGAATGACAAACTCTAAAATGTAGGGATTTTTCTCCTCATTTCTAAAATTCATCATTTGCTTGGGTGGTTTGACTTTCATCACACCCACCAAGAATAATGTTGAAAAGTGGTTCGAGTGAGGTCTTCTCCCTAATTCCAGAGTTCCATCCGTTTTGACATTCTCGCCCCGAAATGGACTAGGGCCTTCATAAAGGATTTGCTTGGCTTTTTCTTTCGACTCTAGTACCATTTCCTCAATCTTGGCATCATCTCTCATGTTTGGTTTGGTTGATTGGGAAATCACTGAGGATTCATCAACATTGAGCTCTTTTAGAGAAGTTGGCATGCCCATGGTATTTGAAAGATTACCCTCCATACCCATTCCTCTATCCTTTTGATTTCCTTTTTACATGCCCCCTCGACTTGATGTATGAGATATATATTATCCCCCATTGTTTCCACCCGATCCAAGATATGTTGAAGCATGTATCCGACACATTGTTCTTTTTTTTTTCTCTTCATAGGACCTATCAAACTAATAAGAAGAACTAGCATTTGGGTTAGTATAACGAGGGGAAGGGATATTTGGACAATCGCTCACATCTCGACCATCACATAAAGAACAATCATACTCCCAAGAGAATCGAGATGGTGTACACATCTCTTTTCGGGAAACATATCTACAATTTTTGCCAAAAATGGGGTCCACCATAATATGGACATGGATTATCAAGATAAGATTTCCAACCACCAAACTCTTATTCATTCCAAGATGCCATAGTGAAAAATAAAAAAAAAAACTAAAAATCTACCTAGCATAAGAAACAAAAGAAAATAATAAACAAATATTTACAAGTTTGAACCAAAGCAAGTAAGATAAAATTCCAAACTAAATCAATACGCCAAATTATTCTCTAGCAACGATGCCATTTTTGATAACCCTCAACGTACACGTCAATTTAATTGCAAGGCAGTTGATGTCGATATAATAACCCAATAAGAGTTGGGGTCGAGTCCTCGAGGAACAATGTGAGTGGCGAATGGGTAAGTTTGAAATGAAAGTACTTACTAAATTCAAACTTAAAATACAAAGAGTTGGGTTTTTAAAACATTTTCAAATGTGAAAGTAATTCTTGGACTTCTAAGGGACTAATTCTAAACTAAGAATAATTAAAGTATAATCAATTAGGCACGGATCTTTGGATTATGCTTTCCTAAGGGCAAGTTATACATGGGAACATGATGCTTCCGTGCAAATTCTAATCATTAATGATGTGGTAGTCTAGGTTGAAAGTCCTTTAGGCTAGTTTGTCAACAAAGTCTCACAGATGTCACTCATTGACCCTTTTGAGTACCTAACGAGAGCGTCAATTAAAGCCACCCAATACCTCAATTAGGTATCCTTATTTCTAGGATGGTACCCAAGGGATAGCCAACCTCATATTCACCCTTATGTCTAAGATAGTGAAAATTAGCAAACTAAACCCAATGATTATCTACTATTGCCTTGGTTCCCACATCCCTCTTTTAAGGATGATGAGGGTTCCTAAAGTTCACCCAAATCCCTCTTTTAAAGATGGTTCGGACTTGCAAGAGCTTAGGGCTTTCACCCACAAACCCATTTTGGGTATTTAGGGCTTTAACCCATAAATCTCAATCAATTTACTTAAGCAATATTTGAACCCAATACCAACACATTAGCATATACATAGATGAATCACAACCCACACATAAATGCACCATATTCTAGCATAATCCCAAGAGGAAGAACTAGAAACTCATAAAGATAATAAAAAAAATATAACAAAATCTCCATCAATTTGATTAATGAAAACTAAAGAGAATACATACCACACTATAAATTCCAATGAATCCTCAATGAGATTTGTCAATTCTTCACTTTGGAGTTTCTCTAATTAATTCTTGCCTCAAATTAGTATAAATTCAAGCTCCAAGCTTCAAGTGATAAACCCTAAACTAAGGATAGGATAATATGTAAGATAAAAGATTGGATATAAATTGAGCTAAAACCCCCTATTTAAGTCCAAGTTTCACATTTGCCAAATACTACAAAAAAGCCCTTTAAGCTTTTCTACGCTACGACGATCGCCATCCCTTGACTATGATCGTGGTACCGCTATAACTGTAGTCATATCGCAATCACCCTTTGTTTGACTTGTTGACTAACTGCACCCGCGATACTTAATCTGCGATCACGGTACTCAGTCCGCGATCGCGGTACTCAGTCCGCGATCACAGTAAATGAGGGTCGAGTCCTAGGTCTGGAATTTCATCTTTTGTTCTTTTTGCTCACATTTCTTATCTTTCACCTTATCCTTAGCTTATTTTTACCAGGTTTTCTTTCTCATCTTCTCATTTCACTTTTACCTACACAAATGAGCATTAAGTAAGAAAGTACAACAAATCAATGAAGAAGCATGATAATTTAGGCTTAAAAGATGCTAGTAAGTTGTCAAATTAATGTTATATCAACACCCCCAAACTTAAATAATTGCTTGTCCTCAAGCAGCCAAGAACAATTTAACAAAATAGGGTATTTAACTCAAGTCCACCACTAAAAAAACTAAATTAAAGAAATAATCTTGCAAAGCTCTACAAAGACTTACCAAACATGTCATGGCAACAAGTAAACCAAGGTTTTTTCAATAAGCACATATTTATGAAGCAAGGATGCAAGTTTGTATCAAATGAATCTTTCAAATCAACAAAGCATCTTATGAGGAAACATAAAATCTTCAAATTTTTTCTCAATCTTCACAATGCAGCTTACTTCACCCATTTACCCAAATCGAGAGTAAGATTTCACCTTCTACCTCAAAGTATCAATGCCGCTCACAAACAAGAGTTAGCTCCATATACACAAAAGACATTAAAATTTTAAAGGATCTCAAATAATGAAAGAATTCATACTTACTCTCGCTAAGAAATTCAAGTACAATGAGTAGAACCATAGGTTTTCCCTTTGTGTTTTTCGCCACTAATATAGACTTACCTAGTTTGGAATCACCAAGGTTTTGCAGGATAAGATGAAGGTTTGAGGTGCGGGCAGGAATATATATGGATCAAGTAACTAAAAGACCTCCATAAATGCAATTACTCAATCCTTTCTACCCCCAAAATTTTCAAACTCTCCACCTTATTTTCCTTCAATTCATTTCCCATATTTCCCTACCCAATTTTTTTCCTTTTAGACTTTACCAAACAATTCAATGACACCATTTTCTTTCTTTATTTCTTTGACTTTTCCATGAGGCTATCTAACTTTAATCATTTCTTATCCCTTTATTCATCCAATTTCTCTTCAAGTTCTATGGGCTACGTTATTCAACTTTATTTAGCACATCTCTTGTCTTTTAAGCACATGAGTTGACAACTTTACATACACCTTTCTTAACTCTTCTTAGCACATCACATTCAGCCCACCAAACTTGGAGTTTGAACCACCCTCACATTATTTTCCCAACTACACCCCCCAAACTTAGGCTTTTGCCTATATTTCATTTCTTAGAACGATGTAATGAATCAAAGGAGGTTAAGTGCCAAATGAAAGATTTTATAAAGGGCTTAAGTATTTTACTAAGATTATCATTAGACAAAGAAAGAAAAATGGGTAAAAAAGCTCAAAGGGGTTAACTAGGGAAAATGTTAAGGTGGGAATTTGGCTATGTGACGGGTCAAAAAAATGGCCTCGGGTCATTCTCCAAAGCAACCTTGTCTAGGATTTCATTTTGAACACACTCGGGGCAAGTTCTAGACTACACATATGCATAAGAATTATACAAAAATCTCACCACACATGGCATCGTAATCATAGAGCAAAAAGTTAATCTCCTAACCAGTTTGAGCAATTTGAGCTTAATAAGTTACTCCGAGTCATGGATCATCCATGTAAAGAGAGAGACAAAAATTGAGTTTAATGGTCTCACTCAAAAACATCCTTGATCTATCTATTTTTTCCAAAAAGAAAATTATCATTTCATTTATTGCCAATGACATTTTGAATTTTTTTCTGAGCTTTTGCCTCTTTCTAAAAAATTAAATAAAAACTTGGGTGAATGTAAGGCAACATTATCATTACACTTCATGGGATTCTTTCCTCATAACTTCACATATTATCCATTTAGTACATAAAACACTTATGGCACAAATGGAAAACCAAACGACCCTTTACCCTTAAGAATAGCATCACCCAGTCTATCATAGGGCAAGGAAAGCATTCATGTCCGTCGGGTTACTTAGACTTCACCCGAAGATCCTACGATAAGCACACTAATCGATCACACCATGGACTCAGCATTCACCTACAATTTCAACCAAGGATGGTTTGGACTTTCAAGAGCTTGGGGTTTTCACCCACAAACCCATTTTGGGTATTTAGGGATTTCACCCATAAATCCCAATAAATTTACTCAAGCAATAGTAGAACCCAACACCAATACATTAGCATATACACAAATGAATCACAACCCATACATAAATGTACCCTATTCTAGCATAATCCCAAGAGGAAGAACTAGAAACTCATAAAGACAATTAACAAAAATATACCAAAATATCCATCAATTTGATTCATGAAAAATAGAGAGAATGCAAACCACACTTTAAATTCCAATGAATCCTCAAAGAGATTTGCCAATTCTTCCCTTTGGAGTTTCTCTAATTAATTCTTGCCTTAAATTAGTATAAATTTGAGCTCCAAGCTCCAAGCTCTAAGTGATTAAACCTAAACTAAGGATAGGATAATATGTAAGATAAAAGATTGGATAAAAAATGGGTTAAACCCTCTATTTAAGTCCCAATTCCATATTTTTCAAATATTACAAAAATGCCCTTCAAACTTTTCCGCTCTACCGCGATCGCCATCCCTTGACTGAAATTGTGGTCACTATAGTTGTAGTCATATCGCGATCGCCCTTTGGTTGACTTATCGACTGATCACGATATTCAGTTTGCGATTGCGGTAACTAAGGGTCAACTCCTGGGCCTGCAATTTCAACTTTTATTTTTTTTGCTCGCATTTCTTCTTTTTCACCTTCTCCTTAGCTCATTTTTATCAAGTTTCCTTGCTCATCTTCTTATTTCACTTTTACCTACACCAATGAGCATTAAGTAAGAAAGTACAATAGATCAATGAAGAAGCATGGCAATTTAGGCTTTAAAGATGCTAGTAAGTTGTCAAATTAACGACTTATCATAGGGCACTTCAACAATATGTCATTTTCTTTTCAAAAGGCATTAGGAAAATTCGAGCAGATTTCTCGTTCTATGACTTCTTATAGACCTTTAATTTTAGCTTCTACTTCTGCGGTCTTTAAAGAGGATTCAATTTTTTTTAATTTTAATTTCTCTTTTAAATAGTTTATTTGTTGTGAAAGTAAATTGATTCTACAGGCAATTTTATTTTTCATAAAGTCACTTTCCTTTTATGATATACTATTTAGATAGGAAAAAATATTTTTTCCAAAATAATGGTGTGAATGCCATATAACTTGGAAGTATAATGTTTTAGTTGAGTTATAAAAGGAGTGACTAAAATTATCTCTTTATTTATATCTTTGGTTATTGCGAAGTCATTTATAAAACAAATTTCATTTTTATAGATGTGTGCACTGTGTAGTTTATAATTTATTTTAATCTTTCTCTAGTTGCAGAGAATAATTTTGTAGTACTTATTTCATGGTACTTTGTGGAAATTATTCCTTAAATGATGCAGTTTGATCATCACCTGTATCTAATAAGGCAATCTTGTGAATTGTGATTTTTTTGTATTATAACTAATGTGATGGGTAAATGTTATCTTTGGACTTTAACTTTTGTAATTGTATTAATTTTTGAATTGTATTTTAGAGACTTTATATCTTTATTATCTTTTCTTATTTTTAGTGTTTCTCCAAGATCTAATTGACATGATTTCGGTTCTTGGTTAGATGTTAAACCATTTAATATTTTATTAGCAAGTGATTCTGCTCCAATAGGGTAGATTTAGCCTCAATACTAGGAAGAATCCTATAAGGTCCTGAATTATCAAGTTGAACCATCATGTTGGCTAAGGAAAGAATGTCTAAGACCAATGATCACTAAGACACTAAAATGAAGGCTAAGCAATCCATACTCACTTTATTCTAGCTCAAGGCGACTGCTACCATATTCGTCATGCCCGGATGGTATAGAATAAAGATATCATAGTCATTTAGTAACTCAATCTATATACATTGTCTTAAATTAATATCCCTCTCCGTCATAATGAACTAAAGAATACGATTATTAGTGAAGATCTCACAACAAACACCATATAAATAAAACTTAAGTGCAAAAACCATCACCACCAACACCAAGTCATGAGTGGGGTAGTTGTGTTTGTGCACCTTTAGCTGCCTCGATGTATATGCAATAAATCAACCTCGCTGCATCATAACACACGCCAAACCAACACCATAATCATCAAAATAAATAGTACCCCCCTCACACTCAACTTGAAGAGACAATATAAAAGCTGAAGTGAGCAAGTCCCTTGAGCTTTAGAAAGCTTGCTTCACAACTATTAAAACACTGAAATAGAACCTTCTTCCTAGTTAATCTAGTCCTAGGCGCTGCAATTGTAGAAAATCTCTTGAAATCAACATGTAGTATCATGCCAACCTAATAAAATTGCAAACCTCAATCGAAGACGTGGGCCTAGCCCAATCACGAATAACCTTAATTTTTGTTGGGTCCACTATAATCCCATACTTGGAACAACGCGCCCTAAGAAAGCTACAGACTCAACCCAGAACTTGCACTTTGATAATTTGATAAAAAGCCTATGATCTCTCAAAGTATGGAGCATAGTCCTCAAATGCTACTCATGCTCCTCCTTACCCCTCGAATAGACAAGGTTATCATTGATAAGTACAATCACAAAGAAGTCTAAGTATGGCCTAGATATAGAGTTCATCAAGTCCATAAATATTGTTGGGGCATTGGTCAGGAACTCAAAATGGCCATAGCGAGTTTTTAAGGATGTCCTCCGCTCGAATCCTCAACTGATGCTAACCAGACCTTAAATCGATCTTAGAAACACTGACACACCCTAAATCTATCAAATTACTCATCAATAGAAGGCATAGGTTACTTATTCTTCATTATCACCATATTTAGCTACCTATAATCAATACATATATTCATAGAACTATCCTTATTCTTCATGAATAGAACATGAGCCCACCAAGGTGTTACACTCGGCCTAATATAACCCTTATAAAGAAGAACCCAAAGATAAATATTTGGCCTTTTTAGCTCACCAGGAGCCATATAGTAAGGTACCATAGTAATAGGTCATAACGTAACTTGAGTCTAATAGCAAAATCTATATCACGCTTAGGAGAATGGACATACAGGTTAGTAAGAAAAATATTAGTAAAGTCAAAAACAATAGAAACAGAGTCAAGTAAAGGACTTTCAGTGCTAATATGACAAACATAAGCAATGAATGACCACAACCCCTTAATAATAGTCTACTAGCTCGCATATAATAAATAATTCCCATTGGAGCATGGCTAAAAGAAACCTTCCATGCAACTGGGGGTATGCTAATCATGACTATGGTAACGGTCTTAGAAAAGAAATCCAAGACCACAGATAAGGGGATAACTAGCCCATTCCCAACATCACATTTAAACCCACCATATCTAGTACAATAAGGTCAGGCTCAGTGTCATACTCTCGAACAACACTAAATGTGATCTATATACCCGATCAACTTTTAATGAATCACCCACGAGGGAAGTAACATGCAAAGCCTCAGATAAAGGCTCTTAAGTGCGGTACATAATAAGTAGAAACATATGTATATGTGGAACCTAGATCAAATAAAACATAAACTGGCTAATGGCATATTGAAATCGTACCTGTGATAATACCATCCAAAGCCTCAGCCACGTACCCACCTGGAATAACATAGACGCAACCCTATCCTGCCTCCAGACTGAGTGCCTGCCCGACTACCTACTCGACCAACTAGAGAACCTCATTCAAACCCTAGGGACCATCTCTGAGACCCTGTTCACCACCCCTAGTTAGAGGCAGTAATAATTAGATCAGCTGAACACTTTATAGTAAAGTCTCAATCATCCCATTCTGGGGATAATCTATGGAGATATAACTAATAATGCCCCACTTATAACATTCCCTAGGTACTCTGATATTTTGAGAAGGTCCGACTGATCCAAAATGGCCACCTCAGCCCAAACACCCAGACTCTTCACCCCACAAAGACCAACCACTAGTCAGCTCGCTGAAGTTACTATATCCAGGATGACCTTCATCCAAAATCTAAAGCATTACCTGCACAGGACTACTAGTGATGCGACCCAAGCCTTATTGTAATGGGTGTCCTAAGTCCGACCGGTATCGGAAACCACCCCCGTTACCCAACCCAACTTCCAGCCGCCTGCCCTGAGTTGGCTGAATTTCAAGCATGTAGCAAGATAGTGCAATAACTCACATGAAAACTCTGGGATAAGATCACAATCGTGATCGACCCAATCGAGTCCAACCATCCCATACAAATGATCCAACCATACTAAACCATACCAAAACAAGGGCCATAAACCAGGCTATAACCAAAGATGTTCCAGAAAATAATATAATTAATCCCAAAATGAAATAGGATGGAACAACCAACAATATCGTCCAATGATGTCAGCCCTTCAGCTTATTCCAATACAAGGCCAACACTAATACCAAACCCGCCTATCCCAACCCATAGAAGTATCACAAAGCCTCTAACCAAAAGAGTAATAAAATTCGATTGGGACATGCCCCCAACCATAGCTAAAAAAATATCCAAAATAAAATTAAAGTATCTAGAAATATCCATAATATAAAATAGAGCCTTTCGAAAGGATGGATGCTCACCACTTCAGTCCAAATGCTATCCCCGAGTCAATTACTTTATAGGAGGAGTAGAATGGCCGATTCCTGCATAACATAGGTATACAGACGCTAGTAGATGGGTTAGCGGGTGAATGCTAGCATGATCTCAGGATAAGGATAAAATAATGCAATTAATAAAACCAAGTAAAACCATCCATATACATACAACCATATATATATATATAACCATGTTGGAAAAAAGGACCGGGTTTAACATGCTCTTAAAACCCTTACTTGGGCTATGTAGCTTTCCCGTCCTAAACCACCCATGGGCTATATGGGTTCAGCTCCCCCTGCTGAAAGGGCCCTAGTGTATGTAGCCGCACGACCAGGGAAGAAAACCTTAGGATGACTAGTACATCCCCCAAAATATAATGTAACATCATGCACACGGTCACCAAGACCAAGCTCACATCGGCAAATAGGGGTTTCCAGTTTTGGTCCCCCCGGGACTTCCACCTACCACAACTTTGCTACATATCCCGTCATTATTTCCCAATTAAAATAAATTTCCAAATAACCAAACTATTAGCCATTTATTAACCATGGCCATCAATATTGATATCGTCATACCAATCCTTACTTACAAGTATTATCCATATCCAACCATATATAGGCCAAAAGGGATTTTCAAGTGCCCTTCCATTTACCATATTAAACCACTTGGCGGATTTCATGTACCCCTCAGACATAACTATTTATCCATTCAACTTTCCAAACTATTTAAACCGTGCATAATTCCTTTACCAAGTTTTAAAAAGAGCAAGAGTTCCATTAAACGTAGTTAATGCAATGAACATATCTTTATAAGCATTTTGCCAAAGACATTGGGGGTATAATATGATCAAAACCAATTCCAATTACCATCAAACCATTCCCATGCAATCCAATTATCCAAAACCACCATTAATGTATATAAAAGCATTATTAAAACCATGGGAAACCATAACCAACCATTTAACATCAAAACTCCCAATTCATATTTGAAAACCAAAATCATATAATCAATGAAATCATGAAAAACATTCATAAAAAACCATTCCTTTAGAAAGAATTAATAATGAGGTAAAAGAACATGCCTTAAACAAAGATGATGGAAAGAAATCACCCAGACAATCCCCAATTCAATCTTCTAGTTCAAACCCTAGCTTCCCTTGACCAAAAGCTTTTGAGAGAATTATAGAGTATTAAGAAAAGTTTCTTAGTGTTAATGAATGGAATAATAGGGTAAATAACCTTCCAAGTGGGTTAGAAGTCGTGGGACCTTATTAGGATAAGTGGGAAAAAGTCCAGAATACCCCCACTTAGGTTGCACCAAAATCCCATCACAGGGGTACGACTGACCCACACGAGTCGTACCCTTCTAATATGAGTGGTACACTCAACTCATACCCTAACCTCAACCTTTGGATCAAACACTGTCCAGTATACGACTCATCCAACCAAGTCATATCCAACGCATATGATCCATACCCTTCATTCGTACCCCTAGAAGATTTAAACATAAGGAAGATTTAGAAACTCTCCTTCATACGAGTCCTGGGTACGACTCGTACCTTGGCTTACGACTCATTGTGAGCCACTCGTACTCTGATCCAACCTAAGTAACCAAGTATAAGATTAAGTTAAGGAACCAAATAATCTATAACCACCAGTATGACTCATACCCCTAAGTCGTATCCATTCCAATAACCAAAATCCATCCCACCAACCAACACAGGTCATGATACGAACCATACCATCCGTACCTCAACATACGGCTCGTACCCATGAGTCGTATTGGGTCCAGAGATCAGAATTCCAATAAATTTTCTAAGGTCCAAAAAATAAGGTGTTTCATTCTCTCCACTAGAAACATTCATCCCCGAATAACGGACAAGGTAGGGGTAACCATACGCACGAGTCATTTGCATTATCAAACATATTCCCAATCTTTAACATAATTTTTTAAAAAAGGAAAGATATTAATCTTTTCTTTTAAAAACTCTAAAGATAAGGATGTGTTGAAGACACATACCTTTCGCATGAATCCCAGGGGTAGAAAATAAATGCGGATACTTGGACTTCATGTCCTACTTCGCTTCCCATGTAGCTTCTTCCACCTTATGGTTTCGCCAAAGAACCTTAACTTCTTGGTCCACAACCGATGAACCTGCCTATCCAAGATCTCAATCGAGACTTCTTCATAAGACAAAGAATTTGAAATGACCAATCCTTCTAAAGAAACAACCGAAGAAAGATCACCAATGCACTTCCTTAACATGGAAACTTGAAAGACCGGATGAACCAAGCTCAAGCTAGAAGGTAACTCCAGATCATAAGCAATATTACCAATTCTCCGCAAAATCTCATAAGGACCAAAATATCGGGGACTGAGCTTTCCCTTCTTACCAAACCGCACTAACCCCTTCATGGGAGATACCATGAGGAAAACCTTATACCCAACCTCAAACTCTAAGTCTTTATGCCTAACATCCGTATAGGACTTCTGGCGACTTTGGGTAGCTTTAAGCCTCTCCTGAATCACCTTCACCTTCTGCATAGCCCGGTAAACCAAGTTGGGACCAAAAATGTCTGCCTCAATAAGTTCAAACCAATCAATAGGAGATCTACACCTCCTACTAAACTATGCCTCAAAAGGGGCCATACCAATACTAGAATGATAGCTATTGTTGTAAGCAAACTCCACCAAAGGTACATGCTTATCCCAATTGCCATCATAATCAATCACACAAGCTCAAAGCATATCCTCCAATGTCTTAATAGTTCTCTCCACTTGCCCATCCATCTGCGGGTGGAAAGCAGTACTCAGACTAACCTTAGTCCCCAACCCTCTGTGAAAGATCACCAAAAGTGAGATGTAAACTGTGTGCCACGATCAGAAGTAATCAAAACTGGCACCCCATGAAGCTTCATAATCTCCTAAAAGTACAGCTTCGAATAATTCTCTACCGAGAAGGTAGTTCACACTGGCAAAAAGTGCACAGACTTAGTCATCCTATCCATGATGACCCAAATTGAATCATATTGATTCCAAGATCGAGGAAGATCGGTAACAAAGTCTATATTGATCACTTTTCATTCCACTTGGGCAAATCAATTTCTTGATACAACCCTCCTAGCCTCATGTGCTCAACTTTAACCTATTGACACACCATGCACTTGGCAACAAAATTAACCACATCCCTCTTTATGACATTCCAACAATAGATCTCTTTGAGATCATGATACATCTTAGTCGAGATGGGATAAACAACATAGTGCGACTCATGCACCTCAACCAAAATCCTTTGTCATAAACCGTTAACATTAGGAACACACAACCTTTCTTGGTACCATAAAGTACCATCACCATTGATCTCAAATACCACTACCTTTTTCCTGCCAACATCACTCTTGATTTTTATTAAGCTAGGGTCTAGCACTTACTTCTCCTTAATCTTCGCACCAATAGACAATAGAACTACTTCTTGTACTATCACACTACTATTCTTGGAGTCTAAGAGGCAAACTCCAAGATCATCCAAATGGTGAATATCCTTCACTGATTCCTAGTTTCTTTCCTCTACATGAGCCAAAATCCCTAAGAATAACTGATAACGCTCAAACTACAGCTCTCGTAAGAGTGTAAGCGGTCGTTGTCAAATATAGAACCCAACTGGGTTGGGTGTCGAATCCCACAGGAAATACTCGGTCACTAAGTATGCAACGATTAGTAGACTTTTGGTGAAAGTTCTGCGGATAAAGGGGGGATTTTATGCGTGAAGTAAAATTATCAAAGTAACAAAGAAAAACAGAATGTTTAGTAGGTTTTAATCAATGAGAATTGTAAGTTAGGGTTATGTCCACCTTATGAGTTTTACGTATCTATTGGCTATGAGTTATGCGGAATTCAGACATGCATGCGCTTATAGAGATTCATATTCTATGGTAAATCCTAGTGTCTTTCGACCATCAAGGATTATATCACTTTAACTCTTTCGAGCTTAAAACGTATACTAATGGTACGAATTCTCCAAAAGGTTAATCCAGTTACGGCACTAACTTTTAAACAGGGATTGGTAGCCCTATTTCCTTGTCATTCTCTCTTTTCCAGACATGTAACTTTTCTTTCGAACAAGTTAATGCTATACTGGCGTATTCTTTATGTTTGCAACCACAAGAATTTAATTAAGATGAAGAGAGTAATGATATAAGTAGCATGCGTATCAAGAATTCACAAACTCATAGCAATAGAGAGTATATCATAAGGCTTCCATAACCCTAACAGAGAAGTTTAGCTAC
This sequence comes from Capsicum pubescens, assembly GCA_030864215.1. Taxonomy (NCBI): domain Eukaryota; kingdom Viridiplantae; phylum Streptophyta; class Magnoliopsida; order Solanales; family Solanaceae; genus Capsicum; species Capsicum pubescens. The sequence continues at coordinate 224,854,163 of CM061540.1, read as the reverse complement.
TCATGAGGGTAACGAAAATCAACAAAGACATCATCATCATACCACAACTATAGCAATCTCACGTTGAAGAGGAATGTGGCGTCACAACAAGATTGATGTTTTTCCTCTTGGCCCGTTGCTCTCAAGAGAGCCGTGTCCTCTGTCAGAAATTGTAACGTGAATTAGGAGCGGAAGTGGAATGAAAAATACTTGAATTAATGAATGAGTGAATAATAAAAAGCTTGCTGAAAAATTCAGCAAATAGGGTTTTTATAACATCCTTGTCCTAGTCCTACTGAAATAGGGTTTTTATCCTTGTCCTAGTCCTACTGGGTTACTGCATACTTGTCCTAATCCTACTAAGTTACTGCTGATCCCCCAAGTCTTTAGAAATGCTATTTTTGCCCGGGACAAGTTCTCCATGCATCACTTTCAGTCCACAAACTTCCAGAAGCTGCCTTCCTTCTTACGTGAAGTTTCCTTTGGCCTCCAACAGTCCATAAAATGTTGAAATCTTCATCATTTATTCCTGAAAACTTTCTAATCACGTTGGTTAGCTCACTTACAGGAAAAAGGACTAAAAGTGCAGGAATTATATATTTTGTCCTTAAAACTTAGCTAAAATATTGGTAAATTAAGGTGCTTTAGGCGTGTAAATACGCCTAACATCAACACCCCACACTTAAAGCTTTGTTCATCCTCGAACAATATATCATGTCCATATAAACATCTACTTAGGGTTTCACAGTAACAACACAAAATATTCATCAAGACAGGCACAACAATTATTAACAAAGAGTAGTTTTCTAATCACTTCTAGAAATAATTCAACCTCCAACATAGACTTGTGATGATGGTTAATTCGTATTCAAAAGTTAAGGCACAAAGAATCATACAAGACTACCCAAAACTCATCAACCATGTGTGTCTCACAATATATCACCCATAATTACTCACAAGTATTTCCTTTTTCAAAACATGGGTATAAGATTATCCTTACTCTCACTCTCACAAAGAATTCATATGTTGCAACTGATGACCATAGGCTTGCCCTTAGTGTAATGCTCCACTAATATCAGAATGCTAAGTTAGGATCAAATAGGTCTTTTACAGGTTGTAATGTAGGCTAAGGGACGGGTAGGACTATTTTGGCCAGAAATAGTGACTATGTTCCTAAGCGCTTTAATACATCACATTATGCCATTAACACTCTCTTTTAATCAACCCTGCTACCTTTATTTCATCTATCACCCCTTTTCACCTATTTTGCCATTCAAGCATAACTATCTTTTTATTTAATCATAAACACAATTTATCTTTTTGTTTTTCTATTTTTTTTTTATAACACACCTCTATGATAGCCACTCTTTTTCATAACAAATTCAAGTACCAATAAACTCTAAGGCATCAATCTCACCCAATTTCCTCTTATTTTGTCACATGACTTCACAATTTAAAGCACTTAGGAATTTGGATCAAATTATGGTCTTGAAAAAAAAATGGATTAGGTTTACATATGAGGTTGTCAAAGAAAATGGCTAAAGGCTCAAAGGAGGTTAACTAAGATAATGTCCATGGGTAGGTAAAAGGAAGGTAAACAAATACAGGTTGCCAAAGAAATGCCTAAATCATCTCCTAAACTTGCACTCTTTATTTCGCTTTACATACCCACCAGGCAAGTTCTAGCATCAGCCACAAACACAGAATATACTATAATCTCACACACACAAGGCACATGGTTGACTTTATTAGGAGCAGTATAGACTCTTGACCCAACAGATGAAGGAATTAACCCACACATTTATCACATACTGAGTCACATTTAGAGCCTAAATGTCTCAATAGTAATGATTTTATCATAGACTCTTGTCATAATACCATGCTGCCTATCAGAACAATTTTATGAAAAAAATTTCTAATATTTAACTACTAACAAACAAAACAAACAAACATAAATAAATGCAAATGCAGATAAAGAAGTATAGCATACAAATACCAGCACCCCACACTTAGACGGGACACACTGCCTTCAGTGGAAAATAAATAAGAAGAACCTGGTTAGTCAGACTCTTCCTCTATATCTGGGGTCATACCCCCTGCATCGGAATCATCATCAGAGTCGTCGTCATCATAGTTCTCCTCCACGTCGGAGTATGGCATTCGTCGATCATCATCGGTTGGCATGTTGTCATCAAGAGGTTCCTCAAAATATACACCTACTCCACACATATCCCTCGCATGCTCATTCATTGGGTAGTCATAATCCAACTGTTGGAGCTCTGAAGCAGTTGGAACACGACCCCCGCTCATCATGGTAAACCTCATCATGCCATATAAATGGCGGAAGAAGCTTTCGTCGCGAGCATGTCTTTCTGCTGTGGTTAGGTTGATGCCATGCATGGATTCAGCATCTTTAACCTTTGTGAGGTCAACCTTCTTCGGGTTGTGTGGAAGCTTATGATCTGCAGGTTCCTCTTCGATGTCCTTCTTCCTCAATATCGCAGTCAACAGATTGCCAATGCTGAAGTGGGACCTCTTGTGCAGCCTGACCTTATGCATTGAAGATCGAATAATCACCCCAATGTTGATGGGGATGTTCGTCATCAAAGAGTACACCAAGAAAATTCTATCACGTGTGATCTTTGTGTACTGTGACCCTGGAATCAGACAAAAATTGACTATCCGCAACCATATCCGAGCTTCTCTGTTCAAGGAGGCACAAGAAGGTATTGTGCCGACCGGTATCATTGTGACGACTCCACCGTGCCATTGATCTTGTTCCGCATAGTGTGTGTCTGATTGCCCTGTATGGAGGTCTGTGATAAAGCTCCTTGAGCGGTGATGGATCCACAGATGGAAGACCCAGAAAAGAGTTGAAGAACTCTGCATTTAGTTGTAGGACTTGGCCCCGAATCTTTACTTCACTCCCTGTAGTTTTCGGTGACCAGTTGGCATAGAATTCTTGCGTTAGATCGAGATTGCACTCTCCCATATCTCGGAAGAAGAAATCAAGATGTAACACCATTATCTTAGCCAAAATGCGGGGTTCTTTCTTTGCTAGGCTCTCCTTTTGTATCAACTCCATATGAACATATTTTTTTTCTTTATTGTTCTTGTACCACTCCTTTCCTTCCTCCTCTAGGACCCATGTTATCCCATATATGCATCGAGGTATTTGCAGCGAGGAGGATTCGGCTTGCTCTTTTCTTCCCCTTTTCTGGCCCTTCTGTGAGGTAGATGCTTTTCCTTTTCCGGGTCGACTTTTTGGTGCCATTGTACCTGAGATTAAAATAATCGTCATGTTAGCTTCATCTCGGTAGATACAATCGACAAACCAACAGTAGTGGCACTACCCCATACTTAATTTGTTGGCACAAACTTAATTAAGTGAACGATGTCGATTACTCAGATTTCATCGCCATACATTTAGGTGTTATGTTCCAATAATATATTCAGCGCAGTCATACTTTTCTTGTCATCTTCACTATCCTTTTCAATTTTTTTTCATGTATTCTTAACTATGTTTTCATGTTTGGACTAATGCCTCTCTTTGAACAAAACTACTACATAGATATCGTATCAATTTATGGCTTAGAAATAATCACAACATCTCATGTTTGTAGTTAACCATGATTTTCATCTCGATGTACAAGTCATTCAAACATACAAGCTTTCGAGTTACAAGATTATGCAACTATCTTAACCATGTCGATTCCGCAAAAGTATGACAGTGTATGAAAATCAAATTCAGGTTGGAACCAAGTCTAGAATATCCTTACGTATTCTTTCACTCACTTAGTTGTATCACAACAAATCAACCATATTCAAATCACCAATACTACTTCAAGATTTAACAATTTCTTATAGGTGTAGTAGTGTAGTACTTTACGGAATATAAAAGAAGAGCAAAGAAGTACTTACTTGGTTGATGGCCTCGGAAGATGTTCTTGCAAAGTTAAAAGAGCAAAAGGAAATTTTTTGAGAGATTTTGGAGAGGTAGGCTGCGCTTAGGTTGAATTTGCAATGCATTTTTGTTCTAAGACTAAGGTTCTATTTATAGGACAAGCTTGGGTCGGGTTTTGACCCGTTTGGAATCGGATTAGGAGACAAAAAAGTGAGCATAGGCGGTGCCTAATGCTTTGCCTATGCTTGGCATAGGCGGCGCCTTTTGCAAAGCCTAGTTGAGCATAGGAGGCGCCTATGCTATGGAATTGTTAGGCATATGAGGCGCCTATGCCATGTCATTCTAGATTCAGAGACAAAAGGGTTTTGCATAGGCTGCGCCTATGCTATGGCATTGTTAGGCATAGGCGGCGCCTATGCTATGGCATTCTAGATTCAGAGAGCTTAGGCCATAGCATAGGCCTTGCCTTGTTCGTTGCCTAGATTTTCATAGGCAATGCCTAACTCATAGCCTTTTGCTTCTTCATTCCCAACTTACCACCTTCAACATGCTCACTTTCAAATCAAAATTTGAGACCAAGTTCCTCCTTTATACGTCTTGCACCTACACTTACTCAAAAACAACAAAAACAATTAGAAAAATGGGTTGCCTCCCATCAAGCTCCTTAGTTTTGGTCGTGGCTCGACAAAATCCTAGGAAAACAAAAACAACCAAAATAATTAAAAATGATGGGTTGCCTCCCACCAAGCGCTTGATTTATTGTCGCGGCACGACATAGTTATCTCGATTACTTAGACTTCATCGAGATATTTGGTGCATCGTTTTCTGAATGGATTCAGACGACGCTGATGCTTAATTGTGGGCGTGCAATCTTCTTCGAGATGCATCTTGTGCATACATATCCCAGGTGGGATACCAATTATATCATCAATAGACCAACCCATAGCTCTCTTGTACCTCTTCAGAGCAGAGATGAGAGCTTCTACGTGCTGTTCACCTAAATCAGCCGCAACACTCACCGGAAGTGTACTTCCACCTCCCAATAACGCATACCTTAGGTGACTGGGGAGCTCTTTCGATTCTAGCACTGATGGCTATTCAATGAAAGTCTTCGCTTTTGGTGAAGGTCGATTCCTAAGATCAAGGTCCAGCTTCTTAGTAGCATGAGAATAGGACTTTATTCCTGTTAGAGCACAAACAGTTTCTTCATATTCTTCAACATCCTCATGCTCAAAATTTAACAGCACAACAGACAATGGCTCAACAGTAAGATGCTTCTCTACAGATAATCCTTTCTCATCCTCATAATAAACATCATCTACAGAGAACACATCCATATCTCTAGGATGCTTCATCGATTTGCATACATCAAAACGGACTACTTTGTCATTCAGCCGAAATAAAAGCTCATTAGCTCTTAAATCAATCAGCACACTTCCAGTTGCGAGGAAAGGACGCCCCAAGATTATAGGAACTTCAGAATCCACCTCGCAATCCAAAATAACAAAGTCTGCAGGAAAGATGAAGGTGGAAACCTTCACCAACACATCATATAAGATACAACCAGGCCGTTTTACCGACCTATCTGCCATCACGAGCCGCATATTGGTTGGTGTAGGATCGCCCAACCCCAACTTTCTGTAAACTGATAACGACATCAAATTGATGCTAGCCCCCAGATCGCACAATGCCTTAGCAAAATCCAACGATCCAATCGTGCAAGGAATAGTGAAAGCACCAGGATCTGCCTTCTTCTGTACTAAAGACCTCATGTCAATTGCACTGCAATGATGAACATTATCTGCCAGCTCATAACTTGCTGCCCGCTTCTTTGTCAACAGGTCCTTCATGAATTTAGCATACCCAGGCATCTGTTCCAGCGCCTCCACCAACGGAACATTAATAGTCAGCTGCTTCAACATGGTCATGAATTTACTGAACCTGGTGTCATCAACTTTCTTCTTCAGTCTCTGCGGAAAAGGTGGTGGTGGAAAGGGAATCGTTTTCTCCACCACTTCCTCTTTATCTTGCTTCCGATTATCAACCTTTACAGAAGTGTCATCAGCCCTCTTCTTCAGTCTCTGAGGAAAAGGTGGTGGTGGAAGAGGAATCATTTTCTCCACCACTTCCTTTTTATCTTGCTTCCGATTATCACTCTTTTCAGGCTGGTGACGTCTTGGTGTAACATCATGAGCACTCACTTCAGCTTCTACGACATCTTCAAACTCTGCTTCATCAATATTCTCTGCTATATCATCAACCACCTGCTTGCCTTTGGATGGATTTTCCATCACTTTACCACTTTGGGTGGTGATAGCCATACACGATCCATCATTCCTTGGATTTTGCACTGTGTCGCTAGGTAGTGTTCCAGCTTTTCTTTGATTTAATGCCGCTGAAAGTTGACTCAATTGCTGCTCTAGTTGCTTTATTGCAGTAGAATGCGAGTCAACCAATTGATTTATTGAAGACAAATCGTTCTTCACCTCATTCACTCCCGTATTAGTTGCCTCTACTCCCTTCAATAGCTTAGCCATTATATCTTCCATGGACATCTTACCAGATCCAGACGCCACAGCCTCACGATTTCCAGGAGGAGCATACAAACCACTCCTGTCAGTCTTATTCTTCCAACCATCTTGATCGCGGTCCTTGTATCCAGATTTATCATAATAGTTCCGACCTTGGTTTCCTTGGGCATTGCCTCGGAAACCCCCTGATTATTCAAGTAATTTGCTTCCCCCTCAGAATCGGAATCATATCTTCCCTGTGATACAACGGCTTTAACCTTTTCGGTCTTCCCTAATAATAAATGCTTGGTAAGAAGATCCATCTGCGTTTTCATGTGAGCCATATCTTGGTCACGTTCCTCTTGTCTACGCCTCTGCTCTGCAGTCAATCCAATAGATACGGTAGAGCTTGCTACCTCAGAATCCCTGGTATGCCAATCTCTACTCTGTTTTGTCATACGATCTAGTATATCACTTGCCTCAAGAAAAGTAAGGTCCATGAATGACCCACCTGCAGTATTATCAACCACTGGCTTTGTCACCGAGTTCAAAGCCCTATATAATATTTCCATCAAGTGGATATTCGTCATCTAATGGTTTGGGCACCGCATAAGCTTCTTCTTGAACCTCTCCCATGTTTCGTGGAGAGCTTCAGTTGGAAGCTGTCGGAAATTGCTGATCTCATCTCTCAACTGTGCTCTCTTGGATGGCGGAAAGAATCTTTCTAGGAAAGCGTCTTTCAGTTGCCTCCAATTAGTAATAGAATCAGGAGTTAGCCCATTCAACCATAGAGTTGCCTCCCCAGACAGAGACAATGGAAATAAGCGCAGCCGAATTGCATTCTGCCCAACTCCTGGATTGTCAAACGACTTGCATGTTGAAATAAAGTTGATCAGATGCATATTCGGATCATCGCCTACGAGTTCACCAAATAGTCCTTTGAGCTGCAATAACTGAATCATGGTGCTAGTGATATTGAACTTGGCTCCGGGTGCCAAGGGTGGAGGAATAATATCCCCTGTGGCACCAGCTCCATCCAGATCGTCATCATCATCATCAAAAGGAGCCTGCACAGCTCGGCGGTCAGGTCTCATTCTAGGTTGACGATCTCTCCTGTGCATAGGTGCTGCCACTTCATCAGTACGCCTGGGATTCAGTAACTCATCATCACCCAGGTCCTCATTATCAGGATTTGTTGCTCGCCCTGGGTTATCAATATTCTGTTGATGTATTTGAGCAGCTGCCAGTGCAGCTAATCTAGCCTGCTCCTGTTGAGCAGCCCTTCTTTCAATGTCACGTTGTGCATCCATTCTGCCAATAAGTTGTGGTTCAGGATTTATGGGTAATAACGGTTGACCTGAACTTCGAGTGTTTGGCATGCACTCAAACAAACCTGAATAAAACAAAAACAACAACTAAAAGTAAAATCTGAGAATCTTTGACCAAAGGGTCTAGTAACTATCACAAACTTAGTTGACAACCGTATTCCCCGGCAACGGCGCCAAAATTTGATAACGCTCAAACTACAGCTCTCGTAAGAGTGTAAACGGTCGTTGTCAAATATAGAACCCAACTGGGTTGGGTGTCGAATCCCACAGGGAATACTCGGTCACTAAGTATGCAACGATTAGTAGACTTTTGGTGAAAGTTCTGCGGATAAAGGGGGGATTTTATGCGTGAAGTAAAATTATCAAAGTAACAAAGAAAAACGGAATGTTTAGTAGGTTTTAATCAATGAGAATTGTAAGTTAGGGTTATGTCCACCTTATGAGTTTTACGTATCTATTGGCTATGAGTTATGCGGAATTCAGACATGCATGCGCTTATAGAGATTCGTATTCTATGGTAAATCCTAGTGTCTTTGGACCATCAAGGATTATATCACTTTAACTCTTTCGAGCTTAAAGCATATACTAATGGTACGAATTCTCCAAAAGGTTAATCCAGTTACGGCACTAACTTTTAAACAGGGGTTGGTAGCCCTATTTCCTTGTCATTCTCTCTTTTCCAGACATGTAACTTTTCTTTCGAACAAGTTAATGCTATACTGGCGTATTCTTTATGTTTGCAACCACAAGAATTTAATTAAGATGAAGAGAGTAATGATATAAGTAGCATGCGTATCAAGAATTCACAAACTCATAGCAATAGATAGCATATCATAAGGCTTCCATAACCCTAACAGAGAAGTTTAGCTACTCATGAGGGTAACGGAAATCAACGAAGACATCATCATCATACCACAACTATAGCAATCTCACATTGAAGAGGAATGTGGCGTCACAACAAGATTGATGTTTTTCCTCTTGGCCCGTTGCTCTCAAGAGAGCCGTGTCCTCTGTCAGAAATTGTAACGTGAATTAGGAGCGGAAGTTGAATGAAAAAGACTTGAATTAATGAATGAGTGAATAATAAAAAGCTTGCTGAAAAATTCAGCAAATAGGGTTTTTATAACATCCTTGTCCTAGTCCTACTGAAATAGGGTTTTTATCCTTGTCCTAGTCCTACTGGGTTACTGCATACTTGTCCTAATCCTACTAAGTTACTGCTGATCCCTCAAGTCTTTAGAAATGCTGTTTTTGCCCGGGACAAGTTCTCCATGCATCACTTTCAGTCCACAAACTTCCAGAAGCTGCCTTCCTTCTTACGTGAAGTTTCCTTTGGCGTCCAACAGTCCATAAAATGCTGAAATCTTCATCATTTATTCCTGAAAACTTGCTAATCACGTTGGTTAGCTCACTTACAGGAAAAAGGACTAAAAGTGCAAGAATTATATATTTTGTCCTTAAAACTTAGCTAAAATATGGGTAAATTAAGGTGCTTTAGGTGTGTAAATACGCCTAACATCAACAACCTGCTAAGAGCATCAACAACCACATTAGCCTTACCTGGGTGATAGTGAAGACTTATATCATAGTCCTTGAGAAGATCAAGCCATCTCTTCTACCTAACTCGATTTCCCTATCAGGAGAAACACCAGGAAGATCATCCAAAATGACCTCTTGAAACTCATTAACAATTGGAACTGACTGGAAAGAAGGACCTTTCAGAGTTAGAATCTTTAACCCAAACCAAGTGATAAATACAACCTTTAGAGATTAACGTCCGAGCTCTAAGATAAGGAATAAATCTCCCCCAATAAGCTAAAGAACCACCCTCCTATTTAATAACCGGCTCACCAGGGAACCTAAAGATAATCCTACGAGTTCGACAATCCAAGGACGCGTAACAAGAACCAATCCATACCTAAAATGACATCGAAATCCACCATACCTAACTTAAACAGATCCACCAAGGTCTGCTTGCCACCAATAGAAACCCCCTATAGACTCTCATAGCAATAACTGAGTCACCTACTGGGTAGAAATAGAAAAATGATCTGAAATAACTTTTGGATCAAAGACAAAAGATATAACCACAGAAGGAGTCACATAGGAGAGAGTGAATACTAGGTCAAGCAAACAATATATGCCACGAGAGAAAAAATGTAACATACCAGTAATGATATTAGGTGATGCCTTGTATTCCTGTCGAGAAGCCAAAACATACAACCTATTTCAACCAACACTAGAACCTGGAGTAGTAACAGAAGTATATACAATACCACCAGGTGTAGGAGTAGAAGATGAAGCCACACGAATCTTATTCGCCCCCGTAGAAATTTTATTAATAGGAAAATCCCTGAGTCGATGGTGCTTGGCCACACTTAAAGCATTTGTCATTCCTTTATCGCAATAACCCCGATGAGGACAACCACAGAACTGATAAGAAGGGCATAAAAAACTAACTGACCTCTACTTGCCTAGGATTGGGCACCCTATGTCCAAAAATTGTCATCACCATGATGATGCCTGTCGCCCACCTGGTAAGGAGTACTAGAAGAATAGTAGGAACCAAAACTCCCCCACTTCTTTTTCTGCCATTTACCACCATCTCGACCACCCTGAGACCGAGCACTTCTCGATTAGAAAACCTGCTTCTCTTACCCTGTCTATCCCTAAACTCTACCTGTCTCCTCTTTTCATCCTCCACTTGCTATTTATGAATAGTCAACCTAGAGATGTACATATCTTTAATCAACAAGGCAGTCTTGCTCTCCAAAATAAGATCTTGATTCAACCCATTAGCAAACTTTCTCATTCTTGCCCACATGTCAGCCACCAAATTAGGAGCATACCTTAACAATTGGTGAAACTTCAAGGCATATTCCTTGATAGACAATATCCCTTAAACTCCTCTATATTTGCTTCCATCAACTCTTGGGGAAAGAAACAATCCATAAAAGCACCAGAGAAGGCATCCCATAAGGATGACTCTTCCATATCTCCTCTGTCCCTATCCCACTCTTCGTACCATTGGTACGCAAGATCCTTGAGCTGATAAGCTGCAAAGTTTACTCCTTCCACATTGGTAGCTTGCATCAACCAAAATATCTCTTTTATTTCATCCAAGAAGCCCCGTGGATCCTTCTCAACCTTCACTCCAGATAAAGTGGGAGGACCCATCTTCATAAATTGGCCAACCCTTATGGCCTCAACAGACAACCGACCAGACACATCTCGCACAGCCTGAGCAATAACCAATTTAGAAATAACATGAATACACTGATAGAATTTTGCATTAGTCACCTCACCTTGAGGAGGACTAGTAGTAACCGGTGGAACTCCAGAACTATTAGGGATAGGACCGTGAGATCAAAGATGAACCCCAGAAGTAAGATGCACCCCTTTAGCATTACCCTTAGATGGGATAAACGAATTTTCTTGTGTTTTAGATCTACGAGGCATGATCTGAAAGACGAACAAACAAGGATTAGAGAAGATTCCTGGGCTGAAACTCCAAGCTTGAAAATAAAATACCAAGAATGTGAAACATTCCTAAATTGCTTGTAGCCTCTCCCTTATGAGTGTGGCACGCTACACCCCCTAAAAGAGACTCTACTCAACACGACTTTGTGGACTCCTAATTTACCATGAATCTAGGCTCTGATACTAACTTGATGTGACCCGACCGGGGGCTTTGTCGTAATGGGCATCCCAAGTCTGACCTAGACCGGAGACCACCCCCGTTACCCAACCCAACCTTCAGCCGTCTGCCCTGAGTTGGCTGAATTTCAAGCATGCTGCAAGATAGTCCAATAGCTCACATAAAGAATCTGGGATAAGATCACAACTATGACCAACCCACCCGAGTCAAACCATCCAATACCAATGATCCAACCATACCAAACCATACCAAAACAAGGGCCATAAACCAGGCCATAACCAAAGATGTTCCAAAACATAATATAATTAACCCCAAAATGAAATAGAATGGAACAACCAATAATATTGTCCAATGATGTTAGCCCTTCAGCTTATTCCAATGCCTAGGCCGACACCAATACCGAACACAACCATTCCAACCTATAAAAGTACCACAAAGCCTCTAACCAAAAGAGTAATAAAATTCGATTGGGACATGCCCCCAACCATAGCCAAAACCAATATACAAAATAAAATCAAAGTATCTAAAAATATCCATAACATGAAATAGACCCTTCCAAAAGGATGGAAGCTTGTCCAAATATTATCCCCGAGTCAATCACTATGTAGGAGAAGTAGAACAACCGGTTCTTCCACAACATGGGTATACAACCACCAGTAGATGGGTTAGTGGGTGAATGCTAGCATGATCTTAGGATAAGGATAAAATAACACCATTTATAAAACCAAGTAAACCCATCCACATGCACACAACCATACATAAATATATATATAACCATGTTAGGAAAAGGGACTGAGTTTATCATGCCTTTAAAAACTTTACCTGGGTTATGTAGATATGCCATCCTAAACTGCCCACGAGCTCTATGGGTTTAACTCTCCCTGCTGAAAGGGCCCTAATGCATGTAGCCGCATGACTAGGGAAGAAAACATTAGGATGAATAGTATATGCCCCAAAATATAGTGTGACATTATGCACACGGTCACCATGACCAACCTTACATCAACAAATATGAGTTTCTAGTTTTGGTACCCACCTTTCACGGCTTTGCTACATATCTCGTCATTATTGCCAAATTAAAACCAATTTCTAAATAATCAAACTGTTATCCATTTATTAATCAAGGCCATCAATATTGGTATCGTCATTCCAATCCTTACTTGCAAGTATTATCCATAGCTAACCATAAAGGTTTAAAAGGACTTTCAAGTGCCATTCCATTTACCATATTAAACTACTTGGGGTATTACATGTGCCCCTCAAGCATAACCATTTAGCCATTCACCTTTCCAAACTCTTTAAACCATGCATAATTCCTTTACTAAGTTTTAAAACAAGAAAGAGTTCCATTAAAAGTAGCCAATGCAATGAGCATATCTTTACAAGCATTTTATCAAACACATTGGGGGCTTAATATAAACAAAACCAATTCCAATTACCATTAAACCATTTCCATGCAATCCAATTATCCAAAACCACCATTAATGCATATAAAAGCATAATTAAAATCATGGAAAACCATAACCAACCATTTAACATTAAAACCCCCAATTCATATTTGAAAACCAAAATCATACAATTAATGAAATTATGAAAAACATTCATAAAAAACCATGACTTTAGATTGAATTAACAGTGAGGGAAGAGAACATGCCTTAAACCAAGATGATGATGGAAAGAAATATCCAAGATAAGCCCCAAATCAATCCTCTATATGAAACCCTAGCTTTCCTTACCCAAATTTTTTAAGAGAATTATAGAGTATTTAGTAGAGTTTCTTAGTGTTAATGAATTGAATAATAGGGTAAATAACCTTCCAAGTAGGCTAGAAGTCACGGGACTTTATTAGGATAAGTGGAGAAATATCCAAAATACCCCCACTTAGGTTGCACCAAAATCCCGTCATAGGGGTGCAATTGACCCATATAAGTCATACCTTTCCAATACGAGTGGTACCCTCTACTCGTACCCTAGCCTCAACCTTTGGATCAAATACTGTCCAGCATATGAATCATCCAACCAAGTCACATATAAAGCATACGATCCGTATCCTCTATCCGTACCTCTGGCAGATTTAAACCCAAGAAAGATTTAGACATTGCCCCTCATACGAGTCCTGGGTATGACTCGTACCCTGGCTTACGGATCATGGTAAGATACTCGTACTAAGATCCAACCTAAGTAACCAAGTCTAATATTAAGTTAAGGAACCAAATGATCCGTAACCACCAGTACGAATCATACCCCTAAGTCGTATCCATTCAAGTAACCAAAATCCATCCATTTAACCAACACTAGTCAACATGTAACTAGACCATACCATCCATACCCCAACATACGTCTCATACTCCTATGTCATATTGGGTCCAGCTATTAGAACTCTAGGAAATTTTCTAAGGTCCAGAAACCAAGGTGTTTCAACTAGACTTACCTTGATGCTAATAAGGCTGATACTGAGGTTACCTACCATAAAAACCTCTATCTCTAAACTATAGCCATTGTGGTTCCCATTATAACCACCCTGGTGATGTTGCCTCTTATTGCTGCCTCCTTGGGCCTCATAATGAATCTCTTCTAAAGTGTTGGCATAATATGATCTATCCATAAAAAACCTTCCAACAATAACCAACCTCTCAATAGCCATGAAAAAAGGAAGACTCAACCCTCTAACAAAGCACTGAATCAGCTAGTACTCGATCGGTAGAATCATAGTGGCATGCCTAGACAACTCAAAAAACCTTACCTCATACTCATTCATTAACATAAAATCCTACTCCAATGATGTAAATTGATCTCTCAAATGCTTATATAGGCTGCGAGGCATATACTTCTCAAAGAGAGCATCAGAGAACTAAGTGAATGTTATATGAGGAGATCCATATGGCCTAGAATCCATATACCCCCCCCACCTTTGTCTAGTTGCCCAATAAAATTGAGAAAATGGTGCAACTCATACCACGCACCTCTGCTAAACCCAAATTATTCAACCACTTCTCAGAACTAGTATGACACTCAAATGCATCCTTACTTGGGGCCCCTTCAAACCGAGGTAGAGCCACTATAAAAATTGGCCTACTATTATTTGCTCATTTGCAGTCATAACTAGCTGGGCTACTGCTGGGTGTGGAACTACCGGTGCTGGCAGGGCCTCTACTCCAGGAGCCATTGCTACAAGCTACAATCCTAAACCAATACCTCCCCAGGCTATTTTTCGAGGCCCATATATCAGTGGACCAACTATCTATCCCAATAGTTGTACCAATTCACCAAAAAGAACTAAAGATGATTTAAATTTTAATAGGGGATCAGCTACCTCCTGGCCCATCTACTACTGTGGTGGCTGACCCTCTGGTGATATCTTTGGCTCAGGAGCACTAATAGGTTTTAGTGAAGGATCCCTAGCTTAATATCGAGTTGGGGATGTGGCTCTTCCTTGACCTCGACCTTTAATTGGTGCTTTGGATATAGACGTAGGGCACCAATCCCCGATAGATGTGGACCACATCCTAAACACTAGGAAAGAATAAAGGAAATAAGAATAGAGAAACCAATAAAGACAAAAAACACAAAAATGAACAAAAAAGGTGTTTTTTTTAAGAATATCATATTGCCTCCCTAAAATAGGATTATATCATCATACAGATCTGTAGAACTTTACTGGACACTTGATCTTGTACTAACAATATCGGTGAACCATGGCTCCAAAGCTAAACTATCATGAACTAATTTCTCAGGTCATGATGGAACCTACTTTAACCCACCATTAGGTAACACAAGCCATATCCCAAAATAGTGAGTAACGGGCTAATTGACAAAGAATAAGAAAATACAAAAAGTAGACATATAATCGAGATACTAATAAAAGAAAACCAACATTATAATATATAAACAAGTTGTACACTAGAAGAAGGAAGACAAGAAATAAAAAGAGTTTTCCCACATGACCTGGTAAGGTTAGTACAAGAGCCATTAAATCAAAGCAGTGTACTAAATAGTGCTAAATACACAATATAATATCAAAATATACAAAAGACTATCCAAAAATAATAGAAAAAAAGATTAGATTCGAACAATAAAAGTTAAACCAAGATCAGAATAGCAGTACAACCTTAGGATAATGTCAGTGACAGTGACTCATTCTCAAATCTACATCAGGAAGAAAAATACTAAAGTGTAGTATCAGTACCAAAGCAATGGGTACTTAGTAGGCAACACAGGTGAACTAAGCTAATTTTAGTAGAAGCATAAATAATGTGCGAAAATGTAACTACATTCATAAGTAAAGGAGCAAAAATAGAAAAGTGAAACATGACGAGTGGATGTGATATAAAGGTAAAATAAAAACTCAAATGCAGAAATAAAGTCTAACTATCACCTAACTAGGCCCTTAGAAGCTTAAAAGCAAAAACAAGAAGGATAATATCCCGACCAAGGTCCCATAGGCATGATGGGTACAATCAAGAGTAACTCTAATAAAAAGATGGAACAATGGAAATAATAACCATAAAATAGGCCAACATGTGATGAACATACCTGATACTCTTTTTTGGTCCTTAATTCCAAATCATACCAGTTCTTATTGGATTTCCAGTCCCAAATCAGTATTCATAAAAGTCATAAGTTCCAATCTCGAACCTAAGCTAGATAATGGTATCATAATAGTAAAAATGATAGACCCAAATCAGAACTAATAAATAATAATATAGCTATTGGATGCTGAGATTGAATCAAAATTGATAAGTAGTAGGTAAAAGTATCAATAATTTGGTTATATCTCTCCAATTAAGTCCAACAAATCATAAACTTTAAGCTAGGTAGTTAAGTTTCCAAAAATGATGTGGGGCAAAATACCTAAGTTAAAGATTGTGATTTACGGCCAAGTACTACCTTATCCAGGGTAAAAGAGCTCTTGAAACTATCTAAGTCATCCTAAACACAAAAATTAGCCCAAGGTAACGAGTAGAGGTCATTAAGGTCCACGACATAATAATGTAGAAATTCGACATAAAATGGTGTTGGTCGGGCCTACTATAGCCCCACACCCAGCCTATGGTAAACACCTACCCAAACTGAGTCCAAGGCTTCTCAATTCCATCCTAAGGCACTAAGTAAGTCAAGACTAGTCCTAAGAGATAATCATTTACTAAAATAATGGAAAATGGGTTGGATTCTACTAAAAAGGGCCCCTAATTGGATAATTTATCCAATAAATGCTGAACAAAAATCAAGCCATATTTTCACACCCATAGCTAGTACAATACTACAAAAATACTATAATGAAGCGCAATCTAGAAAGAAAGTATACCAAGACCACCTAAACATCGTCGAACGCTCATAGAGTCCTCCACGCTTGAGCTTTTCCCTTTTTAGAAGCCTCCAACTTTTCTCATGCTATGAAAATAATATTCCACACATCAAGACAATAATATTGATACCCACATTGAATATATATATATATATGTAGTGGGTAGGAAATTGGACTTAAAATATCCCACATGTGGCCCATTTGTAGAATCACAAAATTAAAATCATCACAATATTTCTCTCAGCTAAAGGATTATTTCCCCCTAAAATTAAGCATAATCTGAGCTTAAAATAGTCCCAAATCAACCCCAATGTAATCTAGTAATTAGTAATTAATTCGAGAACTAAACAGTGAATTAATAAAAAACTTATGAGCATAACGATAATGAAATGCTCATAATACCTTCCTCGAGCTAATGACAACTTTAATTAGTGATTTCCCACAAGCATTAATCTTACACTCTCTCTCTAATAGAGGTTTATACTTAGCAAATGAGAGGTTAAATATTAGGAAATAAAATATTTAAAATATTAGAGATGGACGCTTTAATGCCTAAATAACTGTTAAAAAGGCGAGGTAGGAAGCAACCCATCCTCAGCTAACCATCCATTGCTAAAAAGGTCATGAGGCACTAAATCGACTGCTGAAAAAGCATTCATGAGATTCTAAAGCAGTTGCACCAGCAAAGTCGACACAACCAAATTTGCTAAGTCCTAGCGGACTTCGATCAAGAGCTCGAGATTGGTTCAGAATCCCGTACATAAAAACAAACTATGCTATCCTACAAAATTTGTCATTTTAGAATTAGTGAAACCATGAAAATTTCTATTTGAGGTTATTTCAATAGAATGTAGGCCCCACACCTAAGGTTTTATTTTTCACCAAAATCAACCCAATAGCATAAAATGAGTTTGGAAGATTTGAGACTCAGATCAAGGGTCCCACTAGCATAAAGTTGACATTCTGGAGCTAATGAAACCTTTCAGAATTGGCTTCCGAGGCTGTTTACATGAAGTTTAGGATTTAGATATTTTTTTTCAACTTTGAAATCTCCAAGATAGACAAATGGCTCAAAAAAACTAAAGAACTACCTGGTAACCAAACTATCAGTCCTACCAAGTTATAAATGACTTGGGGAAGCTATGGGATATCTCTAAACATTGACAAAGCACAAAAATACAATAAATGATTTAGAGGATCATTACACAATCCTCATTTAATAGCTTGACCTTGTTCTAGAATAGATAATCTGTATCAAAGGTAAGGGTCAATATGCAAAACTCATGTGGCCTAATCGATAATTGATAAAAGTTTTCTTTATAGGCAACCATCTATTTAGATGAACCTAACATAGAAATATTGCATGTTAAGCAGCAGGATAGACCACTAGTACAAAATGCTTGATGAGTAATGATATCATGGGGAACATAATCCTAGTTCCTTATTTTCATTGATCAAACACAAGATAAATCTTGCTACTTTGTTACTAAAAATCTTGATAATTAAAGACTTTTTACATTCAATCCCCTTTTTACAGGAAAAAATAATTAATAGTCTAAATAACCACATTGACCTAACGCTTAGCCATGTTATCTATGGGATCGACCCCAACCTAGTTGGGTCTTATATTTGATTAGTGACCACTTTATATCTCATTTAAAGGTGTAATTTTAGAGATATCTATTCTCACTCAAGCAAAGTTTGAAGAAAGTTAAGCCATAACCTACCTCAAAGACAAATCGCAAGTAGACAATGATCATAAACTATACTTCCTTCTTAGAATGATCTCAATATATCAAGAACATGTTCTACACATAAATATATGTCCATCAATATCCATCTTGCTATACTTTTATTTTGGGCCCAAAATATCAACTCAAAAGTCAAGCCGAGCACACATGGGTAAAAGTGTTTTTTCTTAAAAAACCAGTTACCCACAACTTATGGAATTCAAATCTGAATGTTCATACTAAATAGAGTTAAAATAAACTTTGAAATCATCAATCTATCATTCTTAGCTTTAATCAACCCCCCCCCTCCCAAAGTTTCAAATTGAAAAATTATTATTTAAAGATGAGCTCATGAAATAATCATTGCAAAATATTTTAAAGTAGTGTAAAAATCATACCCAAGGAAGAAATCTCAAAAATCACCGACTAAATCTCCAAAAATAAGTTTCCAAACTTCAAAAATTGTGTTACGGGATTTTTATACAAAATAGGGTTTTAATTCCGTCCCAACAATTTTGTTCAACATAATTGCAGGACTCCCTTCTCGATTGCGGCACTTGGAAATCATTGTGCATCGCGATCGCGATGGACTAATCACATTCGTGTAGTACTACCTGGACCAGACTCAAAATTTCTCCTTCACAATCATGATTCTGGAGCTGATTGCTCTTTGGAAACATTATTAAGGGTTGTGAACACGAAGGCAAATTGGTACATGCGCTAGCAATTGCTGCACAAGTAACCAAGAAGATGAGAAATATTTTTGACCCTTGAGATTCATTCAAAACCGCCTGAACATAAGCAAACTATATTACCAAACCAAAATCAACATTCCAAACTTAATGGCTACATCATATTTGCAAACATAGGTAATTATTAATGGATGTTGACTAAAGTTAACTCCAAGCCTTAACTTTTCAACTTTTCAACCAATTACTTAAAATCCACCCAAACATCGCAGAACCTAAACCAGAGGTTCAACTAACCCAAAAATGACATTTTAGAGCTAACAAAATTTACAAAATTCCCATACAACCTTTAAATCTTCAAATATTGACAAAAGTAACCATACCAATTCCAAGACCATAAAAAATAAAAAAATCTCTTAGTACTGACTCAACCACCTTGAAAACCATGCCACCACTCCTATATACCACAAATATCAAAACACAACTGCAGGGAGGGGATAAAATGATCAACTACATCATAAGTTGAAAATTGATATGATGATTATTATAATATCCACACTAATACACACATACATCCTCAAATGTAAGAGTAAGGAAGGTACTTGAATTGTTGAAAAGCTGGGGATATCTACTCCATGCACCCAACTCTATCTTCCATGTGTCCTACTCAATTGGATAATGGTTTCACTGAACCATTACTAAAGTATTTAAATGGCTACAGGATCCTCCTAGAATGTTAGATTATGATTCAAGTCCACTAAATTCCATTGAATCACATGAGAACTTTTAGAAATATACTTCTTTAATATTGAGATATGAAAAATTAGATGCAAAATTGAACGACTTGGAGGTCAAGCCAACACATAGGCCACCTTGCCAACACATTAAAGAATCTTAAAAGGACCGATAAACATTGAGCTAAGATTTACCTTCTACCCAAACCTTAATACAATATTCATGACTGATAGCTTCAATAAAGCCTACTCACCAAGCATGAACTCTATGTCAAGAACTCTTCTGTAATACACTATATTTCCCTAGCCTACATTAAACCTCAGTACATGGGTTATCCTAAATAAAATTTTTGGAATGCTAATTAATTTTTATATTAGAGGTTTCCATTACATAGGAAATTCAATTAGCTTTCCAATGATATAGAATTCGCCTAAATCCGATAACCGGGTAAGAAGTTATGGCGATTTTAAGTTTCAGTCGTTAAACATCGTCATTCAGGCCAGTAGCACATCGCAGAGTGTGTCAAAATAGAAATTGTCAATTTCTAGCATTGCTCTATGATATTGGCACATCACGCCATAAACTCAGTTCACAATTGTCAATTTTTCAGTGTACCAACGCGATTCCACCGCTTCCGGTGCACTTCCAGTTCACAAACAAAGTGGCAACACAATACCACCGCATCGCGCCATCATGCAATTTTCTAGTGACATGGCGTGATAGCACCGCGTCACAACAGGGGTCCAGATCAGAAAAATTTTATGAAAAATTAAAGTTGCGCCCAGGGTTAAATCAGTCTTTTCCCATGATTTTATGTGGGATTTAAGCCCTAAAAACGTGTAAAACCCTTTATTATTCACTTTTATTCAAAATCAAAAGGTAGTTCTCTCTCAAGAAAATAAATCCTAGCTCTCAAGAATCAAGGTCAATCCCAAGAATCTATCTAAGAACTCCAAGAATCTCTCGAATTAAGGTATGTTAGATGTTCTTCCATGGATTCTTACCTTCCATGGAGCCCAAGATTTTTTTTTTTCAAAATACAAGATTTATGATTTATGATTTCCATGTTTGAATTAGATTGAATTCATGTTCATGGGTTGTTAAGTTTTAATCCATGATTTAGAGTAAAAGTTCCAAGAATTGATTCTAGTATGTGTTGAATTACATGATATTCATGATAAACCCTCCAATTTGCAAGTTGATGGTTGTAACCATGTTAACTCTAAGTGTTTATGATTTAATAAACCAAGTATACGTCTTATGTGTTTGATATATTGTCTATGAGAATAAAATAATGCCATTATAACATGCAAATATGTATTCCCCATCCATGTATAAGTTAATGCATTACAAGTGTTTGATGAAATGTCTCTGTGAATGAATTATGTCCAAGTGAACATTGTTATGTTATTCAAGATTATGCTTTGCTTTACTTTTCATGCTATCGAGTTCTGGGGGTATTTAATACCCGACAATCTAGCTGTTACTTAGAGCAGTGTCAGTTATATAATAGTATCAGTCATGTCACAATTAGTAGTACTCTCATTCAGTTACAGAACTTAATAGAATTCAGTCAGTTACAGAACTTAAGAAAACTCAGTAATCTTAGTATCAGTCCAGTCCAATTCAGTATACTCAGTTCAATGTCTTTCAGTTAGGAGTAGGAACTAGCATCGAGCGAGTGTAGAGGTGACGACTTCTCCCATCAGGTAGGCAAGTCATTAGTAGCAGTATCACACCACAAAACTACGTAGCCAGCGTAGGATGTGAGGATTCACCCATTTGATTAAGGCTTGGCTACCTTCCAGGGGTTACCCATCAGATTAGGCTTGACTTTCTATCCAGGGTCACCTGTCAGATAGGTTTGACCACAATAGTGTCTTTACCTGTGGCGCGGTATTGGCACCCTTCCAACTGGGGTTATAGGTTGGACCCCACTCAGCTTACTCAGGGGCATGTAAGTTAAGTGAGAACTCCCACAGTTTTAGTTTCAGTCTCAGTCTTTAGAATAGAACTCAGTTCAGTTCTACAGAATCAGGGCTTTTAGATACAGTCACTCAGTTATCAGTAATTCAGATTATTAGTGATCTTAGATTATAAGTATATTCAGTTATCAGTTATCAGATTCAGTTCCAGTATACTCAGTTATAGTATGGAAAGTATGTTCAGTCTTTACAAATCCACCATGTATGCTATCCAGTTACTCTATATTATTTAGTTAGTTATTATTCATGCATATGAACCCTTGAATTTAGCCTTACCTCATCTAGAATACCAGTACATTCCCACGTACTGACGCATACTTTCCTACTCTATGATGTTTCATATTATAGGTTCGGACGCTCAGGTTCCTGACCGCGCTTAGCCAAATTCAGCCAGCAGTAGCAGATTTAGCAGTGAGTCCTCATCTATCGAGGATATGCTTTTATTTTAGTACTTCAGCTTAGCAGTATTTTAGTAGATAAAGTTAGCTGGGGGATTGTCCCATCAACTCCACTTTTAGACAGATTTAGTTAGAGGCTTTTCAGACAATATTTCAAATTCAGATGTTATTATTCATTATTAGTATTTTAGATGTTTTGAACCTTATGGCATTTCAACCTATTATTCCTCAATTCTTTTAGTATTATTGTTCTATGCTCACAACAGATATCATTCATGGGTTAGCTTGTGGTCCTTCAGGGTCACAAGCACCGTGTAACGATGAGGGGATAGTCTAGGGTCGTTACATATCTGATCAACATAACTCTATTTCCTAGTATGGTTGTCAAGAGTTGTTCTTATATCAACTTTAACCTATCCATCAAATCCCATAACAAATTCGTGCCTTATGTTCTAACCTCAAAGGAATCAAAGAATCCAACTGGAGATCTAAACAATCTCTAGTATAAAACCAAGAATGGTGCCATCTAAATTTTGCAATGGTACTTATTGTTGCAGACAAACTCCATCAAAGGAAAAAACTGGTCCCATTGTCCACCAAAATTACTACACAAGCTGTAACTATATCCTATAAAACCTAAATAATCCACTCTGATAGATCAGTTATTTATGAGTGAAAAGTTGTACTCATCTCTAATTGAGTGACCAACCTTGCTGCATAGAACTCGAAAAATATGATATGAATTGAGTACATCTATTTGAAATAGTAAAAATGGGCACACATGCAACCTAAATATCTCAATAATGTAGATCATAGCTAGCTTCTCTGCATTGTAGTCCACTTTTACTATTAAAAAATGAGTTGATTTGGACAATCTATCCACAATCATCCAGATGGAGTCAAACTTCCTCAAAGTCTATTGCAATCCAAACATAAAGTCCATAGTGATACACTCCCACTTCTACTCATGTACATACATCATCTAAGTCATACCCCCACTCACTAATGCACATACTTCACTTGTGATAATCCAAACACTTAGCCATTAATTCCACCATGTTTTTGTTCATCCTACACTAATAATGTTGTCTTAGGTAATAATATATCTTGGTTGCACCCAGATGAATAACAAAAGTCCAACCCCTCCTTGATTAGTCAAGTCAAGTTACAAACTCTAAGAACAAAAGTCCAACCCCTTATCCTCAAAACACCATCTAAATAAAGAATAACTTTCATAGTTCTAACTCTCACACCTTATCCCAAATAATACATAAATTCCCTTCCTCAAACTATCTATTCTTGATCTACTCTATCACCAAATATCATGCTTCAACATAAGCATGAACCCTGCCAGGCACAAAAATATCAAATCTCATAAATATATCGACCAAACTCTAAACATCCATATCTAAAGGTCACTCCTCTACCACCAACAAAACAAGAATACCCATACTCACTATCTTTCTACTCAAGGCATCCGACATTGTACTAACCTCGCTTGGTTATAGAGAATATTAATGTCATAGTCCATTAAAAACTCTAACCATCTGCTGTCTCAAATTTAGATCTTTCTAGTTGAATATTTACTAAAGGTTGTGATGATTTGTGAAAACATCATAATGCATCTCATACAAGTAATGCCACCACAACTTAAAAATAAATACTTCCATTACCAACTCCAAGTCATGAGTAGGGTAGTTCTTTTCGTAGGTCCTTACTTACCTTGTCACATAAGCTACCCTATTTCCTTGTACATCTACAATGACCCAATTTATGAGTCATGATATCACCTACTTTATTCCACCATTAGATAAGCTAAAATATAGCTTGGAGCAACACGTAAGGGGCTAACTTGGTGAAAAATAACCTAAAAGTAGGGAATCAACATTTAAAGACTTAAAATAGAAATAAAAAAGTCATAATAGTCTAATAGATAGATAAAGGATCAAAAATCATCCCACAACCTATAATGTTGGTACAAGATCTACTACAAATGAAACTTAAGTATTGAAATTGTCAAATACAATCCGTTTCACAAACTAATAAACTAAATATGAATAATACAAGGAAAAAAAGGGAAACTTTGACTACAAGAGCTCACCTAATCTCCAAAATTAACCTATCATAAGCGTCACATTAGCACGGATATTAGTACTCAAATCTATCCTAAAAAATTACAAAAGTGTAGTATGAGTACAAAAACCACGGGTACTCAGTAAGCATCAGTCACCAACTGAATAAATCATCGTATAAGTAGGATAAAATATAATATAAATTAGTGCTAAGTCAAGGTAAAAGGGAAAATATGGAGATAATCTCCAACACTGTTGCTCATGAATAAATCAATAAATATAGACAAGTAGCGTAAAGATAAAAAAATCATAACTACTAAATTGGAACCCATAATCCAATAAGTACAAAAAAGTAAATAACCTAACGCGGGCCCCTATAATCTTGAAGGATACAATCAAAAGAAAATAAATAACCAAAGATCCATAACTTTATCAAATATCTGCTATAACCATCAAACCATCCCAACTTATCATATCATACCTAAGTTTTATGTTGGACTCAAACTGGAACTCATATCATCCTTATCATACATCCTAAATAGTTTCAATATCATAACATTATTTTCCAAACTTGAATTGAAACTCATGATATCAATACCATCGTTAATTCCAGATTTGAACCAAAACTCAAAATATAATACCACAATTAATTTTTGGACTTGAACAGAAACTCATATTAATATACCATAGAAATAAACATACCAATAAAACATATTCATAAGCCATATCACTAAACGATATCGATAACCCATTGGATTTTACCCTAAATCAACACTAACTCCCAATTACCAAACTAGCATAATCATTAAGTATTTAATCTCCTAAAAGTCCCAAAATAAGCATTAATAATGGTAAATCATGCGTATAAAGGTCTAAAAAAGCTAACATAATTCTTGGCCTAAGGGATCGAAAAGGCCCACTTCTAATCCTCAAATTCCAGTTTTAGGCTCTACCACAGACCAGACTATGGTATCTAAATTTATTTCTAGATATTAACTGGACCATAATTAGCCCTAGGGTAGAAATTCTTTAAAAAATATGAGCAACTAAGTCAATTCCACCTAAAATATGAGCAACTAGGTCAATTTCACCTAAATTACAATTCTAAGATAGCCTAAATGGTCCAAATAAGACTAATCACACTAATCATGCTCACAATAACTAAATACTATCCAATATCTAGCATAATATCATAATTTTAATATGAATTAGCTCAATCTATGAGGAAGGTAACCCCAACTTCTCTAGACATCGAAGAAAATCCTGAAGAATTCTCATGTCGCCCAAAACTAACCTATAAAAGAAGTATGCTGTGGTTGATGCCAAATATATAACCCAACTAGGTTGGGGTCGATCCCATAGGGAAAACATTAAACAATTGCTTAACTAAATGTGATTCACGAGCAGTGCGGGAAAGTAAATAAGGGAATTTGGAAGTAATCAGTAAGTAGTAGCCAAATCTTGAATGCTTTGAGTTGTAACATATAGAAGACGAACACTAGGACTTTATCCCCCATGGATTCTTAACTCTGTAAATTTCTTATGCTCAAACCATCTATCCTACTGCTCTGCATGTAAAGTTAATAAGATATGTATTATCAACTGTCTTGTGAACGTGTTGATAAATCTCATCCTTTACCTTGTGAGTCTCAGGGTGTCACCTTATTTCTCCTTATCTATGACTTCATTTTAACTTTTACCTTTTGAGTCTAAAGTTGATTATATGAGATAATAGAATAATAATAAAATAGAAGTGAATATCAAATTACTATCATAATCCTCTTTTCCTAATCACAAACTCCCTTGTAAGGACGTTTGCAAATACAAGCTATACCCAATCTTCTGCATTAACTATGAGGTCAATTATTGTGAAGAAGATTAAGATACATGCATCAACCCTAGAATAGATGAATATCCCACTTTCTTTATGTAGCTAATCCTCTAGGGTTTACACAACCCTAGTTAGGGAAATTAGCCGCTCATGTTTATGCAAGAACCCATGATAATCAATAAAGAATTCATGTAATTAATTGCACAAAATAAGATGAATAAAATCCAAAGTCTTCAATTGAATAATAACCCAAAATCTCAAGAGTAATATAAAAGTATGTAATAGTAGTAAGAATAATGTTAAAGAGTGTAACCTAATAAAAGATAAACCATGGGGTATTAAAGTATCTCAAAATAACCTAGAAATCCTAATAAAAACAAAAAAAGGAAAAGTAATGTTGGCACAAGGTACGACTCATTCGTCCACTTATAAGGTCTTCTTACGAGTCGCACTGTGCCTCTTATATCCACTCCAGTGTCTGATCTTCCAAGCTTTAAATTTCTATTATTCTTACGACTCCAACTCACGAGTCATACCTTTTTCCATACAAATCATTTCCTTCACTTGTATCCACCTGAGACTTCTATCTTTCCAAGCCTAGACATTGGTTTGCTTATTGTTGGATTATACGAGTCATACTTAGACTTTCGACACGTATTCTTCTGAGACTTCAACTTTGAATAACTTTCTTGGTTTCTGTTCTCATTATGATCTTATGATAAGACTCATATCCTCATCTTAGGACTCAGGTGCTCTAGTTGTATCTTATCTATACTTAGCTTCTTAGTTTGGCTTTTGCTTTTGTTGTGTTTACGGGTTACCCTACGAGTCGTATAATGTGTTAATGACTCGTATGGTGACTCGTATATTCTTCAGTCTTAGTCTTTTTTATTTTTTCTTCCAGTTTCACTACAACACTTTAATAAACCTGTTTCACCTGCAACAAGCAACAAACCACATCATATCAATCAAAATAACATAAGTACATACATAATTTCATTGTTTTAAGAATTGAAAGTGTCGTGTTTCCACGACACATCAACACCCTCAACATAGAAGTTTGTGTGTCCTCAAGAAAAATAAAAATCAAAGACTATCAAAACACCACGGTGCTTAAATAGGAAGATCTTAAGATACCAATGACAGTGACTTTTTAATTTAGTTTTCAACAATTTTGGTCCCCTCCTTGTTTTAACTTTCCAAGATTTAAAATATGTATAACAATTTAGAACACCGAGAAACACAAAGGAATCTGACGATGGCATTAATTAGCAACAGACAACTGGGCATAGACACAAACCACACCAACCAAACAATCTAGCAACCTAAAAACATAACCCATGTGCTCTCATAGTCAAAGAAATCCCATTCACTCTTAGTTATGATTAATCAATTAATTCATGAATTTAACAAACAATGCTCCCGCTCATAAAGAAGTATCATCGGTGGATATAGAATACCATAGGCTTGCCTATATACTCTCTTCTTAAGTTTTTAGACAGTCGAGACAGGATCACTCAAGGACTTCATTCAACTTGTAATGTAGGATAGGGGCTGTTATGGTATCTTTTTGGTATTAATTTAGTGACTAAGCCTCCTTGGCACTACGCTTTATTCGGAGTCCACTTATATTCTACTTTTTTCATTTTATTTAAGCCCTTATGTCTCTCTTTTTATTTTGAAGCACATTTCATGGTCCAGGTGCGGGTTTCTTTTCTAACTTTTTTTTTTCTTTTATTGCAAATTTTTCTTCTATTTTCTTTTACTTTCACCACACATGTCTTTTTTCATTTTTCTTTCACACTTCTTTCTTCACACTCATTTTTCCTATGCATCCCTATAATAACTACCCTTAACTTAGATAATTTGCCTGAGTTGAGATGCACCGTGTCTAAGGAGTACCAGGTTTAATACAGGTTCATTGTAGAAATAAGCAGGTGAAATTGATGTAAATAAAAAGTTGGTTAGTTAAGCTAAAACATTTGGAACAAAGGGATTCATAATTTATTTGGTTGGGCATTTAGGCTCGAGTGGACTTAAAAAATTGGCCTATGATCATTTCGTACTCGACAATCCTTGACCTAGGTAAAAGCAACCGAGTAAGTTCTAGATTTCGATGCACCGGGAACTCAATAAGGCCTCACACACACTCGCACAGGATTACATTGCTAAGCACTACTTATCCAAATATGTAATTGTCTACCCTAATTGTTCTATTCATAATTCTAATTCCATTATTAGATTCATAGCTGTCTCACACCCAAACACATATCACACAGTTAACATAAAATTTTTAGGAGGGGTATCAATATTTCAGCATAATTTTTTTCAAATCATACTGTTTCCAGCATAATCATTCAAAACAAATTAACTTCCATAGATACAAATTCTCCTCCTATTTTCATCTATTTCCAGCACACAATACATAACAACAACACAAAATAAAAACACAACATGTGAGTTCTTCAAATTTTTTAAATTGTGGCCACGGGCTTTGTAACATTGCAATTATAGCCCACAATAACCGTGGTACACCCCCACCCCATCTTAAAGAATATGCACTATCCCTAGTGCATCTAAAAATAAAGTACATGGGATTTGGAACATACCTGGGCACTGAGGATGCCAGCTCAAGCAGTTTCATCGTATGGGACCTTAGGTCAGGTCCTACCACCATCATCTGTAGTCCCCTCAGCTATCGGGACTATGTCAGCAATGGTGGAACTAGTTGTGGCCTGTTCACTCAATGGTATATCACTTGAAAGGTCTACATCACCACTTTTCTCAATATTAAAAACCACTATTCTCAAACTACCAGCTTCCGCATGCATCTTCTGAACCTTCACTACCCGATCCTGCTCACTCTGTAGTCTATATCCCTTAGCATTATTTATCGCTTATTTTTTTGCAGTGCTCTGATTCTTTATTTTCTTTCTTTCTCTTCTTTCCTCTACTAGTTTCTCTATCGGGTCAAGAATAACCCAAATATTATCAATTTGTTCTTCAGGCACAACTGCCGTAACCACGGGCTCTGGGATAACTGGTCTTCCATATAACTCATCAACCATCTTTGTAATCTCGGCCACCTCTACTTTGGCCTCTGTAATATCCGGGGTCTGTCCACTCCCTAGCTGACGGGTCATCCGCTACTCGAATGCAACCAATCTTAGTTGCACCCGTCTATCTTAGTTTTCCAACTGTGTGTCATCCCAGGGATTCATACCCCCTTCCATGTTTTGGACCTTGGCCTCCAATGTGATCAATTTCATTATCACCTCATCCCACATGGCCTGTGAGATCATCATAAAACCAGTTGGCATAGCACTCATCCAAGGTGGTACAGACTGTACCGGAGGTAGGGCACTAGATGTACCCACAACATCAAAAGTCTATGTGTTCTTAGTTTGTCCACTTGTCTCAGCAGTCTTAGTCCGACCACTCTATCGATAAATCACTGCTAATATGTCTGCTTTTCTCCTTACCTGTTGATACGGGTCAAAGAGGCATCATAGCATTTGACAATATCATTGGAGGAAAATGCATAAAGACTCAAGCTTGGTGCTTACCTTTGATGCTAAAGCAAGAGCACAAGTATTGAAGCATGGAAAAGAGGCATAATACACTCTAAAGATGCCCCTCATAAGGGCCTTTTGGTCATTACCTTTGACAAAAGAGGCATCTATGGAGTGAAAGGCCTCATTACGGGCCTTTTTGTCTTTTTACTATGTAATAGTTAGCCTAAGACTTTAAATAGCTTTAATTAGGTTATTTTTCAGCAACTTTGATATTTTGAAAGACTTCTCTTTGAGGGTGTATTACAAGTGTGGACTCACTTGTGCAAGCGTGGATTTACTTGTGGCAACGTAAAATAGTTGTGTTGGTTACTAGTTTAGAAACAGAGGTTACTTGGGGATTCCGGTTCCCTTGAGGTCTTCGTTAGAGTGTGGTGTTGTTTATATATTTTATAGGGGTCTTTGTGTTTGATACACACTTAGGTTCTTGTTATTGTATAATCTTATGTCTCACTATCTATCTTTACTTATTGCATTTTGTTATCTTATCTCGTTTTGTGTTGCTTCCATGAGTCGTTGTTCATCTTGTGTTGTCGGATATTTTTATTATTTCATATTTTTTGTTATATCATTTGGTATCAAAGCAAGGATTGATTTCATTCATATGAGATCAATCTTGGGCTTGTTAACTTGAAAATAAAAAAAATTATTGAAAACTAAAAAAGCCAAAAAGAAGTAATCTATCCCGTTTTGGTGCTTTGGACAAAACTTTGAGCTTAGATCTAGGAGATTTTTGTATGTTTTTGTTGTTTTTAGTGTTAGGTCCTTCTTCACTAACACTAATAGAGTCTAAATCCAAATTTTGAGCTAAATCTGAGTTGTTCTTGCACGTGTGTTGCTGTTGTTCTTGATCATGTGTTGTTGTTGTTGAGGATTGGTGGATTGAATGTGTTGTTGAGGATTTGAGCTTGAACATATGTTGTTGATGTTTGGGGGTCCACCATATATCTAGAACTTTAAATTTTAAAAGTGGTGTTCTTCACCATCTTTATGTCTTGTTGAAGAAGAGTCTTCAATAGTGATAGTTTTGATCTAAAACAAAGAAGAAAGAAGGCGTGGTCTTGTTAGTATTGAATCATATTCCAATACTATTAAAAAATAAGAAAGAGAACCAAAAGACTTTCAAAAAGTCTTCTTACCAAAAGGTAGAAAGGGGTATTCCCAAGACGTACCAAACAGGAAAGGGGGACAAAGACTTTCAAAAGATTTTTTTGTGAAAAAGGTGAAAGGAAAGTCAAGGTCTTTTGAACTTGAAAAAAAACCTCCAAGTCTTGTTGTTGTTCCTTCCAAAGATGATTACACATTTTCAATTTGATGATTGACCAATTCCAAATTGAAAACAAGAAATTTTCCAAAACAATTTCAGATTTTAACAACATTTCACGTCCAATAGGAGGCTGCCACATCATCAACACTTCAAGATTACTTTAGGCTCAAAATTTTGAATGTCTAAGTTTCTTTTCTTTTTTCCTTAGTTTCATTTCTTGGTTCTAATACTAATTAGCAAGTAGTAATCATCTACTAGGTTGAGAATTAGTTGTTTGAATCTGTTTCTCCTTGTTAAGCGTTCTTTGTATGCTTTTATCTTTTTGATTCATTGTAGTTTCTTGGTTCAAGTCCATACATATCTTCTTTGAGTCGTTTCAAAAATATAATCCATTCCGACCTCAAGCCTCAATTGGTACCAAGAAATCTTATTGGAGTATAAACAAGATACCAACACTTGCGACGCTAATTAAGTGACATTTCAAAGGCGTGAGCTTGAGAGTTTGTGAGGATGTTTTTTCTTTTCTAACCTTAACTAGTTTGCATTTTTTTGTTTTGTTTAGCATTTATTTTGGTAGGTACCATAGCATCAGGTGAAGGCAGTCCAAGAGCTTTGGGAGAGGTAAACATGGATACCTTGATGTCGGACATAATAGGTATTAGTAGTCGAATGGAAAGAATGGAAGTGATGGAAAGTTCTCTTTGCAAGAAGTTGGATAACTTGATAGAGCATCCAAGATTTCCTAATCAAGTTGAGGCCATAAGGGAAAAAGAAGCTAAGATTGGGGAGAAGAACTTGGCTCAAGAAAGAGGGTTGTATGAGATTTTTGAGCCAAGCGTTGAATCGAATGAGGGTGACAAGGAACACCTAGTTGTGGAACTTTTCAATCCTAATCCCTTGTTACATACTAACCATGGATCTAGAATTTTTCCTAGTACCAATACTTCTCTCGTGCAGGGTTCATAAGATAATGCTTCCAAAGGAGGACTCAAAGAGGACCTCTCATGAGCATAAGTTTGAAGGCCTAGATAAGTTCTTATTCAAGGACTCCTAGGGTGACAAAGACTTGACTCATAGGAGGAATCTAACCAAACTCCTATGGGACAATGGGTACTTTGTTCCAAGGAGTGAAGCATATAACCCTATGGATCGAAGGAAGGAGTTTCCTATAAAATGAATTCATACAAAGAGGTAAAAGGATCAAACCTATTGGTCTGAGTTAATGCATGGAAGGAAAGGTCCTTATAAATAACCTATGGAGGACAAGATAACAAACTCAAGGCGTTACTTCAAAGGCCTGTACCTACCCCTTACTATTCCTAGTAATCCGTGGAGACATGATGATATTTTACTTATATTGAATAGACCCTTGAGGTTGATTGAAATCATACCACACCATGGTAGTATTAGTGTCTTCATGAATCCTTTATGGTGTTTGCCTTTTGTGCTTAAATTGTGTGGGCCTTACAATCTTAATGCCCAATCTATTTGTTGCTTAGGGAAGAGTCCTTGGTTTGTGCTTGACGTACAACTTTGGTTTCCTAATATTTTTCACACTTGTGTGGCTGGACAAGTTAAACTAATAGGAAGGACTCTTAGGAGCATGCTAAGATCCATGAAAAAAAGTCACCCAACTTTTTGGTACACTTTGACTTGGAATGATTTAGTTTCTCATAGATTATCTAATTACTCTAATAGCATGATTCCTTTGGTGAATGCATTTCTTGAGAGAAGTATTGCTTGAAGAGAAAAGATGTAATGTGCTTCAAATGTCTTGTCTCATCTTATTGTTAACTTATATTTGAGGGTAATTTTGATGAGAATGGTGCCCTTAACTCTTTTTTTTTCTATCTTTTTACTTATGATGATGACCATGTTTGTGTTAAAAATGCATTTTGTGTAAACATGGTTTATTGTGACTGGAAGGGTATTCTACTCCCTAAGACCCCTCACCATATGATGTGTGTGCAACCTTGTTTTGATGATATGATTGATTATGCTAACCTTAACCCTCATGCCATGAGTAAAGTGTGTTTTCTTGTGTCTGCTACTATTTTACAAGGTTCGGATTTGTGGTCGAATCCTTTTTCAAGAAGGGGAGGATGATACGGGTCAAAGGGGCATCATGGCATTTGACGACATCATTAGAGGCCAATGCGTAAAGACTCAAGCTTGGGGCTTACCTTTGATGCCAAACCAAGAGCACAAGTGTTGAATCATGGACAAGAGGTGCAATACACTCCAAGGCCGCCCCTCATAAGGGCCTTTTGGTCATTACCTTGGAGCAAAGAGGCTCCTATAGACTGCAAGGCCTCATTACGGGCCTTTTGGACTTTTTACTATGTAATAGTTAGTCTAAGACTTTAAATAGCTTTCATTAGGTTATTTTTCAGCAACTTTGATATTTTGAAAGATTTCTCTTTGAGAGTGTATTACAAGTGTGGAATCACTTGTGCAAGTGTGGATTCACTTGTGGCAACGTGAAATTGTTGTGTTGGTTATTTGTTTAGAAATGGAGGTTGCTTGGGTATTTCGGTTCCCTTGAGATCTTCGTAAGAGTGTGGTGTTGTTTATACAATTTATAGGGGTCTTTGTGTTTGATACACACTTAGGTTCTTGTTTATTGTATAATCTTATGTCTCACTATCTATCTTTACTTACTGAATTTTGTTATCTTATCTCGTGTTTGTGTTGCTGCTGTGAGTAGTTGTTCATCTTATGTTTGGTATTTTCTTGTATTGTCGGCTATTTTTAGTGTTTCGTAATCGTTCTTGTATCACCTGCCTAGCCAATGGGTTGGCTGTGTCTCTGATTAGTCGCAAGTCTGTGGTGTTTGTAGCCTCTATTATCTCATCAATACCCGGGAGTTCCTGCACCCCCGTAGCCAAACACATCTACGTAATCACACATGGATAAGCAAGCAGTAATTTTTCTCCTCATAGATCTCGATCTCTCATCTCCTGAGCTAAGAACTCTCCTACATCAAACTCATATCTGGCCATGAATCCAACAATCATCGCAACACGAATTGGGCTGAGTATGTTGTCCCCAGTAGTGGGGATCAACCTGTGTCGGGCCAGTGTCCACCATGCCTTGGCCTCAAAGTTGAGCACGTTCTTTTCTATCTTTTGTGAAGTGACACCCAGACCAGCAACTACCCGAACCGTGTCCTCCCCATTTGACGCTATACACCCAGTAATCCACCTGAAATAATTCATCTTTTAATCTGTCCCCATCTGCTTCCGAGTAATTATTTGCATTTCCTCAGGCGGTAATCCATTTCACTAGTGTTACCGGAGGCTGATAGTCCTGTCCATACAAGAATATGGAAATAGTGCATGGGGATATGTTGACCCTTACTCCTCGAATGATCAATGAGGTAATGGGGTCACCACCTCTCCACAAATTGCCCTATGGATATTATCTCTATAGCTCTCCCTTGTACGCCGCATAAAACTCCCGTACTAGTGCGGGATTGTACCTGTCGGACACTATGTCATCCACTCAAAGCCATACTGCTTGAATTGTTCCTCAAACCTGGGTAGCTTGGTCATCCCAGTAGTAATCAACCTCTTCTCAAGATACAAAACCCTTTTGAATTTTCCATTTTGGAGTCTGCTCCAGGCCATCATTATATGTGGTCTGCATACCAGGGTACCCCCACCATTCAACGGTGGGCACTAGAACAGATGTAATGGCTAGTGGTGGGTGCTACACATTAATTGGTGGAATATCAACTTCTTCCGCAGTATCACTAGCTTGCTCTGAACTTACTTCTTCAGAGCTTGATTCAACTTCCTCTTCTGCCTCCGAAGGTGGAGGTAAATGGGAGGGGAGGTACTGGGTTCTTCATCCTTGGTCCTCATGGAGGTATATACTCCGAGGTGGACACTTTATTTTCCCTTTTAGGTCTTTTGCCTCTTAGGTCAGCCTATCCCTTTATTGGATATTCGACACGGTCACCGCTACTGCTGGATAACTCTGGGGCTCAAAACTAGAAGACTGTGCCTTTTTGTTTCCCTTCTTGGCCAATTGTTTGGAATATGATGTACCTTTAGGAGGCATGATACCTGAGTATACACATACATTAGTAGTCAAATAAGGAAAAGAAATCATAAATAAGAAAATAAATATCAGTGTGCAAGTTCTGTTCATGGTACGAGTGGAAGGTAAGAGTTGTATCAACTGGGTACGAATCGTATGAACGAGTTGTATCCTAACTTGAGGGTGCGACTCGTTCTGAGAGTTATAAAGACTCTAAAAACTTTTACCTGGATTTGCATAAACTCCCAGGTCCTTACGACTCCTACTCACGAGTCATACCCTTAAGATACGACTCGTAAAGAGTCCGTATGACCTACTTTGTTGAACTTTTCTGGTTCTTTTCTGCACTCTTTGGTCCTCCACACTGAACAAACATGTTACTCTATATATAAATAAGTACAAAGCATGGGTTTCTTTCCATGAAATGCTTGATTTAATGTTGCGGAACGACGTGGCTAAGTTGGATACTCAGATTTCACCAACTAGCCTCATGGGTTGCCTCCCATGCAACACTTGATTTAACGTCGCAAGACGATGTAATTGCCTTGGTTAATATTAATTCACCATGTAGTGCTTTACTCTTTGCCGATTCACCTTGAATGTGAGCACCATATGGGAACACTCTTAACACAGTAAGGGGACCATACCATCTAGACTTCAACTAACCTGGAAACAAGTGAAGCCTTGAGTTGTAGAGCAATACCTGGTCAACTTTTTCAAAAATCCTATTCTCAATCTTGCGATCGTGATCCAGCTTCATCTTTTCTTTGTAAAGTGCATAAGTTTCATATACCTGGAGTCAGAATTCATCCAATTCATTCATGTTGTTCATCTTGCCTTTGCTGTGTCTTGCCACTCAAAATTCAGCTTTTTCAAATCCCATAGTGCTTTATGTTCAAATTCAACAGGAAAGTGACATGCCTTTCCATACACTAACTGATAAGGAGAATGTAACGCCCTGAGAGTACACCCTGGATGCCACACAGTGCTTATGGTCCTGAAAGACCACAAGCTAAGCTATGACTAGTACCTGCTATGAGCACTGAGTATAACTGATATCAAAAGATCATATGTGGAATTTAACTGAAAAAATGCCATAAGGTTTTAAAACATAACTCTGACAATGTCTGTAAAACAATACTAATAAAATAACTGAATATTGACTAACTATCTGTACTAGTCTGAAAAACCTCTACTGACTAACTGTGGAGTTGATAGGATAAACCTTAACTAACTCTGACTGAATATAAAATACCGAACTGATAAGGTGAACTGAGATAAATAAACCACGCCCTCAAAATATGAGGACTCACCACTTCTACTACTACTGATACCCTGGATCGTCTAAGTATGATCTGGAATTTAAGCGTCTGAACCTATGATATTAAACATCATAGCACAAGAAACGAGTATGCGATCAGGACTATGAATGTACTGGTATGTAAGATAAGGTAAGGATGAGATGCATTGGTTCATGTGCATTAATGATAACTGACTGAATGAATAGCATGGGATAACTGAACATAAGTCAATAACTAGCTGAATAATATGAGATAACTTAGGAAACATGCATGAAGAAAAGACTGACTAGTTAACATGAGATTACTGAATATAAATGCATGAAAGCTATAAAATCTGAGAATGCAAGACCAAGCATATAACATGTTTTTGATATAGTCTGTAAACTAAAATACTGAAATTTGATATCTGAATAACTGATAAACCGTATGCTATGGTCAAGAAAAGTTGAACTGAGTTTTGAACTGAATACTGAAACTGTGACAGGTATTATCTAATCGTCATGACCCAGTCTGAGCTGATCGGGATCCAACCTGTGACCCCAGTTGGAAGGGTGGTAGTACCATGCCACGGGTGCTATCAATGGCTGTGGAGCTAGTCCTAATCTAGCGGGTGACCCCTGAGATCAGTCCTAAACTGGCGGGTGATCCCTAAAAGTGTCAGTCCTAAACTGACGGGTGACATCACATAACCTACACTGGCTACGTAGTTTTGGAACTTAGGGATTGTTTCTAAGGACCCATTCCTAACTGATGGGTGAGCCCCCATCCCTAGGCTCGCTCGATGTTGAATCCTTCTCCCAACTGAACTGACACTGATTATGGGACTAAGCTAAGGTTAACTGGACAAGTAACTGATAATGATGGCTAACTGGCTGAATATTCTCAGGATTTATCTAAACTATTCTGTATCTACTGAAATTCTATAAACAACTAAGTTTTCGGGTATTCAGAACCCCCAATACTCGATAGCAATAACAACAAGATCATACTAAAACCTTGAGGATATGACATGTATTCAATAGTCAAAACTCATTCTTTGAGGCATTTCATCAATCAATTGCAATGCATGGCTTAAATATGGGAATAGTTTTAAGATTGTAGTAGTAGCATGATTTTGATACTAAATCACCAATCAAGGCTTAAATCAGCGAACAACACCATACAAACATGTAGGTTTTAATAACAACAACAATTTTTTGTAAACACAATAAAAAATTCGAAATTCATGTAAGTTCATGGACATAATTCATAAAAATATGTAAAGATCGTACTTTTAAACTTGAAATTGGATTCTTGGACTCTATGGGTGAAAAGGGCCCATGGATGAACATCTAACATACCTTAATAGAAGATTTCTTGAAGATTGCTTGAACTTAGTAGCTTGGAATCTTGATTTCTCAAGAAATAAACTTGAATTTGTTTTTGGGAAAGGCGAGGGTTTTTACATGAGCTAATTTGAAGAAGATGGGCAAATAATGCCCCTTTTTGAGTTATAAATCATGTTTGGACGGATGAGGATAAGGGAAAAGGACTAAACTACCCCCTGACCTCTTTTTCCCGTGTAAATAACCCTCATGGTGCGACCCCTAAAGATGTGGAATGGACCTCGTATTGTGCCTCCAAAAAATGAGGAATGGATCTCGTGTCGCGAGCCTATCTCAAGACCTTACTGCCTCACACAAAAAATGGCATAACTTTTCACTCGGGTACCAAATTAAAGCAAAATTGGTATCGTTGGAAAGTTAATTCGATTATATACAACTTGGTGGGTATTGAGAAGAAAAATTTCATGTATATAAAAAGATATACACGTTCAAGTCAACCCTTATAGAATCAAATACCAAACTTTGGATGAATAAAAGGCAATTAGCTCAACTTTGTTCTAAGTGGTTCTTATGAACATTTTTTGACCTCGAAATCACTTCATACACTAGGATAAAGATCATGACATGTGTATCCAAAACAAATTCATGGGATTAGAGTCAACACCCATATGAACGACGCTTCAAAGTCTAGCCCAAAAGTATGGGGTATTACAGAGAAACACTAATGGGGGACTTGAAAGCTGTTTGGTAAGCCCATAATGCATCATCTAGATTATGTGAACAATCAGTGCTATTGGAATTTACCTTATTCGCCATGATGATTTATATAATGGAAACCTCAACCTGTCCACTGGTCTGCGGATGATAAGGTGTTGCCACCTTGTGTTTCACTCCATACTTCTCAAGCAAACTTTTGAATAGACGATTACAAAAATGTGACCCACCGTCACTAATGATAGCATGTGGCATGCCAAATAGAGAAAATATGTGTTTTTTCTAGAATACAGTAATACTACGTGCTTCATTGTTGGGGAGCGCAACTGCTTCCACCAATTTAGAAACATAATCCACCATCACAAGTATATACTTTATGCCAAACGAACCATAAAGTCTATACGCCATACATCAAAAAATTCCAATTTTAAAATAGGAGTCATAGAAAGTTCGTGGCATCTAGAGATATTACATTGGTATTGACATTGATCACAAGCTGAAGCAAAATCATGAGCATTTTTGTATATTGTTTGCCAATAATACCCACATTGCAAGATTTTGTGGGTTGTGCGGGTTCCTCCATGATGACCCCCAATTGGTAAGGAATGACAAGCCTCAAGTATGCTCATCATCTCCACCTTAGGTATACATCTACGAATAATCCCATCCGCACAAATTCTGAATAAATAAGGCTCATCCTAGAAAAATTTCCTTACTTCATGCATAAACTTCTTTCTTTGTTAGAAGAAAAGATCTTCTGGGACTAGATCACTGGCTAGATAATTTGCATAATTTGTAAACCATGGAATTAGGTCTTGGGAAGCTGACAATAACTGCCCATCTAGAAAACTATCATCAATTTAGATCCCATCATCAACTTTATGCATAGCATCCTCCTTAAGTCTAGACAAATGATCCGCAACTTGGTTTTTAGTACCTTTTCTGTCCTTGATTTCAAAATCAAATTCTTTCAACCATAGTACCCACCTAATCAGTCTAGTCTTTATATCTTTTTCTCCATCAAGTATCGTAATGCTGCATGGTCAGTGTGCACTACTACCTTCATCCCAATCAAGTAAGACCTAAACTTCTTAAAGGCAAAAACCACTGCCAACAACTCTTGTTTAGTCAATGTGTAGTTCTTTTGAGCAGGGTTAATACCTTGCTGGCATAGTATATGGGATGAAGAATCTTTTCTTTTCTTTGGACTAGGACATGACCTAAGGCCACTCTACTTGTGTCACACATTATCTCAAAAGGCAAGGACCAATCGGGAGACAAAGTGATTGGGGCCGACACCAACTTCTCTTTTAGCCTTTCAAAAGCCTTTATACATGTATCATCAAAAAAAATTTCACCTCCTTCTTAAGAAGGTTGCAAAGAGGATTGGCAATCCTTGATAAATCCTTGATAAAACACCTATAAAATCCTATATGCCCTAAAAAGCTTCGAATCCCCTTCACAAAAATTGGTGGAGGTAATTTCTCAATTAACTTTATTTTGGTTCTGTCAACCTCTATGCCCTTTTTTGAAATCTTAGGCCCAAGCACAATGCCTTTTTTACTATGAAATGGCTCTTCCCCCAATCTAAAATAATGGATATAGGCACACGATGCAAATGAACTATCTCACTAACATAGATACGAGCCAGCCTCTTGGCACTGAAGGACATCTAAATAGGAATGAAATATACCAACTTGGTCAACTGATCCACGATGACCCAAATACCATTAGAACTATAGGAAGTACGAGGTAAACCACTAACAAAGTCCATGGTAATCTGCTCAAATTTCCACTTGGGAATGGGTAACCTTTGAATCAAGCTACCGGGTCTCTAATGCTCGAGATTCACCTACTGACAATATAGGCTACACATTACAAAGTTCTCCACATCTCTCTTCATACCACTCCACCAATAATGTTTCCTCAAATCTCTATACATCTTAGCTGTACCAAGGGTGAATAGAATATCTAGAGTTGTGAGCCTTACACAGAACTAACTGAATTAAGTCATCAACCCTCGAGACACAAATGCAGCTATTAAATTTGAAAATACCCCCAAAATATATGGTAGCTCCCTTGGACTTACCTCTTAACACCTGATGACGGATGATGGAAAGTCTTTTATCCTCAAACTAACGACTCCAAATCTGCTCAAACGGTAGAGACATCACCTTAACACTAGCAAGAATTCTCCAAGGGTTTGAAATATAAAGTTAAACTATCAAGTTGGATAAGGAATGAATGTCTCGTGTCTACTGCCTATGAAACACTAAAATATAGGCCAAGCTACCCACACTCATCGTCTTCCAACTCAAGGTGTCTGCTACCATGTTTTCCTTGCCCAGATGATAAAAGATAGAGAAGTTATAATCCTTAAGCAACTCTATTCATCTACGCAACCAAGAATTAAGATCTCTATGGGTCATAAGATGCCGATGACTATGATAATCCATGAAGATCTTACAATGCAGACCATAAAGATAATGTCTCTAAATATTATGTGCGAAAACTACCACCGCCAACTCCAAATCATGAGTGGGGTAGTTGTACTCGTGCACCTTCATCTACCTCAACATATAAGCAATAACTTGACCTTACTTCATCAATACTCAAACCAAACCAATATTAAAAGTATCACCATACATGGTGAATCCTTTAGCCTTAATAGGAAGAGAAAAGATAGGAGTTAAAGTAATAAATCCCTTAATCTTTCCAAAGCTCAGGTCATACTCCTTGAACCCTCTCCTTCCAAGTTAATCTGGTCATCAACACTGCAATGGTAGTGAAATTCTCTATGAAACATTTGTACTAACCAACTAAGCAAATGAAGCTATGAACCTTAATTAAAGATGTAGGTCTGGGTCAATCATAAATAGCCTTAATCTTCGCTGAGTCTATCATAATCCCATCCTTAGACACCACAAGCCCAAGAAATGTCATTGACTCAAGCCAATACTCACACTTAGAGAATATGGCAGAAAGTATATGATCTCTCAAAGTCTTGAGCATAATTTTCAAATGCTGCATATACTCCTCTCTACTCCTCGAATACATAAGGATATTGTCGATGAACACAATCATAAAAGAATCCTAATAAGGCCTGAACACACGGTTTATCAAATCTATAAATGCAGTTGGGCCGTTGGTCAACCCAAATGACATCAATATAAACTCATAACGACCATAATAAGTCCTAATGATGTCTTTGGAATGTCCTCAACCCTAATCCTCAATTGATGGTAATCGAACCTTAAATCAATCTTAAAAAGCACTGCTGCTCCCTAAAGTTGGTCAAATAAATCATCAGTGCGAGGCATAGGATATTGATTCTTCACCATTACATTATTAAGCTACCTATAATCAATACACATATGCATGGAATCATCCTTCTTCTTCTTCATAAACAACACATGAGCTCCCTTTTGGAGACACACTCAATCTAATGAAACCCTTACTAAGAAGATCCTGAAGTTGAGAATTTATCTCCTTAAGCTCGGCGGGATCCATAAGGTTAGGTGCCATAGAAATAGGTAGGTGCTCAACTCAAGATCAATAACATACTCTATATGGCACTCAGGAGGAAAACCAGGTAGATCGATAAGAAATATATTAGAAAACTCATGAACAATAGGAATAAAGTCAAACGATAGTCTCTCCACATTAATATCATGAATATAATCAAGATAAGACTCACAACCCTTAAAATAAGCCTTCTAGAAAAAATATAAGAAATAATCCCTAGCAGCTCGCATCTAACAGCTCCCTGCCATACGCTTGGGGGTATGTCGGGCATGGCGAAAGTAACGGTCTTGGAAAAATAATCCAAGGAAGCATTATAGTTGGATAACCAATCAATGCCCAGAATCACATCAAAATCCACCATATCTAACATAATAAGATTAGCCTGAGTATCAAACTCTTAACAATCATAACACATGATCTATTATGCCCCTGGAATCAATATGACCTCTCCACCAATATTGACTGTCAATTACAATTGAAAAGTAGTGTAACCCACACCATGAGTCTCAACTAGGCCCAAATTATGGAGCCTATGCTCACAAGTAATCAAGAACTACACGTAAGCCCGTTCAGTGCACCAGAAAACCTAGGCGAAGCCAATCTTAAGAATCTACCCAATATCTTCTGCTCCTCAACAGACATAACAGGATGGGTAACCACCGGTTGAGCAATTAGCAGCTGGGAAACTATCAATGCAGGAGGGCCTCAACTCTATTAGCCATAACTACAGTCTGCTCCCCTATATCAGTACCATTCTAATCCACAGACTATGAACCACTAGACAGTGCACCACCAACCTATCCCAAAAGATGAATCAAAACATCCTTGAGAACTGAAGAAAAAATAAACCTAGGTGGAGCTTGGGATAGTTCCTGATCACTTTGGTTGGGGCAGAAGAGTCTCTGGCTTAGTTATAGGAGTAGGGTTTGGAAAATCCCCCTAGTTGGGGACATATCCCTAGGATGTACATGACCTTTAGGTCATCCACGAATAGCAAAAAGATCTTTAGGATTGACCTTGGGACCCTCATCTCATGTAGCGGTAGCACGTGTCCTAGCCATCTGCGAAAGAGTGAAACCTAATAAATGCTTTAAAGACAAACTCAGACTCTTAGCATGGAATAAGTGAAAAAAGTAAAGAACTTTTAAGAATTTCCTATATCCTTCCAAAGATAAGAAATAGACATCATTATTCGATCTGTGGGACTCTACTAGACACTTTCTCTTGTACCAATAATATGGGTGAACCTAAGCTTTGATATTAATTTTTCACGATCCGATTTATGAGTCATGATGGTA
Source organism: Capsicum pubescens (assembly GCA_030864215.1). Lineage (NCBI taxonomy): Eukaryota > Viridiplantae > Streptophyta > Magnoliopsida > Solanales > Solanaceae > Capsicum > Capsicum pubescens. Next base: position 224,810,993 of record CM061540.1, on the reverse strand, counting down.
CCTATTTTATCCCACAATTAAGTAAAACAAACCATAGCCCAGAGCTACATGCAATGGGCTAACTTGGTGGAAAATAGCCTAAAAGCCGAGAATCAACATTTAACTACTCAAAATCATAATAAAATAGTCATAATAATCTAATAGATTGATATAAGATCAACGATCATCCCACGACCTAGTAATGTTGGTACAAGAGGTACTACAAATGTACTATAAGTACTGAAATAGTCAAATACAATCTGTCTTGGAAAATAAAAGACTAGATATGGATAATAGAAGGAAAAATGGCAACCCCGCTCAAAGAGCTCACCCAATCTCATGTCAGCAGTGGCTACTAGTACTCGGATCTACCCCAAAAAGGTACAAATATGTAGTTTTAGTACCAAAACCATAGGTTCTCAGTAAGCATCATTGGCAAACTGATCTAAATCATGATATAAATATGATAAAATACAAGATAAAATAAGCTACATTAAGGTAAAAGGGAAAACCTGAAAATAAGGTCCAACACTATAGTGCATGAATAAATAAATAAATTTGAAAAAGTAGCATAAAGATCAAAAAATTATAACTACTAAATTGGCCCCCATAAGACAATAAGTGTAGAGAAGTAAATAATCTAATGCAGTCCCCCATAAGCCCGGAGGGTACAATCAAAGGAAAATAAATGTTCAAAGATCCATAATTTTATAGAATATTAGTTATAACCATCAAACCATCCATAACATATCATATCATACACAAATATCATGTTGGACTTAAACTAGAACTCATATTATCCTTATTATAACATTCCCAATAGTATCAACATCACAACATCATTTGCCGAATTTGACCCAAAACTTATAATATCAATACCATCATCAATTTTTGGACACGAACCTAAACTCATATTAATAGATCGTTTAAAAAAACCATATCAAAAAACCATCTCCATAAGCCATATTACTAAACCATATCAATAACCCACCAGATTTCATCCAAAATTAGCACTAACTCCCAATTACCAAACTAGCATAATCATTAAGCATTTAATATACTCAATTACCAAAATAAGCAATAATAAGGGTATATCATGCGTATTAATGTCTACAAAAGCTAGCACAAGTCGTAGCCTAAGGTGGACCAAAAGGGCCTACTTCTAATCCCCAAAATCTATTTTTAGGAAAATTCTACTCCAAACTAGGATAGGGTATCTAATTTCATTACTAGATGTTAACTAAGTGAAATTAGCCCTAGTATAGCAATTCTTCCTAAAACATGAGCAACTAAGTCAATTCCACCTAAAATGTGAGCAATTAGGTCAGTTTCACCTAAATTAAAATTCTAAGATAGCCTAAACGGGTATAATAAGACTAATCACACCACTCATGCTTCCAGTACCTAAATACCACTCTATATCTAGCATAATATAGTAATTATACTATGAATTAGATCAATCTATGAGGAAGGTGAACCTAGCCTACCTGGATGCCAAAGAAAATCCTGAAGAATCTTCTAAACCACTGATTTCTCTTTACGAGAAGCTTTTGCAAGGTCCACGCTATCAAAATCATAATCTACTCATCAAAATAAGAATAAATATACCTATATTGTGATATTATGCATCAGGTCCCAAATTACATAAAAATACCATGCGAGGCCCATTTACTAAATCATACTTTTGATACCAACACAACCTCCCTCTATGCTCAAGGAACATTTATCCTTAAAAATGGGTGAATTTTGAGCTCTAATGGAGCAATAATCAAGCCACCTAGATTTTAGGGATTTTAGAAAAAGAAGGAGAATTAAACCAAGAAAATGATGGAAGCTTACCACAAATTGGAAGAAGAATCATGTAAATTAAATTTATAAAGGCTCTAAAATCACCCACAAATAATTCTCCCAAGTTTTCCACTTTTAGGATTCAATATTCTTGAGAATGGATGAAAATTAGAGAAAATCGAGCTAAGTCGGTCTTTTATACCCTTCCCAGGTGCTCGGGTACCGCTTAAGTAAAACACACTAGACTGTTTATGCATTCACCACTTAAGAGACCTTAGCGGAACCTAGCATATACATGGTACCGCTTAAGTGATCCTTTTGCTGCTTAAGTGTCTATTGATTAAGTGGTAGGGGTTTCGCTTAAGTAGACCTCCACTGTGCCGACCCAGTTACTTAAGCAATGGGACAACCGCTTTAGTGGCCCCCTTCACTTAAGCAGCCTAAAAGGGGACTTAAGTTGTGCACCAATACTAATTGAGACTTGGAATTTTTTCAAGTCACTGCCAACCCCTCAGGGTTCATTCAGAATCATGTGTTTGCAAATATACTATGCTTCCCTATCAAATTAATTATTTCAAACTTAATAGAACAGTTAAAATTTTCATCCGAGGCTGTTTCGACAAAAAGTAGGTCCTATAGCCATGTGCCATTTTTCTTAACTTCCAACCAATAGCTCGAAATAAGTTCAGAACCTTCAAGAACAAAACCAAGGATCCACTTAGACTAAAATTGACGTTCTGAAGCTGTTGAAACTATTGGAATCGACATACAAGGTCAGTTGACTAAAGTTCTTTCCCAGTAGCCAATTTGAACTAGCAAAAACTTCAAAATAGGGAATTGGCTCTAAAAAACAAACAAACTGTCCGATAACCAAACTGTAAGTAGCAAGTCATAAATGATAGCTATAGGAATTCTCTAAATGACAAAAATAAGTAGAAATATAGTAAATGACCTGGTGGGGCATTAAACATGAAAACACCACCAAGTCTAACTCCCAAAGCATCATAATATCCGATAAAATCCCTACTTTTCACAAGTAAGGTCAAGATAAGTGTTAAAGTCAACAAAAGCTTAAGTTTTTGAAAGCTCTACTCACTAAAATACTAAAAGAAAATTTATTTTGAGTCAATTTAGTCAAAAGAGGTGCAATAGAAGATAATTTCATAAACTTTCTATAGTAGCCAACCAATCTAACAAAACCTTGAATCTTTATGGGTGAAGTAGGCTTGGAACAATTTCAATTTGCCTCAACCTTGGCCGAATTAACCAGAATACCATCTTTGGACACAACATACCCTAATAATGCTATCGATCTAAGCCAAAACTCTTACTTTGGAAACTTATCACAGAACTTCACATCTCTCAATCTATAAAGCCGAATCCTTAAATACTTCACATGCTCCTCCTCATGCTTGGAATATACCAAGATATCATCAATAAATACGATAACAAAGGAATCAAAATATGGCCAAATACTCTATTTATCAACTTCATAAATATTACTGAGGCATTACCCAACTCAAATGACATTACATGGAACTCATAATGATTATATCGAATCTTAAAATCTCTAATAGGAATATTCAAGGCCCTAATCCTTATAAAAATTGTATCCTAACCTCAACATAATATTCACAAATACTAAAGCACCTTAAAGTTGATAAAATAAATCATCAATACACATGAGAGGATACTTGTTATTGAGGTCACCTTGTTCAACCATTGAGAGTCAACACATATGCATATAAATCCATTTTCTTGCTTCATGAACAATATTAGAGCACCCCAAGGTGAAACACTATCTAATGAATACCTTGCTCAATAAATCTTATAACTAGTACTTTAACTCTTGTTGACACTCTATAAAGAGTGATAAAGATGGGCTAGGTTCCTAGTTCCAAGTTAATGGAGAAGTTAATATATCTATCTAGGGAAATTATTGGAAGATTTTTAGAAAACACATCCTATAACACTCTTTCCACCCCTAGTAACCTAAAGATGATGTATTAACACTAGTATCATTCACATAATCCAAATAATAAAGACACCCCATGTTAACCATCTATTAATCCCAACAATAATAAATCATCCTATAAGGATGTAAACTCTAGGTACCCTTCCACCCCAATCTCGATACACCAAAATATCTAAGGTAAAGATAATACAATGCAAATTGATATAGAGAGAGCCAATTCATACATAAAATCAAATCAAAACCTACCATATCTAGAATAATCAAGTTTACCCAAGTGTAATACCCCAAAAGAGTCATAATACAAGATTGATTCACCCAATCCGCCATTAAATATTTGCCTACAAAGATAGAAACACAAACAAACATGAAAAGAAACTCACACATTATATCAAGACCTAATGCAAAATGCACACACATATAAGAAAGTTAAAATATGATTAAATAATATTGAAGTAGGCGATGAGAAATAGGATAATGCAGTAATAACTACATCATAGGACTCCTCCTCGGGTCTACCAAGAAATGAAAAACTATCCACATCTGCCTTTAAAATTATTGACTCTACTACCACCCTCACAAACTATCTGAGCTTCACCTATAGTATGTGAGAACCACCTCTACCAATCTATGCACCACTAGTCGGGTTGCTGGGGCCTAATAAGTTTTTACTTACAAGCATTATTATAGAAAGCCACACCTATTCTTGTGGAAATCCCTTGAAAGATAACTTAAGTCACCATAATAATAACACCTTTTATCTATAAAATATTGTGCTATCCCAGACAATTGAGAGTGCCCACCATGACCTAAGAACCTAGAGTGAGAACCCCTGGACATATTTCCTTAACTATAGCTGCCCTGACTAGTATACCCTAAATAACTAATATCTCAAGTTTGAAATATGACATGAACTGGCATGCTAGGATTATAATATGACCCCTACCTGAGAAATCTCAGCCTTGAGATAATAAAATACTAAACCGATAATATTTGTAAGCCCATTTGTCGCCAACTTCACAGAAATTATGGTGAATGCCATCAATCCTCTTTGCATGGTCCACTATCTATTAAAAAGCACCATCGATAATCATAAACTGATTAGTTGTTTAATAAAGTGGATCTACTCCATTTTCAAAAGTGGACTTATCAAGCATGCCTAGATAATACATTGTATATAGTAGCATACATAGTGATAGTTATAGTACCCTAATATAGGTTATCAAATAAATTTTTCAAACTCTCTATCAAGTTATTAGACACATATTTCCTAAGGAAGGCCTCAGAGAATTGCATCCATGTCATAGGGGGTGAACCTATTGGTCAATAATCAAGATAAGATCCTCACCACTTCTTTTCTACCCCAGCTATCTAAAAAGTAGTGTAATCCATACCATGAGATTCAACAAAACTAATGAAATATGGGGGTGCACCACCTTATAAGGGACCAGGTCCCTTACAGTCAGATAAAGGCAATAAAGCAGTAAAGTAGTAAGGAAATAAAACTTTGTAGGAAAGTGAAAAAACCATGGTTGAATGTGGAAACCTCCTTTCTAAAGGGAGGAAAAACATGGCTTGCCCTCACAAGCACTCAATAATTCACTATAATCAAACTCATGATTACAGACTCTATTTGGAGCTTAGCTCTAAGCTCCACTAATTTGTAATAACTTTATTACAAACTCACCTTGACAACTCTGCCAAGATCATCTCTCAATATTGATTAGCTCTAACTAATATTTACTCAGTCAACTCTACCTAAGCACTCTAAAAACACAAGAAAAGAATTACTCTTATAAGATAAGTAATTCAATTACAGACCAAGACTTGACTTAAGAACAAATTACTCTCTTAGCACACAAAAACTTGGAACTACAGCAATAATGAGTTTTTGCTGGTTTTTTCTTTGAATCACCAAGTTGCAAAAATTATTAAATTGAGAAGCATTATTTTCTATTTATAGCAGGATAATGATTAGGGTAGAATGTGTTTCTATTTTATCCCAGTAGGGCTTCCAGAATTTAAAGTAGAGGACCTAGTCCTTCCTTTAACATAAACTTATGTAATGCACCATATTTTTCTTAGCTCAGTTCAGTCCATAATGTATGTACAAGGGGCTTAGAACCTAAAAATTTAGCTAAGTGTAGGAGACTTAGTTTTATTTTTGTCCTCCTAGCTTTAATGATTTTTAATATGACCTTCTCAACCCTAAGATATAAGTTTTTGAGTTGATTCATGTCCAGGGGTGTAAGTAGCATGTCTTGGGTAAGTTTTGGATTTTTTGGATAAGGTTTGGACCATGTTTGGATTTCCAAGACAGCAAGTCACCATGATTATGACGCGTCGTAGTGGAATAGCAATGGATGACTTGGCACATCATGGTGAGAGCACAATTGACATTCCAGTTATGAATTTTAATTTTAGAGGGGCAGTTTGGTCTTTTTCCATGGCCCCAATCCATAAAAACATGAGATTTATCATCAAATAAGGCATTATATGCCCTATTTCCACAATTTCTCTTTAAAATAAGCCCTATCCATCACCCAAATTCATCAAGTTCAACCATTATTTCTTTAAGAAACTAAAGAATTCAAGCTTCACTACCCATGAACGATCAAAAAGCCAATTCTCTTGCAAGATTAAAGCTATAAGGTATGTTAAATGTTCATCCATGAGCCCTTTTCACCCATGGAGTCCAAGTACCTATTTTTGTGTTCTAAATCATGAATTCACATGTTTACAATGAGTTAATTTCATTAAGAATTTGGGAATTTCAATTATGCATGATGTTTACAAGTATTTTTAGTTGAAAAGTAGCCTTTACATGTTTAAAGCATGAAATTCCATGTTAAATCACACAATGTATGGTTTTAGTGTTATGATTATGTTATTCCCACATATTTCAATCATTCCTATGCCTAAGTTCATGAATTTCAAGTGTTTTATGAAATGCCATAGAGATGAATTTTGAGCAATGCCAACTTATTATGCTTTTGAAGCTTTGGTATGCTTTTACTGTTAATGTTATCAAGTCCTAGGGGTTATGAATACCCAAAATTTAGCTGTTTTCTTAGTCTTAGTACTTTCAAAATGATTTTCAGGCATATATGAGTATTATTAATTCAGTCAGTTATCCTATAAGTCAAGTTTGGATCTGTTCAGTATTCCGAGTCAGTTCAGTTTGGAGTAGGATTTAGCACCGAGCGAACCCAAGGTTAGGGATTACCTTTCTGTTGAGGGTGTGACCTATAGTAGCAGTCCCTGCATTGTAGAAATATGTAGCCATCATAGGTTAGAGAGGTTAACCTGCCAATTGACGGTTGACATATATCTCCCTAGAGCACCTGCCAGTAGAAGGTGACACTTTAGTCCTTCGGGACTTCATTACAATGGATCCATGCAGACAGTGTTAGTACCCATGGTACGATACTATCACCCTTCTAACTGGGGTCATAGGTTAGACCCCAATTAGCTTTTATTGGGGCATGTCAGTTAGATGATACCTACCACAGTCTCAGTCTAGTATTTAGTTCAACATTCAGTTTCAGGCTTGCTTTACCATGGCATACAGTTATTAATTATTTAGTATAAGTATTTTAGTATTTCAAATTACAACTATCCCAGTATCATGTTATATGCTTGGTTATGCTTTCTCATATTTTACAGCTTTCTCACATACTATACATCAGTTATCTCATACTATTTATTTAGCCAATTATTATTCATACATATGAGCCATGCATATCAACCTAACCTCATTTAGCATACCAGTACATTCAAAGTACTAACTGTATACTCATTTCTTGTGCTATGATATCTCATATCAAAGGTTCAGATGCTCAGATTCTCGTTCGTACCTTGAAATCCCACCACGCCAGCAGTAGCAACAGTTGTGAGTCCTCATATTCTGAGGACTATTTATGTTTATTTCATTGTTTTTGTTCAGTAGTCAGCTAGAGTTAGTTAGGGACTTATCCCATCAACTCCACAGTTAGTCAGTTAGAGGCTTTCAGATACTTATAGATAGTTAGTTAGTTATCAGTTGTTATTGGCAGTCTTTATAGTATTATTTTCAAACATTTTTTTTTCAGGCATATTAATTCAGAGATATTTTTAAATATTTAAACCTTATGGCATATCCTGCTTTATTTTTCTCACATGTGTACCCTTTATTATCGTTTGTTCAATGCTCATAGCAGGTACTAGCTCATGGATTAGCTTGTGGTCACTTGTGACTGTAAGCATCGTGTGACATCTAGGGCGTACTCTCGGGGTGTTACAAACTTGGTATCAAAGCCTAAGGTTTTAAAGTGTCTCAGGGAATCTAAAAGACGTGTTGAGTAGCGTCTTATGTATGGGTGTGAAGCATGCCACACTTATGGACAAGAGACTACAAGATATTTTAGGAGAAGTTTCCCTTCTTTTAGTATTCATGTCGTGCGAGTAAGAATGAGCTCAATTTAAACTATTTTTCTAATCAATCTTCTTTCCGTTTATAGAATATGCCTCCTAGAAAGAATAAAGAAAGGTGAAATGGGAATCAACCCATACCTTCATCTATTCAGGAAGATCCCCTGAATGAGCATGTCTCCCATACCAAATTCAAAGTTGCATTCACTACTTTATCTCACTCAGTAGCAGCCCAGAATAATCAGCCGGCTACCTTCCAAGATGTTTTAGTGGCTAATACTGCCACAACTAGGATTCAAGACTTCACCCAAATAATTCCCACTCTATTTTTGGGATCTAAGTTTGATGAGGATCTGCAGGAGTTCCTCGACATGGTTCAGAAGGTAACTGATATTATGAATGTGACTTTTAGTAAGAGTGCAGAGTTGGGTGCATACTAATTATAGGATATTGCTCACACCTGGTATAAGAAGTGGAAGTAAGATAGAGGGATAGATGTAGGGCCTATTGAATGAGAAGAGAATACAATAGCCTTTTTAGGTAGGTTCTTTCCCTTGGAGTTAAAGAAAGCTAAGGTGCAGGAGTTTATTAATTTGAGAAAGGAAAATATGAGTGTGAAGGAGTATTTTCTTAAGTTTACTCAACTATCCAGGTATGCTCCTAGTATGGTGTTTGATGATAGGTCTAGGATGAGTAAGTTTGTCTCGGGTGTAGCTGATAGCATGGTTAAGGAGTGTAGGATTGTGATGTTGATTAAGAAGATAGAATTTTCTAGGTTGATGGTCTATGCTCAATAGATTGAGAGGCATAAATTTAAAGAGAAAGAAAGAGAGAATAAGAGGTCTAGAATGGGTAGCTTTAAGTTTGCTCAACCGAGGTCGGAGGGTGGTAACCATCCTTAATTCTGTTAGAAATCTTTAGCCCCAGCTCCATCTTCAGCTAGTGTTCCAGTGCTGAAGTTCAAAAATGATAATCGCGATAGGGCACCTGGCCCTAAGCCTTACGGAAGTGTGAACAATGGTCACACAAATCATCTTTACCAGAAATACGATAAAAACTATCAGGGTGTGTGTAGAGATGGAAGTGATGTATGCTTTAGGTGTGGTAAGCCAGTCCATAGGGTTAGGTATTGCCCACAAAATGGTCAACAGGGTTAGTCCAATTGTCTCCCAGTTCCATTCGATTGCCCGACTCAGCAGGGTGCCGTTTCCAGTGCAACCAGTGGTCAACGCCCAAATAGATGGTATGTACTTTAGTCTCGGTAGGATCAGAAAAATTTTCCTAATATGGTTACTGGTACATTGCAGGTATTTCATTTACACGTTTATGCTTTGTTAGACCCCAAAGATGCTTTTTCTTTTGTAACCCCTTATATAGCAATTAATTTGGTGTCAGTAATGAGACTTTAGTAGAATCCTTTTCAATGTCTACCTAGTAGGTGTCTCTATTATAGCCAGGTAGGTATACATGAATTGTCCGGTTATAATATCCCAAAAAGTCACTTCAGTTAATCTTGTAGAGTTAGAGATGATGGATTTTATTTTTATTCTCAGCATGGATTGGCTCCACTCATGCTATGGTTTAGTTTATTGTAGAAATAGAGTTGTTCATTTTCAGTTTTTGAATGAACCAATTCTAGAATGGAGGGGTAGAACCTCAACACTTAGGGGTCAGCTTATTTCATACCTTAGAGCGAGAAAAATTATATTCAAGGGGTGTGTCTACCATCTTGTTCGAGTTAAAGACTCTAGTTCAGAGACTCTTAATCTTAAGTCAATTTTAGTAGTGAGGGAATTTCTGGATGTGTTTCTCAAAGATCTTCCTAGAGTTCCTCCTGAAAGGGAAATTGACTTTGGAATAGATCTTCTTCCAAATACCTAACCTATATCTTTTCCACCCTATATAATGGCTCAAGAAGAGCTTAGGGATTTACAAGAATAATTAAAGGATATCTTAGATAAGGGATTGATCAGGCCCAGTATTTCCCCATGAGGTGCTCCAGTTTTTTCGTGCAAAAGAAAGATAGTTCTTTTCATATGTGCATCGATTACTGTCAGTTGAACAAAGTCACAATCAAGAATAAGTACCCACTCCCCAAAATTGATGACTTGTTCGACCAACTTAAGGGTGCCAGTTACTTCTCTAAGATAGACCTCAGATTCGGCTATCATCAGGCCAGAGTCAGATAATGTGACATTCCAAAAACCACTTTCAGAACTCAGTATGGTCACTTCAAATTCTAAGTCATGTCTTTTGGTCTTATAAATTCCCCAGCAACTTTCATGGACTTGATGAACAGAGTGTTCAAGAAGTACTTAGACATGTTCGTCATAGTCTTCATAGATGACATCCATATCTATTCTCATAATGAAAATGATCATGCAGACCACCTCAGAATAGTATTCAGACTCTTAGAGCCCATCGGTTATTAACTAAATTTAGTAAGTGTGAGTTTTGGCTAAGATTAGTAGCTTTACTTGGCCATATTATTTCCGGTGGTGGCATTAAAGTCGACCCTCAAAAGACCAATGCAGTGAGAAACTGGCCTAGACCCATTTCTCCATTAGATATTAGGAGTTTCCTAGGTTTGGCTGGCTATTACAGACGTTTTTCAAAGGGTTTTCGTATACTGCATCTCCTATGTCTAGATAACTCAGAATAAAGTCAAGTTTCAGTGGTCATATTCCCATGAAAAGTATTTTCAGGAGTTGAAGACTCGACTCACTTCAACCCCAGTTTTGACCTTGCCAGATGGTTCAGATGGGATTGTTGTTTACTGTGATGCTTCCAGAGTTAGTTTGGGTTGTGTTCGGATGTAGAGAAGTAAGGTCATAGCCTATTCCTCTAGACATCTTAAGCTCCATAAGAAGAATATTCCTACCCATGATCTTGAGTTTGTAGCTATTGTGTTTGCCTTGAAAATTTAGAGGCACTATTTGTATGGGGTGCATATTGATGTGTTCACAAATCATAAATGTTTGCAGTATGTGTTTTCACAGAGAGAGTTAAATCTTTGTCAGAGGAGATGGTTAGAATTGTTGAAAGATTATGATATGATTATTTTGTATCATTTAAGCAAGGCTAATATAGTGGAAGATGCCCTTAGTAGATTGTAAATGGGTAGTGTGGCTCATGTTGAGAATGATAAGAAAAAGTTGGTTTAGGAGGTTCATCAGCTGGCTAGATTAGGCGTTCATTTGGTTGACTTAGCTTAGGGTAGTGTATGGGTTTAGAATAGTTTAGAATCTTCTTTGGTTTCCAAAGTAAAAGAAAAGCAAGATAGGGACCCCAGTCTAGTTAAGTTGAATGAGTCGGTTAGAGACCAAAAAATAGAGCTTTTCTTCCTAGGGGGAGATGCTGTGTTGCATTGCTAGGTTAGACTGTGTATGCCGTGTATACATTATTTGAGATAGAAAATTCTTGTAGAAGCGCATGGTGCGCGTTACTCAATTCACCCAGGAGATACTAAGATGTACCGTGATTTGCGGGAAATCTATTAGTGGAGTGGTATGAAAAGGGATATTGTAGAGTTTGTAACCAGCGTGCTAATTGTCAACAGGTTAAGGTTGAACACCAAAGTCCTAGTGGTTCTATGTAGGAGTTCAGCATACCCACTTGGAAATGGGAAGAGGTAAACATGGATTTTGTGATGGGTTCAGCATACCCATTCAAGTCGCCAACACAATTCGGTTAGGGTTATTGTGGACAGAATGACCGAAACAACCCATTTCTTGCCAGTCCATACTTCTTATTCTTCTGAGTATTATGCCAAGCTCTATATTAGAGAGTTGGTTAGATTGCATGGAGTCCTATTGTCCATTATTTCAGATAGAGGTACTCAGTTTACCTCTTATTTTTGGAAGGCTTTTCAGAAGGGTCTTGGTACCCAAGATCATCTTTGTACAACCTTTCACCCTCAGATGGATGGTCAGGTAGAGAGGACCATTCAGACCTTAGATGACATATTGAGAGCTTGTGTTATTGACTTAAAGGGAAGTTGGGATGATCACTTGCCATTGATTGAGTTTTCTTACAATAAAAATTATCATTCCAGTATTCAGATGGCTCTATTTGAGGCTCTTTATGGGAGTAGATGTAGATCTACTATTGGTTGGATTAAGGTAGGTGAGACTACATTGATAGGGCCAAATTTAGTGTTTGATGCTTTGGAGAAAGTTCAGTTGATCAATAAGAGGATTAAGACAGCCCAAAACCACCAGAAATCCTATGCAGATGTGAGGAGAAGAGATCTTTAGTTTGAGGTTGGAGATTTGGTATAGTTGAAGATATCTCCCATAAAGAGAGGGAAGAGATTTAGCAAAAAGGGGAAACTCAGTCCCCGATATATAGGCCCTTACAGGATCTTGAGTCGATTTGGAAAGGTTGCGTATGAGCTTGAGTTGCCCGCAGATTTAGATTCAGTGCATCAGTGTTCCATGTGTCCTTGTTAAAGAAGTATATTGGGGACCCAACTGTGGTTGTTTATTTAGAAAGTATAGATATTTAGGACAACCTTTCTTATGAAGAGCTCCCAGTCAAAATCTTAGATCGCCAGATTTATAGACTAAGAAAAAAAGAAGTTCTCTTGGTCAAAGTTCTTTGGCGAAATCAGTCCGTTGTGAGAGCTACTAGGGAAGCAGAAACAAACATGCGTACCAAGTACCCTCACTTTTTCTCCACAAACTCAGACTCAGCTCAAGGTAACAATTTTTCTTAGATTATCTCTTTTCCATTCTCAGTTCTAGCCATGAGGTCTTCTTCATGTCATTGGATTGCATTCACAAATCAGTTCAGTTAGTCACCATGTTTCAAACTCAGTCATGTAATCAAGTTTTTAGTTATGCATATTCAACATGAAATATTAGTACCTCTATATTTTCTCAGCTTAATAAGTCTCATTCGAGGACGAATGTTCCTAAGGGGGAGATATTGTAATACCCCATATTTGTCTTTGCTCAATTCAGCCCATAGTGCATGTGTAAAGGGCTTAGAACCTGACAAAGACTTAGTTTTATTTTTGGCCACTTAACTTCGATGATTTTTAAAGTGACCTTCTCGACCTCGAGACATAAGTTTATGAGTTTATTTATGTTTAGGCGTGTAAGTAGCATGTCTCGGGTAAGTTTCAGATTTTTCAGACGATGTTTGCACGATATTTGGATTTCCAAGACAACAAGTCACCGCGATTGTAGCGCGTCGTAGAGGAATAGAGATGGGCCTTGGCGTATCATGGTGAGGGCTCAATCGGCATTCCAATTACAAATTTTAATTTTAAAGGGGCAATCTGGTCTTTTTCCATGGCCCCAATCCGTAAAAACACGAGATTTATCATCAAATAAGGCATTACATGCCCTATTTCCACAATTCCTCTTTAAGATAAACCCTAGCCATCACCCAAATTCATCAAGTTCAACCATTATTTCTTTAAGAGAACTCAAAAATTCAAGCTTCACCACCCAAGAACGATCAAGAACGTCAATTCTCTTGAAATATTAAAGCCTTAAGGTATGTTAAATATTCATCCATGGTCCCTTTTCACCCATGGAGTCCAAGTACCTATTTTTGTGTTCTAAATCATGAATTCACATGTTTACAATGAGTTAATTTCATGAAGCCTTTGGAAATTTTGATTATGCATGATGTTTACAAGTGTTTTTAGTTGGAAAGTAGCCTTTACATGTTTAAATCATGAAATTCCATGTTAAATCCCACAATGTATGGTTTTAGTGTTATGATTATCTTATTCCCACATGTTTCAATCATTCCCATGCCTAAGTTCATGAATTTCAAATGTTTGATGAAATACCTAAGAGATGAATTTTGAGCAGTGACTACTTATTATTCTTTTGAAGCTTTGGTATGCTTTTACCATTAATGTTATCGATTCCTAGGGGTTATAAATACCTAAAATTTAGCTGTTTACTTTGTCTTAGTACTTTCAGAATGGTTTCAACCATAGTTGAGTATTATTAGTTTAGTTAGTTATCCTATTAGTAGAGTTTAGATCAGTTCAGTATTCCACGTAAGTTTAGTTTGGAGTAGGATTTAGCACCGAGAAAACCCATGGATGGGGGCTCATCTGCTAGTTGAGGGTGTGACTTTTAGTAGCAGTCCCTGCATTCCAGAACTACATAGCAAGTGTAGGTTAGAAAGGTTAACCTGCCAGTTGAGGTTTTCCATATATCTCACTAGAGCACCTACCAGTAGAGGGTGACTCTTTAGTCCTTTGAGACTTCATTTTAGTGGATCCACCCAGCCAATGTTAGTAACCGTGTCACGGTACTGGCATTCTTCAAACTGGGGTCATAGGTTGGACCCCAATTAGCTCTTATTGGGGCATGCCGGTTATATGATAGCTCCCACAGTCTCAGTCCAGTATTCAGTTAAGAGTTCAGTTTTAGGCTTGCTTAACCATGGCATACATTTATTAGTTATTCAGTATCAGTATTTTAGTGTTTCAATTTATAGACTATCCCAGTATCATGCCATATGCTTGGTCATGCATTCTCAGATTTTACAACTTCCTCACATACTATACATCAGTTATCTCATGCTATTTATTTAGTTAATTATAATTCATGCATATGAGTCATGCATATCAGCCTAACCTCATTTAGTATACTGGTACATTCAAAGTACTGACTGCATACTCATTTTTTGCGCTATGATGTCTCATATCATAGGTTCTCATCTTAACATCCCAGTGCACCACCACCACCAACAACAGTGTGGTAAGTCTTCATATTCTGAGGACCATTTATCTTTATTTAAGTGTTTCAGTTCAGTAGTCAACCAGAGTTAGTTGGGGACTTTTCCCATCAACTCCACAATTAGTCAGTTAGAGGCTTTCAGACACTTATAGATAATTAGTCAGTTATCATTTGTTATTGGCAGTCATTACAGTATTGTTTTCAGACATTTGTTTTTTAGGCATCTTAATTCAGAGATATTTTTAAATGTTTAAACCTTATGGCGTATCCAACTTTGTTTTCCACACAAGTGTACCTTTTATTATTAGTTTGTTTAGTGCTCACAACAGGTACCAGCTCATGGGTTAGCTTGTGGTCACTTGTGACTTTAAGCACTGTGTGGCATCCAGGGTGTACTCCCGGGGTGTTACAACTTCTTTTCTTCTCTTTTTTATTATAGTAAAAACATCATGATCAACATCCCCGCCCTCTTCAATATCTACAACTTCCATATTTTTATCCTCTACTACATCAGCTTTCTTCAGTCTTCTTCTCTTAGCAGTAAATGATTTGCTACCTTCATAGAATCCCCTAAGAACATCTTCTCAGATCCTTAAGTTGAGTATGTTGTAACAACCTTTACACCAGAGTCTACCACCTTCTCTTTACCCTTACTTCCCCTTTGTTTCTTTAGTGACCACCTTAGGGGTTGTTTATAATCATCTGACTTATCCTACTCATTTGGAGGTTATACAAACTCCCGAATTTCAAGAACATCTCCTTTAGAAGATGGATCATATGCGTTTTCACTAACTACTGGCTTTTTTCTGCTAAGAGAGATTTCTCTTGGATCATTAGCAAACAGGATTAAATTCTCAGCCACCCAATTCACACTACTAGAAAGATCAGATCTTTTTACTAGAATTTTTTGTCACATAGTTAATAAAAGATAAGGCTTGACTCTGAGAGAGTAGAGGAACTAGGTACGTTAAGTATTTTAGAAGCTTTGGGTATTTTTGGTTCTTCTGAGGAAAGATGAACTTTGGGTTGAGAAACTTTGTGTTTAATTGGTAAACCAAAGCCCTGATTTAGGTCTACCACCATGGCTGACCCAGTAGGGGTTTCCATGGTAGCTAAAGTTTCGACATAAATGGATACCTCTAGAGTCACAATAGTACTAAAGACGATGCAGTAGGTGGTATGGACTTAGATTCTTATTGAGGATTTGAGGAGGGATTTTTACTGAGCTGAGTATTGAAGAATCTAAATGTTTAATTTGGGGATTTTCAGACTAAATTTCTAGGGATTGACTTATTTTTGGGTCTTTAGCGGGGCTCAATCTAGTGGGAATATCAGCCATTTGAAGCTTTTATAAGAGAGAGAATAAGAACAATTTGTTTTTGAGAGAATAAATGATTTGAGGAAGGATATTTGAAAATTAATTTGGAAAAGAATAAATAGAATAAGTTTGATTTTGTATTTAAGAGATGTGAACATTGTCATTTAGATGCTTTTTGAATGAAATGACATGTTTGGTCCTAATTGGTGCGACACTTTACCTTACTAGAGAACTGATAGCTTTTACTCAAAGAAGGAAAGATACACAACTTTTCGATGAATTTTTATGATTTTTGAATTACACAGTTTTTGTACTAACCTGAGATGGGACCAGGCCCCTCTCTTTTTTGAGTGACTCCTCAAATTTGTGACCGCTTCAACTGTTCTCTTCTAAAGTTATTCCCATGCGTGTATACCTGCAAATTTATGGTACTGATTTAGACCAACAAGTACATACTTTATCAAGGATGCATGTCTCTTGATCATAACAAATTGTATGGAGAAAAACTAATTCATCTTAGTAGGTCAGGTTATTTTGATCAACGCCAACTTCAACCTATTCTTCATAAATTTTTATATTAATAGGTCTGGAGACCAGGTGCCATACTTTAATTATTTTAAATTTCTGAAGCTCCTCCTTTATTGCATTGATCCAGTCAGCATCTTTTAGAGCTTCTTTCACATTTTTGGGCTCAATTTGGGACAAGAATGCTGAGAATGCCATTAAATTTCAGCTTTTGTATGGACTCTAGATTCCAAAGGTGAAGTTATATTCTCAAGTGGGTCAGAAGATTTGTGCCTCCAGTTTGACATTCTGAGATGAGTTCCACTGGGACCAGGTCCTTGAGGATTTTGACGGGTCCCTTCTTGATATTCTTCTTCTAAAGCAAGGGTCTGTAACTAAGATCCTGGATCACCATCATCTTCATCATTCCCAACTGCATTATTTAGTCCTTGACCATCATCTTCAGCAATATCATCCCTTTGAATAGGAATGGGTTCTTCAATATTAGAATCTTTATCATCAACTTGATTCGCTAGCCTTCCTGATACAACAAAACCACGTGTATAATTTCTTCCACACAAAAAAGTTCTTTATTGAAAACTCTGTATTCTTTGCTTGTTGAGGAGTAGCCCACAAATGTTCTTCATCACTTTTAGAGTCAAACTTTCCTAGTTCATTCTTCCCATTATTTAGAACAAAGAACTTACACCTAAAAGGTCTAAAGTAATCAAGCTTAGGCTTTCTATTGAACACAAAATCATATGGGGTTTGGTTCAGGAGAGATCTAATCAAGAACCTATTTATCAAATAATAGATAGTATTAATAGCTTCAGCACAAAAGCTCTTTGGAAGCCCACTGCTAATCAACATTGTCCTGGCAATATCTACGAGGGTTCTGTTCTTTCTTTCAACAACTTAATTTTGCCAAGGATTCTTACGAGCAGATAAGTTGTGACTGATTCCATGTTTAGCACAAAATCCTTTAACTTGGGAGTTTGGAAATTAAGTTCAATGATAAGATCAAAATTCAATAATCTTACAATTCAGCTTCATTTGAATTTGCTTGGCAAAAGTTACCAAAGCCTCATAGGTTTCATCTTTGGTTCTCAAGAACATTGTCTAGGTGAACTTGGAGTAGTCATCCACAATGACGAACACATACTTCTTTCCTCACCTACTTTGGACTTTAACAGGTCCACATTAGTTCATGTGCAGAAACTCAAGAGGTCTAGAAGTACTCACCTAATTCTTTAGCTTAAAGTAAGACCTGGTTTGTTTACCCTTAACACAAACATCACAAACTTTGTTGTCTTGAAATTTTAGCTTTGGCATGACATGAACCAGGTCCTTTGAAATCAACTTGTTCAACAAAATAAAACTTACATGTCCCAGCCTTCTGTGCCATAGATCAGTATCTTCACTTTGAACACTTAAGAAAGTTAATTCCCCATTAGCTATAGACTCTAAATCAACCACATACATATTCTTAATCCTTTTAGTTTTGAGAATAACTCTCCCAGACTTCAAGCTTGACATAGTGCATCCATTAGATGAGAATTTCACTTCATTACCTTTATCACAAATTTGAGAAACAGTTAGAAGAATGTACTTAAGGCCATTCATATAGTACACATCTTCTATTGCTTGATCAAGTGATTTTTTGAATCTTTGTCACACCATGGATATAACCCCTTTTACCATTTACAAATGAGACACCTCCACCCTGAAGTGTCTTGAGAGAGAGAAAATAGTCAATCCTTCCAGTCATATGCTTTGAACATCCACTATCTATGAACCAATTATAACTATAATCCCTTTCTCCTACCTGCAAACATAGTTATTTGTTAGATTTTGGAACCCACTTGAGTTTGAGTTCCCAGAAGGAAGATAAGGGTGTGATCAAATCTTTATTGGCCCTATAGGTAGTGAGTTATTCTTTATCTTTTTCAAAGGTTTAGAACCCTTAGGATAGGATTTCTCCTGATGGGTATATCTAGAACTATTTATTCTAGCTCTAAGCCAAATTTGAGTGTTTTCCTTCATGTGCCCATAGCTTTCATAATAAGAACATAGGTGTTTGTAGATCTTGTTTATAACACCATGAATAGATTTCCCTTGAGACCTAAGTGATTGCATTTTTTACTGATATCTAAGTCCTTTACCATTATTGACATCCTGACCAGTTAAATTAGGAAGGATTTTTAAGGATGTGGTCCATTTTAGTGATTCGTTAAGTTCTTCTCTTATACGGACTAGGTCCCTTTATAATTATTCATTCTTATGGAGTGAAGTCATGAGATGCTTTTGAGAATCCTCAATTTTTCTTCAAGATCAACTTAAATCCTTGAGGCTTCTTTCTTCCCTTTATCATCAGAATTATTTACTTTCTCCAGTTGACTTTTTAAGCTTAAATTTTCAGATTTCAATTTTATATACAATTTTTCTATTTCAGATATCTTGAGAGTTAAAGCAATCAATTCAAGATCTTGATTTTCTACTTTCTTTTCTAGAGCATTTTTCTCAGCAGTCAGTTCACACACAAAATCAATCAACACATTTCCAAGCTTCTTTATCTTTCTAGCAGAGTAGTTATCTAAATTTTCCTAAATGTCAGAAAAAGTTACCTTATTTTCTTCTTCATATTCAGTGTTTGCCATATGAGAAAACTTAACTTTTTATTCCTCCACAGCCAGCATAGACACATCATTAGGATTTTAAGCTTCAGGAGATTCGCTGAAGGATCTCCCCAGACTGCCAAAGCTTGTTTCACTGCATAATCAACTACAACCTTTCTTCTTGACTTTTTAGGGACCTGGTCCTTCTTCTTTCCTTTTTTAGCTCCAGACTTTAGGTATTCCTTATATTCCATTTTGTGCGGTGGATAGTTCTTTACAAAATATTCAGGACTTCAATATTTGTGACAAACTTCAGCGGTACCTCCCTTTTTGATGCTACTTCCTCTTCTTTGAAACTGACTACTTTTCTTCATTTCTCTAACAATCATTTTTGCCAAATAGGCAACATCAGTATCTTCCTCACTTGAATAAAACTTTGAAGCCTTCAATTCCAGAGATTTTTCTTTTTTTTCTTCCTTCTTCTCTTACCCTTGCTGCTTCTTGAGTTCATGAGTCTTCAAATTACCAATAAGTTCATCCATAGTAAGAGTCTTCAGGTTTCTTGTCTCAGTAATAGCATCAACTTTGCTTTTCTAGGACTTAGGAAGAACACCTAGAATTTTATCACTTTCTTATACAAAGGATCATTTCTCTTAAGCAGTGCAACTCATTTGTGATTGAGGTGAATCTAGTATGCATATCTCAAATTGTCTCTCCTTCCTTCATAAAAAAAGTTTCATACTGAGTAGTTAGCTTTTTGAGTCCTTCACATTAGTTGTTCCTTTATGAGCTATCTTTAGGCAATCCCAGATTTCCTTAGCATTTTCACAAACAAAAATATGTTATACTCATCTGGTCCAATACCAAACACAAGCAATTTCTTAACCTTGTAATTCTTTTCAACTTTATTGAGATCTTCATTATCAAATTCTCTCCTAGTTTTGACAACCATTCTTTTTATGTCTCCTTCCTTGACCTCTATAATAGGCACATGAGGATCATCAAGTATTAAATCTATCAACCCACTGTCCTCAGCCATAATAAAGTCATACATTCTGGATTTCCATTACCTATAGTGCTGCTCATTAAAGTGGGGTGGTCTAGTGGTAGATTTCCCTTCTTCCAAATTAGGTGGAGTAGCCATGATTAATAACCCACTCTAGGTGTAAACCTTTTAGAGTGTCCTTTCTCTGGTAATAATTGATGAATCATGGGGGTGCACTACCTTATAAAACACCAGGTCCCTTACAGTCAGATATATGCAATAAAGCAGTAAAGAAATTCACCTTGACAACTCTACCAAGATCTCCTCTCAGTACTGATTAACTCTAACCAACTTAGGCAACTCTACCTAAGCACTCTAAAGATGCAAGAAACGAATTACTCTTATAAGATTAGTAATTCAATTATGGACCAAGACTTAACTTAAGAACAAATTACTCTCTCAGCACACAAAAACATAGAACTTGAGCAATATTGAGTTTTTGCCATTTTCTTCTTAGAGTCACCGAATTGCAAAAACTATTGATTTGATAAGCATTCTTTAATAATTATAGTAGAATAATGATTAGTGTAGAATTTTGATTGAGACATGTGTCCTGATTGGTACACAACTCACCAGTGCAATTTGTTACACTAACAGACAAAACTGTGCAGACATGTGACAACTGTACTAAATTAATGAAGACCCAGGGATCTGGTCCCTTATTTTTAGTTGATCATCATCAAAACAAGATATAGTATAAACTAAGATTATGCGATCTCTCCTGACAACCAACCAAAACTTATAGGGATCCTATTTGGAGATTTGATAAGTCCGGGTGGAAAAAACCAAACAAAGCTATCAAGTATCTTCTGCTCCTCAACTAAAATCACTAGTCTAGCCATAATCAATGGAACAATAAGTCAAACTAGAAAAGAATCAATGCATTCAGCCACAATAGTAGCTATATGAGCCTAAATGTCAATAGATATTAAACCAATACTTTCTCTATAGGTTGAAACATATCTCTAAACTATGATCCATTAGGATTAGTAGATGGAGCTCCTATCTAAGGCATATCCTCTAAAAAATACAAGATCTAATCCGTAGTATCTTTAAAGACTAGGGTGGATATGAAATCCTATAATATGTGGGGTGGACCCATTCTATCATATTGATAATCTACATCCTAAAACTTAAGCTTTTGCTCAAGAGATGCCACAATGATGCAACCCTAACTAGCATTACACCTAATGCTCTAACTCTACCATGACTGTATTACTTACCTCGATCCCTTACTAGGGCCCTAGAACTAGGTGCAGGCATACCATATTCAGTGGTATATAATTTTATTCTCAGAATCTATTGAGAGAAAAAAAATAAAAAGTTTAGAATTCAAGAAGATAACAATTTTCTTGAAAACAAGTCAAAGAAAAGAGTTGTTTTGGAATGTCCTATAGCCTCTCGAATGTAGATTCAAACATTATTACATGTATCTAGGAAACTCTAAAAGTCACTTGTTCTTGAACTCATAAAACATATGAATATTATGCTTTGATACCAACTTCTCATGATCCAAAAATACAAGTGTTATGATGGAACCTGCCCCAGCATAACCATGGTGGGTAACCAAACTTAACAAATGCAGTTAATTTAGGGTAAAGGAAATAATAGAATATCATGACAAATAACCAATGATAATACAACTCAAAGTCATTTACTAATGAAAATAGAACAATAAAACTTTAAATTCCAATACTAATGTCACTAGAACAAGCGTGAAGTCTAAGGTCAAATGTTAAAATCAAAATACAAAGTTGTCTAAGAAGCTAAATAAGACATAAACAAAGATAGAAGTAACTAAGACAATCTCCAAATATATGATCTAACCATAGCATAAAAGAAACTACTCAGTATGATGAAATGTCATACTAACAACTCGCACTAGGATCTGCATCAGATGGATATAGGAAAGTTGGAGTGAATACAACCAATAGTACTCAGTAGGCATCATAGGTTAACTGAGATTAAAGAAAAACTATAACGAGTAAAAAACACTATAATAAGCCTACATGTAGAAACCTCCAGTAGTTCAATACCAACAATCACAAAATATCACCTTAATACACAATAATAATAAAAAAATAATGCAATTCAATAATGTGTACTGCTATGCAATAGTCACTACCTTTTAGTATACACCCCTTCTATTGTGGCATACATAGAGGTAGGACTCATGGGTAACTAACAATGTCTATCCACCACCCAAATCATACCTTAGATGAAACCATGACCGTATGGAATCCTTTCTTTAACTAAATCAAAATAATCATCATATCCCACTGTCAAACATCTTACCTTAGACCAAATGAATAGAAGATGGTTGATTTTCTTTCAAAAATTAGTGTTTATGATGGTATAGTGCAGATCCATGAGATGAATGAATCTGTATGATCAAAATAATAAGATGAATACAAATACCACATATATGTACACAAACTAAAAATAGCATTCAACTCTCACAAAGAGACTACAAGCCTCAATATTAACCTTGAACTCTATATCACATATCACTTAAAAGGTATAAGTTCTAATTCAGGGATCACAATAATAACTCTTCTCTATTACTACTATAATCCAATAATTTTTCCAATCCATAACATGCTTTAAGTTATAATTTTCCATCCAAGAAAACTTTAAGCAAAGTTAGCCATAACCTACCCTGAAGTCAAACTACAAGCTATCAATAGTCACAAACTTATTTTTTCTTTCTGAATAGCTTCAGAAAACATCAGTTTATCAAAAATAGGTTCTAAATATAAATATGACTCCATAGATAGACATATTGTTAGATTTTTATTTTGTGTCCAAAAATTAATCCAAAAGTCAACATCGAGCCTCTAATGGTAAAATTGGAATTTTATTTGAAAATTAAGTTACTCATAACATATGAAACTTAAATTTGACATTTCATTGAAAATAAAGAAATAATAAAATTTGAATTCATCAATTTTTTATTCTTTATCTTTACTTAAGAACCCCTAAATTTCAAACTGAAAAATCAAAATTTGAAGAAGAAATCATGAAATAATCATTAGATAGTGTGTAAAAATAGTGTAAAATTATAATAAAGGAAAAAACCTCAAAATAACCTTTTATCTCTCAAAAATGAGTTTTTAGGATTGAAAAATTGAGTTATGGGATTTTAATTTTGTCCCAACAATTTCTTTCACCACGATCACTATGCTTGCTGACCTAGGGTAATCGTGATTGCAATGGCCAGTCACAATCGCAAAGAACTACCCAAACTCAACCCATAATTTCTCTTTTACTATCATGATCCATGTCACTGCAATCATGATTAATTAACTAATTTCTTTTCGTGAATAAGATCAAGGGATCACGAATTTGAAGGCAAATTAAGGCATGCACAAGCAATCAAAAATCTTAGAAACCCTGATTTTCTTTATGAACCCTATGAATAGAATCAAACTATGGTTCTAGATCAAAATTGGCCTTACAAACTCAATGGATCCATCTGATTTATGAAAGGAGATTGTTATCAATGGTGTTCACCAAACTGAGCTGTAAGCTTTACTTTTCAACCATTTGATCAATTACTTATAATCCATCCTAAAGCCTCGGGACCTTAACCAAGGTTCTACAGACCAAAAAATGAGGTTTTTATACTAATAAAACTAACAAAATTCTAATACGACCTCTAAATCTCCATTAATCAAAGTCAATCATACCAACTCCAAAATAAAATAATTCTCGTAGTACTCAACCAATAATCTTAAAAGTTATGCCACCCACTCCAGTAGACCACACATGTCCTACCATAATTATGAAGATGGATAAAATGGTCACAATGCATCAAAGGTCAAAATCAATACAAGTATTGTTTAAATAAGAGATTTTTCCTTTGGTAGAGTGTATTAGAAAAAGTAATGCGACATTAGTTTTATCTATTAATAACACCATGTTTGGTACACTTTTTCAACCTATGTATAACTAATTCTTGCATTTGTTTTACACTCTATTTGGTATCAAGGTATTCATAAGCAATATAGAGAAATAAAACACCCAGGGTTTGAGACCCTTAGAAAATTTCCTGAATTTCTGGGTTCTGGACAACATATGACTGGTGGGTACCCGTTATACACTAGGGTATGAGTGGTATGCCTTGGTTGTATTGTAATACCCCATACTTTTCCTAGCTAAATTTATCCCCTAGAAGGTCAAGAACTAGCTTAAAAAATGAATAACACTTAGTACAAGTAGAATTTTTAAGCTCTAGACCCACCAATATAGATAATTGACTCAGCTTTCCAACGATATCGATTTTGCCTTAATTCGATACTTGGTTAAGAAGATAAGGCATTTTTAGTATAAACAGTATGGTATTTCAACAGACATCGCGTCACGGTGAAGGAAAAATCCCAATTGTCAAATTACAGTGGACCTCCATGATTGGCCCATGTCATGGTGAAGTCTTATTTCCCTATTGACAAAATCTAGTGGCTTACCACGATGGTCTCGCATCGCGGTGATGGCCTAAATGGCATTTTAGGGGCATACCGCGATAGCTTTGTGTCGCGTTGATTTTCCAGTTCCCAATGGTCCTTTATTTAGTGAGCCACCATGCTAGTGGTGCATCATGATGGGTGGCCAAATTAGAATTTTAGTTACCAAAATTTATTTTAAAAGGGTAGTTTCATCTTTTTCCAAGCCCCCAAATCGTGAATAACACAAGATTCAACCTATTCTAAGCATTTTATGCTTATTTTTCATCAAATTACTCTCCAAGAAAACCCTAAAGCTCAAAACTTAATCTCCAAGAAATCTAATTTCCTCCATTATTCTTCCAAGATAACTCAAAATTTAAGATTCTCAATCCAAGAACTTCAAGAGGTCATCTTCAAAAGCACAATTAGGAATTCAAGATCAAGATTTTATTTCAATTTCATCAATTAAGGCATGTGGGGTTTTGAACAAGGATAAATCTTTCATCCTTCTGCCTAAAACTAGCTTTTAATTATAAATTCACATGATTTTACATGCATTTCAATTTAGGGTTCATGACCATGTATTTTTAATTGAAGATTTTGAAATTTCAAGTAAATTAGGTGTTGAATTACATGTCTATTTTCATAAATTCATGCGTATGACCATATTTTCTAGATTTTGTGTTGAATTATGAATATTTTCATTATCAAGCATGAACTATATGATTATTTGACATGAAATTAATGCATGGGTTATCAAGCCCTAGTTGAATGATGCTATTTCAAGAATGATTATGCTTTTACACATCTTATGATATGTTTATAGATAGTTTTGAATAACGATTTAATCTTTTGTTCTTTAGTTAAGATATGAAATCCACTTTACAGCTTAAATTCAGTTTTGAATGAATAAATACACAGTTAGCTTTCAGTATGAAATATTATGACTTTTAAAAGTGGATTTCATACAGAATGAGCATACAGATTAAAAGGAGTAGTATTTAGAATCGAGCAAAAAGTGTGGATTTTGCGCATCTTACTTTCCTAGAACTACGAGCCAACATAGGTACAAATTCAGTATTCCCATTTTTATATGGATGACAGTTACAGATGTGATCACTTAGCTTAGGTTATACTCCCTGGAAAGAGTATGACACCTCTCCCCAATGTGAGGTTTTTCCCTTAGAGGAATGAGACGTTGAACTCCATTATAGATCACATGGTTTATGTTGGTTAAGAGAACTTCCCTAATAGTAAAGAATAATAGAACAGTTTTTAGCACAATCAGCTTTTAGAAAAGAACAACTTTTTAAAACTAAGTATAGAGGCTCACAACTTACTTAGATGTGGTCTTCTTTCAGACATTACTTACAAAATTTCAGCTTTCAATTTTCATATGATAAAAGTGAGTCCTTCCAACACTTAGGATGTATGATTTGAAAATAGACTATAAATACAAATTTAGAACAAAGTGTATTGGCTCAGAATATTCATATAGTATGTTTTATTATACCTGATTTATGATTTTCAACTTTCAAGTATTCCAGCTATGTGAGTCATTACATACAACATGCATATTCTATGAATTTTAATAACATTGAGATATTACTTTTAATTATGCATTCACCCCCATATACTCAGTACATCCTCAAAGTACTGATCCACATATACGTCTATGTGCTACATTATCTTATAATGTAGGTTCAGGTGCTCAGTCTTAGCAGCGTGAGTGATTTTGGGCATCTCTATCTACATCCCAACAGTTGGTAAGTCCTTATGGTTCGAGGTCCTATTTGTCCAGATTTTCAGCTTACATAGTATTTGAGTAGTTGCTTTCAATTTAGTCCGAGTCAGTTGGGGGTTTGTCCCAATGGCTCTCTAGTTTCTTAGTAATAGAGTCTTGTCGGACTACTAGCTATTATATTCAGACTTTTAGTATTATTTATCCAGACAGTATATTTAGTTGATCTCAGAAAAGTTTTGATAATATTCAGTATTTTAGCATTTCTATCTGATTAAATTACTTTAATATGAGTTATAGATTTAGTAGCAGGCTTATAGGGTTATCTTGAGAATACTCGTAGTCTTGAGAACTGTGTGATGTCTTGGAACCAGGTTTCGGAGTGTTATATATATGCTGACCAGTGTTGGTCGATAGGATTGGGTTCTGGAATGGGTGAGACTTAGGTTGGTATGAGTCATATAGTTGGATACGGGTCATTTAGTTTGGGTTTTTCCTTCACTTAATCTTAAACTTGGTAGCCTAACTTGGGTCTGAGTACGAGTGGATAACCATGAGTTATAAGCTAAGGTAAGAGTCATACTACGGACTCATATGGTGGAAAGTGTTCAAACCTCTTGCAATTCTATTATGCCAGGGGTACGGGTAAAGGGTACGGATCGTATGCTTTGGCATGACTTAGTTTGGATAAGTCATACCTTGGACAGTGTTGGGTCTAAGGGGGAGTCCTAGGGTAAGAGTAGTGGGTACCTCTCGTATTGAAGGGTACAACTGGTATGGTTAGTCGTAACCCCCGGATGGGAATTTTATGCGGCTTAAGTGAGGGCAATCTGGATATTTCCCCTCTTAACCTAATAAGGACCCATAACTTTTAACTCACTTGGGATGTTATTTGCTCTATTATTTTACTCTTTAACACTTAGAAACCACTCTTTAATCCTCTCTAAAGTTCTTGGGCAAATAAATCTAGGATTTATCTTAATGATTAATTTGGGACTTGTGTTAGTGCTTTCTCTCCATCATCTACTTAATTTAAGGTACGTAATCCTTCTCTTATTTTTAGTTCCAACTAAAGGCATAGTTTGTAAATAGTTTTCATGGCATAATTGTTATATGGTTTTGGGTTTTCAAGAATATGTTGGGGTTTTTGGTTATAATGCTTGGATATGGTTTTCCCATGTTTAAATTATATATTTACATGTTTTAATGGTGGTTTGGATACTTGGTTCCATAGGAATGGTTAATTGGTATTTGATTTTGGTTTTTTGAAACGCTATGCCCCCAATATATTTTATAAAATGCCTATAAGAATGATTTTACTATGTTGTTGGACTTTTTTAATGGAACTATTGCATGGTATGGTTTGATAATGGAACCCTAAATGGTTTGGAATGGTTAAATGGAATGGGTTGGTGGTCATGTTTATGATTAATTAAACTCCTTATAGGTTACGCTGGATTTCCCCAAGTAAACATGTTAATGAACACTTATGGGGTTCATGGAACTCCTTTGAGTGAATTTATAATGATACACTTGTGGGGTACATGGGATTCCCCCAAGTTAACTTGGTAAATGGGTACACGAGAATCTCTTCACCTCTTAAGGTTTGGCTAAGGACAATACTTGCAAGTTATAGTCAGTATGACGATACCACTATTAATAGCCTTGGTTAATAATAAATGAAATAATGAATTGGTTAGTTAGAGATGGTTTTAATTGGGAAATAATGGCGGGGTGTTATAGCTAACAGTGAAGGTAGGAGTTCAATGAACGAACACTGGAAACTCATATTTTCCGACATGAGGGGTTGGTCATGGTGACCATATATGATACTATGAGGTACACGGGAATCATCTAAGTACATTGATCATATGTATCATGGCGAGTAAGGGTACTTGGGAATCCCTTACTCTTATGGTATCTTCTATTTGTGCGGCATTATGCATCGAGGCCCATTTTGGGGGTTACAATGGACCTATATATCTTGTGGGTAGTTTTAGATGATTAAGCTATACATACCCAGGTTAATAGTTTCAAAGGTATGCTAAGAACGATCCCCTTTCCCGGCATGGTTATATATATGTATGGTTTGTATGCATATGGTTGGTTTACTTTGTTTTACTGGTTGGCATTATTTTATCCTTATCTTGAGTTTATGCTAGTGTTCACCCATTAACCCATCTTCAGGCGGTTGTATCCCCATGAGATGTAGGAACCAATTATTCTACTCCTCATGCATAGTGATCAAATTTCATGATCAACTTTTGGAATGAAGAGGTGAGCTTCCATTTTTCCAGAAGGCTCCATTTCATGTTAAGGAAATTTTCATATACTTTGGTCTATTTTTGGATATTGGTTTTGGCTATGGTTGGGGGCATATCTCAATCGAATATTGGTTTTCTTTTGGTTAGAGGCTTTTGTGGAACTACTATGGGTTGGTATGAGCAGGATTGGTATTGGTGTCAACCTTAGTATTGGCATTGGTAATGGGGAAGATACCGTTGGATGAAATTTCTCACTATTCCATCCTTTTATGTTATGTTATGGAACTTGGTTTTGTTGTTATTTTTATTTTAGTTTATGATTTGGTTATGGTTATCAGTTGGTTTGGGACGATTGGACTCGTTTGGGTTGGTAACGGTTATAGACCTATCCCATAGTCTGGATTTGGATACTTATGCGCTATCTTTTTATATTTTTTGAATTCATCTGACTCAAGGTATACATTGGACGATTGGGTTGGGTATTGGGGTTGGTCCATTGTCATGGTTGGACATAAGATGCCCATTATGATAAGGCTCCCAGTCGGGTCATGTCAAGTTGGTATTAGAGCTTTAGGTACATGGTCAATTGGGAGTCCACAAAGCCGTGTCTAGTAGAGTCTCCTTTAAGGGTATGTAGAGCGTCACTCATAAGGAAGATGATACAAGGCATTTAGGAATATTTCACTTTCTTAGTAATCTATCTTCTATACGCAAGGTCTAAGGTCTTTTCTTTTACTGGTTTGTTTGCTTTTTAGATCATGCCTCAATGATATGAGATGTAAGGTAACTCTTCTATCCCAACTGAGATTAATATTAAAGAGACATGTACTACTACTCAGAGGATCCATACTCAGTCTAGAGGTCCAATTCCTGACATTTCTAGAGCTCAACTAGTTGTTACTAGTCCTTTTTAGGGTGAGGTGATGAATACAGAATTGTATTAATCAATTCATACTATTGCTCAGTTGGTTGCTGCTCAGGCTGAGTGGGATGCATCTGGTATTTCTTCAGCTGAGGCCACAAGAGTTGGCGAGTTTATGAAGATAAATCCACGTACTTTTACTGGTGTGAAGGTGGAGGAGGATCCATAGGGTTTCTTAGATAAAATAAAGAAAATATTTAGGGTGATGTAGTTGACAAATGTGGAAGGGGTAAATTTTGTAGCTTATTAGCTCAAGGATGTTGCGTACCAGTGGTACAAGAAGTGGCATAGGGATAGAGATGATGTTGAGGAGTTGTACTTATGGGAGACTTTCTCAAATACTTTTTTGGATTGCTTTTTTCCTAAGGAGCTAAGGGAAGCAAAGGAAATCATCAATCTAAGACAAAGAAAAATGTCAATCAAGGAATATGATTTGAAATTTCATTAGCTATCAAGGTATGCTCTGGAATTGGTGTTCGATATGAGGGAGAGGATGAGAAAGTTTGCTTCTGGACTATCTCGGGATTTGATCCTTGAAAGCAAGACTGCATTGCTGATTAAAGATATGGATATGTCTAGGTTGGTGGTTCATATGAAATAGGTGGAGAAAGAAAAAAAAGTAGGCTTAATTTAGAAAATGGCAGGGTAAGAAGTTCTGGTCTTTTGAATAAGATAATGGATAATAATAAGGTAGTTGAGATGATGGTAAATGGCCAAAGAAGAAGTGGGGGAGTTTTGGTTTCTTCTTTTCTGCAAGTGCTCCTTACCTGAAGCCTTCAAGTGATAGGCGTCAGTAGGGTGGTGATAATTTTTGGGCATAGGGAGCCCAATCTCAGGTGAGTGAGGTATAGTCAGCTTTTTATGCCCTTTTTATTGGTTTTGTGGTCCTTTTTATCTGGGATTTTATGATGAAGGGAGGGACACGTGTTTTAAATATGGTCAGCTAAGCCATATGCTTAGAAACTATTCGATTGGTAAGGGTGCTTTAGGAGCGATCAAAGCTTCGATTGCTTCATCTTTTACTACTGCGCCTAGTGGTGCTGCTTTAGTGTCTACTCCTGCTTATGGTGTCGATTTTGTTTGAAATAGGTTATATGCTCTTGCTACGCGAAAGGAATCTGAGGCATTTCCTGATATCGTGACTGGTATATTACAACTTTTTTCTCATGATGTGTATTGCTTGCTTGATCCGTGGTCCACTCTTTCTTATGTGACCCCATATATGGCTGTATATTTTGGTTTTGATCTCGAGATTATCTCAGATCCTCTTTCTGTTTCTACCCTAGTAGGTGACTCTGTTATTTCTTAAAGGTTCTATAGGAGATGTATGGTATATGTTGGTAGTAGAAAGACATTGGTGAATTTTTTTGAGCTTGATATGGTGAATTTTGATGTTATTCTAGGGATGGATAGGTTACACTCTTATTATGCATCCTTAGATTGTCGGACCCATAAGGTTTAGGTTCCCTGGTGAACCGGTTATTGAGTGGAAGGGTGGTTCCCTAGCTCCTAAGGGAAGGTTTATTTCTTATCTTAGAGCTTAGAGATTAATCTCCAAAAGTTGTCTTTATTATTTGGTCTGGGTCAAAGATTCTAACTCGGAAGGTCCTTTTTTGATTCGGTTTTGGTGGTAAATGAGTTTTCTGAGGTATTTCTGGATGATCTTCCTAGTGTTCCACCAGATAGGGAAATTGAGTTTGGTATTGATTTGGTTCTGGACACTCATCCAATATCTATTCCTCCTTTTAGAATAGCTCTAGCTGAAATGAGAGAACTCGAGAAGCAACTTAAGGATCTTTTGGATAAGGGGTTTATTCATCCTAGTGTATCCCCATGGGGTGCACTGGTATTATTTGTGCACAAGAAGAATGGTTTCCTTTGGATGTGCATCAACTATAGGAAGTTGAATAAGATAACGGTTAAGAACAAGTATCCTCTTCCAAGGATAAATAACTAGTTTGATCAGTTGTAAGGTGCCAAGTTCTTTTTTAAGATATATCTTTGGTCTGGGTATCATTAGCTTCAGATTAGGAAGGAGGATATCCCTAAGATGACTTTTTAAACTTGGTATGGGAACTTTGAGTTCTTGGTGATGTCATTTAGGTTGACTAATGCCCTGACGACATTTATAGATCTAATGAACAGGGTTTTTAGGTAGTTTATGGATTTTGTCATTGTGTTCATTGATGACATCCTGGTGTATTCTAAGAGTGAGGTGGGTCATGCTAATCACCTACGTGCGGTGTTGAAAACCTTGAAGGAACAATAGTTGTATGCCAAGTTCTCTAAGTATGAGTTTTGGTAGAACGCTGTGACTTTTCTTGGTCATATTATTTCTAGTGAGGGGATGATGGTGGATCTTCAAAAGGCGGTTGTGGTTAAAATGTGGCCTATACCCACTACTCCAACCGACATTCGGAGCTTCTTGGGTTTGGCTGGGTATTATAGGAGGTTTGTGGATGAGTTTTCTTTTATAGCTTTCCCATTGACTAAGTTGACCCAGAAAAAGGTAAAGTTTTCTTGGTAGGATGCGTGTGAAAGAAGTTTCGAGAAGCTTAAGTATAAGCTAACTTCGGCTATGATTTTGACATTGCCTGAAGGTAATGAGGGATTTGTAGTTTAATGTGATGCATCCCAGGTGGGACTTGGTTGTGTCTTAATGCAACATGGGAAGGTTATAGCCTATGCTTCCAGGCAATTGAAGGTGCATGAGAAGAATTATCCTACTTATGATTTGGAGCTTTTAGTGGTGGTTTTTTCTTTAAAAAACTGGCGGTATTATTTGTATGGAGTGCACGTGGACATCTTTTTTGATTATAAGAGTCTACAGACATGTTCACTTAGAAGGAGCTAAATCTCATGAAAATATGATGGCAGGATCTTCTCAAGGACTATGATATGAGTTTTCACTAATACCTAGGTAAAGCTAACATAGTTGCTGATGCTCTCAGAAGGTTATCCATGTGGAGTTTGTCTTATGTAGAAAAGGAGAAATGGGAATTGGTGAAGGATATTAACTGATTGACAAATCTTAGGGTCCGTCTTTAAGACTTCGAGGATGGTAGTGTATTGGTAACGGAAGTGGTTTAGTCATCTCTTGGTGTGAAAATCTAGGAAAATCAAATGCTAGATCCTATTGTGATAAAAATCAAGAGTGATGTAGGTAGGAAAAAGGTAATGGTATTCGAGATCAGTGGTGATGGTACTTTGCGGTACTAAGGGAGGTTATGTGTTCCTAATGTGGATAGTTTGTGTGAAAGGGTATTGGCTGAGGCGCATGAGCTACGCTATGTTGTTCATCCCAGTTTGACTAAAATGTATCATGATCTCAAGGAGGTATATTGGTAGAATGGTATGAAGAGGGAGATGGCTAACTTTGTAGCCAAATGCATGGTGTACAAATAAGTCAAAGTTGAGTACATGAGTCTTGGTGAATTGTATCAAGAAATTGAGTTACCCGAATAGAAATGGGAGGTAATGAATATGGATTTCATTACTGGTCTTCCTCGATATCGAAATCAATTTGATATGATTTGGGTTATCATAGATAGGATGACAACATCCGCTCACTTCTTACGAGTGAGGACTAACTTTTTGGTGAAGGGATATGCGAGGTTATATCTTCATGAGACAGTAAAGCTACATGGGGTACTTGTTTTGATTATCTCTGATCATGGTATGCATTTTTCATCTCACTTTTGGTGGTCTTTTCAGAAAGGATTGGGTACTAAGTTGAGTCTGAGTACTGCTTTTCATCCACAGATAGATGTGAAAGCAGAAAGAATTATTCAGTCATTAGAGGATATGCTTCGAGCGTGTGTGATTCACTAAGGTGGTAATTGGTTTGAGAATCTACCTCTTGTAAAGTTTTCTTATAATAATAGTTACCATTCTAATATTAGAATGGACCTTTTAAGTCATTGTATGGTAGGAGGTGTATATCTCCTATTGGGTGGTTTGATCTTGGTAAGGCAGATATGTTTGGTCTGGATTTTGTTTATCAAGCTATGGAAAAGGTGAAGGTGATTCAGGATAGTCTTAAGGTTGCCCAAAGTCACCAAAAATCCTATATGGATGTAAGGCGCAGAGACCCAGAGTTTGAGATTATTGATAAGGTGTTCCTAAAGGTATCTCCTATGAAGGGAGTAATGTAGTTTGGTAAGAAGGGGAAGATCAGTCCCTAGTTTATTAGTCATTATATGATTTTATAGAGGGTTGGTAATGTGGCTTATGAATTGGAGTTGCCTTCTAGCTTGAGCTCTATTCATCCGGTATTTCATGTATCTATGTTGAGGATGTGTCTTGGTGATCCTTCTCGATTGTTTCTTTGGAGGGCTTGGGTATCTCAAATTCTCTGTCTTATAAAGAAGTCCCGGTTGATATATTGGATCGAAAGGTTAATCTATTATGGACCAAGGATGTGGCCTCGATTAAGGTTCAATAGGGGAGACACAAGGTGAAAGAGGCGATATGGGAAGCGGAGGGGTACATGAAGTCTAAATATCTGTACCTATTTTCTTCTCGTGGGATTCATGCGGAAGGTACATTTTCTTTAACATACTTTTGTTTTCAAACTTTGTTAAATGATAGGTTAATATCTTTACATCTTTATTTCTAACTTGGTTAAAGGTTGGATTGATATTTGATAATGCAAATGACTCTACTAAATTTCTTTACATCATTGTCAATGGTAAGAGTAAAGGCATCTAAGGGGTATAAATCATGCTTTTACCTACCTTGTCTGTCATTTGGGGATGAATGTTCTTAGCGGAGGGGACTGAAACACCCACTGTCATTCGGGGATGAATGTTCCTAGCGGGGGAGATTGAAACACCTTAGGTTTAGGACCCTTAGAAAATTTCCTAGATTTCTGGTTTTTGGATAACATACAACACGTGGGTACCAGTTGTATACTAGGGTATGAGTAGTATGCCTTAGTCGCATGCTGATTAGTACTGGTTGGTGAATTGGATTAGGTTTTGGAATGGGTACAATTTGGGTTGGTATGAATCGTATAGTTGGATAGGGTCATTCGGTTTGGGTTTTTCCTTTACTTAATCTTAGACTTGGTAGCCTAACTAGGGTCTGAATACGAGTGACTCAACATGAGCCATAAGCCAGGGTACAAATCGTATCATGGACTCGTATAGTAGACAGTCTTCAAACCTCTTGTGATTTTATTCTGCCAGGGGTACGGATAAATGGTATGGATCGTATGCTTTGGGTATGACTTGGTTTGGATAAGTTATACCTTGGATAGTGTTGGGTCCTTATGTGCATGTTGTGATTCACATAGATTGGGTTAACTCATAGATAACATGGAAAGCATCTCCCTGCGTATTAGGGTCTTAATAATGGATTGTAGTTAGTTTATTGCCTTTGTTAGTAAGTATTATTGCTTGTCAATATCGTTACAAAAGATTGTAGTTAATAACTTAAGTTTCAATTATTATTATATGATGCTTACTTTGGGAATTTAGCACTTGTATAACAATCTTTGTTGTGATGATTGGGGTATAGCAAACTATAGGGGGAAATTATGTTATTACTAAAATAATAAAATAATCGAGTTTTAAAAAATGTCTTGAGTATAAATGGGCTCATAATTGTTATTGAGGCATAATTTATGAACGGGATAGGTTCGGATAGTTTTAAAATATTTTGTTATTGGTATTTGTATTTATTCTGTGTTGCCATATGGAATTTATGTGATATATCTATGGCCGTGAGTAATTAATAAGGTTCATATGCCTCTGTGTGGGCTTATTCCTCTATTATTACTATTGTGATACTATGTGGGGTCTTATATTGTTGTTGGTGGTGACTTGAGATGATATTTGTTGTGAGTTTCTCGTGTGGGGGCTTTATCTGATATTATTGGCCTTGTAGGTACATTTTATGCCTTGGTAGTTGATATAATGCTCATGTTGGGGATTAATATGAGACTAATAATGTCTTACATGCATAATTGTTCATATGGTTCATTGCTCATATTAAATCATGGATGGTTGATGTATTGAATGTATTCTGAGCTCACATATATATATTTGATTAATGAATTCAAGATATTCATGCCGGTTTTCTTGTAAGCATAACACCCTCATATCAGACATACATTCATGTGACATTAGTACCATTGAGGAAACACTTTTTTTTTACAAATATAAGACACATTTAAGAAATCCTTTGTCGTAGTCCATGAGTTAGAGAAGAGATATGGGTATTGAAATTGAGACTGAGTATTAAGAAAGTATATGGATAGGAAAACCCCCATGGGTCCTCCCTGGAAGCTTTGCTCGGTAGGTGTACATAAAGCTTATGTGATAACCTCGAGCATATCACATCAACATCATAACCATCACTACATTGTATTACATCACTTGCATTGCATTATCCTTCTTAGTATGACTGATACTCTATTTGTGTTTACTATTGTATTGTATCATTGTGTTAAGAATTTGCTGGTGATATTGTGTTTTAAGCATCTATTTCACTTTATAACATTACTATACAAATCTTATATGGATTTGGGGTTGAGATATTATGAGTCTTGCGGTAAGGCTGTAGCTCAATTTAAGAGATCATTGGATGGCACCTTTGATGGTATGTTATTGAATATTTATATACTATCTCCTTAATTGATCCCATAATTGTTGGTTGATATCATATGATTAAGCCTAGAATGTCTTGTATAATTATTTCTCTCTAATGTTGGATCATAAAATGACTATTGTTGACTCACCTTGGTTATAGTGCCTACCCTATTTTGATTATGGTTGTTTACCGTTGTTTTGTATTACCATTGTAAGATAAAATAATATGATTTTGCAAGCTATAGATTAATTTGATACCTTGGATTGCCGAAATGGTGGTTCTTGCAATTGCTATACATTAGGGCCAGTTATCGATGATTCTTAATGAGTATATGTGGATCTTCCTACTCACCCTTGCTTTTCTTTCCTTTTCTTATTTTTAGCACTTTTTGTAGGTATTGTATCAAATAATGATTTGTAGATCATTTCTTACTACATTGACATTATCGGTATCAAGGTAGTGGTGGATGGACTTCAAGTTTACTTGGACCTCTTCCTTACTATCTTGTTCTTACTTTTGCATGCAAGATATCCTAGTATACCTATTATAATTCTATATTAGAGGTTTGTATAATTAACAAACAAACTCGGGGATGTATCATGAATATTATTTCTTCTTAATTTACTTTTTGGGTTTGTTTTACTGGTCTTTTACTTCTTTATTCCAAAATTCTATTTTTCGATTTTGATAGGCTTACCTATATTGGAGGATGCACAGGTGCCATCACGTGCCTATTTTAGGTCGTGACAAATTGGTATTAGAGCCCAATTTCATCAGTCTTGTTAGTATAAGCCGAGTTTAGTAGAGTCTTATGGATTGGTGAGAAGACATCTGTTATCTATATTTGAGTAGATATATGACTTTAGGAGATTTTCACTTTTTTATTCTATTTCACGCCTTTGTAATTTTATGTAACTCAAAAGTATCTTATCCACTCTTTCTAATATGGTTATTATGTACTCATTCGTGGCTAGAGATTCGGAGGTCGTACCTTCTATGAATGGCAGGAGTAGAGTTTGAGGTAGTAGTCAGATTGGGATGTCCAAATAAGTTAGAGATCATGTTAGAGTTTTCTCTTCAGGTTCTACAAGTGTCAGTCGTGGTAGGTCTAGTAAGTTAGAGGGGTTGAGGCTAGTTTAGTCACCACTAGTGACCATACCTATGCTTGGGGATTTTATTATTTTGAGTATTGGGTTTAATTTAGAGGGTGGCTTCTATTCTTGTTCAGAATGCTACGATAGGCTTCAGACTTCAAATTCATTTATGACTCCTATCGATTCTCCTAGTATTGATGAGATATTATCGGTGATTTCTCCATATCCAATGACTTTTCCCTTTATGTCCTTGGAAGGATAAAGTAGTTATGTAGAATTCATGAGGACATCATTTGTTCGATGGATATCCAAGGGTAAATGCTTATATGTTCTTGATTGGTTTTCGTGAGAGGTTGCACAGGTTGGTCTTGGTGGATTGTAATGGATTAGACTTCAATATCTTTCAATTCTTTGGGCCAACTTGGCAGTGGTGGAGAACTTATGTAGAAAGTAAGCCAGCTGGATCATTTTTTTCTTTCATGGGATCAGTTTACCTGAGTGTTTTAAGAGTAGTTTCTTTGGAGATAAGAGAGGTTTGTTGTTCATAGGGCCCAAGGATTTAGTGATCATAATGATATGCCAGTGGAGGCAAGGATGTTCAGATTATGCTTGAAGAGTATTAGATGAGAGTGGTTGTATGGCTTTTTCGATCCTATCGTAGTAGAAGCTTTTTCGATCCTATCTTAGTAGGTTTCTACTTCTTTGGATTATTTCTTATATGGTGATTTCGGGAAATATAGGTGGGATTACCCACAAATTAGATAAACAAATACTTTACCAATTTCTCCAGGAGATTTTAGATCCCAGTATACCATTTAACAAGATGGACTCAAGATAGGAGTTTCTGATATAGTATCCACAGGTATGGTTCTTGGTGCACCTTTGTTATTACTTAGTGGTGTTTGACTATGTTTCTATATTCTTTTCTACGTTTATTTGTTTGGCGTTGAGTCTTGATCTGATTTAGGGATTTATTCTAGAGCTGATGATGTTTGCTACCCATAGATATTTCCTTAGTGGTAGATCAAGTGTGCCAATCCTATGTTGGAAACTCGTTCTGAGTATATCACTGAGTTTGATGGGATTTCATTGAGTGTTATGAACTTTGGTGTTTTCAGTATAGTGTTCTTGATGGTTATGTTGTGAAGTTGTGGTGGATCGATTCTATGGTGTTGGTATACTTTTAGAGAATAGAATGGATCGATCTTATGGTTTTGGCATCTCGGATTGTAGCATGCCTAGTGGTACTTATTAGTTGTTTCCCAGTAATAGACTATACTTGTGGTGTGCTTGACTTGAAAAAATGGTGGGTAAAGACTTTTTTTGGTTATGGAAAATTTTCAAGCATTAGGCCTTGCGATTTTCTACTTCCGTAGTAGTTAACTTTATCTTGCTTAGATAAGATATTTAGTATTGAGAAACTATTCGATTAGACTTGAATGATTTTAGTTCATGAGGATTTTTTCTTTTGACTTGGGAAGGTTTTCGAATGGAAATGGGTACCTAGTGGGTAACATTTCTTACTTTTGTAGATAAGTATCTTCGTGGAATATTTTGCTCATAAGCTTCAATTTGAGTACATGTTATTTTTCATGGACATTGTGTCAAGCAATGCTGAATGAAAATTGAATGGGTGTAAGTTGTATCTTATTAGTCTATGGCTTTTCTATTAATGAATATTTAATGGCAAGAGTGTTTAGGAAAAGATAAGGATCTTTCATGCTTAAGGAAATTGGTTATCTACAGAGTTTAGCTACAGACATGAGATAGAAATTTGGGGTTTTGTGTTGTGGTGCATCTCTAGTTGTGTAGAGTTTAGCAGTGATTCCTTTTGAGTTTCAATTGAGATTTGGGAATTCATCATAGAGTTATAGTGTTTGTTGCACTTTCTCCATAGATTGATTGACTCTATGACAAGTTGCTTATATGTGTGTGGCTGTAGAGCCTTTTTGTTCTTTCAGATTATGAAGGACTTTGGGTGATTGATGTTACTTAAGCATTAATGATTGCAAGTGATATCATAATGAGTTGCTTGAGCATTCTGTGTATTTTTATAAATTTTGTGCCCATGGTATATAGACATAAGATTTTTGATGACTTTGGGTTGTTTGATGGTTTTTGGATATTAAGCACTGCACGTGCCATCATGATGGGTTGCTTGCGTATTTGATGTCTTTCATAGATCTCATATTCTTTATAGAGAGTTTTATTAGTATTTTTTGTCTTCCTTAAGGGTTTATCATAAGGGTGTGATGGTGCATTAGTGACCTATGAGTGCTAAATGTAGTCTTTTGAGTTTTGTATAGTTTTGAGAATGCATTTCATCTTTGCCATTTTAGCCTATTTCGATAGCGCTGTGGGAGTCGATAGTGATAGTATCAGCCTTGGGTAGGCTGAGCTCATGTTTTGGTGGGTAGTTTTATGTTTTATGGATTTCCTTATCTTTTATTGGCCCGAAGATAACATTTAGTCTTGTGGTTGCAGCCAGTGTCTAGTGGTGCCCTGGTCATGTTTAAGATTTGTCGTGTATGTCTAGAACTTCTATTGTGTTGACTCAGTCATTGATATACAGGAGGTTCAGAAATTAGAAATTAGGTTTTATTGATGATTTAACCCATTGATGCTTGTGTTATAACCTAGTGAGACCTTTATATGAATTATTTTTGGTTCTATGGTGTGACTGGTAGTTCTATGGCTGTAACTCCACAATGGAATATTTTTTCGATGTCTCTCGAGAGTATTTTTCAACCATTTACTTGTTTTTGGCTTTCTTGCTTGTACATTCAAGATCGAACATGAATCTTAGTGGTGGATATTATAATGAACTAAATTTTGTTGATTTTCCCTTTTATATGTTTTGACCATCTTACCCCTTCCCGTGGTTGTGTCATCTGGTTTATGAGCTGCAAAAATAGTTGACATGGTTTCCAATGCCTTTGGGAAGGTTTTGGATGAGTTTGATGTGATTTTGAGACTTTAAGAGCTAATAGTTGACTTTGATCATCAAATCTAGATCCAAGTGCCAAATGACAAAATAGACTGTGATAACAGATTCAAAATATCGAATTTGGGTTAGTTTTGGGGTTGGTTCGGTTTCATGGATTTTAGATCCCATTTCGATCCTTTGTTTGAAAATAATGTAAATAAGATCCTAGGGGTCAATTTTTATATTATGACTTTTTTTCTAAATATAATGATTCCATTGGATTTGAAAAGTTTTTCATGATCAATTTTCACTATTGGGTTATGTTCATAGGTTTCCAAATGAGTTTCGAGAGTTAAAATAAGTTTTAAAATTGTTGGTGCTAGTGTAGTCACTGAAGTGGCTGGTTGATCGCTTTAGCATTCGTTGACCATTTGACCGACCGCTAAAGCAACCATTTGATCACTTTAGCGATATTTTGACCATTTGACCATGCAACTTTAGCAGACAAAGTGCCGCTTTAGCGGCCATCGCTGAATTTAAGATCAAAATCGAATGTATTTCGTATTTTTGACATTGTTGGAGCTAGAAAGCTTCAATTTTTATGATCTCGATGCATTTTTCTCGTGTAATCATAGTCTATAAAATTATAACTTCACTTTTTCCATTTCCTAAGAACTTATAATTTTATTTTTTGTGATTTATTACCAAGTTGAGAATCAAAACCCTAATATTTCAATTTTAATCCCCTCCCGTGGTTGTGCCATCTAGTTTATGAGTTGTGGGAATGGTTGGCATAGTTTCCAAGGCCTTTAAAAAGATTTTCGGTGAGTTTGATGTCATTTTGAGACTTCAAGGGCTAATAGTTATCTTTGGTCGACAAAATGAGATCCAAGTTCCGAATGATAAAATAGACTACGCCAGCAGATTCAGAATATAGAATTTGGATTAGTTGTGGGGTTGGTTCGACTTCGTGGCTTTTAGACCCCATTTCGACTCTTGATTTAAAAATAGTGTAAATAGGATCTTGGGAATTATTTTTTTATAATGACCTTTTTTCATAAATTGATGATTCCATTTAATTCGTAAAGTGTTTTATGATCAATTTGCACTATTAGATCATGTTCATAGGGTTTCAAATAAGTTTCAGGGGTCAAAAATTTGTTTTAAAATTTCTGGTGCTAGTATAGTCGCTAAAGCAGCTGGTTGACTGCTTAGCGACTATTGACCATTTGACCGATCGCTAAAGAAACCTTTTGACCACTTTAGTGGTATTTTGACCATTTGATCAGGCCGCTTTAGCAGACAAAGTTCCTCTTTAGCGACCATTGCTGAGATTAAGACAAAAAACAAACCCATTTCATATTTTTCACATTTTTGGAGCTAGAATGCTTCGATTTTGATGATTCTCAATGAGTTATTATCGTATAATTATTTTCTTTAAAATTATAAGTCTATTTTTCCCATTTCACGAGAACTTTTATATTTTTTCTGGTTTATACCCCATTTGAGAAAAAAAATGTTATTTTCACCATTTTGGGGCTTGGGAGCTCGAATTTGGGTTATTCTAAAGTGATTTTTGAGATTTCTTTCATGGTAAGTTTTATAACATTATACTTATCATTTCCCCTTTATTTCATCTTCAAAAGAACTTCAAATTCTTTATTTCAAAATTAGTTTTAGGGTTTTTTGCCGGTAAAGCTTTAAAATTATTTTTGTTTGATTTGGACCTCTTTTTTAACTCGTTTTTGAATGTTTTCTGAGATATAGACTACTAAGAATATGGGGGACGTATTTCTAAAATTAAATTTGGTTTTACTCATTTCATTTTTTAACAAATTTTCGAAGTCCATTTTAGACCCGTCTTGAATATAATCTATATGGGTATCATTGGCTTTCTTTTGATGTGTGGATATCATATTTGATAGTTTGGTCATAGTCGGAGATGTTTCTAAGGATTTGAGCTTCCGATTGGGGATTTGGGAAGAATTTAGATTTGCTAATCTTCGGTTAAGGCAAGCTAAGACGTACCTTGATCTTTTTCCAAAGTGGTAATATGTTATTTGCTTGATTGTAGATATGTTGTGATTCATTTAGGTTGGGTTCCTGCTTATGTGACATGGTGAGCATCTCTTGGGGTACCAGGGTCTTAATAATGGATTGTAGTTAGTTTATTATCATAGTTAGTTAGAATTATTTCTTGTTGGTATCCTCAGAATAAATTATAGTTAATAACTCAGGTTTGGATTATCATTATTGAATACTTACTTTGGGTCTTTAGAACTTTTATTGCGTCTTTTATTGTGATGATTAGGGTTTAGCGAACTTTGGGGGACAGTTATATTATTACTGAAATGATAGAATGGTTGAGCCTTAGATAATTCCTAAAGTATAAATGATCTTGCATTGATTGTTTAGGCTCAATGTATGAATGAGCTATGTTTTTGTAGTTCTGCAATATTTTATTATTTAGATTTATATTTATTTTGTGTTGCCATAGGAACTGATGTGATATATCTATGAAATTGTAATTAATTAGGTTTGTAAGCCCATGTGGGGACTTATTTATCTATTATTAATGTTGTGACAATGTTTGGGGCATATATTATTGTTATTGGTGACATGAGATGATATTTGATGTGTGTTACCCGTGTGGGGGCTTTATATGATATTATTGACCTTGTAGGTGCATTTTGTGCCTTGGTAGTTGACATAGTGGACAAGTGGAGGCTTAAAATAACATTAATGGTATCTTACATGCATGATTGTTCTTATGGTACATTGCTCATTTTAAATCATGGATGGTTGACATATTGAGTGGATTATGAGCTCATGTATAGATGTGATGAATGGATTTGAGATCTTCATACTAGTTTGGTCGTGAGCGTTGCACCCTTATATTATGCATACATTCATGTGACATTGGTACCATTGAGGAAACATTGATATTTTGATATTTATGAGACACTTTTACAAAATCCTCCGTCATAGACCACGAGTCGAAGAAGAGGTACAGATATTTAAATTGAGATTGAGTATTGAGAAAGTATATGGATTGAGAACCACCGATGGGTCCTACCTAAAGGCTCTTCTCAGTAGGTGAATACGGAGGTTATGTGATATCCTCGAATATATCACATTATCATTATCATCATCATTAT
Organism: Capsicum pubescens; assembly: GCA_030864215.1. Lineage (NCBI taxonomy): Eukaryota > Viridiplantae > Streptophyta > Magnoliopsida > Solanales > Solanaceae > Capsicum > Capsicum pubescens. The sequence continues at coordinate 224,767,508 of CM061540.1, read as the reverse complement.
CATTACCACAATGCAAGGCATTGCATCACTTGCATTGTAGTATCTTTGGTATGATTGATACTGTGTAAATGATTTCTCTTGTGCTATATTATTATGTTAGAAACTTGTTTGTGATATTGTGTTTTGATTATCAGTTTCACTTTATTGAATTACTTTACTTCATCTTATGAGACATGGTGTAAGACTATGGCTTAATCTGACAGATCGTTGGGTTGCACCTTCAGTAGCATGTTATTGAATCTTTATATACTCTCTCCTTATTTAATCCTATAATTGTTGGTTGATATCATATGATTAAGCGTATAATGCATATGTTGTGCAGTGAGTCTTCTGTATAAGTGTCTTTGTTTAGTTGTGGATCATGAAGTGGCTAGTGTTGACCTACCTAGGTTATAGTGCCTACCCTATTCAAGTTATGATTGTTGACCGTTGTTTTGGGTTACCCTAGTAGGATTAAGTATTATGATTTGGCGGGTTGTAGATTAATTTGATACCTTGGGTAGGCGGAGTGGTGATTCTCTCTATTGCTTTGGATTAGCATCGATTATCGATGATGCTTGTTGAGTATACATGGATTTTCGTACTCAACCTTGCTTTTCTTTTCTTTTCTTGTTTTCTACACTCCATTAAGGTATTGGAATGAGTAGACATTTGTTGATCCTTTCTTACTATACTAACATTGCGGAGATCGAGATAGTGGTGAATGGAAGTTAGTGTCTAAGGTAGTTGTGAGTAGCTATTTAAAAATGATACTAGGAGATCAACAACTTGGTTCGAACTAGCGCACAAAGTGGCACTTTACAACATTTTTAACACCCTTAATTGCTGAGCTACCTCCCCATGTTGTTACCTGGGTGCTCAAAATAGTGTATATAATCATATTCAGTAGAATTTTTCCAATATACTTGATATAATTTTTCATCAGAGGATGGATTATATTTCAATGGAAACTTGATGAGTCGATCAACCTGCACATCTTGAGTTCGCTTGACCACCCTCAGCACACCATAACTTCATCCATGCTAGAGAGGAACAGTAGTTACAAGTGATCAATGAGTTAAAGTTAATTTATGTTTTTTTTATAAAAATATGCATTTTGTGTTTATCTGACAAATTCATATAATTAATATAATACAAATTTTGGAGATACTTATGACAACATTTGATCCAAAGGTAGAATTTAGGAATAATTTTGTTGAGTTGACAGCTTTACCTGTTATAGCAGTTCACTTGACTCATTCTATCTTAAAGTAAGTTTCTTTTTTAAAATCAAGTTTGTGCATTGTTTATATTGATGATTCTTGAAAGTTTAATAGGCCTATTTTCTATTTATCGATACTTTCCATCATTTCCTTACTGGAAATTTTGTTTATGATGTCTGAATTTGGCAGTGTTCACTGAAATAAAAAATTTCAAAAGATAAAAGAAAATAAAGGACATAAAGAAAGAGGAATACATATTTAGTGACTTATTTCTCATATGATATTAACGAACACAAGTCATAAGTAAAACATAGGGATACTATTCATTTTTTGATTGAAAATTTAACTTTTGCTTGCTCCTGGAGCGAATTATTCTTCAAAAATAATTGTTTTATATTTACCAATAATTTCAATGCCATTCTATTTAAATGTTTGTATGTAGGTAACAATAACATCACTTATTGAAAAAGAACGGAGCAGTTAGGGCAATAATTAGAACTAAAACAGGTTAAGCTATACAATTTACATGAATAATATTTAGTTGAAGTGTTATATACATAGACACATTCATGTACAAATTCCATAAAATAGTCATTTAAAATGTGTGTTTGATCACACAATTGTTGTTTAATCAAAGATTTTACTTAAAACAACTGTAAAATTCTAGAGAAGATAAAATATGATAATCTAATACTTGACTTTGGGAATGTTGTGTCTCAGTCTGCAACCAAATATGTGTTCATCCTAAAATAGTTAGATTTATCCCCACGCAATTGAAGAATAACCTTTCAAAATCATCCATAAATTTTGTATTACATTTATATTTTACGTTGATGATTAAATAAACAAAGGACTAAATAACTTCTTATGTTAGATTGCATTTATCACGTTTATTTTTTCACAAGACTAACTATGTTACACTTTCAAGAGGGATATCGATGTAACAAAGTGTTCCATCGTTATGGATAATTTCATGGTTAATACTACTTAAGTCTAATAATATATCAAGTCAACGTCTAATTAGGGAAATTCGTGGTGCATAATTGTAATTTTTTGGGGAACAGAACAAAAATGGGCAAGGTTTACTCCTAATATAGTTGTCATCTGACCTCTACAACTGTCACAATCCAATTTCTCGAGTCATGATGACATCTACTGTAACCCATCTGTAGGTAAGTCAAACCATAATAAAGAATGACTAGTAACAGACTAACTGACTGAAGATAACAGAAACAAAGGGAAAAGGCATATGATAAAAATAATATATATATATGTATATATATATATAGAGAGAGATGTGTGTGTGCGTGCGTGTATACGTATGTATGTACATATATATATGAACATGTTGTACAATAGTGGGAGGAGGACAAAATATAAAAAAGCGTTTTCCCCAATCCTTGATACGGTTGGTCCACTATACTGAAGAAGAGTACTAGATAATGTCAAATATACATCATATTCTTAGAATATACAAACATGAGTACAAAAATAAGTAAAAGGAGGAGGATCAAATTTGGACTATAAAATCTCACCATAACTCTAAACAACAAGATGTCCTAAGGACATTGTTAGTTGAGGTGATTCATACTCGGATCTGCATTAGGAAAAAAGTTCAGAAGTGTTGAATCAGTACTAAACAAATGGATACTTATTGGGCATCATAATTCAATTGAGGTAAATATAGTAAAACAACAACAATGGCAATAATAACACACCCAGTGTATTCCTACATAGTGGGGTCTGGGGAGGGTAGAGTGTACGTAGACCATACCACTACCTCCGAAGAAGTAGAAAGGATGTTTTCGATAGACCCCCAACTAAGGACCGATAACAGTATAGCAAATCATAAAATATAAATGCGTATAGACTAGTACAGTATGTAAAATAAACTAACACCAGTATCCACAAGGTAATATAACAACCACCAGATAGTACTAAAAAACTATTTAACCGAAAACATAGACATCACTCAACACCCACGAACTAGAAACTTCAAACACAAATAAAAAAACGCTCCCACCCCCTAACCCTCTACCCTAATCCGCATCATCCACACCTTTCTATCAAGGGTTATGTCCTCTGTCCGCTATAACTGCTCCATATCATGCCTAATCACCTCTTTCCAATATCTCTTCGGCCAATCTCTACCCAACCTAAAACCATTTATAACCAGAGACTCACACCTTCACACTAGAGCATCAGAGTCCCTCCTCATCACGTGCCCGAACCAACATAACCACACTTCTCTCATCTTGTCCTCTAGCGAAGCCACCCCCACCTCCTTCTGAATAATCTCATTTCTCACCCTATCTTTCCTGGTATTTCCACACATCTATCGCAACATCCTCATCTACGCAACCTTCAACTTCTGGATGTGGGAGTTCTTAACTGGACAACACTCTGCTCTATACAGTAAAAACATAAATAAATTATGAGGAAGTAAATTAAAGTCATAAATAAAGGGGAAAAAATAGAAATAATTGACCATAGTAGGATGCGATATAGAAAGGATAAGAACCCAACCATACAAATAAAAGTCAAACTAAAACCTAAAAGGTCCCCAAAAATCCCAAAAAGTCGCAAACAAAGAAGAATAAACCCAATAAACCCTTATTTACCCATAAGGTACAATCAAAGAGTAACACCAATACAAGGATGGAATATAAATAATAATGAACGTAAAACAAGACCTTTCATGATTAGTGTATCAGATACTCCTTTTTCACATCATAACCTCCATTCTATTTGTATTAACCAGTTCCCTACCCTAGATCAGTAACCATAATGATAATAAATGCAAACTCGAACTGGAGCTTATAGATGATAAAAAGTTGCTAGGTTATATTCCTAAAACAAAACAGACAAATAATATAAACAAGAATTCATCAAGAATTATAGTTCCACTTAAATCCAACATAGTTATGAACCTTAATGTCTGGTGGAGTCTTTAAAGGTAATACATGTACTAACTAAACCAAAGGATATGGTTGAAGGCCAAATGGTACCCAATTGGGGTAACAAAGAAATGATAGGGCTCACTAAAGTGAGTAACTCATTCTAAGACTCAATAATTAACTTGAGGGAGTGTATAGGGGTCATGGAAGTCAATAAGGAACTATTCTAGGCATAATACCTTAAATTGGGCAGGTGAGGCCTCTTGTTAATCTAAAAAATCCATCCTAAGGAACTAAGGCTTCTAAATCTCATCCTAATGCACTAAGTAAGTTAAAATAATCCTAAGATATAATCATAAAAGAATACAATGGAAGATGGGGCTAGATTCTACCGTAAAGGACCTCTAATTGGCAAATTTAATCAATAAGTGCTAAAATAACAATTGAGCCATTATTACCTACCCATAGCTACAATAATAGTGTACTAATAAAAAAATTAAACATAATCTAGGAGAAATGTATGCCTACACTGCCTACCTAGACGCCACTGGAATCTTGTAAAATCTCTAAACTAGAGGTTTTCCCTTATGAGAAGCCTCTGAATGCTGCTATGCGTTAAAAATAAGGTTATACACATCAAAACAAGAATAACAATACTCATATTGCATAGTTATGTCTATGTTATAAGTATGACTATAAATTCCATATTCTTCTAGATTAGTGGATCACAATATTAATACCGTCGCAGCATCCCTCTTAGATCAAGGATCATTTGCCCTAAAATTAGGCATAATTCGAGCTCTAAATAGCTTCAAATTAGTCCCATCCAATATAAAATAATAATAATTAAATTGGAGAATTAAATGAAAAATTAACCAACAACTTATGTGAAAAAAGGTAGGGAAGTGATCACAAAAATGCTCCAATTCAATCCCAGCACCAGGTATTAGTTTCCATATTAATCTCAAGATCTCAACTTTCTACAATGGAGTGGTTGGACTTAAACCGAGATGAAAAGGGATAGAATAGTATATATATGTGTGCGCGCATGTGCGTATATATATATATAAAGTCAAGGGTCCTTTTTATACAAATAGGGGACCCCTACTGCAAACGCCGAACACCATTCATGAATCCGATCAACCTACCATTTTGCAAAAAAAAAATGATGCAGTGGCCAGACATCCAAATTTTCATTAATGTGAAGACTGGATTATAAATGTAGAGGATAATATCATTGACCCTTGTGATCTCTGTGAAGTTCATATGAACATGAAGGGCAATATTGGCTTACACTAGGTGCTTCAGCACCAACAACTGAGTTGAAAATTTTTGACCGGGCCCTCGGGATTTATGTTGAATCCTGTGAATGCAAATAAACTATGCTACCCTATTAAAGTTGGCATTAGAAACTCAATGGTACCATCAAAATTTCCATCTGAAGCTATTTCAATAAAAAGTAGGTCCCACACCCAATGGAATATTTTAGCAACAATCCATCCAATAGCCTAAAATGAGTTCAAAAGCCTCGAGACCTGGAATGGCACAACCCGAGACTATTTCCTAGTCATAACACGGTTCTCAAGGCCACAAGTGACCCCAAGAAAACTTCTGAACTGGTAACTAATGTGAGAACTAAATAAACTAATAATAAAACATCATATGCGGAAGCTAAACTAATAAAAATTCTGTCAAGGTATAATACTGAAACAATACCCAACATGTCTTTACATATGATAAAATCTGAGAACAAGTCTGGCTATCTGAAAGCCTCTAAAACATGTGGATTTTATGGGACAAACCCCCAACTAAGTCAGACTGACTGAAGTAAAGAAAGTACTAAAAATAACTACAAATAACTTGTCCTCGATGGATGAGGACTCACCACAACTACTATTGAGTGACATGAACTGACTAAGGGAGATCAGAGAACTAAGCATCTGAACCTATGATATAAGACAATATAGCACAAAAGAGAGTATACGACAAGTACTTTGAATGTATTGGTACGTGAGATAAGGACTAACTGAAGTGCATAAAGAAACTGAGCATGAACACATAAACAAGTAAATTGAATGCAAGGCCAAGTAAAACATGTACTTAAATGATTTGTAAAACTGATAGAGCGAATAACTATTAAATTGAACACTTGTCATGAAAATCTGAGCTAATAAAACTTGAACATTGAACTAAAATTATGGGAGCTATCATTTAGATGACATGCCCTAATCTGAGTTGATTGGGGTCTAACCTATAACCCAGTTGGAAGGGTTCTGGTACCTTGCCAAGGGTACCAACACATGGATGACAATGGGGATCTAAAAAAGCTAATGTATCAAAGGACTAGGGTGTCACCCTTGACTGACAGGTGACCCTAAGAGAGTATCAACCCTCAACTAGCAGGAATACCTCTTAATACCTATGATACATATATAGTTCTGGAACTTAGGTATTGCTACTAATAGTCTCACCCTTAACTGGCAGGAAAACCTTCATCCCTAAATTTGCTCGTTGATAAATCCTACTCCCAACTGAATTGATTCTTGTATTGATTAGAATTAACTGGACTCAAGACCGATAATTTCTCAACATGAATATAATAATATAAATATGGTGATAAAATAATGATCTGACTAACTTGTTGCTTGAAAAAAAAATATGCGTAAATATATTGGCATCCAATGTTCATAGCCCTCTGGCACTAAATAATACTTTAAATACAATAACATCATTTAAAACACCATTAGAAAATTCATGATTCAGAGTCCCAAAACATAGTTGATGAAATCTATGATTATGAGTATGGAAATATATTAAACTTATGAGGACAAAATGCTCATTTGGTTTAGTTCATGACTTGACAAATTGACATGGTATAAACTTGAAAAGGCATGGATCACTAAGATTATAAAAAATGTAAGCGTATAATTCACATGGGTAAAACACAATGTCATGGTCCGTATGAAAACTACTAGCAAAAAAATGTGTAAATTCAAACTTAACATCAAAATTTCATAAAAATAGGGGAAAATGGTTTATACTTGAAAAACAAGGGATTTTTTGTTTTGCCCCGAGAATACACCTTGGACGCCATATAGTGCTTGTAGTCTCGAGAGACCATAAGTTAACCCATGAGCTGGTACCTGCTACGAGCACGTAATAATATACAGATAATAAAGACATATACAAAAATATCAACTGATAATGCCATAAGGTTTTAGAAACTAAAAACAATACTGAATCATAGTTCTAAACATCTAGAAACATACTAAAAATATTGATGAAAAACAACTGATAAACTGACTATTTGTCTGAATATTTGAAAGCCTCTAAAACTGACCGACATGGGAGTTGATGGGAAACCCCCCCAACTAACTCTGACTGACTAAATAACTAAACTACTAACATAACTTAATATAAGATAAACCCATTCCCAAAGGATGAGGACTTACCACTGCTTCTATTGTTGATGCGCTGGAATGTCTAAGTACGATCGGAAACCAGAGCATCTGAAACTTTGATATAAGACATCATAGCATAATAAATGAGTATGCGGTTAATACTTTGAATGTACTAGTATATGAGATGAGGATAGGCTGAATTGTATGGGTTATATGCGTGAGATAATAACATATTAAATAGCATAAGATAACTGAGTATGAATGCATAAAGCTGTAAAAAATCTGAGAATACATCACCAAGCATAAAACAAGATTCTTATAAAGTCTGTAAACTGAGATACTAAAATACCGATGCTGAATAACTGATAGCTATATGGTATGGTCAAGAAAACCAAAAAACTAAACTCTATACTGAATATTGAACTGAGACTATGGGAGATAGCTATAACCGATATGCCCTAATATACTATCAGGGTTCAACCTGTAACCCTAGTTGGAAGGGCATCAGTATCGTTCCATGGGTATAAATATTGGCTATGTGGATCCACTAATCTAATGTCCCAAAGGACGACGGTGTCATGCATAACTAACGGGGGACCCCTTAAAGTCTACGGTGGCTCCGTAGGTCTGGAACCTAGGGACTGCTACTAACGTCTCATGCCTACTGACGGGGGAGACAAGTGCCTCATGCATACTAATGGGGGGGATGCAATACCAACATTTACTTGGTTCTAAGTTTTACTCCTTACTGAAAGACACTGATTTCTGAACTGATCTAAGTTTAACTGAATATGATAGCTGACTGACTGATAATATTCTTACATATTTGAAACCATTCTAAAAAAACTAAGACTATGTAAACAACTAAGTTTTTGAGTATTCATAACCCCCAGGACTCGATAGCAATAACAATAGGAACACATGAACACTTTAAAACCATGATAGGAACCATTGTTCAAAACTCATCTCTTAGACATTTCATCAAACACATGAGGGTCATGAATTAAAGCATGGGAATAATTTAAACATATAATAATCACATGGCTATAATAATAAACCATAATTAGGAATTTAAATAAAAATCATCATCATTCCAACTTGTAAGGTTTAGCTTCAACAACGATTACTTGTAAATATCATGTACAATCGAAATTCATAAGGATTCATGGAGATGTTTTTTTGCAAACATGTAAATTCATGATTTAAATCTTGAAAATAGATTCTTAGACTCCATGGGTGAATAGGATCCATGGATGAACATCACACATACCTTAATTGAAGAATTCGTAAAAGGTTCTTGGTGATTTCTTAAAGTTTGAGCTTAAATTTTGAAGAGGCTAGGGTTTGTCTTGAGAGAGGATTACTTTCTTTTTGAGAGAATTGTGAATAGAATTTGCATTTTGGGACCCTTAATCTCGTGTTATGGACCAATTGGGTGAAGGGAAAAATACCTAAATTCCCTTTAAAAATATGACTAAAAGCTAAAAATTAAGGGGGCTGCGATGGAGCACACGCTGCGGGCTTTGGTCAGTAGGATTGGAGCACATACCACGGGCTATATCGTAGGCTAATTTATTGGTGGAATAGAGCCCCCATCATGGGCTTATCATGGGCTAGTACTATTTTGGATTTCCAAACATGCCCTTACGCTCGTCCAAAAATTCCAAAACTTACCCGAGATGTACCTTTGACATCCCCGATCATGAATCAACTTAAAAACTAAGTTTTCGATGTTAGGAAGGTTGAAAATAAAATCATCGAAGTCTAGGAGATTTAGAAATGACTAAGTCCTAGCACGTAGTGAAGTTTTATTAGTCTTAGACCCCATTAACATACCATGGTGAGCTGAATTGAGCTAGGATCTAACGGGGTCTTACAGTATCTCCCCTTTGGGAACATTTGTCCTCGAATGAGACTGATTAAGAAGAGAATACCAAGGAACTAAGGTAACATACTGAATACACAAAACTTAAAACATTATCACATGACTACAGCTGAAGCATGATGAATAACTGATCTAATTCGTGAATGAATACGATGACATGAAATGGATTACTTAGTTGAAACTGAGAACGGAAAAGAGAAAATATAAGGGGAACTGTTACCTTAAGCAGAGTCTGAGTTTACGGAGAATAGATGAGGGTACTTGGTTGGCATATATTTTTTTTCTTCCCAAGTGGTTTCCTCAACGGACTGATTCCACCAAAGAACTTTTACCAAGGGAACTTCATTGTTCCTTAGTTTGTGAATCTAACGATCTAGGATCTCGACTGGGATTTCTTCATAAGAAAGGCTGTCTAGTATATCTTTACTTTCTAAAGGAACAACTACTGCTAGTTCACCAGTACACTTCTTCAACAAGGAAACATGGTACACTGGATGTACTAATTCGAAATCTGCAAGCAGCTCAAGCTGTTACACTACCTTTCCATAACGACTCAAGATCCTATAAGGGCCAGCATATCGGGGACTGAGTTTCCCCTTCTTGCCAAATCTCTTCACTCCCATCATGGGAGAGACTTCCAAATACACCAAATCCCCAACTTCAAACTCAAGATCTCTCTTACGCACATCTGTAAAGGATTTCTGATGGCTTTGAGCTATCTTAAACCTCTTCCTAATCAACTGAAACTTCTCTATCATATTAAACACCGAATTTGGTCCTACCAAAACAGCCCCACCTTCTTTAAACCAACCAATATGAGACTTACATCTCCTCCCATAGAGAGCCTCAAATGAAGCCATTTGAATACTGGAGTGATAACTGTTATTGTAGGCAAACTTGGTTAAAGGCAAGTGATCATCCCAACTACCCTTAAAGTCGATAAGACACACTCTCAGCATGTCTTCTAGGGTATGAATGGTCCTTTCTACCTGACCATCTATCTAAGGGTGAAAAGTTGTACTGGGATAAACTTGGGTACCAAGACCCTTTGAAAATCCTTCCAAAAGAGAGAGGTAAACTTAGTACCTCTATCTAAAATGATAGACAATGGAACTCCATGCAATCTAACCAACTCTCTAATATTGAGCTTGGTATAGTCCTCGACTGTATAAAAATTATTAACTAGAAAAAAATGGACTGATTTGGCCATTCTATGTACAATAACCCAAATCTAGTCATGCTAATGACACAAATGGGGCAATCTTGTCACAAAATCTATGTTCACCTCTTCCCACTTCTATGTGGGATAACTAAACTCCTGCAATGTACCACTAGGTCTCTGGTGCTCAACTTTAACGTGTTGATAGTGTGAGCACTAAGCTACAAACTCTGCAATATCTATCTTTATACTACTCCACCAATAGATATCCCGTATATCACGATACATCATAGTGGCCCCTGGGTGAATAGAGTAATACATACCTTGTGCTTCTACAAGGATTCTTTATCTCAACCCATCAATGCACGACACAAACAACCTACCTTGACATTGTAACACATCATCTCCCCCTTGGGATAAAACCTCTACTTTCTGATCTCTGGCTGTCTCCTTCAACTTAACTAGACTAGAATCCCTACCTTGACTGTAGAATAACTCTATTTCTACAGTCAACTCAAGTGTAGCATGAGTGGAACCAATCCATGCCAAGAATGACATCAGAATCAGTCATCTCTAACTCTACAATATCAATTGAAGTGAATTTCTAGGATATTATGACCAGATAGTTCCTGTATACCTGCCTGGATATAATAAATAAATCTACTGGGTTAGACACTGTGAAGGGTTCTGATAAGGTTCTAGGACTGACTCTGAAATAGACAGCTATATAAGGGGTTACAAAAGAGAGTAAAACCCCGATATCCAACAAAGCATAAATATGTAAATGAAAGACTTGTAAAATACCCGTAACCACATCAGGAGAACTTTCTTGATCATTATGGGTCTGGAGGGCATATAATTTGTTCTGGCACTGACCGCTGGTGGCACTGGCAGTGGCGCCCTGCTGGTGCTACTGAAGAGTTAGCTTGACCGTGTTGGCGGTCGCTCCTAGCTTTCCACATACCTGTTGGACAGTCCCTTATCTTGTAACCTGTCTTGCCACATCTAAAATACACATCATTGCTAGACCTACACACACCTTGGTGATTTCTACCACACTTCTGGCAAACTGGATTAGTCCGACCACTGTTCACACTAGGTTGAGTCTTAGAGCCTGGCGCTCTATCCTAGTAATCATTTCTGAACTTTGGAACTGGAGCACTAGCTGAGGACGGAACTGGGGTGGAAGATTTATGACTGAATTAGGGATGATTACCACCTTCTAATCTTGGCTGAGCAAAGTTAAAACTACCTATCCTAGCCTTTTTGTTCTCCCTTTCTCTCTCCTTAGCCTTCTGTTCCTCAACCTGTTGAACATGGAACATCAATATAGACAAGTCCATCTCCTTAATTAACATTGCAGTCCTACTTTTCTTAACTATGCTATCAGCTACACCAGAGACAAACATACTCTTTCTAGAGCTGTTATAAGACACTACATGAGGAGCATACCTTGCCAACTGAGTAAACTTAAGTGAATACTACCTCACACTCATACTACCCTGCTTTAAATTAATAAGCTCCAATACCTAATCTTTTCTCAACTCCAAAGGGAAGAATCTTTATATAAAGGCTGTAGCAAACTTCTTCCATTCTACAGGCCCTGCATATGCACCTCTATCCCCCTTACACTAGTTAAACTAGGTGTGACCTACATACTATAATTAGTAAGCAGCCAACTTTGAACTCTCACTAGAATCCACTCTTAAAATATCTTTTTCCTTCTAAACTATGTTAAGGAATTCCTGTGGATTCTTATCAGACTTAGATCCTAAAAAAAAAGGAGCATTCATTCGAGTTAAGTCCCGAATCCTGGATGCGATAGTATTAGCCAATGGATTGGATGGAATAGAAGCTGGTTGATTGTACTAAGCTGCTACTAAATGGGCTAAAGTAGTGAATGGAGATCTAAACTCAACATGAGAGACATGCTCATTCAGGGGATCTTTTTGAACGGGCGGAGTTATGGGCTCATTTCTGTTTCTTCTTCCATTAGTATTTCTGGGAGGCATGTTCGATAAATAGAATAAAGATTAAATTAGAAAGAGAGTTTAAATAGGGCTCATACTCATTCGCATGACATGAATACTGAAAGAAGGGAAACTTTTCCTAAGAATGACTTGTAGCCTCTCGTCTATAAGTGTGGCATGCTTCACACATATGTACAAGACTCCACTTAACGTGGCTTTCAGACTTCCTAGGACACTGTAAAGCCTTAGGCTCTAATACCAAGTTTGTAATACCCAGGGAATATATCCTGGACACCACAGAGTGCTTACAGTCTCAAAAAACCATAAGATAACCTATGAGATGGTAGCTGCTGCTAGCACGAAATAATATACTGATAATAAAGGCATATGTAAAAATATCAGTTGATAATGCCATAAGTTTTTAGAAATTGCAAACAATACTGAATCATTGTTCTGAACCTCTAGAAACATACTAAAAATACTGATGAGAAACAACTGATAAACTAACTATCTGTCTGAATGTCTGAAAGCCTCTAAAACTGACAGACTATAATGTTAATGGGACAAACCCCCAAATAAATCTGATTGACTAAATAACTAAACTACAGACATGATTGAATATAAGATAAACCCATTCTTAAAGGATAAGGACTCACTACTGCTACTACTTCTGATGCACTAGAATGTCTAAGTACAGTCTGGAACCTGAGTGTCTAAACTTATGATATAAGGCATCATAGCATAAGAAATGAGTATATAGTTAGTACTTTGAATATACTTGTATATGAAATAAGGTTAGACTGAATTATACAGGTTATATGCATGAGATAATAACTGACTGAACAACATAAGATAACTGAGTATGAATGCATAAAGCTATAAAAAATTTGAGAATGTAGGAACTAGCATAAAATATGATTCTGATATAGTCTGTAAACTAAAATACTGAAATACTGATGCTGAATAACTGATAGCTATATGCTATGGTCAAGCAAACCAAAAAACTGAACTATATATTGAATATTGAACTGAGACTGTGGCAACTATTTATAACCGACATGACCTAATGTACTATTAGGTTCCAACCTGTAACCCTAGTTGGAAGAGCAACAGTACCGTGCCATGGGTACTAACATTGGCTTTATGGATCCACTAATTTAATGTCCCAAAGGACAATGGTGTCATGCCTAACTGACCGGGGACCACTCAAAGTCTACGATAGCACCTTAGGTTTGGAACCTAGGGACTACTACTAATGTTTTATGCCTACTTATTGGGGAGACAAGTTCCTCAAGTCTACTGACGGGGGAGACGCCATCCCTACATTCACTCGATTCAAAGTTTTACTCCCAATTGAAAGACACTAATTTTTGAATTGATCTAAGTTTAACTGAATATGATAGATAATTGACTGATAATGTTCTTACATATTTGAAACCATTCTGAAAATACTTAGACTAAGTGAACAACTAAGTTTTTGAGTATTCATAACCCCCAGGACTTGATAGCAGTAATAATAGGTACACATTAACACTTTAAAATCATGATAGGAACCATTGCTCAAAACTTATCTCTTAGATATTTCATCAAACAAATGAGGGTCATGAATTAAAGAATGGGAATAGTTTAAACAAATAATAATCACATGGATACAATAATAAGCCATAAATTAGGTATTTAACATGAAAACATCAAAATTTCAACTTGTAAGGTTTAACTTCAACAACAATTACTTGTAAGCACCATGTACAATCGAAATTCATAAGGATTCATGGAGATATTTTATTACAAACATGTAAATTCATGATTTAAATATTGAAAATGGATTCTTCAAATCCATGAGTGAAAAGGGTCCATGGATAAACATCACACATACCTTAATTGAAGAATTTGTAAAGGTTCTTGGTGATTTCTTGATGTTTGAGATTGAATTTTTAAGAGGCTATGGTTTGTTCTTGAGAGAAGATTGCTTTATTTTTGAGAGAATTATGAATAGAATGATCAATTTTTCCTTTTGGGACCCTTAATCACATGGTATGGACCAATTAGGTGAAGGGAAAAAGACCTAAATTCTCTTGGAAAATATGACTGTAAGCTAAAAATTAAGAGGGCCGTGATAGAGCACGCGCCGCAGGCTCTGGTCAATTGGACTGGATTACACATTGTGGGCTCTATCGTGGTCTACCTTATTGGGGGTATAGAACGCGCGTTGCGAGCTTATCATGGGCTAGTATTATTTTGGACTTTCAAACATACCCTTATGCTTGTCCAAAAATTCTGAAACTCACCCGAGATGTACCTTTGACATCTCCGATTATGAATCAACTTAAAAATTAACTTTTTAATATCGAGAAGGTCAAAAATAAAATCATCAAAGTTTAGGAGCTTTACGAATGACTAAGTCCTAAAACTTAGTGAAATTTTCTAAGTCTTAGACCCCTTTAAAATACCATGGTGAGCTAAATTGAGCTAGGATGTTACGAGGTCTTATGTTCTTTGGACTCAATGGCTTTAAGGAATCCATTGATTAATATTCCACATACCCGAGTTGCTTGAATTCTTGAAGAAAACATTAAATTGGGACCTTGGATGGATGAATTCATAGAAGAAGCTTTGATTTTTATGTTCTTGAGGATGAGAGATGTTTATATATCATTAAATAATGATGAATGGGGAAAATAATGCCCCTCTTGAATTTTAAATCGTGAATTGGGTATTTAGGGATAGGGGAAAAGGACCAAATGCCCCCTTTAACTTTAAAAAACTGTCCAAATTACACTGTCTTCGTGTCACAAAAGCTATCATGGAGGCAAGCCTCTATGACATATTGCATATCATATGGGCTAACCTCTATGACACGCAGTGTACCACAGAGACTATCCTTCGTGATATGCTAAAATTGTATAGGCATACTACCTCTGTGGTCTAAAAACAACCTGAACCTCTTCAAAAATTTCAAAACACTCCCGGATGACCCTTTTAACATTCCTAAATATATTTCAACTAATAAATCAATGTTTCAAACTCAGAAAGGAAAAAATTATAATGTTAAAAATCTTGGGGTGTTAAAATGGCCACGATACTTGTACTTAGTGTAAATTAAATGGGTTTAGACCTCTAAACATGTAATGAATAGCTGAAAACTCATCAAGAATCTTGTGGAGTAATATAATATCTTCCCTTGGTATCATTCGTGAAATACCCAAGATCTTGTCCTTGTAAATATTTTTGGATTTGAGCAAGATGACCAAGATACGATTGGACAAGCCAATTGTACCATATGGATATGGGTCATATCCAAACTCCCCTTTCTCTCTCATGCCTTAAGCAGCCTAGGAAGGATAGTATACTATTCCCTATAGAATTTACCCTCACCTCAGTCATACCCTAACTATACAAGTCGTACCCAACATGATCATTGGAGTGAATTCTTAATGTGAGTGGACTTTTTTGTATACGGTTGGTGGGTACGAGTTAGGTGTTGAGTCATACCTATTGGATACGACTAAAGGGTGTACACTCGTAACATTAATAGTGTGTGAGACCTAGAAGAAGTCTAGGATACGAGTCAGGGTACCACTCATACCCTAGGGTACAATTTACTTAATGAGTCCTATGATGAGTCGTACCCCTGGACGGGTCCAATTTTCAGCATCTAAGGAAGGGCCTCGTGGTCCTTTTATATACCCTAAACCCTAAGACATCTCACTATATAAGTGTATATGGATTCCCTGAGAACATTTTGAGTGAATCTAATATCCTAAACTCTCTCATAAACACTCTCAAAGTTCTTGGAATAAGATTGGAGGCTATGGTTTGGAGGGTGCTCATCTAAAAGATAAAGAGGAGTCAAGTTCTTTGTGAATCATCTTTTTTAAGGAATGTAACTCTTCCCCTTTTTAAATAACTATAAACCCATGTATTTTACTCTTGATTTAGTAAGTTTACATGGTGATTTTGAAATCAAATGAAAAGGGTTTTTTTGCCTAATAATGAATAATGTTGTTTCTTGCTTCGACTTGTGTTCATACATGTTATTGAAAATGAATTGCCTATGTGGATGCTTTTTATATGTGGTTTAACATGAGGACCTTGAGTAATCCTAATCTTACTTATTTCTACCAGGAAAATAGTCTCGTTGAAGATATGCACACAAGGTGTTTGTGAAAATGTCTAAATGAATTGTCTAGTTATATGTTGGTGATGTTTTGAATTAGGGAAATGGACCAATAAGCATGAATGATTTATAATTGATATTGTAAAGGTATTAAGAGCCATGTATTTTATAATTGATAACCTTATTGGGTTAATGATTAATAAGAGATTGAAGCCCCTAAACATGAATATGAATTTAAATAGTGTGTTAAACTAAAATATGGTGAGAATAGGGTAAAAGATTTCTAATGAAATGTGAATAGTTATGTGGGTCTTAATGACAAAAAATTAAATTGATAATGAGTTGAATCAAGGCATTTAGTCCATTAGAGTGGCTAGTGGTTGAATGGTTTTGTGAAGGTCAAATGTGTATCTATGGTATTGGTTTAGTGGAAATGAGCGAGGTAAGAAGTTGTTAATGAATGTGAATGCTTGGTAAATATTTGATAGAGGACTTGTTGGCCATGTGAAGTAAAATGGGATGTCTTTGATAGTTGGTTGGCTAAAGAGGTGTTAGTCCCTAAAATATGAACTTAAATTGTGTTTAAATAAAAATGGTGTGTATAAGAACAGTAATGAGGAATTATCGAATCATAGAGGTCTTGGTGACTATAAATTAACATGCATCGTGTTGTGAACTAAGGGCTTGGGCCTATATATATGATTAATGGTTTATTTGGGTCAACAAGGCTATGTAGTTGTCTATGGTGTTGATATGTAGCCATGATGTCTAGAATTACTTAAATGGGTTCAAGTTCTTATGTGTTGAATGGTATGGATGTTTATACCTGATTAAGGAGGGCTAGAGTCCATTTATCGTATGAGGTGTATTGTTTGTGGTCC
The DNA here is from genome assembly GCA_030864215.1 of Capsicum pubescens. Lineage (NCBI taxonomy): Eukaryota > Viridiplantae > Streptophyta > Magnoliopsida > Solanales > Solanaceae > Capsicum > Capsicum pubescens. The sequence continues at coordinate 224,749,996 of CM061540.1, read as the reverse complement.
AAGTCTATTTACAATATAAGGCGTATGTTGGTATGTGGTCCAAGTCCACTTACCATATAAGGTGTATTGGTTTGTGGTCTAAGTCCACTTACCATACAAGGTATGTGGGTTTTTTGTCCAAGTACACTTACCATATGAGGTATGTTGGTTCATTATTCATGTCTACTTACCGTAAAGGAATATAGGTTTATGGTTTGTGTCCTCTTACCATAAGAGGTATGTCGGTTCATAGTTTGTGTCCACTTACCATAAGTGGTATGTCGGTTTATGGTTCGTGTCCACTTACCATATGTGGTATGTTGGTTTGTGGTTCGTGACCACCTAACATATGGGATGTGTTAGTTTGAGGTTCATCTCCTCTTGCTTATTGTAATATAGAAACCCTATATGGCTAAAATTTAAAGTTGGAAGGTTGGGAAACAATTCACTCCATGTCTCATGAATGAATAATTCGAGAATACATATTATGACTTGTTCCATGGTTTGGCATTGAAACACCTAGACTTAGAACCATTGAGAAACTTCATCTTTTGGTGTCACTGGGGTAGGTATGACTAGGGGGTTGAGTTATACCATGTGGATACAAGTCGTATTCTACCTCACCTCCCTATTTGTACCTTGATCAGCCTAAGAAAGATAGTATTCTATCTTTTATACGAGTGATGCCTCCTCAATAGTACCCTAAGGGTACGAGTCATACCTAAGTAAGTCATATAGAGTGAGGTCATGGCTTGGAGTGGACTGGTTTTGTTACGAGTGAAGCATATGATAAAGGGGTGAATCATTCCCCTTGGATATGACTCAAGGGTGCATGGTCGTACCCTTAATAGCGTGTGTCACCTAGAAAATACCATGGGTATGAGTTAGGGTACCACTCGTATGCTAGGGTATGACTACTTAAGTGAGTTGCAAGGTGAGTCGTACACCAGGATGGGTTCATTTTTCAGCTTTTAACTAAGGGCCTTGTGGGCATTTCCCATATCTAAAACACTAGGCCCTCTCACTATATATGTTTGTGTAGCCTCCTAAACATCCATTTTGATGGATCAAGCACCCTAAATACTCTCTCAGGCTCCTCTTTGAAGAATTGGAGGCTAGGGTTTCAAAAGTGGTCTTCAAGAAGCAAAGGGGGGGGGGGTCAATATTCTTTGTGATTTATCTAATTAAGGCATGTACCTCTTCCTCTTTCTAAGTAACTCTAAACCCATGTATTTCACACTTGGATTAGTAAGTGTACATGGTGGTTTTGAAATCAAATAAAAAGGATGTTGTTGCCTAATAATGAGTAATGATGACTAATTATGATTCTTTCTTAGACTTATGTTTATACATGTTATTGAGGGTAATTTGCACATATAAATGCTTGCTGTATGTGGTCTAACATGTGGGTCTTGAGTAACCCTAGTTTTGGTAATTTTTACCATAAAATTGGCCTTGGTAAAGGTACACAAGGTGTGTGTGAAAATGTCTAAGTGAGATGTCTAGTTACATGATGATGATGCTCTGAACTAAGGTAATGGCCCAATATGTATGAATACTTGATAAATGATACTATGAAGGTAAAATAAGCCATATGTTGTGTAATTGAAGACCTTGATAGTTTAATTAATAAGAAGGGAGTTAAAGTCCCTAACATAAAAATGAACTTGAATTGTGTGTTGAACTAAATTATGGTATAGAATTGCCAATGAAGTGCAAATGGCTTGTAAGGGGTCTTGAGGACCATAGTTTAGATGTATGATGAGTTGAATTAAGGCATTGGCCTATTGAAATAATTGAGGAGTGAATTCTCCCATGAGGACCATGTGGTCATGTATGTGTTGAAATTAGATATATAGGTTATAGTCCTTATGTATAGAATTAAATGTATATGGATGCATGGATAAAGGGGTAGATTCCCAATGTCGCTGATAATTATGATGGCTTTAGATTAAAGTCCCTTTCCAAATGAAATCACTTGTGGTTAAATACCCTTGAATAATGAGATCTTATGAGCTTAAAGTGCCTCGCCAAATAAACTGGCATGGGGGTTAGAGTCCCCTATCTAATGTGGCATGAGGTTAGAGTCCTTTTCCAAATGTATGAGCATGTGGTTAGATTCCCTTGCTTGAATGAATGTGTGTAAGTGGTTAGAGTCCCTTACTTATATAAATATGTGTGAGTGGTTAGAGTCCCTCACTTAAATAGATATGTATGTTGTTAGAGTCCCTTACTTTATGATGTGTGAATATGGTTCGAGTCCTATGCCTAATGAGAAACGCTTGAACCTATAAGTGTGGAATGGGCATTTTGTACACTGTTCGATATGCCCACAGTGCATCATCCATCTTCTCTTCCCAATCCTTTCTCTGCCCATTCATGGTCTTCTGAAGTATTTGCTTAATGTCCTGATTGGATACCTCAACTTGTCCACTCGTTTGAGAATTGTATGCAGTGGCCAACTTGTACCGAACACCATATTTATCAAGAATATTCTTGAACCAGTTGTTGATAAAGTGCGTACCTCCATCACTAATTATTGCTTTTGGTGTACCAAATCTGGAAAATATATTCTTCTTCACAAACTTCAGCACCACTCTTGCATCATTAGTCAGACTCGCCATAGCTTCCACCCATTTAGAGACATAGTCCACTACAACAAGAATGAATAAATTACCTTTCGAAGGTAGGAAGGGGCCCATGAAATCAATCCCCCAAACATTAAAGACTTCTACTTCTAAAATATTATTCAGGGGTATCTCATGACGCCTAGTTATAGTACCCAACCTTTGGCATTAATCACAACTCTTTACAAACATCACTGCATCTCTAAACAGAGTCAGCTAGAAAAAACCTGATTGCAACACTTTTCTCATAGTTCTTTCACCCCCATGATGTCCACCATGTGGAGATGAGTGGCAATCTTGTAACACCTTTAAAAATTCAGCCTCTGGGTTACACCTACGAATCACTCCATCTGGACCCTACTTGAAAAGGTACAGTTCATCCCAAATGTAAGTACAAGAATCATGGAGTAATTTCTTCATTTGTTGTGAGGAGATTTTGGGAGGATATACCCCATAAACTATCAGGTTTACAATGTCAGCATACCATGGAAACTCCACTGCGCCTAATAACAACAACTTCTCATCAGGAAATTCTTCCTTGATACTCTAAAAATCATACACAATATGGTCTCTATTTTCCATCCGTAATAAGTGATCAACAACTTAATTTTCATCTCCCTTTCTATTACACACCTCAAGATCAAAATCTTGAAGTAACAGAATCCACCTAATTAATCATGGATTTGCATCCTTTTTGTTCACAAGATACTTAATGGTAGCATGGTCTGTATGAACAATGACCTTGGTACCAATTAAGTAAGATCAAAACTTATCGAATGCATATACTGCAACCAACATCTCTTTCTCTAAAACTGTGTAGTTAACTTGAGCATCATTCAGTACCTTCTTAGCATAATAGATTAATCGAAATACCTTTTTTTTTCTCTGCCCCAATACTTCTCCCACTGCAATATCACTAGCATCACACATTAGCTCAAAAGGTAATTCCCAATTTGGTGCGATCAGAATAGGTGCTTCCCTCAACTTCTTCTTGAGCTTTTCAAAAGCTTCATGGCAATCAGCTCCAAACTCGAACTTGGCTTCTTTCTCTAACAATTTGCACATGGAACTTGCGATCTTTGAGAAATCCTGAATGAATCGTCTATAGAACCCAACATGTCCCAAGAAACTTTGCACGCCTTTGACTGTAACTGGATGAGGCAAATTTTCAATTACTTCAACCTTTGCTTTGTCAACTTCCATCCCTTTGCATGACACTTTATGTCTTAAAAAAATTCCTTCCTTAACCATAGAATGATATTTTTCCCAATTCAACACAAAGTTTGTTTCTTCGCACCGAGCTAGAACTTTGTCGAGATTTTGCAAACATTTAAATGTAGCAGGTGCATTACATAATTTGAAGGGCATGCATCTGAAAGCATATGTACCGTATAGACACGTGAATGTGGTCTTTTCTTGGTCTTCTGGTGCTATGCTTATCTGATTGTAGCCAAAGTACCCATCCAGAAAACAATAATACTCCTGCCCTACCAATCTATCCAGTATTTGGTCAATGAAGGGAATTGGATAATGCTCTTTTCGAGTTGCTTCATTCAACATATGATAATCTATACATATTCTCCATCCGGTAACTGTACGTGTGGGAACTAACTCGTTATCATCATTCGTCACCATAGTCATTCATCTCTTTTTTGGTACACTATGCACTAGACTCACCCATTTGCTATCAAAAATTGGGTAGACAATACCACTGTCTAACCACCTGATCACCTCTTTTCGGACCACCTCCTTCATAACAGGATTCAGCATCCTTTTTTGCTGCACTCTAGGTCTGTACCCCTCTTCCATGTAAATATTGTGCATGCAAAATGCTGTATTGATTCCTAAAATGTCAGATATCTGCCAACCAATCGCTTTTCTTCTCCTTTTGAGAACTGCTACAACTTCCTTTACCTGTACATCGGATAATCCTGCAGACAAAATAATAGGCAAGGTATCTTGATCACCAAGAAAAACATATTGTAAGTGAGGAGGAAGAACCTTAAGCTCCAAGTTGGGAGCTTCTTCAACTGAAGGCTTGGATGGTGGACCAATTGGTCTATTAAATGGCTCGATCAACACTTTATTTGTCTCAATTACAGCCAAATTCATGCTCTGGACCAATTCCAATGCTTCCAAATCCCCATGTAGATAATAATCCATCAAGGCTCGCTCTAATAGATAATCAGACAAGAGGATCCGCCAATCTGAAGTAAGATCAATAACCAAAATTGATGACAACTCCTCATATATGGCTGGCAATTTCAATGCTCTGTATACATCAAAATCCTCTACTTTATCGTGTGCTCGCATTGTTATTTTTCAAGCTGCCACATCAATGAGTGACTGCCCTATTGCTAAAAAGAGTCATCCCAAAATAAATGGAACAACTGGATCGGCCTCAAAGTCAAGAATCACAAAATCCACAGAAAAGATTAAAGATCCCACTTGCACCAGTACATCTTCAATAATACCATCTGGTCTAGAAAGTGACCTGTCTGCCAATTGCAACATAATAGTCGTGGGTTTGGGGATTCCAAGACCCATCTTCTGGTACCATGAAGTGGGCATGAGATTTATGCTAGCCCCCAAATCACACAATCCACGTGCATAAATATTTTGACCAAGGGTAATTTGCAATGTGAAACTCCCCAGATCCTTTAATTTTGTGGGCAGTTTATTTTGAATTTTAGATGTTCATGCTTGAGTAAGTGCAACTGTAGCATATTCAGTCAACCGATTCTTATTGGCAACAATATCCTTTAAGTATTTCACATATTTTGGCACACTCTGTAGAATGTCAACAAGAGGGAGGTTTACTTGAACTTGTTTCAAAAGATTTAGAAACTTCTTAAAACTTGCTTCCTCTTGATCCTTTCTTTCCCTTTAAGGAAATGACAAGGGGATAGTCTTCTTCTCTACACGAATATCTTCACTATTATTTTTTTTTCTTTTACTTCTGCCTTTTCTTGCAAATTATCATCAGTAACCACATGATTATCCTTCTTCTTTCATTATCTCCTTAGTGTGCAGCCCACTCCTCATTGTAACCGCATTCACTTATTTAGGATTAGCCTCAGTGTCGCTAGGCAATGCTCCTTGTGTCCTTGTATTTTGTGATCCTGCGATTTGACCCAACTGCAACTCCAAATTTCTTGTGAGTAATTACTGACTCTTCAGCTCAGCTGTAAATTATGCCTGTTGAGCCTTCATGTCCACTACAAACTGTGCGTGTTGAGACATCAACTGCTTAAGCATCTCCTCCATATTACTATTTGAAGCAGTCGCCGGATTATTCTGAACCAGCTGTGGATTTGATTGCACTGGTCCCTTATTCTAATTTGTATTCTGTGCTTGATTTCCACCCCATGAGAAATTAGGGTGGTTCCTCCAATTTGGATTATATGTATTGCCAAAATTCTGTTGACCCTAATGATTTGCATTCCCCACGTAGTAGACTGAATTTGTATTAACAGAACATGCATCTGCTTTATGCTCACTGCTTCCACAAACTTCATACCATGCATATACCGGTTAAACTACATTTGTTGTGGCTGCTGGTTGAGTTGTACCCAACTTTAAGTTGTTAAGCTGAGTAGTCATATGGTTCTATATTACTGCAATCTGTTCTTGTAAGGCAATGAACTGATTAACCTCCAAAATCCCTGCAACTTTCTTAAGAGCATTCCTCGAGTCTGCATGCATATCAGGATTTCCTTGTGCAATTTGATTCAGCAAGGTATATAATTCTTCATATGTTTTCTCCAAAGCTTGACCCCCTGCTGCTGAATCCAAAAGAATCTTTGTATTAGACTCAAGGCCTTCTATAAATGTATGCACCAAAATATCATTCGATTGATGGTGATGAGGACAACTTCTGAGCATGTCCTTGAACCTCTCCTAAGCTTGATAGAGATTTTCTCCATATTTCTATCTGAAACTCAATATCTCACTCCTTAATTGAGCTATTTTATGAGATGGAAAAAATTGAATGAGGAACCTTCAAGCACATTCTTCCCATATAGTGATGGATTAGTATGGTTCAGCAAGTAGCCATCTCTTTGCTTCCCCCAGTAGAGAAAAGGGAAAGAGTGTCAATCTGACATAATCAACACTCACATCTTTAGGAATATATGTGTCGCTTATCTCCAAAAAGGTTCTTTAATGCTGCTGCGGATCCTCGTATGAAAGTCCCTGGAATTCTCCCGCAGATTTCAACAATTGCACCATATTTTGTTTTAATTCCCATAGACCTCCTTGTTCAGGCTTCAGGATACTGTAGTCACAAGGTGCATAAGTGGGATTGCCACTTCTCGAATAGGTCTTGCAACTGGTTGAATAGGAATAGCTGGAGCTGGAACATTTCCAATATTTGGATCAGCAACTATAGGATCACGTATTTCCGCCATCGATCCCTGTTGAGTGTAGTATTGAGCTTTTCGTCTCACATGAAAAATCACTTCTGGTTTTGCAAAGGGCTTTACTAACTCTTTGTCTCTCGCTAGTCCAATGTTCAGCTAAACCTGCAAAAATTCAGTCGCTAAGATCAAGTTCTTAACACTTAAACTTATGATCAAAAACGAAAAATTAAAGCAATTTACTAATTCCCTTTGATCCCCGGCAGCGGCGCCAAAAACTTGTTGCGTATCTATGCACACAAAAGTGTACGTGATCGTGCAAGTAATATAATGACTTAGACAACCATATATCATTTCCTCGAGGATCAATAAACTAGAAATTTATTCAATCTTTAGTTCAAGACAATTTAGTATTAAGTGTTTAATTGTATTAAGATTAAGATGATTCTGTAAATAAAATGCAATTTACTAAACAATAAATAATAAGTGATGACTAAGTCAAAGTAAACAACGGTTGTAATCAATAATGATGATGATTCCAGGGTTGAGGTATTGTGAACAATCATACAATTCTCTATTCTTTTCGCAGTCTAATTGGTTATCGGGTTGATGGTTCGCAAGGTTTATGTCACAATCTTAGTCTCCCGACCTTAGATCTTCTATCTATTGAATGTTGTAACTACAAATCCCACAGATTTATAACAAATCTTCTAGATTCATGAAGTTGTCTTCCTGCAAGTGAATCAAGCAAGGCTTCTAGGTATATCCCTATCCTAGATGCTAATTCAAATCCCTTATTTTATAAAAAAATAAGAACCTTGCTCCCTAATTTCTTCGTTCTATCCTATGATTCTCCTCCCGGATTCACATAGAAATATAAATTTATTCTAATGGTGGCCAATCATTAAAATATTAAGCTCAAGAAATTAAGAACAACCCATATGATAATCCAAAAAGAAACTATGAATAAGAATATTAAAGAGTACTCATGTTCTTAGCCTCAACCCCAGAAAGGGGGTGTTTAGATACTCATGTTTGAATTAACCATCCAAAATAAGTAACAAATCATACCCAAATCAATCCTTGAAATAAACAAAATTCAAAAGAATGTTTATGAACCCTAAAAGAGAGAAATTTCTATTTTTTCGCCGCTGCTCTCCTTGACAAAAAGTCCCCCACATTATCTTGAATTTTTCTTTTTATAGCTGGGACAAAATAGTTAAAATATTCTCGATTTATCCACCCAGCGCGTCATTTCATGCCTTCTATTGCTATTTTTTATTAAAATCTGAGGAATTGCGGTGCTCAAGTATACCCCAATAATTATAAAATACACCTTCACCGTGACACGTCACTATTATGGTGAGCCATTGGATTGGGACAATTGCAAAATAATCATCCTCCATGATGCACTAAACCTTCAGGTCACCAAATCTGATAGACAAAACTTCTCCGTAACAAGGTGGTTTTGCAAACCTTCACTGGAATTTGACCATTGATATTTTGATGCTCATCACGACGTGGAGTGTCTTCAAATGAGTATTTCTTCGTTCCAACTTTCCTTTTTTCAGCTTAATTTCAGTCCCTTGCATTCCTTTACTACTTACATATCCTCCTTGTATCCAATTATGCATAATTCTTTATGATTTGATCCTGAAAGTACTAATCATATCCATTAGGCACAAAACGGAATAAAAGATGAATTATACTTAAGAATTCATAAAAAAGTTCTTAAACGAAGTTCAAATCTGGGTGCATATTGGTTCTTTGAGCATATAAATAAGCCCAAGATCAAGAATGAATGATTTTGATGACCCACATGGTATATTTCTCTTTACTTTCTTCATGAATAGCTAAATAATTTAGTCTTGGGATTATGTTGAACTAGAGTGTGATTGTGTGTGGGTATTGATGTGTTTGCATGGATTTTAGTTGTTGAGTATGGATTTCACCATTGTTTGAGCTTATGTGTTGAAATTTTATGGGTGAAAACTCCAAATCTCTAAATGGGTTTGATGATTGAAAGCTCCAAGCTCTAGAAACCCTTTGTGATCCTTGAAAGAGGGATTTAGATAAATATTAGATAACCTATAAGATCCTCAAAAGAGGGTTATCGGGGGACAAATCAATGGTAAACAACTAAGACTATGGTTTACTACCCTTTCCAATCTTAGAAATAAGTTTTTTGGGAGTGTAAATCATGTCAAGAGCATCATACTAGAAATAAGGATGATTGGTTGAGGTTTTGGGTGGTTATATAAACTCCACACCTGTTAGGTGCTCGAAAGAGACAATAGGTGAAATTGGTAGGGTTTTATTTAAAGATTGACCTCAATGATCTTCTACCTAGCCTATCCATTAATTAACAACTAAATTCCATAATAAACCAACATTATCCCACATGTTTTACCTCTAAGGATACGTAATCTCAAGATCTCTCCAAACATTGAGTTCAAACCTAAGATAGCATTTACCGCCTACTTGTTGAAGTTTGTGTGAAAAGTTTTCAAACGATTCCCCTATTTATTTATACGTGTTGTTTTCATTAGCATTCTGGGTAACCTTATAGTAATTTGAGTACCCCTAGGTTTGAAGCCTATAGCATTCACTCCTTGAGAATCGACCCCAAGTTACATTGGGTTACTTGACAATGACCTCCTCACCCCTCAATTATTTGAGTGAGTTGAGCGTTATCATGGACCGTGTGTGATATTAAAGTGGTGAACTTCCATTCTTCGGAAGGCATATATTTTATAGTATCTATACCTTATATTTTAGACTTGATATTGGCTATTGCCGGGGGCGTGTCCCGACATATGTTCATATATTTAGACTTCAGATTTGTATAGAGGTATTGTGGATGACTGTGGACTTAGGTATATTGGATAGGCTGTTGACATAAATAAAATTCTAGATATTGTTTAAGTTTTGACTATTAGCCTTACGGTTTTGCTTTTTTAAAATAAGGTCGAGATTACCCGAACTGTGTGGTTGTTCTGATGATGATTAGGTAGGGTTATCGGGGAGACCTCAAGTTCATATGGGCTTCAGGTGACCCTACTACATGGCCCGATTTTGGGTTGTGCGAATTTATCCCCAAATAAAACTTGTTAAGCTGACATACTAGGCAGACTGAGTTTATATAGTGAATATTTATGAGCTGAATCATGATTAAATACCTGAATCTGAAAGATGACGCATGAACTGAACTTTATTTATGAATTCATGCAATGTTATAAGGATGGTTGAATAACTAAGATAAAAAAACGAGGGAATCAATTTAAGAGAAACAATTAACTCAAGATAAATATAAAATCATAGAGAAAAGATGGAGATATATGGTTTGCATATCGGCTTTAGCTTCCCAAGTAGCTCCCTTACCAGACTGATTTCTCCATATAACCTTAACTAAGGGTACTTCCTTATTCCTCAACCTACGAATCTGACGGTTAAGGATTTCAGCTACGACTTCTTCATAGGAAAGGCTACCATGCACGTCCACACTCACTAAAGAAATAATAGAAGTTGGGTCACCAGTGCATTTCTTTAGAAAAAGACATGAAACATCGGATGCATTGATGTCAATTCTGCAGTCAACTCTAACTCATAAGCTACCTTAAAAAATGTCTCAAGATCCTGCATAGTCTAACTTAATGGGGACTAAACTTCCCTTTGTTATCAAATCTTTTCATCCCTTTCATGGGTGAAATTTTTAAATAAACCAAGTCACCAACAATATACTCAAGATCTCTTCTTCTCACATCAACATTAGATTTCTGTTGTCTTTGGGATGTCTTCAGCGTTTCTTGAATTAACTAAACTTTCTCCATTGCCACATACACTGAATCTGGCCCTATCAAAGCAACCTTAGCTACTTAAAACCAACAAATAGGAGATCTACACCTTCTTCCATAGAATGCTTCAAATGGAGCCATCTGAATACATGAGTGATAGTTATTGTTGTTGTAGGAAAACTCGATCAAAGGTAAGTGTTCATCCAAAATACCCTTGGATTCAATAACACAAGACCTCACCATATAGTATAACTTTTGAATGATCTGCTCATCCAGACCATCTGTAGAGGATGAAAAGTTGTACTGACATAGACTTGGGTACCAAGACCCTTCTGAAAAGCCTTCCAAAAATGGGAAGTAAACTAAGTACCTCTATCCAAAATGATGGTCAACGGAACCACATGCAACTTTAATAACTCCCTAAGATAGATTCTAGCATAATCCTAGACTAAATACGAAGTATGGACTGGTAAGAAATAGGCTAACTTGGTCATTCTATCCATAATAATGCAAATAGGATTATGCTGATGACGCGTATGAGGTAAACCTGTAACAAAATCCATGTTCACTACCTCCCACTCCTAAGTAGGGATGCTGAACTCCTGAAGTGTACCACTAGGACTTTGGTGATTGACCTTAACCTATTGACAATTCGAACACTTAGCCAAAAATTTCTCAATATCTTATTTATAATATTACACCAATAAATTTCCCGCAAATCACGATACATCTTAGTGGCTCCTGAGTGAATAGAATATTGCGCACCATGTGCTTCTTCTAATATTCACTGTCTCAGACCATCCACACTCAAAACACATAATCAGCCCTAACAATGAAGCACACAATCTTCCTCCTGGAAGAAAACCTCTACCTTCTGATGCTAAATAGCCTTCTTCAACTTGACCAAGATAGGATCCCTATCTTTCTTTTCTTTCATGTCAGTCACTAATGAAGATCCCAAACCACTCTGAACCCATTTACTACTTTTAGTTGAATCAACTAGACGAACATCTAATCTTGCAAGTTGATGAACTTCATGTACTAACTTCTTCTTATCCTCATCAACATGCGCAACACTTCTTATGGACAATCAAATAAGGGCATTAGACACTACATTATCCTTACCCGGGTGATACAACATGCTTATATCATAGTCCTTAAACAATTTAAGCCACCTTCTCTGACAAAGATTTAGATCCTTATAAGTGAACACATATTGTAAGCTCTTATGATCCGTGAACACGTCACATGAACCCCATAACGGTAATGCCTCTAAATCATTAAGGCAAAGGCAACTGTTGGTATCTATAGATCATGGGTCTGGTAGTTCTAACCATGGGTTTAAGCTATCTAGAGACATAAGCTTTGACCTTACCTCACCATATCAACACTCAACCAAGGCCAACTTTCGAAGAATCACAACAAACCACAAACCCATGTAAACCCTCTGGTAAAGTCAATACTGGAGCCCAAGTAAGTCAAGTCTTTAACTCTTGAAAACTCTTCTCACAGGAATTTGACCTCTTAAATTTAACTTTTTTAGGGTTAGTTGAGACATAGAAGAAGAAATAGAAGAAAATCCTTCAACAAACCATCTGTAGTAACTAGCTAAACCCAAGAAACTCCTGATATCTGATAGAGAGAAGGACCTAGATGAGTTTCTCACTATTTTGGTCTTTTGTGGATCAACTCAAATTCCATCACTGCGAATAATGTGACCAAGAAAAGCTAATTATCCCAACCAAAATTTGCACTTGCTGAACTTAGCAAATAACTGGTGAACCTTAAGGTTCTGCAACATAATCCTTAAGTGGTCTACATGATCACCTTCACTATGAGAAAATGCGAGGATGTCATCTATGAAGACTATGATGAACATTTTCTAAGACTGCTTGAACACCCTATTCATCAAGTCCATAAGAGCTACAGGAGAATTCCTTAGATCAAAAGACATAACTAGAAATTCTAAGTGACCATACCGAGTTCTGAAGGTTGTCTTTAGAATGTCACATTATCTGAATCTAAGCTAACGTTAGCCAGATCTGAGGTTTATCTTAGAGAAATAACTTACACTTTAAAGTTGGTGAAAAGGTCATCAATCCTGGGGAAAGGATTTTTATTATTGATAGTGACTTTGTTCAACTGATGATAGTTAATACACATTCTGACGGAACTATCTTTCATACGCACGAAGAGAACTGGAGCACCCCATGAAGAGAAACTAGGCCTGATAAAACCCTTACTGAAAGATATTTTAGTTGTTCCTTCAATTCCTTTAACTCAGCTAGATCCATCTATAAGGTGGAATTAAGATAGGCTGGTTATCTGGGAGGAGATCTATTCAAAATTTTATTTCCTTCTCGGGAGAAACTCTTGGAAGATTTTCTAGGAACACTTCTGGAAACTCATTTACTACAAAAACTGACTCAAGCCTCAGAGTTTCAGAATTTGAACCTTTACTCAGACGTGATGGTAAACACATCCCGTGGGTATTATCCTTTTTGCCTTAATATAGGAGACGAATCGACCTATAGACACTGAAGTACTACCCCTCTATTTTACAATAGGTTCATTAGAAAACTAGAACTGGACTATTCTATTTCTAAAGTCAACTGAGGCATAGCATGAGTGGATCCACTCCATGACGAGAATGTTATCAATGCCAGTCATCTTTAACTCCACAAGGTCAATTAAACTGACTTTCTAAGACACTATAATCGGACAATTTTGTATACCTTTCTAGTTATAATAAAACTACCCACTGGGGTAGACACTGAGAATGGCTCTGCTAATAAGTTGGGACTGCCCCCGAATTATATAGTTAGATAAAGAGTACCAAAAGAAAGTGAAGCTCCAGGGTCTAATAATGTATTAATGTAAAGGTAGAATACTTGTAATGTAACTGTAACCACTTCTGATGAACTTTCCTGATCCTACTGAATCTGTAAAGCATAATCACAATTCTAACATTGACCACTAGCGGCACTGGAGGTGTCACCCTACTGATTCGGGAGACTTGTTGGAGCTGATGAAAAGTTAGACTGACCCTGTTGAGGAAAATCATTACCTTTCTAGGTAATCCCTAAGAAATCCCTGATCCTGTAGCCTGGATTGCCATATCCAAAACAGACATCACTTCTTGTCCTACACTCCTTCTAATGTGTCTTACCACATCTCTTGCAAAGAAGATTGGTGCAACCACTATTCAAGATACCCTTGGACTTAGAGCCTGATTCTCTATCCTAATTATCCTGTCTCATCTTTGGCACTGGTGCATTGGCTGAAGATGGGTCTAGAGCTAAAAATTTCTGGCAGAATTAAGAATGATTCCTACCATTAGACCTTCGCTGTAAGAGATTGAAGCTACCAGTTCTGGCACTCTTATTCTCCCTTTCCTTCTCTTTGAGTTCTCCTACTCAATCTGCTGAGCATGAACTATAAAGTTAGAAAGGTCCATATCCTTAATTAATCTAGTTGTTCTACACTCCTTGCCTATATAATCTGACACACCAGCCACAAACTTACTTATTATGGCCCTAGAATCAGACACCAAAGCCAGAGAATACCTTTCTAACTAGGTAAAGTTGAGTGAGTACTCCTTCACACTCATGTAACCCTGCTTCATATTTATAAAATTCTGCACTTTGGCCTCCCTCAACTTAAGTAGGACAAACCTGTCTAAGAAGGCCGTAGCAAACTTCTCTTGCTCTATAGGTCCAACCTCAATACCTCTATCCTCCTTCCACTACTTGAACCAAGTATGAGCCACTTCTTGCAACTGGTAAATGGCTAAGTAATCCCTTTCACTAGAAGTAACACCCATAATATCTTTCACTTTCTACACACCATCCAAAAATTCTTGCATCTAGAAAATCATAGAGGATTCGTTCGAGTGAAGTCTCGGATCCTAGGTGTTGTTGTGCTTACTAATGTATTGGTTGGGGAAATATCCTTCTAGTTATTCTGTACAACTATATTCTGGGCCAAAACGGTGAAAGCGGTTATGAATTCAACATGGGAATATATTCGTTCAGAGGGTCTTCCTGAATAGGTGGTGGTGCAGGATAATCCTTGTTCCTTCTTCTGTTATTTCTTTTAGGAGGCATTTTCTGTAAACAGATGAAAGAAGAGTTATAAAAGAGACTTTAATAGAGCTCAAGCTCTTTCACATAACATGAATATTGAATGTAGGGAAACTTTCCTAAAATGCCTTATATCCTCATGTTCATAAGTATAGTGCACTTCACACCTATGCACAAGACTCTACTCAATGTAACTTTTAGATACCCTAGGACACTTTGAAACCTTATGCTTTTATACCCAGTTTTTCATGACCTGAGACTATCCTCTAGTCGTAACACGATGCTCAAAGCCACATTTGACCCCAAGATAACCCATGATCTGGTAATACAGTGAGAATTGAATAAAGTAATAATAGAACATCATATGTGGAAGCTAAAATGATAAAAAATATGTTAAGGTGTAATGCTACAATAATACATAACATGTCGAACATCTGATAAAAACTGAGAACTAGTCTAACTATATGAAAACCTCTAAAACATAAGGAACTGATCGAACAAACCCCCAACTAACTATGACTGACTAAAGTAAAGAAAGTACTAAAAATCACTGCCAATAACTTGTCTTTGATGGATGACGACTTACCACAACTACTTCTGAGTGGAACTGAACTGACTAATGGCGATCAGGGAACTGAGCATCCTAACCTATGTTATAAGATAAGATCTCACAAAAGAGAGTATACGATCAGTACTTTGAATATACTTGTATGTGAGATAAGGACTAACTGAATTCAATATAGAAACTAAGCATGAATGAATGGACATGATAAACAAATACAAGACCAACTAAAGCATGTACTGAAATAATCTACAAAAATGTCTGGCTGAGTAGCTGTTAAACTAAACACTTGGTCACGCAAACTTGAGATGATATAACCTGAACATTGAACTGAAACTATGGGAGCTATCATGTAAATGATATTCCAAAATATGAGATGATCAGGGTCGAACCTGTAACCTCAGTTGGAAGGGTGATGGTACCTTTCCAGGGGTACCAACATATGGCTGGCAATATATCCAACAAATCTAATGTCCTGAAGGACTAGGGTGTCACCCTCGACTAACAGGTTACCTAAGTGAGTATGAACCCTAAACTAGTAGGAAGACCTCTCAATACCTATGTTGGCTGTGTAGTTCTAGAACTTAGGGACTACTACTAAAGGTCTCACCCACAACTGGCAGGAAAGACTTCATCCCTAAATTTGCTCGGTGCTAAATCCTACTCCTAACAGAACTGACATTGGTACTGATTAGAGTTAACAGGACTCACAACTGATAATTATTCAACATAAATATGATAATATAAATATGGTGATAAAATCATGATCCGACTGATTTGGTGCTTGAAATTAGAAACATGTATAAGCATATAAGTATCGTTTGTTCATAACCGTCCAACACTGAATAATACATTAAATACAATAACATCATTTAAAACACCATAAGAAAATTCATGATTCAGATACCCAAAACATAGTTGATGAAATCCATGGCTTTGAGTATGGAATTATATCAAACTTAAGAGGACAACATGCTCACATGGTTTACTTTATGACTTGATAAATTGACATGGTATCAACTGGACATGACATGGATGACTAAGATGATAAAACATGTAAGAGTATTATTTCATAGGAAAAACACAATGCCATGGTTCGTATTAAAAACTACTTGTAAAAAATCAAGTAAATTAACACTTACATAACAATTCCATAAATAGAGGGGAAAATGGTTTATACTTTAAAAAGCAAGGGATTTTTAGTACTCATTGGGTGGAAGGAACCCATTGATGAATATCCCACATACCTGAGTTGCTTGAATTGTTGAAGAAAACTTGGAATTGGGATATTGGATTGAAAAATTCTTTGAAGAAGCTTTAATTTTTGTGTTCTTGAGGATGGAGAATGTTTATACGTCATTAACTGATCATGAATGGGGAAAATAATTCTATTATTTATTTTAAAATCATGAATTGGTTGTTTAGGGAGAGGGGAAAAGGGCCAAAATGCTTCTTTTAACTTTAATAAAACTGCCCAAAATTACACTATCTTCATGCCTCAGAGGTTATTGTGGCGGCCAACCTCTGTGACATGCTACATCTTGTGGAGACTAACCTCTGTGACATGTGGCAAATCGCGGAGACTATGCAACATGCTAAAAAAACCCGAACCTCTTTTGTAAATTTTGAAACTCTCACGGATGACCCTTTTAGCATTCCTAAAATTATTTCAACTCATTAATCAATGTTTCAAACTCGAGAAGTCCAAAACTAAAAATTTTTAAACCTTGGGGTGTTAAAATGGACATGATACTTGTACTTAGTGTAAACTAAATGTCTTGGCACCTCTAAACATATGACAAATAGCTGAAAAGTTGTCAAGAATTTTATGGGGTAATGCATGGTCCAAGGGGTTTTCTAGCATAAAACAATATTTGGTTGCTTATGAGACAATAATCATTGGAATTCGAGGCTTTCTGCATAAAGTATAGGCTTGACCTTTTTCTTAACAACAAAGATAAAAAATAGGGAAATGGCTCTAAAACCAAATAAACTATCTGATAACCAAACTATCAATTCCAACAAGTTATAAATGACTTGGATAAGCTATAGAAAATATCTAAAAGTAGAAATTACATAAAAAGAAGGGAAATGAATTTAAGGGTTATTACAACAACGGTACAACTTTAGCGCTGGACCGCTATAGTCTTGACCAGGCAGTAGACCAGGAAGGTTTTAAAACTTTTTCCAAATCATTATTTTAACATAGTAGCCTCCTAATGTGAGAATGATTATCTTGGGGGATATTAGGATGGATTCAACATATGGATGATATATTGGAGCCCGGAGGATGCCATGGAGAAATAAATACACAAGGTCAAGGGCGATAGATACCATTTGGGTAATCAAGAATGACCCTTATGGGTTATTTCCTAAATAGTAACTTTTGGAATATATTTGTAATAGGTTATTTTGGTAAAAGGAAATAGGTATAAATAGTTGTCTTATCCATTTTATTTGAAGTTTAGATAAATTGAGAGCTTTGAAGCTTGTAGTTAAATTCTCTAGGTGAAACCTGGCATTAGTGTTGTTTGTAGTTTATAATCGTAAGTGTTTAGGGTGTATTCTCTAAACACCCTATAGAGAATGTATTCTCATGTTAAATTCTTATAGTTTGATTAGTCATCGAGTTACCCTCTTTGTCGATTTAATTCATGTTTCTCTATTTTAATTGATATCAAGTTCTTTTTCTCCCTAGGTTAATTGTGCTTTCAATTAGTCATTCTTTCTTCTATTCTCATAAGAATTTCTTCAAATTATCATCTTAATCCCTTATTTATCCTTATATTTATGTTTTTGGTTTTCACATTTTCAATATCAATTTAGATCATCTCTATTTAGTACTATTATCACAATTCCAAGCTGTAAAGATTCTCATGGAAACTAACACATAACTCATAAGCCTTAACACTAGGATATCTATTAAAATGAGGGGGATTCACCCTCATGAAATCAATAAACATACTCCCTCTGTCCACATACGTAGCGGGTAAAGTTGCTAAATGTAGTGCAGTATTCGATCATATCTCATCAACATTTGGATAATTTATAGACGTAGACAACCATGTATCTAAAATCTAAAGCCTTGAAATAGAGTGATTATTACAAATAAGACCCATCCCCTAAAGAAAACCCATTATCAGTACCATAAATCCTCAAAAGAAGGTATTTACATAAAATAATTTTTTTTTTGTTAGTCTCAACCTCTCTATCCCAGCAGACCCATCATCACACTCAACTTCTAATCTTGAGGAGTCAACCCTAGTATGACTACTAAATTGTCCAAATGCTCTAGTATAATAGTTATCTCAACCTCTACCCCACTATGTACCGAGGCATGAGCTCTGAGTCTCAAGCCAAAGAATAATATATCTTTACCCATCTGTGAAATAGTGAATAAAAGGTTTTTGTGTTACATTAATCTAGGATCATACGACATTGAATGAAGAAGTCGATTATAGCTAAGGACATGCTAAACAAGAAGAGGCAGTCCATTTGGCATATGCTAATGAGCAATTTGGATAGAAAGTAGCATCCTTTTGGGATGCAATAGATAAACATACTAGGTAAGGAAGAAATTAGGGCCATGATTAGCAACCTTGTCTATATCTCCCTCAATTTGATAATTAATATGTTGATGCTAACTTGGATGACAAAGGTGCAACTGGAGCTGTTGTTCTACCTACTGACACAAATATGCATATAATGAACTTTATGGGGATATGAAAATTCTATAAGATACCTGATTTGAGCCAAGATTCTATCTCATCGTAGTTATTTCCTATTTTATTGGATAATGAAACAACTTTATGATTGGCATAATTACCAAATAACTTAATCACTACCACGAAATAGTTGAAGAGGGCTTTTTAGAAAGGTTTTCCCCTCCATATAGATTGTTGTAGATGAATGATAAGATCTATAAATTAAGGAATCTACATTTGAAAGCTTTTTATGAGACATGATTGATATTAAAGAAGAAGCTGCAATAATTCCCAGATCATAAGATGCTTGAACATAGTTTGCTATAGATCTTCTATTGGACCGTGAATATTAATAACAAGGATGAAACTGACACAATCGCTAAAGAAGAATTTATGAGTCATATTTGGGTAGATACAAAAATTATATCTGATAGATTTACTAAAACCAATAGAAGTTAGCACATGCGACAATCTGATGTTCTTTTTGGTACTTATGTTATAGGTGTGTCCATTGAACAACAAAAGATAGATAAGAGGCTCTCTCAATAACTAGCTGAGATGACAACTGAATAGAGTTTGATTAAAAACATATCACTAGAGCATGGTAAGAAATGGTACACATATTTTATTATAAGGAAAAGTGGAAATACATGAAAATTGTAATTTGGAAAAGGAAGGAAACTACATAGATAGTAAGGTGGTCGGTTTTGGGACAAATCAAAAGGGTTTAATCAAGACACTTGGATACTAGGTCTAGGGAATCAAGGTTGGAACTACTATAATGACAAAACTAAAATTGGTCGGGTTACAAATATAGGACTAGTTGCAGAGATGGTAATTAGAAGAAGAAAGATGGCTACAAAAATGATAGAAAGGGTTTGTACATTCTTCCTATGAGTCAAAACTAAGTCTAGCAATGCTTCGGTTGAAGACATGTTGTTGTCACGACCTAAAATCTAAGGGGTCATGATGGAACTTATAGTGTTGAACCTTGATAAGAAGCCTATCACCCAAGTCGATGCAAGAGGTGGAAACGATAGAAATAACCCCAAGACAAGGTTTCTAGAACAAAGCTGAGCCATGCAAATATAATATGAAAATGGAACATACAACTAAAGATATTATACCAAACTACCAAAACCTTGTGTCAATTGTGTAAAAACTACTAATACAATTCATGAGTCAAATACATCAAAATATCCAATAGGAACAATATCTATCTCTGAATACTAGTAAAGACATAAGCTAATATAGAAATATAGAAATAAACCCCGGATGCATGAAAGTTCTACTGCTTGAAATTTATGGAAAGAGTGACGAGAAATTCTCCAGTTTAGTATAAGTTTTTAGTAGAGTTAGTCCGTAAGGCCAGAAACTAAGTTTAGCAGTCAAGAAGACAAGTTCGTATAGTTTCCCATCTTTCCATCTAGTCGTACGATCCGAAGTCTCATGAATGTAACTATTCCAAGATGGAGCAACCAGGTAGTTGCGAGTTCAGCCCAGTTCATGTATCATGCCTTAATTTTAGATCCCAAATAATCATTCACAATTCAGTTCGTAGGTTCCCTGTGCATCGTCCTAATCATTCTTCAGTAGCTCAGCCAGGTCAGTATCCTCCAGGGGATGTATTATCCCAAGGGGGAGATGCACTACAATCCCCCGAGCTTTTAATACCTAAACCTTCCACTTTCTTTTTACGTAATGAATCCAGTTTGGAGTGGTGGGTACTCAAAGTGGACCCTCAAGTTCCAATCTTAGCTGTAAGCCATGTATTCAGGGGCTCAGTTCAGTTCATGATATTCAGTTCATGTATCACGTTTCAGGCTCAGTTATGTTCTCATGTTCCCATTTATGCATATTCAGTAAATGATCTCGAGTTTGAGATCGGTGATTTTGTATTCTTGAAAATATCTCCCATGAAGGGAGTGAAGAGGTTCGACAAGAAGGGAAAAGCTTAGTCCTCGATAGGTCGGTCCTTACAGAATTCTCAGTTATTTTAGAAGGTTAGCTTTCGAGCATGAGTTCCCTTCAGACCTAACTTCAGTGCATCCAGTATTCCACTTTTTTTTGATAAAGAAATGGATTAGAGACCCAATAGTCATAGTTCTCTTAGAGGGCATAGAAATTTAGAATGATTGCTCTTTTGTAGAGGTTCCAGTCCAAATCCTTGATTATCAGATTCGTAGACTGGGGAACAAAGAATTTTCCTAAGTGAAAGTTCTTTGGTGGAATCAGTCCGTTGAGAGAGATACTTGGGAAGTATAAGAAGATATGTGGATCAAGTATTCCCACCTCTTCTTCGCAAACTTAGACTCAGCTTGAGGTAACAGTCTTCATTAGATTTACTCAGTTCCGTGTTCAGTTATAGTTATAAACTTGGTATTCCTTACCGTTATATATTCAGTCATGCATTCATGAATCGTTCAGTCATGTACTCATGCATCAGATATGCATGTTTAATATGAAAACTCAGCTTATCAGTAGCTTCAGTCATATATTCCATGCATCAGACATGCATGTTCGGTGCATAGGCTCAGTCTATCAGTATTCTCAGCTTAGTCAGCCTTATTTAAGGATGAATATTCCCAAGGGGGAGATATTGTAAGACCCTGCAAAATTCTAAGCTTAACTCAGTCTCTTAGAGCGTAAAATGGGTCCCATACTTAGAAATTTCATCTAAGTGTTAGGACTTAGTCTTTTCTAAAGCTCTCAAACTTTGGGGAATTTATTTACGACCTTCCTGACCTTAGGGATCTAGTTTTTAAGTTGATTCATGATTGGGGAAGTCAATAGTACATCCCGAGTGAGTTTTGGAATTTTTGGACAAGCGTAAGGGCGTGTTTAGAATTTGAAAATAGTGGCTCAAGGTGATAAACCCATGGTATCCTACTCAGAGAAGCGCTTCAGAGCCCGTGGCGCCCTGGCTAGTCCGGCCCATGTATTTTCCTGCCGTTATGTTCCGCATCTTTAAGGATAAATGGGTTATTTTCCCTTCACCCATTAGGTCCATAACACAGGATTAAACCCCGAAATAGCATAATTGCTCATCCTTTTCTCAAAATCCTCTCAATAACAAGCCCTAGCTTTATCAAGTTTAAGAATCAAGCCTCAAGAACTCACCCCAATCTCCACAAAATTAATAAGCAGGTATGTTTGGTGTTCATCTATGGGTTCCTTTCAGCCATAGAGCCCAAGAATCCCTTTTAAAAAATACATGATTGAGTTTTCATAAATTCCATGCTTCAAGATTAATTGTATTCATGTTCATGATAGTTATTGGATTTCAATTCATGATTAATTATAAGTTTCCATGAAATTAAAATAATTTATATGATGAATTATATGAATTGCATGCTAAACCCTTGAATTTGAAATTGAGTATTGTATTCATGATGTTCATGTGTTGGCCAATATCATATGAAATAATCCATACTCCCTAAGTGTTTTCTAAAATGCCTATGTGAAGTAAATGGTGGAATCATGACATGACATTATGTAGTCCTAATCATGTAAAAGCTTATTACCTACAAGTGCTTGATAAAATGTCTCTATGAATGAATTGTGGACAAGTGTACATTGTTATGTTTCTCATGATCATGCTATGCTTTAATCTTCATGCTATCGAGTCCTGGGGGTATCTAATACCTGAAAATCTCAGTTGTTGACCTAGAGCTAAAGTAGTTACAAAATAGTCTCAGTAATATCATAATTAGTAGTACTCAGTCAGTAAAGAACTTAGTCAAACTCAGTGAACTCATTCTATTTTAGTTAGTTAACATGATCAGTAACAGTTCATTCAAGCCTAGTACAGTTTAGAAATTAGTTTAGTGTCTAATCAGTTAGGAGTAGGATTTAACACCGAGTGAGCCAAAAGATGGAGACTCACCTGCCAATAGATGGTATAATCCTTAAAAACAGTCCTTGTATTCCAGAACTACGTAGCCAGCATAGGTTAAGACATATACCATCCAGTTGAGGGTTGATGAGGTGTCTTACCTGCCAGTTGAGGGTACCACCGTTCTCATTCAAAGCACCTACCAAATAAGGGTGACTTAATAACTTATCTTTACCCGTGCCACGGTACTGACACCCTTCCAACTCAGGTTATAGGTTGGACCCCAATCAATTCAAAAAAGGGCATATCAGTTAGATGATTACCTCCCACAGTTTCAGTTTCAGTCTTAGTACAGAACTCAATTTAGTTCTATAAATTAGGACTATCAGACACAGTCACCCAACTTAATACAAAACTCAGTTCAATTCTACAGGATCAGTACTGACAGACACAATCACCCAATTATCAGAAATTAAGTTATCAGTAACCTCAGATATCAGTCACTCAGATATCAGAACTTAGTACTCAGCTTTAGTGTAATATCAAAAATAGTATACTTGTATGCAGGTAGAATCGCATACTCAGTAGCTATAATATTTTCATTTAGTCATGTACTCCTACTCAGTTATATTCTTATTACTCAGTCAGTTATTATTAATGCATATGAACCAATGCATACAGCCTTACCCCACTTAGCATACCAGTACATTCAAAGTACTGATGCATACTTTTTTTTTATGCTATGAAGTCTCATATCATAGGTTCAGATGCACGGGCTCCTGACCATACTTAATTGTTTAGACTATTAGCAACAGATACAGTGGTGAGTCCTCATAGTTTGAGGACAAAGCTCATTTATTTCATTAGATCACTATGTTCAGTAGCCGGAGTTAGTTGGGGCTTGTCCCATCAACTCCATATTTAGAAAGTTAGAGGCTTTCAGACTAGATTTTCTTAGACAATATCCAGTTGTGTTTTTAGTATTTCAGTATTCATATTAGTATTTTGAGAACCTTATGGCATTTCAGTTGTACTTCTGCACTATTTTAGTATTATTATTCAGTGCTCACAGCAGGTACTAGTCATGGGTTAGCTTGTGATCCTTTAGGGTTGTAAGCATCATGAGGGATCCGGGGTGCAGAGTCGGGGTGTTACAGTCTAATGATACCAACAATGTATGCCTAAATGTATATTAGGTTCAATAAATGAGAATGTATGATAAATTATTTAATAGGGCTTAAAAGAGGGTTATGTAGATAGGCCGTGAAAATTATGGTCCCGAGGGACAATATTGAAATCACATTTGCTGGCACATGGTTCTATATGGCCTGGGTTTTGAGTCCCCTTACTTATGATAGGGTGGTTCAAGTCCATGTTATAATATGATTGGGAGGTTTGAGTTCCCCATAATACATTATATGATCATGTGCTTAAGTCACCTCAATATATTATTGATAGGTTCGAGTCCCTCCTTTATAAATAAAAGATTATTCTCCGATTTGTGTGGCTACCCACACTGTGTCCCAACTAGGGGGTGAGAGATGAGGGCTATATACCCTCTGGGATCTATTATATGACAATTAAGCAACATAATCTAGGCTAAACTTTTAAAGTACATGCCAAACCTTGTTCTATATCCTAGCATTTTATATAAGTATATATGTATGCACACATGTATGTGAACATGTACATTGAATTGAATTTTTGAATTTTCATTACATTATCCTTATCCGTGAGTTACATGCTTGTGCTCAACCCACAAAACCCTCTTTAGATGCTGTATCCCTATGTGATATTAGGTCCAAAGGCAATCCTACTTTTCCTGTGCACTTCTAGGTGGATCAATTTGATTCGTCGGTCATTTAAGGTAAATTGGTGAGCATCCATTTTTTGGAAGACTGGATCATTTAGTTGGTTTCCTTTATAGTCTAGAATTAAAGAATTTAGGTTAACTATATTGCCAAGGTCGGGGCATGTCTTGACTTAGATTTTTTTGGATTTGTAGAGTCCTTGTGGATATAATTATGGATTGGGTACTGATGTTGACTTGCTTAGATGTATTTGAGTTTATTACCCTTCTATCTTGTTATATTTTTAGATTTGAGTCGCTTTTAAGAGTGTTATATCCTGTTTGGCTAGGCAATAAGGAGGTGGCCTCTAGTTCTCCGTGGACTTAAGATACCCATCACGGACAAGCCCTGATTTAGGTCATAACAATGATGGTATCGGATCCAAGGTTTGGTGTCTTTGGGCATCCACAAAGTTGTGCTATGTAGAGTCTCTTTTATAGGAATATAGCATGCCACACTAATAAGGGAGAGGCTATAAGACATCAACATTGTTTCTCTTTCTTGTTGTTCTATTTTGGGCTATAGAGCCTAAGGTCTTGAATTTTCTCTAATCCCCATTTGTGTGCATTTTAGATATGCTTCCAACAAGATCTGATGGACGTGGAAAAACTTCTCTCCCATCTGAGGATAATGTTGATGAAGTTTGTTCTACTAATGGAGTTCAACCCCAGTCTAGGGATCCAGCTACTGATTGCTCGCATATCGATCCACCGATCCCTACAAGTCCTATTCAGGCCCTTCAGGCTGATGATGATCATGCCCCACCTCCCCAAGGAACATTTATAATATTGAGTTTTACTGATCTATTAGTGTGTCCTAATTGGTGGAATCTCAATAACGTCAATCAGATCCTGCTGGTACCACTGTGAGTTTTCTTGAGGTTACTTGAATCGGGCAATTTATGAGGCTCAATCCTCCAAACTTTACTAGCTCTAAGGTTGAGGAGTATACTCAAGTATGCATTGATGAGATGGAGAAGATCTTACTAGTTATGCATTCTTCTGACTCTGAGGGTATGGAATTTATTGCATACAAGTTAAATAATGTGGCATATCAGTGGTATAAGGAGTGGGATCAGTCTAGGGGTAAGATTCAGACTTTGCACTACGGGATGAGTTCTTGGGTGCTTTTCTGGATCGTTTCTTTCCTTGGTAATTGAGAGAGGCTAAAAATGAGGTGTTTTTTAATCTGAAATAGGGTAGGATGGCTATGAAAGAGTATGCCATGAAGTTTAACCACTTATCCCATTATGCTCCTCAGCTAGAGCTAGAATTATGAAATTTTCTACTAGGTTATCTCATGATATAATTTTATAGATCAGGGCCACCTTGTTGAATAAGGATATAGATATCTCTCGAATTGTGGTGCATATGCAAAAAATTGGGGTGGTAAAGTAAAAGCAAGCAAAAATTGGGGAGATACAAAGTAAGAACTTCTGGTATTCAAAACAGGGTAAAGGTTAAAAAAATGGTGGTGGTGATGGCAGAAAGTGGTCTATGAAGAAGTTTGGCAATTCTTGTTCTTATTCTACGGCAAGTTCTCCATATCCTAAGTCATTTGGTGACCATCATTTTTAGAGAAATAGTGGATTTAGGGCATAGGGTGCCAAGTCTCAGGCTAGTAGAGCTTAGTTAGCCCCATCTTATTCCCCTTGTCGATTTTGTGGGCAGGTGCATAGTGGGTTTTGTGAGTAGGGGAGGAATAAGTGATTTAAATATTGTCAGTTGGGCCACTTGCAGTGGGTTTTCCATATTTCAGGGTTACTAATAGGCTAATAATGTTACAGTTGCCACATTTTTAGCTCTTTCACCAAAGGGTGCTACTTCTGACTCCAGTACTGGTCAAAATCACCTTTATACTCTTGCCACTTGCCTAGAATTTGAGGTATCTTCGAGTGTTTTCACTGGCATGTTACAACTCTTTTCCCATGATATGTATTTTGACAGCGCCCAAGCACACACACAATTGTATGTAGTCTTATCAAGTAGTAAAATGGCCTTCAAGAAGGTCGAGTATCGATCCCACAGAGACTTGATTTAACAACGATTTAATTTTAGTTCATAGTCTAAATTAATTTAGTGCAAAAGTAACCAAAAAGAGTGTTGTAATAATGTAAATTAAAAATAAAGTAAACAATGTGAAAATTAAAGTCTTGGAACAATCAATGGGAGAAAACCCAGGGTTAAAGCACTTCGAACAATCATACTATGTTATTGAATTTAATTCGTTAATTTGCTTATCTTGGTTGTTAATTTGTAGGGTTAATTGCATGATCATGGTTTCCCCACCTCTAATCTTTTACCTAATTTGGACATTACAACTACATCGGTGAGCGGGGATTTAATAATTCAATTAAGTGAATTAAAGCTATCATCCTATGTTCGAATCAAGTAAGGCATCTAAGTACATCCCTGGCCTAGACGCTAAGTTTAATTCTTTATTTTATAAAAGAATAAAAACTCAAACTTTGTTATTACCATATTCTATCTCCCTATTCCCTCTCCCTAGATCAAAAGGTCGATAATATATGTATTTTATAGATAATCAATCCATAAAATAATTAAAACAAGAATAAACACACAGCCAATAATGATAAGTAAAATTAAACGAATTTAATCCAAAACAATAGCACTCATATCCTTGAATTTAACCGCAAAAAGAGAATTTTTAGCCGATAATATTCACAATCATGATCCAAATAATTAAATCCATGTTATGAAAAATTAAAAGCTAAATAAAAAAATTAGAACCTAATAAAAAATCGTGTAGCAGCCCCAAATTTTTCCACGACCGTCCCAGGTGTCCACTGAATTAATATTCCAAGAATTACCAGTTGTCCAGCTGTAATGTAATATATATAGTGGCTTATACCTAATTATGTGGGATTTAAAGGCTGGTACGTGTTCCAAGATATTCCATGCAAGATTCCCAACGTCCACTTAGTATGTGTGATGTAATTGTATTAATATTGGGTCAAAGCTAATGCCGTGTTGGCAAGGAATTTTATTTGATAGTGAAACCGTGGAGACACGTTGGTGGCAGCATTTACGGTCGATGGACGCGGCGATAATGCGTCGACTCACTGAAATTTGTGTCTAAAATTCTTGGTAAGTGTTGAACGTCCCTTCTTTTTTTCATGCCTTTTGTAGTGTATTTTCAATGAATTTTCAACCTTTTTATTAGAAATATATCATTGTATTTAGATCATAAATCCTCCTAAAATATCACACACCACATATTAAAGATCAAAACAATACAATATTCTTAACGACGAATCAAAATAAGATCGAACATAAGGCAAATTCGCAATGATCTTCCACTTATTATTCCGACTCTTGACTCAATCAAATTAAACTTTGCACATTACAAACAAGTTATTCCACTCACAATTACACATTTAAAGTATTTGGAACAAATTAAACACATTAGAATCCAATGAAGCCAACTAGAGACACAACTAGCTCAAGCTAGTAAAACTAGTCTTCCGGGTTGAACTCTAAATTACTCAATAAAGTACAAACTTGTTAGAAAAAAACTTTGAACATTGTAGTCATGCACTTGGACACTTAAATGCTTATTTATATCAATATCAACACGTTAAGCACACATATTGCTCTAAAAACAAGGCAAAATAAGCTAGAATAATGATACCAAAGTGTATAAAATTACCTCAGATCATCACCCCACACTTAAATCCTTGTTCATCCTCGAACAAGTCTTCATTCTAAGCATCAAAATCTGAGGCGACACTACACTTCTACTAAAACAAAGACACTCAAGCTAGTACTACAATGACTAAACAAAATGCAAGTTTCTACGCAAAGCATGTTACAAACATAATTGAAAGCTCATGAACACTACTCCAAAACATCATGATGTAACACCCCATACCTTACAACACATATGATAATGTAAACTTGACAATTTTTTTTAAAACACGAGATAGTCATGTAACACGCTGTATCATATATTAGTTCTAGACATATGGCACTTGATGTAACCTCGTTATATAGTCTAGGTACTAAGTATCTTAAGTTCCTAGTAGTGGTTTAACTTGATAAGGAGGTTACTATAATGCCCCATCCATTTCAGCATGTGTTTAACCAAGTTAACTTGACGGAAGTTTTTAAACGTGAGATAATAAGGTGGTATTCTATCCTAAAATTTAAAGTAGCCAAGTATATATATGTGTGAAGTTAAGGAAAATGAGTCAATATGTAAAATATGGAACAAAATAAGTGAGCTACTTTTTGACTTAAATTAAGCTAGTAGATGACAGGTAGGTGCATCACCTACTTTGACTTTTTGACCAACCTAGAACTAAATAAGTATATTACCTACTAAGACTATTTTGGATATTTTATAGGCCTAAGTAAACCCATCACCAACTTGAGAATTTTGTCCCAAACTAAGTGAATAAAAATGAAAAAAAAGATGGGCAGCCCAACACTCCAATATCTGCTCCTAAGCCCAATAAGGTCAAGCCCATAAGGATACATCACTTAAGGACAAGTAGTTTCATCACCTACTTTGACATTTGACCAGCTTAAAATGGCTAAGTAGGTGCATCACCTACTTGAACAAAATATGGCTAAAATTTGGCAAGAAAGAAGAGATATGCTCAAATTACACCTCTCTTACGAGAGAGTAAGCGATCGCTGTCAAATATAGAACCTAACCGGGTTGGGTATTGAATCCCACAGGAAATACAGTGTTCACTAAGTATTGTGATTGTTATTAGACTGTTGATCTAAGGTTCCAAAATAAAGGGGGTTTGGAAATGTTAACGGTGTTCTTTTGTATTTGTGTTACAGAAAAGTCCAGCTACTGAGAGTAAATATAGATGTAATTTAAAGGAGAATGAATTAACTAGAGTTATGCTCACCAAGATGTTCAAAAAATTAGGGTTGTGAGTTTGTGTTTGAATTCTAACTTATGTATCCAATCGCAAGAATTATTAAATTCTAAGGATTACCCATGCATTTCTCAACCTAATGAGTATTTCACCCTTTACTTCTCTCGAACTTAAAGGATTCATTCATTATTTAATAATACTCTTATGAGGGTTGATCCTATTAAGTCATCAACCCGTTAACCCAAAGGGTAAAACTATGGAGTTCATGTGAATCACTTCTTTTCCCAACATCCACTTTCTTGTCAGACAAGTGGAGTTCAAGGGCCCACTTCTCATGTTTGCAACCAAGAGATGTCATTAAGATGAAGAAAGATTCATGTAATTTCGATAGATGTTAGAAATCAAACCCATTCATAACCCCAAAATAGTTCTCTACATCAAGGCTCCCATAACCTAGTTATGGGAGTTTAGCTACTCATCTCCATATAAGAAATCAAAGTTATATTAATTTTTCATAAATAACTTCAGAAGAGTACTTACAAAAGTCACAATATTGTTCTTCTCAATCTTTGATGGAGAATATGAAAACTAATAATCAACTCCCAATCTCTAGATTCAAATCCCAATGACAAGTAGTACAAAGCTCTCACTAGATGAGAAAACATGAAACTAAAGACAAAAGATATAGAATAAACCCTAATACTTGGTATGTATATGATTCTAGAACTGGGGTTTTAAAAATCAAACTCAGATTCTCTGCATTTTGGTTAATGGGTCAAACGATGGTTCATCGCAGGTCCGACGGTCCGTCGCCTGCACCATCATTGGGTGTCCAGTGACTCCATGTTCTACTTCTGGGTGACGGGTAGTGGGATGACCCATCGCAAGGTCAACGGTCCATTGCCTAGACCATCGCAGGACTTTTAATGATGATGCATTCTGTATCATAGAGACAACTTAGACCAATGGCCCATCGCAGGGCCGACGGTCCGTTGCCTGGACCATCACATGATGTCTAGAGTCTATGCCTTCTGCTTTTAGTCAACGGTTTAAACCGATGGATCATCTCAAAGTCGACGGTCCATCACCTAAGTCGTCGCTGCTTATTTTACTTCTGTTTTGCTCAGATTCTCCTAGTTACCCTTCATACTCAGTCCTTGTCCTGAAAGAACTAAAATACCATGTTAAATAGAATAGTGGCTACTTGAAAACACACAATTATACTAATAAAAATGTCTAAAATATTCCGTAAAAAACTAGAACATCAATACCCTCAACTTAAGGCAATTGCTTGTCCTCAAGCAACTCAACACCAGGATACATATGTGAATAACATCATGATGGAAATTTTATAGTAAAACCAAGAAAATCATACAATCATTCCACTACCCATTTGGTTTTGCCATCTCAACACACATGGATCCACTACTGGCATTAACTACTAATCAACACATTCATAGCTACCGATACAACACCCTAATGAACTAAATCGAACAGATATAACTCAACATGCCCTCATAGCCAAAGAAGTCCACCTTACATCACACAATTAAATCATGGACAAAACTAAGCTTCTCACTCTGAGAAAAGAAGTTGCCAACACAATGTACACCTATAAGCTTGCCCTTATCATCTAATATTCTCTTATGATTGACTTGCTAAGATCAAGTAGGACTTGATAAGGGTTGTAATGAGGTTTTAGGCTCGGTGAAGGTTATTTATTAGGGTAAGTGACTTAAAGTACAAGAATTTCACTCTCTTTACCCTTTTTGATAGCTACTTACCAGAATTAAGGACCCTCTAATTCATTCACAGTTATTTATCAACGCTCTTGTCATAACCCCTTTTTTATTGAGAACACAACATCAGCCACCCTCAACTTATGCTGATGTAGAAGATTGAGGTGCACAATATCTATTTAGATTTCTAACTAGACCAGGGCCAGATGCTACCCCTCAAATTACTTTCAACTCAACCTCTTAGGCTGCTAATAATCCAGCAGTAGCTACCCTCAACTTAGGAGATTTGCCTAAGTTAAAGTGAACAATGTTCACAATTGGACCATGGACAAAGCTAAATACTTAACACCTTCTCGAGAGTGAATCAAACTTATTTAGACAGAAAAATACTACCACAACTCAAAAGGATTGACAAAGGGAACACAATGTTTTGGTGGGTCAATCATTTGGCTAAGTAGACTAACAACACAAGATGGCCTACTATCCTCTCTTATTGAGTCAAAATACACGACAACATCTAATGAACCGGGCAAGTCCTAGGTGTAACACTTATGTCAGAACTACCCAAATACTCACCCACACAGGCACTGAGTTAATTTCTATCCTACTAATTCTCGGGATCCATATGACATAGCTATGCTTTGATTTATTACTAACTTCTAATTCCATTAACAGAGTCACACATGGTTGCATAACACTTTGCCACTTGTTACGAGGAATTAATTATACAAAAAATGAAAAACATACCTTTTCCACCATTAGTTGCCATCCACATATGTACAATAAGGTGCTAACGGGAATGGAACTTTTATTTCAACACCAATAAAACATGAAAATGAACATAGTGAAAATGAAAAAGAAACACCTTAATAACAACCTAGATATGCCGATTCTCCTAGATAGCACATGAGAGGAGAAGAATATCAACAACAAAACCCCCCATAGTACAAGAACATCCCACCCCCCATAAAAAATAATGCTTTGTCCTTAAATGCATAAAATTTTAAGTACAAAGGAGGGGGAAATAATTATTGTGCCTCTTATTCAATCTGAGGCATCATTGAAGTACGGTGAGGATGTTGTGTCCTCACCCAGTGCTATTTTGACTACCATGGTGGTGGGAGTACTCAAAATCTCTCCCTCCAGAATCGAAGGTACCACATCTCCAGTCGAATCTACAAGTTGCCTCCTAGCTGGGGCAGAACTGGTAGACACTTCAGCTACTTCATCTTCTACTCTTTTTATTCTTCTCTCCTCATCTCTTCTTGACCTCTTTCTTTCCTTTCTCATATCATACTCAAGTCTCTAATTAGGTGACATGGCTTTTAGTGTCTTTTTCTTGGCATCCTTCTTTGCTGTTTTTTCAGCCTTTTTATCTAGTTCAGCTGCTTTCTTACCCTTATCCTTGATTGGGCGCCCAAATAAGTTAACTAGGCCCTCATCCTCATCACTAGTAATCTGGAATGGATTAAAGATGGTCTATTTTGTCTGCTGATTTATCTTTTCTACATATGCCCGGAGCCGTCTAACCTCCTTCATCACTTTGGCAAAATCTGGGATGGACATTGTATCCATCTTCTTGTTGATTATCTCCTCCATGATGTCCATTTGCAATTGGATATTTTTGAAAGGGTGCAATGGTTCCTCTACAATCCTCTCAACAAAGGGTTTGAAATCTTTCCCCCATATAGCCACCTACTTTTCAAATTTTTAACATCCTGTACAATCTTTGCAAAGTTTTCAAGGATCAGACTGTACTCAAAATATTGGGGTGGGATAGACGCAGAGTCTGGAATCCCACCCGTAGGCATCGAATCTGAACCTGCAGACATAGTAGGAGGCACACACGTAGTAAGTGGCAATGACATACCTGCTGGACCCTCTGATGATTTAGGAACTAACGCTGACTGAGTCTGCTCAGCAGGAGGTCTGATGACTCTCATATCAAACCTCGATTCATCCCTCGTCTTTTTAATGTCCTGTTTGTACAGTGCTGGGACCTCATTATCAGTCTCACTATTCAAAGGGACATTTTCCTTCTTGCATAAGTCCGTGATAAGTCAAGGAACTGGCAGAGCTATCTGAGTCTTGTAAGCACAGAAAAATAGCTCATCAGAGTTAATGTGACCAAAATCTATGGTCAACCCTTCAATTAAAGCATCCACAATCACAGCTCTAGGAAGTTCCAAGCGATCATCGCCTCCAGTGGGCATGAGCCTCAGTCGCACAATCGCCCACCAAAACTTATCTCTAAATCTGAAGGATTTCTTTGATAGTCTCTCATGGAGGTCATGTAACTATGCAGGCTCACCCCCGTCTGTTAGGATCCTCGCTAACCAGGGCCTTTGTGTAGCCCTTTTGAATAATCGATGATCCAACTCAGGAATTGCCCCTGGTATCTGGTAGTTGGGCCCAAATAACAACCTGTTCAAAGTCTGCTCTGAAATATCAATATCAACTCCACGGACAGGAACTATCTCTAACTTGTTCATATGGGCAACTAATTCACCCGCGGGATAATCCTTTTTCAGCAATGCCAAATAGTTGGCAAAAAATTGTGAACCAAGTTAGGTTGGTAGGATCCAAGTGGCTTACTCATCCAAGCCAACTCATACTTATTGAACCGTGGCTCGATTTCAGGATACTCGTGCAGGGTTTTTGTTATGATCTGGTACTCCTTAAAAATTGCTCTTTTGATTGGCAATCTATCCGTTGGTGCCAGCCCTTTGTAGAAGATATCTCAAGTACCCACCACTTTCCATCTTATGGCTTCCCATACTTAGGGATCCTTGCGTTGGATTAAGTTAGGATCCTCCTATTGGGGAGCCTCCTCTTGAATGGGGTTAGAAGTTTCAACCCCCATCTCACCTGGAGTTGAACTGGAGCTTCTGTTGCTACTGTCTTCAACCTCCTCTTCAGACAAGGAGGATGACAAAACCACTTGGCGACTTTGCCAAATGTTATAGGCTGGTGCGTCAGACTTGGATGTTTGGACTCTACCCCGACCTCTGGTTTATGGTAATTTGGAATCCATACTACCTACAAATGTAGCATTTATCAATATATATTTTTAAACCAGAGAAAATGAACTTTTCTGACTAGCGATATTTAAAGGCCATGGTCCATTGAGCATGCGATGGTCCGTCGACCCCCACCGTTGGGGTCATTCCAGTAGCTCTACTTCTGTAAAATGTGTGATGGTCAAATGCGATAGTCCGTCGAGTCTACGATGGTCCGTTGCGTATACCATCGACTGTAAATGGTAGATACAACCCTCATTTCAGCATTTTTTC
This sequence comes from Capsicum pubescens, assembly GCA_030864215.1. NCBI lineage: Eukaryota > Viridiplantae > Streptophyta > Magnoliopsida > Solanales > Solanaceae > Capsicum > Capsicum pubescens. The sequence continues at coordinate 224,715,318 of CM061540.1, read as the reverse complement.
AAATACCTTGCTTGCATCTCATGTAAGAGTGATTTTTATGACATTTTGATCGATAATACATCACCCTAACTTGCCTTTCTTGGTCCATGGGTTACTCATATTTCTCTGAGGATAGTATATGCTAGGCTTTGACTAACATCAACAACATACCAACAAAATTGAAAAAGAAATGACTTTGATGCACCGTGTTGTTTTCACCTATTTGATTTCTCATCATGTTGAAGAAAAGAAAAGGAGAATTCATACCTGTTTGATAAAATATTGAATCACTACTTGGACTTGCACAATGCACTTCGAAAAATCAGATGAAGATTTGATTTAGTGAAATAAACTTATGACTTATGATAAGAAAATGATAAGGGGGAAGTAGCGTTTAAATAGAAAAAGAAAATGGGAAGTTGAGAAGTTATAAGGGAGAATAAAAAGGCACAGGTTCATTAATAGGTGGGAGTCTCTTAACCCTTCAAATAATCACTTTAAAACCATTTGGATCAGATAAGAATTAGAATTCAGCTATTTAAACTAATCCGACCCGACCCATTAAACTAGGGTTAAGTGCGATGGTTAAATCAATGGTCTATCAAGGCTGCGATAGTACGTCAGAAATCTCATCATGACTTTCTAGTGAACTAACATTGGGACCAATCTACGATGGTTTATGCAATGGTACATCGAGGTTGCGACGATCCATCGGATAATCCCGTTGCGACTTTTCCAGATTCTTAGTTTTTGGGCATGGTTGCGATGATTGATCATGACGGTCTATCGAGCACTCGACGGTCCGTTGGGTGATCTGTTGGCCACCTGAAAGTCCTTCAACTTTTATTTTCCTTGCACCGTTGTACTTGCACACTTCGACCAACCCTTTAGCTTGCACAAATCAACAAAACAAACAACAAAATAACTTAAATAAATGCTATACAACAACACAATGTAGGTTGCCTCCTACTAGCGCCTGATTTATCATTGTGGCATGACTTATTTAGCTCGATTACTCAGACTTCATCGAGATAGAAAGTAGAAATACTTTTTATCGAGTCTTTTGGACCGATATAAAGTTTGACTCGTTGCCCGTTGACTTTGAAGACACTTCAATCTTCATTTTCAAGTTCAACTACTCCAGATGAGTAGACTTGACTAACTTTAAATGGGCCTGAGCACTTAGACTAAAGTTTACTTGGGAACAGTTTGATTCTAGAGTTGAATAGAAACACCAAGTCGCCTTTCTAAAATTCCTCCTTTTCAATTCTGCGATCATGGTATTTCTTCATACATTCCTTGTACTGGTCATCTCTCTCATAAGCTCTGAGACAGAACTCATCCATCTCATTAAGCTACCCAGTCTTATATTTTCCACCTCATTCCAGTTCAGATTAAGACGCATCAGCGCCCACAGTTCTTTATGATCTATATCAATTGGCAAATGACATGCCTTGACATAACTAATTGGTATGGTGACATGCCAATAGGTGTCTTGAAAGCTGTTCGATATACCCATAATGCATCGTTCAGCTTCCTAAACCAATCCTTCTTGCTCGTATTCACAGTCTTGGCAAGGATATCCTTGATTTCCTGATTGGATATTTCCACTTGCCCACTTGTTTACGGGTGATATGGCGTAGCTACCTTATGCTGCTTAAATCTATATTTTTCCAATGTGGCTCAGAACATCTTGTTGCAAAAGTGTGATCCTCTATTGCTTATGATGGTTCGTGGTACCCCAAAGTGAGAAAAGATATTTCTCCTCAAGAATGCAATGACTCGCTTCCCTTGATTATCTGCTAGATCTATAGCCACGACCTATTTTGACACGTAGTCAACAACAACTAGTATGTACTTCATCCCAAATGATCTCATGAAGGGCCCCATAAAGTTAATGCCCCATACATCGAACAGTTCAACCTCTAACATTTTGGATATTAGCATCTCATGGAACTTTGAGATAGACCCTTGCCTTTGACATTGGTCACATCTCATTATGAACTCGTAAGTATCCTTAAACAATGTGGGCCAATAGTAACCACTTTGAAGCACTTTTCTGGCAGTACGATCACCAGCACGATGAACTCCAACTGGGGAAGCATGAGTTGCTTCCAGTGCACTCAACATCTCCACTTCTGGAATGCATATTCTAATAATGCCATCCGCACACCGCCGAAAAAGATATGGATCATCCCAGAAATAGTGTTTCACATTATGGAGAAACTTTTTCTTCTGATGGAAAGAAAGATTCACTGGCATTACCTCACTTACAACGTAGTTCACGAAGTTAGCATACCAAGGTACTTTTTTGAGCACTGCAACCAATACTTTCTTATCCGGAAAGGAATCATTAATCTCAAGCTCATCTTACTGCTCGCCTTTGAGTCTGGATAAGTGGTCAGCCACTTGATTCTCACATCCCTTATGATCCTTGACCTCAAAGTCAAATTCTTGAAGTAGAAATACCCACTGGATCAACCTTGGTTTAGCGTCCTTATTCTCCATTAGGTACCTAAAGATAGCGTGGTCAGTGTGTACCACTTCCTTGGTACATAGAAAATACGCCCGAAACTTCTCAAAAACATACACCGCTGATAGAAGTTCTAGCTCTATGATGGTGAAGTTTTTCTAAGCTCCATTCAGTGCTTTGCTGGCATAATAAACTGGATGAAATAATTTGTCCTTCTTTTTCCCCAGTACATCTTCAAGGGCAACATAACTTGCATCACACATTATCGCAAATGGTTATGACTAGTCTGGTGAAACAATGATAAGGGCCTCAACCAGCTTCCTCTTAAGGCATTCAAATGCCTTAATGCATTCAGCATCAAAGAAGAACTTAGTTTCCTTCTCCAAAAGTTTGCAAAGTGGATTTGCAATTTTAGAGAAATCTTTTATAAACCTCCGGTAAAAGCCAGCATGTCCAAGGAAACTACACACCCCTTTCACCGAGATGGGAGGTGGTAGCTTCTCAATAACTTCTACTTTGGCTCGATCGACCTCTATCCCTTTTGCTGAAATTTTGTGCCCGAGAACAATACCCTCATTCACCATAAAGTGGCATTTCTCTAAATTAAGCACAAGATTGAATTCCACACACCTCTGTAAATCCCTACTCAAGTTGGCCAGACACAACTCAAATGAATCTCCAACCACAGAAAAATCATCCATGAACACCTCCAAGGTATCCTTAACCATATTTGAGAAAATAGACATCATACACCTTTGGAAGGTAGCGGGTGCATTACATAATCCAAATGGCATCTGGTTGAATGAAAAATTTCCATAAAAGCATTTGAACGTCGTCTTCTCCTGATTTTCAGGAGCAATACAGAACTGATTGTAGCCAGCATATCCATCAAAGAAATAATACCACCCCTTTTCTGCCAATCGATCAAGCATTTGATCCATGAAGGGCATTGGGAAGTGGTACTTTAAAGTCCATGAGTTTAGTTTGTGGTAATCCATGCAAACTCTCTAACCAGTCACAGGCCTGAGAGGAATCAACCCGTTCTTTTTATTTGCAACAACAATTATGCCCCCTTTCTTAGGCACACATTGAACTGGGCTTACCCATTTACTGTCTGAAATAGGATTAACCACTCCAACATTTATCCACTTAATAATTTCCTTGTTAACCATCTCTTACATTGGTGGGGTAAGTTGGTATTTATGCTCAATGATAGGAGTACATTCTTTCTCAAGTTGTATCTTATGAGTGCAGATGCAAGGAGGAATGCCAATAATGTCAGCAATAGTCCAACCTTTTACTCTTTTGTATCTTAGAATCACCAAAATAAGTGCTTCCACCTGCTGCTCACCCAGGTCAGCTGTAACAATAACATGTAATGTATTCCCAGTGCCCAAGAACAAATACCTCAAATGACTGGGTAATGATGTTGGGCGTATTTATACGTTTAAGCACCATAACTTACCCATGTTTTAGCTAAGTTTTGAGGATAAAATACATAATTCTTGCACTTTTAGTCTATTTCTAGTTAAGTGAGATGACCTATGTGATTAGCATGCTTTTCAGGTACTAATGAGGAAGATTACAACACTTTGGGGACCTATGGACAACAAATAAAACTTCACATAATAAGGAAAGCAACTTTTGGACTGAATGTGATGTATGGGAACTTTTTCCCGGGCAAACACAATATTTTTAAATAGTTAAGGATGCAGTAGCAATTTATTAGAGAAGGATGTTATTAAAAACCTTATTGCTGAATTTTTAGGGATTATTCACATTCTGTATTATTTTGAAAACAAGAGAAAGCGGCTTAGCTTGAGGAGAGAGAGAGAGAAACATTTTTCTCTCTTATTTTCGCTATTCATCTTCTCCACCAAGATCGTTCTAAGTTTTGGTATGATGAATATTTCTATTGTGATTTCCGTTTTATTCATGAGTAGCTAAGTTTATCTATTAGGGTTATGGAAACCTTGTAGTATACTCTCTATTGCTATGGGTTTTTGAATTTATGATATGTTAATCCACTTATATCATTACTCTCTTTGTTATGATTGAATTCTCGTGGTTGCAAACATAGGGAATGTGCCATTATAGCAATAACTTGTTCGATAGAAAAGTTACTGTTTGGAAAAGAGAGTGTGACAAGAAAATAGGGTTTCCAACCTCTATTTTACACGTTAATGCCTTAGCAGGATTAACTACTTGGAGAGTTCGTATGATTGGTTGTATACTTTGGATTCGAGCGAACTAAGGTGAATAAATCCTTGATGGTTGAGAAACACTTGGATTTAGAATTAGAATACGTCTCTCTATAAGTGCATGCATGTATAAATCCTTATTACTCATAGTTAATAGAGAAGTAGAAGCTACAAGGTGGACATAACCCTAACTTGTTATTCTCTGTGATCAAATATAACTACGCATATCATCTCATCGTTACACTGATAATATTATTGTGCACTTAAACCAAACCCCCCTTATCTTGGAACCTTCGACCAACAGTCTAATAATAATCGCAATACTTAGTGATCATAGTATTCCCTGTGGGATTCGACACCCAACCCAATTGGGTTCTATATTTGACAGCGACCGCTTACACTTTCTAACGAGAGTTGTAATTTGGGCGTATCAGGTAACTCTTTCAACTCCAGGATATGTGTCTCTTATATAGAGGGCTTAGCAGGTGGACTTGGACTATTTTCTAAGTCCAAGTTCAACTTCTTGGGGGCATATGAGTAAAACCCCATGCCAGTTAATGCACATATAGTCTCCTCAATATCCTCTATACCATCCTGATCAAAATTTATCAACACAGCAGCTAATGTTTCAACAATAAATTTCTCTTCAATCGGCACTTCCTACTCCTTCTCATAATATACATCCACAATGGTAAACATACTCATTTCTTTCTGCTGCTACATTGATTGGAACCCATCAAATCATACCACTTTATAATTCAGCCTAAATAATAGCTCATTAGCTTACAAATCAATCAACACACTTTCGATTGTAAGAAAAGGTCGACCCAATATTATGGGCACCTCAAAATCTACCTCGCAATCCAGAATGATGAAATCCGTAGGAAATATGAAACTAGCAACCTTCACCAGCTTATCATACAAAATACCAATAGGTCATTTGATTGACCTATCTGTTATCATAAGTCAAATGTTAGTGGGTGTGGGGTCTCCCATACCCAACTTTTTATAAGCAGCTAGCGGCATCGGATTGATGCTAGCTACCAAGCCGTACAAAGATTTTGCAAAGTGAAGAGGTCCAATAGTGCATGGGATAGTAAATTCTCCTGGATCTACCTTTTTTTGCACCAGAGACCTTTTGGAAATAGCACCACAATGATAAAGATTGTCCATTAACTCAAAACTAACCGATCGCTTCTTTATGGCGAGGTCTTTTCTGAACTTTGCGTGCCCGGGCATTTTCTCTAATGCATCCACCAGTGGAAGATTAATCGTCAAATACTTCAGCATAGCCATGAATTTACTGAACTTCATGTCATTGGCCTTCTTCTTCAACCGATGCAAAAATGAATGAGGTGGTTATGGAAGAGTGGTAATCACCACTTCAGTCTCCTTTCCCTTATTCTTCTCCAACTTATCAACTTGATGACTGTTGGATGGTGTGTCATGAATGACCTCATCCAATTTACCAGACTCCACCGGATGATAAATCGCTACTTCTTCAATATCATCATCTACAATATCAACCACAGGCTTACCCACAGGAGGGCGTGCCAATACCTTACCACTTCTAGTAGTGATAGCCATGTAAGAATCATTATTTTGCAGATTCTAAATGGTATCACTTGGCAATGTTCCAGTCTTCCTCTGATTCAACACTGCCGAGAGCTGGTTCATTTGTTGCTCCAACTGCTTGATAGAGGTAGAGTGCGGTTTACCAACTGACTCATAGAAGATAAATCGCTCTACATGGTAGTCACTCCAGAATTGGTAGCTTCAAATCCCTTTAATAATTTCTCCATCAAGTCCTCCATGGATATCTTGCCAGAGCTAGTTGCAACACTATCTCTACTTTCGGGAGGTACATATTGCCCACTCCTATCATTCTTACCTTTCCAATTTCCTTGTTCTCTATCCTTGTAACCAGCCTTCTCGTAGTAGTTCCAACCTTGATTTCCTTGGCTATTGCCTCGGAACCCCCCTGATTATTCAAATAGTTAGCCTTTTCTTTCGAATCAGAATCACTCTACCTTTGGCTATAACAACTTTTACTTTTTCAGCCTTTGAAGATAATAAGTGATTGGTCAATAGATCTATCTGCGTATTTAAGTATGCCATGTCTTAATCACATTCTTCCTCTTTCTTACATTGTTCCACAGTCATGCCAATAGACACAGTAGGGATTTCTACCAAAAAATCCCTGGTATGCTAAGATCTACTTTGTTTGGTCATCCGATCAAGCATCTCCGAGGCCTCCTAAAAAGTGAGATCCACAAATGATCCCCCTACAGCATTATCAACAACTGTCTTCATAATAAAGTTCAAAGACCGATAAAGAGTCTCTATTAGATGAATATCTATCATATTATGGTTCGGACACAGCGTCAGCTTTTTTTTGAACTTCTCCTATGTCTCATGAAGAGCTTCGATTGGAAGCTACCTAAAGTTGCTGATCTCATCCCTCAACTGTACCCTTCTAGAAGACACAAATAACCTTTTTGGGAAAGCCTCTTTCAATTGCCTCTAGTTGTTTATAGAATCGAGCGTTAGCTCATTAAGCCACAATGTTGCCCCCTAGTTGGTTATAGAACATGCCTCCCAAAAGAGAACTGGAAATCAGTCAGCCCCTCATCCTGAAGATCCTTTGGGCGAACATGTCTCTTATGCAGAGTTCAGAGTTGTATTCACTACTCTTTCTCAGTCAGTTACTACTTAGGATGAATGACCGACTATTATTTCGGCCAACCCAGTGGTCAATTCATCTATAGCTAGGATTTGGAACTTAACCCAAATGAATCCTCCACTCTTTTTCGAGTCTAAGTCAGATGAGGACCCTCAGGAATTCCTTGACCAGGTTCAGAAGGTTATGGATATCATGGGGGTTACTCTTAGTGAGAGTGCTAAGCTAGCTGCATATTAGTTGTAGGATTTTTCTCACACTTGTTTCAAATAGTGGAAGTCAGATAGGTCAGTTGATGCAGGACCCATAGAGTGGGAGGAGTTTGTCACCGCATTCTTAAATAGATTCTTTCCCCTAGAGATGAGAGAAGCTAAGGTATTAGAATTTATTAACCTCAGACAGGGAAACATAATGGTGAAAGAGTACTCTCTAAAGTTTACTCAATTAGAAAGATATGCTCCTCATGTGGTTACAGATAACAGGGCCAAGATGAGTAAGTTTATCTTTGGGGTGAATAATAGTGTGGTCAATGAGTAGCCAATCTTATGACCCATGCTCAACAGATAGAAGAGGAAAAGATTACGATAAGAGAGAAGTAGAATATGAGAGCAAGGATAGGTAGTTTCAACTTTTCTCAGCCTAAGTCAGAGGGAGGAAACCGTTCTCAATTTCATCCTAAGTCATCAGTTCCAGCTCCTTCTTCAGCCAGTGCTCCAGCTCCTAAGTTCAGGGATGGTAATAGAGATAGGGCACTAGGCTCTAAGTCTTAGGGCAGTGTTAGCAATGCCCGAACTAATCCCCTTTGATAGACTTATGGTAAGAACTACAAGGGTGTTTGTAGAGCTGGCAATAATTTCTGTTTAGGATGTGGAAAGCTAGGCCATAGAGTCAGAGATTGTCCCCAGTCTGGTTATCAGGGTTAGTGGAACCGTTCCACAGATCAGTCTAATCGCCAAAATCCACAGGGTGCCACTTCCAATGCTACTAGTGGGAAAAACCCAAACCAAATTTATTCTCTCTAGTCCTAGAATGATCAGGAAAATTCTCCTGATATGGTTACTAGTATGTTACAGATCTTTCTCTTTCATGTTTATGCTTTGCTAGATCCAGGAGCTTCTTTGTCCTTTGTTACTCCTTACATAGCAGTTGATTTTAGAGTCAGACCCAAAATTCTAACAGAGCCTTTTTTAGTCTCTACCCCAGTAGGTAAAACCATCATAGCCCGACGGGTATGCAGGAACTATCCGGTTATGATATTTCAGAATGTCACCTCAGCAGACTTAGTTGACTTAGAGATGACTGATTTTGATGTTATTCTCGGCATTGATTGGATTTATTCCTGATATGCTAGAGTCGACTACAAAAATAGAGTTGTCCAGTTTTAGTTTCCAAATGAACCAGTCCTAGAATGGAGGGGTAGACTTCAGCTTTCAGAGGATAACTTGTTTCCTACCTTCGGGCAAGAAAAATGATATCTAAAGAGCGTGTCTATCATCTTTTTCGAGTTAAGGACACTAGTTTTGAAAATCCCAATCTTGAATCTGTCCCATTTGTGAATGAATATTCAGATGTCTTTCCCGAAGATCTTCCAGGAAATCCTCCTGAAAGGGAAATAGACTTTGGCATAAACCTTCTTCTAGATACTCAGCCCATATCTATTCCACCATATAGAATGGCCCCATTAGAACTCAGATAATTGAAAGAGCAGTTGAAGGATCTCTTAGATAAGGGATTCATCAAGCCTAGTGTGTCTCCATGGGGCGCACCAGTCTTATTCATGTGCAAGAAAGATGGTTCTCTCAAAATGTGTATAGACTACCATCAGCTCACTAAAGTCACAGTCAAGAACAAGTATCCACTTCCTAGAATTGATGATTTGTTTGACCAATTTCAGGTTGCCAGTTATTTCTCAAAAATACATCTAAGATCAGGATATCATAAACTCAGAGTTATAGAATATGACATTCCAAAAATAGCCTTTCGAACTTGGTATGGTCACTTCGAATTCTTAGTTATGTCCTTTGGTCTTACCAATGCCCTAGCATCCATCATGGACTTGATGAACCGTGTGTTCAAGAAGTAGTCAGACGTATTCGTCATAGTCTTCATAGATGATATTCTGGTCTACTCCTGTAGTGAGCATGATCATGTAGACCATCTCAGAATAGTATTGCAGACTTCCAAAAACCATCAGTTGTTCGCCAGATTTAGTAAGTAAAATTTTTGGCTAAGGTCAGTAGCATTCCTTGATCATATCATTTTCGGTGATGACACTAGATTTGATCCTCAAAAGACCAAAGCAGTAAGAAACTGGCATAGCCCTATATCTCCATCAGATATCAGGAGTTTCTTGGATATCGCTGGCTACTAATGATGGTTTATTGAGGGATTTTCTTCTATTGCATCCCCTATGTCTAGATTGACTAAAAAGAAAGTCAAGTTTCAGTGGTCAGGTCCTTGCAAGAAGAGTTTTCAGGAGTCAAAGACTCAACTTACCTTAGCTATAGTTTTGGCTCTTCCAGATGGTTCAAATGGGTTATTAGTGTATTGTGATGCATCTAGAGTAGGTTTGGGTTGTGTCCTCATGCAGAATGGTAAGGTCATAGCCTACGCCTCTAGGCAACTTAAACCCCATAAGAAGAATTATATTTGGAGGAATTACTTGTATGATGTTCATATAGATTTGTTCATAGATCATACGATCCTTCAGTATGTCTTTCCTCAGAAAGATCTCAATCTTCGTCAGAAGAGGTGGTTAGAGCTCCTGAAAGATTACGACATGAGTGTTCTTTAACATCCTGGTAAGGCCAACATAGTAGCCGACACTCTCAGTAGACTATCCATGGGTAGTTTTGCTCATGTTGAGGAGAAAAAGAGGAAGCTATCTCAAGAAGTCCATCAGCTTTCCCGACTAGATGTTCTCTTAGTCAATTCAGTAGAAGGTAGTATATGGGTTCAGACCAGTTCAAAATTATCTCTAGTATCTGAGGTGAAAAAAAGCAGGATAGAGATCCCAGTCTTTTTAAATTGAAAGAATCAGTCAAAGATCAGAAAGTAGAGGTTTTCTCCTAAGGGGGAGATGGTGTTTTGCATTTTCAAGGTCGTTTGTGTGTTCCAGGTGAGATGTTCAAGGAAACAAATTATTGACGAAGTGCATGGTTCATGCTCTATTTATCCCGGGGCCACTAAGATGTGCCACGATTTGCGGGAGATCTATTAGTGAAGTGGGATGAAGAGAGATGTTGCAGAGTTCGTGGGTAAATACTCTACATATTTGCAAGTTAAGATAGAGCATCAAAAGCCTAGTGGGTCCATGCAAGAGTTCAGTATTCCTACTTGGAAGTGGTAAGAGGTGAACATGGACTTTATGATGGGTTTGCCCCGTACTTTTCACCAGCATGATTCAGTTTGGGTCATTGTAGATAGGATGACCAAATCAGCATATTTCCTTCCAGTCCATACCTCTTATTCAGTTGAGGATTACACCAACTATACATCAGAGAGTTGGTCAGATTGCATGGTGTTCCATTATTTATTTATCTCAGACAGAGGTACCCGTTCACCTCTTATTTCTAGAAACTATTCCAAAAAGGTCTTGGTACCCAAGTTTATCTCAGTACGACCTTTTATCCTCAGAAAGATGGTCAAGTAGAAAGGACCATTCAGACTTTAGAAGATATGCTAAGGGCGTGTGTAATTGATTTCAAGGGTATATGGGATAACCACTTGTCTTTGATTGAGTTTGAATACAACAACAACTATCATTCCAGCATTTAGATGGCTCTATTCGAAGCTCTTTATGGTATGAGATATAGATGTCTATTTGGTTGGTTTAAAGTTAGTGAGGCCTCAGTTATAGGGCCTGACTTAGTATTTGATGACTTTGAAAAGGTCCAGTTGATGAGAGAAAGAATTCGAGCTGCTTAGAGCCGATAGAAGTCTTATGAAGATATACGCAAAAAGGATCTCGACTTCAATATTGGTGATTATGTTTATCTAAATATCTCTCCCATGAAAGGAGTGAAGAGATTCGGCTAGAAGGGCAAGCTCAGTCCCCGATATGTCGGTCCTTTCAAAATTCTCAGTCGTTTCGGCAAGGTAGCTTATGAGTTTGAGTTGCCTTCATATCTAGCCTCAGTTCATCCAGTATTCCATGTCTCTTTGATCAAGAAGTGCATAGGTGACCCAGCAGTTGTAGTCCCTATTCAAAGCATAGATGTTCAGAACAACCTCTCTTATAAAGAGATTCCGGTCAAAATCCTAGACTATTAGGTTCGTAGACTGAGGAACAAAGAAGCCCCTCTGGTCAAAGTTCTTTGGCAGAATCAGTCCATTGAGGGAGCTACTTGGGAAGAAGAAGTAGACATGCGTACCAAGTATTCTCACCTCTTCTCTGCTAACTCAGATCTAGCTCAAGGTAACAGTTCTCCTTAAGCTTTTTAGTTTTATGTTCAGATTTCAGTTACAAGCTTGGTATCCATTTCATGATCAGAATTCCATTATAAACTTGGTATTAAATACCATTGCATATTCAGTCATGCATTCATGTATAAGTTCAGTCAAGTAATCATGCATCATATATGCATTCTTATTGTGAGAAAGTTAGTTCCTCAGAACACTCAGTCATACATTCATGAATCAGTTACTCATGCATCAGATATGCATGTTCAGTATGATATATATTTAGTTTATCAGTCATGCTAGTTATGGAGTCATTTTTCAATCATTCATGTTCAGGACGTGCTTTAATTTGCCATTTCTTCCCTCTCAGTTAGTCTCATTCGGGGACGAATTTTTCCAAGGGGGAGATATTGTAATACCCTAAACTTTCTTTAAGTCAAATCTAGTCTCTAGAAGAGTTAGTGATGAATTCCTAAATGATTAATGTTTAAACTAGATAAAATTTCCTCAATTTCGACTTTTTATCATGTGGAAAATTAAATTAGCTTTCCAACGATACCAATTTCTTCCAAATTCGGTATCAAAGTAAAAAGTTATGGACGTTTTACAGAGAATTATAGGAACTGCCCAAAAGCAATGGTCAGGCCGGCGGACCGTCGAGATAGCGATGGACCGTCACACAAATAGTCGCAGATGAGGTAGAAAGTTCAGGTTCTAGCCTTGTACGATGGTCAGGACCGACGGTACGTCGAGCTAGCGACGGACCGTTACCCAAACAGTCGTCACTTCTGATCAGTGAACTTAATCCATATTTAAAAGGGTATTTGGGTATTTTTCCACCCATTTTAACTCCTAAGTATACCACACTAGGTATCATAACTTCATTATTCATCTACAACACCAAATTAGGGTTTCTCTCAAAGATCAATCCCCCAAGAACAGGAAACCCTAGATGTTTAATTCCAAGTCAAGAATTCAAGCTTTCTTCCACCAATCTTCAAGAAATCATTCACCCAGGTATGTCAAGTGTTAATTCATGGGTCCCTTTCACCCATGAAGTTCAAGAAACCCTATTTGAAATATAAACTTTAGATTCCATGGTATGAATTGAGTTATATCCATGTTTATGTTGTGGTTTGATTTCCAAGTTGAAGTCTGTAATGATTATCATAAAATTATGTTAGTATGTCATTAAAATTCTTGCATTAGAAGTGTAAAATGTTGCCATGATGTATTATTTCAATATTCATGCCTAAGATTAAAGATATGCATACAGGATGTTTGATAAAATTCCTAAGAGAATAGGAATTATGCCTTATGACTCATTTGTGACCAAAATTGATGAATCCATGTTTTACCCTTATGTTCAAATGACTCCCATGCTATTGATGTGCAATGTAGATGTTTGTTGGAATACTCATAATATTAGAATATGAAATTATGAAATTGATTATATGTATTCCTACAATGTACAAGATTATGATAACCATGTACTTCATGAAATCCCCAACTTATTGTATTATGTTTGTAACGCCTCGAATCTGGTACTCAAAATGCTACATGGTGCTCATGACCCTGAAGAATCACAAGGTAACCCATGACTGATATCTGTAACTGGGCGTTGCATAATATTCTATATAACTATGAAAAAAGGCTGAAAGGCCATAAGTCTGAAAGACCATAAGGTTCAAACATACTCATTAATCTCAAACTCGAGATCCTTTCTGTGCACATCTGCATAAGACTTCTGTCGACTCTGAGCAACCCAGAGTCTTTTTCTGATCAATTGGACCTTTTCTAAGGCATAGAAAAATAAGTCAGGCCCTATAACTGAGGCCTCACTAACTTCAAACCAACCGACTGGAGGTCTGTATCTCCTACCATAAAGAGCTTCGAATGGAGCCATCCGAAAGTTGGAATGATAGCTGTTATTGTATGCAAACTCAATCAAAGGCAAATGGTCATCCCAAATACCCTTGAAATCAATTTCACACGCCCTTACCATATCTTCTAAAGTTTGAATGGTCCTTTCTGCTTGACAATCTGTCTGAGTATGAAAGGCCGTACTGAGATGAACTTGGGTACCAAGACCCTTTTGGAATACTTTCCAGAAATGAGAGGTGAACTGGGTACCTCTGTCTGAGATAATAGATAATGGAACACTGTATAATCTGACCAACTTTCTGATGTAGATTTTGACATAATCCTTGGTTGAATAAGAGGTATGGATTGGAAAAAAATAAGCTGATTTGGTCATCCTGTCTATAATGACCCAAACTGAATCATGCTGGCAACCAGTACGAGGCAAACCCATCACAAAGTATATATTCACTTATTCCCACTTCTAAGTAGGAATAATGAACTCCTTCATGGACCCACTAGGCTTCAAATGCTCTATCTTAACCTGTTGACATATAGAGCATTTAGCCAAAAACTCTGCAATATCTCTCTTCATCCAACTCCACCGATAGATCTCCCACAAATTATGGTACATCTTAGTGGCCCCTATATGAATAGAGTAGCGCACACCATTCGCTTCTGCAAGAATTCATTGCCTCAAACTATCTACACCTGGAACACACAGATGACCTTGAAGATGCAAAACACCATCTCCTAATTGGGAGAAAACCTCTACTTTATGATCGTTGACTGATTATTTCAATTTAAAAAGACTGGGATCTCTATTCAGCTTTTATTTCACCTCAAATACTAGAGATAATTCTAAACTAGTCTGAACCCATATACTACCTTCTGCTGAATCAACTAAGCGAACACCTAGTCGGGCAAGATGATGGACTTCCTAAACTAGCTTCCTCTTACTCTCCTTAACATGAGCAACACTACCCATGGACAGTCTACTAAGAGCATCGGCCACTACATTGGTCTTGCTCGGATGATAAAGGACACTCATGTCATAATATTTCAAGAGTTCTAACCACCTCCTCTGACAAAGATTGGGATATTTTTGAGAAAAGACATACTGAAGGCTCTTATAATCTGTGAACACATCTACATGAACACCGTACAAGTAATGCCTCCAAATCTTCAAGGCAAAAACTATGGATGCTTAATCAAGATCATGAGTTGGATAATTCTTCTTATGGGGTTTAAGTTGTCTGGAGGCATAGGCTATGAACTTACCATGCTGCATGAGGAGACAACCCAAACCTACTCTAGATGCATCACAATATACTATGAATCCATCTGAACTATCTGGAAGAGCCAAACTGGAGCTGAGATGAGTCGAGTCTTCAACTCCTGAAAACTCTTCTTGCAAGGATTTGACCACTAAAACTTGACTTCCTTCTGAGTCAATCTGGACATAGGGGATACAATAGAAGAAAATCCCTCTACAAACCTTCTGTAATAGCCATCCAAACCCAAGAAACTCCTGATATCTGATGGAGATACAGGGCGAGGCCAATTTCTTAATGCTTTGGTCTTTTAAGAATCAAATCTAATGCCATCACCGGAAATGAAATGACCAAGGAATGCTACTGACCTTAGACAAAATTTGCACTTACTAAATTTGGCGAACAACTGATGGATTTTGAGAGTCTGCAATACTATTTTGATATGGTCTGCATGATCATTCTCACTGCAGGAATAGACCAGAATATAGTCTATGAATACTATTATGAATATGTCTAAGTACTGTTTGAAAACATGGTTCATCAATTCCATGAAGGCTTCTGGGGCATTGGTAAGACCAAAGGACATAACTAAGAATTCGAAGTAACCATACCAAGTACGAAAGGCTATTTTTGGAATGTCACATTCTCTGACTCTGAGTTGATGATAGCCTGATTTGAGGTCTATTTTTGAGAAATAACTAGCACCCTGAAGTTGGTCAAACAAATCATCAATTCTGGGAAGTGGATAATTGTTCTTGACCATGACTTTATTAAGATGATGGTAGTCTATACACATTCTGAGAGAACCATCTTTCTTGCACACGAATAAGACTGGTGCACTTCACGAGGACACACTGGGCCTGATAAATCCCTTCTCTAAGAGATCCTTCAACTGCTCTTTCAATTCTCTGAGTTTTACTGGGGCCATTCTGTATGGTGGAATAAATATGGACTGAGTATCTGGAAGAAGGTCTATGCCAAAGTCTATTTCCCTTTCAGGAGGAATTCCTGGAAGATCTTCAGAAAAGACATATGAATATTCATTCATGACTGACTGATTCAAGATTAGGAGTTTTAGAACTAGTGTCCTTAACTCAAATAAGATGATAGACATATCCTTTAGATATTATTTTTCTTGCCCGAAGGTAGGAAACAAGCTGACCTCTAAAAGCTGAAGTACTACCCTTCATTCTAGGATAGGTTCATTCAAAAACTGAAACTAGACAACTTTATTTCTGCAGTCTACTGTGGCATCGCAAGAATGAAGCCAATCCATGCTGAGAATGACATCAAAATCAGTCATCTCTAATTCAACTAAGTCTGCTAAGGTGACTTTCTAAAATATCATAATCGGACAGTTCCTGTATACCCATCGGGATATGATGGTTTTACCCACTGGGGTGGAGACTGAAAAAGGCTCTACTAGAATTTTGGGACTAACTCCGAAAGCAACTACTATGTAAGGAGTAACAAAGGACAAAAAATCTCCTGGATCTAGCAAAGCGTAAACATGCAAGTGAAAGATCTGTAACATACCAGTAACCATATCAGGATAATTTTCCTAATCCTGCTAGGACTGGAGAGCATAAATTTGGTTTGGGTATTGCCCACTAGTAGCACTGGAAGTGCCACCCTGTATATTTGGACGACCAGACTGAGTTGAAGAACGGTTCCACTAACCCTAATAACCTAACTGGGGAAAATCTCTAACTCTGTGGCCTGGATTTCCACATCCAAAATAGACATCGCTGCCAGCTCTGCAAACACCCTTGTGGTTCTTACTACAAGTCTGACAAAGAGGATTAGTTCGGGCATTTCTAACACTGCCCTAAGACTTAGAGCCTAGCGACCTATCTCATTACCATCCCTGAACTTAGGAGCCAGATCATTGGCTAAAGAAGGAACTGGAACTAATGACTTAGGATGAAACTGAGAATGGTTTCCTCCCTCTGACTTATGCTGAGCAAATTTGAAACTACCTGTCCTTGCTCTTTTATTCCAAAGATGGCTTAAGGAGTTGAAAGAGTAACTCAAAGATCTCAAGGGGTACCTCCTAATAGAGAGATAGAATTTGGAATTAATCTTCTCCCTGATACACAACCTATTTCTATTCTTTCGTATCGTATGAGCCCCACAGAATTTAAGGAGTTGAAAGAGTAACTCAAAGATCTTCTTGATAAGAGTTTTATAATACCTAGTGTGTCTCCCTGGGGTGCACCCATTCTATTCGTGCGAAAGAAAGATGGTTTATTGCGCATGTGCATTGACTATCGTCAACTTAACAAGGTCACAGTCAAGAACAAGTACCCTCTTCCTAGAATTGATACCCTATTTGATCAACTGTAAGGTGCTATCTACTTCTCGAAAATAAATTTGAGATTCGGTTATCACCAACTTAAAGTCAGAGAGTGTGATATTCCAAAGATGGCTTTCCATACTCGTTATAGTCATTTTGAATTCTTGGTCATGTCCTTTGGGCTAATGAATATCCCGACAGCTTTTATAGACCTCATGAATTGGGTATTTAGACCGTACCTAGATATGTTTGTTATTGTGTTATAGATGATATCCTTGTATATTCCTAGAGTGAAAATGACCATGTAGATCATCTTCAAATTGTCTTACAGACCCTTAGGGATCAGTTTTTGTTTGCCAAATTTATCAAGTGTGAATTTTGGCTTTGGTCAGTTGCCTTTCTGGGTCATATTGTTTCTTCTGATGGTATTCGAGTTGATCCTCAAAAGGTAGAAGTTGTGATGAATTGGCCTAGACCTATTTCCCCATCTGATATTAGGAGTTTCTTGGGTCTAGCTGGCTACTACCGTCGTTTTGTCGAAGGTTTCTCTTCCATTGCTGTTCCTTTGACCCGGTTGACCCAAAAGAAGGTTAAATTCCAGTGGTCAGATTCTTGCGAGAAGAGTTTTCAGGAGTTGAAGACTCGACTCACTTTAGCCCCTGTGATGACCCTGCCTAATAGTGTAGATGATTTTGTGGTATATTGTGATGCTTTTAGAGTTGGTTTGAGTTGCGTGTTGATGCAGAAGGGTAAGATTATAGCCTATTCCTCCAGGCAATTGAAACCTCAGGAAAAGAATTATCCGACCCATGACCTCGAGTTAGCTGCAGTGATTTTTGCTTTGAAAATCTGGAGACACTATTTGTACGGTGTTCATGTTGATGTCTTTACGGATCACAAGAGTTTATAGTATGTGTTCACTCAGAGAGAGTTTAATCTTCGGCAGAGGCGATGGTTAGAATTACTGAAGGACTATGATATGAGTGTGTTGTACCACCCGGGTAAGGCCAATGAAGTAGAAGATGCCCTTAGCAGATCGTCCATGGGTAGTGTAGCACATGTTGAGGAAGATAAGAGGGACTTAGCCCTTTAAGTGCATTGTTTGGCTAGGTTAGGTGTTATATTGCTTGACTCAATTGAGGGTAATGTTTGGGTCCAAAGTAGTTCCTAATCTTCCCTAGTTTTGGAAGTAAAGGAGAAACAGGATATGGATCCTCGTTTGGTCGAACTGAAAGAATCAGTTAAAGACCAAAAGGTGGAGGTTTTCTCCAAAAGGGGAGATTGTGTAATGAGATTTTAGAATAGATTGTATGTGCCTGATGTTGATGATCTGAGGCAGAGAATTATGGATGAGGCGCATGGCGCGCGGTATTCTATTCATCCCGGTGCTACCAAGATGTACCACAATTTACGCGAAATTTATTGGTGGAATGGTATGAAAAAGGATATAGCAAAGTTCATAGAAAAGTGTGCAACTTGCCAGTAGGTAAAAATAGAGCACCAGAGACCCGGTGGTGTAATGCAAGAATTTAATATTCCTACTTAGAAGTGGGAAGTGGTGAATATGGATTTCGTGACCGGTTTACCTCTCTCTTATCGTCATCATGATTTTATTTGGGTTGTTGTAGACAGGTTGACTAAGTCAGCATATTTTCTGCAAGTACATACACCTTTCACCGCGGAGGACTATGCTAAGCTATATATTCGAGAGTTAGTCAGGTTGCATGGAGTTCCGTTGTCTATCATCTTCGATAGAGGTACTCAGTTTGCTTTTCAATTTTGAAGAGCCTTTCAGAAGGGTCTTGGCACCCAAGTTTATCTTAGCTCCACTTTTCATCCGCAGACAGATGGTCAGGCTGAGAGGACTATCCAGACTTTGGAGGATATGTTGAGGACATGTGTTCTTGATTTCAAAGGAAGTTGAGATGAACATTTGCCGTTGATTGAATTTTCTTACAACAATAGTTTTCATGCTAGCATTGGAATTGCTCCATTTGAATCTTTGTATGGGAGAAGATGTAGATCGCCCATAGGTTGGTTCAAAGTGGGTGAAGCTGCTGTGATTGGACCTGATGCTGTATTTGAGGATATGGAGAAAGTTAAGTTAATTCGGGAAAGGTTAAAGACAACCCAGAGCCGTCAGAAGTCGTACGCAGATGTAAGAAGAAGATCTCTTGAATTTAAAGTTAGTGATATGGTGTACTTGAAAATTTCACCCATGAAAGAGGTGAGAAGATTTGGAAAGAAAGGAAAGATGAATCCCAGATATGTTGGCCCTTATAGAGTTTTGAATCATGTTAGGAAAGCAGCTTATGAGATTGAGTTTCCTGCAGATTTTTCAGCTGTCCATCCTGTGTTTCATGTTTCTATGCTCAAGAAGCACAATGGAGACTCTGTTGTTGTTGATCTATCGGAAGGTTGTGATGTTCAGGATAGCCTTTCGTATGATGAAACCCGGGTTAAAATCCTAGATTATCAAGTCCGTAGACTGAGGAACAAGGAAGTTCCCCTGGTTAAAGTTCTCTGGCGAAATCAATCAGTCGAGGGTTCCACTTGGGAAGCAGAAGCAGATATGCGAGCCAGTTACCCTCATCTTTTCTCCACGAGTTCGAATCAAAATGAAGGTACTATTCCCTTAATTCAGTTTCTTTCTAATCTAATGTATTCAGCTATATGGTTATTCTCTCTATGGTTCGTGCATTTGGGGAAGTGCTTAAAAGTTTAGAGTAAAGTGAGCCCTTAGATGTGAGTCGTTCCAGCTATACGTCCTCATTTTCTCTTGTTCTTGGCCTATCTGGCAACATTCAAGGATGAATGTGTCCAAGAGGAAGATATTGTAATACCCCGATCGTATCTTAAGCCTAAATCCCTCTTTTTAGTGGATATGTATGACTTCCAAAGTGATTGATGTTTAAACTATGTTGTATTTCTCTAATTTATACTTTTTTCCATGTAGAGCATTGAGTAAGGTTTCTATCGATACCAATTTCATTGAAATCCAACTTCGGACGAGGGAGTTATAACCCTTTTACTCAGTGATATCGGATCGCCCAGGTCTGGCGGTCGACCTGGCGGACCATCAGGTCCTTGGTGGACCATCAAGTGTCCCGTCAAGCCAAGGCAGTGACCCCTCTTCCTGGTCACCGTGTTACGGCCAAGATGGTGGACCGTTTAAAAGTTAACGGACCGTCAAGGTGTCCGTCAGGTCGAGACAGAATGTCTCAATTCTGGCCCTCGAGTGATGGACGCCTTGGTGGACCGTCAGTTTCCGGATGGAACTCTACTTTGATCATCACGTCGAGGTAGAATGTTCCAGTTTTGGTAATCGAGTGACGGATGATCTGGTGGACCGTCAGGAGACTTGACGGACCGTCAGATCGACCGTCACAGGTCCCAATCAGCGAATTTCAGCTTTTTCAAAAGGGTATTTTGGCCATTTCCAATCCTTGTTGCCTTACATATACATCTAAGTAGTAAACAAAAGATCATTTTATCCTATTTCTCTCCAATTTCTCCAAGAATTTTCTAGAAAACTAGGGTTTTCTCTCAACCCAAAAATCAAAACTCCTTCCAAGAAATTCAAGGATTTTCCATAGATTTCTCCAAGATGTCCAAGAATTAAGCTCCCCTAGTCAAAGGCATCAAGGATCTTATCTAAAAAATGTAAGGAAGAAGTTCCAAAAAAGTTTCTACATCTCCAAAAATTATAATCCAAGGTATGCGGGGTATGAACAAGAACACTCCTTTCGTTCTTGTGCCTAAAGATTTACTTTCTATTATTGATTTACATGATTTTACAAGTGGGTTTACACCCAAATTTATTTATTTATGATTTATGAGATTTGAGTTGAATAAGTTTGATATTTATGATTATTTCACCATCATGTTTCTTAAATTGAGAATTTATTCCATGAGTTGTATATTGTCATTACGTATTGTTGATTTCTAGGCGATTTAAGGCAAGTGTCATGAGTTATGCCTTTCCATGAGAAATTTGACTATTGAATATATATCGATATTTGAGATTAAAAGTCAAGAATAAGTCCTATGATGTTTCCTTGAAGCTTTGATATTTGAAAATGATTCAAAAAGCAAATATACTTGATGTTGAGAAAGATTGTGTTGAGCTGAGTCAGGTTAGGAATCCACAAGATGTTTATGATTTATAGATGAGATATATATTTATGTTTTGGTCTTTAAAATAGACCCATGATTTGATATTGATTAAGGTGGATTTCCTAACGCGTTCTGAGCTGAGTCTGGGAGGAGTATTTTGCACCGAGAGGGAAATGTGGTATTTCCCCGAAACTACGTGTCACCGTAAGATTGATGTTGACAATTGTGGTCCAGAGTCCGAGTATGGGATTGTGATAATGAGATTGAGGTTGTACTCCCTGGCAAAAGTACGACATCCCCGCTAATGTGGGGTTCTCTCCTTAGGAGGGCAAAACGTTGGACTCCATGTGGCTCACTTGGTGTAGTTATGTCGGTTATAAGAAACTCCCACGTCCAAAATGATCTAACTACAATGAGTTACCGAGTCACTCTAAGTCATGATTCAAAGAGTTTGAGTTGAGTTAAATAATTTATGAGATTTATGAAGCATATGTTATTACTAATGACTTACGGAAATGATGTTTTAGATAATTCAAGCGAAGAGAGTTATTATTGTCAGCATGAATGATTTTCTTATACATTTATGATATTATTTAAAATGTTGCATCCACCGCTACATACTCAGTATATTCCCAAGTACTGACTCCCATACTCTTTTGTATTCGATATTTCCTCATGATATAGGTTCAGGTGCTCAGTCTCAGCAGTGACAGTGATCTTTGAGTACCTTCATTTATGTTTTTGCAGTTGGTGAGTCCTCATGATTCGAGGAACTTTGTCTCCAATTTTGTCTTGTTAATAGATGGTTGTTACTTCCAGTTCGGTACGAGTCAGTTGGGGATCTGCCCAATGGCTCCTCAGTCCTATGTAGTAGAGGCTTTGTCAGACTAGTGTACCAGCATGTACAAAGATTTTAGTATTTTGTTTGTACAGGGCAGTATTACTTCGTGTTTCAATATGTTCATGACATGGTTATTCCTCCTTATATTAACATAATTTGCATCATAATTAGTTCTGAAAGTGATGACAGGCTTAGAGGGTTAGCTTGAGGCCACCTATGGCCTTGAGCACCATATGACATCTCGGGATAGGTTCTTGGGGAGTTACATTACTATCTCATGCACTATTAGACCTCTTGACTTTGCAAAAGCTCTGTACAACTTGGTATCTAGCATCAATATGATGCCACTAGCTATTTACAAAAAGTTGGGTTTGAGAGACCCCACACCCACTAACATGTGACTTGTGATGGCAGATAGGTCGGTCAAACGTCCTTTTACTATTTTTTATGATGTGCTGGTGAAGGTTTCTAGTTTCATATTTCTTGTGGATTTCATCATTCTAGATTGCGAGGTAGATTTCGAGGTGCCCATAATCTTGGGTCGACCTTTCCTCGCAATCGACAGTATGCTGATTGATTTGCTAGCTAATGAGCTCTTATTTAGGTTGAATGATGAAGTGGTGTTATTTGATGTGTGCCTATCAATAAAGAAACATAAAGAAATAAGTGTGTTTACCATTGTAGATGTCTATTATGAGGAGGAACAGGAAGTGGCAATTGAAGAGAAATTTGTTGTTGAAACATTGGCTGCCGTGTTGATAAATTTTGATTAGGATGGTATATAGGATTATGAGGAGACTGTATGTGCATTCACTGTCATGGAGTCTTACTCATATGCACATAATAAGTTGGACTTGTACTTAGAAAATTATCCAAGTCCACCTGTTAAGCCCTCTATAAAAGAGCCACCTATCCTGGAGATGAAAAAGTTACCTAGTTATTTGAGGTATGTGTTTCTGGGCAGTGGGAATACATTACCTGTTATTGTTGTGGATGACCAGGGTGAGCAGTAAGTTGAAGTACTTATTTTGGTGCTTCAAAGATACAAAAGAGCAATAGGCTGGACTATTGCTGACATTATTGTCATTCCCCCTAGCATCTGCACTTATAATATACAACTTGAGGAAGAATGTACTGCTACTATTGAGCATCAACACCGACTTAACCCACTGATGCAAGAGGTGGTTAAGAAGGAAATTATTAAGTGGTTATATGTAAGAGTGGTTTATCCTATTTCAGACAGTAAATGGGTAAGCCCAGTTCAATGTGTGCCCAAGAAAGGGGGCATGACTGTTGTTATAAATGAAAAGAATGAGTTGATTTCTTTCAGGCATGTGACTAGTTGGAGATTTTTCATGGACTACCACAAACAAAACTCATGGAATTTAAAGGACCACTTCCCAATGTCCTTCATGGAACAAATGCTTGATCGGTTGGCAGGAAGGGGTGGTATTGTTTATTGGATGGATATTCTGGCTACAATCAGATCTGTATTGCTCCTGAAGATCAGGAGTAGACGACGTTCACATTCCCGTATGGTACTTTTGCATTCAAGAGGATGCTGTTTGGGCTATGTAATACAACCGCTACCTTCCAAAGGTGTATGATGTCTATTTTCTCAAATATGGTTGAGGACACCTTGGAGGTGTTCATTGATAATTTTTTTGTGGTTGGAGATTCATTTGAGTTGTGTTTGGAGAACTTGAGTAGGGCTTTGCAGCGGTGTGTGGAGTTCAATCTTGAGCTTAATTGGGAGAAATGCCATTTCATGGTGAAGAAGGGCATTGTTCTCGAGCACAAAATTTCAGCAAAAGGGATAAAGCTCGATCGAGTTAAAATAGAAGTTATTGAGAAGCTACCACTTCCCATCTCGGTGAAAGCGGTGCATAGTTTTCTTGGACATGCTGTTTTTTACCGGAGGTTTATAAAAGACTTCTCTAAAATTCCAAATCCACTTTGCAAACTTTTGGAGAAGGAAACTAAGTTCTTCTTTGATTCTGAATGCATTAAGGCATTTGAATGCCTTAAGAGGAAGCTGGTTGAGGCCCCTATCATTGTTGCACCGTAATGGTCAAAACTATTTGAGATAATGTGTGATGCAAGTGGTGTTTCCTTTGGAGCTCAGCTGGGGCAAAAGAAGGAAAAATTATTTCATCTAGTTTATCATGCCAACAAAGCACTGAATGGAGCTTAGAAAAACTACACCATCACAGAGCAGGAACTTCTAGCAGTAGTGTATGCTTTTGAGAAGTTTTGGGCGTATTTACTAGGTACCAAGGTAGTAGGTACCTAATGGAGAAGAAGGATGCTAAACCAAGGTTGATCCGGTGGGTATTGCTACTTCAGGAATTTGACTTCGAGGTTAAGGATCGTAAGGGATGTGAGAATCAGGTGGCTGACCACTTATCCAGACACAAAGGCGAGCAGGTAGTAAAAGATGAGCTTGATATTGATAATTCCTTTCCAGATGAGAAAGTATTGGCTGCAGTGCTCGAATAAGTACCTTGGTATGCTGACTTTAAGAACTACATGGTAAGTGAGGTAATGCCAGAGAATATTTCCTTCCATTAGAAGAAAATTTTCTCCATGATGTAAAACACTATTTCTGGGATGAGCCGTATCTTTTTTGGCGGTGTGCGGATGGCATTATTAGAAGATGCATTCCAGAAGTGGAGATGTTTAGTGTACTGGAAACAACTCATGCTTACCCAGTTGGAGGTTATCATGCTGGTGATTGTACTGTAAGAAAAGTACTTCAAGGCAGTTACTATTGTCCCACTTTGTTTAAGGATGCTTACGAGTTCATAAAGAGATGTGAACAATGTCAAAGGCAAGGGTCTTATCTCAAAGTTCCATGAGATTCCAATGTCCAAGATGTTAAAGGTTGAACTGTTCGATGTATGGAACATTGAATTTATGGGGCCCTTCGTGAGATCATTTGGGATGAAGTACATACTAGTTTCTATTAACTACGTGTCAAAATGGGTCGAGGCTATGGCTCCAGTAGATAATGAAGGGAAGAGAGTCATTTCATTCTTGAGGAGAAATATCTTCTCTCACTTTAGGGTGCCACGGACCATCATAAGCGATGGAGGATCACACTTTTGCAACAAGATGTTCCGAGCCGCATTGGAAAAACATAGAGTTAAGCAGCATAAGGTAGCTACTCTATATCACCCGTAAACAAGTGGGCAAGTGGAAATCTCCAATCAGGAAATCAAGGCTATCCTTGCTAAGACTGTGAATGTGAGCAGGAAGGATTGTTCTAGAAAGCTGGATGATGCATTATGGGCATATTGAACAACTTTCAAAACACCAATTGGCATGTCTCCATACCAATTGGTTTATGGAAAGGTATGAACTTTGTCGATTGAGCTAGAGCATAAAGCACTGTGGGTGGTGAAGCATCTTAATTTGAACCGGAATGAGGTGAAAAATATGAGACTGGGGCAGCTTAATGAGATGGATTAGTTCTGTCTCAGAGCTTATGAGAGAGATGACCTGTACAAGGACCGAATGAAGAAATACTATGATCGCAGAATTGAAAAGAGGGAATTTTAGAAAGGTGACTTGGTTCTTCTATTCAATTCCAAACTCGAACTATTCCCAGGTAAACTTAAGTCCAAGTGGTCAGGCCCGTTTAAAGTTAGTCAAGTCTACTCATCTGGAGTAGTTGAACTTAAAAATGAAGATGGAAGTGCCTTCAAAGTCAACGGGCAATGATTCAAAATTTATATCGGTCCAAAACACTCGATAAAAATTATTGCTACTTTCTATATTGATGAAGTATGAGTAATCGAGATAACTAAGTCATGCCGCGATGATAAATCAGGCGCTAGTGGGAGGAAACCCACATTGTGTTGTTTTATAGCATTTATTTAAGTTATTTTGTTGTTTGTTTTATTGATTTGTGCAAGATGAAGGGTTTGTGGAAGTATGCAAGTACAACGGTGCAGGGACAATAGAAGATGAAGGAATTTCAGGAGGCCGACGGATCACCCGACGGACTGTCGAGAGCTCAACGGACCATCGTGATCAATCATTGCAACCATGCCTTGAAACTAAGAATCCAAAAAAGTCACGACGGGATTATCCGATGGACCATCATAGATTCGACGTTCCGTCGAGTAAACCATCGTAGATTGGCCCCAAGGTTAGTTCACTAGATAGTCGCGATGGGAAGTCCGACGGACCGTCGCACTTAACCCTAGTTTAATGGGTCGGGTCGGATCAATTTAAATAGCTGAATTCTAATTCTTATTTGATCCAAATAGTTTTAAACTGATAATTTGATGGGTTAAGTAACTCCCACCTATTCATTGCACCTGTGCCTTTTTATTCTCCCTTATAACTTCTCAACTTCCCCTTTTCCCATTCTATTTAAATGCTACTTCCCTCTTATCATTTTCTCATCA
The DNA here is from genome assembly GCA_030864215.1 of Capsicum pubescens. NCBI lineage: Eukaryota > Viridiplantae > Streptophyta > Magnoliopsida > Solanales > Solanaceae > Capsicum > Capsicum pubescens. The sequence continues at coordinate 224,688,782 of CM061540.1, read as the reverse complement.
CAAGTCATAAGTACATTTCACTAAATCAAAACTTCATCTGATTGTTCGAAGTGCATTGTGCAAGTCCAAGTAGTGATTCAATGCTTTATCAAACAGGTATAAAATTTCCTTTCCTTTTCTTCAACATGATATAAAATCAAATAGCTGAAAACAACCCGGTGCATCAAAGTCATTTCTTTTTAATTTTGTTGGTATGTTGTTGATGTTAGTTGATGCCTAGTATATACTGTCCTGGGGGAAGTATGAGTAACCTATGGACCAAGAATGGCAAGTTAGGGTGATGTATTATCGATCAAAATATTGTAAAAATCACTCTTACATAAGATGCACACAAAGTGTTTGACAAAATGCCAAAATAAGGGTTGCATCTACCATTTACAGTCGACGGTATGCGCGATGGACCATCGCAGAGTCGATGGACCGTCTCACATTCTATAGAAGTATATCTACTGGAATGACCCCGACGGTTGGGGTCGACGGACCGTCGCATACTTGACGGACTGTCGCCTTTAACTGTCGCTGGTCAGGAAAATTTCTTTTCTCTGGTTTAAAATTGTATATTGATAAATGCTACATTTGTAGGTACCATGGCTCCAAAATTACATTAAACCAGAGGCCGGGGTAGAGGCCAAGCAACCACGTCTGATTAGTGTAAGTCGATCGTCATCAATATATTTACCCAACTTTGGAGTCGGGGTCGAATCCACGAGGAACAATGTGAGTGGCGATTAAAATAATTTGAAACTATATCTACAAGTTCAATTCAAATAAATGATACAAAAAGATAAAACGGGGTTTTTTTAATGGTTTAACAAAAGTTACTAAAAACTTTAATTCAATAATACTATGGGAAACCAGAGTTGTGTTCACTATAAGTATTGGTGCTTGATAATTATTAGCTATGGATCAAGATTCTTGTGATAGATAGGAACAACATGCCATCAATGTTCAAGAACAATCTAAATGTCTGCCGACCTGCTTAGATCTTCACTTCCCCAATTCTTCCAAACATAGGAAAGCTAATGCTTGACCAGATTTTATCTCAAGTTAATTAACCTTGTCATAGCGTTAATCATTTAAATAGAGTTTAGCATTCCAAATCCCCGTTGATAATTCACATCCTATTAGATTGATTTCTTATTCTAAGCAAATCAATACTAGGCTTAGTTTATTGTTTGCAACCAATAAACAAATGTACAACAAAAGAATTATCAAGAAGTTCCTAATGTCTTGCAAATCTTGCTCAACTAATGTTTTATAAGACCAAACTCATAGATCCCACAACTTAAGTAAAGAAAATTAGCTACTCATGCTACAAAAATCAACAATATGTATTGAATTCATAATCAAGAATAAGTAATAAATCATACCCACAATAAATCTTCAAGTGGATGATGTTTACAAGAATGTTAAGAAGCCTAAATGAGAGGTTTATCTCATTTTCCACCGCTCCTATGCTTGGACAAAGTCAGAAGATGTGTTCCCTAATTGTGTCAACATTTTCCTTTTATAGCTGGGCTGAGAAACCAATTTCCAGAATCTCGATTCGATTTCATTGCGTCGCGTCGCCTCCTCAACATCCATTAAATGATACATATGCCTATTGGCCTAAAAATTGGACCTATTATGAATCCATTTATGTTTTTCATGAGTCCATTGGATATTTATACAGACTACACGTGCCCCATACATTACAGGGGTCCATACTGCGTCAATTTTTGTATTGTTCTTCCGTTGAGCCATTCAGAGCCTTTATGAGTTTTTTCCACATGATTTGAAGATTGAATATAATTAATATATCCTCATAATACATTTAAAAATAATTCTAAAGAATTAAATACAACAACGTAGATCTTAAAACAACACAAAATCCAAGACGGTGAACCCAAAACACGAGCTAAACATAGTCTAAATGCACATTGAGCTTAAGCTCATTATTTTGACTCTTGTTTTGATCCAATTAACCTTTAAATATTATAAATAAGTTGTTTAATTTATAAATACATAATAACAACCTTATTAACTCATTAAAACACATTACAATCCAACACAATAGACTAGACAAACACCTAGCTCAAGCTAGTTACACTAGTTTTCTCGGTTGAACTCTAAATGATCAAATTGAATCAAAACTCATGTGAAAACACTATTAAACATTGTAAACACATATTTGGATACTTGAATGCTCATTTATGTCATTATAAACACATATAGAATTAGAATCATCCTCAAAACATGGCTAAAAAGGGCTAGAATATTAATGCTAGAATGCATAAATACACCCAACATCAACACCCACACTTAAAGCCTTGTTCGTCCTCGAACAACTCTTCACTCTAAGTATCATGAGCTGGGGAATCTACACTTCTACTATATGAAAGACATTTAAGATAGTACTACAATGACTACACAGAATGGAAGTGTCTACACTAAGCATGTTATTTACACCATTAAAAGCTCATGATTACTACTCCAAGACATCTTAGCCTCAAGAATTCACTCACTTTGTTGGCAAACTCATGCTTATTATTTAGTCAAAGAAATCTTACAGATCACCCATATTCATCAAACATGTGCCCCTCACAACAATAGAGTTACTCATAAACACTCATAATAATGCAATTTATAACAATGGGTACAAGATCAAATTATGCTCACTTTCACAAAGAATTCACAAGTTACACATAATGAACCATAGGCTTGCCCTTAGTGTAGTACTCCAGTAATAGTCAAATGTAAAGTTTAGGATAAAGTAGGTCTTTTCGGGGTTGTAATGTAGGCTAACAGAAGGGTGGGACTATTTTGGCCAAGAATAGTGACTAAACTCTCTAAGTGCTTTCATACAACACTTTTGACAATTGAGATCAATCTCTAACAGCCCATGTACACCACTTTCATCTACCACATCTTCTGTGTTATCCCATCTCATTAAGGTCATTTCCATACATTATGGTGGGAGTATACTATGTACATATAATTCAATTTTTCCCTTTTTTCACACCCATTTTATGTTACGCACCTCTATGATAGCCACCCTCAACTTAAGCGATTTTTCTTAATTGAGGTGCACAATGTCCAAGGAGGACCAGGGCCAAAACAGGTTCATTGTAACACAACTAGCTAAGAAAATAAGAACCTTTTAAACAAAAATTTCTCTAATTCCCAACCACAACACATAATGATTTTTTTTAAACACCAATAGCTATTACTTAGGGGATTCAATTTCACCTTTTCCTTCTTAAATATCCAATTCCTTAACTCAATTAATTTTACATTAAAGCACTTAGCAGCTTTGGATCAAAGTAAGGTCAATCATGGAAGGGGATTAGGATACACATGAGGTTGCCAAAGAAAAGGGTAAAGGCTCAATGGGGTTAACTAAGATAATGCACAAGGGTAGGTAAAAAAAAGGCAAAAATAAGGCTATCAAAGAAATGCCTATATTATCTCCTAAACCCACATTCTTTATTTCTCTTCACACACACAACAAACAAGTTTTAGACATCACATGCAATAAGAAATATACAAAAATCTCCCACGCACATGGCACACGCTCAATTCATAAAGGATCATCATAGACTCTCAACCAAACAATAACACCAATTCAAAATTAAGCCAACAATTACAAGAGTCACAATCATGAGCCTAAGAGTCTAAAAAATACCAATTCACACAATTCAACATTCTTTTACAAACCAACCCACTTGCATCATGTAATAAAAAATAGCACCAATAAGAATATCTTACTTATTCCTAACCTAAATTTTTTTAAATTGAGCCAAAATTTGGAAATTTTCCCACCCCACACTTAAAAATCTACTTTGTCCCCAAAGTGAATTTTTAAACGAAGTAATAGAAATACTCCCTGAGGCATCTAGGCCTACCTAGATGCATCTTCACATAGAGGAAATCCATGGGACCCCACACTGAATCTTTGCCATGCTTCAAGCTCAGATTTTTGGTACTCAGACTTCCCATCAACCTGTGACTCAACAAACTACATAAAATAAACAACTAAAAAAAACTAAAAATAAAAAGAAAACATACGTTAGCTTGGGTTGCCTCCCAAAAAGTGTCTTATTTAACGTCGTGGCATAGTATCTTTTGACGATTATTTATGTCCCCACTTGGAGGATTTGAAATGTCTACCCAATTTTTTATCAATATATCTACGAGGAACATTGGGAAAAAGTAAGGATACAATGGCACTTCCTTTATCTCGCCACCTTGACGACTTAAATCTCTTACCCAACTTCATATCAAATTTATTAATAGGCTCGTTGGGTATTGATGAGAACATTAACAATCCACTTGTTGCACATTAAATTTTGCCTTTATTGACCTTCAAGTGGGGGGCTTCATTTTGTTCTTTTGAATGACAAACTCCAAAATATAAGGATTTTGTTCATTATCCTCAAAACACATCATTTTCTTGGGTAGGTGGACTTTCATTACATCCGCCAAGAACAATATTGAAAAATGATTTGAATGAGGTCTTCTGCCTACTTTCAGAGTTGCATCCTTCTCATCATCGTCACCCCGAATTGGGCTAGAGTCTTCATAAGAGATTGGCTTGGTTCCTTTATTTGCCTCTAGCACCATTTCCTCAATCTTGGCATCATCCCTAATGATTTGTTCGGTTGGTTGGGAAATCACTGAGGTTTTCTCAGCATCGAGATCAATATCAATATAGGATTCTTGCTCCTCATCTTCACATTCTTCCATTATTTTAAATGATTCCACAAACAAGATATCATCTAAACATAATGTAGAAAAATGCTTTGAATGATTGACCTCTATCTCCTCATGAATGATTGACCTCATGTCTTGATGCATATCATATAAGGTATCATATGTTGTTTCCTGGTGATCCAACATTCGTTGAAACATAACTTCAATGCCACTCTTTCTGGTGCTTCGTTCGTCCTTTTCTTGACCATAAAACCTATCAAAATCATAAGAAGAACTAGAATTTGGGTTAGCACAATGGGGGGAGGGGGAATTTGGGGAATCACTCCAACATCCATCTTGACCTCTACATAAAGAACAATTATAATCCCAGTATGATAGAGATAGTGTACACATCTCTCTCAGGGGAGCATATCTACAATCTTAAGAAAAGTAAGGTCCATCACAATATGGACATGGATCATCAAGATAAGATTTCCAGCCGTCAAACTCACATTCATTCCAAGATGACATAGTACTAAGTAAACTAAAATAAAAATCTACCTAACACAAGTAATAAAATAAAATTACAAACAAATATTTGCAAGTTTGAATTCAAGAAAGTAAGCTAAAATTCCAAACCAACTCAATACGCCAAATTGTTCCCCCGGCAATGGTGCCATTTTTGATAACGTTTAACTTACATGTCAATTTAGTGCAAGGCAATCGTCGTCAATATATTTACCCAACTTTAGAGTTGGGGTCGAATCCACGAGGAACAATGTGAGTGGAGATTAAACTAATTTAAAACTATAGATACAAGTTCAATTCAAACAAATGATACAAAAAGATAAACCGGGTTTTTTTTAATGGTTTAACAAAAGTTACTAAACACTTATATTTAACAATATTATGGGAAACCAGATTTGTGTTCACTATGAGTATTGGTGCTTGATAATTATTAGCTATGGCTCAAGATTCTTGTTATATATAGGAACAACAGACCATCAATGTTCAAGCATAATCTAAATGTCTCCCGACCTGCTTAGATCTTCAATTCCCTAATTCTTCCAAACATAGGAAAGCTAATGCTTGACCAGATTTTATCTAAAGTTAATTAACCTTGTCATAGAGTTAATCATTTAAATAGAGTTTAGCATTCCAAATCCCCGTTGATACTTCACTTACTATTAGATTGATTTCTTATTCCAAGCAAATCAACACTAGGCTTAGTTTATTGTTTGCAACCAATAAACAAAATGTACAACAAAAGAATTATCAAGAAGTTCCTAATGCCTTGAAAATCTTGCTCAACTAATGTTTTATAAGACCAAACTCATAGATCCCACAACTCAAATAAAGAAATTTAGCTACTCATGCTACAAAAATCAGCAATATGTATTGAATTCATAATCAAGAATAAGTAATAAATCGTACCCACAATAAATCTTCAAATGGAAGATGTTTACAAGAATGTTAAGAACCCTAAATGAGAGGTTTCTCTCATTTTCCGCCACTCCTATGCTTCTCCAAAGTCATAAGATGTATTCCCTAATTGTGTCAACATTTTCCTTTTATAGATAGGCTGAAAAACCAATTTCTAAAATCTCGACGCAATTTCATCGCATTGCGTTGCCTCCTCAAAATCCATTAAATGATACACGCACCTATGGGACTTAAAAATGGGCCTCTTCTAAATCAATTGGTATTTATCAAGAGTCCTTTGGATATATTTAAAGGTCACTCGGGCCCAATACATTTCAAGGGTCTAAACTGCATCTATTTTTGTATTTGTTCTTTCGTTGAGACATTCTGAGCCTTTATGAGTTTTTTCACTTGATTTGAAGCTTGTATATCCTTAATATATCATAATTTTCAATTTAAAAATAATCCTAAAGAATTAAAAACCACAAAGTAGAGCTCAAAACAACACAAAATCCAAGACGGTGAACTCAAAACACGAGCTAAACATAGACTAAATGCACATTGCGCTTAAGCTCATTTTTGACTCTTGTTTTGACCCAATTGACCTTTTAAGATTATAAATAAGTTGTTTCATATATAAATACATAATAAAAACCTTATTAACTCATTAAAACACATTAGAACCCAACACAATAGACTAGACAAACACCTAGCTCAAGCTAGTCACACTAGTTTTCTTGGTTGAACTCTAAATTCTCAAATTGAATAAAAAATCATGTGAAAAAACCATTAAACATTGTAAACACATATTTGGGCACATTAATTCTCATTTATTTCATTATAAGCACATATAGAATTAGAATCATCCTCAAAACAAGGCTAAAAAGGTCTAGAATATTAATGCTAGAATGCATAAATACGCCCAACATAAAGAGGTGGTTTAAAACGACCCCTTTTTAGTGTATTAGACCAGAACTCTCTCTTCATTTTCCTTTGAAAAATTTAAAATTTCATTATGTCTCTCTCAATCTCTCTCTTAGCTTTATATAGTAGCCCAAAAAATCCCTTTAGGGATCCTAAAAATTCTCCTTATTTCCAGCCAAGGTAAGTGAAGTAACTATTATTTATTTTTAATCCTATCATGGGAAGTTATGGAGATCAAGTTATTTTTGTTTGAAGTGTAGGACAACCCTTTTTTTCTAAGCTGGCAGTCTACTTCTCTTTAATCTCTAAGATATTTTTCAAAAGTATTTGGTTCAAGTTGAAGGTGAGCTTGTGTTTTTGATGGATTAGAGAGTTATAATATAATAATCTTAACCAGCAAAGGTAAAGTTACTAGTCCTTTTTTTATTGGTCATGATTGTGAATAAGATATTTTAGTTATGCTTTTGTTATGAACTCATGGGATGGTGATTGGAAGCTATGAATTCAAGTTTTCCTATTGTGAAGTAATATATATGTACTATTTTGGAACTGTTTTAGGTGTGTTATTGTTATAAGGAAGTGTGGTGAAATTTTAGGATATAATGTAGTTGGATTAAAGTGGAAATGAAGGGTGTGATAATACACCAATTATTCGGGGGCTGGACGTTCTTACTGCCTGTTGTAGTATTTAGCTAATGTTTTGCAAGGGTTACACTATGATTAGTTTCTAATATTAGCTCAATTATGTGCTTACATTGTAGATTAACACCTTAAAGGAAAGAAGTCTAATTCGTTGTAATATTTGAGTTGTGCATCAAGGTATGCAAGGCTATTCAGGTTCATATTCTTTGGAATGATGTCTTATACTCATGTATCAATAAAGTGAGCTTTGTAGATGATCTTTCATGGAAAAAGATAGATTGTGATGGTGTACAATACCCACTATAGCTAATCGACCTTTTATTTACTGCTCATGGCCTAAAAGTGTGTCAACGTGTCTCATGTTTCTCTTATATGAGTCAATAAGATCCAAGATTACACAAGTTAAGAGTTTCACATGCTAGATATCCAATTTTTCCAAAATACCCTCAATTGTTTAATCGATAATATACTTCTTTTGGCTACACATGTTCCTTTTTTTATTATCATTCCATCATGTTTGGGTATAAGGTGACCTTATAGAGTACTTACCAATTCAATATATATTTTATATGTCCTTACGTGGGATACATATTTGTTCCTAATTAGAATCTGCCCACGTGCCTCAAGAGTACCCATTCTCACGTACCCTTCCAATTTTTATTACCTAGTAAGTATTTATTGTACAATCCAAACCTCTTTAGTTGAGAAGTAACGTGCCTCCACTTTGTATGCACATAATCCCCCATTTGAAACATCTAAATTTCTTTACTACAATCTGCCACAATTGCTATACGCTATGTGTAAGATCATTGGAATCTGCCACAACCCGTATATGCTATATAATGTCACTGCTCACTAGTTATACACCTTACTAATTTGTTAAATGTCTTCATCTCCTCACTTGTCATGTGTTTTTGTGGATCATTAGTGAATTTGTTTTATGCCAAGTGAGGTTCATGGTCTCATATAAATTCCAAAGTATTACATTATTTATGTTACACTTATTTACTATATCATTGTTCCGGTCTCGATCACATGTATTCTTCTATTGGTCCATACATCTAAAGCTCAATACTATAATGACCACCGAAGTAACAATCTCAAAGTCTAAATAAACTAAGTAACACAATCTAAATTGAACGAGTGGAAGCTCAGGGGCATAAGCCTAGCATGGGACGATCCCGATACCTTTATGTGTGGGTGGAAGATCAGGGGAAAAAGCCTAGCATGGGTCGATCCCAATGTTTATATGTGGGTGGAAGTTGATACACCCAAATTATACTCCTCTTACGAGAGAGTAAGCGGTCGCTGTCAACTATAGAATCCAACTAGGTTGGGTGTTGAATCCCACAGGAAATACTGTGTTCACTAAGTATTGTGATCGTTATTAGACTTTTGATCAAAGGTTCCTGAATAAGAGGGGTTCTGATTTATAAATTGTATTCTAAGTAATTATAATAGAGTTGTTCTAACTAATGATTCTTTATGCTAGTAATAATTCAATGATATTAAACAAACTAGAGTTATGGTTGCCAAGATGTTTAAACAGTTAGGGTTGTGAATCACTTTTGAGTTCCACTCAATAACTTCAATTGCAAGAGCAGGTGAATTCTAGTGTTTACCCATTAGTTTCTCAACCTTAATGGATAGTTTATCCTTTAACTCTCTCAACTTAAAGAATATATTGATTATTCAACCATGGTTTTCATGTAGGTTAATCCTTGTTAAGGCATTCTCTATTAATCTAAAGATTTAGGTCTCTAGATTTCATGTAAACCCTTTCTATTCCAAACAAACACTTTTCTATATGAACAAGTGATTGTTCTTGGGTTCACTTTTCAACTTTGCAACTACGAAAAGTCATTAGAGTGAAAAAGGGTTTATGCAACATCAATTACCTATAGAAACTCAATCGTAATCACAACCCATATCAACTGTTTACATCAATGCTCCCATAATCCTAATTATGGGAGCTTAGATACTCATCTCCATAGAAAAAAAGAAAGAATACTTGTATTATTCATAAAAAAAATTAAATTTCACTTACAAAGGTTACAATAATTAATTCTTGAATCTTCAATAGTAATGGAATGATTAGATCTGCAAATGTAGTTTGATTCATAGATTTCTTCAATACAGAGGGTTTCAAAGATGAAAAAATAAGATAAAACAATATATAAGATTCAAAATCCCTTTCAATAAAACCCTAACTAGGTATTTATATGCTCCCAGGTTTAGAAGATTTAAAATTTAAATTCAAAAAATGCCGCGTCCAAATTGACGATCCAACTGATGGCCCGTCGGTAGTCTGACGGTTCGTCAGGTGGACCGTCGCTGCCTACCCCAAGAGGTTAATCCTGATGGCTAATTTGGAAGTCCGTTGAAAGTCTGACGGTCCGCCACTTGGTTCGTTAAAGAGGTTCTGAAATTCCTTCTTCCTATTTTAGCCTGATGATCACTTCAGCGATCCATCGCATGGCTGACGGTCCACCAATTTGCCCGCTAGAACCCTTTTTATGCCAAATTTCCAGGTTTCTTCTATTCCTAACTCCTTTACCTAAAAACACTCAAACCCACTATTAAATACAACTTTAGTTTCTTGAAAACACATAATTTTCCTGAGAAAAAGATGCAAAATATTCCGTCAAAAGCCTGAACATCAACACCTTTAACTTAAGATAATTGCTTGTCCTTAAGCAACTCAACACGAAATTATAGATATGGACAATACAATGACTGGCATTCAACTTACTAAACTAATTTTCACACAACTATTCACTTGTCATCCTAATTATATGTCTCAACATAGCAGAGTCCATAACCGACATTATATCAAAATCAATACATATACACAAACATGGATACAAGAATCTACAGAGATCAGCCGAATTAAGTGTAACTCAGGTTTCCCTCACAGTTAAGGAAATCTACCACTCAGTATATTTTGTGGATACAAATCAGAACTCTCACACTCGTCAAAGAAGTTACAAACATAGTACACGTACCCATAGGCTTGCCCTTATCATTCAATGCTCTTTTATAGTTGACTCGCCAAGATCAAGAAGGTCATTTCTTAGTCTTGTAAAGAGGCTTCAGGGATAGGTGAGGAAGGACTCAACACTAGGATTTAACTCTATTTTCCCTCAAGTTCTACCTGCTAAGGCCTTTTCTGAACTATCTCACTCACCCTTGTCTCATTTACTTACACTTCACCATAACAACCCTTTTTTTAAAAAAATATATATATACATACAAGTATCAGCCACCCTCAACTTATGCTGATGCAATCAGTCAAGGTGTGCAGTGTCTTGAGTAGACCAGGTTCGGATGCTCTAAACCATACTCTAAACCAACTTTCCCTTAGACAGCTAACAGCCTGATAATATCCACCCTTAACTTAGGTGTTTTGCCTAAGTTTAGGTTCACAATACCCACTATTGGGCTAGGGATAGATCTAAGTGTTAACAACTTAAAGAGAGTTAACTAGAGTGATTGGTGATGAAGAAAAAAAATTAAAATAGGTTCAAATAAGGGTTCAAAAGTGGAAAATTCTTTTTGATGGGGTTAATTATTTTGGCTAAGTGGACTAAAATCAGAAGGCTGCCTACTATCATTCCTTATTTTATCAACTACAACACAACATCAATTGAACCAGGCAAGTTCTAGGTACTACACTAAGTAAGAACTAATATAAATACTCGCACACACAGGCAACTGAGTCAAACTCATTCTACTATTCCTAAGATTTATATCACATGTCATGAACATTTTACAAGTTAATGCCAACTACAGATTCACTAACAGTTGATCAAATATACTAGAAGACAAAAGTAAATAGTCATATGAACATAGTCATATGAACATATTCATAGCTTGATACCAACATCATTCATCATCCATATTCACAACAAGGTGCTAACAAAAATGGCACTTTTATTTCATGGACCAACATTAACAACAGAACAAGATTTAAGAAAGGAAAAATACAAGCCTAAAGGTAATCCTAGAAAATAAAAGAAAATGCGAACTTAAACATAATCCTAGACATGCCGATTCTCCAAGATAGCAAATGGGAGGAAAAGAATATCGTCAACACAACCCCCATGGAACAAGTACACCACCCCCTAGGAAAATGTATGCATTATCCTCAATGCATTAAATAAAAGTACAAAGGAGTAGGTGTAATTGTATTACCTCTTGTTTATATGAGGCATCTGTGAAGTGGGGTGAGGCTCCAATATCCTCACTCGGTGCAATGTTTACGCCCATGGTGGTGGGGGTAGTCAAAAACTCTTCGTCCAAAATCAGAGGTACCACATCTCTGACTGGGTCTGAAGTTTGCCCCCTAATTGGGGAAAAACTGGTAGACACTCCTACCACTTCGTCTTCTACTCTCTTCTTTCTTCCCTCTTCATCTCTCCTTGATATTCTGCTGGTTTTCCTCATATCATGCTACTCTCATTCCTCTAATGTCATGGCTTTCCTTTTTTTTTCTCTTTTCAGCTTTCCTTTCAACACGCTCATCTACCTACTTATTACCTTTATCTTTCATTGGTCTCCCCATCAGATCGACCATTCCCTAAGCATTATCACTCATAACCAGGGTTGGGTCAAAAACTGGCTGCTGAGACTGCCTACCCTTCAACAGTGCTATGTCTTCCTTCGCTTACTCAAATTCTACCATGAGTTTTGCAAGATCTAGGAGTGATAGTGCATCTAGCCGTTTGTTGATGCGGTGTTCCATATTGTACATCCTAATATGAATTTGGAATGGACGGATTGCTTCAGCTATAATTTCATCAATGAAAGGCTTGAATTCTGAAGCCCACTTATCTAACTATGTTTTAAACTTCTTCTGTAGCTTCACCGACTTGGAAAAATTCTCCTGTGTCAACCTATATTCTGCTAAATCTGCTCCACCTATTGGTGGTGCAGACGCAGACCCTGCAGATGTTCTTGGTGGCACATACTCAGGAGGCATATATGTGATGATGGGCATCAGCATACCTGTCGGAATTTCAGATGTATCTGGAGCTGGTGCAGACTTAGTTTGGTAGGCTGGAAGTTTGTTTACCATTATTTCAAACTTTGAATCATCCTTATACTTCTCCAGATCCTGCCCATGCATTTCCTTGACCTCATTATCAACCCCATAAATTAGGCTCACACCTGCCTTCCTACAAAACTCCGTGATTAAACATGGGTACGATAATGCACTTGCCACCTTATGGGCTCTCACGAATAATTCATTGGTAATAGTCTGGCCAAAATCAATATGCAACCCTGAGATCAGACTGGCCACTATTACAACTCTGTGCTTATCCAAATTATCATCACCTCCTGTGGGCATCAGCCTCAAATAAACAACAGCCCACCAGAACTTAGCTTTGAAACTAATGGAAGACTTCACAATACGTTCACATAGATTTGTTTCCCACGAGGGGTTACCATCGTCAGTCAGTAAACTGGCTACACAACGCCTCTGAGTAGATGCAAATCTCAATCTGTACTCAAGATCAGGCATACCAGGTGGAGCTTCATACTCGGGTCCAAATAGCATTCTATTGATTGTTTGGGATAAAATATCAATGTTGACTCCTCAGACTGGGACCGACTCCCTATTAGGCAAGTTTACAACAGTTGACCCCTTTGGACAATCCTTCTCTGCCAAAACCAGATAATTTGGAAAGAACTCCCTTACCCAATTTGGTTGATATGATCCGGGAGGCTTGCTTAGCCATGCCAGTTCGTACTCATTGAAGCGACTCTCTAGCTCAGGATATTCATTCAATTCTATGGTGAAAATTTGATACTCCTCAGCAAATGGCCTTTTAATCTCTCGATTTGTTGTCGGTACCAACCCTGCATAGAATTTATCCCTTGCTCCTTCGAGTTGCCACCTGATTGCCTCTCTAACTTGAGGATCCTTATGCTTAATCACATTGACATCCTCAGGTTCAGTTTCCATGTTAGCTGATCCAGCGTGATCTTCCATATTAGTGGCCTTAGTTCCATATTCAATTGGCTTTGGTTGAGAGGTAGCAACCCCTGCCTCATTGGGGCTTGAGTTGGTACTGCTAGTGCTACTCTCACTCTCCTCTTTAGACTAGAAAAGTGTGTGAGTATCCCCTTTTCATTTCCTTGTGTTGTATGAGGGTGCTAGCTCACCTCTACCTCTTTGGTATCGACCCCCTATGGCTATTTGAAGTTTATATGCCATGATGCTTGAAAAAAGGAATAAGGACTCAGTTACAAAATAAAATCTGCAAAAACAGTGAAGTAGTTGGCTTGACGGTCATACTGACGTTCATCAATCATGCAACGGTCCATCGGGTAGGCCATCAGGCCTTACCCAGAAACTCTTGATTTGTCAAAGAATTGCGACGGTTGACTTGACGGTTCGTTAGGTTACTGATGGTCCGCCAGGTTGTCCATCGCACCTTATCTAATAAATGTCAAGTTTGGTGTTTTTGCGATGGTTTATCTAGCAGCCCATCGAAATACCGATGGTCCATCAAGGTTTCCATCACAACCCTATTTCAGTTTTAGATTTTCATTCTGACAATTTGTCAAACACTGAGCACACAACATCGGTTTTTTTAGTGCAAAATGCCACCAATTTTGCATTTAAGCACAACATTTCTCTCTTTATGCATGTGGGTTACTAAGACTTCACATAATATAGTGCATATCAAAGTTCAGAATTGAGATAAATCAATAATTCAAAACAATGAAGAGAACAAGTCAAAATTTTATTAATTAAACACATATTCGCTTTGTTTTTGCTATTCAAAGAACGAAGGAAAGAGTTATGCTCATACCTTGTTGGTGTATTACTTCACTCTTCTCTCTTGCTAATGCAGAAGTGAAAAAACTTGTAAACACTTGTTAATGACTGGTAACTTTTGTTGTGATGAGAAGATGAAAATGAAAATGTTGTTTAAATAGGAGAGAAAGATGAAGAGGGAAAGTCTCAGCAGTGTAACTGCATTCAGATTCCCTAAATCCAGAGGGAGTTGAACAATTGAGAATTTAAAAAGATGGTAATGCACATAACCACTTGATTTTATCCTTTAAAATACTTTAGGGTCGGTTTTTTGAGTATTAAATAGTGTTTAAACACTGCCTGACCCGACTCAAACCTAGTGTTTTGTTGACGGTTGGCCCGATGGTCTGTCGGGTTTGCGACGGTTTGTCAGGCTGACCGTCACAGCTTACCAAAAACTAATATATGATTCAGCTTTCCGACGGTTGGCCCAACGGTCCATCAAGTAATTGACGGTCTTCCAATCCGTCCATCAGTTGATTCAAGTTTCTTAATTTTTTAGCATTAGGTTGACGGCCGATTCGATGGTTTGCCATTTTCTTGATAGTCCGCCAACTCGACCGTCCAGCCTTATCCAAAATGTTTGACATTTTGACATGGCTTTGACGGTTCAATGATAGCTCCGTTAACCTCCTCATAACTGTAAGACTCCCTTGTTTTAGTGTTTTTAGTCCTGCACACTCCACAAACACATCAGATTGTACAAAAATAACAAATAAACTTTGATTAAGATTACAACAACACTTGGTGGGTTGCCTCCCATTAGCGCCTGATTTAATATCACAGAACGGCGTAGTTATATTGATTACTAAGACTTCATCAAGATAGATAGTATCTATGTATTTTATCGAGACCATTGGACCAATATACAACTTTAGTCATGGCCTATTCACTTTGAAGACATTTTCGTCTTCGTTTATAAGTTCGACTACTCCAGACGAGTAGACTTGATTAACTTGAAATGGGCTAGACCATTTTGATTTTAACTTACTCGAGAACAACTTTAGTATGGAGTTAAAGAGAAGAACCCAATCACCATTCTAAAATTCATGCTTTGCAATCTTCCGGTCATGATACTTCTTCATCTTCTCCTTGTAAAGATCAACTATTTCATATGCACCAAGAGAGAAATCATCCATGTCATTCAGCTGTCCCAATCTCAACTGCGCTGCCTCATTCCAGTTTAAATTTAGCCTCCTAAGTGCCCACAATGCCTTATGCTCCAATTTAATTGATAAATGACATGCCTATCCATAAATAAATTGGTACGGTGACATGCCGATTGGTGTCTTGAAAGCTGTTTTGTATGCCCATAAGGCATCATCAAGCTTTATAGACCAGTTTTGTCTGCTAGCATTCCCTGTTTTAGAAAGTATGGCTTTGATCTCTATATTCGAAATCTCCACTTGCCTACTAGTTTGTGGGTGGTAGGGAGTCACTACTTTATGTTTCTTTACACCATACTTTGCTAAGGCAGCTCAAAACATACGATTGCAAAAGTGAGATCCACCGTCACTTATAAAGGCGCGTGGCACCCCAAATCGAGAGAAAATGTTCCGTTTAAGGAACACAACTACTCTCTTCCCTTCGTTGTCAGCCAAATCAATGGCTTCAAACTATTTTGATACATAATCAACAACAACTAGAATGTATTTCATCCTATATGAGCTCACGAAGGGCCCCATAAAGTTGATGCCCTAAACGTCAAATAATTCTACCTCTATCATCTTTGTCAATGGCATCCCATGGTGCTTAGAGATTGAACCCTGCCTCTGACATTGGTGACATCCTATCACAAACTCATAAGCATCTTTGAACAAAGTCAGCCAATAGTAGCCTCTTTGTAGCACATTTCTAGCAATATGGTCACCGGCATAGTGACCTCCAACCTAGGAAACATGATATGCTTCCAGTATACTCAACATATCTACTTCTGGAACATATCTCCTTATGATATTGTCAGTGAATTGCCGAAACGGATATGGCTCATCCCAAAAGTAATGTGTCACATCATAAAGAAATTTCTTTCTTTGATTATAAGAATGATTTTCCGGAATTACCTTGCTCACCACATAGTTTGCGAAATCAGCATACCAAGGTATTTTCTCCATAACAGCTGCAAAGATTTCCTCATCCGGAAATGCATCATTGATCTCAATTTCATCTCTAATTGCTTCCTCACAAGCCTAGACAGATGATCCGCAACTTAGTTTTCGCAACCCTTTCTATATTTGACTTCGAAGCCAAATTCTTGAAGCAGCATCACCCATCTAATCAACCTTGGTTTTGCATTCTTTTTCGCCATCAAATATCTCAAGGCTGCATGGTCAGTGTGGACCACCACCTTGATTCCTAGCAAATAAGCCCTGAACTTCTCAAAAGCATAGACTACTGCAAGAAGTTCCTATTATGTAAAGATGTAGTTCTTTTGATCTCCATTTAGTGCTTTGCTGGCATAATAGATTGGATGAAACAATTTTTCCTTCTTTTGTCCCAGCACCGCTCCAAGGGCCACACCCCTTGCATCACACATTATCTCAAATGGTTTTGAACAATCTAGTGCAACGATGATAGGAGCATCAACCATCTTCCCTTTAAGGAATTCAAATGCCTTCAAGAAATCATTATCAATGAAGAACTTAGCTTTCTTCTCCAAAAGTTTGCAAAGTGGGTTTGCAATCTTTGAGAAATCCTTTATTATCCTCCAGTAATAGCCAGCATGACCAAGGAAACTATGCACTCCCTTCACTGAGATGGGAGGTGTTATCATCTCAACAACCTCAACCTTAGCTCGAACGACTTCTATTCTCTTTGCTGAAATTTTGTGTTTGAGAACAATGCTCTCCTTCACCATGAAATGGCGTTTCTCCCAATTAAGCACAAGGTTGAACTCCTTACACCACTTCAAGGCTCTATTGAGATTCACCAAACACAACTCAAACAAATCTCCTACCAAAGAAAAATCATCCATAAAGACCTCCAAGGTGTCTTCAACCATATCTGAGAAAATAGACATCATGTACCGTTAAAAGGTAGCGGGTGCATTACACAATCTAAACGACATCATCTTGAACGCAAAAGTGCCATACGGGCATATGAATGTCGTCTTCTCCTAAATTTCAGAAGAAATAGGAATCTGATTGTAACCAGAATAAACATCCAAGAAATAATACCACCCCCTTCCCACCAACTGATCAAGCATTTTATCCATAAAAGGCATTGGGAAGTGGTCCTTTAAAGTCCATAAGTTGAGTTTGCGATAATCCATGCAAACCCTCCACCCAGTCATAGGCCATAGTGGAATCAACTCATTCTTTTCGTTTGCAACAACAGTCATGCCCCCTTTCTTGGGCACACATTAAGCTGGACTTACCCATTTACTATCGAAAATAGGGTAAACCACTCCTGCATCTAGCCACTTAATAATTTTCTTCTTAACCACCTCTTATATCGGTGGATTAAGACGCGTTGGTGCTCAATGTTCGGAGTGCAGTCTTCCTCAAGTTGTATCTTATGAGTGGAGATGCTAGGGGGAATACCAATAATATCTGCAATCTTCCAACCTATTGCTCTTTTGTACCTCCAAAACATAGAAATAAGTTCTTCCACCTGCTGCTCACCCAAATCATCCACAATAATCATGGGTAGCGTGTTTCCATTGCCCAAAAACACGTACCTCAAATGTTCTGGAAGCTCCTTCAACTGCAACACTGGTGGCTCTTCAATTAATGGATTAGTCGTCGATGTTGGTCAATTTTTTAGATCAAGATCTAGCTTCTTAGGAGCATAAGAGTATGATACCATTACTGTCAAAGTACAAACAGTCTCCTCATACTCCTCAATTCCTTCACAATCAAAATTTATCAGCACTGCAGCTAAAGGATCTACAAAAAATTTCTCCTCTACCGGCACCTCCTGCTCATCCTCATAATAGACATCAACAATAGAAAACACACTCATCTCCTTATGCTGATTCATAGATTGGAAAACATCAAATCACACTACTTTATCATTCAGCCCGAATAAGAGCTTATTAGCTCATAAATCAATAAGGACGCTTCCAGTTGGGAGGAAAGGTCGACCTAAGATTATGGGCCCCTCAAAGTCCACCTCACAATCTATAATAACGAATTTTGGTGGAAATATGAAGCTAGACACCTTCACTAACACATCATACAAAATACCAATAGGTCTCTTTACCGACCTATCCACCATCACACGTTGAATATTTATGGGTGTGAGATCTCCCTAACCAAACTTTTTATTAACAGTCAGTGGCATCAGATTGATGCTCGCTCCCAAATCACATAAGGCCTTTGCAAAATCAAGAGACCCAATTGTACAGGGAATGGTGAATGCTCTTGGGTCTGCCATCTTCTGTACCAAAGGTCTTGTTGAAATAGAACTACAATGATAGAGATTATACACTGATTTTTAGCTTACTGCTTTATTATTCATCACAAGATCTTTCATAAATTTAGCATATCCTGGCATCTGCTCAAGTACCTCCACCAAGGGCATATTCACTGTCAGTTGCTTTAACATTGCCATGAATTTACTAAACTTTGAATCGCCAACCTTCTTCTTTAATCTATGAGGAAAGGGAGGAGGTGGTTTTGGTAGAGAAATAACCACTGTGTCCTTTTTCTTGTCTTTCCCTTTTTCCAATCCATCAACCTGCTGATGATTAGAAGGAACATCACTGTTATCCTGCTTCTCAAACTCCACAGGATTACCTTCTTCAAGCTCTACATCTTCTTATATCACCTCTTCAATAATAGACTTGCCCACAAAAGGGCTTGGTAATACCTTACCACTCCGTATGGTAATTGCCATGCAAGAGCCATCATTTTGAGGATTCTGAACTGTATCACTTGGCAAAGTTCCACTCTTTCTCTGATTCAATGCTGCTGAGAGTTGTCTCATTTGCTGCTCTAACTGTTTAATAGAAATAGAGTGTGAGTTTACCAACTGACTCATGGAAGACAAATTACTCTTCATAGTAGTTACCCCAGAGTTGGTAGCCTCAACTCCCTTTAATAATTTCTCCATCATGTCCTCCATGGACATCTTGCAAGAGCTAGTTGCAGCATTATCTCTACTTTCAGGAGGTACATATAGTCCACTCCTATCATTCTTGCTCTTCCAGTTTCCTTGATCCCTATCCTTGTAACCAGCCTTGTCGTAATAGTTTTGTCCTTGATTTCCTTGGCTATTGCCTCAGAAACCCCCTGATTATTTAGATAGTTTTCCTCTTCTTCTGAATCAGAGTCAGCTCTACCTAGGGATACAACAACTTTTACCTTCTCTATTTTTCAAAACAATAGATGCATAGTCAGCAAATCCATTGGTGTCTTTAATTGTGCCATATCCTGGTCACGTTCCTCCTCCTTATTGCATTGCTCTACAGTCAAACCACTAGACACAGTAGGGTTTGCTACCATAGAATCCCTGGTATGCCAAGCTCTACTCTGTTTGGTCATCCGATCAATCATCTCTGAAGCTTCTAGAAAAGTAAGATCAACAAAAGACCTTCCTGTAGCATTATCCATAACTGTCTTCGTAATAGAGTTTAGAGTTCTATATAGAGTCTCCATCAAATTTCATCCGTCATACTTGAAGGCATTTCATTCACTTTACAAAATATCTCATCTCAAATCAATACCTTGATTAGGGAAAATCTTTGCAATTTAACCATTTAGGAAAATAGATTATAGGGAAGGAAAATAAGCATTTAATTTCAAAATTAGAAAGGCAAGGGAGGTTCTCATAACCGACATAAATCATGCGAGCTACATGGAGTCCAACATTTTGTCCTCCTAAGAAAGAGACCCCACGTTAGGGAGAAGAATCATACTCTTGCCAAGGAGTATAACCTAGGTCTAGTGATCACTAAACGAAACTCGGCCTCGGGCTCAATCATAATCATCATAAACTCGGCCTCAGGCCCAACCTATGGTGGCACGTAGTTTTGGGGTAAAAGACCATAGTAACTTACCCGGTCGGTGCTAAATACTACTCCCTTTAGATTATCTGCGCTCATCTCATAAAAATCCACTTTTAGAACAATCTCATGGTTCACCATGAACCCATTAATCAAATCAATAATCTCGTATAGTAAAGTGGATTTAAAAGCTTTCGGACCATTAGGTCAATTCAATTTTCAACCATCTCAAAATACTCAAATTGTGGGTACTTATAGCACAAGAGTTCATAATTTCATAAGTCTCGAATAGGGCTTACTAACCCATAGTTCAATTTCAAGTTAAAGCTTATCAAAAGCATAATATATAGAATATAGATTCATAAGTCATGTGGAAATTTAGAAATTTCAGCAATTCATCTCAAAATCTCAATGTAGTCATATGCTTCAATATCTCAACATTTCAAATATAAGCTTCTCAAAGAGTAAAGTCATGGGGTTTATCTAGCTGTAAAAACTCAAGAAAACATGTAGAAATCATGCCATTTAACTATGAATTCATGAGAAATATCAACATAATGCATTCAATAAATATGGGTGAAAACCCCAATTCAAACTCATGTAAAACCCCCATAATTTCAGCAAAATCATGATGTAAATAAACATTTTGGGCACAAGGGTGAAAGGGTTACCCTTGTTCAAAACCCCACATACCTTGAATTTGAGGCTTTAGAAGAACTCTCACTTTTGGAACTCTACTCTTTCTCTAGAATGAGGGTTCTTGAGACCCTTCACTTGGGAACCTAGAATCTTGACTCAATTTAACAAATCCATGGTGGATTCTTGAGATTTATGGAAGAGGTTTTGAGTTTTTAGGGTTCTTGTCGAGAGGATACTTGATAAAACCCTCATAGAATGCTTGCAAATGGGTTTAATCTAGTGTTTCCATGATTTTATAGGCTTGGAAAAAGGTCCAAAATGACCTTTTAATCATCTGTACGAAACTAGAAAAATTGAACTTGAACCCAATTTCGAAGGCCTCCGCGACGCGCCACTAATCGCGTTGGCTCTCTGGAAAATGACAATTGGGAAATTGACAGCCTCCGCGATGCGGAGCCATGCATTTTCTCACTAGTTGGGACCTAGGACTCCTCCGCGATGCACCACTATCGCAGAGTCCCACTGGAAATTGATAATTTATAAATGCACCCTCTCCGCGACGCGCTAGGCTTTCAAATGATGCAGTTTTTACGCCGAAGGCTTAAATTGGCCATAACTTCTTACCCGAGTGTCCGATTTGGGAAAATCTTATATCGATGGACTACTTATCAGATTTCCCACGTGATAAATTAGGTAAATTCTACATGGTTAGCATGATACTCACTTAGGAATCCACTTCTCAATCTATTAGGGCCAGAATCACGTCTCACTCGACACACCCTAAGGCTCAAACTATGAGGGAACTTTGCGGGACCTTACAATAACTCCCCCTTGGGAACATTCATCCTTGAATGTAGTGAGTTAGGCTAGGAACAAAGGAAAACAGAGTACAAACATCCAAAAAAAGGACTAAACGGTTCAAGGTCTCTCTAAACTCATGAATACTCCGAAAAATACACGAACTCATACAAGAATAGATGCATAGCTGAACTTTAGATTAGAAAAGCTTTATCGAGAAAGAATAGTACCTTCGGATTGATCTGAACTTGTGGAAAAGAGGTGCGGGTATTTGGCTCGCATGTTAGCTTCCGCCTCCCAAGTAGAATCCACAACGGACTTGTTCCGCGACAAAACTTTGACCAAGGGAACTTCTTTGTTCCTTAGTCTACGGATCTGAAAATCTAGGATCTCCACGGGAAACTCATCGAAGGAAAGGCTATGTTGAATATCAACACTCTCTGAAGGATCAACCACAACGAAATCTCCAATATGCTTCTTAAGCATGGAGACATGAAAGATAGGATGAACGGAGGACAACTCCGAGGGAAACTCAACCTCATAAGACACTTTACTAACATGGATAAAGACTCTATACGGGACAACATAACGGGGACTAAGCTTTCCCTTCCTACCAAACCTTTTTACCCCTTTCATGGGTGAAATCTTCAAGTACATGAAATCACCTACCTTAAACTCAAGATCTCTCCTCCTCACATCAGCGTAAGACTTTTGATGACTCTGAGCGGTGTTTAACCTTTCTATATTCAACTTAACTTTCTCCATAGCCTCGAACACTTCATCAGGCCCACATGCGGCAGCTTCACCTACCTCGAACCAACCTACGGGTGATCTACCCCTCCTACCATACAAAACCTCAAATGGTTCCATCTCAATACTACCTTGGAAACTATTGTTATAGGCAAACTCTATCAATGGCAAATGATCATCCCAACTTCCTTTGAAATCAAGAGCGCACGCCCTCAACATATACTCTAGGGTATGAATGGTCCTTTCAGCCTGACCATCTGTTTGCGGGTGAAAAGATGAGCTTAAAAGAACTTGGGTGCCACGACCCTGCTGAAATGCCCTCCAAAACTGAGAAGTAAATTGAGTACCCCTATCCGAAATGATAGATAAGGGAACTCCATGTAGTATGAACAAGTACCAGACATACAATCTAGCATAATTCTCAGCCGTATAAGATGTATGCACGGGCAAGAAATGTGCGGACTTAGTCAACGTATCCACAACAACCCAAATAGAATCATGGTGATGACGCGAAAGAGGCAACCCGGTTATGAAGTCTATATTCACTATCTCCCACTTCTAAGTGGGTATACTAAACTCTTGCATCACACCACCTGGTCTTTGGTGCTCTACTTTAACCTGTTGACACGTCGCACACTTTGCTACAAACTCGGCAATGTCTTTCTTTATGCCGTTCCACCAATAGATTTCCCGCAAGTCGCGATACATCTTGGTAGTACCGGGATGAATGGCATAACGTTCACCATCCGCTTCACCCATAATCCTCCGCCTTAAATCATCAACACACGGAGCACACAACCTACCATGCACCCTCAACACACCATCTCCCCCTTGGGAGAAAACCTTGACCTTTTGGTCCTTAACTGACTCCTTCAGTTTGACCAAACTAGGATCCCTATCCTGCTTCTCCTTCACTTTCGAAACTAAAGAAGATTCGGAACTACTCTGCACCAACGTACTCCCCTCCGCTGAATTAAGCAATCTAACACCCAACCTAGCAAGAAAATGAACATCATGAGCTAACTCTCTCTTACCTTCCTCAATATGTGCAATACTACCCATGGACAATATGCTAAGGGCATCCGCCACCACATTCGCCTTGCCCGGGTGATACAACACACTCATATCACAATCTTTCAAAAACTCTAACCACCTCCTCTACCTAAGATTCAACTCCTTCTGGGTAAACACGTACCCTTTGGATATGTCCCCATCATACTTTTGGCATTTGAGAAGTCAAAGAAACACAAGAGGCAACCCTACTGGTGAAACTAAAAACTAAATAGTAATAGGAAAAAATGAGGCAACGTCAAGCTAAAATAGTGAAGTGAAAATTAAAGCAAGAACTTAGTTGAGAAATCAGTGGATCAAACCATAAGCAACATACTAGTTGAAACAGTAGGTTGAAAATTAACTAACTGTCATGACCTGAACTAGGGCCTGGCCGTGATGGACATCCTGAACCATGAAGGCCCGAAATGCCCTTCTCTATCTGGTAATCATGCACAACATTCATATAAATAAAGAAGATGCGGAAACATAATCAGCTACGGAAACATGGTAAAATTCTAAATTCAACATAAGTATGAGAACTGTAGTGCAACTACATCTAAATAACATCTGACTCAGTCTGCAAAATCTCTACTACATGAAAATCTGACAACTGTCTGAAAACTGGAACAAGGCCCGCAGTAGACCAAAATGATAATAAGAGACAAAATCTGAAAGACGGGCCTTCTAGAATAGAGAAGGATCCAAATTTTCAAAGCAAAAACCACAACAGCTAACTCAAGATCACGGGTCGGGTAGTTCTTTTCATGTGGCTTCAACATGGACACCATAAAGATAGTGTCTAAATTTTCAAAGAAAAAACCACATCAGCTAACTCAAGATCATGGGTCGGGTAGTTCTTTTCATGCAGCTTCAACTGTCTAGAGGCATAGGCTATAACCTTACCCCTTTGCATCAACACACAACTCAAACCAACTCTAGAGGCATCACAATACACCACAAAATCATCAGTACCATCAGGCAAAGTCAACACAGGGGCTGAAGTGAGTCGAGTCTTCAACTCCTGAAAACTCTTCTCACAGGAATCGTACCACTGGAATTTAACCTTCTTTTGGGTCAACCGGGTCATATGAGATGTAATGGAACAGAAACCCTTAACAAAACAATGGTAATAGCCCACTAGACCCAAGAAACTTCTAATGTCAGACGGAGGGATAGGTCTAGTACAGTTTCTCACAGCTTCTGTCTTTTGGGAATCATTTCTAATACCCTCAGCTAAAATAACATGACCCAGGAAGACTACATACCTTAGAAAAAATTCACACTTACTGAATTTGGCAAACAACATGTGATCTCTAAGAGCTTGCAAGACAATTCTAAAAGGAGCTGCATGGTCATTCTCATCACGGGAGTACACAAAGATGTCATCTATGAAGATAATGAAGAACGTATCAAGATATTGCTTGAACACTCGATTCATGCGGTCTATGAAGGCTGCTGGGGCATTGGTTAGCCCGAAAGACATAACCAGAAACTCAAAATGACCATAATGGGTTCGAAAGGTTGTCTTTGGAATATCACATTCTCTCACCTTAAGATGATGATAGCCGGATATAAGGTTTATCTGTGAGAAATAACTTGCACCTTGGAACTGATCAAAAAGGTCATCAATTCTTGGAAGAGGATACTTATTTTTTATGGTGACTTTGTTGAGTTGATAGTAGTCAATGCACATACGCAAAGATCCATCTTTCTTTCGCACGAACAAGACGGGTGTGTCCCAAGAAGAAATGCTGAGCCTAATGAAACCTTTAACTAAGATATCTTTGAGTTTTTCCTTCAGCTCCTTGAGTTCTGCAGGTGCCATATGATATGGCGGAATAAAAATAGGACGAGTGTCTAGAAGAAGGTTAATTCTGAACTCTATCTCTCTATCGGGAGGTACCCCTGGGAGATCTTCCGGAAAGACATCGGAGAACTCATTAACAACAGCAACCGATTGGATGGTTAGAGTCTCGGACTTAGTGTCCTTGACCCTAACTAGGTGGTAGATACAACCTTTGGATATAAGCTTTATGGCTTTGATATAGGAGATAAAATGACTCTTGCGAGATACCAAACTCCTCGACCACTCAAACACTGGTTCATCAGGAAACTGAAACTTGACCACACAGTTACGAAAATCTATAGATGCATAATAAGAATGAAGCCAATCCATACCCAGAATGAGGTCAAAATCTATCATGTCTAACTCTATCAAATCCACAAGTATGACTCCATGAAGCACAATAACAGGGCAATTTCTATATACTCGTTTAGCAATAATAGACTCTCTGACAGGTATAGAAACTAGAAAAGGCTCGAAGATCTTTTTGGGACTCATTTTCAAATTCACAGCTAAAAGTGGGGTCACATAAGAGGGATTTGACCTGGTGTCCAACAACCCATACACATCAAGACAAAAGACACGGAGCATACCAGTAACAACATCAAGGGAGTCCTCCTGCTACAGATGGGGTGGCAAGGCATAGAACCTATTCTGGTGCTGACTGCCAGCGGTGCTAGAAGAAGCGCCCTGAGCAGGGGTGGGACAAAGTACTAGATATGGGGAACTAGCAGCCTATGCCTAAGGTCGGGAATCTCTGTTCCCCGGCCTAGCATGGGGGCAATCTCTAAGTCTGTGGCCATGCTTGCCACAACCAAAACAACCCCTCACATCTCTGAAAGACTCCCCAAGGTGATTCGTACTATATTTAGCACAAGAAAGATAACGGGTCCTGTTACCAACACTGTTCTGTGGCCCAGACATAAAAGACCTGCTCTCTTGCTCTGACCTACCTCTAGTTATGGGAGCACTAGATGAAGAAGGAACTGGAATAGGTGGACGTCTCTAAAATTGAGGGTGGCTCCCTCTAAGGAGTCTAGGCCGGCTAAAATCGTGCTGATCAAATGTAGTCCTCTTGTTACCCCTCAATATCTCTCTCTCTAAGCTTATCTGCCTCCATCTGTTGGGCATGAGCCATCAACCTAGCAAGATCTATATCCTTATGCAATATCGCAGATCTACACTCCTTCATTACCATCCCAGAAACACCGGTCACAAACTTACTCATACCAGCCCGAGTGTCAGAAATCAAATCCGGAGCATACTTGGTCAACTTATTGAACTTCAAGAAATACTCCTTAACAGTCATGGAACCTTGCCTCAAGTTTATAAACTCCTCAATCTTAGCCTCCCTCATCTCAAGCATAAAGAACTGATCCAAGAAGGCATCTTGGAATAATTTCCAAGTCATAGGAGCGACATTCTCACCTCTACCCTTCTTCCATGATACAACCCAATCATAAGCAATGTATTTCAATCTATAGGATGCCAACACAACACTCTCTTCTTCCAAAACCTGCATTACATCAGTGATCTTCCTCACCTCTTCCAAGTACAACAAAGGGTCCTCGTCTGTCTTGGACCCATAGAACTCAGGCGGATTCATCCATATAAAGTAATAAATCCTAGCCGTGGCTACATCACCACCCTGCTGATTAGCAATTGGGACCTGGTTATTGGCCCTAACATTTGCGGTGAACGCTTGGACTAATGCCTGAAAGGCCTCCCTAAACTTAGAAAGGAACACCATCTCATTCAAAGGATCAATAGGTAGGGGTTGCTCATCATTATTTCCGCGGACATTCGCTCTTCGAGGAGGCATTTTCTGAAAATAGAAGAGCACGGATCATTAGATAAGAGGGACAACTGTAGGCACGATAGAATCTGAAAGAAGAAACAACTTTTTCCTAAAATATCTCGTAGCCTCTTGTTCATAGATATGGCGCGCTACACACCGATAATCAAGACTCTACTCAACGCGTCTTGTCAGACTCCCTGGGACTCCTTAGAAACCTTAGGCTCTGATACAAAGTTTGTAACGACCCAAAATTGCCTCCCGGGACGTCACATGGTGCTTAAGGCTACAAGTAACCCCAAGCTAACCCTTAGAGCTGGTTTCTACCCAAAAACACCCAATTCAAGATAAGGATAGACTTAAACACTCATATATCCATATCACAAGAAAGGAAATAAGAAAGGATAATTGGTTCATATGACCACAACATAGAGAAATCTAAACAAAACCACAATACTGATCCCTCTAAACATATCACTAGTCTGATACTAGTCTGACAAAGCCTCTATGAATCAAAATCTAGAGAGACATTGGGATAGGCCCCAACCGACTCGAAATGAACTGAAGATAAAACATAGTCTCTCAAGTACGGTAAATATCTGAAGATCGGTCCTAAAATCATGAGGACTCACAACTGTAGAAAATATAGGCAAGGTACTCGAAGAATCACGGGCGAGGCTGGGACTGAGCACCTGAACCTACATTATGACACAATGTAGCACATAGACATATATGTGGATCAGTACTTTAGAATGTATTGAGTATGCGGGGGTGCATGCATATGTATAAAGTAGCAACGATATTTTCATCAATCAAATCATGTATGCATAATGAGATGACTCACATAGCTAGAACAAGTGTAAAATATGAAACTCATAAGTCATGTAGAATGAAGCATGCAACACAATCTCGTGAGTCATCATTATTTAACTTCAAAATTGGAAACCTTCTCTTACTCTCAATGCCCAAAGGCTAAGGAATTTCAAACCACACTTTCAAGTCATGCATATATCTCAAGAGAGTAAAAGTTCTTCAATGCTCAACACTTCCCAATCATTTAGTGACTCATATACTTGGAATTCGAAAACATAAATCTTGAAAACATACTTGAAGGCATTTCATTTACTTTACAAAATATCTCATCTCAAATCAATACCTTGATTAGGGAATATCTTTGCAATTCAACCATTTAGGAAAATAGCTTATAGGGAAGGAAAATAAGCATTTAATTTCAAAGTTTGAAAGGAAAGAGAGGTTCTCGTAACCAACATAAACCATGCGAGCTACATGGAGTCCAATGTTTTGTCCTCCTAAGGAAGAGACCCCATGTTGGGGAGGAGCGTCATACTCTTGCCAATGAGTATAACCTAGGTCTAGTGATCACTAAATGAAACTCAGCCTCGGGCCCAATCATAATCATCATAAACTCTGCCTCAGGCCCAGCCTATGGTGGCACGTAGTTTTGGGGTAAGAAATAGTAGTAACTTACCCGTTCGGTGCTAAATACTACTCCCTTTATATTATCTACGCTCATCTCATAAAAATCCACTTTAAGAACAATCTCATAGTTCACCATGAACCCATTAATCAAATCAATAATCTCGTATAGTAAAGTGGATTTAAAAGCTTTCGGACCATTAGGTCAATTCAATTTTCAACCATCTCAAAATACTTAAATCATGGGTACTTATAGAACGAGAGTTCATAATTTCATAAGTCTCAAATATGGATTACTAACCCATAGTTCAATTTCAAGTTAAAGCTTATCAAAATCATAATATATAGAATATAGATTCATAAATCATGTGGAAATCTGGAAATTTCAGCAATTCATCTCAAAATCTCAATGTAGTCATATGCTTCAATATCTCAACATTTCAAATATAAGCTTCTCAAAGAGTAAAGTCATGGGGTTTATCCAACTGTAAAAACTCAAGAAAACATGTAGAAATCATGACATTTAACTCTCAATTCATGAGAAATATCAACATAATGCATTCAATAAATATGGGTGAAACCCCCAATTCAAACTCATGTAAAACCCCCATAATTTCAGCAAAATCATGATGTAAATAAATATTTTGGGCACAAGGGTGAAAGGGTTACCCTTGTTCAAAACCCCACATACCTTGAATGTGAAGCTTTAGAAGAACTCTCACTTTTGGAACTCTACTCTTGCTCTAGAATGAGGGTTCTTGAGACCCTTCACTTGGGAACCTAGAATCTTGACTCAATTTAGAAAATTCATGGTGGATTCTTGAGATTTATGGAAGAGGTTTTGAGTATTTAGGGTTCTTGTTGAGAGGATACTTGATAAACCCTCATAGAATGCTTGCAAATGGGTTTAATTTAGTGTTTCCATGATTTTATAGGCTTGGAAAAAGGTCCAAAATGCCCTTTTAAACATCTGTGCAAAACTGGAAAAATTGAACTTGAACCCAATTTCGAAGGCCTCCACGACACGCCACTAACTGCGTTGTCTCTCTGGAAAATGACAATTGGGAAATTGACAGCCTCCGCGACGTGAAGCCATGCATTTTCCCACTGGTTGGGATGTGGGACTCCTCCACGACGTGCCACTATCACGGAGTCCCACTGGAAATTAATAATTGCTAAATGCACCCTCTCCGCGATGCATTAGGCTCTCAAATGACATAGTTTTTACGAA
Organism: Capsicum pubescens; assembly: GCA_030864215.1. Classification (NCBI taxonomy): domain Eukaryota; kingdom Viridiplantae; phylum Streptophyta; class Magnoliopsida; order Solanales; family Solanaceae; genus Capsicum; species Capsicum pubescens. Next base: position 224,658,807 of record CM061540.1, on the reverse strand, counting down.
AAAGGCTTAAATTGGCCATAACTTCTTAACCGAGTGTCCGATTTGGGAAAATCTTATATCGATGGAAAGCTTATCAGATTTCCCACGTGATAAAAAGTTGAAATTAGGGAAATTCTACATGTTTATCACAATACTCCATTAAGAATCCACTTCTCAATATTTTAGGGATGGAATCACGTCTCACTCGACACACCCTAAGGCTTAAACTATGAGGGAAATTTTTGGGACCTTACAGATCATCTCCAGGAAGACCACCAAATAACCCCTTAAGATGAAGGAGTTGAATCATCGTACGGGTAATATTGAATTTAGCTCCAGGTACTAAATGTGAAGGAATGATAGCTCCAGTTGCACCTGCTCCATCCATTCCATCTCTGTCATCATTCAGATTAAACTACACTGGTTGACGCTCTTGCCTCACCCTGAAGAGGCGATTTCTATTTACATTATGGTTTACCGATGCAGCCATATTCTATACACACCTTGGGTTAACAGGTTCTAACAAATCATCATCACCCAAATCATCATCGTCAAGATTAGGATGACGCACCGAATGACTGTCATTCTGTTGATTAATTTGAGATCTAGCCAGAGTGGCTAGTGTTTTAGCGTCTTGGGGGTCTGCCATTCTACCAATTAACTGCGGTTCCGGATGTACTGGTAATAATGGTGCACCCAATCTCTGTGTACTTGGCATACATAATACTATCCTGTACAGAACAAAAATAATAAACAAAAGTAAAATTTAGGAAACTTGACCAAAGATCAATTAACAAACACAAACTTAATTGACAACCACATTCCCCGACAATGGTGCTAAAATTTGATACACCTAAATTACACCTCTCTTATGAGAGAGTAAGCAGTCGCTGTCAAATATAGAACCCAACTAAGTTTGGTGTCGAGTCCAATGGGGAATACTGTGTTCACTAAGTATTGTGATTGTTATTTGTAACACCTCGAGTCTGGTACCCCAGACGCTATATGGTGCTCATAATCCCAAAGGACCACAAGCTAACCCTTGACTGATATCTGTAACTGAGCACTGAATAATACATTGTAAAAATGTGGAAAACTGATGGAAAACTTGCCATAAGGTTCACACATTTGAAATACAACTAAAAACTAAATACTAATACAACTGTCTTAACATCTAGTCTGAAAAACTCTAGTCTGAAAGACTCTAACTGTCTAAATAAGGAGTTGATTAGGACAATCTCCCAACTAACTCCATCTACTAAAAATACTGAATCTAATGCAATAAAGTGAAATAAGAACCATCCCCAAATGATGAGGACTAACTGCTATGTACTGCTGCTGGCTGAATCTGGAATGCTAAGAGTGCTCTAGAGCTTGTTCTTTTGAACCTATGGTATAAAACACCATTGCGCAAGTAAGTATGCGTTAGTACATGAGAATGTACTGGTAATCTAAATGAGGTAAGGCTAAATACAAAGGCTCATATGCATTAACTATAGCTGACTAAATAACATAAGTATACTAAATGAGGAATTACATGAAGGAATGCATAAACTATAACTGAAGTCATAGTAACACTGAATACTGAGTTTAACTAACTGGATCATTGATAACTGGGTTTACTGATGCTGAATTCTAAATACTAATTTACTGACATTTGAGTTTACTAACACAGGGATACTGAATAACTGAGTCTACTGATATTGATCTAAGAGTTTTTCTAATATTGTTTCAGTTTATCTTAGATCAGTCCTATCTAGCGGGTGATCTTTGAATCTACTGATACTGATTCTGATTGATTGTACCTAAGATTAGTCCTATCTAGCGGGTGAATCTCTAGATGATGAAAATAATTGACTGTATTTGAGATTAGTCCTATCTAATGGGCGATCTCTAAATTCTATGGAACTATCTAACTTCCTTACTGAGCTGAGTGACTATAACTAATAGTCTTGATTTCTGTAATACTGCACTGAGTTCTTTTACTGAGACTGAATCTGAAACTGAGACTATGGAAGGTAGTCTTCTAACCGACATGCACCAAATCTGAACTAGTGGGGTCCAACCTATACCTCAGATGGAAGGGTGTCAGTACCGTGCCACGGGTAAAGACAACTGCTATGGAGTCAATCCTAATCTAGCGGGTGACCCCTGAGATCAGTCCTGTACTAGCGGGTGATCCTCGAGTATGTCAGTCCTATCTAATGGGTGACATCTTATACCTACACTGGCTACGTAGTTTCGGAACTTAGGGATTGCTTCTAAGGATCTTAATCCTATCTAGCGGGTGAGCCCCTATCCCTAGAATCGCTCGGTGCTGAATCCTACTCCTAATTGATAGACACTAAACTAATTTCCTAGTTCATACTAGGATTGAATAAACTATTACTGATCGTACTGATAAACTAAACTAAAATGATCTTTCTGAGTTCCATTGACTGGTGGAATACTACTGAATTCTATTATTTGACTAAATTTTACTGAGTTTTTAGACTGAATACTTGAATACTACTGAGGTCTGAACTGAATACTGAACTGGAATAGACTGATACTGAGATTACTGAGTCTCTCTAAGTTCTGTAACTGACTGAGTTCTACTGATCATGGCACGACTGAGATTATCTTGAAAAATGACACTGACTCTAGACAATCAGCTAAATTATCGGGTATTAAATACACCCAGGACTTGATAACATAAATAAATAAGGCATGATAATTCTTGAATAACATTAAAATAGTCTATCATTCACAATAAAATCAAGGTGGCATCTCTTCAAGTACTTGGAAGTCTTAAGCATGTAAACGTATAGGGATGTATACCAATGTCTCATAATTCATTCATTAAGGAATGCACATAAATAGGAATGTATGCAACATATCATAATTCATTCACTAAGGCCTTTCAACAAACACTTGACATGCATTAACTTATACATAATTAGGGATTTTATGCTAGCATGATATAATGACTCTATTTCCTTCATATAAGCATTTTATCAAACATATGAGGAGCATACTTTGGTAATTCAACAATAAATACATCCAATTAACATGGATACATCAATAAACTTGACTCTTAAAGGGGTTTGTCATGAAAATTATGCAAATCATCACATGCTAGGACTAAATCATGAAACTTGTAATCTAGAATATGAATCACAACTTAACAATAACATAAACATGGACTTCAACTCACATAAATCATGAAAAATCATAAATATTCAATCTTTATAATTTGAAAAGGGTTCTTGAACTTCTTGGGTGGAAGGGACCCAAGAATCAACATCTAACATACCTTAGTTCTTGATTTTAGGAAGATTGGCGGAGAGACTCTTGAATTTGGATCTTCAATTGGAAAATCCTAACTTGTTCTTGAGAGAAACTGAGAGAATAAAGTATATATTAAGGAAAAATAGGGGTGAATCTCCTGTTATAGGGTTATATAGGGGTGTGAAATTGACCTAAATACCCCAATGGACATGGATTTTAAAAAGCTTACGGTTTTCAACGCGATACTCGATGCGTCGAGCCATGATCGCGCCAAGACTCCATACTTTTGACTGGAAAATCTTTCACAATATTAACCAACGCGATAGGTAACACAGTGCACCTGGATCACGTTGGTCTACTATTTTGGGACACCAAACATGGTCTAAACGCGATCCAAAAAATCCTAAACTCATCTAGGAACACCTAATGACATAGATGATCATGAATCAACTTAAAAATCAATATTTAAGGGTCGTATGGGTCGAGAAATAAGATTTCCAACTTATAAAGGCTAAAAATATTCTAAGTGTAAACACTTAGCTGAAGTTTCTAAGTCTGGGACCTCTTTTTAAGCTTTAATGAACTGAGTAAAGTTTGGAATTTCATGGGGTCTTACATTATTAGAATGTTGATCAAAGGTTTCTGAATAAGAGAAGTTTTGATTTATAAATTGTATTCTAGGTAATTGTAATAGAGTTTTTTCAACTAATGATTCTTTCTGCTAGTAATAATTCAATGATATTAAACAAACTTGAGTTATGGTTACCAAGATGTTTAAACAGTTAGGGTTGTGAATCACTTTTGAATTCCACTCAATAACTTTAATTGCAATATTAGTTTAATTCTAGTGTTTACCCATTAGTTTCTCAATCTTAATGGATAGTTTATCCTTTAACTCTCTTAACTTAAAGAATATATTGATTATTCAACCATTTTTGTCATGTAGGTTAATCCTTGTTAAGGTATTCTCCATTAATCTAAAGATTTAGGTCCCTAGATTTCTTGTAAACCCATTATTTTCCTAACAAACACTTTTCTGTTCACACAAGTGATTCTTCTTTGGTTTAATTTTTAAGTTTGCAACCAAGAAAAACCATTAGAGTGAAGAAGGATTTATGAAACATCAATTACCTATAGAAACTTAATTGGATTCATAACCCATATCAATTGTTTACATCAAGGCTCCCATAACCCTAGTTATGGGAGCTTAGCCACTCGTCTCCATAGAAGAAAGAGAAAGAATACTTGTATTATTCATAAACAAATTCAAAGTTCACTTATAAAGGTTACAAGAATTAATTCTTGAATTTCCAATAGATATGGAATGATTAGATCCAGAAATATAGTTTGATTCACAGATTTCTATGTTAGAAAGTGTTTCAAAGATGAAAAACTAAGATAAAACAATATCTAAGATTCAGAATCCCCTTCAATAAAACCCTAAATGGGTATTTATATGCTCCCAGGTTTAGAAGATTTAAAATTTAAATTCAAAAAACATCGTGTCCAAACTGACTGTCTAACTGACGCCCTATAGAGAGTCTGAAGGTCCGTCAGGTGGACTGTCACTGCCTACCCAAAGATGCCAGGTTCTATTAAGGACGGATGGTCATTTTGATAGTCCGTCATCTAGACCATCGCTGAGTCTTCTAGAATATTGAAGTCTGGTTAAGACAGACAACCAATTTGGTGGTCCATTGCAGGTCTGATGATCCACCACTTGGTCCATCGCAGAGGTTCTGAAATTCCTTCTTCCTATTTTAGCCTGACGATTACTTCAGCAGTCCGTCGCATGGCTGATGGTCTGCCAATTCAACTGTCAGAACCCTTTTTATGCCAAATTTCTAGGTTTCTTCTGTGCCTAATTTCTTAACCTGAAAACACTCAAACCCACTAGTAAATACAACTTTTGTTGCTTGAAAACACATAATTTTCCAGAGAAAAGATGCAAAATATTTCATCAAAATCCAAAACATCTGCAGCTCAGGGGAAAAATTCTAGCATGGGATGATCCTAGTGTTTAAATATGGGTGGCATCTCAGGGGAGTAAGCCTAGCATGGGAAAATCCCAATTTATCTATTTATCACTAATCAGCTAGTAATTTGTAATATCCTATGAAGTTACTAATGCAAAGAACGGTAAAACAAATCAAAGAAAAGGATGTAATGTACATGATTCTACAAGTATAAGCAAAGGTGGTCTTCTATAAGTATTCATACAGTTGTACCTGGGTTTACTTGAGTTCTTGTTTTACATATGGTTACTTTATGCCTTACATATTCAGTACATTCTTTTGTACTGACGTCCCTCCTGGGGGACATTAGTTTACATGTCACAGGCACATGTATTCCATCTAATAGATCACTCTAAAACAAGAACATTTTACTCAGTGGCTATTGATTAGCTCCAGTTTTATTAGGGTCTTTGGCGAGTATTTAGCATGTATTTGATAGTTTATTATATTAAGTGTATGGCGGGGTCCTATCCTGATCTAAGCTAATGTTGTTTATCTCTTAGAGGCTTTGTAGACTATTGTTAAAGTAAAGTGCACTGGTGTCTTATTCATTAGTAATAAAGGCCGCAACAACCAAGTCATGTATATCTATTATGGGCCTGTCTATGTTGGTCTTTTATTAAGGAGTCTTACCTAAACTTATCAGAGCCTTATGAATATTATAGTTACATGTACGATAATCCTAAGTTAAAAGTTGATTCTCTTGGGCCTTTAAGGCATCGAGTGCTTATTAGTCTCAACGAGATAGGAGGCGTGACAGAAGTGGTCTCAAAGAGGTTCAACCTAAGGAGTCTACAAAGTCGTGTCTAGTAGAGCCTTACTTATGAATGTGTTGCGCGCCACATTAATAATTAGGGTGCTTCTTGGACATTTAGAAAATATGCCTTCTTTCGCAATCTAAATCGTACGATAGAGTTGAGTTGAGAAATTTATCCCCATTCATGCCATAATCTATATCATTCAGGTTATGCCTATAATGATTAATCTCTTGAGAGAATGTTATGTTATTAAAATTTAGAGGAAATCTTATTGAGGATTCTACATTGCTTGTATCTACATCTGTATTTGTTCCACTTGTATTATTTTGGTTCATTAGAGTGGGATATAATAAGATTATTCATGTGCTATATAGTAAATAGTTACCTAGTCACAGGGAGAGACTATAAAATTTCCTAGTACAACCTCTTAGAAGGATGTAACTAATTCATGGGATGAAAATTTCCTCAAACATGACTCTTCAAGTGGTTATAGGATCTGATCCTATAGAGGGACCTTTAGCACTTTGTTAGTAATATTTACATAGAATCTTAAGGCTTGTATTAGATATAGAGGTAGTTGAACTAACTTTATATTAGTTCAAAGATGTGGCAATAGTATTGTTCAGTGGGTGAACCTCAAGTGGTAGGCTACAGATACTCTTAGTTGGTTGATAGAGCCCATTCACTTATTCATAATCTCGGGTATGTTAGTAGTTGAAATTACAATATATGTACATATGAAAAATATAAATAGGTTAAAACATATGGTCTTTTATGTGGGTTAGAAAACTCATGGGATAAGTTTTTCAATTGTTTCATGCAAGAGTATGTGTATAATAGCTTTCTGTTGTGATCTATATTTTTGTTATAACTTGAATATGACTAAAGATTTTGGTTGAAATTGTTGAGAGGTTAGATGTATGTTATGATATGCTAGACTATTAAAAGTTAGGGAAGGACCAGTGTTAGAAAATCACTAGTACGAGTGTATGTGATTATTAACATAAAGAAGAACAACATTTTATACCATAGAATGGAGAGATGAGTTAGTGAAGTTCCCTGATAGTATATGAATATGACAATATGAGCATCAAATGAAAAGGTGATGTAGGTTGTATCCCTATTATAGAAATGCTTATTAAGCATTTGTTGGTAGAAGAAGATATTGATGATTCAATCTTAACCAAAGAATCCACTTCAGATAATCATGTCTTTACTAGGAAGCGTGTGGAATGGCTGAGAGTGGACCTTTTTTGATATATTTTAAAGTCACACTAGAAGGAATCCTTAAACGACTTCTCAAACTCTCATCAAACAAATAAATTAATTTATTATTGATGTGAATTTTGGGTACATGCATCATCCATGTAAAATAAAGGTCATTTATTATGATTATATATGATGGAGTCGACTAAATAAAGAAAAATTGCAAGGTTCATTTGATGTGTTCCCATCGTAGAGAAATTATTTTTTACTAAAAGAGGGGATAGTTAACTATATACTAGTTGTTCTCATTGGTTCCTTTACCTAGAAAGAGAATGGAACACTTTCACTTATTATGTTACAGGATGGTAAATTTGTTAGCATGGATAACCTAACTTGTTAATCCAAAGTGGCTACTTCTTATGTTCTACAAAATCAGAAGATGAGTTCAGATGTACTTAACATTACGTATAATTGGCAATGGGTAAAAGATCATTGGTTATGATGCCCTCGAGATTCACTTGTTAATTATATGAACTCAAATGAACCAAATAGGAATACGACATTAGCCATAATCCCCTATCACTCTTATACTCTTGTTCCAAATGTTTGGATATACTTAAAAGTTGCTAGATTTTAATGGTCAGAAATTTGTGAAAAAAAATCTCAGAAGCTAGAAACAAAACAACATGGGAAATCAATTACATATGTTTAAGGTGAGTAAATAACATACAAAAAACTATACCACATGTAATTTAGGACTAATGTCGTGTGCTTGCACTTAAGATATGGCAAGGAGGTTCTATAAGATGTCTCTAGTTCTTAAAGGTTTTAGTTGCTTATACATTTTTACATGATACATGTAATATAGACCATCTATTTGCAGGCCATGTACCGTTTGTGGATTACTTTTATACATGTTACATATGTCATATACAAACACTTTCATAAAGGTGTTATTTTCTTTGTAAAACTCTCACTTATTGCTATATGTTTTATAGGATGTTCTATTTATCAATCACTTGACAATATTTTATGTGCATTATAAATTAAAGTCTCATGAGTTGTAGAGAGTATAAATTACTTTCTCATGGATAATGGGTATCATAAGTTACTTGTCTACATGTCAAGTGTTTTATAAACTATTTTCCCATATGTTACATGCCTCATATACTACTTGTTTAAGTGGCATGCCCCATATATAATTCCATGTATATCATATGCTCACTTTCTTATATTTTATAAAGTACACATTCATATTTTGGTCTACTTATGCAAAAGATGTAATCTTCCCATATGATTCATATTTCATATTTCTTTTATTATGTAGTCAACAATATGTCTAGTCCACGTGTTTATATGTACCCTTATGAGCTTTTGGTCCTTCCGTCCACATGTTATTTGCTCATATAGTCCATTCACTAAATGCCTTTTACGGTCCACTTAATCATTTACCAAAAGTTTGTAATTCATTTTCCCGTATATATATGTTAATAATTCAATTTTTATCAGCTACTTAGTTCATATGTTGTATTGTCGGCTGTTGTAACTTACTTGTATATCGATGGTATGTCCCCAGTAACTAAAATATTTATGTGTAGCATGCCTTGTAGATAATTCTTATGCTAAATGCGCGTCCTTTTAGTTCATTAATCAATCATATATAACGTAACCTCTATGAAGAGCATAAGTGTCAATAGACTTTACATGACTGACCCTCCATGCCTATAGATATAAGTATTAAATGTGTTGGGCTAAAGATTCCATATATCATGATGGAGCGAGGATTTGATAAAAAGGTTGGGAACCTAGTAAGTGTAATGTACTTAGATATATCCTCCATCTGAGTATTATGAAAGCGTTAGAGCATTGAAAGGCTACATGGAAATAGGACGATCCCATTAAGTCTAATTATTCATATTTTCTCCAAGAACATGTGAGTGGTTTCTATATTATGTGTCTTTCTTACACAATTATAAGTACCATGTGCCAACTCACTTGTATATAGATTTGTAGCTCATTAGATAACTTATTGTCTTACTCACATGTCATACTTGTGATTCCTAAATTTTAAGTGGGACCTTAGCCTAGTATAAAAAAGGGGGAGATAAAGGTAAGGGTATACAAAATTGTTTCACTTGATTATATACACAAGAGGAGCCTTACTGATTATTTTATCGTTTCATGTGCTTTACTTATTGAAACACCTTATAAGACTTGTTTATACGTGCTTCAAGTTAGTTGACACATTCTGGATAGTCTTTTTTATGAAGTTTCTCTAGGAGAACTTTTGGAGAGTATCCAAAGTTAAACTTGTTTGAGAAATACCACTCATTCGAGGATGAATGAACCAAAAGGGGGGATGATATAACACCCCATACCTAACAACACATACGATTAAGTAAACTTGACAATTTTTTTTTAAAACTCATGATAGTCATGTAACACGCCTGTAGAGTATATTAGTTCTAGACATATGGAACTTGATGTAACCTCGTTATATAGTCTAGGTACTAAGTTTCTTAAGTGACTAGTAGTGGTTTAACTAGATTTTGAGGTTACTATAATGCCCCATTTATTTCAGCATATTTTTGACCAAGTTAACTCGACTAAAGTTTATAAACGTGAGATAGTAAGGTGGTATTCTATCCTAATATTTAAAGTAGCCAAGTATATATACATGTGAAGTTAAGGTAAATAAGTCGAGATGTAAAATATGGAACAAAATAAGTGAGCTACTTTTTTACTTAAACTAAGCTAGTAGGTGACATATAGGTGCATCAACTACTTTGACTTATTGGCTAACCTAGAACTAAGTACGTATATCACCTACTAAGACTATTTTGACCAGTTTATAGGCCCAAGTACACCCATCACCAACATGAGAATTCTGGCCCAAACTAAGTAAAGAAAAATTGAAAAAAAAAATGGGAAGCCCAACTCTCCAAAATCTGCTCCTAATCCCAATAAGGTCAAGCCCATAAGGATACATAACTTAAGGAAAAGTAGGTGCATCACCTACTTTGACATTTGACCAGCTTAAAATGGCTAAGTAGGTGCATCACCTACTTGACCAAAATGTGGCTGAAATTTGACAAGAAAGATATGATTTAAAACATAACCTTTTTAGGGTCTTAACCAACACTCTCTCTTCATTTTCCATTGTAAAATTTCAAATTTCATTATGTCTCTATCAATCTCTCTCTTAGATTTATATAGCAGCCAAAAAAATCCCTTTAGGGTTCTTGAAAATTCTCCTTATTTCTAGCCAAGGTAAGTGAAAGTAACTATGATTTATTTTTAATCCTATCATGGGAAGTTATGAAGATCAAGTTATTTTTGTTTGAAGTGTAGGACAACCCTTTTTTTTTCAAGCTGGCAGTCCACTTTGTTTTAATCTCTAAGATATTTTCCGAAATTATTTGGTTCAAGTTGAAGGAGAGCTTGTAGTTTTGATGGATTAGACAGTGATAGTATAATAATCTTAACCAGCAAAGGTAAGGTTACTGCTCCTTTTTTATCTATCCTTGGTCATGATTAAGAATAAGAGATTTTAGATGTTCTTTTGTTATGAACTCAGGGGGTGGTATTTGGAAGCAGTGAATTCAAGTTTTCCTACTGTGTAATAAGATATATGAACTATTTTGGGGCTGTTTTAGGTGTGTTATTATTTTAAGAAAGTATGGTGAAATTTTAGGATACAATGGAGTATGATTAAATTAGAAATGAAGGGTATAATAATACACCAAGTATTCGGGTGTTGGATGTTCTTAGTGCCCGTCATAGTATTTAGCTACTGTTTAGCAAGGGTTACACTATGATTAGCTACTAATATTAGCTCCATTATGTGCTTACATTGCAGATTAACACCTTAAAGGAAAGAAGGCTTATTCATTGTAATATTTGAGTTGTGCAGCAAGGTATGCAAGGCTATTTAGGTTCATATTCTTTGGCATGATGTCTTATACTCGTGTATTAATGAAGTGATCTTTATAGATGATCTTCCATTGCAAAAGATACATTTCGATAGAGTACAATCCCCACTATAACTAATCAACCTTTTATTTACTGACCATAGCCTAAAAGTGTGTCAAAGTCTCTCATGTTTCTCATATATGAGTCAATAAGATCAAAGATTTCAAAGGTTAAGAGTGTCACATGCTGGATATGTTATCTGTTCAAAATAGCCTCAATTGTCTAATTGATCATATACTTCTTTTGGCTACACATATTCCTTTTTTTATCACCATTCCATCATGTTTGGGTATAATGTGACCTTATAGAGTTCTTACCTATTCAATATATAGTTTATATGTCCTTACATAGGATACAAATTTGTTCCTAATTAGAATCTGCCCATGTGCCTCAAGAGTACCCATTCTCACGTACCCTTCCAAATCTTTTTACCTAGTAAGTATTTATTGTACAATCCAAACCACTATAGTTGAGAAGTTACATGTCTCTACTTGGTATGCAAATAATCCCCTATTTGAAACATATAAATTTCTACACTAGAATCTGTCACAATTGCTATACGCTATGTATAAGATCACTAGAATCTTCCACAAATCGTATATTCTATATAATGTCACTACTTACTTGTTATACGCCTTACTAATTTGTTGCATGTCTTCATCTCATCACTTTTCATATGTCTTTGAGGCTCTTTAGTGAGTGTGTTTTATGCCCTATGAGGTTCATGGTGTCTTATAAGTTCAAAAGTATTACTTTATTGATTACACTTATTTCCTATATCATTATTCCTGTCTCGATCACATGTCTTCTTCTATTGGTCCATAGATCTAAAGCTCAATAAAATTATAACCACCAAAGTAAGAATCTCAAAGGCTAAATAAACTAAGTAACACAATCTTAATTGAATGGGTGGCAGCTCAGAGGCATAAGCCTAGCATGGTCCGATCCTGTTACCATTATATGTGGGTGACATCTGAGGGGTAAAATCATAGCATGGGCCGATCCCAATGTTGATATGTTGGTAGCAGGTTAGGGGAAAAAACCTAGCATTGGCTGATCCTAATATTTATATACGGGTGGAAGTTTAGGGGCGTAATCCTTGCATGGGCCGATCTCAGTTTGTCTATTTACCACTGATCAACTAGTCATTTGTAATATCCTACAAAGTTAGTAATGGAAAGAATGGTAAAGCAAAGCAAAGAAAAGGATGTAATGTACATAATTCCACAATTATAAGTGAAGGTGGTCTTCTATAAGTATTCATACAGTTGAACCTGGGTTCACTTGAGTTCTTGATTTACATATGGTTACTTTATACCTTACATATTCAGTACATTTTTTCATACTGACGTCCCTCCTGGGGGACATTAATTTTCATATCGCAGGTACATGTATTCCAGCTAATAGATCACCCTGAAACAAGAATATTTTACTCAGTGGCTGTTGGTGAGCTCCAGTTTAATTCAGGGCTTTGCCGAGTCTTTAGCATGTATTTGATAGTATATTATATTAAGTGTATGGCGGGGTCCTGTCCCAATCTAAGACAATGTTGTTTATCTCTTAGAGTCTTTGTAGATTATTGTTAAATTAAAGTGGACCGGTGTCATATTCTTAAGTAATCAAGGACCCAACAGCCAAGTCATGTATATCTACTACGGGACTGCCTATGTTGGTATTTTATCAATGAGTCTTACCTATACTTGTCAGAGCCTTATGATTATTATAGTTACATGCATGGTAATCCCAAGTTATATGTTGATTCTATCGGGCCTTTAAGGCATCGAGTGCCTATTTGTCTCAACAGGATAGGAGGCCTGACAGAAGTGGTATCCGAGTAGTTCATCCTAGGGAGTCTACAAATCCGTATCTAGTAGAGCCTTACTTATGAACGTGTTGCGTGCCATATTTATAATTAGGGTGCTTCTTGGACATTTAGGAAATGTTCCTTCTTTCATAATCTAAATCGTGTGATAGAGTTGAGTTGCGAAATTTATCCCCATTCACTCCATAATCTATGTCATTCAGGTTATGCCTATTATGATTAATCTCCTGAGAAAAGTGTTATGTTATTAAAATTCAGAGGAAAGCTTGTTGAGGTTTCTGCATTACTTGCATCTACATCTATGTTTGTTCCACTTGCATTATATTGGTTTATTTGAGTGGGATATAATAAGATTATTCATGTGCTATATAGTAAATGGTTACCTAGTCACAGGAATAGTCTATAAAATTTCCTAGTACAGCCTCTTAGGAGGATGTGACTAATTCATGGGATCGAAATTTCCTCAAACATGACTCTTCTAGTAGTTATAGGATCTGATCCTATAAAGGGACATTTAGCACCTTGTTAGTAATATTTACATAGAATCTTAAGGCATGTATTAGATATAGAGGTAGCTGAACTAGCTTTATATTAGTTAAAAGATGTAGCAGTAGTATTGTTTAGTGGGTGAACCTCAAATGGTAGGCTACAGATACTCTTAGTTGGTCGATAGAGACCAAACACTTATTCATAATCTCTAGGATGTTAGTAGTTGAAATTATAAGATATGAACATATGAAAACTCTAAATAGGTTAAAGCATATGGTATTTTGTGTGGGCTAGAAAACTCATGGGATAAGTGTTTCAATTATTTCATGCAAGAGTATATGTATAATAGTTTCCTATTATGATCTTTATTGTTTTTATATCTTGAATATGACTAAAGATTTGGGTTGAAAATATAGAGGGGTTAGATGTAAGTTATGATATGCTATACTATTAAAAGTTAGGGAAGGTTCACTGTTAGAAAATTCTAGTACGAGTGTCTGTGATTATCGATATAAAGGAAATTTTTTTTTGTATACCATAGAATGGAGAGATGAGTTGGTGAAGTTCCCTGATAGTATAGGAATACGATAATATGATCATCAGAAGAAAAGGTGATACAAGTTGTACCCCTATTATAGAAATACTTATTAAGCATTTGTTGGTAGAATGAGATATTGATGATTCAATCTTAACCAAAAAATCCACTTCATATAACCATGTCTTTGCTAGGAAGCATGTGGAATGGCTGAGAAGAAGATATTTTTAGATATGTTTTAAAGGCATACTAGAAGCACTCCTTAAACGACTTCTAGAACTCTCATTAGAAAAATAAATCAATTTAGTATTGATGTGAATTTTGGGTACATGCATTATCCATGTAAAATAAAGGTCATTTATTATGCTTATGTATGATGGAGTTGACTAAATAATGCAATACTGCAAGGTTCATTTGATGTATGCCCATAGTAGAGCAATTATTTTTTACTAAAAGAGGGGATAGTTAATTATATACTAGTTGTTCTTATTGATTCCTTTACCTAGAAAGGGAATGGAACACCTTTATTTATTATGTTACAGGATGGTAAATTTGTTATCATGGTCAACCTAACTTGTTTACCCAAAGTGGCTACTTCTTATGTGCTACAAAATCAGCAGATGAGTTCATATGTACTTAACATTACATGTAATTAGCAGTGGGTAAAAGATCAATGGTTATGATGCCCTCGAGATACACTTGCTCATTTTCTTATTTGATCTTTAACATAGGAATCCGATATTAGCCTCAATACCCTATTGCTCTCATACTCTTATTGTAAATGTTTGGATATACTCAGAAGTTGCGAGATTTTAATGGTCGAAAATTTGTGAAAAAATTCTCAGAAGCTAGAAACAAAACAACATGGGAAATAAATTACATATGTTTAAGGTGAGTAAAGAACACACACAAAACTATACCACCTGTAATTTAGGACCAATGGTCGTGTGCTTGCACTTAAGATATGACAAGGAGGTTCTATAAGATGTCTCTAGCTTTTAAAGTTTTTGGTTTCTTATACATTTGTACATGCTACATGTAATATAGACCATCTATTTGCAAGCCATGTTCCCTTTGTGTATTACTTTCATACATGTTACATATGTCATAGCCAAACACTTTCATGAAGGTGTTATTTTCTTTGTAAAACTCTCACTTATTTCTATATGCTTTATAGGATGTTCTATTTATCAATCACTTTCCATAGATCACTTAGACATATTTTATATGCATTATAAATTAATGTCTTACGAGTTTTAGGAAGTATAAATTACTTGCTCATGGATAATACATACCATAAGTTACTTGTCTACTTTTCAAGTTCTTCATAAACTATCTTCCCATATGTTACATGCCTCATAGACTACTTGTTTAAGTGACATGCCCCATAGATAATTCCATGTATATCATATGCTCATTTTCTTATATTTTATAAAGTACATTTATTCATATTTTGGTCCACTTATGCACAAGATATAATCTTCCCACACGATTCATATTTCATAGTTGTTTTATTAGGTAGTCGACTACATGTCTAGTCCACTTGTTTATATGTAACCTTATAAGGTTTTGGTTCTTCCGCCCACATGTCATGTGCTCATCTAGTCCATTCACTCAATGTCTTTTACAACCTATTTAATCATGTACCAAAATTTTGTAATTCATTTTTCCACATATATATGTTTATAATTCATTTTCTTAAGTGCTACATGTTGTATTGTCGGTTGTTGCAACTTACTTGTATATCGATGGTATGTCCCCAGTAGCTGAAATGTTTATGTGTAGTATGCCTCATAGATAATTCATATGCTAAATGCGCGTCCTTGTAGTACATTAATAAATCATATATAACGTAACCTCTATGTAGAGCATATGTGTCAATAGACTTTACATGACTTATTTGTTAATATGTTATATGAACCTCCATGCCTATAGATATAAGTATAAAACATGTTGGGCGAAAGTTTCCCCATATCATGATTGAGTGAGGATTTGATAAAAAGGTTGGGAACCTAGTAAGTGTAATGTACTTAGATGTATCCTCCATCTGAGTGTTATGAAGGAGTTAGATCATTGAAAGGCTACATGGAAATAGGACGACCCCATTAAGTCTAAGTATTCATATTTTCTCCAAGAACATGTCATAGGTTTCTATACTATATGTCTTTCTTACACAATTATAAGTCCCATATGCCAACTTACTTGTATATAGATTTTTAGCTCATTAGATAACTTGTTGTCTTACTCACTTGTCATACTTGTGATTCCCAAATTTTAAGTTGGACCTTAGCCTGATATAAAAAGGGGGGAGAGAAAGGTAAGGCTATACAAAATTGTTTCACTTGATTATATACACAAGAGGAGCCTTACTGATTATTTTATCATTTTATGTGCTTTACTTATTGAAATGCCCTATAAGATTTGTTTATACGTGTTTCAAGTCAGTTGACACATTTTGGATAGTCATATTTATGAAGCTTCTCTAGCAAAACTTTTGGAGAGTATCCAAAGTTAAGCTTGTTTGAGAAATACCTCTCATTCGAGGATGAATGAACCAAAGGGGGGATGATATAACACCCCATTCCTTACAACATATACGATTAAGTAAACTTGACAATTTTTTTTTAAAACTCGAGATAGTCATGAAACACTCCTGTAGCATATATTAGTTCTTGACATATGTCACTTGATGTAACCTCGTTATATAGAATATATACTAAGTTTCTTAATTGACTAGTAGTGGTTTAACTAGATTTGGAGGTTACTAATATGCCCAATTCATTTCACCATGTATTTGACCAAGTTAACTCGACGGAAGTTTTTAGACGTGAGATAGAAAGGTGGTATTCTATCATAATATTTAAAGTAGCCAACTATATATACATGTGAAGTTAAGGGAAATGAGTCGAGATGTAAAATATGGAACAAAATAAGTGAGCTGCATTTTTACTTAAATTAAGCTAGTAGGTGACTAGTAGGTGCATCACCTACTTACACTTATTGACCAACCTAGAAATAAGTAGGTATATCACCTTCTATGACTATTTTGACCAGTTTATAGGCCCAAGTACACCTATCACCAACTTGAGAATTTTGGCCCAAATTATGTAAAGAAAAATGAAAAAAAAAAATGGCAGCCTAACACTTAAAAATCTGCTCCTAAGCTCAATAAGGTCAAGACCATAAGGATACATAACTTAAGGACAAGTAGGTGCATCACCTACTTTGACATTTGACTAGCTTAAAATAGCTAAGTAGGTGCATCATCTACTTGACCAAAATGTGGCAGAAATTTAGCAAGAAAGAGGCGGTTTAAAAGAACCCTTTTTTAGTGTCTTAGACCAGCACTCTCTCTTCATTTTCCTTTGAAAAATTTAAAATTTCATTATGTCTCTTACAATATCTCTACTAGATTTATATAGCAGCCCAAAAAATCCTTTAGGGTTCCTGAAAAATCTCCTTATTTCCAGCCAATGTAAGTAAAAGTAACTATGGTTTATCTTTAATCCTATCATGGGAAGTTACGGAGATCAAGTTATTTTTGTTTGAAGTGTAGGACAACCCTATTTGTTCCAAGATGGAAGTCCACTTCTCTTTAATCTCTAAGATATTTTCCAAAAGTATTTGGTTCAAGTTGAAGGAGAGCTTGTGTTTTTTATGGATTAGAGAGTGATAGCATAATAATGTTCACCGGCAAAGGTAAGGTTACTGTTCCTTTTTTATCTCTCCTTGGTCATGATTGTAAATAAGAGATTTTAGATGTTCTTTGGTTATGAACTCATAGGATGGTGATTAGAAGCTGTGAATTCAAGTTTTCCTTCTGTGTAATAAGGTATATGAACTTTTTTCGGGCTGTTTTAGGTGTATTATTATTGTAAGAAAGTTTGGTAAAATTTTAGGATACAATGGAGTTGTATTAAAGTGGAAATGAAGGGTGTGATAATACACCATGTATTCAGGGGCTGGACATTCTTACTGCCCTTCATAGTATTTAGCTACTATTTTGCAGCAGTAACACTATGATTAGTTGCTAATATTAGCTCTATTATATGCTTACATTGTAGATTAACACCTTAAAGGAAAGAAGGCTAATTCGTTGTAATATTTGAGTTGAGCAGTAAGGTATGAAAGGCTATTCAGGTTCATATTCTTTGTCATGATATCTTGTACTCATGTATAAATAAAGTGAGCTTCATAGATGATTTTTCATGGAAAAAGATACATTGTGATGGTGTACAATCCCCACTATATATAATCAACCTTTTATTTACTTCCCATGGTCTAAAAGTTTTCTAAAGTGTCTCATGTTTCTTTATTTGAGTCAATAAGATCCAAGATGACACAAGCTAAGAGTGTCACATGTTGGATATTCAATCTATGCAAAATTGCCTCAATATTCTAATTGATCATATACTTCTTTTGGCTACACATGTTTCCTTTTTTAGTATCATTCAATCATTTTTGGGTATAATATGACCTTATAGAGTCCTTACCTATTAAATATATAGTTTATATGTCCTTACATGGGATACACCTTTGTTCCTAATTATAATTTGCCCACGTGCCTCAAGAGTACCCATTCTCACATACCCTTCCAATTGTTATTACCTAGTAAGTATTTATTGTACAGTCCAAACCTCTTTAGTTGAGAAGTTACATGCCTCCACTTGGTTTGCACATAATTCCCCATTTAAAAAATCTAAATTTCTACCCTAGAATCTACCACAATTGCTTTATGCTATGTGTAAGATCACTGGAATCTGTCACAAACCGTATATGCTATATAATGGCACTGGTCACTAGTTATACACCTTACTAATTTGTTGCATGTATTCATCTCCTCACCTGTCATATGTCTTCGTGGATCATTAGTGAAGGTGTTTTATGCCCAGTGAGGTTCATGGTTTCATATAAGTTCTAAAGTATTACTTTATTGATGTTACACTTATTTCCTATATCATTGTTCTGGTCTTGTTCACATGTCTTCTTCTATTGGTCCATAGATCTAAAGCTCAATAATATTATGACCACCAAAGTAATAATCTCAAAAGATAAATAAACTAAGTAACATAATCTGAATTGAACGGGTGGAGGATCAGGGACATAAGCTTAGCATAGGCTAATCCCAATGTATATATATGGGTAGAAGCTCAGGGGAAAAAGCCTAGAATTGGTCGATCCCAATGTTTATATATGGGTGCCAGCTCAGGGGCGTAAGCCTAGCATGGGCCAATCCCAATTTTTCTATTTACCACTGATCAGATGGTCATTTATAATATTCTATGAAGTTAGTAATGCAAAGAACAATAAAGTAAATCATAGAAAAGGACGCAATGTACCTGATTCTATAGGTATACGCAAAGGTGGTCTTCTATTAGTATTCATACAGTTGTACCTGGATTCACTTGAGTTCTTGTTTTAGATATGGTTACTTTATGCCTTACATATTCAGTACATTATTTCATACTGACGTCCCTCCTGGGGGACATTATTTTTAATGTTGTAGGTACATGTATTCCAGCTTATAGATCTCCCTAAAATAAGAACATTTTACTCAGCGGCTATTGGTGAGATGCGGGGTCCTGTCCCAATCTAAGCCAATATTATTTATCTCTTAGAGCCTTTTTAGACTATTGTTAAAGTAAAGTGCATTGGTGTCTTATTCTATAGTAATCAAGGCCCAAACGGACAATTCATGTATATCTATTATGGGCCTGTCTATGTGGGTATTTTATCAAGGAGTCTTACCTATACTTGTCAGAGACTTATGATTATTATTGTTATATACACGGTAATCCCAAGTTATAAGTTGATTCTATCAGGCCTTTAGGGCATCGGGTGCCTGATCGTCTCAACAGGATAGGAGGCATGACACCTAGATTTAAGAATTGACTCACCTAGTTGGCAAACTCATGCATATTGTTCACTCATGGACATCATACAAATCACCCACATCCATCAAACATGTGGCCCTCACATCAAGAGAGTTACTTATAATAACATAATCTCTCACAATAATGTAATTTAAATATCATGGGTACAAGAATCAAATTACGCTCTCTCTCACAAGTTACACACAATGAACCATAGGCTTTCCCTTAATGTAATGCTCCACTAATATCAGAATGATGAACTTAGGATTAATTAGGTCTTTTTCGGGTTGTAATGTAGGCAAAGAGATGGGTAAGAACTATTTGGGAATAGTGAATAACCTCTCTAAGCACTTTAATACACTATATTATACATTTAAAATCAATCTCCAATAACCAAATTACACTTTTTCATCAGCCCATCACATTTATTTTGCCCCATCTCTTTTAAGCATTTTCATGAACACTTGGTGGACGTATTATTTATTCCTTAAAGATTCAATTTTTTTAATTTTCTACAATCATGGGAAAATTTATAACACCATTTATATCACTTCCATCCACCATTCATCAATTATAAACACCAATAACTGTTACCTTAGGGCATCAATTTCACCTTTTTCTTCTTAAATTTCTAAACCTCCTTACTAAATTAATTTTTCATTATAGAACTTAGGAGCTTTTTGGATCAAATTATGTTCTATCAAAGAAGGTATTAGGCTACATATGAGGCTTCCAAAGAAAAAGTTAAAGGCTCAATTGGGGTTAACTAGGATTTTACACAAGGGGTAGGACAAATAGAAAGAATAAAACAAGGTTATCAAAGAAATACCTATATCATCTTCTAAACCCACATTTTTATTTTGCCTCACACACTATAAGACCCCGCAAAATCCTAAGCTTAAATCAGACCCTTAAAGCTTGTTAAGGGGTCCCAGACTTAGAAAATTTTAGCTAAGTATTCAGACTTAGTGTTATTTTAGCCTTCATAGGTTGGCGACTCTATTTCATGACCCTCATGACCTTAAAGTAATGATTTTTAGGTTAAATCATAATCAGGTATGTCAGTGGGTATTCCCAGATAAGTTTTAGATTTTTTGAGCTTTGTTTAGATCACATTTGAAAGCTCAAACTAGTGGATCGACGCGATCTCGAAGCACCGCGTCGCCCATTGCATCGATAAGTATTTTCCCCAGCTCCTAGTGCTAATTCTAGTAAACCAACATGGTCTCGACATGGTGCTTTGTCCATCACGTCGATGCCAATGACTCAGCGCATCGCTAAATCAATTTTGATTCATTAAAAAGTCGCATCCTTAGGGGTAATTGGGTCTTTACCCATCTTATGTCAACCCCCAAAACATGAAATTAAGCCCCTTTAGAGTCAAAATCCATTCATTTGTCTCAAAAATTCTGAAGAAGCAAACCCTAGGATCTCTAATTCAAGATTTAGCCTTCAAGAACACGCCATCATTCTTCGCAAATTTGAATACCAAAGTATGTGAAATGTTCATCCAAGGGTTTCCTTCCACCCTTGGAGTTCAAGAAACTCTTTCTAAATAAAAGTTAATTGATTTCATGGATTTCATGTATTAATGATTATGATGTTAATGGTGATTTAATTACTTGATTTATCCCAAGTTTCATGCAAACTAGTTTAATTGTGAAATTGAATTCTGTGAACTACATGTCAAACTCTTGAATTGCAAGTTAAATGGAGAACCCATGATATTACTACCTATTTATTGATATGTGAAATACCCATGCTCCCCATGTGTTTGTCAAAATGCTTATGTGATTAGACTAGTCCAAGCATAACATGTTATTGTGTGATATCAATCATGCACAAGCTCATGTATAGCAAGTGTTTGACCAAAGATGTCTAAGTGATTGTATAATTAGCAAGCTAGTACTATGATCCTACTAAAGTCATGCAGTGATTTACTTTTCATGCTATCGAGTCCTGGGGGTATTTAAAACCCGACAATTTAACTGCTTACCTAGAGCCAGTGTCAGTTACAGAATAATCTCAATCATGTCATGATCAATAGTACTTTCAGTCAGTTATAGAACTCAGGAAAAACTCAGTAGACTCAGTATCAGTCCAGTCCAGTTTAGACCTCAATAAATTCAGTCAGTTAATAGAATTCAGTAGTATTCTTTCAGTCAGCAGAACTCAGTGAACTTAGTTTAGTTCACTTAGACAGTATAATCAGTAACAGTTCAGTCAATCCTTGTATAAACTAGGAATCAGTTCAGTGTCTATTCAGTTGGGAGAAGAATTCAGCACCGGGAGAACCCAGGGATGGAGGAATTCCTACTAGCAGAGGGTTTGACCCTTAGTTGTAATCCCTACATAAAAGAAATACATAGCCAGCATAGGTTGAGATATATTCCTGCCAGACAAGGGTTGATAGATCTCATATGAGTTTTCCTACAAGCGAGGGTTAATGAAATAGCTTCCTGTCTGATAGGGTTAACTTATAGTTGTCTTTACCTGTGGCATGGTACTGACACCCTTCCAACTAGAGTTACAGTTTAGACCCCAATCTAT
The DNA here is from genome assembly GCA_030864215.1 of Capsicum pubescens. NCBI lineage: Eukaryota > Viridiplantae > Streptophyta > Magnoliopsida > Solanales > Solanaceae > Capsicum > Capsicum pubescens. The sequence continues at coordinate 224,636,338 of CM061540.1, read as the reverse complement.
TTAGAAAAAGGCATGTCGGTTAGATGATTGCCTCACATAGTCTCAGTTTAAGACTTCAGAATAGAACACAGTTCAGTTCTACAGAAATTAGGACTGTCATACACAGTCACTCAGTTCAGTATAAAAATCAAAATAGTTCAACAAAATCAGGACTGTCAGATATAGTCTCTCAGATAATAGTAATACAGTATCAAGAAACTCAGATATCAGTAAATCAGTAAATCAGAACTCAATATCCAATGTTATCATGACCTTAATTATTGTTTACGTATTCATGCATGTACTCTCATTCAGTTATACTCATGTTATTCAGTCAGTATTGTTTATGCATATGAGTCCATACATCTCATCCTACCTCACTTAGCATACAAGTACATTCACAGTACTGGCGCATACCTTTCGTTTGCGCTATGATGTCTTATATCATAGGTTCAGATGCACGAGCTCTCGATCATACTTAGTAGCCCAACCCATCAGCAGCAGACTAGTGGTGAGTCCTTATTATTCGAGCATAGATTTATTATTCTAGTATTTCAGTACTCAGATTATTTCAGTAGTCGGAGTTACTTGGGGACTTATCCCATAAACTCCTTGCTCAGACAGTAAAGGCTTTTCAGACTAGAGTATTTTAGATAGATGTATCATTATTCAGTTTTCAGTACTCAATATTTATTTATAGTTTTGGACCTTATGGGAGTTCTGCCTAATTTCCACATAATACAATACTATTATCTAGTTATTGTAGCAGGTACCAATCATGGGTTAGCTTGTGGTCCCTCAAGATTATGAGCACTGTGTAGCATTCGGGGTACAGACTCGAGGCATTACAAACTTCGTATTAGAGCCAGGTTCAACAGAATCCTAGGAAGTTTGAAAGTCACATCTAGTAGAGTCTTGTGCATGGGTGTGTTGCACGCCACACTTATGGATAGGAGGCTATTAGATGTTTAAGGAAAAGTTTCCCATCTTTCAGTATTCATGTCATGCGAGTGAGCATGAGCTCAAGTTAAACTCTCAGTCTAATCCATTCTCTCATTTTCATTTACAGAACATGCCTCCTAAAAAGACTAACAATAGGAGAACCAAAAGTCATTCAGCACTTCAGCCCGTTCAAGCAGATTCCTTGGATGAACATGTCTCCCACACTAAATTCATATCAGCTTTCACCACCCTAGCTGCTGTTTTGGCCAACCCTATAGCCAATACTGCTGCAGTAAGGATTCAGGAATTCACCCAAATGAACCCTCCATATTTTACTAGGTCTAAGAAAGATGAGAACCCTCATGAATTTCTTGATCAGGTGCAGAAGGTTACAGATATTATGGGGGTGATAGATAGTGAGAGAGTCGAGTTAGCTGTATATTAGTTGAAGGATGTGGGTCACTCATGGTTCAAATAGTGGAAAGCAGAGAGGGTCGCAGAGGCAGGGCCCATAGAATGAAGGAGTTTCCTATTGCATTTTTGGATAGGTTCTTCCCTCTAGTGTTAAGGGAAGCAAAGGTTTTGGATTTTATCAATTTGAAGAAGGGAAACATGATGGTATACGAGTATTCTCTTAAGTTTACTCAGTTAGCCAGATATGCCCCTCATGTGGTAGAACATAGCAGAGCAAATATGAGTTTGTGTCAGGAGTGTCTAATAGTGTGGTCAAGTAGTGTAGGACTGCAATGTTGATTAAGAAGATGGACATATCCAGGCTCATGGTCCATGCTCAGTGGATAGAGGAGGCTAAGAATAGGGAGAAGGAAAGATACAACAAGAGAGAAAGAGAATAGGTAGTTTCAATTTCTCTCAACCTAAGTTAGAGGGTGGGAATCGTTCTTAGTTCTGCTCGAAATTCTTAGTTCCAGCTCCATCCTAATCCAGTGCTCACGTGCTAAAATTTAGATATGGAAATAGAGATGGGGTAGTGTTAGCAGTGCCCAAATAAACCCCAGGGTAGTGTTAGCAGTGCCCAAATAAATCTTCTCTGCCAGAAGTATGGCAGAAACCATTAGGGTATCTATAAAGCTGGCAGTGATGAATGTTTCGGATATGGCAAGCCAGGACACAGAGTCCGACAGTGTCCTCAGGTGGGTTCGCAGAGTCAGCATAGCTGTCTCAGTTCAGTTTAGTCACCCAAATCAGTAGGATGCCGCTTCCAGTGCCACCAATGGGTAACTTCCAAACAGACTCTATGTACTTCAGTCCTAATAGGATCAGGAAAGTTCTCTTGATGTGGTCACTGGTACATTACAAGTTTACCATTTTCATGTTTATGCTTTTCTAGATCTAGGAGCTTCTTTGTCTTTTGTAACCCCCTATATAGTTGTTGAATGTATTAATGATTATGATGTTAATGGTGATTTAATTCCATGATTTGTCCCAAGTTTCATACAATCTGGTTTAATTGTGAAATTGAATTCTGTGAACTACATGTCAAACTCTTCAATTGCAAGCTGAATGTAGAACCCATGATATTACTACAAGTTTATTGATATATAAAATACCCATGCTCTCCAAGTCTTTGTCAAAATGCTTATGTGAATAGACTAGTCCAAGAATAACATGTTATGGTGTGATATCAAACATGCACAAGCTCATGCATAGCAAGCGTTTGATCAATGATGTCTAAGTGATTGTATTATTAGCAAGCTAGTACCATGATACTACTAAAGTGATACAGTGATTTACTTTTCATACTATCGAGTCTTGGGGTTATTTAATACCCGACAATTTAGCTGCTTACCTAGAGCCAGTGTCAGTTACAAAATAATTTCAGTTATTTATGATCAGTAGTACTCTCAATCAGTTACAGAACTCAAGAAAAACTCAGTAGACTCAGTATCAGTCCAGTCAAGTTCAGTATACAGTTCAGACCTCAATAAATTCAGCTAGTTAACAAAATTCAGTAGTATTCCATCAGTCAGCAGAACTTGGTAAAATCAGTTTAATTCAGCTAGACAGTATAATCAGTAATAGTTCAGTAAAGCTTAGTATGAACTAAGAATAAATTCAGTGTCTATTCAGTTGGGAGTAGGATTCAGCACCGAGCGAACCCAGGGATAGGGGTATTCCTGCCAGCAGAGGGTTTAACCCTTAATAGAAATCCCTGCATTACAGAACTACGTAGCCAGCGTAGGTTGAGATATATTCCTACTAGAATAGTATTGATACATCTCATACGAGTTTTTCCACCAGCGAGGGTTGACGAAAGAGCTTCTTGTCATAGAGGGTTAATTCATAGTTGTCTTTACCCATAGCACGGTACTGACACCCTTTCAACTAGGGTTATAGGTTAGACCCCAACCTATTTAGAAAGAGGCATGTTGGTTAGTTGATTACCTCCCATAGTATCAGTTTCAGTTTTCAGAATAAAACACAATTCATTTCTACAAAAATCAAGACTGTCAGACACAGTCACTCAGTTCAGTATGAAACTTAGAATAGTTTTACACAATTAGGACTGTCAGATACAGTAGCTCAGATAACAGTAATACAGTATCAGTAAACTTAGATATCAGTAAATCAGTAATTCAAAACTCAGTATCCATTGTTATCACGACCTCAGTTATAGTTTACGTATTCATGCATGTACTCTCATTCAGTAATACTAATGTTATTCAGTTAGTATTGTTCATACATATGAATCCATACATCTCAGCCTACCTCACTTAGAATACCAGTACATTCATGGTACTGACACATACCTTTCTTTTGCGCTATAATGTCTTATATCATAGGTTCAGACGCACGGGCTCCCGATCATACTTAGCAGCCTAATCCATCAGTAGTAGACTAATGATGAGTCCTCATTGTTTGAGGATAGATATATTATTTTAGTATTTCAGTACTTAGATTATTTTAGTTGTCGAATTCAGTTGGGGACTTTTCTTATCAACTCCTTGTTCAGACAGTAGAGGCTTTTTAGACTAGAGTATTTTAGACAGATGTATCAGTATTCAGTTTTCAGTACTCAGTATTTATTTAAAGTTTTAAAACTTATGGAAAGTTTCCACCTAATTTCCACATAATAGAGTACTATTATCTAGTTATTGCAGCAGGTACCAGTCATGGGTTAGGTTGTGGTCCCTCGAGATTATGAGCACCGTGTAACATCTGAGGTACAGACTCAGGGCGTTACATACACTGGGCAAGTTTTAGACATCACATGCAACAACAAATATACAAAAAAAATTCTCACACTCCCATGGCACATTCTCAACTCAATAGGATCATCATAAACTCCCAACCAAACAATAGCATGAATTCAAATTTAAGCCAACAAGAGCAAGAGTCACAAACATGAGGTTAAGAGTCTTGAAAGTAGTAATTCACTCATTGAACATGCTTTTACCAACAAACCCACTTGCATCATGCAATAAAAAATATCACCAACAAGAATATCGTACACAAAAAAAATTTAAAGTGAGCCAAAATTTGGGAATTTCCCCACCCCATACATAAAAATATACTTTGTCCCCAAAGTGAATTTAAAAGTAAGAGATAGAAATACTCTCTGAGTCCTCTAGGACTAGCTAGTAGCATCTTTAAATATCAATAAGGTCCATGGGATCCCACTCTCAGTCTTTGCCATGCTCCTTAGCTCAGGTTTCCAGTACTCAGACTTTCCATCAACCTGTGACTCAATATAAAACAAAAACTACGTAAAGTAAAGAAAAACTTAAGAAAACTAAAATAAAACATACCTTAACTTGGGTTGACTCCAAAGAAATGCCTAATTTAGTATTGCGGTACGACCAAACTCAACTCAACCATATTCCTTCACCATTTTACTCCCTTTTAGGAGCCATTTTCCCATTCATTTCTAGCCTGTTGAGGTTTCACTCTCAAGGTCAACATCTCTTTTAACTTCAACCTTCATCATATTGGGAAATAGTTATTTCATATTAGGCCTCTCAATCAGGTAATTTGAAGAGGTCTTTGATGGATTAACCACCCCACACCTTTCCCCTTTAATAACATTGATCACACATAAATATTTATATTAGGAATTTATAATAGGTGCTTTGTAAACATCAACTACCACCTCTTCATTATCTACCCTTGTTTTGAGCATGCCTTCTCTAACATAAATCAAGGGCCCTCCAGTTGCTAAGAATGGATGTCCTAAGATGATTGGTACTAGTTCATCTACCTCAAAATCAAGAACAATAAAGTTAGTAGGTATAATGAATTTATCAACCTTTATGAGGACATCCTCAATTATTCCTTATGGATATGTGAATGACCCATCTGCCAGCTGCAATACCACGGTTGATTTAGGCTTTCCCGGGCCTAATTTTTTAAATAGAGATAGGGGCATCAAATTTATGCTTACCCCTAAGTCACTCATTGCATGGACCACTTTTCTCCTAATTTGAATAGGGATAGAAAAATTCCCCTAATATCTTAATTTCTTGAGGATTTTCTATGTTATCACAGTGAGATACTCTTCAGTGAGCTCCCACATCCTGCCATTTCACCTTATTAGCTACCACATCCCTTAAGTATTTTGCATACTTGGGCATACTCTGCAAAATATCTAGCAAAGGTAAGTTAATGTGAATCCCTCTAAATGTATCAAAGAACTTTTTCAACATGGCATCCTACTTCGCTTTTATTTGCTTCTGTGGGAAGGGTAATGGCAGCATCTTCTTATTCTCTGATTCAGCAACTTTATCTTTCAAGTACTCAGACTTTCTTGAATTTTCAGCAACTCTGTCATTTACCAGTTGGGTCACCACATCAATATATACCTCCTTTGTTTCCTTGGGAGGTTCTCTGTGAATCTCTTTACTACTCATCAAGGAGATTTCCATAACCTTCTTTAGATTTTTTGTATCTGTTGGCAAACCACCTTGTGGTCTAGTATTCAATGATTCCTGTAACTGCCTAATCTGCAACTCTAAGCTTCTTTAAGCCACTTTCTGATCTATAATTCTGCCTATTGACTTTTCATATCCACAGACATTTGTTCTTGACCAGCAAGAATCTGCTTCAACATCTCTTTTATTTTACTAGTTGACTTATTAATTTGTCCTTGTGATTGTGGAATTTGTTATTGTCCTGCGTTCCAAGGCTGAGTCTTCCACTATATGTTGTAGGTGTTACCATGATTTGGTCTTTGTGCATTGCCCACATACATTACTAATTTTGGATTTAAAGCACACATGCCGTAGAATGGCCATTATTTTCGCATACCTCACACCAACCACTAGTTTGTTGAACTGCATTGACTGCTATTGTAGGATGTGGAGCTCCAACTTTTAGGTTTCTGAAGTGAGTATTTATCATGTTTTGCAATTCTACAACCTGAGATGATAAGGCTGTGAACTGGTCTACCTCTAACTCACCTGCAATTCTTTTTATGTCACTCATAGAATCTAAATTTCATTCAAATTTCCTTGCACGATATGGTTCAATAATGTGTACAACTCATCATAAGTTAGCTCCAATGCTTGACCACCTACGACTGAATCTAGCAAAATCTCCATATTATGATCTAGTGCTTCAACAAAATTATAAGCAAGTACCTTATTAGACTATTGGTGATGTGGTCAATCTCGAAGCAGAGTCTTGAAGCATTCCCAAGCATGATAAAGATTCTCATTCAGGCTTTTTTTAAAACTCACTATCTCACTTCGAAGTCTCACAGTCTTGCCAGAAGGGAAAAATCTAATGAGAAACTTTCTGGCTAAGCCATCCTATGAAGTGATTGAATTGGTCAGCTCTGCATTCAACAATCATTTTTCTTCCCCCAACAGTAAATGGGGAAAAAGTGTCATCCTTACATAATTTTTATTCACTTTAGTCGGAATAAATGTGTCTGTAAGATCAATGAAATTCTGTAAGTGAACTTGTGGATCCTAGTGTGAAAGCCCTGAATATTGTCCATTGCTGATAAGAAGCTACACCATATTGTGTTTTAACTCAAAATTTCCCCCAGCAACCGGTCTTTGAATGGGGGAAGTCAAATTCATCAGAAGTGGGACTGCTACTTCCCTAACTGTCCTTCGGAATGATTGTTATTCATCTATTGGAACAATATTCTCTTGGTCTTCTGCAATTTAATGAATTTGGGGGAGAAGGATTGCTTCTCTCCTTCATTGATGGTAAAGTTGCTCGGGTTCTGGTCTTGGTTCAAACAAATCCTAAGCCCTTGCCAGCTTACTACTGTGAAAACTTGTTTCCTATAAAAACACAACCAAGACCAAGTGTAAAAACACCAAATAAATCTAAAATTAAAACTAAAACAAACAATTGCTAAATTACAAGTCTCCGGCAACAGCGCCAAAAACTTGATAGCACTCAAGCGCACACGCAAGTGTACGTGGTCTTATCAAGTATTAAAGCGGCCTTTAAGAAAGCCGAGTATCGATCCCAGAGAGACTTGATTTAACAATGATTTAATTTTAGTTTATAGTCTAGATTGATTTAGTGCGGGATAGTAGAAGACCGATAAGGAAATCCATATAAATTATTTCTCATTTCCACCCGAGAAACATAATCTCTTGAGACAACCTACCAGGCCTCAAGTACTCCACATTTACATTTTGACAAACCAGACATTTGGATAAAAATATTGCCATATCTCTTTTCATATTATTCCACTAATAGATCTCTGACAAATCATGGTATATCTTCATCAAACTAGGACAAATAGTGTACCTCAATTCATGAGCCTCATCTAAGATCCTACCTTGTAACCAATCAACATCGGTGACACAAAACCTGCCTTGGTATCTCAATATACCATCGCCACCAATCTCAAAATAGACCACTTTATATTGGCCTACGTCACCCTTAATCCACATTAAGGTATGGTCCAAAACCTGTTTCTCTTTTACCTCAGCACTAGGGATGACATCACTACTTCTTGCACTATCACACATCCATTCTCAGAGTCTAAGATACGAACCCCAAGGTTAAACAACCCGTGAATATCATTCACCAACTCTCATTTTTTCTGATCTATATTAGATATGCTTCCCATAGATAACCAACTAAAAGCATCAGCAACCACGTTAGCTTTACTTGGATGATAGTGAAGACTTATATAATATTTCTTTAATAACTCAAGCTATCTCCTTTTCCTGAGATTCAACTTCTTCTGGGTAAACACATATTGAAAGCTTTTATGATCTGAATAAATATCAACATGAACTCCATACAACTAATTTCACCAAATCTTTAATGAAAAAACCATAGCCATCAGTTGTAAGTTGTGTGTTGGGTAATTCTTCTCATGAACTTTCAACTGTCTAAAAACATAGGACACAAACCTACCATGCTGCATCAACACAAAACCCACTCCCATATGGGATGCATAACAATATAAAACAAAGCTATCAGTACCCTTGGGTTGTGTCAAAACCAAAGCCGAAGTCAACTTATCTTTCAACATTGTCAATGGGTCAATAATAGAAGAGAAACTCTCTAAAAACCTTCTATAATTTCTGTCTAAACCCAAGAAGCTCCGAATGTCAATTGGAGTCGTGGGTCTAGGCCACCTCTTAACAACCTCAACTTTCTATTGATCCACTATCATCCCCTCACTAGATAGAACATAACCCAGAAAGGTCATAACATTTAACCAGAACTCACACATAGAGAATTTATCATAAAATCGTTAATCCTTATAGATCAGTTAGACTACTCAGAGATGATTTGCATAATTCAACTAGCTCTTAGAATAAACCAGGATGTCATCAATAAACATAATGATGAATAAATCTAGAAATTGACAAAATACTCGTTTCAGAAGATCCATAAATGTGTTTGGGGCATTTGTCAAACCAAAAAACTTGACCAAGAACTCATAATGGCCATATTAAGTACAAAAAGAAGTCTTAGGGTTATCCACCTCCCTAATCTTCAACTGATAATAACTAGACCAAAGATTGATCTTAGAGAAAAACTTAGCACCTTAAAGATGGTCAAACAGGTCATCAATCCATGAAAGAGGATACTTATTCTTCACTGTCACCTTATTCAGCTAGTGGTAATCTGTACACATTTAAAGGGACCCATCTTTCTTATGCACAGGGGCACCCCATAGAGAAATAATATGATGAATAAAACCCTTATCAAGAAGGCCTATCAACTGATCCTTATGTTATTTCAACTCAACTGGAACCATCTATAGTGAGGGATAGATATAGGATGAGTTTTTGGAAAAAGATCAATAAAAAAATCAATCTCCCTATTATGAAGATTATTGGAAACACTTCAGAAAATTTACAGACCATCGGATAGATTGCAATGAAGGACCCTCGGAACTAAAATATTTAACATGAACTAAATGGTATAGACACCACTTGGATATCATCCTATGGCTCTTACATATGAAATAAATCTCCCCTTAGCCACTAGGAAACTACCTTTCCCACTCAATCACCAGCTCATTTAGGAATTTAAAACTTACTCTTTGAGTTCTACAATCAAGAGATGCATAGAACAAGTACAACTAATGCATCCTCAAAATCATACTAAAGTCTAACATGTCCAACTTTATCAGATCGACTAACGTCTTCCTACCACAGATTGATGTCACACAAACCCTATAGACTCTTTTAGACACATTAGAGTTGCCCACAAGAGTAGACACCAAAAAGGGACATGGAATGCACTCGAGACTAAAAATAAAATGAATAGTGACATAAGATATAACATAAGAAAGGTAGACCCTAAATCAAGCAGAAAGTATGATCTGAGGTGATTTTATACACTTCTGTATCATTATTTTAGCTTCTTTCACCTTGTTTTGAGAAAAATTTGTGTGCTTAACGTGTTGATATTGATATAAATAAGCATTTAAGTGTACAAGTGTGTGATTACAATGTTCAAAGTATTTTTCAAATAAGTTTGTACTTAATTGAGTAATTTAGAGTTCAACCCGGAAAACTAGTTTTACTAGCTTGAGCTAGTTGTGTGTCTAGTTGGCTTCGTTAGATTATAATGTGTTTAATTTGTTCCAAATACTTTAAATGGTTAATTATGAGTGGAATAACTTTCTTATAATGTGAAAAGTTTAATTTGATTAAGTCAAGAGTCAAAATAAAAAGTGGAAGATCATTGTAAATTTTCCTTATCTTAGATCTTATTTTGATTCATCATTGAGAATATTGTATTGTTTTAATCTTTAATATGTGGTGTGTGATGTTGTAGTAGTATTTGTGTGCTAAATACGGTGATATATTTCTAATAAAAAGGATGAAAATTCATTGGAAATACACTACAAAAGGCATGGAAAAAAGGAGGGACATTAACACTTAACCAAAATTTTGGTCACAAATTTCAGTGAGTCGATGCGTTATCGTCGCGTCACGTCAACCTTCAATGCTTCCACCAATGCTTCGTGATGGATTAACTGTCAAATAAAATTCCTTGTCGATAGGACATTAGCTTTTACCTAATATTAATACAATTACATCACACATACTAAGGGGCGGTTGGGAATCTTGCATGGAATATTTTGGAACACGTTCCAGCCCTTTAAATCCCACCATAATTAGGTATAATCCACTATATATATTACATTACAGTTGGACAACTGGGAACTCTTAGAATATTAATTCAGTGGACACCTGGGACGATCATGGAAAAATTTGAGGCTGCTACTTGATTTTTTTATTAGGTTCTAATTTTTTTATTTAGCTTTTAATTTTTCATAACATGTATTCAATTATTTGGATCATGATTATGAATATTATCGGCTAAAACACTTTTTTCAGGGTTAAAGCCAAGAACATGAGTACTATTATTTTGGACTAAATTCATTTAATTTTTCTTATCATTATTGGTTGTGTGTTTATTCTTGTTTTAATTATTTTATGGATTGATCACCCATAAAATACATATATTGCCGACCTTTTGATCTTGGGAGAGGAAATAGGGAGATATAATATGCAAATAAACTTAGTTTGAGTTTTTATTCATTTATAAAATAAAGAATTAAACTTAGCATCTAGGCTAGGGATGTACTTAGATGCCTTACTTGATTTGAACGTAGGATGATAGCTTTAATTCACTTAATTGGATTATTACATCCCCACTCAATAATATAGTTGTAATATACAAATTAGGTAAAATATTAGAGGTTGGGAAACCATGATCATGCAATTAACCCTACGAATCAACAACCAAGATAAGCAAATTAATGAATAAAATTCAATAACATAGTATGATTGTTCGAAGTGCTTTAACCTTGTTTTTTCTCCCATTGATTATTCGAAGACTTTAATTTTCGCATTATTTCACCTTAGTTACCAAACCTATCTGGAAAGAATGCCAAAAGTGCGAGGAGAACTGAGTACATCAATTCGATATGATGGAAACTGGAGCACCGTGCAACTTCACGATTTCCTAAATAAAGATCTTAGCATAATATTATGCCAAATAATTAGTCCTCATAGGTAAGAAATGAGTATACTTAGCCATCCTATCCATGATGATACAAATCAAATCAAACAGGTGTCACCTTAGCACCACTTTCCTCCCTAGATAGATGGGTGAGCAGAGAAGACTAGTCAAACTTTTTATAATAAGTTAAGGTATTGTGTTCTTGACTTTGGTGGTAGATGGGTTGATCATTTTCCCCTCATAGGGATTGCATATAATAATATCTATGATGCAAGTATTGGGATGGCTCCATTTAAGGATTTTTATTATAGGAGATATTATTCTCCTATTGGGGTTTGAGGCTGGTGAGCTTTCAGGTGGGTTACCTATCTTAGAGTTGATTATGGCTTATGTACCATCTAGAAGTGAAGTTAGATACCTTAACCTAGTCCGAGATATAAATTTCTTAAGAATGGAAATTAAGGATTAGAAGTGGGTCCTTCCAACCCACCTTAGTCTAAGACTTGTGTTATCCCACATGGACTTAATGATAGATGTTAGTCATAGTTGAGACTAGTGAGACTTTAGAGTAAGGTTACTTCATGACATAGAAAATGATGATGGTATTTTCACCTGATAATGAAAAATAGCTCATGACTATAATGTAGTTATTGATGTGATAATTGTCCTACAAAAATAATACTCCCAATAGTTATCATATATGAGCTAGCGATATATTATTCCTCCTAGATGTGAGATGCTTATTGATATTATGCCTCCTAGATGTGTGATGCTTATCTTGGAGGCATAATAGACCATGCTAATATGTTAATCATATATAAGCATATATGACCATGCTTATATGTTTCATGATCATTATCCTACTGTTAATAATGCTTATGAGCTGAAAAATGTTCATAGGAACTACTTAGACAAAAGTTGAGCTAGGATCCATTGATTCGGCAAAATCATGGTATTCGATTCTACAAGGGTCAACTTTGAATGTGAATAACTCTTAACTTTTGTGGAATTTTCATCTCAAACATACCAAATTGTAGATAATTGAATTAACTTTCCAACGATACTAATTTTTACTTAATTCGATGCCCGAGCAAAACATTATGACCATGATAAGGCCGTTCATCACATGAAAATCGTAAATAACGTGTGCTATTGGCATGTGTCGCACAACCTTAGGTGTGAGATTGGCATTTGATGAGTTGTGAATTTACCACTCATTCGTACTCATTATTTGTGTACGCTACCATGTTTTGAAGGAATAAAGGACATATAATTGTTATTAAATGCACTAATATCCATATTTTGCAGGCAGATAGTTAATGAAATAAAAGGTGTGGATTAGAGCAAAGAAGGGGTCAAATGGAAGCTACAGAGTACAGATGGAAACTTGAAGCAGACACAAACTCAGTTACCACGATCGCGGTCTGAGGACCGCGATCGCAGCCAGTCAAGAAGGTCACTGAGCTACAATTGTAGTCGCGGTTAAGCTATGAGATTGCGACATAGTGGGATTAATGAACAAGTTAATTTCGGTCAAATGGGACAACTGATTCAAATTCCTATAGAATACCCAAAATTATTTTCACCATAGACATTATGCAATAGAGGATTTTTAGAAACTTGACATCGGTGACTCCCTAGAATTTGGGGGAAAACTTTATTTCTCTTTATATTTTTATTGGGTATTTCAAGTAGAAATTGGTGAAATTGAAGTGTGAAACTAAATATTATAAATACTTTTCTTTATTATGGATGCCAGGAATGTATTGCTAGGTATATTTCTTCTCTTTCATTTCATGAGTAGCCAATTTTTGCAACCTTGGGATTATGTTGAACTAAAGTGTATTTGTGTGTGGGTATTGATGTGTTTGCGTGATTTTTAGTTGTTGAGTATGGATTTCACCATTGTGTGAGCTTAATTGTTAAGATTTGTGGGTGAAAACCCCAAATCTCAATATGGGTCTGATGGGTGAAAACCCCAAACTCTAGAAAACCTTAATCATTATTGAAAGAGGGATGAAGGTGAACACCCACGGGAACCCATAACATCCTTGAAAAAGAGTTATAGGGGGACAAGTCAATGGTGAACATTTAAGTATGTGGTTTAATACCTTGTTTTATCTTAGAGATAAGTGTAAATGGAATATAAATCACGTCATAGGCATCTTCCTAGAAATAGGGATGCCTAATTGAGGTTATGGGTGACTATGAATGACACACTTCTTAGGTGCTCGAAAAAGACAATGGGTGAAATCTTTGCTGTTTGGTTGATGAACTAACTGCAAGGACCTTTGACCTAGCCTATTTACTTCTCAATAACTAGAGATCATGTTGAACCATCTCTAACCTATACACTTTATACCTTTAGGTAGACATAATCCCAATGGCATCTCTAACTTTGATTTGAATTCAAAAGTGTAGTGAAGCTTGTAGTGTGACTCAAGATTTGGACAATCCACTTTAAAACTAAACCCCCCACTTTACATTACATGTCATGTTTGCTTTCACTTCGGGTACCCTTTTGGTAATTAGAACACCCATTAGGTCTTGAATTTTAAATCTCACTCCTTCTGGATTCAACCCCAATGTAAGTTCGTCTATTTACAACAACCACCATACCCCTCAAATATTTGAGTAAGTTGAGTGTTATTAAAATGGCGCCATTATTAGGGAGTGTAATATAGTTTTCACTTATGAGGTGTTATTTTTACTTGTGTGTACCGATGGTGATTTTGATTTACCTTCTTTGTTGTTTTTTATTTTTTCTTAGGTATGCATTAGTCTTTCCATATAATAATTATTCAAGATGGCTCGGAGTGCTTTGACACTGAAGGTTATGAAAGTGTCATTCTTATTCACTCTGCCGAAGAGCATGGAGTTTTTTATCACAAGTGTAATGCTACAATTATTTATTTAAAGGTACTTTTTAGGGGTCAAGCCCATGAGAACCCAAATTCACACTTGAAAGGCTTTGTGGAAGTGCGCTCTTCATTTAATATTGCATACATATTGAAATAATCCATCCATCTACGTCTTTTCCCTTTCTCTCTTATGGGGAAAATGGTGCTATGGCTAAGAGTTCTACCTGCTGAGTTCATTACCTCATGGATATGTCTTATGGATGCCTTCTTAAGTCAATACTTCCTACCTTTAAAGATACTGATATTGTGGGATGGGATTGTTAATTTCTGTCAATTCCATGAAGAATCTTGGTATGAAGCATAGGAAGGATTCAAGGAAGAGCTCGCAAATTTCCCTAACCATGAGATTCCATAGAAGATGATTCTCTAAATTTTCTATTGGGATTTGGATCCATTAAATAAGGCCATAGTGGATAATGCATCCGGTGGATCATTCACTAGCTCACCATATGGGGTTGCTTCAAAAATCTTGAATTAAGTGGCAATTTTGTGTAGGGGTTGGGACATAAAAGATTCTGAGGTGGCCGTAGGGCCTCCTTCCTTATCTTTTATGTACCAAGATAAAAAACATAAAGAATAGGAGAAAGATGCAAATATGGTTAAGATAATGTCATGACTTAAACTCCTAATTTCACATTATGTTAGGAGACCCAATGGAAAGTGTAAGTGTGACAAATGTAATAGAAGAACTAACAAAGAGTGCAGAGAAAGAGGTGACCGATAACAAGTTACATGTGTTACCAAAAATCTTGTAGGGTTTTCATTTTGCCTCTTAAGGGTAAAATGGTAATCAAGGATAGAACCATGAGAGTCTAAGTATTGAACAATGTGAAGGACAAAGGGAAATAAATGGAGATACTTTAGCTCGAATCTTGAGTAGTGTTGAGAGGACCGATGAAATGGTAAATAAGATGCAAAGTGATTTCTCTATGCTCCACCAATAGGTTATATCCTATTTGACAACCATTCAATAATTAGAGGAAAAAGTGAATCAAATATCGAGGTATCTCATGGAAAGGCAAGGTGATGAAATCCCAAATTGGGAAGAAACAAAGCTAAGTGAGATTTGGACGGAAAAGCCATGGTTAAATGATCATTAAATTGTATCTATACCATCGAGACACATGCCTCTGCCTTTCCCCAAGTGTCCCAAGAAAAGGGGAGAAGATGCAAAGCTTAACGAGTTTTTCAATAAAATTAGCACCCTACCTATTAATATTCCCCTTATCGATACTTTACAAGATAGTCGGGGTATGCTAAATTCACGAAGGATTTGGTATCTAAGAAGAAACTTGTAGAGAATGAAACAATTGAAGTAAAACCTATTGTAGTGCCATTATGTCAAGAACATTTGTAAGAAATAAGAAGGACCCCGGTGCATTTACAATTCCATGCACCATCGAAATATTTAAATTTGCAAGGGAATTTTGCAATCTTGGAGAAAGTGTAAACCTAATGCCTTATTACATATTTCACAATATTGGATTAGAAAAGCCAAAGCCTACTAAAATAAAATTTCTCACAGCCGATCGGTCCGTTAAAAATCCAATAAGAGTGCTTCATCATGTGCTAGTAAAAGTTGACCTTTTCATCTTCTCAACTAACTTTGTGATCTTGGATTATGCAATGGATTTTGAAGTTCCTATTATCCTTGGAAGACCATTCTTGGTTACCTGGAAATCTTTGGTGGATGTTGAGTCCGACGAGATGAAGTTTCGATTAAATAATGAGGAAGTGTCCTTGAATGTTTGCAATTCCATGAAGCACTGATGGACTTTCAAGTCATCTCGGTGATTGATGTTATTTATGGAGAAGTGTAAAATAATATTGATGTGAGCTTGTTGGTTGATCCTTTGGTACGAGTTCAATGGAATTGCAAAAGGGATGAATTGGAAGAGTATGATGAGGTGGTTTTATCTTTAATGGGGCTTAGATTTTACACCAAGACCTAGTGAAGTTGTACCTTGATCTAAAAATCCGTGAGAGACCACCCACAAAACCATCCATGCTCAAGACTCCCAAAGTTTAAATAAAACCTTTACAACCCCATCTCTAATATGTTTTATTTAGGGGTGGAGACACTTTACCAATCATCATTGCCAGTGACCTCGAACACTCTCAAGTGGATGCATTGAAGATGGTGGTAAAGAAGTTCATTCAATCAATTGGATGGACAATAGTGGATATAATAGGAATAGCCCCCAAAATTTGCTCTCACATGATTAAGATTGAGGAAGGTAATTTTCTGAGTGTGGAACATCGAAGGCGATTAAATCACCCTATGCAATAGGTTGTGAAGAAAAAAATGATAAAGTGACTTGATGTGGGAGTGATATACCCAATATAAAATAGCAGTTGGGTGAGTCCGGTGCAATACGTCCTAAAAATATGGCATCACAGTAGATGAAAATGAGAAGAATGATCTTATTACCATTTGACTGGTCACCCGATGGGAGTTTGCATGGATTGCCAAAAGTTAAACTCATGGACCGAGAAAGACTATTTTCAATACCTTTCATGGATCAAATGTTGGATAGGCTATTCAGGAGAGGATGGTATTGTTTCTTTGATGGTTATTCGGGGTGCAATCAAATTTGTATCTCCCCAGAGGACCATATAAAGAAGACTTTTACTTGCCCATAGGGGACTTTTGAATTCAAGCGAATACCCTTTGGCTTATGCAATGCCCCGGTAACCATTCAACGTTACATATTATTAATATTTGTGGATATGGTGGAAGACTCCATGGAGGTTTTCAAGGATGATTTCTCGATGGTGGGCATCTCCTTTGAGTCATGCCTCAAATATTTAAGAAAGGTGCTTAAACGATGTGGAGAAGCACCTTGTGTTGAATTGGGAGAAATTCCATGTCATGGTCAAAGAAGGCATTGTATTAGGCCACAAGATATTGGAAAAAGTCATTAAAGTCGATAAAGCCAAGGTTAAGGTAATTGCCAAGCTTCCACCTCTTATTTTCTTAAAGGGTGTTTGGAGAATTCTTATAAATGTCGGGTTCTACCGATTGTTCATCAAGGATTTTTCTAAGATAGCTCGTCCAATGTTTAAGCTCCTTGATAAAAAAACCAAATTCAAATTTGATAAGGAATGCTTGAAATATCTTGAACATCTGAAGGAATTGCTTATTTCGGCCTCTATCATTGTGGCCTTGGATTGATCATCTCCTTTCAAGGTAATGTGTGATGCAAGTGGGATTGAATTGGGTGCAGTGTTATTTCAACGCAAGGAAATACTCTTCCATCCTATATACTATACAATAAATACCTTAAATGATGCTTAACGCAACTACATTGTTATCAAAAAAGAATTATTGGTGATTGTGTTGCTTTTGAAAAATTTTGTGCATACTTGTTACGCACGAAAATAGTGTTGAAAACGTATCATGCCGCCCTCAAATACCTCATGGACAAAAAGTAGGAAAATTCGCACCTAATTAGATGGATTTTTCTCCTCCAATAATTCAACTTCGAGTTAAAAGATTGAAAGGGGTGCAAAAACCAAGTGGTCGATCATCTCTTGCATCTTTAAGGTAATCATGAAAACCAAGGAGAAATTGAAATTTATTATTCCTTTACCAATGATTTGGTCATGTCTATTGCGGGAAGAAGCGCATATGGTACACCGATTTTTTCAACTATGTAGCGAGTGGTGTGCTTCCTGAGGGAAAGGGCTGCCATAAAATAATAGTTCTTGATTGATGAAAATAAATACTTTTAGGATGAGCATTCCTATTTTAGGAGTGTGAAAATGGCATAATTAGGAAATTTGTCATAGAGGTGGAGATGAATGAAATCTGCAAAGCGTGCCACTACTTACCATATGGTGGTCATCATCGAGGGATCTATACTGCTGCCAAAATCCTTCAATGTGGGTTTTATTGGTCCTCTATGCATAGGGATGCCATTGAGTAGGTAAATCCATGTCACCAATGTCAAATGCATGGTGGTATTTCAAGAAGGCATGAAATGCCCCTCAAACCAAACCTTGAAGTGGAACTATTTGATGTGTGGGGAATTGACTTTATGGGCTCATTTGTGAGCTCATATGGAAACAAATACTTATTGGTAGTGGTTAATTATGTTTCTTATTGGGTGGAGGCGGTGAAAATCCCTAATAATGATAGCAAGTGTGTCACATCCTTTTTGAAAAAACCCACATTTTCACAAGGTTTCGAACATCGCGAGCCATTATTAGTGATGGTGGCTCACATTATTGTAATTGGGTATTTGGGGCCCTTCTTGGAAAGTATGGTGTTAAGCACAAATTAGACACCCCATATCACTACCAAACAAGTTTCCAAATCAAAGTCTCAAAGCGAGAAATAAAATCAATACTTGAAAAGACGATGAATACTGGTCGAACCAATTAGGCAAGACAACTATATGATCTACCTTAGGCTTATAGAACAGCCTACAAAACCCTAATTTGCATGTCTCCATACCAATTGGTGTTTGGAAACGCATGTCACTTGTCAGTAGAGCTTGAGCATAAAGCCTTGTGGGTTTTAAAGAGGTTGAACATGAATTGGGGAGAAGCCTCCGAGTCAAGGTCTATAAAACTCCACGAGTTGGAAGATTTTCGACTCAAAGCTTATGAGAGCTCCGTAATGTATAAGGAGAAAATGAAGAGGTGTCTTGACTCTCGTATATTAAATTAAGAATTCTATGTCGGAGAGAATGTACTCCTATACAACTTTTGGTTGAAACTTTTTACGGAGAAGCTTCAATCTAAATGATCGGGGCCATTTCTGGTTTCTAATGTTCACCATAGTGGTGCCGTTAAATTGGAAGACTAAGAAGGAAATAAATTTGTTGTCAACGGTCAAAGGGTGAAACACTAGAACATAAAACTTTCCATGGTAGCGAAGGTGGAGTTTCTGCATTTCAAGGATGCTAAGTGGTGAAAGAGGAATGTCGTGTTGTGATGTTAAATTAAGCACTTGATGAGAGACAACCCATCCTTGTATCTTTTTTGCTTATTTTGATATTTTATAGGATTTTTAACAAAGTTCTATGTCAATAAAAATAGGGGAAAACATAACTTGAAAGCTAGCTGCTGTGCAGGGAATAAAAAATAGAGCAAAACAGGGGAATTCGGTCTTAGTTACCATGATTGCGGACCTATTGGCGTGATTACGACACCAGATTGCTAAAAATCTACTATTTTACGGAGCCCTTCTCAAACCTTATGATTCTTAATTTTACTTCTGTGTAAACACTTCAAACATTTAAGTTGGGGGTGTGTAGGGTAATGTTACTTGAGCTTTCTTTGTCATATGGATGAACGTTTTCCTATGATAGATTGAGTGACATCATTCTTAAGAGAAAATCATCATCATTGGGTTTTAAGCCATGGATACAAGGGAAGTCTGAGTACCCGTGTCATCAAGGTGTAATACCCCATACTTTTTCCTAGCTAATTTCATCTAAAGAATGTCTAGTATTATCTTCTAAATTTAATGATGGTTATTCCATGAGTATTTTTCAAGATTTTTAATTTTTGTCATGTGGGAAATTCAATAAACTTTCTATCAATATAAGATTCGTCCAAATCCGATAATCGGGTCAGAAGTTATGGCTATTTCAAATTCCTATCATAAAACATCATTATATTAGTTAGTGTCGCGCCGTGCCACAAAAGGAAATGACACTTGACAAATTCTAGTAGGGGTCCACGATTATGGTTCATCGCGCCAAGGCCCAAATTCAGAATTTTCCTTTTCCAGTGTCTTAGCACGATTTCCTCCGCATTGCGTCAAAGTTCCAGGTCGCAAAAGAAAGGCACACGATGGCTCCGCATCGCGCCATCCCTCAGTTTCCAAATTTTTAAATTCCACTGACACGACAGAATAGCGCCGCGTCACGCCAGGGGTTTAGTTTGGGAAAATTTTACTAAAATTAAATGATGCGCCCAGGGTTAAAAAGGTTAACTTCCCACCCATATTTAAGACCGTTAACACGTGATTCAGCCACTTTCACCCAAAATACACTCTCTTCTCTCAAAAAACTCTCAAGAACAAGTTAGGGTTTTCATAGAAGATCCAATTTCAAGAAAGTTTCACCGTCAATATTCACGAAATCACAAACTACAGTATGCATAGTGTTCATTCATGGACTCCTTTCATCCATGAAGCCCAAGAATCTACTTTCTATGTTTAAGTTTATTGATTTCTTTTTGAATTTCATGTTGGGTTAGTTTTGTTTATGTTGAGAATGATCAATTGAATTCAAATCAATGTTGGGTGATCAATTTTATGTGGAATTGTTTTGTATAGATGTATATTCATATGAACCTATGAATAAACCCTAGGATGATGACATTAGAGATAAATAATGATGATAAATCATTGTTTAATGTTCTCTACATGTGTTATGCCTACCATGTGTTTGATTAAATGCCTAGATGAAGGAACAATTCCCAACTAATATGATATCATGAAATCTTAATGTATGTACAAGTTATGCCTATCACATTCTTTGGTGAAATGCTTTTATAAATGTATTATAGATTATGATGTTAGTCATATGTTCAAGTAAGTTATGCTTGGTCAGTTTCCTTCCATCGAGTCCTGGGGGTACTCGTACCCGAAACATTAGCTGTGTGCTTAGAGCTATGTCATATTTTCACGATACTCCCAGTCAAGCTATGATCCTTAGACTTCAGACTGTCTTATGACTTAGGAAATTTCCATGATCTCATGACCTCAGTCAGTTGTCAGACATCAATAGTATTCCGTCTGTTAACAAAATTCAAAAATTCAGCTCATGTTCAGTTCAGTAAATCATGTTCAGTGTCCATTCCGATAGGAGTAGAAATTAGCACCGAGTGAACCCAAGGATGGTGACAGACACTATCAGATAAGGGTGTGATCCTTAGAAGTCATCCTTGTATTCCAGAACTATATATCCAGCATAGGTTGAGACATCAACACTGTCGATAAGGGTTGATGAGGTGGATAAGAACTGTCAGATAAAGGCCCCATAATTCTCATACAGGGGACACTATCAGATGAGGGTCACCCACAGTTTTTCCTTACCAATGGAACGGTATTGACACCCTTCCAATTAGGGTTATAGATTGGACCCCAACTCAACCATAATGGCATATTAGGGGTATGACGGTTAGATAACTACTTCCCACAATTTCATGTTACAGAATCAGGACTGTTAGATATAGTCAATTAGTCTAAGTGATAGAAATCAGATAGTTCTTCAGATTTCAGGACTGTTAAATATAGTACATTAGTCTCAGTATGAAACTCAGATAGTTCCATCAGATTCAGGACTACCAGATACAGTCACAAATATTATTAGTTATATTCAGATTTAGTAATCATGTTCTCATAGTTTTAGTGTCAGTTGTTATGTCTCATGCATGTATTCTCACGCTCATGATAGTTAGTTAGTTATTATTATTGTTCATGCATATGAACCCCATGCATTCAGCCTACCTCACATGCATACCAGTATATTCAAAGTACTGACGCATTTGCGCTATGGTGTCTTATACCATAGGTTTAGAGACACGAGCTCCAGAGTAATAGTAAATTCCAGATACCCACAGATAGAGTTAGAAGTGAGTCCTTATCTTTTGAGGACATGATTTTTTCCTTATTATCTAATTAATCAATTTATAAGTTGGAATTAGTTGGGGACATGTCCCATCAACTCCTTACTCAGATAGTTCAGTCATTTAGAGGCTTTCTAGACTATTATATTTCAGACTTCAGTATGTTTAGTTTTGTTTTGAGTATTCTATTACCCTACATAGATGCTATATCATTCAGATCATGTTCAGTATTGAACCTTATGGCCTTTTAGTTCATGTTTCCGTGTTATAAAGTATTTTATGCAGTATACCGGTATAGATATCAGTCATGGGTTAGCTTGTGATCCTTCGGGGTCATGAGCACCGTTTAGCATTCTGGGCATCATATTTGGGGCATTACACAAGGCCACAAATGCAAGGGAAGTCTGATTACCTATGGAATTGAGAGTTTGGGAACCAAAACCTGTGTACCTAGGGCAAAGACTGAGTAGCCTTTTGCTTTCCCGTGTTAAAGCCAAAGTGTGAGACTAAAGCTGGAGTTATTGCCATGTTTAGAAAAAGATACATGGAGATAATGCAAAACAATCACCCCTCCCATCTATCCAAAACTTTTAAAAAGAAATCAAGGGCATGGACGTGAGCAACTTTGTTACAAAACTTTTTCTCTTTGTGTGGCTCCAAAAATTTATGACTTGCCAATAGTTATAGATACTCCAGTTTTATCTTAAGCAGGAGGAAAAATTTAGCCTCCTTGGTGAATTTTGAATGCCGTGTATGGTAATCTATTTTCATTTATCTCTTGTATATTTGTGTCATCTAGAACTTGCACCATTAGTCTTTCAAAGCTAATTTTGATTGTATTTGGTTGGAGAAATGATCTTGGGCCATCTTCGTGACTTTGGAAGCCACTGTATCCTAAAAAGCCTACCCATGCATAAATGTAATCCATAGTTACCAACTTTAAGACTTTGGGCCTTTCTTTGGCAAACACATTACAAGCCTTAAACTATTCTTTTTATCCATCTTTTAAACCATACCTGCCTTGAACATAAAATTGTAACTTGAGGCTAAAAACCTAAGTTGGGGGTGGCATTAATTGATGGAAGTAAGTTTGGGGCCATGAAGTTGTTAGTGAAATACCTAAGTGCCTAAGCATTGAAAACAAATAAATAGAAAAAGAAAGGATCTAACAAAGGAAAGAATTGCATGAAAATTGCAAGAAAAAAAAATAAAAAAAATAGGTAAAGCAAGGAGTTAAAAAGTACGTATATGAAAAGGGAAATGATCAAAGAGGAGTGGCCCGTAGTAAAAAAGGAAGATTAAATAGTGTGATGTAGATGTTTAAGGAAGGGTGTATCTATGTTGTTCCCAAATGATATCCTACCCTAACCTGAACCTACATTACAAGCTCAAAAAGTCATTTGAGATCTTCAACTATTTACTTTTCTTATAGTGGCGATTGAAAATAGGGGCAAGCCTATGGTATGACACTTGTTTACATAGAGAATTCTTATGTGAGGGGGAGAGATTTTGTACTTGAATTTCTTATTTCACATTTGGTAGCTTGGTGTGCATAATTTTCTTTCTTTTGAGGAGGTATGTAAATGAGTTAAGTTGGGTGATTTTTCCATCTTCCGAGTAATGAGGAAAAAGGAGTATCACTTGGGTTTTGTCAAAAGTGAGTCACATTTATAGTAGTGGTAGTTATTGTTTTGTTACACTTCAAAATCCTTTAAATCCTTGAATACCGCATTTTATGATGAGGGGTACCGTGAAAATAGCTTGGCCCATATACAAAGAGCTGTGTGTGGTAGTGACTAATCTTGAAGTCATTATGATCTTTGGGGTAGGAACTTTGGGCATAAATGTGTAATGTCTCACGATAAAATGTAGTGTGCTTAAGGACAAACAAAGTTGTTAGTTGGGGGTGTATATGAGCAATGAAATTACCACTCATTATTCATGTACTCTACCATATTTTGAAGGAATAAAGGAGACATTATTGTGATTAAATGCCCTAATATCCATATTTTGCAGGCATATAGTTAATGAAATGAAAAGGTGTGGATTTGAGCTAAGAAGGGGTCAAATGGAAGCTAAGAAGTGTAGCAGGATACCTAGAGCAGACACAACCTTAGTTACCGCAGTCGCGGTCTGAGTATGGCAATCATGGTCAGTCAAGAAGGTCACTTAGCCATGACTGTATGGATCTTACCGCAGTCACGATAACTGTGGTTGTAATGAAGCTATCGATTGTTGCCTAGCGGGACTAATGAACAAGGGAATTTCAGTCAAATGGGATAGTCGATTCAAATTCCTATAGAATACCCAAAATTCTTTTCCCCATGGACATTATATAATAAAGGATTTTTGAAAACTTGACATTACTGAAACGCTAAAATTTAGGGGAAAACTTTATTCCTCTTTAATTTGTGTTGGGTATTTCAAGTAGAAATTGGTGAAAATTGAAGAGTTGAACTGAAGATTATCAATACTTTTCTTCATTATGGATGCCGTGAATAAATTGCTAGGTAGATTTCTTCTCTTTTATTTCATGAGTAGCTAATTTTTCCAACCTTGGGATTATGTTGAACTAAAGTGTATTTCTATGTGGGTATTGATATGTTTACATGATCTTTAGTTGTTGAGTATGGATTCCACTATTACTTGATCTTAATAGATGATATTTGTGGGTGAAAACCCCAAATCTTAAAATGGGTTTGATGGGTGAAAACTTCAAACTCTAGAAAACCTTCATTATCCTTATAAGAGGGATGTAGGTGAACCCATGGGAACCCATAACATCATTGAAAAGGGTTGTAAGGAGCATCTTAAGGGTGACAATTAAGTATGTGGTTTACTACCTCTTGCAATCTTATAAATAAGTGCAAATAGAATGTAAGTCACGTCATGGGCATCTTCCTAGAAATAAGGATGCCCGATTGCAGTTATGAGTGACTATGAATGGCACACTTGCTAGGTGGTCGAAAGAGCCAATGTGTGAAATCTTTGTGGTTTAGTTGAAGAAAAAACCATAAGAACCTTTGACCTAGCCTATTTCTCGCTCAACAAGTAGAAATCATGTTGAACCATCTTTCACTTACACACTTTATACCTTTAGGTAGACATAATCCCAAGGCTCTAACTTTGATTTCAATTCATAAGTGCCAGTGAAGCTTGTAGTTTGACTCAATATTGGTACAATACACTTTAAAACTAAACCCCCTACTTTACATTATATGTCATGTTTCTTTTCACTTCGGGTACCCTTTTAGTAATTAGAACACATATTAGGCCTTGAAGTTTAAATCCCACTCCTTGTGGATTTGACCCCAACGTAAGTTGGGCTATTGATAACGACCACCTTACTTCTCAAAGATGGGAGTAAGTTGAGCATTATCAGTGTGCATCACCCAGCAATAGCAAAGTGCCAAAAATTGCTCCGTTTTGATTTATTTTAAGGGTGTTGAGGTCTTTTCACACCACTAACTCATTTGTATTCATTTTAAAATTATTTAAGGGGTCTTAAATCATGATATTTCCACTCCCTTAGCCCTAAACAATCAGTACACTATTCAAAACCCTTCCACTCTTCCCAAGAACAAAATTCAATATTTCTCTCCAAGAACTCAAGGATTCAAGTTCCAATTGCAAGCTTCTTTCAAAATTTTATCTAATTGAGGTATGTGGGGTTTTGAACAAGGTTAATCTTTTATCTTTGTGCCCAAATTTATGCTTTTCAAGTTGAATTTACGTGTTTTAAGTTAGGGTTTATTCCCAAATCCTCATGTTTTTAAAGCATAACATTACCTTATGATTTAAAGAACTAAAGAGCATAAGAGTTTTACGTATTCATGTTTTAAACAACAAGTTTGATGTTTTGCCTTAAATTTCTTATTTTTTATGAGAAATTGCTATTCTCCTAAGTTTAATATGGCCCCATTCTTAAATTCATGTATTATAATCATGTATTGAATTGTCTAGTGTTTTGGGTCTCTGAATTATGACTTCATATTACTAGTTTAAGAGTTGTTATTATATTTTAGAAAGTTGTTCAGTATTTGTGGGTTATGAATGATAACTCCCAAATTACAACTCTCGTTAGAAAGTGTAAGTGGTCGCTGTCAAATAAAGAACCCAACTGGGTTGGGTGTCGAATCCCACAGGGAATACTTGGTCACTAAGTGTTGCAATTGTTAGTAGACTGTTGGTCGAAAATTCCACGGAAAAGGGGGGTTTGGATTTAGGCGTGAATTAATAATATCAAAGTAACGAATGAATGATTTGTTTAGTAAAGGTTAATCACAGAGAATAATAAGTTAGGGTTATGTCCACCTTGTAGTTTCTACTTCTCTATTAACTATGAGTAACGCGAAATTTAGACATGCATGCACTTATAGAGAATCGTATTCTAATTCTAAATCCAAGTGTTTCCCAACCATCAAGGATTTATTTCACTTTAGCTCTCCCGAGCCTAAAGTGTATAACAAATGGTACAAATTCTCCAAGAAGTTAATCCGGTTAAGGCATTAACGTGTAAATAGGGGTTGGAAACCCTATTTCCTTGTCACACTCTCTTTTCCAAACATGCAACTTTTCTCTCGAACAAGTTAATATTATAATGGCGTATTCTCTATGTTTTCAACCATAAGAATTCAATCAAAACGAAGAGAGTAATGATATAAGTAGCATAACACATCAAGAATTCACAAACTCATAGTAATAGATAGTATCTTACAAGGTTTCCATAACCCTAACTGAGAAGTTTAGCTACTCATGTGTACAACTGAAATCAAAGAATACATCATCATCATACCAAAGTTAGAATAATCTCACGATGGGGATGAGTTTGGCGTCAAACAAGAGGTTGACGTTTTTCTTCCCTTTAGCCGTTCGTGTAGCCTTAGCGTTTTTCTCTGTCTTAAACTTACAGAATCTGTAAACTGAATAATGAAAAGTGCTGAATAATAATGATCGAATGAATGCTGAAAAATTCAGCAAATAAGGTTTTTATAACATCCTTGTCCTACTAAGTTACTGCTGCATCCCTAAGTATTTAGAAATACTGATTTTGCCCGGGACAAGTTCCCCATGCATCACATTCAGTCCACAAGCTTCCAAAAGCTGTCTTCCCTCTTATGTGAAGTTTCCCTTTGCTGCCCAAAGGTCCACAAAGTGCTGAAATCTTCATCATTAATACCTGAAAAACATGCTAATCACATAGGTTATCTCACTTAAAAGAAAATGGACTAAAAGTGCAGGAATTATATATTTTATCCTCCAAACTGAGCTAAAATATGGGTAAATTATGGTTCTTAGGGGTATAAATACGCCCAACATCACCACCTCACACTTAAAGCTTTGTTCGTCCTCGAACAAAATATTACGTCCATGCAAACACCTAACTAGAATTTCACAATAGCAACACAAAATGTTCAACAAGACATGCACGACAATTATTAACAGAGAGTAGGTTTCTTGATCACTACTAGAAACAATTCAACCTCCATCATAGACTCGTGAGGATGGTTAATTCATATTCACATATTAAGCCACAAAGAATCATATAACACTACCCAAAAATCATCAACCATGTGTGTCTCACACAAGATATTACCCATGATCACTCACAGTTTTGCAATTTTTGAAACATGGGTATAAGACTCTCCTTGCTCTCACTTCTCACAAAGAATTCTTATGTTGCAACTGATGACCATAGGCTTTCCCTTAGTGTAATGCTCTACTAATATCGGAATGCTAAGATTAGGATCAAATAGGTCTTTACAGGTTGTAATGTAGGCTAAGGGACAGGTAGGACTATTTTGGCCAGAAATAGTGACTATGTTCCCTAAGCGCTTTAATACACTACGTTATGTCATTAACACTCTCTTTTAAACAACCCCTCTACTTTCCTTTCATCTACCACCCCTTTTCACCTATTTTGTTATTCAATTATAAACACAACTATCTTTTTATTTTTCTATTTCTTTTTTTTTCTCTTTTTTTTTGTTAAAACACCTCTATGATAGCCACTTTTTTCACAACAATTTCAAGTACCAATACACTCTGAGGCATCACTCTCACCCAATTTCCTCTTATTTTGTCACATGACTCTAAAATTTAAAGCGCTTAGGAATTTGGATCAAATTATGGTCTTGAAAAAAATGGATTAGGCTACATATGAGGCTGCCAAAGAAAATAGCTAAAGGCTCAAAGGGGGTTAACTAGGATAATGTACAAAGGTAGGTAAAAAGAAGGTAAACAATTACAGGCTGCCAAAGAAATGCCTAAATCATCTCCTAAACTCACACTCTCTATTTCGCTTTACACACACACCAGGCAAGTTTTAGCATCAGTCACAACACAGAATATACTATAACCTCACACACACAAAGCACATGGTCAACTTTATTGGGAGCAGTATAGACTCTTGACCCAACAGATGAATGAATTAAACCACACAATTATCACACAGTGAGTCACACTTAGAGCCTAAATGTCTCAATAGTAATGAATTAGCACAAACTCTTGTTATAATACCATGCCGTCTATCAGAACAATTTCATGCAAAATATAAAAAAAATTTCGAAAATTTAACTAACTAATTACGACTAATTTAATTAGCAAAAACAAGAAAAAATGTAGGCAAAGAAGTACCATAAAGCATACAAATACCAGCACCTCACACTTAGACTGGACACACTGCCCTCAGTGGAAAATAAATAAGGAGAACCTGATTAGTCAGACTCTTCCTCTATGTCTGGGGTCATACCCCCTGCATCAGAATCATCATCAGAGTCGTCGCCATCAGAGTTGTCCTCCACGTCTGAGTCTGGCAGTCGACGATTATTGTCAGTCGGCACGTCATCATCGAGAGGTTCCTCAAAATATACCCCTACTCCACACATAGCCCACGCATGCTCATTCATTGGGTAGTCATAATCCAACTGCTGAAGCTCTGCATCAGTCGGAACCCGACCCCCACTCATCATGGTAAACCGAGTCATGCCATATAGATGGCGAAAGAAACTTTCATCTTGAGCATGTCTTTCTGCAGTGGTAAGGTTGATGCTATGACAAGTTTCAGGCTCTTTAACTTTCGTAAGATCAACCTTCTTCGGGTTGTGTGGAAGCTTATGATCTGCAGGTTCCTCTTCAATGTGCCCCTTCCTTAAGATCGCAGTCAACAAATTGCCAAAGCTGAAATGAGACCTTTTGTGCAGCCTAGCCTTACGCATTGACGATCGTATAACCGCACCAATGTTGATGGGAATATTAGTCATCAGAGCGTACGCCAAGCATACTCTATCACGTGTGATCTTTGTGTATTGTATCCCAATAATTAGGCAAGAGTTGACTATCCTCAACCATATACGAGCTTCTCTATTCAAGGAAGCATACAGAAAGGTATTGTGCCGACCGTTATCCTTGTGACGAAACCACCGGGCCATGGACCTTGTTCCGCACAGTGTGTGTCTGATTGCCCTGTAGGGAGGTCTGTGATAAAGCTCCTTGAGCGGTGATGGATCCACAGATGGAAGGCCCAGAAAAGAGTTGAAGAACTCCGCATTCAGTTGTAAGACTTGGCCCCAAATATTTACTTCACTTCCGGTAGTCTTTGGGGAACAATTGGCATAAAACTCTCGCGTTAGATCAAGATTGCATTCCCCCATATCTCGGAAAATGAAATCAAGATTTAGTGCCATGATTTTAGCCAAAATGCGGGGCTCTCTCTTTGCTAGACTCTCCTTCTGCATCAAATCCACGTGAACATATTTTTTTACTTTGTTGTTCTTGTACCAATCCTTTCCTTCCTCCTCTAGGACCCATTTTATCCCGAAAGTTCGTCTAGGCACTTGCAAAGAGGAGGACTCAGCTTGCTCTTTTCTAGACCGTTTCTGACCTTTCTGTGAGGTGGACACTTTTTTTTTCCTTGTCGTCCTTTTGGAGCCATTCTACCTGAGAGCAAAATAGAGTCATGTTAGTTTCATCTCGGAAGATTCACTATAATCAAACAACAACCAGTGATGGCACCACCCCACACTTAATTTGTTGGCACAAACTAATTAAGTGAGTGATGTCGATTACTCAGACTTCGTCGACATACATTTAGGCGATATGTTCCAACAACATGTTTAGCACAGTCATATTTTCATGTAATATTGAATATCCTTTCCAACGTTATTTCATTGGATTAATGCACTTTTTGAAAAAGACTACCACATAGATATTGTATCAAGTTAATGCATAGAAATAATCACCACGTCTCATGCTTGTGGTCAATCATGATCTTTATCTCGATGAACGAGTCATTCAAACATTCAAGCTTTCAACTTACAAGATTATGTATTAACTTCACAATTTTGACTTCATAAAACTATGACAGTGTATAACAATCAAATACAAGTCGGAACAAAGTCAAGAACACCCACACGTATTCTTTCACTCAACTAGATGTATCATAACAAACCAACCACATTTTAATCACCACACCACTTCAAAATCTAATAAATCATTATAAACGTAGCATTTCAACAACTACGGAATATAAAAGAAAAACTTACGTGATGATGGATTCGGAAGATGAGCTTGCAAGATTAGATGAGCAAAAAGAAAAATTTTGAGAGAATGGGGAAACTTGGGCGGCGCCTATATGGAGCAAACAATTGCATTTTGTTCTAAGGGTGAAGATCTATTTATAGCCTAAGCCACGGGTCGGGTTTGATCCATGTAAAATCGGGTTAGGAGATAAAAAGGTATAAGTAGGCGGCGCCTAATGCTTTGCCTATGCTTAGCATAGGCGACGCCTTTGTCCATGCCTAGTTAGGCATAGGCGGCGCCTTTGTCAATGCCTAGTTGGGCATAGGCGGCGCCTTTGTCAATGCCTAGTTGAAACAGTGAGCATAGGCAATGGAATAGGCGGCGCCTATGGTATTGCCTAGATTTGCATAGGCGGCGCCTATGGTATTGCCTAGATTTTCATAGGCAATGCCTTGTCCGTTGCCTATGTGAGGCAGTGAGCATAGGAAATGGTATAGGCCTTGCCTTGTCCATTGCCTAGATTAGCATAGGCCTTGCCTTGTCTATTGCCTAGATTAACATAGGCCTTTCCTTGTCCATTGCCTAGATTAGCATAAGCAATGCCTAACCAATAGCATTTGCTCCATCATTCCTAGCTTACCACCCTTGGCATGGCTCACTTTCAAATCAAAATTTTAGGACTAATCCCCTCCTTTGTACGTCTTGCACCTACACTTAATCAAAAATAACAAACACAGTTAGAAGGATGGGTTGCCTCCCACCAAGCGCCTTAGTTTTGGTCGTGGCTCGACTCTTCTTTTTGGATTTTTACTTAACAAAAACAAACTCCTAGTAAAACAAAACTATTAAAAATGATGGGTTGCCTCCCATGTAGCGCTTGATTTATTATTGCGGCATAACATAGTTATCTCGATTACTTTAGACTTCATCGAGATAGACAGTGGCTATACATTTTATCGAGTCACGTGGACCAATATATGGCTTCACTCGTTGTCCATTCACCTTAAAGACACCACCATCATTGTTTTCTAACTCTACTACTCCAGACGAGTAGACTTGGCTAATTTTAAATGGACCAGACCATCTAGACTTCAACTTACCTGGAAATAGCTTCAGTCTGGAGTTGAAAAGAAGTACCAAATTACCCTTCTGTAAGTTTCGTTGGATAATCCTCCGATCATGGTACTTTTTCATCCATTCCTTGTAGAGGTCTGCTCTTTCATACGCGTGTAGACGGAATTCATCCATCTCATTCAGCTGTTCCAATCTCAGATTAATAGAATCATCCCAATTCAGGTTAAGCCGCTTCAACGCCTACAACGCTTTATGTTCGAGCTCGATTGGCAAGTGACAAGCCTTCCCATAAACTAGTTGGTAAGGTGACATACCAATTGGTGTCTTGAACGCAGTCCTATAAGCCCATAAGACATCATCCAGCTTTCGGGACCAATCCTTCCTACTAGCATTTACAGTCTTAGCAAGGATCAACTTGATCTCCCGATTAGAAACCTCTACCTGCCCACTAGTTTGTGGGTGGTAAGGTGTAGCTACCTTATGTTGCTTGACCCCATATTTCACCAACATGGCTCTGAACATCTTATTGCAAAAGTGTAATCCTCCATCGCTTATGATGGTACGTGGTACCCCAAAACGAGAGAAGATATTTCTCTTTAAGAATGCTATAACACGCTTACCTTCATTATCAGTCAGCGCTACCGCTTCGACCAATTTGGATACAAAATCCACAACAAATAGGATATATTTCATACCAAACGAATTCATAAATGGGCCCATGAAATCAATACCCCATACATCAAATAGCTCCACTTCAAGAATTTTAGACATGGGCATCTCATGGTGCTTTGAAATCGCGCCTTGCCTCTGACACTGATCACATCTTCTCACAAAATCATAGGCATACTTGAATAATGAAGGCCAATAATAGCCGCTTTGCAATACCTTCCTGGCTGTCTGATCACCTGCATGGTGACCCCCAACTTGGTAAGCATGACTTGCTTCCAAGATGCTAGGAACCTCCACATCAGAGATGCATCGCCTAATAACACCATCAGCACATCATCGAAAAAGATACGTTTCATCCCAGAAGTAGTGTTTCACATCATGCATGAACTTTCTCTTTTGATGAGAGGGGAGATTCTGAGGCATCACTTTACTTACCACGTAGTTCGCAAAGTCTGCATACCACGGTAAGTCTTCCACCATAGTGGCTAGGATCTCTTCGTCGGGAAATGCATCATCAATCTCAAGGTGGGGTTGTGCTATGTGCTCACTCTCAAGTCTAGATAGATGATCAGCTACTTGGTTTTCGCAACCTTTTCTATCCTTTACCTCGAAATCAAATTCTTGAAGCAATAACACCCACCGAATTAGCCTTGGCTTAGCATCCTTCTTTTCCATTAAATATCTCAGAGATGCATGATCTGTATGAACCACCACTTTGGTTCCCAACAAGTAAGCACGGAACTTTTCAAAAGCATAATCAACTGCTAGAAGCTCTTGTTCCGTGACGGTATTGTTCTTCTGGGCTCCATTCAAGGCCTTGCTCGCATAGTATATTGGATGAAATAACCTTTCTCTTTTCTGACCAAGTACAACACCCAAAGCTACCCCACTTGCATCACACATAACTTCAAACGGTAGAGACCAATCGGGTGCTACAATAATAGGAGCTTCAACCAGCTTCCCTTTGAGGCATTCAAAGGCCTTCAAGCAATCTTCACCGAAGTCGAACATTGCATACTTCTCCAAAAGTTTGCATAATGGACTAGCAATCTTGGAGAAGTCTTTAATAAACCTCCGATAAAAACCTGCATGATCGAGGAAACTACGAACTCCCTTTACAGAAATTGGAGGTGGTAGTTTCTCGATAACTTTAATCTTGGCTCGATCAACCTCAATTCCTCTTTCAGAGACTTTATGCCCAAGAACAATGCCTTCCTTCACCATAAAATGACACTTCTCCCAGTTTAGCACCAAGTTGAATTCAACACATCTCTGCAACGCCATACTCAGATTTGCCAAGCATAATTCAAACGACTCACCTACTACTGAAAAATCATCCATGAACACCTCCAAGGTGTCTTCAACCATATCAGAAAAAATGGACATCATACAACGTTGAAAAGTGGCAGGTGCGTTACATAACCCAAATGGCATACGTTTGAAAGATGTAAAAGTTGTCTTCTCTTGATCTTCAGGAGCAATGCAGATCTGATTATAGCCGGAATAACCATCTAAGAAACAAAACCATCCCTTCCCTTCCAATCAATCAAGCATTTGGTCCATGAATGGCATTGGGAAGTGATCCTTTAGCGTCCACGAATTCAGCTTTCGGTATTCCATGCACACTCTCCACCCTGTGACAGGTCTGAGTGGAATTAGTTCATTCTTTTCATTTGCGACTACCGTCATGCCCCCTTTGTTGGGCACATATTGTACCAGACTCACCCATTTACTGTCGGAGATTGGATACACCACCCCAGCATCTAACCACTTAATAATTTCTTTCTTCACCACCTCTTGCATAGGTGGATTTAAATGACGTAGATGCTCAATTATGGGCATGCAATCTTCTTCGAGCTGAATCTTGTGCATACATATCCCAGGAGGGATACCAATTATATCAACAATAGTCCAACCGATGGCTCTCTTGTATTTTTTTAGAACAGAGATGAGAGCCGCTACTTGTTGTTCACCTAAATCAGCCACAACAATAACCGGAAGTGTATCACCACTTCCCAAAAATGCATACTTCAGGTGGCTGGGCACCTCTTTCAATTCTAGCACTGGTGGTTCTTCAATGGATGGATTTGCTGGTGGTGAAGGTCGATTCTTAAGATCAAGGTCCATCTTCTTAGGAGCATGAGAATATGACCCTATTCCTGTTAGAGCACAAATAGTTTCTTCATACTCTTCAATATCCTTACGCTCAAAATTTATAAGCACAACAGCCAATGGATCAATAATAAGCTGCTTCTCTACAGATAATTCTTTCTCATCTTCATAATAAACATTAGCTACAGAGAACACATTCATATCTTTGGGCTGCTTCATTGATTTGCATACATCAAAATGGACCACTTCGTCATTCATCCGAAATAAAAGCTCATTAGCTCTTAAATCAATAAGCACACTTCCTGTTGCAAGGAAAGGACGCCCCAAGATTATGGGAACTTCAGAATCCACTTCACAATCCAGAATAACAAAGTCTTCAGGAAAAATGAAGGTGGAAACCTTTACCAATACATCATATAAGATACCAACAGGTCGTTTTACCGACCTATCTGCCATCACGAGCCACATATTGGTTGGTGTAGGATCACCCAACCCCAACTTTCTGTAAATAGATAGAGGCATAAAATTTATGCTAGCTCCCAAATCGCACAATGCCTTAGCAAAATCCAAAGATCCAACCGTGCAAGGAATAGTGAAAGCACCAGGATCTGCCTTCTTCTGAACTAACGATCTTGTAGTGATTGCACTGCAATGATGAACATTATCTGCCAGCTCATAGCTTGCTGCCCGCTTCTTTGTCAAAAGGTCCTTCATGAATTTAGCGTACCCAGGCATCTTTTCTAGCGCCTCCACCAAAGGAACATTAATAGTCAGCTGCTTCAACATAGTCATGAATTTACTGAACCTGGTGTCATTAGCTTTCTTCTTCAGTCTCTGAGGAAAAGGTGGTGGTGGAAGAGGAATAGTTTTATCCACCACTTCCTTTTTATCTTTCTTCAGATTATCAATCTTTTTAGGCTGGTGACGTCTAAGTGTAGTGTAATGAACGTTCTGACTTTCAGCTTCTACAGAATCATCACAATCTTCTTCAATCACATTCTCTTATGTATTATCAACCACCTGCTTGCCTTTGGATGGATTTTCCAACACCTTACCACTCCTGGTAGTAATAGCCATACATGATCCATCATTCCTTGGATTTTGCACGGTGTCGCTAGGTAGGGTGCCAGCTTTTCTTTGATTGAGTGCCGCTGATAGTTGACTCAATTGTTGTTCCAACTATTTTATTGAAGTGGAATGCGAATCAACCAATTGATTTATTGAGGACAAAACATTTTTTACCTCCGTTACTCCCGTGTTGGTTGCCTCCACTCCTTTCAACAGCTTAGCCATCATATCTTCCATGGACATCTTCCCAGAGCCCGATGTCGCGACCTTACGATTTCTAGGAGGAACATACAAACCACTCCTGTCAGTCTTATTCTTGTATCCGGATTTATCATAATAGTTCCGACCTTGGTTTCCTTGGGCATTGCCTCAGAAACCCCCCTGATTATTCAAATAATTTGCTTCCTCCTCAGAATCGGATTCATCTCTTCCCTGTGATACAACGGCCTTAACCTTTTCGGTTTTCCCTGATAATAAATGCTTGGTAAGAAGATCCATCTGTATTTTCATGTGAGCCATATCCTGGTCACGTTCCTCTTCTCTTCGCCTTTGTTCTGCCGTCAAGCCAATAGATACAGTAGAGCTTGCTACCTCAAAATCCCTGGTATGCCAAGCTCTACTCTTCTTTGTCATACGATCTAGCATATCACTTGCCTCAATAAAAGTAAGGTCCATGAATGACCCACCTGCAACATTATCAACCACTGGCTTAGTCACCGAATTCAAAGACCTGTATAATATCTACATCAAGTGGATATTGGTCATATGATGGTTTGGGCACCGTATAAGCTTCTTCTTGAACCTCTCCCATGTTTCGTGGAGAGATTCAGTTGGAAGCTGTCGAAAATTGCTGATCTCATCTCTTAATTGTGCTCTTTTGGATGGCGGAAAGAATCTTTCTAGGAAAACATCTTTCAGTTGCCTCCAATTAGTAATAGAATCAGGAGTTAGCCCGTTCAACTATAGAGTTGCCTCTCCAGATAGAGACAATGGAAATAAGCGTAGTTGAATTGCATTCTGTCCAACTCCTGGATTGTCAAACGACTTGCATGTTGAGATAAAGTTGATCAAATGCATATTCGGATCATCGCCTGCAAGTCCACCAAATAACCCCTTAAGTTGCAATAGCTGAATCATGGTGCTAGTGATATTGAAATTGGATCTGGGTGCCAAGGGCGGAGGAATAATAGCCCCTGTGGCACCAGCCCCATCCAGATCGTCATCATCATCATCAAAAGGAGCCAGCACAGCTCAGCGTTCAGGTCTCATTCTAGCTTGACGATCTCTTCTGTTCACAGATGCTGCCACCTCATCTGCACGCCGTGGATTAAGTAACTCATCATCACCCAGGTCCTCATCATCAAGATTTGTTGCCCGACCTGGGTTATCAATATTCTGTTGATGCACTTGAGCAGCTGCCAATGCAGCTAACCTAGCCTGCTCCTGTTGAGCAGCCCCTCTTTCAATGTCACGTTGTGCATCCATTCTGCCAATAAGTTGTGGTTCAGGATTTATGGGTAATAATGGCTGACCAGATCTTCGTGTATTTGACATGCACTCTACCAAACCTGAACAAAACAAAAACAACAAACTAAAAGTAAAATTCGAGAATCTTTGACCAAAGGGTCTAGTAACTATCACAAACTTAGTTGACAATCGTTTTCCCCGGCAACGACGCCAAAATTTGATAACGCCCAAATTACAACTCTCGTTAGAAAGTGTAAGTGGTCGCTGTCAAATATAGAACCCAACTGGGTTGGGTGTTGAATCCCACAGGGAATACTTGGTCACTAAGTGTTGCAATTGTTAGTAGACTGTTGGTCGAAAATTCCACGGAAAAAGGGGTTTTTGATTTAGGCGTGAATTAATAATATCAAAGTAACGAATGAATGATTTTTTTAGTAAAGGTTAATCAAAGAGAATAATAAGTTAGGGTTATGTCCACCTTGTAGTTTCTACTTCTCTATTAACTATGAGTAACGCGGAATTTAGACATGCATGCACTTATAGAGAATCGTATTCTAATTCTAAATCCAAGTGTTTCCCAACCAT
This sequence comes from Capsicum pubescens, assembly GCA_030864215.1. Lineage (NCBI taxonomy): Eukaryota > Viridiplantae > Streptophyta > Magnoliopsida > Solanales > Solanaceae > Capsicum > Capsicum pubescens. The sequence goes on along the minus strand of CM061540.1, from coordinate 224,598,992 downwards.
CAAGGATTTATTTCACTTTAGCTCTCCCGAGCCTAAAGTGTATAACAAATGGTACAAATTCTCCAAGAAATTAATCCGGTTAAGGCATTAACGTGTAAATAGGGGTTGGAAACCCTATTTCCTTGTCACACTCTCCTTTCCAAACATGCAACTTTTCTCTCGAACAAGTTAATGCTATAATGGCGTATTCTCTGTGTTTGCAACCATAAGAATTCAATCAAAACGAAGAGAGTAATGATATAAGTAGCATAACACATCAAGAATTCACAAACTCATAGTAATAGATAGTATCTTACAAGGTTTCCATAACCCTAACTGAGAAGTCTAGCTACTCATGAGTACAACTGAAATCAAAGAAGACATCATCATTATACCAAATTTAGAATAATCTCACGATGGGGATGAGTTTGGCGTCAAACAAGAGGTTGACGTTTTTCTTCCCTTTAGCCGTTCGTGTAGCCTTAGCGTTTTTCTCTGTCTTAAACTTACAGAATCTGTAAACTGAATAATGAAAAGTGCTGAATAATAATGATCGAATGAATGCTGAAAAATTCAGCAAATAAGGTTTTTATAACATCCTTGTCCTACTAAGTTACTGCTGCATCCCTAAGTATTTAGAAATACAGATTTTGCCCGGGACAAATTCTCCATGCATCACATTCAGTCCACAAGCTTCCAAAAGCTGCCTTCCCTCTTATGTGAAGTTTCCCTTTGCTGCCCAAAGGTCCACAAAGTGCTGAAATCTTCATCATTAATACCTGAAAAACATGCTAATCACATAGGTTAGCTCACTTAAAGGAAAATGGACTAAAAGTTCAGGAATTATATATTTTATCCTCCAAACTGAGCTAAAATATGGGTAAATTATGGTTCTTAGGGGTATAAATACGCCCAACATCAATGAACACTCGATACCTATGCGTTTTACATGATTCTATTTTCAAGTAACAAGTAAGTCAGAATCATGATTTAATTTCCATATTCAGATTATCATTTTTATAATGAATTCACAAGTATTACATCATATTAAATACATTAGCTTGCATGTTTATAATTATTTCAGAATCACTATGCACTATTATTTTCAGAATATCATGAAAAGACTTATCATTTATCAGTGCATACACCATCTTGTATTTCAAGGTCTTTCAATTGGGAGTAGGAATTAGCACCGAGTAAACGTAGGGACGAAGGATCCACCATTAGTTTAGGTGAAGTCGTTAACAGCAATCCTTAGGTTCCAAAACTACGAAGACAGCATAGGATATAAAGGGTCACCCATCTATTTAGGTTTGACTTCCTCTCAGGGGTCACCCATCAGATTAGGCTTGACACCTTGATCCTTTGAGACATCAGTTTAGTAGATCCACACCACCATGTATTAGTACCCGTGGTAAGGTACTGACACCCTTCCAACTGGGGTAAAAGGTTGGACTCCGATTAGCTTAGATTGGGGTATGTCAGTTATATTGAAGCTCCCACAGTTTTAGTCACTATTCAGTCTATACAAGTTTAGGTTTGGTTGACCAAGTAATCAGATTTTAGTAATTATTCAATCAGTTTTATAGATTTTCATGTTATTTCGATCATGTCAGTACATGCTATACTTAGTCATGCATTCTCAGTTTTACATGTTCATGTTTTCATACTCAGTATCCAGAAATGACCCTTAGTTTAGTTTTACAACATGTTCAGCTATACATAAGATTTACATACAATATTTATGTTTTACTGATTCCCAACTTTAGTTTTACTTATTCTACAAAAGTAAATATTTATGAAACAAAGTTTAGTGATTCATCATCTTATCAGATTATATTTGTACTCGTGTTTTAAGATACTTCAGCTTTCAGTAGATTTCAGTCTCTTGGTGAGACTACTTGCACTTAGCATGGATGTTTTAAGATTATTTATCTATTCAGTTTTGCTTATTGCATTCACCCCTACTTACTCAATATACTCTAGAAGTAGGGACCATATATATGTTTGTGTGGATATATTGTTTCATAATGTACATACCGGTTGAAGCCGACATAGCATACTCTATTAGTTTGCAGCTTCTATCCAGCAGGTGATGAATTCTCTTATTTTGGGGACTCCAGTCAGCTGTAGTTAATGTACTATATTGTTATTATTAAAATGTATTGATTTATAATAGTTGGAGGCATGCCCCAGCTATCTATAATAAGTATAGTAGAAGCTTCATAGATATTCAGTCAGAGTTATTACATGTAATTCAAGTTCTTTATTCATATTTATCATGATGTAAACTTTATCAATATAACATTTATTCAGACATTCTCATGATCATATTTTCGCTTAGTAAATTTAGTTTTATATAATTTCAATCAGTTCCCAGGCAGTATGCTACTACATGGGTTAGATTGGGATCAGTGTTATTTCTAAGTACCGTATTATGACTAGGGGGAAATCTTGGGTCATGAAAATCTTGGTATCAAAGCATAAATATTATGTATCCTACGGTGTCTATGAATCCATGTCTAGTAGAGTCTTATGGAATGATACATGACGTCAATACTTTTCTTTGAGAGGCTACAGGGCATTTAAGAAATATTTCCCATCTTTCTATCTCAGATTGTGCAGTAGAAGTGTACTCTAAGAAACTTATGTAGATTCTTATGTTAATCTATTTGTGCCTAGTCTGCCTTATTCTTGAGGCAACAGAAAAAGCAAATTTTAAATTCCTACTGATATTGTTTTCACAATAGTCCCCACAGACAGTTATGGGACTGCACGCAGGCTCGAAAGCATCCCACTAGTACCTTTATGTTCCAATGATTGAATCATTCATTCATGATCATGAACAATTATGCATTGAGCTAAAGTCAGCCGTTTCTTCAAATCCCTTCTCAGAATCCTATGATAGCATGTGATCTAGAGTTAGAAGAATAAACCCAGAAGTTTAGAAGTAGTAAGGTGGGGATAGTGTTTATCTCGAATTAGTTGATTATACATTCATGGGGCTAGTTGTATGAAGGGTGAATCAGTAGGCTTTAAATAGTGTATGCAGGAACTTAAGTTTATTAACTTAGAATTATGTATGATAATGTGGGTGTGATTTAAAGGTTTGCCTAAGGTGATATGGTATTGTATTATTTCTAAGTTTTAAAGTGTGTGTGCTTACATAGTACCCTTAAGTTGTTAAATGTGAATGATTCTAGTAATGTAGTATATGATGTTCTTACCATCTAAGTTATGGGTTATAGGTTATTGATGTGGGGTATGTTGGTATAATGTTAATTCTCATGGTTTAGGAGAAAAATATATGTTAATAGATGTGATTAGTAGGCTATGAAGGAAGTTAGAATAGCTAGTTAAAAGTTTGGGAATACCCATGGTAAGTGTTAGAATCTAAGTTTGAATCTTTGATGATTGATTTAATAGAAAAAAGAGTCAAAATTCTAGATGGTCTGAAGTTAGGGTATACTAATTCTGATGAAGATTCTATGTTAGTAAGTGTTCAAGTTATTAACTGATGGATTAAAGCAAAAGGGGGATATTATAGAACAAGAACCAAGTTAGGCTCTCAAATTCTAGTAGTGATGCTAGTGAATTGTAAAACATTAGTAAAGGAGGAAGATGCCCGGCCCATTCTTATCTCAGTGTAAAGTATTATACTTTAGTCATCAGGACATCTACTTATGCCTTACAAGTCAGCTCCATGATCATAGCTCATATTTATGCACTTTCCATAGAATCATGTACGCTTTCAGTTCCTAGTATAAGGAGTTCCACTTCACTTAGTAGTACAAATCATATTCCATGAATTTATAAAATTCAAACTTAGGTCATGCAGCTCATGACTCATTTACTCATGTTTAACAGTATGTTTAGTTCAAGGTACTCTTGCTACATTCTTAATGATCAGAAAAATTTAGATTATGTAATGGATGTCCTCGGTTTAGGTCTCTTTAATGAATCCATGCCACGAATACTCTATTCCTCAGGCCTTAGTTAAGTGTCAAAGTTATGCATAGTATTTTTTCATGTTTTAGGTGCTTATGGTCTAACCTTTCGGTGACCTGTCCTTATGTTAAGGTAGTGGTGATGAAAAAAATTGATGATCAATGGTTTAGATGGGGGAGAGAAAATGTTCCATATTAGGTAAAGATCATTGTATACTTATTCTATGTAAGGCTATAAGTTTGAAGAAAGTTTGTGGTAAAGATTTTGAGATATACATGGTTAGTTGTGAATTCTATATGTGCTTATTGGGGATAGAGCATGGGAGTTGTTATTGACAAGAGATATTTGAGAATGTGGTAAATTTTCCTAGGTGGGCTGGTTGACCAGAAGCTTACATATGGTTATAAAGATAGGCTTGAACGTCGTGTTTGTATATATGTGGAGAAATGCATTGAGTTAGTAAATTCCTAGTAAGAGATTGAATTTAGTTGTTTAAGTGGTAAGAGAAATTCTTCTTAAGATTAAAGATGTGAAACACGCATGGGGTATCACATTCATGGTTTAGACAAGTGTTATGGTATTATGTGTAGTACTATGTAATTTTAAGTTCGGCTTGAACATGGCGAAAGTATGTAGTTACACTCAAACTTTGGCTAGAGTAGTTATATCTACCTATGTAATAATTATAAGTAGAATCAAATAAGCATGGTATTTAAAGGGAAAAGTATGGTTGATGGAGTTTTGAGAAGTGTGGCTAAGCTTTAAAGTTAGTAGTTGCATTGTCTAAGGCGTAGTGATTCTATCCTATCTTAAGTTTAACAGGCCTATAGTCCATGATTATAGAGTTTTTGCCATGTTCCGATTCTTTATTCAGACATCTTCCTCATATCATGCCAAAGATTTCTTTTCTCCCTAATATTATTAGCACTTCTTATAAAAAATGTTGAAGAAATACTCTAGTTGAGTATGAATTTTCTGTATGAGTTAGTTTGTACAACCAACAATTCAGTTTAGTAGTCAAACAAATAAGCTACTATAAATTTCCATATTTTAATCTCATCTTACTATCCAAAGTTTCATGAGTATGGATATTACATGAAGTAATTCATTCACATCCATGCAAATTGTGAATTTAGTTCAGTCTATACATCATGTCTACGATTCAGCTATTTAGTCATGACTCAGTTCAAAAGTGTTCAATGAATGATCTCAATTTTCTAAGTGTTCCAACTCAGACATTGTAATAACCCGTGTACAACCTTGGTCTGATTATCTCATGATTCATGATTTTATAATATACTTGCTGATGACATGAAGCCGTTTTCTTTTGACCCCTAAATGTGTTTTGTTGAGGATAATTCCTAACGAGAAGTTATGTACTTTATCCCATCCTCTGTAACTTTTAGGATTTTTTTGCATCAGTTAACACTTTCCAGTTCTATATGTATGATCATATCATGAAAATTTCATGTGATTTATAAACTCTCAGCATGAATCAGCTCATTACAGTCAATAGAGCCAAGTCAGCTCAAAATTTAGTTTCATGATCAAACTTCTAATATTTTAGCTCAACTATATTCTTTGTCAGTAGAGATGTCATGTCTACATTATTTAATACTTCTAAAATTTCAATAAATTCCTACGCATCATTCGAGGACAAATGATTCCAAGGGGGAGATAATGTAACACCCCACATTTTAGAGCTAAAAATTGAGTTGTCATTAATACATGTGTAAACCCTAATCCCATGATTTTTATTTTAATATATATTTCATGATCATTATCCAAGTGTTAAGAATGCTTTTCAGGTGAAAAATGTTCATAGGAATCACTTAGAGCAAAGTTGATCTAGGAGCCATTAATTTGGAAAAATCATGGTATTCGATTTTACAAGGGTCATCTTTGAACGTGTATAACTCTTTACATATCTAAAATTTTGCATCTTAAGACCCATCAAATTGTAGATAATTGAATTAGCTTTCCAACGATACCAATTTTTCCTTATCCAATACCCGAGCGTAAAGTTATGACCATGCTAAGGTCATGCGTCACATGGAAATCTCAAATAGACACTGGATGAGGTATGCTATAGGCATGTGCCGTACAACCTCAGGTGTGAGATTTGCGTGCGCCTACCAGCAATAGCATAGTGCTAAAAATTTCTCAGTTTTGACTTAGTTTAAGGGCGTTGAGATCTTTTCACACCCCTAACTCACGTCTAATCATTTTAAAATGATTTAAGGGGTCTTAAATCCCTATATTTCAACACACTTAACCCTAAAAACTCATAACACAATTCAAAACCTTTCCCCTCTTCCCAAATATGAAATTCAACCTCTCTCTTCAAGAACTCTAGGATTCAAGTTTAAATTTTAAGTTTCCTTTAAAAATTCATCTGATTGAGGTATATGGGGTTTTGAACAAGGTTAATTTTTCATCCTTGTGCCCAAATTTATGATTTTAAAGTTGAATTTACATGTTTTAAGTTAGATTTTATTTCCAAATCCTCATGTGTTGAAAGCATAACGTTACCCTGTGATTTAAAGGAGTAAAGAGCATAAGAGTTATACTTATTCATGTTTTAAACTACAAATTTGATGTTTTGTCTTGAATTTCATTATATTGTTGATAAATTGCTATTCTTCTATGTTTAACATGTCCCCATGCTTATATTCATGTATTATACTCATGTATTAAACTGTCTAATATTTCTGGTCTCTGAATTATGACTTCATATTACTGTTTTAAGAGTTGTTATAGTATTTTAGAAATCATTCAGTTTTGGCGGGTTATGAACACCCGATACTTATGTGTTTTACATGATTCCTTTTTTAAGTAACAAGTCAGTGATAATAATGATTTTATTTCCATATTCAAATTATCATTTTTATAAGGAACTCGCCAGTATTACTTCATATTAAATACATCGATTTATATATTTATAATTACTTTAGAATCTGCATGCACTGTTGATTTCAAAATACCATGACCTGAGCTTATCATTTATCAGTGCACACACCAGCTTGTGTTTTAGTGTCTTTCTGTTTAGAGTACGAATTAGCATCGAGTAAATGTAGGGGTGGCGGCTCCCCCGTTAGTTTAGGCAAAGTCATTAATAGCAATCCCTATGTTCCAAAACAACGTAGCTAGCATAGGATATGAGGGATCACCCATCAGTTTAGGCTTGACTTTCTATCAGGGGTATCGCTTTAGTTTAGGCTTGATTCCCTGGCCCTTCAAGACATCAGTTTAGTGGATCCACACAACCATGTTTTAGTACCCATGGTAAGGCACTAACACCCTTCCAACTGGGGTTGCAGGTTGGACCCTGATTTGCTCAGATTATTGCATATCAATAACATAAAAGCCTCCACAGTTTCAGTCAATACTCAATCTATGCAAGTTCAGGTTTGCTTGACCAAGTAATCAGATTTCAGTAATTACTCTATCAATTTTATAGATATTTCATGTTATTTAGATCATGTCAGTACATGCTATACTTGGTCATGCTTTCTCAGTTTTACATGTTCATGTTTTCATGCTCAGTATTCATACATGATCCTAAGTTTAGTTTTACAACATGTTAAACTTTACATAAATACATACAATATTCATGTTTTACCACTTCCCAATTTTAGTTCTACTTATTCCACAAAAGTAAAGATTAGAGAAACTAAGGGTAGTGGTTCACCACCTTATCAATTTATGTTTGTACTCATGTTTTAAGATACTTCAGCTTTCAGTTGATTTAAGTCTCTTGGAGTGCTACTTTCTCTTAGCATGCATATTTTTAGATTATTTATCTATTTCGTTTTACTTATTGCATTCACCCCCACTTACTCAGTACATTCCAGAAGTACTGACCATATTTATGTCTGTGTGGCTACATTGTTTCATAATGTAGGTATCAGTTGTAGCCCATACATAATACTTAGATAGTTTACATCTTCCATCTAGTAGGCGATAAGTTCTCTTATTTTGGGGACTCCAATCAACTATAGTTCATGTACTATATTGTTATTATTCATATGTATTGATTTGTGATTATTGGAGGCATTTCCCAACTATCTATTGAATAAAGAAGTCTGTACTTTTCTATGAGAGGCTATAGGGCATTTAAGAATTGTTTCCCTTCTTTCATGTCTCATATCATCCAGTAGAAGGGTTCTCTGAGGAACCTATTTAGATTCTTACGTTAATCCATTTGTGCCAACTCTACTTTATTCTTGAGGTAAGAAAAATAGATAATATTAAATTCTTACTGATATTTTTTTCTAAAATAGTCCACATAGACAGTTTTGGGACTGCACACAATCACAAAAGTATCCTACCAGTACCTTTATGTTACAATGATTAAAAGACTCCATTCATGATCATGAAAAATCATAGATTGAGATGAAGTCAACTATTCTTTCAAATCCCTTCTCAGAATCCTATGATAGCATGTGATCTAAAGTTATAAGCATGAACCCAAAAGTTTAGCAGTAGTAAGGTAGGGATAGTATTTATCTTAATGTAGTAGATTATGCATTAATGGGGAGAGTTGTATGAAGGGTGAATCTGTAGGCTTGAAATTATGTATGCAAGAACTTAAGTTTACTGACTTAGAATTATATAAGATAGTATGGGTGTGATTTAGAGGTGTGCCCAAGGTGATATAAGATTATATTATTTCTATGTTTTTAAAGCGTGTGTGCTTAGATAGTACCCTTTAGTTGTTAAGTGCAAATGAGTCTAGTAATGTAGTATATGATGTTCTTACCATCTAAGCTACGGGTTATTGGTTGTTGATGTGCGGTATGTTGGTATAATGGTAATTCTCATGGTTTTGGAAAAAATATAAATTTTGGGATGTGATATTAGTAGGCTATGAAGGAAGTTAGAATAGTTCGTTAAAAGTTTGGGAATATCCATGTTAAGTGTTAGAATCTAAGTTTGAATCTTGGATGATTGATCTAATAGAAAGAAGTGTCAAAATTCTAGAAGGTGTGAAGTCAGGGTATAGTCATACTCTTGAAGATTCTAACTTAGTAAGTGTTCAAGTTATTATATGATAGCTTAAATAAAAAGAGGGAGATGATAGGACAAGGAACTAAGTCAGGATCTCAGATTCTAGTAGCGATGCCAGTGTTTTGTAGAACACTAGTATGGGAGGAAGATACCTGGCCCATTCTTTTCTCAGTAAAAAGTGTTGTACTTCAGTCATCACGATGTCTACTTATACCTTACATATTATCTCCATGATCATAGCTTATATTCATGGATTTTCCATAGAATCATGTACAGTTCTAGTTCCTAGTATAAGGAGTTTCAGTTCACTTAGTAATACAAATCATATACCATGAATTTATAAACTCCAAACTCAGGTAATGCAACTCATGACTCATTCAATCATGGTTTACAGTATGTTTAGTTTAAGCTACTCATGCTACATTCTTAATGATCAGCTGAATTCAGATTCTGTCATGTATGTATTCAGATTAGGTTTCTTTAATGACTATGCCATGGATACTCTATTCCTCAAGCCTTAGTTAAATTTCTTAATTATGCATAGTATTCTTTCATGTTTTAGTTCCTAATATTCTAACCTTTCAGTGACCTCTTCTTATATTAAGGTAGTGGTGATGAAAAAAATTGATGATTAATGGTTTACATGGAAGAGAGTAAATGTTCCATATGTTAAAAAGATTGTTGTATGCTTGTTCTATTTAAGACTATAAGTTTGAAGAAAATTAAGGTAAATCTTTTGATATATGCCATGGTTAATTGAGAATTTTATGTGTGTTTTATTAGGGATAGAGCATGGGAGTTATTATTGTTAAGAGATATTTGAGAATGTGGTAAAGGTTCCAAGGTGGGTTGATTGACAAGAAGTTTACATGTGGTTATAATTATAGGCTTGAATGTCATGTTTGTATATATGTGGATAAATTTATTGTGTTAGTGAATGCCTAGTAAGCTATTAAATTTAATTGTTGAATTGGTAAGAGGAATTATTCTTGAGATGAGAGATGTGAAATATGCATGGGGTATCAAATTCATTGTTTAGACTAGTGTTATGGTGTTATGTGTAGTACTTTGTAATTTAAAGTTAGGCTTGAACATGGCGAGAGTATGTAGTTCAACTCAGACTTTAGCTAGAGTAGTTATATGTACCTATTTAATAATTATAAGTTGAATCAAATAAGCATGGTATTTAAAGGGAAAGTACGGTTGATGGAGTTTTTGAGAAGTGTGGTTAATCTTGAAAGTTAGTCGTTGCATTGTCTAAGGCCTAGTGATTCTATCCTATCTTTTGTTTAATAGGCATATAGTCAATGATTGTAGAGTTGTAGCCATGTTCTGATTCCTTATTCAGACATCTTACTCAGATTATGCCCAAAAATTCTTTTCTCCCTAATATTATAAGCACTTCTTAGAAAAAGTCTTGAAGAAATACTCTAGTTGAGTATGAACTTGTAGAATGAGTTAGTCCGTATAACCAACAGTTTAGTTTAACACTTAGACAGATAAGCTCCTATAGATTTCTATCTTTCCATCTCGTCTTACTATCAAAATTTTCATGAGTATGGCTATTCCATAAGGTTATTCACTTACGCCCATGTAAATTGTTAATTTAGTTCAGTCCATGCATCATGTCTATAATTTAACTATTTAGTCATGACTCAATTCATCAGTGTTTAGTGAATGATCTTATTTTCGAAGTGTTCCAACTCAAACATTGTAATATCCTGTGTACAGCTTTGGTATCGTTATCTAGTGATTCGTGCTTTTATAATGTACTTGGTGATGCCATGAAACTCTTGTGTTTTGATCCTTATACATGTTTTGTTGAGGGACAATTCCTAATGAGAATTTATGTATTTTATCCTAGCCTCAGTAACTCTTGGGATTTTATTGCATCAACTATCACTTCCTAGTTCTATATGTATGATCATATCATGAAAATTTCATGCAAGTTCTAAACTCTCAGCATGAATCAGCTCCTTATAGTCAATAGAGTGTAGTCATCTCAAAAATAAGTTTGATGTTGAAAGTACTAAAGTTTTAGCTCAACTATATCCTTTGTTAGCAGACATTTCATATCTATATTATTTCATACTTCTAAGGTTTCAATAAGTTCCTACCAACCATTCGAGGACAATGATTCCAAGGGGGAGATAATGTAATATCCCACAATTTTTAGCAAGAAATCAAACCATCATTGCTATATGGGAAAACCCTAATACTATGAATTGTATTTGAATATATGTTTAATTATCATTATCCTTGTGTTAAGAATGCTATTTAGGTGAAAAATGTTCATAGGAATCACTTAGAGCAAAGTTGAGCTAGGAGCCATTGATTCGGCCACATCTTGGTATTCGATTCTACAAGGGTAATCTTTAAACGTGTATAACTCTTTACATATGTGGAATTTTTCATCTCAAGACCCACCAAATTGTAGATAATTGAATAATCTTTCCAAAGATACCAATTTTGCCTTAATTCGATACCCGACCAAAAGTTATGACCATTTTAAGGCTATGCATCATGTGGAAATAGCAAATAGCCACTGGATGAGGTGTGCTATTAGTATGCGCCGCACAACCTCAGGTGTGCGATTATCGTGCATTGCCCAACAATAACACAGTGCTAAAAATTGCTCTATTTTGAAGTAGTTTAAGGGCATTGAGGTCTTTCCACACCCCTAACTCGTTTCTAATCATTTTTAAATGATTTAAGGATTCATAAATCACGATATTTCCACTCACTTAACCCTAAACATTCAAACACAATTCAAAACCCTTCCCTTCTTCCCAAGAATAAAATTCAACCTTTCTCTCCAAGAACTCAAGAATTCAACCTTTCTCTTCAAGTAGTATGCCAGTACATGGGTTAGATTGGACTCACTTGTGATTCTAAGCACTGTGTTATGACTAGGGGTAGCCTTGGGTCATGACATAGATGTGAGATACCTTATTGATATATTATTCCTCCTAGATATAAGATTCTTGTTAGTATTATGCCTCCTAGATGAGAGATGGTTACAATTATGCCTTATGGCTCATAGATATGTTATGCCTCATAGTTGTTCTATGTCTTATAGATATGAGATATCTTACTAATATGATTATTGATAAGAGTTCCAGATACGTATGTGGGACTAAGGTCATAATTATGTTGTTATAATTACTCTTGATGTATTATTAGTCCAAAGGTTGTGTAATAATATTAGTTGAATATCTGGGAAGTGTTTATCCTTGTAAAGAATTCAGTTGTAGTTTATGTATATATTAAGGATTTTAGTTCCATTATTTGAATAATGGTGATGGTATGCATTGGTTGGTACATTCAAGATTATAATTTTGGTGAATGATGAAATTATAGCTAAAATATGATCTTATTACCGATTTTCGTAAATAAGGGTTAAAGCCCACTTTTCACCTTAAAAATTGACATATTTTTAAAAATCACTTCCTGTTTTAGTGGATAACTATATGTAAAAGGAATTAATAAGGACGTTTTATAGGCTTGATCAAGACAGATTTTGGTGCATGATTTGATGCCACTAATTTCTCTAGTTGTGAGAGATTTTGATCCTTTCTACACTCTTATAATGATTCATTCCCAAAGTTCACTCAGGGAAATGAATTTATGGATTTACACTCTTTATAGCCACGACTTGATTCTATGCACCTATTATATCAATACATATATCTCTCTTATATGGGACAGAGAAAAATGCTTGTGGCTGATATAAATTTTTGGTAAATCCTGATGAAAATTTTTATTATTGATGTTGCATATATGTGTTGATAATTATTATGATATTGATTATATACCCAGCAAGCCTAGAGGATGACTATAGTGATATGAGTATATACTCGACAAGGCCGGAGGACATTGTGATGGTATATATTGATAGCCGACCAGGCTGGTGGATAATTATATTGATGTACATATGTGTACATCAACCATTTCGAGTTTGGAAAGCCCTATGTATGGAATATATATATATGTATATACACACTTGTCAAGGACTGAGGATGATTACGATGATAATTGTTATGATGAAGAGGATTATGATATGATGGTTATGATGAGGATAATTATGATGATGATCATTATGATTACGATGATTATGATGAAAAAGGTTATGATGACGATAGTTATGATGGTGATGGTTATGCTAATGATATTACAATATTAATTATACTTGTGGTTTGAGTATGGTTTCTAATTCATATGTGGATTCTATTGGATGCACATTGCCTATTACTAGTATGCCCCAATATCTATTAGCCCATATGAGGGGTTTCATAGGCATGGGTAGTGTCTCTACCTTGTGGAGTGTTGTATGTTTATTGAACCTTCTAAGCCTAGGGCAATAGGTGTACATGATAGGCTTGACTAGGTATGGACTAACAAGTTACTCACTTAGTTATTGATATTGTTATTTTCATTATTATGATCATTGTTATGGCTAGTTTATGACATTATGGTTATTGATTCGATATCGAGACGCGAGGTATGATTTTGGCTCTTCTGTCTTTTGATTTTATTATTATGCATGATTAAATTTATGATTATATATGGATTACAAATCCTGAGTATTCTAAAACTTGTTCCTTCTCTAATTACGATGTCTTCAGATGCTATTCTGATGACATAGGATATACTTTGATTTGACCTTGTGAGTATGGGTGGAAAAATATAGTTTATCCTTGATACTTTGTTTTCCTTATTATGTTAGTCTTTAGAAATTTATAGGATATGTTATCCTTAATATCTCATTAGCTTCTTATGTGGCTACTGGATATTTGGGTGTAGATTTCCATTCTTTTTAAATGTTGTATATTTGCATTATCTTTAAAGCTTAGTTGGCAGTTTCGTACTTAGTAACACATAATTTGTACTCATACTACACTTATGCAACCTGCAGATTATAGTATGAGTTTTCACCATTGATATGTGCATCGTGTAGAGTATCCATAGTTTGAAAACAATAGTGCACTCCTGATGTTTAGAGTATTAACTACCTCCTTCTTATGTACTATACTAGACTCTATGTTTAATTTAGAGATAAGTTGTATCAATGTAATCCCCTTGGTATTTCATTTTTGTAGTCTTATTTAATTAGGAACTATTGTACTAATTCCACTATGTTTTGGGACTTTATTATGTATTTGATCTTCTATTAGTCTATTCCGCGTTCTTGTAATACCCAAACTTTCTTTAAGTCAAATCTAGTTTCCAGAAGAGTTAGTGATGACATCCTAAATGATTAATGTTTAAATTAGATACGATTTCCCCAATTTTGATTTTTTATCAAGTGGGAAATTGAATTAGCTTTTCAACGATACCAATTTCATCCAAATCCGGTATCGGAGTACAAAGTTATGGACGTTTTACAGAGAACTATCAGAACAGCGCAGAAGCGACGGTCAGGCTGGTGGACCGTCGAGCTAGCGATGGACCGTCGCCCAAGCCATTGCGACTAAGGCAGTGAACCCATATTATGGCCAAGTGCGACTGTCAGGACTGATAGACCATCGAGCTAGTGATGAGTCATCGCCCAAACCATCGCAGACGAGGCAGGAAGTTCAGGTTCTAGCCAAGTACGATGGTCAGGCTGGAGGACCGTCGAGCTAGCGATGGACCGTTGCCCAAGCTATCGTGACTAAGGCAGTGGACCTATATTCCTACCAAGTACGATAGTCAGGACCGATAGACCGTCTAGCCATCAACGAATCGTCGTCCAAACCGTCGCCACTTCTGATCAACAATTTTAAGACATTTTTAAAAGGGTATTTGGGTCTTTTTCCACCCGTTTTGACCCCTAATTATACCAGACCATAGCTCATAACTTCATTATTCATCCACAACACTAAATTAGGGTTTATCTGAAAGATCAATCCCCAAGAACAAGAAACCCTAGGTGTCTAATCCCAAGGCAAGAATTTAAGCTTTCCTCCACCAATCTTCAAGAAATCATCCACCCAAGTATGTAAAGTGTTGATTCATGGGTTTCTTTCATCCATGAAGCTCAAGAATCCCATTTTAAACTCATGAATTGTGATTTCTATGTGGTGAGTTGATTTTAACTATGTTGATGTGGTTGTATGAATCCCAAGTTGGAGTCTTTATGTACTTTTCATGAAATTATGCTAGTATGTGGGTACCGAAACTTTTAAATTGAGTTGATTAAAGTAACCATGATGTATGAACTAGTGTATATACCTAAGCCTAAGGTTGTGCATGTAATGTGTTTGATAAAATGCCCAAGAGGATGAGAATCATGCTTTAGGACTAAATTATGGCCAAATTGATGAACCCATGCTTCACCCTTATGTTCAAAATGACTTCTATGTTATTGTTATGCATTGAAATTGTTTGATGGATTATTCAGGAGATTAGCCCTATGAAATTTTGACATATTTATATGCATTCCTATTTATGTACCAAACCATAATAATCAAGTGCCTCATGAAATTTTCCCAATGATTGTATTATGGATTGTTGATTATGGTCATGAGTCCAGAAAGTGTCATGTCTTGTCAGTTTCATGCTATCGAGTTCTGGGGGTACTTGTACCCAATAATTTAGCTATGTGTCTAGATCCAGTGTCAGTTTTCAAGATACTCTCAGTCAAGCCATGTTCAGTAGAATTCAGTCAGTCTCATGACTAAGGAAAACTTAGTAATCTCAGTAATCTCAGTTAGTTATCAGATCTCAGTAATATTTTGTCAGTCAGCGGAACTCAGTGAACTCAGTCTAGTCAGTTCAATATAATTAATTCAGTCTCTAATCAGATGGGAGTAGAATTCAGCATCGATTTAGCCCAAGGATGGGAACTCACCTGCGAGTAGAGGGTGTGATTCTTAGAAGCGATCCTTACACTTTAGAACTACGTAGCCAGTGTAGGTTGAGATATCTAACCTGTTAGATAAAGGTTGATGAGGTGACTTAACCTATTAGATGAGGTCCCACCATTCTCCTTAGAGTACCTGTTAGATGAGGGATTACTCATAGCTTGTCCTTACTAGTGGCGCGGTATTGACACCCTTCTAATTTGGGTTACAGATTGGACCCCAACTCAATTATATTATCTCATTTAAGGCATGTCGATTAGATGACTACTTCCCACAGTTACAGTCTCAGTCTCAGTCTCATAATAGAACTCAGATAGTTTTATAGAATTCAGGAATGTCAGATACAGTCACTCAACTTAGTATGGAACACAACTAGTTCCTTCAGAACCTAGACTGTCAGACACAGTCGCTCAGTATCAGTTATATCAGTTATCAGAAATCCATGTTATCAATTTCAGATTCAGTAATCAGTGTTGTCACATTCTCATTTACAGTTATGTATTCATGCATGTATTCCCACGTTCATGTTGCTCAGTCCGTTATTATTTTTTATGCAAATGAACCCTTGCATTCAGCCTACCTCACTTGCATACCAGTACATTCAATTATACTAACGCATACTTTTCTTTTGCGCGATGGTGTTTTATACCATAGTTTCAGACGCACAATCTCCAGAGTATCTGTAGCATTCTAGTTTTAGCAGTCAGACTAGCAGTAAGTCCTTATCATTCGAGGATGTTATTATTTGATTATTTCATTCTTTCAGTACATAGTTTATTTCAGTAGTTGGAGTTAGTTGGTGACATATCCCATAAACTCCTTATTCAGTCAGTTTTAAAGGCTTTCACATTATAGCATGTTCAGATAGTTATTTCAGTCATTTTGGTATTGATATACCGTATCTCCCGATGTTATGTTTTTATCAGATTTTGAACCTTATGGCCTTTCAGCCTTTTATTTCATATTTATACAATATGTTATGTAACGCTCAGATACATATATCAGTCATAGGTTAGCTTGTGGTCTTTTGAGGTCATGAGCACTGTGTGGCATTTTGGGTACCAGATTCGGGGTGATACAAACTTGGTATCAAAGCCTAAGGTTCAATAGTGTCCTAGAAAGTCTTAAAGCTAGATCTCGTAGATTCTTATGCATGGGTGTGTTGTGCACCACATTTATGTACAGGAGTCTATAGGATGTTTTTGGAACAATTTTCCTTCTTTCAGTATTCACGTCATGCCTGTGAGCATGAGCTCAAATTTAAATCTTAGTCTAATTTATTTCTCCCTTTCTTCTACAGAACATGCCTCCTAAGAGAAGAAATAGAAATTAGTTAGCCCCTTAGTCTGCCCAAGCAGATCCCTTGGACAAACATGTTTCTCATACAGAGTTCAGAGCTGCATTCACTACTCTTGCTAATTTAGTTGCTGCCCAGAATGAATGACCAGCTATCGTTCCGGACATCCCAGTGGCCAATTCATCTGCAGCCAGGATTCGGGACTTCACCCGAATGAATCCTCCATCCTTTTTGGGGTCTGAGTCAGATGAAGACCCTTAGGAATTCCTTGATCAGGCTCAGAAGGTTACAGATATCATGGGGTTATCTGCCAATAAGAGTGCTGAGATAGATACATATCAGTTGCAGGATGTGGTTCACACATGGTTAAAATAGTAGAAAGCAGAGAGGGCTGGTGATGCAAGGCCTATAGAGTGGGAGGAGTTTGTCACTACTTTTCTTGATAGATTCTTTCCCCTAGAGCTGAGGGAAGCTAAGGTGTTTGAGTTTATCAACCTCAGGCAGGGCAATATGACAGTGAAAGAGTATTCTCTTAAGTTTACTCAATTAGCTAGATATGCTCCTCATGTAGTGGCAAACAACAGGGCTAAGATGAGTAAGTTTATTTCTAGAGTGAATGATAGTGTGGTCAATGAGTGCAGATTTGCAATGGTGATTAGTGAGATGGACATAGCCAGGCTTATGACCCATGCTCAACAAATAGAAGATCAAAAAATGAAGATGAGGGAGAAGCAGAATAAGAGAGCAAGGATAGGTAGTTTTAACTTTGCTCAGCCTAAGTCAGAGGGTGGAAATCGTTCTCAATTCTACCTAAAGTCATCCGTTCCAGATCCTTCCTCATCCACTAGAATTAGGGAGTTCAACATCTAGGTAGGTTGAGAAACACTTAGATGGACTGTAGAAACTGATAATCTGGGGTTTTCCACAAGACACGAGAAACCAATGCCACAACTATTATTTAATGGGGATTAGTAATCATAGTGATCACAACCCTAGTTTATTCTTTATCATTAATTTGAACTATTGAAATTTTGTCTTTGAGTTCTGAAGCAAGTTACAACTTTAACATTCGTTTGATCATTGAAAACCCCCATTTTATCTGTTTGTGTTAGTTGTTTGAATTCAACTTGTAGCTTTAGTTTCAAATTAGTTTAATCGCCACTCACATTATTCCCTGTGGATTCGACCCCGACTCCAAAGTTAGGTAAAAATATTAACGACGACTGTCTTGCACTAAATTGATGTGTAATTTGAGTGTTATCATTGAATCATTCAAGTTTATTCTCCCTTAGATATATCAGGCAAGTGATTACGGATTTCAGCATGATGGGTGTATTTTTATTTCCTGCATTTACACTTTTTCATTTATATGTATTAGGATTTTCATATTCATTGATGATTATATGCCTTAATAAGTTCATATTGGTTATTGAATTCATGATTATTTGACTATCCCCATGGTTTATTCCTTTTAGTAGTGGATAAAGTAGATCTATATTGATATGTTCTCCTTATGGGTGTAGCATCTGAGTTCGAGTCCTATTTATCTTGGCCTTATGGTGGCATTTGTGTAGTACTTGCTATTGACTTTTGTTTTGGTATCGCATAATAAATATATTAATTTTGATATTATTGTTGCTATTTCTCTCATTGTTTGATGTTATTGATCCCTACTAGGTAGATGCTTAGACTAGTGTTATCTTGTAAGAATTCTATTTTTTATGGTTCTTATTCAATAGTTTGAACAACTATAGCCTAATTTGATTAATCCTTCCCTATAGAAAATGGTTTTCTCTATTATTGGTTGTGTTAGTTTAACCATGGAGTCAATTATGGCATTAAGGGTAAGATGACCTTCTATGGTTCTCTATGGTTCTAGAGTTGGCAATCTAGTTATATTTTCCGTTCTTGAGTTTGAGATTCTTAGACTTCCCTTCTAAGTTAAAAATATTTTTACATTGGCCATCCCTTATATATAGTCAAATGTTTAGCTTGACCAGTTTTGGGTCCTTTTTTGTTTGTTATTATTTCATCGCTCGATAGTTGTTCAGGCATTAATATTGACATATCTTGGATTAATCTTATAAATTTGTTGGATTCATCTACCTATGATGTTTTTTCTGTATTGTTGATGTATAGATTGGATGCTCCTTTACTATCATGATATAGTTCTTGTCTAAAGTGGAATTAGAGAGTTAGAGGCAGGTGGTCTTTCCTGTGATCACTTTTTGTGTTGGAAAATTAGAAGTTCTTCATCTTAATTTATTTGGTTCATTTTTTTGTGGTGGTCTTGACCTTGGCATTGGTGTAGATATTGGTATTTTCTCCTATGATGATGTGATTTATGGATTGATCGAGTTATGATTGTCCTACTTGGGTAGATTAAGGAAATCCCTATATCAGAGTTTGTTCGGCCTAATAAGGCTTGGTGGAGTGTTTTTTCTTGATTATAAGTGCCTATGGCTATTCTTTGCTATGTGGAGTGTTGGATTAGTTAGTTTTCGGCTTAAGTTGCATTTCTCTGAGATGCTAGAGTTTTTGCCACTCCTAGTGTGGTTTGTAGCCTTGGGGAGTTTTTGAGCTTGTTTTTATAGTTCATAACCTCCAGCAAACATGGAGCTGATTTCTGATGTTTTCATCTAGTGATTTATGTTTTGGCATTATTTCCATTTTGTGGCTACATTTTGTGCTCTCTATGTGATATAGAGTGGTCATTTGTATTTTTAGTCAGTTTTTTATCTTGTGGTGATTTTTTTCTTTGGCTATGTCACGATTTTGTCTCGGTACTATTTAACTTGGATATTTCAAATTTGGTAAGAAAAGTTGATATGGGTAGTTTGCATTAATATAACCTTATTGGCTCAGTTTTTTACTTAACGACTTGGAATAGAAATTAGGAAGTTATGATAGATTTGGAGTATGAATGCCTACCCAACTTTAGGCTTGGTTTGGGAAGTTGATATCGAATGATTCAGCTTTGGTGTTGAGAATTCAGCATGGATTTGTAGATCTTGAGTGCAACCTTCTTTTTAGATTTATCTTGGTTTACACTTATAGGCTGGTTGAGCCTACTTCATGGTTACCTATTTGCTTTTCTCGAATTCAAATGAATTATAGTTGATAAGTGTCTAGATGATAGCCATTGACCCAGTATTGGTTCCTTTGGCTTGGACTATAGGTCTTCAGTTATTTTTTGGAATTTTGGATGATATACTCTGTGAGAGCAATATACTTGAGTTGAGTTCAGTATGGTTTCATTCTCGATTTTGATGGGAAATCCTAGAGTGGATCATTAAGTGATGAGTAGTTATTCCTTGATCTTCTGGATTTCAGTTTGATTACCATCTAGACTAGTTGTAGTAGTGGCAATGATTGAATTCCTTGATTATCTCCATTTGTGTTCCCAGATAGTGCCTTATGGACTTATTCTCATGTTTTCCATATGGACATTCAACGGTTTAACATTCAATGCATTGAGTTCTTTGTGATAAGATTGAGCGAACAAGACTCTAGTGATATTTCTTCCTAGTTTGGATTGGATAATATGCATGGAATAGTAAAGAAGTTTATATTTAGATTTAGACTTGGTTGAATGATTCATGTCTAAGGCTATTTTTGGATTGGATAAGCCTTTGTTGGTTCGTGCAGGTATCGAGATGATATCATTGTGTTGTGGTTCTGATTTGCATGCATCAGCATTTTTTGGTTCAATTGATGGCCAGTTGTTAGTTGATGTTGAGATTTTTTTGTTTGTAAGTTATGTGAGTGCGTTGGTTGAAAAAGGGTTACATGTGAAATATCCCTCAAAAGTGTTCTCTCTTCGTGGAGGATATCTAGGAAGTCATGCTCGAACCATACAGGCCCAATACCTCACCCCTTCGAGTTGTTGAGATCCTTCTATCCATTTACTTTGGAGCATGAAGCTCCTTTTAGTCGTGGATATTATAATGACCCTCCAAGTTATTTTTTATACTTTCATTTATATTTGTCGTTAGAGCTTTCCTATTGCTTCTCTAAGTCATTTATACTTGCTAGGAATGACAATATGGTTACTAGATAGTTCATTTTGTTTTTAGAGCTAATTTCCTATTCAAAAGTCTTTGATGGTTCCAAATTTTTTAGCGAGAAAAAACTTCAATCAAACGATCTCGTATTCAAATTCCGACTGCGCCTACAACTCTGAAATATTGATTTTAGGCTAGGTAAACCTTTGGTTTGGGTCCCGAGGCACCCTAGCTCAGTTTGATCTATTGGTTAGAAAGTTTGAAAATTGGAAATATAGTTTGGGCCCATATTTAGTCGAAACGACCTCGGATAGAAAATGCAACTTTACCATTTCTTCTGGAACGTTGAATTTAATATGTTTATGTAGTTTATTTGCATGTATCAAATACCAAATAAATCCTTATGCCTTAGCAAAAACATGGAAAAATTTCAAGTTTCAGTTGTCATTTATTGTGGCTTGCGCTCGTGCTAAGAAGTATGGATATTGCCATATCAACTTCTGTTGCCAGGTTATGTGATTGCACACCTGGTTATGCGATTACAACACTGAACACTTAAACGGGGTATAAATAGATCCCCTAGGTCACGAAATTGCCCATTTCCACTCTTGTCTTGATAGTCAAAATCCCTAATGAGTATGATAAATCAAAATTGAGTCTTGTGGGTTACTTGGAAGCTTGTTTAACATATATTATCGTGATTATCATCCGAATTAAGTTAAGATTCCACCCTTTGATTGATAAATTTTGTTGGTTCTTGACCAAAACCCCAAATAGTTTGAGGGCTTGATTTTAGCCATAATTTATCTTGGTTTTCACACATTATTTAGGTTTATGATTCCTTGATCATGTATGAATGTTGGGTTGTCCTCAATAATGTGATTTTCATAAGTGGGACCATTTGGGTTTTTTTATGTATCTTTTCAACTCGAAGCACAATGGTGTAATATGGGTACTGTTATTCTCATATTGATGTGTAGATTATGATTTTGATGGCGTGATGGCATTTGGGGTTTTTAAGTGAAGATGGATGTTTAGAGAATGAATTAAGGATTTGCGGTTCGTCTTTGAGGTAGGCTTTTGTCTACTATTCTTTGTAAGATGATCTATGTTATATATTTCATGTGGATGTGAATATTAAGATTGATATTGGGTAGAATGACTTATCCTTAATTATAGATATTTGCATATTAGATTAGGGTTTTTTACCTGTAAGGTGAAATAATTATTACCCTTATAGAATCCTATGGCCTTTTTTGAAGATTGAATCAATTAGTAGAATGGATAAGTTATGATGTTAGGTTTGGGATGTGGTTTAAACATTGGAAGAATGATTGTATGATTAACCTTACTTGGACCATTCTAGTGATCATGGAACATTAATTTAGATGGATTGGACTTACTTGCTCATGTTTCTAGGTGGGTTACCTAACTTAGAGTTAATTTAGATGGACTCGATCACAGTCACATTATTTTCTGTGGATTCGAACCTAAAATCTTGTTGGGTAGAATATATTGACAATATTCGCAACAACTATTAAAGAGTGTAATATGAGAATCATCAAAAATGGCGCCATTGTTGGGGATCAATTTGGTAGATTGAGTTAATTTGGAATTTTATCTTACTTGCTTTGATTCAAACTTGTGGATATGTGTTCATGATTTTCTCTTATTTCTTGTGTTAGGTAGATTTTATTTTTGTTGTACTTGTCACTATGTCATTATGGATTGAAAAGGTGTATAGTGGTTGCAAATCTTATGTTGATGATCCATGTCATTATTTTGGTTGGACCTTATTTTTGGCAAGATTAAAAATATGTTCCGGGGAGAGAGTTGTGTGTCCCATTTTAATCCTATAGGGTGTATGATTGTTCTTTATGTGGTGATCAAGATAGACATTTGAATGATTGTCCAAATTATTGTGCCCCCTCCCATAATTATGATAATAAAAATGCTAGTTCTTCTTATGAGTTTGATAGGTCATATGATGTTGCAAAAGAAGAACAACGTATCTAACACAAAGGCATTGAAGCAATGCTTCAAATTATCTTGGACCAGGTGACTATGATAGGAGAGAATATGTATCTCTTGCATCAATCCTTTGTAACATTTGGAAAGAAACGTGAAAAAAGAAAAAGAAATTCATGAGGAAGCCCAACTTTCAAGTGCCATGAAATGCTCATTGCTCAAACTGAAGTTGTTGTAGAAGAGATTTCATGCCTTGTAGTTGACAAAAAATGTGAGATAACTCAAACAAAAGTTACCTAGGTGAAGAAATGGCTCAACTAGAAGAAAAATAAATCTCACTCTCCAAGGAAGAAAATAGAAAAAATGTTGAAAGACACAATGGAGAAGAATGAAAAATGTGGAAAGCTCTTCGCTAAATGGTGGGACGTATTCCAATGTGGCGATGATGATATTTCTAAAAATATCAATTTCTCAATGGAAGGATTCTTGCAAGAGATAATTGAGTGTCAAAATGAAAAAAACTTGACAAAGGGAGAAATAGTGAGCCAAGCATGGCTAATGAACAAACTCAACAACTTGAATGTCTATGAGGGTCAACTTGATAGTATATTACTAATTGTGGATGATTCTCTCAATTTTCATGTTGAGCAATGCCAACTGTGGGTTCAAATTTAAATGGTTACCCGCAATTGCAAAATGAATTGAATGCAGGAATTGAGGCATGGGGTACTCAAAGTCAAATGATCATGCATTATTGTGTTAAAGAAATTTCCAATAAAAATGAGGGTGAGATTTATTTTGAAGAATTCATGGTGATTTGCTAATCAATCAAACCAAAAATAATGAAGGATGCAAAAATTAAAGAATTAAACTAGAGTTGCAAGAAAAGCCAAGCAAATTCATTATGAAAACTCTAGTTCATTTTGGAGTGATAATGTCAAGAATAATGCAAATCCGAAAATGGGACGACAACCTCATTCCAACCACTTTTCAACATTATGCTTGGTAATGTGATGAAAGTTGAACCACCCGAGTAAATAAAGAATTTTGGAGATAGGGAACAAAATCCCTATTTGGAGTCCATCATTTCAAGAGGGCAAAATGATGTCCCTCACTTGAAGTCTAAGAAGTGTGGAATGCAATATAGAATCAGTGGTCTTTTGATGTTTTCACCAATGCTCAATGAGACTAAATGAAAATTTTATGTGAGGTTAGGTAAAATGTTCAAGTCTTCAAAGTGGTGAGATAGAGTTAGTCTCGTTGCTTTCTTTCCTTTGCCCTAAGTACCTCAAAGAGATGTTGATCTAATGTTAGGTCAAAGATTTAAAACCTCTAAGTAGAGACATAAGGGGTAAGATTTTTCACAACTTCTGCAATGTTAAATCAAGTGCTAGATAAGAGGACGCTCATCATTTCCTAAAATTGTACATTTACTACTTGAATTTTTTAATCTTTAGAATAGTTAAGGATTTTATTTGTGACTAGTCCATACAATTTTGGAGTTTTGGAAGTGATCTAAATAGGTTTTGATGCAACATGGTGATTGGAATGGATTGTATTTCAAAAATTTGGCTTGGCAATCACATAATAGGATCTTCTCAAGCCAATCATTGAGCCTTAGATACCGCTAAAGCAGACGTATGCTAAATCTTCCCAAACATCCGCTAATGCAAATATTCAATGAGGGGTCAAGGGTGCTAAAGAGGCCCATTTATCAGTTAAAACAGAATTAGACAATGGTCCAAAGGCGTTGAAGAGGCCCATTTACTACTAAAGCAGCCTTTGGTTTGCTAAAGGTGTACCCAACTGTTAAAATAGCCTAGGCAAAATAAAAGTTTCAAAATAGTTCTTTTTCCTTCTACTTTAAAAAAATAAATATCTCTTTCAATTTAACCACTCTAAAATGGCTTCAAATTGCTCTACATTTGCATTATTTGCACATAAATCTAAGTATGCCTTCTACTCTTTATCTCTCTCTATGTAATTGGTAAAGTTCTTCCTTAGCTTATTGTTTAAGGTGGAATTTGATATCTTGTGCTTGAATACTAGTTTATCTTTGTGTTCACTATGAAACAAGTAGAAAATATCTTGTTGTGTAATCCATTAGGGAAGTCTTGAGTACCCAAAAATTGTACAAAATTATTGAATCTTTTTATGCATACGAAGTATTTGATGATTAGTTTAAAAGAAATTTAAAGAGTTATTATTAGGTTTTCCATGAATTAATAAGTTAAGATAGAAAATATTCCATGTTTTTAGGTGATAAATCATTTTGTTAAGGCGTTTGTGCATAAAAAATTGACAATTTCATTTTAGGGTATTGGGGATGAAGGGCTACTAAAACAGACTCCAGGTGCTAAACCATCCCAGGATTGCTAAAGTGAGACCTTCTAAAGTGTCCTAGAACTGCTAAATCAAGGCCCACTAAAGTAGGACCCTATCGCTAAAGCAGGGTCCACTAAATTGACTCAGGAACACTTTAGAAGTACTTTAGTCCCGTCTGAAGGTCTGATGAAAAAATCTCACATTTGGTGTTTGAGCCCCAATTTTGTTCTTAAATCATTTCCTTGGATCATCTCACTCACATTAAATTATTTTACATTTTTATTTTGTGTGTTCACATGTGTGTTGCTTCACCTTACTAAACAAAAAAGCAAAGGATGGAACACTGTCTTATTGATGAAGTAAAAGTTGAAAGAGACTATGATTGGAATTATTCTCTATCTCTATCAAGTACAAAGACACATACTACTTCCAATTAGCTAGAAAGAACATATTCCCTGAGATGGGGATTTCACTTCTTTGGGTCCTGAAGACTATTCTTGAGTTTTTTAGAGATTAGAGAATACTGGGTAGATTTGTTTCTCCCCTAAAACATGCAAAGAAAATATGCATTGGGTTAGGGACTTTTATGTAAACCTCAAAGTTGTCAAGTTGAACAATCTAGTGACCCAAATTTAAGGCAAGACTATCTACTATAGGCATAGGTAGTCAATGAAATCTATAGACTGGCAAACCCTAATCATTCTAAATTCATGACAAAGGATTATGCCTCAAAGAGTTGTTTGGTTTGAAGCTTTATTCGTGAAAGAGTGTTTGCTGAGGGTAACCAATGTCGAGATCACAACTAAGGAATTCATAACCGAGCAAAGAAATTAGATATCTATCATCTATAGTCATGTGTCCCTTTGCAATAACACATTTACTATTCCTTTGGTGAGGGCACAGATGTCTCTTATCTTTTAGACAATATTTTGGCGAATGTTTGTCAAATCTTTATCTTGGAGATGATGGAATTTAAGATATAGGACATTTTCTTTTCTAAAGTATCCTTAATTTATCATTAATTTATTTTTATGGGTTAGAGTGGAAGAGTTTGAGAGAGATTATTGGGTTGAACCAGCAACTCTAATCTTTTCACTAAAGAAGCGGAGTAAAGGGACTGTCACAAGAAGAAAGAAAATAAGATAAATTTTGGGATGTCATATCAAGTGAAGACTGATTCTTGTAGGCCGTCCTCTATGGAACCATTAAAGATATTGATAGATAAGTTAAAAATGGTTTGAGAGTTGGTATCCTGACTCCCCACAGGGTCAGGTGAGACATTTGAGGGGCCTACTTCTTATGTTTCACAAAGAGACTATGATAAGTTCCTGGAAGACCAGAGAAAGTAGGAGGGCCATATCTGAAGATTGGAGAAGGTGTATAATAACATGGATACGTAGCATAATTGAGTGAGTCCCATGAGAAGATGAAGAGAAGAGAGAAGAAGAGAGGTAAATTATTCACTCAAATATGGAAGAATGTGAAAGGGTTGTTGAAGGTACTGGATCCTATGGATCCACTACCTTTTTAAAGGATAGTAGATGATGATGATTTTCCTGGTTCATGGTTTGATTATCACGTTGCTGATATTAAGCCTACGGACGATGAGAAGATCGATAGAGATGAGATTCGGTGATGTAGATTCAGGAAACCCCTCTACTTTCTTATGTTATGATGTTATGCAATAAGGATACTATAATTTTTTAGTTAGGGGTGCCTTGTTTTTGTATTTATGTTATGTTCTATTTAGATATTTGTGTTGTTTTATATGGATATTTTTGTGCCCTTTTGGGCCATTGGATTATGTTTTAGGATATTATTATTCCCTTGTTTGGGCTATTTTTTATTGTTATGGATATTATGTGTCCTTGTCAGGCTTGTGGTTTATTCGGATTTTGTTGTATTAGTCTCTTTTATTTTGTTTTTATTTATAAAATAATCTTTCTTTTGGTAGTCATTTTAGACTATTCATTTCCTATAATAGATTGAGTTATGACATTCTTAAGGGAAAATCATCATTTGTGGGTATTGATGTTTTTTGTGTAGGGGAAGTCTGATTACGCATAGCATTGAGAATCAACATTGGAAATATGGTTACATTGAAGTCTGATTAACTAATTATTATGGTGAAGTTCGAGTATCCCTAGCATTATTGTCTGTGACTTGTTTTATACTAATAATAGTTATTCTTGCATTATGAAATGTGAAATGAGCATACCCTTTCCATCTAAAATTTTTGAAAAAAATAAGTACATGGAAGTGAATAATGTTTTGACAATGCTTTGACTCTTTCTGTGACTCTTAATTCTTTATTGGTAGTAATGTGGAAAATAACTCCTTTTGGTCTTGTTTAGGATAGGAAAATCGGTGCATCTAGAATAGGTTCCATGCCTTGTGTTTTAAGTATTTGTTGAATAATTCTTGTGCTTACTTATGTCATCTAGTACATGCCCCATTGGTATTTCAATGCAAGTCTTGATTATATTCAAATGGTAAAATGATCTTAGGCTTTGTTTAGGACTTGTGGAAACCACTTTAGCCTAAAAAGCTTACTTATGCATGAATGGTATCACTAGTTACCCTTTTTAATCCTATTAACCTTTATTTAGCAACCACATTACAAGCCTTAAGCCTTTTGAATTTTTTTCCTCTCTTGAACCCTACCCTCCTTAAACTCTAAAATGCTAACTTGACGCTAAAAGCCTAAGTTGGGGTGTGGTGGAACTTGGAAGAGGTGATCATTTCATGTAGTTTTGTAAGTGAGCGCCTTAATAGAAAATCAATGATTAAAAATATAGGAGGAAAATAATTGAAAGAAAAAGAGAAAAAGAAAGAAAATGCAAAAAGAAAAGAAAAAGAAAAAGTTTCCAATAAGTGAGCAAGGTAGAATCAAGAAAGTAGGCACTTGTGTTGTATAAAAATGAAGTGGACAATGATCCATATTTTATTTTGTGGAGTTCACGGAGGATGTAGTCACTTTTTTCCTAAATATTTATCCTACCCTCCTCGACCTACACTACAAGCTAGAAAAAGTCCTTTGAGATCTCTAACCAAGTCTTTTGAGTTAGTACGCGATCAAAAATAAGGGCAATCATATGGCATGGTACTTATTTGCATTTGAATTTTTTTATGAGTGCGAGTTTTGATAAATTTTCCCTTGTTAAATGTTTTAAATTTTGTGTGTTTTTGGGACTTTATTTCGTGATTCAGGATGTAAACTAGGATAGATTGGTGAAGTTGATATATTACAAAAATCGGTAAAGGAGTATGTTTTATTGCCTATTGATTGTGAGTCGCTTCTTGAGAATTGGTTATTGTCACTTTATCATTCATAAATTTCCATTTTACTTTTGAAAATGTGCTTGAATTTGAGGGAGTTTTTTGGTTTGCAACTTACATACTTGTTGACTAATAATTAGTAACAATCAAATTCTTAATCATTATGCCCATGTGAAGTGAAAGTGTTGACTTTGGTGTTGAGCTTATTGATATCCTCATTGATTTTTAATATTATTATGCTTGAGGACAAGCAAAGTCTTTAAGTTGGGGTTGTTGATGAATGGTGATTTGGCCACTCATTTATATGTCATTTCTTATGATTTATTATTTTTAATTGATAATATGAAGCTAACTACCCTTTGAATTGTCTTAATTTATGGTGTTTTTGGTGCACGAGAAGTTTTGATGATAGGGAATAAAATCAAGCTATAAAGGAAAAACTGAGGAAAATCATAGAACATGTCGTTAGGTACCTCTAATGCATCTTGAGGGTACTCTAGCGACTGGTTAGGCTCCAGGTCAAGAAAGTTTTAGCGCTAATCTAACAGATTAATTGGTTATTCCAAGTTGTTCAATGGGCGCTTTAGCCCCCAAATAACAGATTTAGCAATTAGCCAGTCAAAGCGGCCAACTTTATTGCTTTAGTGATAGCCAAGTCAACATGACCACTTTTAGAAGTCATCAGGTGGAATTTAGGGGCAATTATGGAGTTTAATTTTTTTGGATCGCAATTTATAAAATACTCAATCCCAAGCCATCCCATATAATATTTGGCCTATTCTTCAACTTTAAAGGCTAGAGTTTTTGACCTAAAACCCTTGGAATTGAAGACTGGAGCTTTGTAGTGTTCATTTCTCAAACCTTTTTTATTTCGTTATTTTTGTAGACTATTTGGGTGTAATTTAACTCCGGTAATTAAGAGTTTGTAGTTAGACACAATTCAATACTTGGATATTATGTTTGTGTTTTATTTCTATCATATGCTTTCATATTGATTGGTTACTTTTTTTTGAAAATGGGTTTTGTTTATCTTAATCTTATGTTATACCATTCCTACTCTATTTGATCTCAAAAGAGGAGATTGATGTGGGTGTTTCCCATCTACCTTATTTAATGCTTGACAGAGAAAATTAAGGTTTGGAAAAATTACATTAGCCCAATTTGCGTTATATACCTATCTTATGGAATTTGTTGCTAGACATAACCGAATCCTGGCATAGTCCAAAATTAGTTTTGTGTATAATGATTCTAAGCTTTGTTTTAAAGAACAAGTGAGGACTAAACCCTTAGTGGTAAAAAGATGTTATTGATTGATTTTGAATCCAAGGATAATTTATTAAATCTAAGATTAAATTAGGGTAGTTAATTGAATATGATGTCTCATTTATAGATTTGATTCCCCATAACATATGCCTTGTTTTTCATCATTGTGATAGCCATTGATAACTTGTTCATATTTTATGTTTACTTCTCCATGTAATGTTTTTACTATTGAAAAACCCTAAAATACTTGTATCTTAGGTCTGTCTTTATCGAGTTACTTTTATTTTGAACTTACTTGATCACCACTCACATTTTTCCTTTTGGATTCTAACATGACTCCTTGATGGTTAAAATATATTGTTTTTCTTTATAGCCAACTATACCTTGTCTATCATTATTACAGTAGATTTAATCGAATGGCAAATTGAGGCCTTTGTTTCTATGTTGAAAAAGTTTTAGAGGGCCATTAAATGGTCCATTATTGACATTATTGGTATTCTGTAGTGAATTTGTGCTCATAAAATCCAGATTAAGCTTAATTGTTTTCTTAGGATTGAGAATCGACAGCCTTAATCAACCCTGTAAGAGATAGTAAAAACTAAAATAAAAAAGTATTTGGATGCTGAGTGTACCTTATTGAAGACTGTAAATGGTGAGCCCCATCCAATGTGTACCAAAAAACGTGGAATCACATGGTTCCTAATGCAAAAATAATCTTATTCTAATGAGATTACTCACAGGTTGAAGAGTGTGAATGGATTAAAAGAAGTTGATTGCCTGGACTAAAAAAGATTATCTTGATGCCATTTATGAATGAGATGTGAGTCCATCTTACTAGTAGAGGATGATTTTTTTATCTTTATGGATATTTTGGAGATATTTAGATTTTTCTTACTCCGGAAAAAAAAAGAAGTCCAATTTCACTTGTCCACATAGAATAATTGTTTTCAAGCATATGCCTTTCGAATTATGTTATGCACTAGCAAACATTCAATGTTGTATGATGTCTATCTTCTCTAACATTATAGAGGTATTCCTGGATTATTTACCAGTAGTACGTGACATCTTTGATGATTGTTTAACTCATTTGTCTAGTATTTTTAGGAGATGTGAAGACAATAATTCGGTGTTTAAGTAGGAAAAGCTCCACTTTATGGTAAAAGTGTTATGACCCTCCAAGTCATTTATTGTGTTTTGTCCCTTTTCTATATTTAGAGCTTTCTTATAATTGTCCCAAGTCATTTATGTCTTGTTGGGACTAACAACTTGGTTACAGGGTATTTTATTTGTTTTTAGAGATATTTACCTATTTTGAAACTTTTATTGTTAAGAATAGGGTCTCGGGCCTAAATTTTAGGTAACCAACCTTGGATGCCAATTCTAAAAACTTCATCATCTCTAAACATTCAATTTTAGTCTAGGGAACCTTGGTTAGAGTACCGAGTTTTCCATTGTAATTACCCTTCTATTTTTTTTTCATATTTCTGCTTATTTACTCTCTTAGATCTTGTGCATATCTTCCCTAAGTCATTTATGACTTGCTGGGACTGACCATTTGGTTACCGGGAAGTTCATTTTTTTTTTGAGCCAATTCCCTTTAAAGAATTCTTCTCTTGTTCAAAATGGACACCTAGCAAAAACTTCAGTAAATTAAACTCGAATGAAAATTCAGACTGTGTCACCGATTCCTGAATATTCATTTTAGACTAGGTAGACCTTTGGTTTGGATCCTAATGTACCCAAACTCATTTCGACCTATTGGATGAAATGTTGGAAAATTAAGAGTGGGGGTATAGGACCCACATTTGGTCTAAATAGCCTTTGATCAAAAAATCTGATTTTTCCATCGAGTTCGGAACATTAATTTTAGGCTAGGGAGATCCTTAGTTTATGTCCCAAGGCTTCCAGACTGATTTGGGGCTATTGAGTAGATTTTATGAAAAATAAAACAATAGGAGTGGGCCCTACTTTTTTTCTGAAACAATCTAGGAGGAAAGATTTTATGATTCCATTGGATATGAAATGTGGTCTACACTCAAATTTCACTTTTGAATCATGTTCATAGGGTTCTGAATGAGTTTCGAGGGTCAAAAATAAGTTTTAACTTTGCTGATATTTGATGCACAGGGGAATACCGCAATTGCACAAGGTGTATAGTAATAGCACTCCTCGGATTGCGATAGCAACACCTCGATACCTGGTATGGGTATAAAATTGCCCCATATGTTATGATTTGGTCATTTTCTCTTCATCTTTGAGACCTAGAAACCTTAGAAGGGTGTGGTAACTAAAAATTGAGTCTTTGGTGACTTAGGAGCTTGCTAACCATCTATTATCGTGATTATCACCTGAATTGAGTTAAAATTTCATCACCTTCTTGATGGATTTCTTAGTTTTGGACCCAAAACCCCAAATTCACTTAGGGCTTGATTTTAGCCAAAAGTTTGTTTGGTTTCACCCATTTTTGAGGGTTTTTATTCATGATCTTTATACCATGCAAGGTTGGCCTCGAAAACATAAATTCCATAAGTGGGACAGACTTATGGTTTTGGTGTCGTTTTTGAACCTGAAGCACAATAGTGCAATATCAGTATCGTTATTCTTGTTTTGTTGATTAGATTACAATTTTCATAGCGTGATGGAATTTTTGGATTGTGAAATGAAGATGAGATTTTGGTGAATGATGTAAGGATTTATCGTTTGGCATTGAGGTAGACTTCTGTCTACTCTTCTTTGAAAGATGATATTGATAGATATTATGTTTGAATGTGAATGTTAAGATTGATTAAGGATAGAATTACTTAGTCTTGATTATTAATTTCTTGGGATTACATGAGAGTTTTAAACCCATAAGGTGAAAGACTTATTACCTTGTAGAATCCTCTTTCCTTCTTCCTAGACTAGACTAATGAGTAGCATGGATACGGTATGATGCTAGGTTTTGAATTTGGTTTATGTGTTGGATTCATGGTTAGTATGATTGACCTTAGATGGGCTTGTCTAGTAATCTAGAAATCATAATTTGAGTAGAGTTGACTTAAATGCCCTTGTTTCTAGATGGAGTTCCTATCTTAGGTTTGGTTATGGCTTACTTGACATATATAAGATAGACTAGATACTTTAGCCTAGTTTGGAGTTATAAATTTCTTAAATATGGATATTTGGGATTAGAAGTGGGTTTCTCAAACCCACCATAGGCTAAGACTTGTGTCAGCCTTTGTGGACTTAGTTATAGTTGTTAGGCCTAGTTAAGACTATTGAGCCTTTAGAATAAGTTTACTTTGTGGCTTTGGAATTTGTGATGACTTTCCTTGGATTATGATTAATGGCTTTTGGTTATGTTATTGATCCCTTAGAGATCTTATTCCTCTTAGATATGATAATTGTCCTATAGATATGATATTCCTCATAGTCATGATACATGACCTATAGATGTGAGATGCTTATTATTATTATACCTCCTAGATGTGTGATACCGCTGATATGTGAGATGAATATTAATATGACATATGGTGTCACGACCTGAGACTACCCCCTAGTCGTAACATGGTGCTTAGAACCACAAGTGATCCCAATCTAATCCATGTACTGGCATACTACTTGAGCAACTTATTTAAAATGTATATAAAAGCTAAATTTGCTTAGCGGAAGCATAATTGTGAGATAAAATGTTTGAATACATAACTGATAAAAGTTTACACCACTGAAATCTGACAGAGAGAAGAACTTAAATTACAAATGTTGACTCTGACTAATCATCTATGAAGACTCTACAATACTGGCTATAGGTAGCTAGGAAATGCCTCCAATAATCCAAAATCAATACATACAAATAAGAAAAATACAATACAGGAAATGCAACTGATTTGAGACTTTGAAACAAGAGAGCTTATCACTTAATGGTAGGAAGCTACAATCCGTCGGACCCTTGTGGGTGGGCTATATCTTGTACCTACATCATAAAGGAATGTATTCATAAACACATATATGTGGTCAGTACTTTGGAATGTATTGAGTATGTGAGACATAAACTAATCATGAAAATACATTAAAAAATAGCTTTAAAATTAAGGACATATATACTTTGCTGAAATATGAATATAAAATAGGTCTGTACGTAATAACTGTAAGACATAGTGATATTTTTAAATCATAAGCAAACATTTTTGTAAGCTGGGAAGTAGTAGAAATGTGAATTCCATATATAAATCTCAAAGTAAAGTGAATAGGTTGAAAAACCGTTCTGAGGATTATGTTTGAATACTGAGCATGAACACATGAACATGTAAAATAAATGCAAGACCAAGCATATACATGTACTAAAATAATCTGAATACCTGAATAACTTATATATGGACACTTGGTCATGTAAACCTAAACTAATATAATCTAACTACTAAATTAAAACTGTGGGAGCTACCTACAACCGACATACCCCGACCTGAGCTAATCAGGTCCCAACCTGTAACCCCAATTTGAAGGGTGTCGATACGTTGACAAGGGTACTAAAAAATGCTGACGTGAATCCACTAAATTGACAATTAATGTCCTGAAGGACGAGGGTCTCATGCCTCTATTGAAGTGGGAACCCTCATAATCTATAGTGGCGTTGTAGGTTTGAAACTTAGGGATTGCTACTAACGACTAATGCCTAACTAATGGGGGAGCTTCCATCCCTGCGTTCACTTGGTGCTAAGTATTACTCCCAACTGAATAATGCAGAAGCATAAAATGGTACATCCACTGATAACTTATATGGTCATGTCATGGTATTCTAAAAATAATAGTGCATGTATAATCTGAAGTATTTAAAGCCATGTAAGCTAATCATAATATGGGAATTTCATGAATAAGGCCCAAACATTCATTAACTGATAAATGCCCAACATGAATATGATAACTTGAATATAATAATACAAACATGGTGCAAATGACTTGTAACTTTAAAACCTGAGACATACATGACTATCTAACTATCGGATGTTCATAACCCACTAGCACTGAAAATACAGTAAAATACAATAATTTCAAAGTAATAACATGATAGGATATTTCATGACTTAAACTCAAAAATTCAACACTTTCATCAATAAAATAAATTATCATGGTTTGAATATGGAAAAATATTTGAACTTATGAAGAAACACTAATTCATGATTGAATTCAAGAATTACATGGAGAAATCATGGAATTTATACTTTTCATGGAACCCTAGTTAATGAAAATAATAAAATTCTTGAATAGAAATCGTAATTTTTTTGCATGAGGATGAAAGAATATCCTTATTGAATACCCACATACCAAAATTTCATGACTTCTAGAAGGAAAGAATGAATTTAGATCCTTGGAAGTTGATTTTTTTGTTGAAGAAGAACCTTATTTGGTGTTCTTTAGGATTTGGGATAAAAGGGATTGTGTATTTAGGGTTATGGGATTATAAAATCACATTTATATCTATCATAGGATAATTTAGGATGCAAATGACTTGTTTACCTCAAAAAACTGATGAGAAATGTGGGTTTTAGCATCTTTGAGCATAGGTTCGTGCCATGGAAAAATTGCGGAGCATAAGGTATGTGCCATGTCAAAATCACGGACCCTTACTGATTCCTCACAAAAATTCTCATAACATTATGCTAGGGTATCAAATTGAGAAAAAATTTGATGCATTCGAAGGTGGGCTCAATTATCTATAAATTGGGGGGTCTTAAGCTCGAACATTCCACATATCTCAGAAGTTATACATGTTAAAAGTGGACCCTGGTAGGATTTAATATCAAAAGTTCATAAATCCACTTCATTATAAGTTTTTACTATGAACATTCTTCACCTCGAAAGAACTTTACACACTTGGTAAATGATCATGACACATACATTCATACAAAAATCATGGGAGTAGAGTTTATCCACGTAAAAATGATGGTTCAAATTATAGCTCAAAAATGCGGGTCGTTACATTATCTCCCCCTTGGAACTATTCATCCTCGAATGATGGGTAAGATCTTATTGATATTATAGAAGTATGTTATAAAGTATGTAACTTCACATTAGGAATTCTCCCTTAACAAAACATGTATAGGAATCCAAAGAAAAAAGCTTCATGGTATCACCAAGTACATTATGTAAACACGAATCATGAGATAATGAGACTAAGGTCGTAGAATGGGTAAAATATCCAAATCCCCTCACACCAAGTAAGAAAATAAGAAACTAGAAAAAATTCAAAGAATGGCGTGAAACGCTGCTTATTGCAGAGAATATCCTCCGTGCCATGCTGATATCATAAAGACTAGCCTCCGTGACACGGTGTTATCTCGGATTTTCAATGCCTTAGAATTTAAAAAATGACCCCGAACCTCATCCAAAAATTCCAAAACACTTTTTGAGACACCCTATTAACATTCTCAAACACATTTTAAGTCAAAAATCAATGTTTTGAGCATTGGAAGGTCAAAATTAAAATGCTTGAAATTTTGAGGGTGTCACAGTGAATGGTCATGAAACTTATCAATGCTTTAACATAATTGATTTTGGGCCTTTAAACATGTGATGAATAGTTGAAAACTTATCTAGAATCTTCTGGGGTATTACAATTTTTGAGCTGGAATACTAGGAAAATGGGGATCATGCACTTAACACTTATGAACTGAATTATGGTTAGATATATAAATTGGAAACATGATTCATGGACTGAACTAAATTCTTAATTTTCATGGATGTGAATATATTACCTCATGGAATAGTCATACACATGAAACTTTGGATAGTAAGACTAGATGGAAAGATGGAAAACTATATGAGCTTATCTTTCTGATTGCTAAACTGGATTTATGGTTATACCGAATGGCTCATACTAAAGTGTATACTCAACTAGAGTATTTCTTCAACACTTTTTCTAATAATTTCAAATAACATTAGAGAGGAAACAATTTTGGGCATGATTTGAATAAGATATCTGAATAAGGAATCGCAACATGGATAGAACTCCGTAACATAGATAATAGGCCTATAAAACATAAGCTAGGATAGAATTATTATGCCTTAGTCAATGCAACTACATATTTTCAAGCTTACCCGCACTTTTCAAATACTCCCTCAACTATATTTTTCCTCTCAAATACTATGCTAATTTGATACAATTTATAATTCTCACATGGGTATATATAACTACTCTAGCCAAAGTCTGAGTTGAACTACATACTTTCACCATGTTCAAGCCTAACTCAAAATCACATGATACTACACATAACACCATAATACTAGTATAAACTATGAATTGAATTTCCTATGAATTTTTTTCTTCAGGTCTCTCCTCTCAAGAATAATACTTCTTGGCACTTCAAAAACTAATTTCAACCTCTTACAAGGAACACACTAGCGTATAATCCATTCATACACTTATACAATAACATGACATTCAATACTATCTTTATAACCACATATAAACTTCTAGGAAACCAACCTACCTAGGAATTTTCTCATACTCCCTAATACCTCCATCAGTAACCACTTTTATGCACTATCTTTAAGAAAACACACGTAGAATTCAATACTGACTATGATAAATACCAAAGATTTATCTCAATATTCCTTCACACTTATAGACTTAGATAAAAAAAACTATACAACAAGCTTTCCCTAATCAGGAACATTTCCTCTCTCCCATCTAAACCATTGTTCATCAATTTGCATTACCACTATTTTTTTGGTAAACTTACCACTATTTTCACATAAGGAGAGGTTACTAAAAGATTAGAACATGAGGACATGAATCATGAAAGGATACTATACATAACTTTGACAATTAATTGAGGCCTGAGGATAAAGTATCAATAAAGAGATCTAAATTGATAACATAACTGACATAAGCAAATTTACACTGGTCATTAAAGATGTACAATGAGTTATAGGAACTAAGCATACTATAAAACATGAGTACATGAGTCATGAGCTGCATGACTAGAGTTGGAGTTCATAATATCATGGAGTATGAGTTGTTCTTTTGAGTGAACTGGCACTTCTTATACTAGTAACTGTGAGCGTACACAATTATATATAAAGTGCATGAATATGAGCTTTGATATGAAGCTTACTTGTAAGGCATAAGTAGATGGCATAATAAATAAAGTATAGAAGAAATTGTACTAAGATAGAAATTAGTTGGGTACCTTCCTTTCCTATAGTTGTTCTAGAACTCAATAGCATTATAACTAGAATCTGAAAACCTTACTTGGTTACTTGTTATATTATATCCCACTTATATTAAATTTATCATTCTATGTATGTGGACCTTTACAATAAACTCTAAACTAAACTGCAGTCACTCTACAGTAGAGACCAGGATATAATTATACATATAAATAATAAACTCACCATGAAAGACTATACCTTGAAGTGTAAAAGCCACTACTAGTACTTCCTTTAGAGATAGATTTCTTAACTTTCTATAGCCCCCAATATTCATTATATAGTAACTTAAACACTTACCAACTTAGAATCTTCAGGAGTATCACCATGCCCTGAGTTCACACAATCTGGAATGTCAACCTATTCTTTATTTTAGCTTAATCAGCCAAGATTTAAACTTAGATTCTAACACTTAACATGGATATCCACCAAACTTTTCATACACAAAGACCCATTTATTATTACTGGATAGAAATCATGAAACATTAATCCACACAAAATTTTATGAACATACTCAACCTTATCAAGCTCCTCAATCATTGTGGTCACTGCCTAATATCTATCTCGACTAAAGAAGTAATATATTCTAAGTGTCCCCTAACTGAGAAATATCTTTCAAAGTGCTATTCAACTAACCATATAATACCTTTCTAGTTATATGGATACATAATCTACTAATTCAGATAAATAATATCCCCACTTTACTACTGCTAAACTTCTGGGTTCATGCTTCTATCTCTAGATCATATGTTGTCATAGGATTGCAAAAAGTGATCTGAAGGAACATCTGACTTTGGCTCAATGTACGATTTCATAAATAAGAACGAACTCTTTTAGACTTTATAACATAAAGGCACTGATGGGATCCTTTTGAGACCGCAAGCAATCCCATAACTATCTGTAGGGAATGTCGAAGAAAACTTTATCAGTAGAAATTTAAGCTTAACTATTTCTATTACCTAGAAAATATAACACCCCATACCTTCGAACACATATATAATTAAGTGAATTTGAAAAAAATTGTTTAAACTCAAGATAGTGATGTAATGCCCGTATTCTATGTATACTAGTTCTAGTCATATCGCACTTGATGTAACCTCTTATGTAGGCTAGGTACTAAGTCTCTTAAAAGAGCAGTAATGGTTTAAACTATATTAGGAGGTTACTACAATGCCCATACATTTCAACATGTGTTTGGCAAAGTTAACTAGATGGAAGTATGTAAACGTGAGATAGTAAGGTTGTATTCTATCTTAAGTTTTATAGTGGCCAAGTATATATATGTAATACGCCAATTTTTTGAACCAGAATGCTACACGGTGCTTATGACCCTAAAGGACCACAAGCTAATGTATGACTGATATCTGTACCTGTACAATGCATAATATACATGTAAAATGCGGAAAACATGAACATAGGACATAAGGTTCAACTAAATAAAGTGTCTGACGAAACATAACATCCATATGGGTGACAAATACCCAAAATAACTGAAGTCTGAATCAAATCTAAACTAAATTTGAAAGCCTCTAAATACTATCTGAAATAAGGAGTTGAACGACCATGTCTCCAACTAACTCCGTCTAACAAAACTAAACTGCAATAATGAATGAAATAAAATAATATCATCCTCGGATGGATGAGGACTCACTTCCACTCTATGTACTGGAATGGTACTGCTACTGCTGATATGAAACTCGTGACTCTGAACCTATGGTGTAACATAAAATAAAGAACCATAGCGCAAATGCATCAGTACAATTGAAAGTACTGAGTATACGAGTGGAGTAGGCTAAATGCAAAAGGGTTTACATGCATGAGCAATGCTAACTGACTGATTAATATGAACGTGAGAGTGCAAGCATACATACATAGTAACTGAGATCATGAATACGTGATATATGGATCTGTATGCTAATACATAGTTTACCATTATCTAACAAGACTGATACTAGAATCTGATAACATGGATGACTATGTCTGACAGTTCTAAATCTAATGGAACTACCTGAGTTCCGTACTATAACTGAATTGACTGTAACTGACAGTCCTGGTATACTAAAATTTGAAGAACTATCTGAGTTTTTTTACTAAGACTGGGACTAAAATTGTGGGAGGTAGTTATTTAACTGATATTCCCCAATAACGCATATAACTAAGTTGGGGTTCAATCTCTGCCCTAACTGGAAGGGTGTCAATATCGCGCCACTGGTAAAGATAGCTATGAGTGACCCTTAGCTGGCAGGTACTCGAATGAGAATGGTGGGAACCCTAAACTAACAGGTTAAGCCACTTCATCAACCCTAATCTAGCAGGTTAAGCTATCTCAACCTACGCTGTCTATGTAGTTCTAGAACACATGGGTTACTACTAAGAATCAAACCCTAAACTGGCAGGTGAGCTCTCATCCTTGGGTTCACTCGGTGCTAACTTTTACTCCCATCTCAAGAGACTGAACATGATTTAACTGGCTGTACATGGACTAAGTAACTAACTTCCGTTGACTGATGGAATAGTACTACTATCTAAGAATTTATTGACATCATGAGATTTCTGATATTTCCTGAGTCACATGACTGACTGAGTTCTATAGATCATGGCTTGACTGATATTATCGTGATAATGTGACATGGCTCTAGGCACACAACTATATTTTTTGGGTAGAAGTACCCCTAGCACTCGATGGAAGTAAATTGACACACCTAATTGACTTGATAAAAAAAATGGAGTCCACAATTCACCATATCATAAGTAGGGGATTTCACACTAAGCATAGTTCTCAACATCTTACGTATGGAAGGGAAATTCATACAACATGTGTACACTTGCATAGCTTCAATATCATGCTCAATCCATATCACAACAACAACACATATCAATCGCATGGAATTTATGTGAAATCATAAAGCATAGAGCATGGACTTGTCATTTACGCACTATTAAATCAGGGGACACGAATCTTATCACCTTAAGCATTTTATCAAACAATTTGCATGCATTCTTTTAGTTTAGGTGTTTTTTCATGAATTTCCCCATTTTAAACCACATAAAGTTCATGGATTTTAACTAATGACACATATACTTCATGAAAACACCTTTCGATATCATCTTGACACTTAAACAACAATCATCAACATGTACATGGTCATATCACAAAAATACAATTACAAAATAATATTTAAAACATGGTTATTGAGATCTATGAACGGAATAGATCCATAGATGAACACTACGCATACCTTAGATGGAAGATCCATGAAAATTAACGGTGAAATTTTTTGAATCTTGAAGCGCCTATGAAAAGCCTATGGGGTTCTTGAGCGAATTTTGAGAAAAAAGAGTATAATGTGGTTGGGTTGGGATAAATTTAGTGTTTATGGAATATATACGGGTGGAAAGATGACCCAAATACCCCTCTAGATGCATCATTTAATTTTTGTGAAAATTATCCGATTTGGGCCCCTGGCGCGACGTGGAGATATCGCGTTGCCACTCGTTTGTGACCTGGAAACTCACCGCGACGTGGTGGAATCACATAGAGACACTGGAAATTGACAAATGTCATTTTTTCTTATGGTGCGACGCACCACTAACTGAAATGACGCTGCTAAAACTTTAAATCGCCATAACTTCTTCACTTGGTGTCTGTTTTAGGTTAATTTGGTATCGACGGAAAGCTTATTCAATTCTATACAATTTGGAAGGTATAAATATTCCAATATACCACCTATAAACCAAGTTATGCTCGTTCAAATATGATCTATGTAAAATCACACACGAAAACTTGGTGGATTCAAAAGTTCTTAGCTTGGCTTACTCTAAGTGACTCTTATGAGCATACTTAACACATCATAAGCTCTATTATCACTAGGAAAAGAATACTAATTCATGTACTCAAATATGAATCACAGGATAGGAGGTTTCATATATAGGAGCAATGGTTCATTTTCTAGGTTAGAAATATATGGGGTATTACAATATCTCCCCCTTGGAAATATTCGTCCTTGAATAAGACTGACTGAAATGGGGAGAGACGATAAACTGGAGTACGTACAAGATATATGCTACTGGAACATGATCTCATGACGGACATGACTGATGAGCTAAACATATCATACTTGACATGCATAGCTGATGCATGAGTAACTGATGCATGAATGCATAACTGAGATTTTTGATAACTGAGTTCTCCCAATGATAATTCATATTTGATGCATGATTATACAATGGAATGATACATGAATGCATGACTGAATATGCAATGGTACTTGATACCAAATTTGTGATAAAACATGAGCATAAACTGAATACCAAGTTGTATAGAATACTGAACGGAAAACTGAGTAAGCTTAAGGAGAACTGTTACCTTGATCTTGATATGGATTAGTAGAGAAGAGGTGAGGATACTTGGTACGCATGTCTGCTTCTTCTTCCCAAGTAGCTCCCTCAATGGATTGATTTTGCCAAAGAACTTTGACTAAAGGGACTTATTTGTTCCTTAGTCTACGAGTTTGATAGTCTAGAATTTCGACCAGAATTTCCTCATAAGAGAGACTGTTCAAAACGTCAATGCTCTAAATAGGGACTACGACTGATGGATCACCTATACACTTCTTGAGCAAAGATACATGAAAGACTGGATGAACTGAGGCTAGATCTGAAGGCTATTTGAGCTCATAAGCTACCTTGCCTAAACGATTGAGAATCTTGAAGGGACCAACATATCGGGGATTGAGCTTTCCATTCTTGTCGAACCGTTTCACTTCCTTCATAGGAGAGATCTTCAGATATACATAGTCACCAATCTCAAACTCGAGATACTTTCTGCGCACATCTGCATAGGTCTTTTGTGGGCTCTGAGCAACCCGAAGTCTTTCTCTGATCAACTGGACTTTCTCTAAGGCGTCGAATACTAAATCAGGCCCTATGACTGAGGCCTCACTAACTTCGAACCTCCCGATTAGAGATCTGCACCTCCTACCATAGATAGCTTTAAATGAAACCATTTTAATAATGGAATAATAGTTATTATTATATGCAAACTCAATCAAAGGAAAGTGGTCATCCCAACTTCCCTTGAAATCAATTGCACACGCCCTTAGAATATCT
This sequence comes from Capsicum pubescens, assembly GCA_030864215.1. Classification (NCBI taxonomy): domain Eukaryota; kingdom Viridiplantae; phylum Streptophyta; class Magnoliopsida; order Solanales; family Solanaceae; genus Capsicum; species Capsicum pubescens. The sequence goes on along the minus strand of CM061540.1, from coordinate 224,555,778 downwards.
TCAAGAGTCTGAATGGTCCTTTCTGCTTGACCATCTGTCTGAGGATGAAAAGTTGTACCGAGATAAACTTGGGTACTAAAACCCTTTTGGAATGCTTTCCAGATGTGAGAGGTGAACTAGGTACCACTTTCTGAGATGATAGATAATGGAACACCGTGTAATCTGACCAACTCCCTGATGTAGAGTTTGGCATAATCCTCAGTTGAATAAGAGGTATGGACTAGAAAAAAATGAGATGACTTGGTCATTCTGTCTACAATGACCAAAACATAATCATGCTGATGATGAGTTCGAGGCAAACTTGTCAAGAAATCCATGTTCACTTCTCCCCATTTCCAAGTAGGAATAGTGAACTCGTGCATGGAACCACTAGTTTTCTGATGTTCTATCTTAACCTGCTGACATGTAGAGCACTTTGCCACAAATTTTGCAACATCTCTCTTCATCCCACTCCACCAATAGATCTCCCGTAGGTCACGGTACATCTTAGTGGCCCCTGGATGAATAGAGTATCGCCCACCATGCTCTTCTACAAGAATTCACTACTTTACATCATCTACACCTGGAACACAGAGAAGACCCTGACAATGAATGACCCCATCTCCTCCTTGGGAGAAAACCTCTACTTTCTAATTCTGAACTAACTTCTTTAGATTGACAAGGCTAGGATCCCTGTCTTGCTTTTCTTTCACCTTGGAAACTAGAGATGACTTTGACCTATCCTGAACACATACACCACCCTCTGAAGAATCGACTAAGAAAACACCTAGTATGGTAAGATGATGGATTTCCTAAGATATTTTCTTCTTTCTATCCTCAACATGAGAAAAACTACCCATGGAGAGTCTACTGAGAGTGTCGGCCACAACGTTGGCCTTGACCGGATAATAAAGAACACTCATATGATAATCTTTCAAGAGCTCTAACCACCTTCTCTGACGAATGTTGAGATCCTTCTAATAAAAGGCATATTGGAGAATCTTATGATCTGTGAAGACATCTACATGAACTCCATATAGATAATGCCTCTAAATCTTCAAGGAAAATACTACCGCTGCTAACTCAAGATCATGAGTCAGATAATTCTTCTCATGGGGCTTTAACTGCCTGGAGGCATAGGCTATGAACTTACCATACTGCATGAGGATGCAACCTAGACCCACTCTAGATGAATCACAATATACTACGAAATCATCTGAACCATCTGGAACAGCTAGAACTGGAGCTGAGGTGAGTTGAGTCTTTAGCTCCTGAAAACTCTTCTCGCAAGAATCTGACCACTAAAACTTGACCTTCTTCTTACTCAATCTGTATATGGGGGATGAAATAGAAGAAAATATCTCAAAAAACCATTTATAATAGCTAGCTAAACCCAAGAAACTCTTGATATCTGATGGAAAGACAGAGCGAGGCCAGTTTCTTACCGCTTCGGTCTTCTGAGGATCTACTCTAATGCCATCACTGGAAATAATATGGCCAAGTATTGCTACTGACCTTAGCCAAAACTCGCACTTACTAAATTTTCCAAATAGCTGGTGATCTCTGAGAGTCTGAAGAACAATCCTGAGATGGTCTGAATGATCATGCTCTGTGCGGGAATAGACCAGGATATCATCTATGAAGACTATGACGAACATATCCAAGTACTTCCTGAACACACGGTTCATCAAGTCCATGAAAGCGACTGGGGCATTGGTAAGACCAAAGAACATAACTAGAAATTCGAAGTGACCATAACGAGTATGGAAAGCTGTCTTTAGGATGTCACATTCTCTAACTCTGAGCTGATGATAGCCTGATTTGAGGTCTATCTTTGAGAAATAACTGGCACCCTGAAGTTGTTCAAACAAGTCATCGATCCTGGGAAGAAGATACCTATTATTGATCGTAACTTTGTTGAGCTGACGGTAATCAAAACACATCCTGAGAGAACCGTCTTTCTTACGCACGAATAAGACTGGTGTACCCCACAGGGAAATATTGGGTCTAATGAATCCCTTATCTAAGAGATCCTTCAACTATTCATTCAGTTCTTTAAGTTCTGTTGGTGCCATTCTGTATGGCGGAATAGAAATAGGCTGAGTATCTGGAATAAGGTCAATGACGAAGTTTATTTCCCTTTCGAGAGGAATTCTCGGAAGATCTTCGGGAAAGACATCTGAATATTCTTTAACCACTGGAACTAATTTAAAGCTAGGAGATTTGGAACCAGAGTCTTTAACATGAACAAGATGATAAACACATCCCTTAGAAATCATTTTCCTTGCCCGAAGGTAGGAAATAAGCTGACCCCTAAAAGATGAAGTACTACCCTTCTATTCTAGGACATGCTTATTTGGGAACTCAAACTGAACTATCCTATTTCTGTATTCGATTGTGGCATAGCAGGAATGAAGCCAATCCATGCTGAGAATGACATCAAAATTAGTCATCTCTAACTCGACTAAATCTGCTGACGTGGATTTTTAAAATATCATAACCGGGCAGTTCCTGTATACCCGTCGAGCTATAATGGTTTTACCCACTGGGGTAGAGATTGAAAAGGGCTCTGCTAAAATTTTGGGACTGATTCTGAAATCGCCTGCTATATAAGGAGTAACAAAAGACAAGGATGATCCTGAATCTAGCAAAGCATAAACATAAACATGAAAAATCTGCTACATACCAGTAACGACATCAGGAGAATTTTTCTGATCCTGTCGGGTTTGAAGGGTATAGATTCTGTTTGGGCATTGCCCACTAGTAGCACCGAAAATGGCACCCTGCTGATTTGGGAGATCGACTGGGCTGTGGAACAATTTTTCTGACCCTATAGACCTAACTACGGTCACTCTCTAATCCTATGGCCTAGCTTGCCATAACAAAAACAAACATTGCTACCAGCTCTACAGGTACCCTTGTGGTTGTTACCACAAGTCTGACACAGGGGATTAGTTCGAGCATTACTGACAATGACCTGAGACTTAGAGCCTGGTTCTCGATATTTGTTGCCGTATCTAAATTTCAGCACTGGGGCACTGGCGGAGGAAGAAGTTGGAACTACTGGCTTGGGATAAAACTGTGAATGGTTTCCTCCTTCTGATTTGGGTTGAGCAAAACTAAAACTGCTTGATCTTTTCTCTTGTTCTGCCTCTCCCGAGTCCTAATATTTTGCACTTCTATTTGCTGAGCATGGGTCATGAGCCTAGCTAAAGTCATATCACTGTTCAACATCATAGACCTACACTCATTTACCACACTATCATTTACTCTTGACATGAATTTGCTCATCTTAGCCCTGTTGTCTGCAACTACATGAGGAGCATATCTAGATAGCTGAGTAAATTTGAGATAATACTCTTTAACCTTCATATTTCCCTGCCTGAGGTGGATGAACTCAAGAACTTTTTCCTCCCTCAGATCTTGGGGAAAGAATCTATCTAAGAAAGCCGTGAAAAATTCCTCCCACTCAAAGGGACCTACATCCTCTAACCTCTCAGACTTTCACTGCTTATACCAAGTATGAGCCATATCTTGTAACTGGTATGCATCTAACTCGGTACTCTGAGAAGAAGTAACTCCCATGATGTATATGACCTTTTGGACTTATTCAATGAATTCTTGAGGGTCTTCATCAGACTTAGACTCGAAGAACGAAGAGGGTTCATTCGGGTGAAGTCCCGAATCCTAGTTGCGGATGAGTTGACCACTGGATTGGCTGGAATAACTGGTGGCCATTAATTTTGGGCAGCCAAAGATTGAGCAAGTGTGGTGAATGTGTCCCTAAACTCTGTATGAGAAACATGTTCGCCCAAAGGATCTTCGGGCTGAGGAGCTGGCTGGTTTCTTCTCTTTGGAGGCATATTCTGAAATAAGAGAAGAACAGATTAGACCGAGAGTTTAACTTAATATTATTCTCACTAGCACGACATGAATATTGAAAGAGGGGAAACTGTTCCTAAAACATCTCATAGCCTCTTTCACATAAATGTGGCACATAAGACACCCATGTACAAAACTCTACTAGATGCGGCTTTCAGACTTCCTAGGACTCTATTGAACCTGGCTCTGATACAAAGTTTGTAACACCCTAATTTTCTGAACTGGAATGCTACATGGTGTTTATGACCCTGAAGGAACACAAGCTAACCCATGACTGATATTTTTACCTGTGCACTGCATAATATACACATAAAATGCAAAAACCATAAACAATAGGCCATATGGTTCAACTGAATAAAGTTTCTGACAAAACATAATATCTATATAGGTGAAAAATACACAAAATAACTGAAGTCTGAATCAAATCTAAACTAAATCTAAAAGCCTCTAAATACTGTCTGAAATAAGGAGTTGAAGGAACATGTATTCAACTAACTCCGTCTAACAAAAATGAACTGAAATAATGAATGAAATAAAATAGTATCATCATCGGATGGATGACGACTCACTGCCACTCTGTGTACTAGAATGTTTCTGCTACTGATGATCTGGAACTCGTGAAACTAAACCTATGGTGTAATATAAAAGAAAACACCATAGCGCAAATGCGTCAGTACAACTTAAAGTACTGAGTATAAGAGTGGGGTAGGCTATATGAAAAATGGTTTACATACATGAGCAATGCTAACTGACTGACTTATATGAACGTGAAAGTGCAAGCATGCATACATAGTAACTGAGATCGTGAATATGTGATATCTGGATCTGTACGCTAATACATGGTTTACCATTATCTAACATGATTGATACTAGAATTCTGATAACATGGATGACTGTGTCTGACAGTCCTAAATCTGATAGAACTACCTGAGTTCCATACTGTAACTGAATTGAATGTAACTGACAGTTCTGGTATACTGAAATCTGAAGAACTATCTGAGTTCTTTTACTGAGACTGGGACTAAAACTGTGGGTGGTAGTTATTTAACCGACATGCCCCAATAACGCATATAGCTAAGTTGGGGTCCAATCTCTGCCTCGACTTGAAGGGTGTCAATACTGCGCCACTAGTAAAGACAACTGTGAGTGACCTTTAGCTGGAAGGTACTCTAATGAGAATGGTGGGAACCCTAAACTAACAAGTTAAACCATCTCATCAACCCTAATCTGGTAGGTTAATATGTCTCAACCTACACTCACTACGTAGTTTTGGAACACATGGATGACTACTAAGAATCACACCCTAAACTGGCAGGTGAGTTCCCATCCTTGGGTTCACTCGTTGCTAACGTCTACTCCCATTTGAAGAGACTAAAAATGATTTAACTGGCTGTACATGGACTGAGTTACTGACTTCCGTTGACTGATGGAATAGTACTACTATCTTAGAATTTATTGAGATCATGAGATTTTTGAGATTTCCTGAGTCACATGACTGACTGAGTTCTATAGATCATGGCTTGTCTGAGATTATCATGATAACGTGACATGACTCTAGGTACACAACTATATTTTTTGGGTAAAAGTACCCCCAAGACTCAATGGAAGTAAACTGACACACATAACTGACTTGATCAAAAAAATGGAGTCCACAATTCACCATATCATAAGTAGGGTATTTCAGACTAAGCATAGTTCTCAACATCTTACGTATGGAAGGGAAATTCATACAACATGTGTACACTTGAATAGTTTTAATATCATGCTCAATCCATGTCACAACAATGACACATATCAATCACGTGGAATTCCTGTGAAATCATAAAGCATAGAGCATGGACTTGTCATTTAAGCACTATTAAATCATGGGACACGAATCTTATTACCTTAAGCATTTTTCAAACACTTTGCATACATTCTTTTAACTTAGGTGTGTTTTCATGAATTTCCCCATTTTAAACCACATAAAGTTCATGGATTTTTACTAACGACATATATACTTCATGAAAACACCTTTATATATCATCTTGAAACTTAAACAACAATCATCAACATGTACATGGTTATATCACAACAAGAAAATCACAAAATAATATTTAAAACATGGTTATTGAGCTCTATGAACTAAATGGATCAATAGATGAACACTACGCATACCTTAGATGGAAGATCCATGAAAATTAACGGTGAAATTCTTTTAATCTTGAAGATCCTATGAAAACCCTATGGGATTATTGAGAGAATTTTGAGAAAAGAGAGTATAATGTAGTTGGATTAGGGATAAATTCCATGTTTATGGAATATATAGGGGTGGAAAGATGACCCAAATACCCCTCTAGATGCGTCATTTAATTTCTGTGAAAATTACCCGATTTGGGCCCCTGGCGCGATGCGAAGATATTGCGTTGCCACTCGTTTGTAACCTGGAAACTCACCACGACATGGCGGAATCGCGGAGAGACACTGTAAATTGTCAAACGTCATTTTTGCTTATGGCGCGACGTGCCACTGACTGAAATGACGCTGCTGAAACTTTAAATTGCCATAACTTCTTCACCGTGTGTCTGTTTTAAGCAAATTTGGTATCGACGGAAAGATTATTCAATTCTCTAAAATTTTTAGGGAATAAATATGCAAAAATAAAACCTATAAACCAAGTTATTCTCTTTAAAATACGACCTATCTGAAATCACACACGGAAACTTGGTGGATTCAAAAGTTCTTAGCTTGGCTTATTCTAAGTGACTAGGATACTCATCCTAATTCATGTACTCAAATATGAATCACAGGATAGGAGGTTTTATGTGTAGGAGCAACGGTTTATTTTCTAGCTTAGAAATATACGGGGAATTACAATATAAGAGTGAAGTTAAAAAGAAAATGGGCTAAGATTTAAAATATGGAATAAAATAAGTGAGTTCCTTGCTTGAACATAATTAAGATAGTAGGTGACAAGTAGGTGAATCACCTACTTTGACTTATTGACCTACCTAAGAACCAAGTAGGTGAATCACCTACTTTCACTTATTGACCTACCTAAGAACCAAGTAGGTGAATCACCTACTAAGACTATTTTGATAAGTGTATGGGACAAAGTACAACTATCACCTACTTGACAAATCTATCCCAAATAAGAATGATGAGAATGGGCAACCCAAACCCCCCAATCTGCAAGGCCACAATATTACTAAGCTCAACAAGGCCAAAGTCTATTAATAGGCATAAATTAAGGCCAAGTAGGTGTGTCACCTACTTTGGAATTTGTCCATCTTAAAATGGCTAAGTAGGTGCATCACCTACTTGATCAAAATGTGGCTGAAATTGAAAAAAAAGAGGCAGTTAAAGAATCCCCTTTTTAAGGTCTAAGACCAACACTTTCTCTTCATTTTTCTCTTATAAAATTTCAGATTCTATTATTTCTCTTTCAAACTCTCTCTTAGCTTCATATAGCAACCCTAAAATCCTTTAAGGTTCCTAGAAATTCATCCTCTTTTCAAGACAAGTGTAGGATAGATTTTTTTCCTCTAAGCTGGTTTTCCACTCTCTCCAACTCTCCAATGTGTTTTATCTTATATTCCTGGTCAAAGTTTGAAGGAAAATATTTTTTTCTTGAAGGAGTAAAAGTTAAAAATCATAAATTTCAAATTAATGGTAAAGTTACTACCTATTCTTTACCCTTCCTTATTTACAAATTTGGTGGAGAATTTTGTAGGTCTTTTGTCATGAACTTGTGGGCTGGTTATTGAAATCCCTGAATTCAATGTATTCTTGTTATGTTACTGGATGTTTTGGGCTATTTCGGAGCTTTTTAAGATGTGTATATTGGGGGAAAGTTTGGTTGACTTTGAAAAGTGACATTGGTAGTTATATGTAAGTATGGAAGGAGTTGGTGGTGATACACCACATAATTAGGGTTTATGGGAGCTTGTTTCCTATCGCATTTTGATGTGCTATTTGTATGTGTTTTGAAGCCCAAGAAGTATCGAGGGACCTTTTATGAAGATCATATAGTATATAGATTTGATTAAAGGAGAAGGGGGTGGAAGAGCATACTTTATTTGAGGAATTAAGGGCTACTGCCCGGTTAGTATTTTGGTGAGATCAAGTAGTTCCTAATTGATTGATTATCTACTAATACTATTTTTTATCACTTATTTCATTGTAGATTAATAATCTGAAGGGGAGAAGGTTAATTCATAGCATTTGTGTGTTTTACAACAAGGTATGTAAGGCTTTTCAATTCAATATTCTTTGGTATGAAATCTTATTCTTTTGTTACTGCCAACAAGGGGATCTTCTAATTGATACTCATGGTAAGATATACATATTAATGATGTACAATCTCAATGTAGTTAATGATCTCCTTCATACTACCCATGGTTTCACAAATGTGTCAAAGTACTTCTACATGTCTTCATTATCCTGTATCGGTGTGTTTGTACTTCCAAGTACTAATACGATAAAGGTACTCTTAGCAGCAAGTTTTGTGGGTCATAAGTAAAACGAGGTTTATTGAGTCAATACGACCCTACATTACACATGTTATAAGTATTTATATGTTGGAGGCATATTCTGTCCAATATATATTTTGTATATGTCCTTATATAGAATGTCCACTTATCCCTCATATGGATCTACCATGGTGTCACAAGTATGTTTTGTAAGTCTATATGTATTCATTGCTCTATTTTTCTTAATTATACTTCCAAGTATTGGTCTGAAAAAGTTATTCTAAATAGGAAGTTCTATGAGCTACCCTAGGTCAAATGAGGTTCATCTTGTCGGATGATTTCTTAAATTATTCCATTGAATAATTTATATATCCTAACTTTTGATGTATATTATTCCTATGTTAAATTTTTCTATGCGCTTTATTGTTTCCCATGTTCATATAACCCCTTTCATTAGATATTATTACTATGTATTTTACCATCATATCATTGAATTAAGTCTATATCTTATGGCTTGATAAGTGAAATGTCTCCACTTGATATGTGTTTCAGTTTGAGCTATCAAACGCTTATTGTGTCACATAAACTCCTAAGTATTACGTTGGTGTTATATTTATTTTCGTGTCATTGTTACTACCTTAATTCCATAATCACATGTCTCCTACTATGGTTGGTTATCCTAAAGCTAACACTATGACCACCAAAAATAAAATTTTAATGATTAAAGAACTGACGTAAAGTAAATATACTTATATGTGGGTGGTAGATCAGGGGCTAAAGCCTAGAATGGGTAGATCATAATTCATTGATTTATGGGTGGTATCCCAGGGGTGGAAGGAACACCTAGCATGGGTCGATCCCATTATCGGGTGGTATCCCAGGGGTGAAAGGAAATCCTAGCATGGGTCAATACCGATTTGAGTATTGATGAGGAACGTATCCCAGGGGCATAATGCCTAGCATGGGTCATCCTCTTTTATCACTGATCAGTTGGTCACTTGTATCATATATTAACAAAGTTAATAAAGCAAAGCAGAGCAAGTAAAGAAAGAAATATAATGTACACGATTCCACAAGTATAAGAGAAGGTGGTATTCTATAATTATGTATACATTTGAACATGATTTTTCATTTGAGCTCATGTTTTACATATGGTTATTTTATGCTTTACATATTCAGTATATTTTCTCGTACTGACGTCCCTCATCGGGCACACTATGTTTTATGTCGCAGTTATAGGTACTCCAGCTATAATAGATGTCCCCAATAAAAGTACAGGATATTCAGTGGCTTGTGGTAAGCTCCAGGTTGATTCGGAGCTTTGACGAGTCTATAGCATGTATTTTTGTATTGTATTAGTTAAGTGAATGGCGGGGTCCTTTCCTGACCTAAGCTAAGTTGTCCATCTCTTAGAGGCTTTGTAGACTAATGTTAAGGTAAAGTGCAATCGGGTCTTGTCTTTTGGTATTAGAGGTTCCTTGGACAAGTTAGGCATGCCCATAAGCCTACGCGTGTTGAAATTTTATTCGAACATCTTTCGTATTCTTGTCACGGTCTTAGGATTATCACAGTTACATGTACGGTAAGCATAGGTAATAAGTTTGTTCTCTTGGTCTGTTAGGGCATCGGTTGCTTGTCCATCTCATTAGTTTTTAAGGCGTGACAGAAGTGGTATCAGAGCAGGTCATCCTAGGGAGTCTACAAAGCCATGTCTAGTAGAGCCTTACTTATTAATGTGTTACGCACCACATTTATAATTAGGGGGTTGCGTGGACATTTAGGAAATATCTCATCTTTTGTAATCTAAATCGTGTGATAGAACTAACTTTAGAAATATATACCCATTCATACTATGGTCTACCATCATACAGGTTATGCCTATTATGGCTAATATCAAATATTGTAAATAGCTAAGGCTTGTATTTCTTATGAGGCAATCCGCAGAGAAAGGTCTCATGTTATTAAAAGTTAGAGAAAAGCTTATTGAGGTTTCTACATTACTTTCATTGACATCCATATTTGCACCTATTGTATTATGTTAGTTCATGGAGTGAGATACAATAAGATTATGCATATGCTATAAAGTAAATAGTTACCTAGTCATAGAGATGGGCTACGACATTTCCCTCTGTATATCCTCTTAGGAGGATGTGACTGAAAATAAGGTAGAGTTGGCATGAATGGAGCAATGTAAGAATTGGTATAAGTTTCTTAGAGAACATCTCTGCTGCACGATCTGAGATATGAAAGAAAGGAAACATTACTTAAATTCTCGGTAGCCTCTCGAAGAAAAGTACAGACATCTCTGTACCATTCCACATGACACTACTAGACACAACTTCATAGACACCCTAAGACACTTGAACCTTATGCTTTGATACTATGTCTGTCATGACTCGAGACCACCCCTAGTCATAACATGGTGATTATAACCACAAGTTATCCCATGCTAACCCATGTACTGGTATACTTCTTGAGCAATTGATTTAAAATGTATATAAAAGCTAAATTTGTTGAGTAGAAGCATAATCGTGAGATAAAATATTCCAATACATAGATGATCAAAGTTTTCTACACTGAAATAAGAGAGACAAAGGAATTTAAATTACAAATATTGACTCTGACGGAACTTCATGTATGAAGCCTCTACTATACTGACTATACATAGCTGGGACATGTCTCTAACTATACTAAATCAATCTAGATGAATAAAAAAAATAATACAAAAACCCCAACTGACTTGAGTCCTCTAAATAAGATAACTCATCATATGCTGGTTGGAAGCTACAATCTATCTAACCCTGGTGGGTGGGCTACATCTGTGCCTATATCATGAAAAAATATAGCCACAAATGCATATATGTGGTCAGTACTTTGTAATGTATAGAGTATGTGAGACATGCACTAATCATGAAAATACTTAAAAAGATTGTTTTAAAACTGAGGACATAAATCCATTGCTGAAATATGCATATAAAATAGGTTTGTACGTAAAAACAATAAGAAAGTGAATTTTCCTAACCATGAGATAAAAATATTTTTGTAAGTTGGGAAGTGGTATAAACATAAATTCCATATTTAAATCTCAAATTAAAGTGAAAAGGTTGGAAAACCATACTGATGAAAATGCATAAATAATGAGCATAAATGCATGAACATGTAAAATGAATGCACGACCAAGCAAAAATATTTACTGAAGTGATCTGAATTGAATAACCGATATATAGAAAAACTTTTTCATGCAAACATGAACTTATATAATCTGAATACTAAACTGAAACTTTGGGAGCTAACTACAACTGATATACCCTAACCTGAGCTAATTGGGGCCTAACTAGTAATACTAGTTCGAAGGGTACTAATACCTTTCTAAGGGTACCAACACGTGATTTATTTGGATCCACTAAACTAATAACTGATGTACCGAAGGACGACGGTGTCATGCCTATACTGATGGGAGACTCCTCATAATCTATAGTGGAGCCATAGGTTTAGAGCTTAGAAATTCCTACTAATGACTCATGCCTAACTGACGGGGAAGCCGCCATCCCTATATTTACTCGGTGCTAAGTGTTACTCCCAACTGAATGACATAAAAGCATAAAATGGTACATGCACTGATAACTGATATGCTCAATTCATGGTATTCTAAAAATAACAATGCATATATAATCTGAAGTATTTAAAATGATGCAAACAAATCATAATAAGGGAATTTGATGAATAAATCCGCAAAATTCCACAACTAATAAATGCTCAACATGAATATGATAGAGAAATATAATGATACAAACATGGTTTGAATGAATTGTAACTTGAAAATCTAAAACATGCAAGACTAATTAGGTATTGGGTGTTCATGACCCGCCAACACTAAAAATAAAGTCAAAACCTATAATTTCAAAGTAATGAAATAATAGGAAATTTCATACTTAAACTCTTGAATTCAACACTTTCATCAATAGAATAAAATATCATGGTTTGAATATGGGAGAATAGTTGAACTTATAAAAAATCACTAATTCATGATTGAATTCAAGAATTACATGGAGAAATCAAGGAATTTATACTTTTCATGGAATCTGAGTTTATGGAATTCATAAAATTCATGAATAAAAATAATAATTTTAGGCATGAGAATAAAAGAGATCCTCATTAAATACCCACATACCTGAATTTCTTGACTTCTTGAAGGAAAACATGAATTTAGATCCTTAGAAGTTGAGTTTTCTTGAAGAAGAACCCTTATATGGTGTTCTTGAAGATTTGGGAGAAAATAAGATTAAGTATTTGATGGATTTGAGGTTATGGGATGATAAAATCATCTTTATATCAGTCATAGGATATTTTAGGACGTAAATGACTTATTTATCCTCAAAATACTAAAGAAAAATATGGGTTTTAGCATTTTAAAACATAGGTTCGTGCCACGTTGAAATTGTGGATCATCACTAGTTCCCTATTAAAATGTTCATGACCTTTTTCTCTGGTATTAGATTAAGGTGAAATTACATATGTTGGAATGAGGACTCCATTATCTATAATTTGGTGGGACTTAAGATCCAAAATTCCATATAATCTAAAAGTTATTCACAATTTTGGAGCTCTCTATTATTTGATATTGAATTCCATTAAAATACACACATTTTGCGTTATTGAGTATGGTGGTAGTTGGGTTAGTCATTTGCCTCTTATAGAGTCTGCGTATAATAACCGCTATAACTCTAGTATTAGGATGTCTCTATTTGAGGAGATCTATGGTACGAGGTGTAGATCACTTATTGGATGGTTTGAAATTAGGGAGGTTCAGATGTTTCGCTCGGATTTGGTTCACCAGGTGTTTGGCAAGTTGAAGGTTTTTCAGGATAGATTTAAATCTTCCCAAATACGCCAAAAGTCCAATGCGGATGTAAGGCATAGAGAGTTAGAGTTTTAGGTTTGTGATTGGGTGTTCTTGAAGGTATCTCTCTTAAAGGGAGTAATATGGTTTTAGAAGAAGGGAAAGCTTAGTCTACGGTATGTCGGCCCTTTACATGGTCTTAAAAGGGGATGGTAGTGTTGCATATGAGTTGTAGTTACCACATAGTTTGAGCTTCATTCATCCGGTGTTTCATGTTTCGATGTTGAGAAAGTGCGTCGGTGATCCATTGATAGTTCTACCGTTAAAGGAGTTGGATATTTTGGATTCCTTATCGTATGAGAAAGTCCCAGTTGAAATTCTACATCAGAAAGTTCATTGGTTATGGGCGAAGAACGTATCTTTGGTAAAGGTTCTATGGAGGAACCAAAAGGTTTAAGAGGCTACTTGGGAAGACGAAGAGGACATGAAGTCTAAGTATACATTCTTGTTTTCCTCTCTGGATAGTCATGCTTAAAGTATCTATTATTCTTAATATCTTTGTTTTCTAACTTTGTTAAAGAAAAGAGTGATTTCCTTGCGTCTTTACTTTCTTAGTTTGTTAAAGGTAATGGTAGAGGAATTTGGATTCAAATCATGCTAGAATCCTTGTCTTGTTATTCGAAGATGAATGATCTAAGTGGGGAAGAATTGAAACACTCAGAATTTCATCCCTTGAAAATTTGTGGAGCTTTGATCTCACTACCTCAATTATAACTCACCGTATGATCTGAAAGGATGTATTATGGTTCATATGGGCCAAATCGTAATGTGTCCAGTAAGTTTGTCCTAAGACACTATCTTCATTACAACTTGAGGACATAAGTCGTAATGATTCAATACGAGTAGTAATGATCAAATTGTAGGAAGTCCAGTGTTCACATAATTTTGTTAGATTACTATGACTTGGACCCTATGAGTCATTAGGTTATATGATGAGTCAATTGGCTGAGTCATAAGGACAATAATAGGTGGGGGTCCTGGAGACTATTTTATTATGACTCATGGTAATGAGTCATAAGGTGTGGTTACGAGTCAATGGGTGACTCATAGCCAAAGGCGACACTTTTTTAGTTTTTAAGTTGAAGTCACTTTGGACATTTTCACACTTTAATCCCTTAGATCCCATGACTAAAAACTATCTGTGAGACTTCATTAGCCTACTATTCTCTATCAAATACCCTTAAATACACTCAAAATTTCTCCATTCAAGTTAAAGGTAAGGTTCCAAAAATGGTGGCCATCTAGGGTTCCAAGAGTGCTTTGTTTTCCGAATTTCTTGGTATTTGAGGCATGTAACTCTTCCCCTATACTTATATTTTCTTAATGAAATGATTTGGATAAGGTTTATATGGTTTAGATGTTGTATTTTGAAATATGGGTTAAGGGTTTTGAATATAAATTATTTAAATGCTTCTTCTATGATATTTATGAAATTGTGTTGCTTAAATTGATGGTTGGTAAATGCTTTGGTTGCATAGGAATGGTGAAGGTACATGGGTACAATGGAATACCTAAATCGGTAAATCATGGAAATATGGGGTACAAAGGAATCCCCAAATTAATTGGTTTGGTATAGGAATTGGTATCAACCTCAACCCACTTGCATAATTGGTTTTACAATATTCATTATCACTTGGTTTGATTTATTTATTGACACACGAATGCATGGCATAATTGTTAATGGGTGATAATGGTCTTGACAAACTTACGGGGTACATGGGAATCCCCCAAGTAATTTTATAATAGAATTTATAGGGTACACAAGAATGCCTAATTATTGGATTAATGTCATTGTTTGCAAGCTACATTCAGTATGACGATACCACTTAATAAGTCCTTACTAATTAACTCCTTGAATTAGTGGTTGGGTTATGTGTTAAATATTTTAATTGGGAAATAACGGGGGTTTTGCTATCTAGTCGTGAAGGTGTGTCACTGAAGGAATAATATTGGAAAATTTTGTGTGCCGACATGAGGATTGATCTTGATGACCAAGTGCTTGTGGGGTACAAGGCTATCCCCCAAGTGCACATACATATATATGTATCATGGAGGGTTAAGAGTACAAGGTAATCCCCGACCATCTATTATATCTCTGGTTCATGTGGCTAACATGCATTGGGGCCCTTCCAGGGGGTAACACTGGACCTATATAGCCTGTGGGTAGATTATGATGGTAACGCTTCACAATCCTAATTAAGTTTTTTTTTTTGAAAATTCATGCTAAACCCCACTCCCCACCCCAACACGTGTATATGTATATGTATATGTACTTCATATGATATTACGTATTGGATTTTGTATTGGTATGAACTGTCATCATGACATTATTTTTTTCATCTATCCCTGAGTTAAATGCTAGCACTCCAATCGCTAACCATTTTCGAACGTTGTATCCCCATGCGATGCAGGAACTGACCATACTTTCACATCTCCTACCGAGTGACTTGAATTCGGGATCATCTAGTGAGTCAGATTTAAGTGGTGAGCTTCCATACTTTGGAAGACCCCATTTCATGAATATGGTTTCCTTTACACTTTTATTATCTCTTTGTATTTGGTTTTTGGCTATTGCCGGGCGCATTTCCCGACCTACAATTGATATTAAGTTTTGTAGAGGCTTTGTTAGATTACTTTTGTTTTTGGGCGGTGTTGGTTGATTGGTTGGCCGGTCACCAATCGTTGGTTATAGACATGTATTTTAGTTTTCCTAAGCTATTGCACACTATCTTATTACATCTCAAAATTTATCTGACCTTGGGGTATGATGTTTTTACTGTGATTAGGTTTATGGGGTCATCTCTTATCCAGATGGGACTTGATATACCCGTCATGGATAGGCCTTAGTTTAAGTCATGACATAATGAGCCCTACTATCTCTTCTCTTAGGTTGAATGCCTAGGATAGCCTTTTTCTTGCCTAAATTAACTTTTTAGATACCTGGAGTTGATTGTTGAGTTTTAGGATGTCTTAGACTTTTTTCTAAGACCTAACTAGCCTTTTTACTGTGATTTGAGTATTATTTAACTTTAAACATTATCCTTTGGCTAAGTGATATGCTTGATGTTCTAACTTATAATTGTAGGACTGCTTGACTCAAGGGAAACTATAATCTTGGATCATTATTAGGCTTAGATTATTTATCAATTTTGTTTCAAGTTCGATACATAGATGTTATCTTATTGCTTATGATATTAGGTTTAGTCTCGGTATTTTACTATTATGGTACTATTCTCCATCTCTATTTCATGTCACTTTGGTGATCTATACATTTCATATTACTATTAAGATACTATACCCTAGTTCTAATTTGTGTTCGACATTTATGATCTATTTGGGTGCTGATCTGGCACTAAAAACACGATACAAACATTTATGATCTATTTGTGTTATGACTTGGAAGGAGCATCATGTATTCTTACTATACATTGGCTTGTATTACACTTACTATTGTTTTTATTTTATCGTTATATTTGTGTTACTCTTTGCTTTTACCCACCAGGTTAATACAGGCACAGTTGGGTTATTTTCTTCTTTTTTGTGCCTTTTGGGATTATTAGGGCCCATTAGGTTATAGTTAGACTTTTTTCCATTTTTGAGTTATTTGTCTCACATGAATCACATTATTTGGTATGATCAATTATCTTTTATTTATATTTTTTATTCCCAACTTTATTTACGTTCTTAAATTTCATTGTACTTTTATTATAATTTAGGTTAGATGGACTATGATGTCGACAGAGTTACCATTATTTTGGTATTCATACTACACTTCAACATCTTTTTCCTAATACAAATTTGAGTAAGAGTCACTGCTATTAAATTATACTCTATCTTGGTGTTACTTTAGAGTTATTGTGAGCTTTTACAGTTCGAAACTGATCCTCCTCCTGTTATATTTTATAATTTTTTGTACATTATAAGACTATGTTGTATATTTGACTCTGTCTGACACTCTATTTTAGTTTAATGGTTCTTGTACTAGCCTTACCAAGACATAAGGTATCTAATGTGTGTATTTTGTCCTCCTCCACCTGTTGTGTAGTTTGATGGAAACCTATTACCATTGGTTTTAGTTACTTTGTATTTTCATTGCATGTCTTTATTATTTATTTTTGTATCTTATGTCGGTTAGCCCATTTCTTGTTGTTCCAGGCTATAGTTTGGTTTAACTACTATTGGTTATAGTAGGTGTTATTATGACGAGAGAGATTAGGTTTTGACAAAATGAAGTGATAGTTCTCAACCATAAGATTTAAACAAAAGGGATTGAGGTTGATAAGGTAAAGATTGAGGTGATCAAAGAGTTGCCTCCACTAGTTCCCATGGAAGGTAATTGATGATTTTTGGGGCATGCTGGATTTTATCATAGGTTTTTCAAGGACTTCTCTAATGTTGCACACCTTTTGTGTAATTTTTTTTAGAAGGAGGTGAACTTTGTTTTCTATGATACATGTCTAAAGGAATTTGAGTACATTAAGGAAAAATTAATTTCGACCACTATATTATTTCACCTGATTAGTCCATGTCATTTAAGGTTATGTGGGATGCTAGTCGAGTGACATAGAATCAATTCTAGGCCAAAGACAATAAAAGATACTCCATCATATCTACTATCCTAGCAAGGAACATAATCTAGAATAGAATGAATATATTACAATGGAATAAGAGTTACCATGCTATGTTTTTTTTATTTTGAGAAGGTAAGATCCTACTTGCTTGGAATGTACGTGATTTTGTACGATGTCCGCACAACTCTTAGGTATGTTATAGCTAAGAAAGATGCAAATCCTTGATTGATTTTATAGATACTTCTACTTAACTTGGAGATCAATGATTGAAAAGGGACTAAAAATTAAGAGGCTGGCCAATTGTCACGTCTTGAGGAAGAGGTAATGTTTAAAATGAAAATTAGTTTGATATTAATGAAAATTCAAGATGATCATGTATTGGATGTATCACAAGACATGATTCTATGGTTCCCAGAGTTTGCTATTTACTTAGTGAGTGATTTGCTGCCTTTGGACTTGTCATTCCAGTAGTGGAAGAAGTTTATGTCTGATGTGAGGAAATTTTTTAGAATGATCCATACCTTTTCTATATTTGCGTAGATAGGATTAGTTTAAGATGTGTTCCTGAGGTTGAGATGATGAGCATATTTGAGGCATATAACTATCCCCTGCTGGGGTCATCATAGCAATATTTGAATAACCCAAAAGATTCTCTGATGTGGATACTATTGTCCAACCATCCATCAATATTCCAATAATTATGCGAGGGAATATGACCAATACCAAAGGCAAAGGGGTATATCAAGAAAGTAAGAATTTTTTCTATCTACCATTATTGAAATTGAGATTTTTGATATATAGAGCATTTACTTTATGGGTCCATTCATAAGCTCAAATGGAATAAAGTATTTACTTATACTTGTTGGCTATGTGTCCAAATAGTTAGAGGTGGCTATATTTCCCTATAATAAAGGCAAGAGTGTCACAATGTTCTTAAAGTGAAACATCTTTTTTATGTTTGGTATGCCAATAGAAATCATTAGTGATTGGGGATCTTATATTTGTCATAGGTTTTTTTGTTCACTACTTGAAAAGTATAGTTTTAATCATAGAGTAGCAACACCTTAATCTTCTCAGACTAGTGGGTCGGTTGAGGTCTCCAATGGGGAGAAAAAGACAATGGTTTAGAAGAATGTTAAAGAAAATAGGACGAGTTGGTCTATGATGTTTGATGATGCTTTATAGGAATATCGAAATACCTTTTAGACCCATGTAGATATATTTCTCCATCAGCTTAAGTATGGAAAATCATGTCATCTTCCATTGATCTTGAGCACAAGGCCATGTGTTCACTAAATAACTTAAATTTGAATTTGAGATACCTGTAACTTAAGGCTTGATCAACTGAATGAGTTGGACAATTTTCGACAACAAGATTATGAGAGTCTAACTCTTTACAAAGAGAAGATGAACATATATCACTATCAGAAAATAGAAAATAGAGAATTTTATTCAGGTGATTTAATCTTGCTTTTAATTCAAAACTTTGATTGATTCGTGGAAAGTTGAGGTCTCTATGGAGGGGCCATTTTGAGTGATACATGTGTTCTTGTATGGTGTAATTGAGCTAAAGTAAATGGTAGCATGTGAAAGCATACTTAGGAACTGAGTAGGAGATAAAAGAAGTTGATGCATGGATCCTTATTGAAGTCTAAGTAGCCAAGAGACCCGAGTCATGACTGGATGTTAAATCAAGTGTTTCATAGGAGGTAGCCCATGTGGGTATCTTGGAGAAGTCTAATTATTCAAGATACCTACATCGTGTTGTGACATTAAATCAACTCATACTTGGGAGGCAACCCAAGCTTTTGTATTTTCTTTTTTTTTCACATAGAATTTTTAAGTATTGGAATTATGAATAATGTTTTTTAAAGTGTGCAGGGATGACTTAGATAATAATTGAAAACTTTTCACAAATAGGAGCTATAAGTAATGGAACAAGTTGTACCATGATGCAATGGCTCATGGGACCATTCATATAACCAAAATCAATAAACATCTTTCATATGTTTTTGACAGTTGAGTATCGCAAATTATGCCTTAGTTTCATGGGTCGTGGCATTGACCGTCATGAAAACCTCTTGAACACCAATATTCAGGAATTTGAACCTATGAGTCTGAAAAATGAATTGTGTCATCATAATATGACCTCTTAATCCCCCATGGGTTCCAAGGTAATTTTTATAAGTTTGTAGGGAACGAGCATTTCATATGATCTTTGTAGGAATATGTAAGACGAGTTGTGGTCATCATGTAGATTTTAATTAATTAATCCAACTCGACATGACTCACTCACGTCCTTTATTCCTAATTTCCCATTTTACCTAATTACCCAGTATCATAACAAGCCCAAGTTTAAAATGCAAAAAAAATTGATTCAAGAAACTACTCCCTCCTACGCACAACATCACCAAAAAATTCCCATGCACAAACCTCATTACCTATATTATGAGATAATATAGCTCAAAAGAAAGTATGCAATCAGTACTTTAAATTTACTGAGTATGTGAGGTAGTAAATAGATAATATATGTTGAACATGATGTATGTAACATGGTAAACTGAAGCAAGACCAAGTAAAATTGTATGATAAACTAAACAACTAAGTACAGGGTTATGAATGTATCTGAATATGAACTGTGGGTTATGGAATGTGGGAGCTAATAATAACCGACATGCCTTATATGAATGACACTGATAACTGAAATGCTCTATAATGGTAATAATTTAAACATTGAAAGTAAATGTCTTAGCTGAATGCATTCAAAACATGAAAACTTTAGGATATAATAATCATAATTATTTGCATGAAATCCTAGGTCTGTGGGTGTTGATAACCACTATCTCTGAAGAATGAAACTATTATGACAATTTTGTAAACTGAGTAGTGCAAAGAATTTAGTAACTCAAGTCCTACAACCATAGACTTCGCAATATAATTAGGTTTTATGATTATATCATGTAAAAAGGGCAGCCCAGTGCACTAAAGCTATGCTATACGCGGTGTCCGGGGAAGGGCCCCATCATAAAATTTCCATATAAATTTTTCTCAACCTTAAAAGTTTGATTCACTTTATATCTTCGAACTTAAAGTTATGTCAATATATATCGTAATAAATTCTCCAAAAGATTAATCTAATTAAGGCATCAATCCATAAATTAGAGAATAAGAACTCTAATATGTTGTCATCACTATTTTCTTTTCCCAACAATAACTTCATTATTCAAGCAAGTTATGTTTTAGGGAACAATCTCAAGTTTGCAATAATGAGGAATCATTAAAATAAAGAGAGTATGATATAATCACAATGTCAATATAAATTCAGCATGCCAAAACCGAGAATTGAGATTTTACCAAGGTGCTCATAAACCAAGTTATGGAGATTTAGCCACACATACTTATAAAGATATATAAAAATAATAATTTCATATAATTGAAAGTTTAACTTATAATCCAAAAGAAATTAGAATTCCCAATTCAAAATTCTAAGGAAACAGTATATTGTTAACTTGAATTTCAGCCAAACTTACGTTACAAATTTGAACAATAGACAAAAGAATTCTATTCTAACCTAAACTGGGTATTTATAGGCTTCCAAAAATTTGGGATTTAAAATTTAAATTTGGGCTACCACATTAGTGAAAATGTTTTCTTGGCGGTTTATTGGGTCGGTGATGATTTTTCAGCTTAACCATCGCTAATGAATCAATTATTTATAGTTATAAGTCTATTGGCGGTGGTCCATTAGTAGATCACCGGCTTGTCACCTTATTCATCACTAATTCTAATTTTTTATATATTTTGGTTAACTCTGATGATCATGATGACTATCAATAACGAACATGATGATTTATCACTTGCGTTGTCGCCCGTATTTAAGATTTATGACAATCTAATCAAGGGAGATGGGCATTCTGTTCATCCATCGAGAATCTGACAGTCCGTTAACTTATTGCAAGGCCTCTGATTCTTGACTTACAAAACTTTTCATACTTCTAAGTATTATTCCTGAGAATAAGCACAAAACACATCAAATAACACTAACAGTTTCTAGAAAACAAATAATTATCCCTCATAAAAGATGTAAAGTATACCATTAAAAGTTGGTACATAACTTGTTAGAACCTATCTGTTGTTTATTTCACTTGAGCATTCAACTTTTTGTTGTGGCTTGGTTTATCCTACTTTTATTGAGATTGATATTTCAAGTATAATTAAGCTTATAAGTTAATATTATTGATTATGTCTAGGCTAAGTATTTGTTAGTCGGTATTAAATGCGTACCATGGTTTAGATTTGGGGCTACTTATAGAGAAACTCCCTGGGTTTTGATCCTTCAAAATTTCTTGAGTTTGAACTCTCCGAACATTATACAACTCATTCTTACTAGTCATATGATGTGGGTACTATTTAGGGGTCTTGGCCGTATGTTACTCACTATGGAATTTATTCTTTTCATTCCAAGGTATGAGTGGGATCTTACTAGTCTTATGATGATGGTATGAAATAGGTTATAGACTAGTATAATTCTTAATGTATCAAGCCCTTGGAAGGCAGCCCGGGGTACGGTTTAAGGTTACCAATCATATGATATGGATATGAGTTGGCCCTTGTGGTCGTATGTTTGGATAGTGTTGGATTCCAACTTACTGTCTCGACTACGAGGGGAGGGTACCACTCATATGTTGTGGGTACAATCTGGTAGGTCTAGTCGTACCCTCTACGACTATTTTTTAGCTTTTAAACTGAGGGTATTTCAAATATTTCCCACCCTAAAACCCTTAAGTCCCCACATCTTATATTAGATTTTAGCCTCTCATAACACACTTTGAAAGATCAAAACACTCCTAAAACTCTCTATAAAATCTCTCAAAAAGTTTGAGCTAGGGTTTTCTTCAAGTGTTCATCTAGAGGCTTAGAAAATAAATTCTCTCTGTGAATCTTATAAATAAGGCATGTTACTCCTCCCTCGTTGTTAGTTCAACTAAATTCTTGTTTTAATGAATGGTTCTCATGATTTAATTGTGGGTATTGTTTGGTTTTGAATTGTATGTTGGGGGGTTTTGGTTGTAAATGGTTGGATATTGTTTTCCCATGCTTTACTTATAATTTTACATATTATAATTGTGGTTTGAACATGTGGTTGCATGGGAATGGTTACTTTGTTCTTGGTTTTGGTTTTGGTTTTGGAAATTATATGCCCTCAACATGTTTGATAAAATGCCTATAAGAATGGTTTTATCACGTAGTTTGACTTCTATTAAAACCATTACATTGCATAATATGGTGATTGAACATAAATAGTTTTGGTTGGTTTTAAATAATTTTGTAAGGCCTTGTTAGCCATGGTTTTTGTTTAATTGGTAATCATGTGGGGTACATGAGAATCCCCTAAGCATTGGCTAATGACATTTCTTGCATGCTATTGTTGGTATGACGATACCACTACATAATGCCTTGGTAATTAACACATGGAGTGTGTGGTTTGGTTGTATGCTAATGGTTTTAATGAGGTAATAATACAAAGTTATGATTGCTTACCATGAAGGTGTGCGTCTGATGGATTGACATTAGAAACTCATAGTTGCAGACATGAGGGTTGGTCATGGAAACCTTATACTAGTGGGTACACAGTAATCCTCGAAGTTATATGAGGGTGAGCTTTCATTCTTTGAAAAGTCTATTTCATGTTATGGTTTATCTTATGCTTTTACTATTTTTCTGACATTTTTTTTCTATGGTCAGAGATATGCCCGACTAGAATATCTTGGATATTTTTTAGAGGCTTTGAATAGACAAGTGTGGACTTGGGTATGGAATGGATATGGTTTTGGTTATTTTTGTGTTTAGGCTGCTATTGGTTGATTTGCTTGTTTGGGATGGTCTCGGTTATAGACCTATCCCAAAGTCATTATATCTTGAATTACTCAATCTTTCTATATGTTCAAAATTCATCTGACTAAGGGTATATGTTGGTTTGTTGGATTGGGTATCGGGGGTGGTCTCCATTCCTTGTTGGACTGGAGATTCCCATTAAGACAAGGCCCTAGTTCGGGTCATATCAAGTTAGTATCAGATCTTAGGTTTTTTTGTCATAGGGAATCCATAAAGTCGTGTCAAGTAGAGTCTCTTTTATGGGTGTGTAGTGTGCCACACCTATAAGAGAGAGTCTACAAGACATCTGGGAATGTTTCACTTTTTTTATGTTCTATTTTTAGGCTATATGGTCTGGTGTCTTGAACTCTTCCCTAAATCTTCTTTTATTCTCCTTTTAGATCATTCCTTTCCGACGATCTGAAGCTCATGGAAACTGCTCCATCCAACCCAAGGATGATGTGTATAGATCTCATCCAACTCATGGGGCACATACTCGGTCAAGGGTCGCTGCTTCTAATTTTCCATATGGATTTCCATCGGTCTCCACTAACCCTACTCCAAAAGGTGACACTCATGCTCAGTCACCTCATGGAGAAGTTACCAATGCTAAGTTTTGAGGATATATTCATTTATTGACCCAGATAGTAGAATATCTACCATGCCAGCCTGACCCTACTGGTGTGAGAAAGAATAAAGCAAGGTTAAGAAATAGGTAGAGCAGGAAGTCCCAGTATTCTGATCGTGGAAGGATTCATAGAAATAATGGTAGAAGTGGTTTACAGTGCTCTGAGCAAGGGAATTTGGGGAGTTTCCATATGGTTGTAAGTTTACCATATCCTCAGTCTTCTGGTGAATATCATTTTTGGGCTGGTAGAGTTTGGTTAGACCCACTCTATCCTTTCTGCTGATTTTATGGTATGTTGCACCACGGTTATTTGTATAAAGGGAGGAATTGATGTTTTAGTTGTGGTCAGTCGGGTCACATGTAGCAGGAGTGTCCCACGAGGATTGCCAATGGGCAAATAGGATACCGGTTTCCATATCTCTAGATCCTACACCAAGGGGTGCTACTTCTAGCAACGGCACTATCCTGGACTGTCTTGATAATCTCACTATCCCAAAGGATCCTAAGGCAACTCCTAATGTTTTTTATAGTATGTTGAAACTCTTTTCTTATGTTGTGTAGTATTTACTTAATACGGAGTCCACTATCTCTTATGTGACCCTTTTTGTGGCTGCGTATTTTGGTTTTAGTCCTGAATGTGTTTCAAACCCTTTTTCTATTTCTACCCTAGTAGGTAACTCTGTGATTTCTAGAAGAGTCTATAGGAGGTGTGGTATTTGTTGGTAGTAAGGAAATTATGGTGGATCTATTTTAATTAGATATGGTTGATTTTAATATCATGTTGAGGACGGATTAGTTGTACTCGTGCTATGCATATCTAGACTGTTGGACCCATAAAGTCTTCTTTAAATCCCCTAATAATCCAGTTAGTACGTGGTAGGGTGGTTCCCTCATTTCCTAAGGTAAGGTTCATATCATATCTTAGAGCTCGGAGATTTATCTCCAAGGGGTGTCTCTATTATCTAGTCTGGGTTAAAGATTCTAACTCGAAGGGTCAATCCTTACATTCTATCCCATTGGTGAGTGAATTTCTTGAGTTCTTTCTTGATGACCTTCCTGGTATCACACCCGATAGGGAAATTGATTTTGGGATTGATCTCTCTCCGAACACTTATTCTATACCTATACCTTTTTATAGAATGACTCCAGTTGAGTTGAAAGAGCTTAAGGAGAAGTTGAAGTATTCTTCTTATAAGGGTTTGACCGCCTTGGTGATTCCTTATTGAGTGTTTCCATTCTTTTATGCATGGGGGGGGATGGTTTTCTCCGGCTATGTATAGGTTATCAGTAGGTTAATAAGGAATTTACGGTGACCTCCTTGTAGGGTGGACTATATACATAAATTTTATGCGGGGTACTCGGTTAGTAGTGCATGATGGTTGATAGACACTAACTTTGAACCATAAAGGTTGATTTTTGTGAAGAAAGTATATTAGCTCGTAGATAGCAATGCGAGACACGGGGGGTAGAATAGTAGGCATGTAAGGTGTGTAGAAAAGATGAGGTTGATGACATAAGGAATACAGGGGTGGGAGAAAGTTGTGATATATAGCCTGGAGGTCTAGGTTGAACTGTTTGATTAGGTATAAGTCATTGAATGGGTTAGGGCATGGGGATTGTGAGGCTATGATGGACCCCATTTAGAATTTGGATAGATCAGATTTTAAGTATTAAATAGTCAAGTGTCCCTAGTGCATATCCATAGTGATTCCCCTTAGAGCGGAGTGTTGTACTTGTAGGTGTAGTAAGATGGACATCGAAGGGTTAATCTTAAATTTTCTTCTAGCGGTATACTTCAACGGGAAGTCGGGATGAATTTACTCCTATTTTAGAGATTCCCTCCTATTTTGATTATGAAGGCACTGTACTAGTGTTGCGCGCTTTCTAATAGTGCTTATGCCTAAGGTCCGCATTCTATGTACCGCATATGTCCATACTCCATCCCTTGGATCAAAGTTAATAATGGCTCTCATAAATCAAAGCTTCGAATTGTTCCTACTCAATATCATTACACTCATGATCCATATATTTATATCTCACATCATGCCTGGTTCTAAGAAATGGTTGTTTCAAGCAAAAAAACTCACCTTGTTCCCTTAATATAATTCTCGATTTTATGTTATATTGACCATGATATATGCAGTTGTGTTTCTCCTGATACCCAGCCATAAGAACTTGTGCTATCGTGTATTTATATCAAAATGACCCCCCCCCCCCCCCCATTTGTAACCTAGGTGGTTGCTACAAAGTACTTTGTGCCTATTATACCGTGTCTCATTTCGCGGGTCTCGCATTGAGTAACACGATTAATTCTTGTACATTAGTTCCTTAATGACCCTTCTTATGTTAGGGTGGTAATAGTTGTGGAGGCGTATTAATGTTTTGAATGAGGGAGTAGATGTCCTTGGTGGTAAAATTATGAGGGGTGTTAGGAGGTTGAAATGGAGAAGTATTGTCTTCATGTTGCAATCTTGGTAGAGGGTGTGGTCTTGTGTAGGGGATATTAGGTTAGATGTATGGGTGGTGGAGTAAGGATAAATGAGAAGCAAAAGAGTACATGAAGTCAACGTATCCACAATTGTTCCCCATTTTGGATAATGGTGCTTAAAGTGTGTATGTATTCTTAACATATTTGTTGTTTGTCTTGGTTAAAGAAAATAGTGATTCCTTAATTTCTTGGTTTTCTAACTTCGTTAAAGGGGAGTTTAATGGGGAGTATTGTGTTGAAATTATCCTTGTTCTCACCTTTACCCGTCATTCGAGGATGAATGATCCTAGTGGGGGAGACTAAAACACCCTAGTTTTGAACCGCAGAAATTTTGTGAGTTTGAACTCTCTAGACTTTATACGACTCATGCTTACTAGTCGTATGATATGGGTAAAGAGTAGGGGTCTTGATCATATGTTATTCAGTGTGGATTTGGTTCTTTTCTGGACAAGGTATGAGTGGATATCTGACTAGTCATATGATGATGGAAAGAAATTGGTTTGGACTCGTATAATTCTCACTTTGTCAAGCCCTTGGTAGGATTCCTAGGGTACTAATTGTATGTTATGGATATGAGTTTTCCCCTGTGGTCGTACGTTGTACAGTGTTGGAGTCTAAGTTGCTTCCTAGGGTACGAGTGCAAGGTACCACTCGTTTGTTATGGGTACGGTTTGGTAGGTCAAGTTGTACCCTCCTGCGCCTATTTTTCAGTTTTTAAGCTGAGGGTATTTCCGATATTTACTACTCCAAACCCTTAAGTCCCCATGTCTTATATCATATTGTAGCCTCTCATAACAAACTTTGAAAAATCAAAATACTCCTACAACTCTCTTTAAACGCTCTCAAGAAAATTGGACTAGGGTTATCTTCAAGTGTTCATCTACAGGCTTAAAGAACAAATTCTCTCGGTGAATCTTCATAAATAAGGCATGTTACTCCTCCCTCATTGTTATTTCAACTAAATTCATGTTGTAATGAATAGTTCTCATGATTTAATTATGGGTATTATTTGGTTTTGAATTGTATGTTGGCGGTTTTGGTTGTAAATGGTTGGATATTGTCTTCCCATGCTTTACTTATGGTTTTTCATATTATAATTGTATTTTGAACATGTGGTTGCATGGGAATGTACAATTGGTTCTATGTTTTTGTTTTGGAAACTATATGCACTCAACATATTTGATAAAATGCCAATAAGAATGGTTTTGACACATAGTTTGGCATTTATTGAAAATATTGCAATGCATAATGTGGTGATGGAACTTAAATTGGTTTGGTTGGTTTTAAAGGATTTGGTAAGGCCTTGATGGTTATGGTTTTGGTTTAATTGGTAATGATGTGGGTTACATGGGTATCCCCTAAGCGTTGGCTAATGACTTTGCTTTCAAGATATAGTCGGTATTTCGATACCTCTACATAATGCTTTAGTAATTAACACCTGGAGTTGGTGGTTTGTTTGTGCGATAATGGTTTTAATTGGCCAATAAATGTGGGTTGTAATAGCTTACCATGAAGGTGTAAGTCTGATGGACGAACAATGGAAACTCATGTTTGCCGACATGAGGGTTGGTCATATGGACCTTATACTTGTGGGGTACACAGGAATCCCTAA
Organism: Capsicum pubescens; assembly: GCA_030864215.1. Classification (NCBI taxonomy): domain Eukaryota; kingdom Viridiplantae; phylum Streptophyta; class Magnoliopsida; order Solanales; family Solanaceae; genus Capsicum; species Capsicum pubescens. The sequence goes on along the minus strand of CM061540.1, from coordinate 224,527,393 downwards.
GTTATACTTATATATATGTATCATGGAGGGTAAAGGGTATATGGGGATCCTTGACCCCTATGATATCTTCGGTTCGTGTGGCTACATGCACTGGGGCTTATTCAGGGGGTAAAACTTGACCCATATCCCCCGTGGGTGGATTCTGATGACAAAGCTACTCAATTGAGGTTAAGATTTTAAATGCATGCTAAACCCGATTCCCATTCTCGACATGGTATATATGTATATATGTATGTGATTTCATATGGTTATTTACTTTGGTTTTGAATAATGAAATTACTTTATCCTTATTCCTGAGTGCATGCTAGCATTCATCATGCAAACCCATCTTTGGGCACTGTATTCCCACGCAATACAGGAACCGGCTATACCATCACACCTCCTTCTCAGTGACTTGGATTTGGGGATAGATTCGAGTCATATTGAAGTGGTGTTCTTCCATTATTCGAAAGGCACATTTCATGTTATGATTTATCTTATGCCTTTACTATTTTTTTGGCATTTGTTTTTGGCTATGGACGGGTGCATGTCCTGACTAGATATTCTTGGACATTGTATAGAGGCTTTGTATTGACAACTGTGGACTTGGGTATAGAATGTATATGGTTTTTGTTATTGTTGGGTTTGGGTTGTGTTTTTTTGATTTGACTTATTTGGGTTGGTTTCGGTTATACACCTATCCCAAAGTCATTACATTTTGAATTACTTTATCTTGCTATATGTTCGGAATTCATCCGACTCAGGGTGTATGTTGGTTGGTTGGACTGGCTATCGGGTATGTTCTCTGATCCTTGTTGGACTTGAGATGCCCATTACGACAAGGGCCTGGTTCCGATCGTTTCATGTAGTTCTAAGAACCAAGTGACATATAGGAGGTAGTCTTAGAGCATGACAAACTTGCTATCAGAGTGTAAGGTTTAAAGAGTCATAGGGAGTTTGACAAGCTGCGTTATGTAGTATCTAAATAATGTGTGTGAAGCGTGTTACACATGCGAGCGACAGGCTACAAAAAGTACTAGTAACCATCCATTATTTTAAGATCTCAATAGTTCATTCACGTGACAGAGAATTCCTCCTCGCAGAGCTTACGCCTACAGAAATAGGGACCAACCAGCCTAACCACTACCTGCAGATCCTTTGAATGATAATGTATTTTACATTGAGTTTTGGACTATTTTTCCAAGTGTTATCTCAAATTCAAATGCTCAGGGTAATCAGCTAGCAACAATCCTAATTCAATAAAAAGGTAACTTAGCTATAGCTAGAGTTTGATATTTCATGAGAATAAATCCACTTGAGTTCTTTGGGTCAAACATGAATGAGGATCGACTATTTTTCATTTATGAGGTGAAGAAAATTACTTAGATTATTCATGTTATAGAAGATGAAAGTGTGTAATTTGCTTCTTATCAATTAAAAAATGTTGCTAATGATTGGGTTACTATGTGGAAAGAAGGTAAAGGTGACAATACAACTCCTGTGAGTTGGGATATGTTTCATATGACTTTTTTGGATTGGTTCTTTCCTTATTATATGAGGGAGGCTACGGGAGAGGAGTTCATGAAACTGAGGCAGGGCTCTATGTTGGTGAAGGAATATCAACTAAACGTCACCTAGCTAGCTATCTACAAATCAAAGTTGTTTCCAATTCTAGGACTCGTATGACTAAGTTATTTGTTAGAGTGTTAAATTTGGTAGTACAAGTGTGTAGAACTACCATGTTAATTTGGGATGTGGATATTTTGAAAGACTGATGACTCATGCTTAATAGATTGAGGAAGAGAAACTAAAGAAAAGGGATAGAGAAAATAAAAGGGCTAGGACTAGACAATTTTAGTACAAACAAAAAAAGTCAGGAGTGGGAAATTGTTCTAATTTTTAGATTCGTTCATCAACACCTGCACCATCTTAAGCCCCTTCCCCTGGACTAAGGACTATGTGAGAACAGTGAGCCAGGGCACTAACTTCCAGATCCTAATATATAATTGCAAGGGGACCTCAATAACCAGCCTGCAAGAGAAGTGGTAGAAATCATCAGGGTGAGTGTTTGGATGGCAGAACAGGGTGTTATGAATGTGGGAAGATGAAACACAGATTAAAGGATTTCCCTTTTGCAAGAGTGGGAAACAAGAATGCTTTCCCCCAGGCTCAGACCACTACTTAAGAAACTCAATCAAGCTTCCCATCCCCATAGCACGACACAATATCCAGTACCAATAGTGGTCAGTGTTAGAATAATTTTTATCCCATTCATCCTGTCGGGAGAAGAGCTTCATGTAGTCACTGGTATACATTATGTCTTTCACTTTGATGTTTTTATTTTGTTAGACATGGGGACAATCTTTTTTTATGAGCCCATTTGTTGTTAATTTTGGTGTAAGTCTCGAGAGTCTTTTTGAACCCTTTTTAGTTTCTAGTCCAGTTGGTGAATTAGTTGTCTCTTGACGAGTGGACAGAAAGTGCGCTATTATAGAACTCCATAGGGTCACCTTAGATGATTTAATAGAGCTAGATATAATAGATTTTAATGTCATTTATGGCATGTATTAGTTCTATTCATGTTATGCATCAATTAATTGTCGCACCCTAGTGTTGAATTTTTGATCCCCTAATGAGTCAGTCCTCGAGTTTGACGATAGCTCAAGATCTCCCAAGGGTCAGTTCATCTCTTATCTTAAATATAGGAAGTTAATCTTAAAATAGTGTATCTACCACTTTGTTTGGGTTAGTCTTAAAATAGTGTATCTACCACTTTGTTTGGGTTAAGGACACTAAGTCTGAAACCCCAACCATTCGATCAGTTCATAAAGTCAAAGAATTTCCCAGAGTCTTCCAAGAAGATCAACCTGAGGTACCTCTTGATAGAGAAGTAGAGTTAGAGAATAATTTTCTTCCAAATACTCATTCCATCTCCATTCCTCCCTACTAAATGTGTCATGATCCGAGACTACCCCTAGGCGTAACATGGTGCTTAGAAACCCAAGTGATCCCAAGATAACCCATGTACTAGCATACTGCTTGAGAAGCTAATTTAAAATTTATCTAAAAGCTAGATTTGCTAAGTGAAATCATAATAATGACATAAATTGTTTCAAAACATTTTAGTTAAAAGTTTGCAACACTGAAATCAAGTCGAATGAGGAACTGAAACTACATACAATGACTCTAACTAACTATCTATGAAGCCTCTTCTAATATTGTCTATGGATAGATGGGACATGACTCCAACTATCACAAATAATTACATACGAATAAGAAAAATATAATAAAATAACTGCAACTAACTTGAGTCCTCGAAATAAGAGAACTGATCACCTGCTAGATGAAAGCTACAATCTGTCTGACCGTGGTGTATGGGCTACATCTGGTACCTACATTATCAAAACATGTAGCCAAATACATATATATGTGGTCAGTATTTTTGATTATACTGAGTATGTGAGACATTAACTAATCATGAAAATACTTAAATCATTGCTTTAAAATTGAGTACATAAACCCTTTGCTGAAATATCCATATAAAACATCTTTATACGTGAAAAATTGTAAGGCATCGTGAAATCTCTAAATCATAAGATAAAACATCTCTATAAACTGGGAAGTAGTAGAAACATGAATACCATAAATAAATATCAAGTTAAAGCTAAATAGGTTGTAAAACCATACTGAGGATCATGTATAAATACTTAGCATGAATGCATAAACATGTAAAACGATTGTAAGACCAAGCATAAACATGTATTGAAATGATCTGAAAAACTGATATATGGACACTTGGTCATGCAAACCTGAACTAATATAATCTCAATACTAAATCAAAACTATGGGATCTAACATTTAACTAACATGCCCCATTCTTAGTTAATCGGGGTCAAACCTGTAACCCCATTCAAAAGGGTGTCAGTACATTGCAAAAGGTACTGACACTTGCTATGTGGATCCACTAATAAGATGTCCCATAGGATTAGGGTGTAAGTCCTCTAATGGTGGGTGACCCCTAAGAGAGTGCTAGTCCTCTACTAGTGGGTGACCTCTCATAAACTAAGATGTCTACTTAGTTCTGAAACTTAGGAATTTCTACTATTGGTCTCAGTCCTCAATTGGCAGGGGAGCCTTAATCCCTAGGTTTGCTCGGTGCTAATTCTTACTCCCAACTGAACTAACACTGATACTAATAAGGGTTTAATCAAGTTTTAAACTTACTAGTGCTCAATATTATTATAATCTGAATATAATAATAAAAAAATAATTTGAATGACTTGTAACATTAAATCTGTAACATGCACGACAATATATGTATCAGGTATTCATAACCAACCTTCACTGAAGATTCATTAAATAAGGAATTGTCAAAATTATGACATGATAAGGAAATTTCATGACTTCAACTCATGAATGCTACAATTTTGTCAATATTGTGATATAACATGTTTGGGATACTAAACCATGTTTAAACTTATGGAAGAATACATATTCATGGTAGAAATCAAGATTTAACTTGAATAATTGATAATTCATGTTTTTCATGGAACTCTAAACAAAAATAGAATTAAACTTGAGAATGTGAGGAAACTTTGAGAATCAATGGGTGAAAAGAACCCATTGATGATTATCCCACAAACCTAAATTTCTTGACTTCTTGAAGAGAAGTTGGATTTGGGACCTTGGGAGTTGAATTTTTGAAGAAGAACCCTTATTAGGTGTTCTGCAGGATTTAGGAGAAGAGGGATTGTGTATTTTGGGGCTATGGGGGTATAAAATCTTTTTTATATCAGGTATAAGATTATTTAGGGCATAAATAAATAGTTTACCCTAAAAAAACTACAGAGAAACATGGGTTTTAACAATTCTTGAAATAAGAGCGTGCCACGCCAAAATCACAGAGCATAGAGGGCGTCCCCCGCTGAAATCGCTCACCCTTACTGGTTCCTTATGAAAATGCTCATAACATTTCACTCGGGTATCGTATTAAGGAAAAATTGGATGCGTTGGAAAGAGAATACAATTATATATAATTTGGTTGGTCTTGATCTCAATAATTCCATTTATTTCATAATTTCTACACGTTCAAAGTTGATCCTTGTAGGTTGGAATACCAAAATTGGTCAAATCAAAAGTTCTTAACTAAACTTTGCTATAAATGTTTCCTATGAACTTTTTTCACCTGAATAGCACTTCACACACTAGGTAAATAATCATGTAACTTATATTCATATGCAAAAAATGGGATTAGAGTTTATACACGTAGGAATTATGGTTCGAATTCTTTCCCAAAAATGAAAGGTGTTACAATTTCTACCCCTTAGAATCGATCATCCTCGAATAATGGGTAGGAACTTAATGAATCTTTAGAAGTATGGAATCAAGAATGTAACTTAACATTAGCAATTATCCCTAAAAAACACCTATAGGAGGGAAAAGAAAAGATCTTTATCGAATCACCAAGCACATTATATTAGCATAAATAATTAGATAATGGTACAAGGCCGTACAAGGGGTTTTCTAATGCTGAGCTAGAATACTAGGAAAATTGAGATCATGCACTAAATTCTTAGGAACTAAATCATGACTACATATCTGAATTGAGACATGATGCATTGACTCAATTAAATTCATAATTTGCATGGATGTGAATAAATTACCTCATGGAATAGCCATATTCATGAAACTCGAATAGTAAGACTAGATGGAATGATGGAAAACTATAGAAGCTTATCTAGCTCATTGTTAAATTAAATTTCTGGATATATGGATTGACTCATACTAAAAGTTTATGCTCAATTGGAGTATCTCTTTAACATTCTTTCTAAGAAGTTATAATAACCTTAAGGAGCAAAGAATTTTGGGCATAATCTGAATAAGGATTAGCAATATGGCTACAACTCTATAACATGGACTACAGGCCTATAAAACATAAGCTAGGATTGAATTATTATGCCTTAGGCAATGAAACTACTAACTTTCAATCTTATCCTCACTTCTCAAATACTACCTCAACTATGTTTTTCCTCTTAAATACTACCCTTTATTTGACGCAATTTATAAACTTCACATGAGCATTTATAACTCCATATACTTTACTCTTAGCCGAACTAAATTCTCCCACCATGTTCATGCCTACTCAATGTCACAAGGTACCCCACATAACACCATGATACCAGTCTAAACCACGTATTCAATACCCTATGTGTTTTCAGGGCTCTCATCTCAAGAATAATACTCTTTACCACTTTAACAACTAACTTTAACATCTTACTAGGAATTCACTAATGTACAATGCATTTATCAATATATAACAACATGACATTAAAGCTTATCATTATAACCGCCTATGGACTTCTAGGCAACGAACACACCTAGGAATTTTTCCATATTCTCTAATAACTCTATCAATAACAACTTTGTTTCACTATTAACAAGAAGAGACACCTAGATTTTTTCACTAACTATGACATATACTAAATCTTTGTCTCAATCATCCATCACAATTATAGCCTTAGATAAAGAAAGCATACAACAATCTTTCCCTAATAAGGAACATTTACTTTCTCTTATCTAAACTATTGTTCATCACCACTATCTTTATATAATGGCAGGTCACTGAAAGGTTAGAGCATGAGGTCCTGAAGCATGAAAGGATACTATGCATAACTTTTACCCTTAACTGAGGCCTGAGGAATAGTGTATCAACAACATGTATTCATTAAAGAGATCTTAATTGAGGATATACATAACATAATGAAAATTTTCACTGGTCATTAAGGGTGTACCATGAGTTCAAGGAACTGAGCATACTGTAAAATATGAGTACTTAAGTCATGAGTGGCATGAATTGATTATGGAGTTCATAAATTCAAGGAATATGAGTCATACTTTTGAGTGTCACTCTTTATACTAGGAACCAGGAGCGTATATAATTCTATATAAAGTACATGAATATGAGCTATGATCATAGAGCTAACTTGTAAGGCCTGAGTATATTCTATGATGACTAAAGTATAAAAAATTACATTGAGATAAGAATGGGGCAGTGTAATACCCCAAAAAAAATTTCGTCAAAATTTTGTGCGTAAACATGTTGGGTTCTATCTTCTAGAATGAATTATAAATTTTTCGTGCGGAATATCTTAGATTATAACCAACCATTGCGTAGAGTATCGAATAAGATTTCCAACTATATATGGATCATCCAAAACGGACAACCGAGCGATGAGTTATGAACATTCCGATCGAACCGTGAATAGTAGTGAACAGTAAAACGTGCAGGAAAAAAAGTACTGAGGCCTGGCGTATTTTTTCTCCAACTTTAAATGATAATAACTCCTTGTACATAAAGATCTGGGTGATCTACTATATATCAATGGAAATCTCTGCGAGTCCTATTTCCGATGAAATTTGTTTCATCCAATTTGTCTATCGGAACAAAAAGTTATGGTCGATCTACTTCAGCCTACAAAAAGTGAATTTTTGAGTCAACTTCAAACGATCATAACTCCTCGTACACAATGATCTGGGTAAGATACTATATATCAACAGAAATATATAAGAGTCCTCTTTCTAATGAAATTAGTTTCATCCAATTTGGATATCGGAGTAAAACGTTATGGTTGATCTACTTTAGACTATCAAAACAGTCCACCAAAGGACAGATTCACGAATCATTTGATTTTTAGGGGCGTTTTGGTCATTCCCCCTCACCCAAAAACTGTCCAAACCCTATATTAAAGCCTATTAGAAGCATTATATATTATATTTCATCAAATTCCCTCAAAAAGAAAACCCTAAGCTCCGACATACAACTTCAAGAACCTCCAAAGTTCACCATTAATTCTGCCAATTTATTCAAGATTCCAAGTTCCTAGTTCAAGAACTCCAAGAACCATCATTCAAAGGCACGATTAACATCGCTAAAATGAGTACCGATCTAAAGTTCATCATTCAAGGTATGTGGGGGTTTTCAACAAGAACACTTTTTCGTTCTTGTGCCAAAAAGTAATTTTCTTTACAAAGGCATGATTTTTATTTGATTTTTATGAATTTGAAGCATGAACCCATATCTTATGATGATTATTATGAAATCTTGATGTTTATGATTTTGAAATATGAATTTATATGTGTGATGATATAAAGCATGAATCTTGAACGATATTTATCATGATTTTGATATTTGGGTCGTGGATTCCCATTGGAAATTGTGTTTTCTTGAGAAAGTATGTGTTATAAGCACGTTGATGTTGAATATTTGAGATATTTTGAATGAGTTGACCTTTTGGTCGTGAATGAGTTATTTTGAACTCGACTGTGAAAGAAATCCACGTTTCTATTAATTATGATAAAGGGGTAGCAAATTGACTCCCGATGAAAATTGTTGAAGTGTTTATTGTGGATTTTCTTTAATGTGAGCCTGAGGCTGATTTAAATTTCTGAGCTATGTCCGGGAGTAATTTTTAGCACCGAGTGAAAGGTAGAAAGTGACCTTACTTTCCTAGAACTACGTGCCCCCATAGGATGTGAGCCTGAGGATGATTTATATAGTGATCACTAGTGTTTTTGAATTGATACTGGAAGTCCTACTCCGATGGCAAGGATAGGACGGTTCTCCCCAACGTGGGTTGTGCGTTGGACTCCATGTAGCTCACATGGTTTATGTCGGTTATAGTATCTCCCAGTGTGTATGTGTTTCCTTGTGTCTAAGGTGAATGGTGAAGTGATTTGAAAGTGGAATAGTGAAAGTTATTCTTTCAAAAGATTTAAATGATATTTACATTATGAGAATTGATATTCTTGATGAACTGAAAGTGATTGACAAATTATATGATGACTCACATGAGTTATTATACTTATTTCATCCTCTCCTGATTATGATGATTTTCTTTGGGCTATGTGAGTCTTTCATACATCCTGCATATTTGTTATAAATATTTATGATGATGATGTTTATACAACTGCATACACCCCCATATACTCGGTTCCTTTCCATGGTACTGACCCACATCTTCAGATGTGAGATGCAATTTCTCTGAATGTAGGTACAAGGTATAGTTGCACCTTCAGATCTAGTCAGTTCGTGGTATCCAGTCAGCAGGTGATGAGTCCTCTTAATTCAAGGGCTTGGGTTAGTTATGCAGAGTTATAGTGTTGTATTTTCTTTATTCAGTCGTATTGAGTTGGGGTAGTTGGGAGTCATGACCTGACTACCTGCAGTTAGTACTAGTAGAGGCTTCATAGACCGTTAGTAGAAGTTTATGTATTTTGTTTCAATTTTGGTTGTAAAGGCAGAATTGTAATCCTGTAAAATTCCATTTTTGTATCGATCAGATTCAGAAAAGAGTTAATTTCTATTGATTTGTATGGAATTGTATTTTTATTCAGTTGCTTATGAGTTATGCCAGCAAAAGGGTTATCTTGGGGTCACTTGTGACCCGATGCACCGTGTGACATCTCGGGACCCGATTTTGAGGCATTACAAACTTGGTATCAGAGCACAGAGTTCAAGTGTCCTAGGGTGTCTATGAAGTCGTGTCTAGTAGATTCTTGCGGAACGGTACGGAGATGTCTGCACTTTTCTTCGAGAGGCTACAGGGAATTTAGGAAATATTTCCCTTCTTTCAATTCTAAGATCGTGCTATAAAAAGGTTGTCCAAGAAGCTTATATAGATTCTTATCTTACTCTCTTCTAGCCAACTCTGCCTCATTTTCAAGGTATCAAAAACAGTTAAGCTTAATTCTCCGTAGATAGTTATGGGATTGTAAGAGAGATAGAAAGTATCCTGTCAGTGCTTTTGAGTTCCAAAGATTGAAGTACTTTATTCATGTTCATAAAAGTCGTGAACTAAGCCTAGGTTAGGTGTGCTTTCAGATTCCACCTCAGAATCTACAATGTTAATCTATACTTCTCCCTCTATGTATTATTTTTGAGATAACATGATTCGCAAGCTCCAGTTCTTTCCCAGGTAATGCTTCTATATTTTCTAGAAGAAATTTCAAAAGTTACACAAAGGGCTTAAGAGGAGCTCTCTAGTGTGTTAAGTTCCTTAAGTTGAAAGTTATGCCCTCATTCTTATGAGTTATTTAATTAAGACAGAGTAAGGTGTATTCTTAGATCTTTGAATATTGTGTGTCAAGTTTCTATCTCTTGTATTATGTAATCTTGTTATCATTATGTTTGTGAAAAATCAAAGTCTAGTGAAGCCGTGTGGGGCTCTTTCGATTCACTAGCATAGCTTCTTTGTTATTCATCTCATTTTCTTGTTCAAAATACAAACCAAAGTCTAGTGAAGCCGTGTGGGGCCTATTTCCATTCACTAGCATAGTTACTTTGTTATTCATATAACTTTCTTGATCAAAATACAAAACCAAAGTCTAGTGAAGCCGTGTGAGGCCTATTTCGATTCACTAGAAACTTGTTATTTATCTTGTCGTTCCTTTGTTAGTTGAAAGTGTGGGTTTAGAAGTGTAGTGACAAGAAAGGTGGTAAGGGCGATTTATTGAATATGTATATCTGAATTTTTGCTTATGATTGAATTAGTAATGAAGTGATATACCCTTGTTTGTTAGTTTAGTGAAAGTCAGAGGAGAAATTATTAGTTAAGGTGGATTGTTGTTTGCTTAGGGTAAGGAAAAATTTATTGATGGTATTTGTGGTGTTAGAAAAGTATAGGTTATTGATGAAAGTACTTGGTGGGTAAGTATTGTTAATCTAGGCGCTCTCCAGATTGCAAGAAGAAGTTAAGTTAAGACGTAGAGAGCTATGAACTATGTTAAGTTGTATATAAAGGATAGATAGTAGTGACGGGTGAAAGAAGGATGTGTTAATGGATTGTGAATAAGATAGGCTAAATGATTAGGACCAATTATTATTGTTATGAAGTTTAAGTGGGCTAGTGTTCATGGATGTGTTGTTTTATAATCTTCATGTGGGAGTTATGCGTGAGATGGAGTTGTAAATTATGTGAAGTGTGAGACCTTAAGTTTGAACGATTGGTGATCATGAAGCCGAATGTGAAGGTTTTCGGATTAATGGTATTAGTTGCCAGAAATGATCTAATAGGTTTGAACAGTGTACATAAGAGTTTAAGTGTAGTTGACTCGTAATTAAGTTTAATATTATATTATGATGAGAAAGTTCACCCAAGATATTATGGGACTACTTTAATTTCGAGGATTAGTGTATGTGGTGTAGTGAGTCGTGCCATGGGATTGTTAGATGGATAAATACTAGTTGGAAGATGGATGATGTAGTTGATGGAAACTTAGAGAAAGCGAGGAAGATGCTTTATGAGTGTTTGTTTAGAGGTGCATGTGCGAAGTGCGTATGTGGTTATGAGTATAGGCTTGAATGTTATGGTTGTATATCTAAAAGAATGCACCGCAAGATAGCCGATCCCTAGTATAAGATTGTATGTGGTTGTTGGAGTAGCAATAAGAGTTATGTTTGAAGTGAGGAGTTGTGAGGCTCAGTGTGTATTGAGGTTCATGATATAGATTAATATTATAGTGTTATGTGGCGTATCTCATGAGTACTTGGAGTTAGGCTTGAACATAGTCGAGGGAGTAGTTGGGAAGTGTTGCTAAGTTTGGAAGCAAGGAGTTATGTTTCCCAACACCTAGAAATTCCTATCTTAATTTATGACATATGGGTCCTTGTTCCCATACGATAGGATTGTATCAAATTATGGTTCATTTTCTCCCCAAACAATGTCATTTGAATCTTTTGGAGGGAGTGTTGAGGGACGTTTCATTTGGGTGCAGGTGGTCCTTGTTTTGATGAGATCCCCTTCGAGACCTTTGATTCTCAGTATCTGAATAAACCAAAGATATCGATTCCTTAAAATCAGTCTCCTTTGTTTAAGATCCAACTATGTGACCATTCTCATTATGAATCGCATGTTCTATGAAGTATTCGAAAGTTTGGAGTGAAGTAAGTGGATTGACTTCGTTATTCCAGACTTTTGTCCTCATTTTCATGGTATTCTATACTTATTCATCGACATTCGAGGACTAATGTTTCCAAGGGGGAGATGATGTAATACCCCAGGAAATTTTTCGTTGAAATTTTGTGCGTAAACGTGTTGGGTTCTATCTTCTAGAATGAATTATAAATTTTTTGTGTTAAATGTCTTATATTATGAACCATCAATGCATATAGTATCGAATAAGATTTCCAACGATATGTGTATCATCCAAAATGGACACCCGAGCGACGAGTTATGAACATTCCGATCGAACCGTGAATAGTAGTGAACAGTAAAATCTGCAGGAAAAAAAGTACTGACGCCTGGCTTATTTTTTCTGCAAATTTAAACGATCATAACTCCTTGTACATAATGATTTGGGTGATCTACTATATATCAACGTAAATCTCTGTGAGTCCTCTTTCCTATGAAATTGGTTTCATCCAATTCGTCTATCGGAGCAAAAAGTTATGGTCGATCTACTTCAGCCTATCAAAAGTGAATTTTTGGGTCAACTTCAAACGATCATAACTCCTCGTACACAATGATCTGGGTGAAATACTAAATATCAACGGAAATATATGAGAGTCCTCTTTCTAATGAAATAGGTTTCATCCAATTTGGATAACGGAGTAAAACGTTATGGTTGATCTACTTCAGACTATCAAAACAGTCCACCAAAGGACAAATTCGAGAATTATTTGATATTCAGGGGCGTTTTGGTCATTCCCCCTCACCCAAAATCCGTCCAAACCCTATATTAAAGCCTATTAGAAGCATTATATATTATATTTCATCAATTCCCTCAAAAAGAAAACCCTAAGCTCCTACATCCAACTTCAAGAACCTCCAAAGTTCACCATTAATTCTGCAAATTTATTCAAGATTCCAAGTTCCTAGTTCAAGAACTTCAAGAACCTCCAAAGTTCACCATTAATTCTATAAATTTATGCAATATTCCAAGTTCCTAGTTCAAGAACTCCAAGAACCATCATTCAAAGGCACGATTAACATCTCAAAAACGAGTATCGATCTAAAGTTCATCATTCAAGGTATGTGGGGGTTTTCAGCAAGAACTCTCTTTCGTTCTTGTGCCCAAAAGTAATTTTCTTTACAAAGGCATAATTTTTATTTGATTTTTATGAATTTGAAGCATGAACCCATATCTTATAATGATTATTACGAAATCTTGATGTTTATGATTTTGAAAGATGAATTTACATGTGCGGTGATATAAAGCATGAATCTTGAACGATATTTATCAGGATTTTGATATTTGGGTCGTGAATCCCCATTGGAAATTGTGTTTTTTTAGAAAGTGTGTGTTATAAACATGTTGATGTTGAATATTTTAGATATTTTGAATGAATTGACCTTTTGGTCGTGAATGAGTTATTTTGAACTCGACTGTGAAAGAAATCCACGTTTTTATTGATTATGATAAAGGGGTAGCAAATTGGCTCCCGATGGAATTGTTAAAGTGTTTATTGTGGATTTTCTTTAATGTGAGTCTGAGGCTGATTTAAATTTTTAAGCTAATTCCAGGAGTAATCTTTAGCACCGAGTAGGAGGTATAAAGTGACCTTACTTCCCTAGAACTATGTGCCTCCGTAGGATGTGAGCCTGAGGCTGATTTATATAGTGATCACTAGTGGTTTTGAATTGATACTGGAAGTCCTACTCCGATGAAAAGGATAGGACGACTCTCCCCAATGTGGATTGTACGTTGGACTCTATGTAGCTCACATGTTTTATGTTGGTTATAGGATCTCCTAGTGTGTGTGTTTCCTTGTGTCTATGGTGAATGGTGAAGTGATTTGAAAGTGGAATTCTGAAAGTTATTTTTTCGAAAGATTTAAATGATATTTACATTATGAGAATTGATATTCTTGATGAACTGAAAGTGATTGACAAATTATATGATGACTCATATGTGTTATTATACTTATTTCATCCTCTCATGATTATGATGAGTTTCTTCGGGCTATGTAAGTCTTTCATACATCCTGCATATTTCTTTTAAATATTTATGATGATGATGTTTATACAACTGCATACACCCCCATATACTCGGTTCCTTTCCATGGTACTGACCCATATCTTTGGATGTGGTCTGCTTTTTCTCAGAATATAGGTATAAGGTATAGTTGCACCTTCAGATCCAGTCAGTTCGTGGTATCCAGTCAGCAGGTGATGAGTCCTTTTGATTCAAGGGCTTGGGTTAGTTATGCAGAGTTATAGTGTTGTATTTTATTTATTCAGTCGTATTGAGTTGGGGTAGTCGGGAGTCATGACCCAGCTACCTACAGTCAGTACTTATAGAGGCTTCATAGACAGTCAGTAGAAGTTGATGTATTTTGTTTCAATTTTGATTGTAAAGGCAGAATTGTAATCTTGTAAAATTCCATTTTTGTATCGATTAGATTTAGAAAAGAGTTAATTTCTGTTGATTTGTATGAATTTGTATTTTTATTCAGTTGCTTATGAGTTATGCCAGTAGAAAGGTTTGCTTGGGGTCACTTGTGACCCTAAGCACCGTGTGACGTCTCGGGACCCGATTTCGGGGCGTTACAGGCGGGAACCTTTCACCCCTTCTGTTATTTTAGAACTCACTAGCATCACTACTTGAATCTGAAACCTGACTTGGTTTCTTATTCGATCATCTCCCCATCAAATTTTTGTCATCGTTATAAGTCTATCAAACCCTTTAATAAACTCTAAACTAAACTGCAATAACTCTACTCTAGAGTTCGAGACATAATAATATAGATAAATAATAAACTCACCCTAAAAGGTAAGGCTTCTTTCTGAGATAGGAGCCTTAGCTTTCTATCGCCCCAATAATCATCATATAATAACTTAAACACTTACTAACTTAGAATCTTCAAGAGTATCACCATACCCTGAGTTCACACTATCTAGAATTTCAAACTCTTTTTTCAATTAGCTTAATCATCCATAATTAAAACTTAGATTCTAACACTTAACATTAATATTCCCAAACTTCTCATAAACTAATACCCATTTATTAATATTGGATGGAAATCATGAAATACTAATCCACAAAAAATTTAATGAATATAATCAACCTTATAAAGCTCCTCTATCATTGTGGTCGCTGCATAATCTCTATCCTTACTAAAGCATTAATATACTCTAACTCTCCCTTAACTTAGAAATCTCTCTCAAAGTGCTATTAAGAAACCCACACAACATCTTTCTAGCTCTATGGGTACCTTATTTACTAAATTCAGATAAATTATATCCCCCACTTTACTACTATTAAACTTCTAGATTCATGTTTCTAACTCTAGGTCATATACTATCATAGGATTCTGAGAAGGGATCTGAGGGCACATCTGACTTTGTTTTAGTGCACTATTTTCACAAAGAAGAATGAACTCTTTCAAACATTGGAACTTATAGTAACAGATGGAATCCTTTTGAGACCGCATGCAATCTCAAAACTGTCTATGGAGATTTTCTGAGAAAACTCTATCAGTAGGAATATAAGCTTGACTATTTCTATTACCTCAAAAATAAGGCAGAGTTAACATGAATAGAGAAAGACAAGAATCTGTATAAGTTTCTTAGAGAATTTCTCTACAACACGATCTGAGATCTGAAATAAGGGAATTATTTCTTAAATGCCCAGTAGCCTCACAAAAAAAGTACATACGTCACTATAATATTTCACAAGACTATACTAGATATAGATTTATGACACCCTAGGACAATTGAACCTTGCGTTTTGATACCAAGTTTTTTATTATCCGACACTGCCCCTAGTCAGACTCGATACTTAGTACCATAACTGATTCCAAACTAACCCATGTACTAGCATACTACTTGAGCAACTTATTTAAAATATATATATAATCCAAATTTACTGAGAGGAAGCATAATCATGACATACTATATTTCAAAACATTACTATTCAAAGTTTACAACACTAAAATCTAGAAAAATGAGGAACTTAAACTACATACAATGACTCTAACAGACTATTTAAGAACCATCTACTAATACTAACTAAAGGTAGCTGGTACATGACCCCAACTATCCAAAATCAATACATACAAATAAGAAAAATATAATAAAAGAACTGCAACTGACTTGAGTACTAAAAATAAGAGAACACATCACCAGCTGGCGAGAAGCTACAAATTGTCTGACCTTGTTGTGTGGGTTACATTTGGTACCTACATTATGAAGCAATGTAGCCACAGACACATATATATGGTAAGTACTTTGGAATTTACTGAGTATGTAAGACATGAACTAATCTTAAAAATACCTATATCATATCTTTAATAAGGACATAAACCCATTCCTGAAATATGCATATAAAATATGTTTATACATGAAAAACTATAAGGCATAGTAAAATTTTTAAATCACTAGAAAAAATATTTTTGTAAATTGGGTAGCAGTAGAAACATGAATACCATATATTAATCTCAAGTTAAAGATGAATAGGTTATATAACCATACTAAGGATTATGTATAAATACTGAGCATTAATACATAAACATGTAAAACAAGAGAAAGACCAAGTAAAAAAATGTACTCAAATGATTTGAATAACTTAATAACTGATATATGGACACTTGGTCATGCACACCTGAACTAATATAATCTGAGTACTACTAAAATTATGGGAGCTTACATTGAACTGACATGCACCAATCTTAGCTAATTAGGGTCTTACCAATAACCCCAGTTGGAAGGGTGTCAGTACCTTGCCAAAGGTACTGACACTTGCTATGTGGATCTACTAATCTAATGTCCTTAAGGACTAGGGTGTCAGTCCTCTACTAGAAGATGACCCCTAAGAGAGTGTCAGTCTTCTACTGGCAGGTGACCACTCAAAGCCAGTGCTGGCTACATAGTTTTGGAACTTAGGAACCTCTAATAAAGGTCACATTCCTCAATTGGCAAGTGAGCCTTAATCCCTGGGGTCGCTCGGTGCAAAGTCTTACTCTCAATTGGACTAACATTGGTACTAATAAAAGTTTAAACATGTTTTAAACTGACAAGTGCTCAACATGATGATAATTTGAATGTAATAATAATATACATGATCTGAATGACTTGTAACTTGAAATCCATAACATGCATGATGATCTAGGTATCGGGGTGTTCATAACCCACCAATACTGAAGATTCATTTATTAAGGAATTATCAAAAATATGACCTAATAAGGAAATTTGATGACTTAAACTCATGAATTTTGCAATTTTTAAATATCGAGATATTACATGTTTGGGATATAAAATATTATTTAAACTTATGGAGGAATACATATTCATGATAGAATTCAAGAGTTACATTGAAAAATTGAGAAATTCATGCTTTTCATGAATCCATAAATTAAAATAGAATTAAACTTGATAATTTGAGAAAAATATGGGATTCAATGGGTGAAAATAACACATTAATGATTATCCCATACCCCTAAATTTATTGAACTCTTAAATAGAACATGGATTTGGGACCGTGGGAGTCGAATTTTTGAATAAGAACCCTTATTTGTTGTTCTTGAGGATTCAGGAGAAGAGGGATTTTGTATTTGGTGTATTTTGGGGTTATGGGATGATGAAATCACATTTATATCAGGTATAGGATGATTTGAGGGGTAAATAACCAGTTTACCCTTGAAAAACTATAGAGAACTATGGGGTGTTATAGGATGGATCTGACTGAGCTTAAGGAATTGAATGAGTAGCTTCGGGATCTCTTAGATTAGGCATTCATCAGACTTAGTGCTTCTCCAATAGGGTGCTCAATTCTATTCGGGTACAAAAAAGATAGTACCCTAATAATATGTATAGATTACAAACAGTTAAACAAGATCACCATCAAGAACAAGTACCACATCCAATGATTGATGACTAGTTCGACCAGCTTTAGGGTGCCCTTAATTTTTTATATATTGACCTTCGATTGGGATATCATTAGTTGAAGGCCAGAGAAAATGGCATTATGAAGACTATTCTTAGGACACAATATGGCCACTTTGAGTTTATGGTTATGTCTTTTGGACTAAAAAATACTTCTCTAACCTATATAGATTTGATGAATAGAGTCTTTAAATAGTATTTTGACATGTTTTAAATTGGCTTCATAGATGAAATACTTGTATATTCTAAGAGTGGGGAGAAATATATAGACCATTTGAGAATAGTGTTACAGATCCTCAAGGATGGCTAGTTGTATCTAAAGTTTAGAAATAGTGAATTTTGGTAGGAGTCGTTTACCTTTTGGGACATGTGATTCTGGGTGTTAGTATTCATGTAGATCCTCAAAGAATAGATGCAGTGAAGCAGTATCCTAGGCCCATTACTCCATTGGACATTGGGAGATTTTTGGGTTTAGCTAGTTAGTATAGGCGGTTTGTTGAGGGGTTTTCCTCAATAGCTACTTATGTGCTATGGATTTATAGCGTTTTCGATGCATAAAACTATGAAAATATGAAAGTTTCATAGGTTTTTTATGAGATATGATTTGTTTTATGTATGTTTTGTAGGAAATTAGGTTTTGGATGATGAACTGAAGAAAAAGATGAAAATTGAAGTTCATGACTACTTACCGAGGTAATTTTAGGTGTATGTTCCACTTACCTGCTATAGATGATCAAAGTATGAACCAAAACATGAAGTCCAGAGACTCAAGAGCAGGAAAAAGATGACTCTGTCACATACTAAGGGAACATAAGTTCCATATGTAGAACATATAGTTCATATATGATAAAGGTAGGTGTAGATATCAAAAGTTTAGAGAGTTGTAGGATCAACATAGAAGTTTCAGCACTTCCCTAGGTCCATATACGGTCTGTATGTGGTACATATGGTTTGTATATGGCCTAAGTAAGTGAACAACGACCTATATTTTCCTTTCTGAATTGGGAGTTGATTTTTACGGTTTCCTTGTATCCTATATATACCATTTGGTCGTTTTGTAGTTAGGTTACACACTCTTAAAATTCACAAACATATATTTTTATTCCAAGATTCGACTTTGATCATGGTATTACTTGTGAATTGATATTGGTTGTTAATTCAATTTCAGACTTTGAGTTTTATTCCATTATTCTTGTGATATCATGTGAATGTCTTCAATCGTGAATTGCGTAGATCATTTCAAAAACATGAGAGGCTAAAACCCTTGGCTAGGGTTATGGGAACCCTAGCATAATGATGAAGTAGGGGAAGTGCAAAGTTTTTCTAAACTAGTACTTGTTCATGCATTATATTATCTTCGATTTGACAGATTTTCTAGCGGTTGTAAACTTTAGGATCCCACCTAGATTATTGCTATTTACTCTACAAGAGGAGTAGTGACTAGGAAAAGTTAATTACAATAATTAATTAAAGATTAACTGTCGATCAATGCTAATAAGTATTATCAATGTAAGATGGTTATTTTTCATCTAATAAATTGATACTCAAAATACAATAGGTAATTGGAATCTAGGATAAGGGTTAGTAGTGTGACATCTTTTGATTCAATAGGTAAAGGATGAAATAGGTCAACTAGTTGATGTGTGACCTAATGCTAGCATATTTGAGGCTTTTAACTATGAATAATTGTGAAGTATTAAGCAAATTTTGTCATTTTTGATTGGTTTATGTTTGATTTTGCAGTTTGAGCTGATATGATAGAGAACCAACAAGAATGGGAGTAAAGAAGTTGAAATTTGAAGAAATCTGAAGAAAAAAGTGGTTGACGACATTTGTGATAAGTCATCAGCCTGGTGATAAGTTATCAAGTTCGTCGTCAGCAGTAAACAGAGAATTGGCCTAAGTTGAAAGATGTGATGACATTTTGTGATAAGTCGTCAAGGGTCTGATAAGCTGTCAGAATGTCGTCAGCCTGAGTCAACACAGGAAAACTGAAGCAGAGCTTTGACGATATTTGTGATAGGCCATCCCAAAGCTGATAAGTTTTCAAGTTTGTCATCAGCCTTAAACAGGAAGAGCCAAAGCAGAAGAAGTAGCTGACGACATTTGTGATAAGTTGTCACGCTCCTGATAGGCTATCACAAATGTCGTCACCTAATCCGAGGGATTTCTGAATTCTATTATTTTGTTTCCATATTAGGGTGAACTATTTAAATCTTTGTTTTAGGGTTTTCTAAGGGAGTTCCACACATTAAGTTTTGACAATACTTTTGATATTTTTCTCTCTCTAATTTCTTGGCTTGAAAAAACAAATACTTTGAAGAGATTACTATCTCATTATTCTGGGATTTTCCTTTGTGTTCTAATTTGAAATTCACTAGTTATTATTCTTCTTGTGGTAAGTTTAACCTTCCAAGCATGAATACAACTTGTTGTTTTGATTTTAGCATTAAGAGTGGCTAAATTCCTTTAACCTAAATTATGGGATCTAGGGTTAGGTCTTGATAAGGTGCTAAGTGTTCAAGATTCAAAAGGTGGTAGGATTTCTTAATAATTCTGAGGTTTTAATTAATTGGTTGCAAACAATAGATAAAAACTACTTTGATTTGCTTGAGAAAGAAATCAAATATAGTAGGAAGTGAATTATCAATAGGGACTTGGAAATACTCTGTTTAATAATCAGCGTTGTAACAAGGTTGGTTAACCTGAGGTAAAATTTGAGCAGTGAATATAAATTCCCTAAGTATGAGAGAATTAGGTAGTTAAATGCTTAAGTAGGTTGAGAGACATTAAAGCATAACTTCGATAAAGATAACTTGTCGTCCTACCTACCGTGAGAATCTTGAACGACCGTTAGCACCTATCAATTACCGGAAGCCCTAGTGAACATAATTCTGGTTTGTCAGAAACTCTTGATTATGAACACTGATTAAAGAGACCGACAATTACTTGTTAAACTAAAAAAAAACCATTTCTAGAAACATCCAACTATCAGTTAATTGATTTGGAAATGACTTACGTTCACACCATATTCCCTATGGCATTCGACCAGACCTAGTTGGGTTTTATATTGACAACGATCGCTTACATTCTCATTGAGAGGTATAGTTTGAGCATTATCACTAGTCCACAAGATAGTTGATGGTACCAAACTTATCATATTCCGCATGCAAATTACTAGTTGGTTCAGCAAAGAACGATAAACCTGTAGATTTAAAAAGCCAGGGGGAACACGGCTCTATTATTTGTCTCCAACTACTTACAGCCAAAGTTACGTACTATTACTTGTTCGATACTATTACCACAAACCCCCTATTTACTTTTTTTCATCCTATTTAGTTTTGAAAACCTGATATATACATCCAAGTCTTTTTTATGTGTGTTTAACCCCAACCTAGTTTGATTACTTCACTTGACAGTGACCGTTTTATCCTTAAGAGTGTAGCTTGGGTGTTGATCAAAATTTTGGCATCGTTGCCAGGGAAGATGGTGAAGTGTTGATTGATGTTTGTTTGTGTTTTTAGGTCTTTATGTTTCTGTTATTAGTAAGGTATACACCAGTGTATGCCAAATACCTGGAGTCAAGGAAATCCCTTGACTACAACCAATGCAAATATGCTCCTTACTAGATTTATCTTGATTTGCATTTCTTATACTTTTTCGAGGGTAGACCAAGAGGCACTTCGATTGAGGTTGTTCCCCTTCTCGTTGACTAGAGAAGATTTTTTATTGTTCAGGGTATATCTAAGAGGATAATCATCACATGGAATGAGTTGCACAAGTAATTCTTAAACCTCTTTTATCCTCCATCAAGGATGTTGTAACTTAAAGATAAGATATACAATTTCATAAAGATTCATTACAAGTCAATATATGAGGCTTATTTTTGATATACGAAGAAGCTAAGCATAGTGCCCAATTATCAAATTTCAGGGATGATCTTACTAGATATATTCTATAGAGCCCTAAACATCAATGCTTGACTCGTGGAATATACCATCATTGGAGGAGCACTTATGAGATTATGTTGGGAAGCATTTTCTGAGGTTCTATACCATATCTCTCTTACTAACCGAGGGTGGCATACTCGAGAGGCTGAGAGAGGCACTGGAACTTATTCTACTAGAGCTTTTGGTGAACAGAGATTAGTTGATGAGTTTATGGCACAAGAAATTATGCAGCTGAGGACCAATATTGGAATGTTGACTAGGCAGTTTGTAGCACTGAACTCTTAAAAGGTGAATGTAGTAGGTGCACATGGTTCAGCCTCCAAAGCTTATGAGTCTGACTTAGAGGAAAAGGCTAAGTATCTTGATCATGAATAAGAGAGTTTTCAAGCAAGAAGGCATGGAAATAAAGGTTTGAACTACTATGGCGATAGATATAGATATCATCATAGGGAGCGTGATAGTAACTGGAGACAAAAAATCGACTACAAGGGGAGAGAAAATAGGTACATTCTACTGGGAAGTCATGATACATAATTAAGGATGGAGGTGATGTTGACCAAACTATTAAAGGGGAAAGAGAGTTACGAGGATATCCTTAAGGAGATCAAGGATGATATATTAGGTTTGAAATAAAAGGTTGAGTCTCATACAACTACTATCAAGTAGTTAAAGCACCAGTTTGGACAAATATCAGCTATATTGAATTAGATACTGTCATATACCCTTTCGAGTAACATGGTTCAAAATCCAAAGAATGATGATCTTTCTATAACCACTATGAGTGGTTTATCAATGATTGACCCCTTGTTGAGTACCGATGAGGTGCCAAAGAATGATAGTATTGTGGTAGATAAGACACCTTCCCTGGAAGTTGACAAGGCAATAGGTAATGATGATAGTGTTGGTGAGGATACAGGTAAGGTCAAGGTCAATTATCCCTGTACTGCGACAAATTCCATGACTTCCCCCACCTTTTCCTAAAAGGCTAAAATAAAATAAAGAGGGAGAAAAGTTCAAGCTATTTATTGAGACGCAGAAAGATCTGAGCTTAAACATCCCTCTCCTTGTGGCATTGGAGCAAATTTATGGATATGCCAGGTTCATAAAATAATTGGTGATAAATAAGAGGGCTGCAAGTTTGGCAACGTTGGTGGATTGCTCCATTGCATTCCTATTACTTCTTTGTCTCTAGCCTAAAAAAAGGTTGATCCCCATGCGTTCACAATACCATATACTATTGGAGCATCAAGATTTGTTAGAGCACTATGTGACTTGGGAGACAACATCAAATTAATGTCGCCGGTTATATTCAAGTAGTTGGGCTTGAGCCTTCCAGAGCTGGCTACTATATAGTTATTGATGGTTGACCGCACAGTTAAGAAACTTATGGCCATTTCCTTTAATGTTTTGGTAAATGTCGATAACTTTATTTTTCTGGTTGATTTTGTTATTCTTGATTATGAGGTTTATTTTGAGATGCCCATCATATTGGGAAGACAATTTATGGACATAGGTAGAGCAATGGTCTATATGGAAAAGGGGGAGCTCAGGTTTAGAGTCAATAACATAGAAGTTTCCTTCAACGTCTAGCAGAATATAAAGCAACCTCCAGACATGAGGGTTGTTTTGGTTATACAGTGTATTGATGATCCTTGAGGGTATTCTTTTGGGTTCCTTGATGAATTCTAAGAAGTTAAGGTACATGCATCATGCCATAAGGTTAAATCAAGAACTGCATAGAAGGCAACCTATGGGTTTGTTGGTAAAGTCTGAGTAAACCACATAGCCACATCGTGATACAACGTTAAATTAAGTGTTGGGTGGGAGATAACCCACTAATCAGTGTTCACATTTGTTTTTCTTTTTCATAGGTAAAAAAGAATAAGGACAGTCCTAGAATGCGGTAAGAAAATTGCTCGATTCATTATTTTCCAGGTAAGGGGACTTAGTGACTGATCCAGCAAGGTCATAAGTCCCACATGCGCCAGGTAAGTTGTGTATTAGCTGAAAAAGTTTGAATTTTTAGATTTTTTAGAAAATTTCTGGTCTTTATTCTATGAATTTACTTATAGGTTCGTAAATACAACTTACGACGTCGTAAGTAGCAAAGTAAGCATTAGAATACAAAGTATACAGAGCAGGAAACTTGGACAAATATTTGGGCCCACATTCGTCTGGCACATACAAATTGTATGTACCACATATGACCCATATGTGGATGTCATAAGTGGGAACCTTATGGGCCCAGTTTTTGTTCAAAAATCTTAGACCACCCAGGCTTAAATTAACCCAAAACTGACACCCCAACTTTTTAAGGCATATTAACTTGTTTTTAACTTACAAATCCTTAGAATTCCCTCTTCCCACTTAAAATTCAAACTACCCCACATCCCTACACTTAATAAAAGGCAAAAACATCACTTGTTCTTAGTATCAGCTTGTCCTAAAGCACCAAACATGCATTCAATCTTTGGTTATACATTACTTTCACAGAGTTCACTTCCGATTGTCCAATTAAAAGGTAATATTTTTCCCTCCTAATAGTAATATCTATTGATAAAGTTAAAATAACTATGTGGTATATTTACTTTTATGTAAAATATGTAGAAACCATCACACTTGTATGTGGGAGCCTTGAATTAGCCTAAAATCTTAATGTGGGGCAATGTTCTCTAATTATACCTTAAAATCATGCCCTAAATGAAAGTTGAATTTGAAAAGATAGAGGAATACTAAATGTTTGAATGCTAGTTTGTGCTGAAAAATAGATTTTAAGTAAATGTGTGCATATAGTATTTGATGGGACTGAGAATAAGTGATAGGGATGCAATAATTAAGGAAAAATTTGAAGCTTTTGGATTTTGATTTTTTCCTAAAATTTTGTAATCTCTCATTATCTGGTTGATTCTAACACTTGATTTTTCAGGTACACATATGTAACACCCCGCATTTTGGGCTAGAACAAAAACCATCATTTCTACATGTAGATGTTCCAAAAGCCATAAATACTATGTAAATTTGGAATGTTAATCAATTATGCAATGTGGGAACCTATTTAAGCATGAATTGAGATCATAGAGATCCCCTAACTCAAGGTCAAGTTGAAAGATTTCCTGTCGTTCGAGTTTTGGTGAGCGTCGAAACTTGAGTCAAATTTAATCTACCATAACTCCTTGTATATGAAGAATTGGGTGGCGTACTATATATCAAATGAAATCTTTTCAAATTATTTTTCCAACAATATTAATTTTGCCTAAATCCAATATCGTAGCAAAAAGTTATGCCCATTTTACTCCATCATGTCAGCCTGGTAAACTGAGTGACGACATTTCTGATACCTTATCACGTTTGTGACGGCTTATCACAAAATATCATCAGCCTTAGGCAGAAATCCATAAATTCCAGCCCCAAATGACGACTTTTGTGATGACTTATCACAAGTTTGACGGCTTATCACAAAATGTCGCCAGGCTTAGGCAGAAACCTATAAAATCCAACTCCCAAGTGACGACATTTGTGACGACTTATCACAAGTCTGACGGCTTATCACAAATGTTGTTAGCCGAGATTTTTAGAAATTGGGAAGCAGTTTAGTAAGGGTATTTTGGACTTTTCCTTCACCTCCCATGACCTAAATAATCAAAATCACGTACTTAATCATCATAAATCAGTTTAAACAACCCTTAATCCTCTTTATTCACAAGAACAATATTAGGGTTTCCTCTAAAGATCATCTCCCAATAAATTCAATACTCCATTACTCTTTTTTCAATATAATCAAGAATCTAAGATTTCTAATCCAAGAAGTTCAAGAAAGTTCCCAAGAACATCAAATTAAGGTCATCCTCTTCAAGAAAGAAACCAATAGTTTAGCATCACAATCCAAGAATCTCAAGAAAGCTTTCAAGATCATCTCCTAGGGTTTCAAGGTCAAGTTCTCTACATCAAATCAAGTCTATTAAGGTATGTGGGTTTTGAACAAGAACACCCTTTCGTTCTTGTGCCCGGAAAGTTTTATTTTTTCTTAAAGAATTTCGCATTTTCAAGATGAATTCATATTATTTTGCTAAATTTCAAGTTTATGAGATTATGAAATTATTCAAGTCTTGAATTACATGATTATCTTGTTTAATTATGATATAAATTGGACATTTCTATATTCATTTCATATTTTCAAGTATTCCTAAGACTTGTTGTTATGAGTTGAGCCTTATTGTTGAATTATGAGTTTTGAGAATGAGTTATTGATGACTTTTAAAGAATTGCAAGAAGTATGTTCATATTTCCACTATTATGAGATCTTTAAAGCTTTAATGATAAGTCTATCAAGATTTCAAGAAAGAAGTGAGTTTTGACCCTAAGTTAAGAAAGAAATCCACATTCTTGATTTTGAGATAAAGGGGATGCGTTTTGGTTCCCATTGCATATTATTGAAATATTTTAATGAGGATTTTCTAAAGTTCTGAGCTAAGTAAGGGAGTAGTATTTAGCACTGAGTTGGTCTTTATTTCGAGGTCTCATGACCCAGAACTACGTGCCCCCGTAGGTTTCTGATATACCCCAAGTGGGTTAAGATAGTGATCACTAAAGTAAAGGTTCTATCTGATGGCAAGGATAGAACAACTCTCCTCAATGTGGGTAAGACGATGGACTCTATGTATCTCATATGATTTATTTCGGTTAGAAGAAACTCCAAAAGATGTCCCCCACTCTTGAAATAGTTTTATTGATTTAAAGTCTTGAGATAAAGAGTTTACAATACAGAATGAGTTTCAGATTTCATCTAGCTTACAAGTTTTGAGAATAAGTGGAGAATACATATTTTAGAATCAAGTTATAAGACTCACGGGATTTATACATGTTTCAATATTCATGATTTATGAGATTTATATTTCAGATATTATTCAAGCTATGTGCGTCATTTATGTCAGCATGCATAATTTTATAAACTATGATGATATTGAGATATTGTTTACTTATAGAATTGCACCCCTATATATTCAGTACATTCCCAAAGTGCTGATCCACATATATATCTATGTGCTACATTGTCTCATAATGAAGGTAAAAAACTTACTAGGCACATTCAGATTCAGTCAGCTTGCAGCTTCCAGTCAGCAGGTGGTGAATCTTTTTGATTCAAGGGTTTGAGCCAGATAGACAGTTTGAGCAGTTCTTTATTTTTCTATTTCAGTCGTATTTAATTGGGATAGTTGGGAGTCATGACCCGACTATCTAAAGTCAGTACTAGTAGAGGCTTCATAGACAGTCAGTAGAGTTAATGTATTCAGTTTTAGTTTTATTTTGGTAAAAGCAGAGTTGTAATCTTGTAAAGTTCAGATTTGTATTGATCAAGTTAAGAAAAGTTTTATGTTTTCGCTGATTTTATACAGATTTAAGCATTTTATTCAGTTGCTTATGAGTTATGCTAGTAGAAGGGTTAGCTTGGGGTCACTTGTGACCCTAAGCACCATGCCACGTCTCGAGACCTAATTTTGGGGCGTTACATCATGATACCCAACTCATCAAAGAAGAAATTTGAACCATCTAGGTGACAGATTACTCTTTTGAGATTAGTAGCTCGGAGGAAGAGTAATTGCCTGCCTGATCTAGAGAAGTCTTAGCCAAATAAATAGGACTAGTGACTAGGGGCTAGAAGAAGTCTACAACTGAGGCCATCATTATGACCAAATTAGGTGTACAACTTGCATAGAAATCACAGTGGGGAAAGCGGCCTGCTTTTACTTATCCTAAGACCCGAGCTTAGGCTATTCAGTTCTTAGGTAAGTTGAGGATGAAGATGGACCATAGATCACCAACACACTCTTCTCAGCCTTTGAGGGTGGTGGTTGTGATGATAATGATAAGGATGAGGATGATGAAGAGAAGGAGGCAGAGTCTGAGTCACCTCCTATAGTAGTTACACAAGACTCCCAGTCTGAAGAGGGGTCCTAGGATAAGTCTAACGCAGTTGATGAGGAGTATTCACCGGTCGTATCCTAGTCTTATATGGGTATATACCAGGCTACACAATAGGTACCACCATCAGATATAGACGCACTAGCTCAACATGATTAGACGTCCAACCCTACACATATCTCAAATGAGCCTATTGATGAGGTGACCCCAAGATAGTTCATGGAGGGAATTTGGACTATTTTTAGCATCAAAGCCATATTAATAAGTCCAGTTGGCCAATGAGGTTTATTTATGAGGAGAGACAAATTGATTTTGTCCGGGTTGGATGTAGCACCATTATTGTGGGCTATATTTGACATATATTAGTTGGGGTGGATGACTCGACCCTAGGATATTACACCCCAAATTTGGATAATTTTTAGCATAAAAGCCATGTTACTAAGTCCAGTTGGACAATGAGGGCTATTTATAGGAAAAGACAGATTGATTTTTCAGGGTTGGCTGGAGCACCATTATTGTGGGCTACATTTGACAGATAATAGTTGGGGTGGATGACTCGACCCTAGCTTATTACACCCTGACTTTGGTGACGGAATTCTATGCATTATATCAAGCCACATTTTCATTGACTATGCTCAAGAGTAGGGGTGTTCCAAGATATACTGAGAAACCCAAGATTGAATAGAATAGTGTGAGAGGGGTTATGGTAGACATTTCAACGACGCCCATCCATTGAGTTCTCTTCATTCCAGATTATATTGCTCCATCATCCACAATAAACTGTGATTATAAATTGAGATCTGCATGAGACAGACCCATTATGCGTGATGCTAATAATAGGAGTGAGAGAGGTGAGATGGCGAGATAGATCACTATCTATATTTCATATCTAAGTGATAATACTAATCACACTCAATTATACCATTGTTTTGGTGTAGGACAGTCATTGTCAATATAATAATCCAACTTGAGTTAACGTCGAATCCACAAGGAGTGTCACTAGTGATTGAATCCTATGTATGTTGAAAGCTACTAATTATTTACCCACAATGTAAAAATGAAGCAAGACATAAATTAAAATTTGGGGGGTATGGTTTGAAAGATTGTTTAATAAAATCTACTAGTACTACCAACTTAGAGAAATACTTTTATATAATATTCCAATTGGAGAATAGTCTTGGGATTAAGTTTTCCTAGTGGTAAATA
This sequence comes from Capsicum pubescens, assembly GCA_030864215.1. Taxonomy (NCBI): domain Eukaryota; kingdom Viridiplantae; phylum Streptophyta; class Magnoliopsida; order Solanales; family Solanaceae; genus Capsicum; species Capsicum pubescens. The sequence continues at coordinate 224,498,460 of CM061540.1, read as the reverse complement.
ATGTAAGGGTACATGAGAGTCACATTCAAATTCTAGTCAATGCGTAAATGGTTAGGCTAGGTTAGGTGTTTTGATGTTAGTCTATCAACAAAACATCAAAAATATCACCAATGGATTCTTTCAAATACCTCATGGGTGTGACAAATAAATCAACCCAAAACCTCTATTGGGCATCCCTATTTCTAGGAAGATTCCCAAGGCATAGCATAGCAAATTCCCAATTCGTCCTTATTTCTAAGATATTGTAAAGGAATAAGCCAGCATTTAAATTATTATTGACAAATACTTGTTACCCATATCCCTTATTCAAGGATGATGTGGTATTTAGGGAAATTAGGGATTTCACCCATAATATTTAATTTAACAATCAAGTATTAGTGAAACCCAACATCATCAACCAAGAATTGAAACTAACAATCAAGAACCCACACACATTTGCACCCTAATCAAACATAACCCCAAGTTGATATTTTTAGCTACTCATACAAGTAAGTAAAAGAGAATTACCCAAATTTACATTCATTTCCTCCATTGAAAATAAAGTAAGAGCAATCCAAAAATTTTAATCTCAAAGTTATAACTAAAAATATCTTTTTAGAGATCTAATAAAAATATTTACTTCTCACTAAGTTGATATTTTCTCTATATGGGAACATCAAAGAGGTTGGAAGATGATAAAAAAAGTTCAAGGGTTTGCCATTTTGTGGAAATTGGTTTATCTGTTTGAAATGGAAAATCTGCCTCAGGATATTTAGCTGCTCTATCACGATCGTGCTTCCACCATCGTGTAGAATCTTATCACGATCACGTCACTTGAGGGTATTCTGATCTCTTATTGATTGACTGTGATCACGACTCTAAGAATCGCAATCACGATAACTGAGGGCCTCCTATTTTCCAGCTTTTGTCCCCTTTTTGCCTAGTTTCCTTGCATTTTATCTTGATTTCCATTTATTTTCATCATAGGACCTGCATTATCACAAACACACAAAATTAACATATTTAGATAGGAAATTAGGTTTATGTACACAATTTTAGTCATAATAGTCTATGAACTTTGGTGCCTATGAGTGGTAAATTTTCCTCTCAGCAACACCTCCAACATAAACCTTTGCTTGTCCTCAAGCAACCCTAATTTTTATTTTCTCATTGATACCATGAAATTATAAGCCCCCTCATACAAAGAAATGATCACAATGATTTCAAACTTGATTAGAAATAACAAGTAGCTCTCAAGCATGGGAAAAACTATTCTAATAATTCCCCTCAACATAAAACACACTCTTCAAGAATGCAAAAGACTTTAAAGAACAACAAATCAACAATAACAAAATATCTAGAGGTGACTCTCTATTTAGTGACTCAGCTATACTCTTTTGCCTCATTTTTAGAAGATGACAATTTCACATGCCTCAATTAGTCTATATGTCTCCTCATGAAAGGAAATCCCACACACCAAAATATCTATTACTCAATAAGGTATTTAAGTGTAAACACTCGCTCTCACAAAGAATCCTTCAGTCTGAATGAGTATAATACCATTTGTTTGCCCTTATTTTCAATCACCATTACGTTGAATACAGTTTATTGGAGATCATAAAGGATTTTTGCAATCTTGTAATGTAGGCTCGGGGAAAGGGTATGATATGTTTGGCAATAAGTGATTGCACCCTCCTTGAATGTATACATCATACTATTCAATAAAACAATGGACCATGGGTCACTTCATTTGATTCTAGCTTCACAAATGCCAACTTTTACTACCTTGATTTACCTATTTTTTGAAAGAATTTATCTCTCATGCAATCTATGTTCTTCTTTCTTTTGATGATTCTCTTATTTGTCACTTTTTTGTTGCTCACTTTTCTTATATTTTAGGCATACACTTAAAATACCATGACCCAAGGTCACCTCTTCCAAGATTTACCACCCCAACTTAAGTTTTTGGCCTCAAGTTGCATTTTTAAGTTCAAGAAGGGTTGGGTTCAAAAGAGGGATAATATTCAAGTGGTTCAAGGCTTGTAATATGGTTGTCAAATAAATGTTCAAAGGCTCAGAATAGGTAATTAGGGATACTATTTTATGTATGGGTAGGCTCTTTAGGATAAAGTAGGTTTTAATGTTCATAAAGAGGGCCTAAGATCATTTCACCAGCCAAGCATTATCACAATTAGCTTTGAGATACTACAATGATAAGTTCTAGATTATTCAAGTAAGCACGAGAGTTACACAACTACGCTCAATACAAATGAAATGCAAACTTTTCAAGTAGGCCTAATTTTATTTCCTAATTGGAGACAAAAGGACGTATTTTCCATATACTACCAACCAAGGAAGTTGGAGTCACAAAAAGAGGTAAAGCATTGTTACAAAATTGTTCACATCCATGCCCTTGGTTTTCATAAGAAACTTTTTTGATGGAGAAGGATGTTTTCCTTACATTTACACCATGCAAAATTTGCTATTGATGGCACCAAACCAAGCCATCATCTCATATTTCATCTCTCCTAAGGGAAAACCATATGGTTATTCATATTTTAACATAGGTGTAAGGGAAATCCCCAAACTCTGATACTATGGGTACTTAGATTTCCTCTGCATCTATGGATCAAAACCCAAGCATGATGATTTTCCTTTAATAATGTCATCACTTAGTCCATCATAGGGAAAGACTTGTTTGAAATCAATCAAAAGAAGCACAAATATCTCTATTCTTGGGGATACTTTAGATTACTAGACCCAAAAAAAAATGATAACACACCCAAAACATAAATGATTGAAGTGTCCTCACTTCAGCATAAAAAGAATAAAAAGGGTTAGAAAGAGATCTCTTAGGTTATAATTCACAATTTTTTGGATAACCGCAATTGCAATAGGATTTGTCTTTATCGCAATAACAAGATCGTGATCCACATATTAAGATCACGATAACTAAGGTCGATTTTCCCCTATTTTTGCTATATTTTTCTGCACAGCTTCCATCTTTCCTCCTCTGCCTTTAGTACATCCAACTTGTGTCAAAACTCCTACAAAAAATCAAAAATTCAATAAGTGCGTAACCTATGGGTTGCCTCCCATCAAGCTCCTAATTTACCATCATAACCTTTGCCCGTTTACTACAAATCTTTTTTTCTCATTGTCTTATAATTTGATAGCACCACTAGGGTAAACACTCGAAATCACAAAGGGACCCTACCACTCAGAATGATATTTCCCTGCAAAAAGTTTAAAATGAGAGTGCACACTATCGCTTACATGAAATTGTTTCTTTAAGATCTTAACATCATGCCATTTATTCATTTTTTCCTTATATAAAGTGGAACTTTCATAGTCCTTTAGTCGAAAATCCTCCAACTCGTGATGTTTAGTGATCCTTTACTCGGAAGTATCTTCCCAATTCATAGTTTACTTCTTCAATGCCTACAAAGCTTTATGCTTAAGCTTAACGGGCAAGTGACATGCCTTTTTGAACACCAATTTGTAGGGGGACATACCAATTGGTGTTTTTAAGGATGTCCTATACACCCAAAGTTCCTTATCAACATGTCTTTCCCAATTAGTTTGTCCTACATTTATGGTCTTCTCAAGTATAGATTTGATTTCCCGATTGGACACTTCGACCTGACCACTTGTTTGGGGGTGATATGGGGTATCAACCTTATGCATCACCTTATATTTGTTATGGAGAGCCCCAAAAATACGATTTTAGAAGTGTGAGCCTCTATCACTAGTAATGGCACACGATGTTCTAAACCATGTAAAATATATTTCATCAAGAAGAAAGTGACATTTTTACTCTCGTTGTTTGGAAGGGCAACAATTTCTACCCATTTGGAGACATAATCAACCACCACCAATATATATTTGTTACCAAAGGAGATACAGAAGGGCCAATAAAACCAATCCCCCACACATAAAAAAGTTTTACTTCAAGATTGGGCCTAAGGGCATTTCATGTCTTCTCGAAATTCCACCTTGCATTTGACATTAATGACATTCTTTGAGCCACATAATGTCATCTTTATGAATGGTAGGCCAATAATAACCATAGTGAAGAACTTTGGTGGAAGTTCGAATCCCCCCAAGGTGACCACCAAAAGGGGAGAAATGGCATAATTCTAGGGTTTCTTTAATTTCCACTTCCATAACACAAAGACGAATCATTCCATTAGTGTATTCTCGAAATAGGAAGGGTCCATCCAAAAAATATTTCCGTACATTGAAAAAAAACTACTTCCTTTGATGATAACTAAGATCCTCGGGGAGTACTCAACTAATACATAATTAGCATAGTCCGCAAACCACGACGTTACATTCCCTGAGATTGACATAACTAGTTCATCGGGAAAGGCATCATCAATCTTATTTTCCTCATGCTTTTCATGATTATTTTCAAAGTGCGAAAGTTGGTTGATCACTTGGTTTTTGCAACCCTTTCGGTCCAAAATCCAACTAATTAAGTGTGGCTTAGCTTTTTTCTTCACCAACAGGTATTTAAGGGCAACATAATCCGTGTGCACCACCACTTTCATGCCTAACAAATAGGCATGAAACTTTTTGAAAGCATAGACCACTACTATTGCACCCAAGTGCAAAAGCAAGGGTACATGGTCTCACGATATAATAAAGTGACCTTAAATAAAGACAAATATCGATCCCTCAGAGACTTTTATCAACAACTATCTAATTTCAGTTCGACTATTGAGATTATAGTGGTGCAATGTAACCAAAAGAGTTTTGAAAGTTTATAAACTAAAAGTAAACTAATATAATGTGGAAAAGTGAAGACTTTTGACAAGCAATAGAGGAAAACCCAGGGTTAAAGAACCACGAATAATCAAACCATGCTATTGAACTTCATTCGTTAGATCACTGATCTTGGTTGATGATTAATAGGGTTTATCATATGATCATGGTCTCCCGACCTCTAATTTTCTACCAAATTGGACACTACAACTACATAGTTGAGCGGGGATGTAATAATCCATTTAGATGCATCAAGATTTCATCCTATATGTGAACCAAGAAAGGTTTCTAGGTATAACCCTATCCTAATCACTAATTCAAATTCCTTATTACATAAACGAATAAGAACCTTACTCTATTCATCCCCACGTTCTATTTTCCTATTCTCCCTCCCAAGTTCACAAGGTCTACAATATATGTAATTTTAAGTGTTGTGAATCCTTAAAATATTGATAACAAGTATACACCAATTAATGATATATGATAATAAATTCAAAAAAACTCAATTCAAAGCGAAAGTAAACATGTTCTTGGCCTTAACCTTGTAAATGAGGCTTTTAGCCACTCATGGACATAGTCGCAATCAAGATGAATAAAAGCATGATAAAATATGTTAAAAAGCTAAAGTAAGGAAATAAAAATCCTAATAGATGTGTTTTACAGTCCCTATCCAATTTTCAAAGCCGTCCAAAGTGTCTAACATCAAGTACAAGTGTCCTATTTATAGGAGGACAAAACTGCCGATTTTTGCACTAGGCTGCGTTGCGGGGATACTTTTTCTCTTCTAGCTGCGCGACACACAATTATTGAGGATACCTACTTTTTTGGGTCCCTTAGTAAGATCCTGGTGAATGGAACACGCCATTTTTCCTTATCTTTGGTCCACAATGTTCCATGGATTTCCAAGATGTCCCTTTCACATCAAATTGTGTCTTGTGCTTTCGTTGATTCATTCCAAGCCTTTTTCTATTATTTATACCTGATTTAAAGTTTGTATAGTCTTCATATAGAATCATAATAAACTCACCAAGAATACTATTGCATTAAACAAAATAAATTAGATCTCAAATAAACACAACATCCAAGACAACAAACTAGAAACTTAAGCTAAGAATACTAATTTTGCTCCTTTTGATCTTTCACTTAGTTTTTGACTCGTCTTGATTAAGTTGCACTTTAAACATTATAAGCAAGTTGTTTCACACATAATTATGTAATCATACGATTAGGAACTCATTATACACATTATAATCCATCGGAATCCACTAGAACAATAATTAGCTCAAGCTAGTAACACTAGTTTCTCGTTTTAATTCTAAGTGAAAAAATTAAGTACAATCTTGTTTGAGATACACCTTAAACATTGTAATCAAGTACTTGAACACTTATATGCTCAGTTATATCATCATTGACACATTAATAACACAAGTTTTCCTCAAAACAAGGTTAAATAAGACCGCATAACGACACTAAAGTTCATAAATCCACCTTATATTATCACCCCACACTTAAAGCCTTGTTCGTCCTCAAACAACTCTTTACTCTAAGCATCATAAGTTGAGGTCACTCCACACTTCTACTAAAAACAAGAAAATCAAGCTAGTACTACAATCACTACACAAAATGCAAGTTTCTACACTAAGAATGTTATATACATAATTGAAATCTCAAGAATACTACACCAAAACATCCTAGCCATAAGAATTGACTCACCTAGTTGGAAAATTCCTTCATATCGTTCAATAATAGACATCATACAATTTGATAACACTCAACTTACATGTCTAATTTAGTGCAAGGTGGTCGTTGTCACTATATTTATCCAACTAAGAGTCGGGGTAGAATCCACGAGGAACAATGTGAGTGGCGATTGGGTAAGTTCAGAATGATAGTTGCTCGCTAATTTCAAACCTATGATACAAGATGGTTTGGGGATTTTCAATCATGTTGAATATAAATTGATACAAGAATAAACTACTAAAACCAAAAATGGACAATAAATACACAAAAATCAGCAACCACAGGTAAAGTAAAACAACACATAGAAAGGAGATGAAGAAGAAGAAGAAGATTGCATATATGTAAACATAGGTAATGAGAACCTTACTATCACCAATGATTAGAACAAGAATGTTTATCAAACATTCAAACACACCTCACCAATGGTAGTTAAAACCACACTCTTAGGTGGACCAAAGGAATTCACACTCCTCAATTACACCTTTCTTGCCAATTGATCAACACAAGTGAAATCCAATAAATGTATTAATCTATCAAGTATGGATGTATTTTCCAAGACCTACACTAAGATGGATTTTCCAAGCCCTACACTAAGAAAAGAAACTACACTAAGAGTAATACTCAATTTCAATTCATCAAAGTCTAATGAAAAGAGAAGCTAAAATGTCTATTTATACCTATTAAAACACAATGATTAAAATGCCCTTAATGAGGGATTAGGAAAGGCGCCTCTTGAGTCTGGCCTTTTGTAGTGTAAAGACTTCCATACCCTTAGTAATTAGGTGCCTCTTGAGTGTAAGCTTTCATTCTCCCCTTTCATTTTGGTCACGGCTTGAAAAGGATTCCAAAAGGGTCTCAAATGTCTTGCAAATTCCGACCTTGGTCCTTTGAGAAGTCCTTCCAATCCTTATGCACTTTAGGCTTGTATCATCCTTTCCATCTTAAAAGGAATTTTTCCTCAAATTTTTACCTTGAAAAATCAAGTAGAGGGAAAAACAAGCACACAACCCTCAAGGGAGGAGGGTTAGATTAATACCACAAGTTATATAGACAAGCCAAGGTTGCTTACACTTGACATACATCCATGGGTCCTTTGTGTGTGACAGGAAAGGCTTAGCATAAATAGCACAAAGAAAATGAATAGGATCAACATAAAAAATGGATACTGCAAATTTACATTTTGGTTTAGAAATTAGTCTAAAAATTAAATAGCAGGGTCCATCGATGGAATTGATACTTGAGTCTATCACCAGGTCCCTCTCATCTTAGTGATCACTTATCCCAAAATTAAGGGTAATATAAGCCCAATAACAACCCCAAAATAAGTTCCAACATTACACAAAGATTTAAGGATAAAATATAGAAATAAACAAAGAAATTGTCCAAGGACTTATGAGATAAAGACAATAAAATATTCACTTTCACATTTTCCGCTCAATCTTAACTCAAAATTATAATTTCCCACTAATTTTTTATCTCTCAAAATAAACTATTATGGAAATACACATAGAAAATAGGCTAAAAATGAAGGGAGAAAATATTTATATTGCCAAGGGTCCTTCTTGGAAATGTAGAACCCCTATCTCAAACGTAGGAGCATACCTGGCCAAGCCTACACAATCATATTCAGTGCACTGCAAAATCTAATGAAGGAGCCTAGAATGGCAAGGTTAGCTTCTGCTTCACAAACGTGAAGATTAGATTGTGAATGTGGTGGTCAAGATTTATTAATCCTCATGATCGAGTCCATGTCTTTGCAAATGCAAAGAACAAAATGCTTGATCTTTGAGAATATGATTAAGGTCCCATAAACACTAAAACAAATGTTGGCTTACACCATCTGCTAATGCACTAGAACAAATTCCATGCCCCAACAAACTCCAATCGAGTGACTAGGATTTATTTAGAACCTCATTTGGGTAGATGAGATATGCTCATTAAAAAATTTGTCATTCCAAACTCAATAAAACCATCAAATTTTCCATCAAAGGTCATTTCAATTAAATGTAGATCCCACACAAAAGGTTCTATTTTTAATAAAATCTACTCAATAGTAAAAAATATGACTAGAATCCTTAGTATCAGAACCAAGCATCCTCCTAGCAAAAAAACCATATTTCAAAGTTAACGGATTCATAAGAATTATCATCTGAGGTAACTTAAATAAAGTTTTGGCTTGAGACAACACTATCCTATATAACTCGAACTCTATCTAATGACTCTTGAAGAAAAACAACACCTCATTGCTTATAATTTGGATTCCTAAACCAACCAACTAGAGATTGTCACCGCATACCATACAAATGCATTAGATGGAGCTATCTGGATACTCAAATGGCAGTTATTATTTAGTCAAACTCAGTTAGGGATAGAAAATGCTCCAACTGACCTCTATAATCCATGATACAAGCTTGGATCATATTATTTAATACCTAAATTATCCACTCTTACATTTTATTATGACCCGAGACTACCCCTAGTCGTAACACGGTGTTTAGAGTCACAAGTGACCCAAGCCAACCCATGGCCTGGAATTTGAAATAAATATTGGAGGACTATAACAAAATACTGAGTGGAAGTTAAATAGAGTAAACCGATAGGGAATTGTCATGAAATCTATTTAAATACTTTTTGAAGATATTCAATCAAATTAAAAAGGAACATGTCTAACTGTCTGGCTATATAATTGTCTGAAAACCTCCATACTCGATGAGTTGTTGGGATAAGCACTCAAATAATATGACTAACTAAAATAAGATAAATTACTAAAATAAATAACTGATAAACTAACTAGTCCCCGACTAATGAGGACTCACTAAGGCTGTAGCTGAGTGTCATGTGAATGTGCTAAGGGTGGTCCGGGTACTAAGCGTCCAAATTTATATTATAAGAAAATATTGTTCAAAGAAGTATGCTATCATTACTTTTAATATGCTGAGTATGTGAGATGAAAAACTAGCTAATATATAGATATACTGAGCATGAATATGAAAATCAAATACAAGACAAAGTTTAAACATTGTTGTGTTTCTAAATAACTGAATAACTGAATATTGTACACTTGGTCATGCTAACCTAAACTGAACTGAGGACTATGGGAGCTAAGAATAACCAACATACCCTAATATAAGCTAATCAGGTTTAAATATTTAACCCCAATTTGAAGGGTGCTTGTACCTTGCCAAGGGTACCAATACTGACTGTCGTGGATCCACTACAATAATGTCCCAAAGGACTAGGTTGTCAATCCTAAACAAATGGGTTACCTCTTATACTATATTATAACGTTATAGTTCTATAACATAGGGACTACTACTAATGGTCTCTGCCTAATTGATGGGGAATCCATCATCCCTTTATTCACTTAAAGCTAAGTATTACTCCAAACTGAATAACACTGAAGTATAACTAAAACATGACTGATACTGATATACACAAATCATGACTCTCTAAAAATAACAATGCATGCATAATCTAAAGTTATCATGAACATGTAAATTGAGGCATGTTTAAGCTCCTTGGTACCAAGTGTTCATAACCCACAAGCAATGACTAATGCAATGGAAAAGATGGTATTAAAAGCTGATCGTGGAAGAGAATGTCATGAATATGGATTAATATTTCAATAATGAATCATGATATGGAAGTTCATAATCCTTTGACACATGGAGACACAAATATTATGGGGAAACATGTATTCATGATTCATACATAAAATAAATTTAAAAATTTGAACATAACGCATATTTGACCTAGAACCTAAAAATAACGGGAAAGGAAATTCTACATGAGAATGGAGGAATTCATGGGACTCAATGGGTGGAAGGGACCCATTGATGAAATCCTATATACCTGAAAGCAAACCCCTCGGCGAAATCTTCTTGATACTTAAACTTTCTTGATGAACCCTAGTTTAGCTTTTGAGAGAAAAAATTGTTTTTCTTGTTGTGTGTTGAATGATTTCTGAGTTATGGGAGGTTAGAAAAATATTTACCCTTGATAACTGATGTTTTGAAGGCTTAAACATCATGGGTTTTAAGTTAAATGGGGTGGAATTTACCGAAAAGACCTTATTTAAATTATGCAGGAATTTGGTCCCAATCGTTACGGCTCACCCAACAACTCATACCCTCTGATCAGAGATCCTGGGTTATGAGCCTTTACTTTTAAGGTAATGCCACCCCCTCCTGATGACTCGTTAGGTCTGGACGCGAGTCGTTAGGAGTATCCATAGTGTGAGACTCACTTTCTTGGTTCCTCTCCTCTTAAGGTTATGGGTCCACCCTATGTCTCATTATAACTAATAAAGAGTCGTGAGGTAGAATTATTACCCTAGAAAGAAATTTAGGGATCCTCATTGGTGTGGCTATAGGTCCACACGATGACTCATTACATATGATAACAAGTAGTGTTTTGGAATATTACCACTGAATAGAATCCCCAGGTTAGCCACTACCATTGTAATAAGTCTAAGTTACTACTGGTAACAAGTTGTTGCCTAAATTATTACCATTGGCAGCATGACAGACTCTTGGGGAAAAATTTCTCTAACTTTTTTCCATGATATCAGACTGAGTCAAGACTTGTGGCATTGGAAAAACTAATTTAACGTCCTATACTTTAATGGGCTTAGAGCTTGAAAACTTAGGGTATTATAATATCTCCCTCTTGGGATAATTCTCCCTCGAATGAAATTGACTCATATGAGAGGCTAGGGAAAATTGAGATCTCACACTAAATGTTTACAAGATGAATCATGAACTAACATTTGAACATATGGATGATGCATGAACTGGAATCATGAATAAATGATATTGCATGAAGATGGTAGGATGGCTAAGATTGAAATGAAAGAAATAATTTATTAAGGATAAATTGTAACTGGGTTTTCTAAATGTGGTTTTGATGATGAGTAGCTAACTTTAACGGACCAGGTACCTGTATGTATATGGTACAGTACAATTGGCATGCATGTCTACATAGTTTTGGCCCCTTATGTAAAAAACTTGCAGGTGCTTCTTGTACTAAATAGGACACCTGTTCCATTGATATTTCAGCCCTAATCATCAATCAGCTATAAAAGGAAAAATAGGTTGTTTTATCAAATAGTTTTTGCACAAATCGAAAGAGTGAAGAGAGGAAATAAAACTCCATTTCAATATTGCTCAAGAATTTCTCATGTTCTTATCTAATACGACCCAAATCAGGGACTAGTCGTGTTGGGTTCCCAAGCTTAACCGAGATCGGAGACCACCCCAAATAACTGACCATAACTGCCCTACACCCTATGTCGAATGAATTTTGAATATATATATATATATATTTATAACATAAGAATATGGAACAATCATGAATCAAATACAGTCAAACGGTGTCATCACCAATACCAATACCAATGTTGAGGCTGACACCAATACCTACATTACCCATGCCAATCCAAAGTAGTATCACAAAGCCTCTATTCGAACTCAAAACAATATCGGGTCGGGACATGCCCCCGACCATAGATAAAAACCAAAGTCTAAGAAATAACAAAAGTATGTAGATAAGTCCATACCATAAAACAGAGGCTTCCGGAGTATGGAAGCTTACCACTGTAATCCAACACAAAGTTATCCCCGAATCTAAGTTACTGTGCAATAGTAATAGTATTATCGGTTCCTGTATCGCGTGGAGATACAATGCTAGAAGAAAAGTTAGTAGTTGAACACTAGAATGTACTCTGGAGTTAGGATAAAATAAGGCCAATATTTAAAACCAAGTAAATAACCATATACAATCACATCCATCCATCCATATATATATAAATATATATATAATCCATGTCGGGAAAGGGAATCAGGTTTAGCATGCATTTAAAATCTAAACCTGGGTTTGTGTAGCTTTACCTATATAATACACCCACGCGCTACATGGGTCCAGTGTTACCCCTTAGACGGGCCCAAGTGCGTGTAGCCGTACGAATCAAAGATATCTCATAAGTGTCAGGGATTCCCATGTACTCTTTTGTCTCCATGATACATATATACAAGTATAACTTAGGGGTTTCCTATGTACCCTACAAGTATAAGTTCACCATGACCAACCCTCATATCGGTAAACATGAGTTTTTAGCGTCCGTCCATCGGACTCACACCTTTCCGGTAAGCTATCACGACCTTCTATTATTGCATAATTAAAACCATTAGCATAAACCAACCAACCAATTCTATAAGTTATTAACCAAGGCTTTATGAAGTGGTATCGTCATACCGACTATTGCTTGCAAGCAATGTTATTAGCCAACACTTATGGGATTTCTATGTACCCCACATGATTTCAAATTTACCAAAACCATGACCACCAAGGCCTTACCAAATTATTTAAAACCATTTAAGAAAATTTAGTCTCCATTACCATATAATGCAATGCAATAGTTTTAATAAAAGTCAAACTATGTGACAAAACCATTCTCATAGGCCTTTTAACAAACATGTTGAGGGCATATAGCTTCCAAAACTAAAACCAAAAGCCAATTGGCCATTCCCATGCAAACACATATTCAAACCATAATTATAATATGAAAAAACAAAAGTAAAGCATGGAAAAAAATATCCAACCATTTACAACCAAAACCCCAACAAATAATTTAAAATAAAATAATACCCACAATTAAGTCATAAGAACCATTAATTAAATATGAATTTAGTTGAACTAACAACGAGGGAGGAGTAACATGCCTTATTCAACAAGATCCACAGAAAGAACTTGACTCTTGAGCCTTAAGTTAAACACCTTCGAAGAACCCTAGCCCCAATTTTCTTGAGGGAGTCTAGAAAGTGTTTTAGGAGAGTTTAAGATGTGTTTTTGATTGATATAATAGGGTAAATAAAGTCCCAATAGTGTTTTAACTCATGGGGTCAAAAGGGGTTAAGAGGGGAAATATCTAGAATACCCCCAACTTAAACTATAAAAATCACCACAGGAGGGTACGACTCCCCTCCCCCGTGACACGTACACATAACATACAAATAGTACTCATCACTCGTACTCTAAATAGAATATTAGACATCACACACTTTCCACCATACTACTCCTCTTATGTAAGTCGTACCTTCATCATATGACAAGTACTTAGAACTGTATCCTATGTAGCCTGCCAATGACATGACACACTGATAAACATATGAGTGGCTTTCCTCACTCGTACCATCTCCATACGACATGTATGGTGTCCATTCGTATCTTGGATAGTAACCAACCAAAACCACACTGAGTAACATATGACAAAGACCTCTTAATCGTACCCACATCATGCTACTAGTAATCCTAAGTCATATGATTTCAAGAGAGTTTAAAACCCAAGAAATTTCTAAGGGTCAAAATACAAGGTATTTCGTTATCTTTGTAGTATTCTTAAAGAGTGAGTGAGTGTTCTTGAATGCTGATTTGTAATCAAACTACTCATGCTATAAGAGTAGTGATTTTTTGTGTTGAAAGAAGTGCTTAGATATAGTGTCTGAGATTGTTGCTAGTTAGAGTTAACAAGGTTTTCAGGGTCCTTGGCAGAGTTTCAAAGATGATTTTCTATTAGAGTTATTACATGCAAAATAATCCTAGAGTTAGGTTGAAATCGATCCTATAATCAAGAGGTTGATTTTAATGGATTTCATTAGTGCTTGTAAGGGTAAGTTGTGTTTTTTCCTTCCTTGAGCAAGGGAGTTTCCATATTAAATTTTGTGTGTTGTTATTTTTCTACATGGCCTATAGTTTTCTTGCACTTTACTATTTGATTTCCTGTGATTGACTTTGAGGGACATTGTCCATCACTATGTGGTGCAACCCACAAGGGTTCCAACAATTGGTATCAGAACGAAAACACTCTAAAAGGTTAACACCTAGAGTGATTTTGTTAACATGGCTACTCCACATAACCTGAAAGAAGGGCAATCTACCACTAGACCACCTAGATTTAATAGATAGTTCAATGGGCGGTGGAAAACAAGGATGCTGAGTTTATTATGACTGAGGATAGTGAGCTGATGGATATAATTATTGATGGTCCTCATGTACCTGATAAAGAAGTTAGAGAAGGAGAGGTTACTAGGTTGGTGGTTAAAAGTAGGAGAGTGTACAATGACAAAGTTAGGAAGAAGGTTGAAAAGAATTACAAGGCCAAAAAATTGCTAGTTTATGGTATAGGGTCTGATGAATACAACAGGATTTCTGCATGTGAAAATTCTAAAGAAATTGGAGATTGCTTGAAAACTTCTCATGAGGGAACTAAAGATGTGAAGGATTCGAAAGTTAACATGCTAACTACCTAGTATTAAACCTTCACCATGAAAAAAAGATAAACTATTCAAGAGATGCATACTTGGTTTATTTCTATCATTAATGAGCTGAACTTCTTAGGAGAAGTAATTCCTTTCTACAAACAAGTGAGAAAAATCCTTGGGGTTCTTCTTAAATCCTGGGAAAACAAAATGGGGTCTATCACTGAGGCTAGGAACTTGAAAACTCTCACCATGGATAAACTCATTGGGAATCTAAAGACCCATAAATTTAAAAACCAGCAAGGACATGAGAAGATGTAGTTATAAAGAGTAAAATATGAGGAACTAAAAGGATTTAAATCAGATTATAATGAAGAAGACACTGATGTTGCCTATTTGGAAAAAAAGAATAGTTTGAGTTATGAAACAAAGGGTCCAGTTTAAAAAAAGTAGGAGTAGCAGCAAAAAAGGGAGAACTATGGAAGTTTTTCACAGATGTGGGAGTCTTGAACATTTTTTTAAGGATTGTCCAATATAAAAAAAGGACTATCAAGATTATCACAACACTGGAGGTGACAAAGTAAGAAATAGGGACTAGGTCCCTATAAAATCATGAAGACAAGTGCAGCTGATCTTGTAATTAAATAAGCCTTAGCCGATTAGGGTGACCTTTAGTGAATCTGATGATGGAGAGGTCTAATGTTTCCATGATTGAAGTGGAAGATGAGAAAGTGACCTTTGATTCCTTGTTTTGTTTTATAGAATACACAAAAAATGAACAAGAAAATGAGGTAACTATCAGTGACATTAAGAATAAGCTTGAAAATTATTCTGATAGGAAGATAAAAAAGTAAGAAAATGTATTGATTGATACAGTGTTCAAACTGAGTACTGAGAAAAATGGTCTAGAAGAAAATATAGAGAATCATGAGCTTGAATTAATTGTCTTAATTCATCAAATTGCTAAAATAGAAGAACAATTCTCTATGATACAATTTAACAAGCTGAGTTTGGTAAGACAACTGAAGAAAGTATATGCTTTTGATGGTAAAGGGAAGAAACAATCCCCACAACTTCAAATTGAGCTTGAAGAAAAGCTAGAGAATTCTCAAAAGCATTTCATTTTTGCACTCCAAAAGAATTAGTAGTTAGAGGGGCCTGGTTCGTGTAAGCAAAGAACTCAAAAAATCCCTTCTGTGGACTTCATCCTCATAAATCCATCTGAATGTAACTGGTTAAGGAGATAATAATGATAAGGGCCTTAAGTTTCAGAGAAAAAATGATTCATCTGGGTCACAAGTCAAGGATGATCAAACTGTCCAAAAAAAACATATAAATCCTTGTGCACTCATTGTTGAAAAGATAGACACCTAAAAGAAGTTTGTCTAAGCTAGATCAGAGAAACAATAATTAATAAAGGACATATCTAGAAGTGGAGTATCTGTCCAAAATGTGTAAGACCTTTAAAAAATATATAGAAGACCACACTACCAAAATGGAGGAAGAAAGATCTAATTAGACCTCCGTCCTACTATTGGGAACTCAAATTCAAATGGGTTGCCAAGTCTAACAAATGATTGTAAAGGAAGAAGGGAGAAAAGGTTTGCAATCAGAAAAATCTTATTATTATGTAATTGCTCAAGGATATGAATGAAAGGTCTGATTCTACTCTCTTTCCTGAGACACTTCAAAGTGAAGGTGTCTTATGTGAATAGGTTAAAAACGGTCAAAATTTGCATGCTTCTAATGGGAATAGTCAAGTGCCTAATAATGTATAACAAAATAATGAAGGATGATTTAAGATCTTAATTATAAACATTAGCTCAAATAGAAGAATTCTAAGAAGTTTCTAGTCAATAATTCAAAGGGACCTAGTCCTAGTGGAATTTATCTTAAAGGATCAAACTTGAAGTACATATCCTCTTATCTCCCTGGATATTTAAACTTTACATCTGGAGGGAAGAGTGTAAACAAGATCATAAGTCTGTAATCTCATGGCTCTTTCATCATTCCTATCCCAAGAATACGCTCATAATGATGTGAAAGTTGTTGGCAAGTTTAAAGCAATGCAGAAGGAACTCTGGACATTTGAAGAACTCCAAGTCTAGGACCTGATCCTCAAAACTATTTCCAGAACAAGTCATGGTATGATGTGGTGTAATAAATCTAACAAGATGATGCTGAGATTGATTAGAGAAGCCTGACCTACTATCATCTGAATCCGTGTCTCTTCACAAAATTTGTCTATGTTCAGGTGGCAGGTATCCTTGGTTAATTAAGAACGTGTTGGTCAAAGTTAGTCCCATGCATTTGCAGGTATATACCCATGGGAACAACTTTGGAGGTGAACAGATGTGACAAGCACAAAGTTGAGAATTCACTCAAACTAGAGAGGGACCTGGTCCCATCTCTAAGGTTAGTATCTTGTATGTGCAAATTTTATCTGTTCTGTCAGGAAAGAGACACATACTCCTTGTCCCTATGTCTGAAAAAAAGTTGTCCTATTCTAAAAAAGAAAGGTAAGTCTTCTAAACATAGAAATTGATCATATCTTGTTCCCCTAGAAAACCCTTCATGGTGCTCATTATTCATTCAATCTTGCTGCACCCACTCCTTCTCTCATTAAAAAGAAAAATCCAAAATCCAAACAGCTATTCTAAGAAAAGTACCTTCTTGATAGCTGTTGATCTTTCAATTTCCTATCCTTCAAAGGATTCTAAGATTAGCATTGTGAAAAATCCCTTCCAAACCTTCCTGAAAAACATCCTTATTCTCCTACTCTTACAAAACTTAAATTTTTCATTACTTAACCTGTTGATGAAGAATCATCCTTGAATCCTCAAAATTATTCTGATGAAGTTATGATGGATGAAACTTGGGTTGCTCAAAATCTAATTTCGTTGTCAATCAGACTAGGAAAGAGCATAGTTAATTACAATAAAAACAATGTCAGTAAAACAACAAGAATTTCTTGAAAATGGTTTGGAAGTTTTACTGAAAAGTAGTCTACTATTAAGGAACCTGGTCCCAAGATGATAAAAGTAGCTAAAAGAGAATCTGAGACCACTTATACTAAAAAAAAGAATGTGGAGAAAAGTGAGGTTGTATCTAAGGAAGTTAGAAATAGGTTCTTAAAAAATCAAAAGGTTTTAACTGAAAGGATTTTTTATTCAAAAATGCTAACAGAACATGGTATGGTGGAATTAGTTGAGATGGTTAAACATCAAGGTTGGATGTATCTCATGGAAGGACCTATTCCCACAATTTTTAATGAGATAGTTAGGGAATTCTATTTCAATTTGGAATTCTTAGAAGAGAGATAGATCTGACTGCATTGGTCCAAGAAAAGAAAATAAAGTTTAATGAGGAAACATTGGGAGGAATTTTTTAAGTTCCTATATATGGGTGAGAACTATTTCCAAGTATCTACCTTTAATAGAATTCTTAGAAAATGCATCCAAGGTTAAAGAAAAATCTGTGGCTGCAGTAAATATGAAATCACTTAAGAGTGAGTTTCAGTTGGTCTTTGATATTGTAAAGAAGATGATTTTTCCTAGATCACAAAAGAAAAGCATGGCCTCAACCACTAATCTGTATGTAATGAAATGCCTGAGTAGCTTTGAATTCATTAATTTACCTACATTGATGATAGAAAACATTCACAAAATGGTTCTTACAATGAATGGAAAACATGGAATACCTTATGGATATTGGTTGAACAAGGTATTCAACC
Source organism: Capsicum pubescens (assembly GCA_030864215.1). Taxonomy (NCBI): domain Eukaryota; kingdom Viridiplantae; phylum Streptophyta; class Magnoliopsida; order Solanales; family Solanaceae; genus Capsicum; species Capsicum pubescens. The sequence goes on along the minus strand of CM061540.1, from coordinate 224,479,986 downwards.
AATTTGGTATTGTCTGTAAAAATGGAACCCAAGGGACTATTCTTCAAATGCTTGGCATGAAGACATTAATCAAAGCTGAATATGCTCAATTAGGTTGAATTTCACAAAAGGAGTTCAAAAAGGAAATATAGGAACTGAAGTTAAACTTGGCTGCCAAGGATGAAGAAATTAGCAAGCTCTAGTTGACAATTTAGAATCTCTCTAAAAAAGTGCATCTGACTCTAAAATACTTAGAATTGAGAATGTGAACTGAACAAGAAAATGTCAATCTTAATTGATGAGGTCATTAGCCTGAATACATAGATAAGGCATCTCAACAACAACCTGAACCTACTCCTTCAAAATGGTTTTCCCAGTCGTTCACTTGTTAATCCTTCCTAATTCCTGTGTCTTTCTCCCTAATAACATTCAATTTATGCACTTCCATGATATGTATCATCTACTTATGAATGAATCTTTTTTGTGTGTTACATTTGTTACCTTTAAATTGTAAAGTTATTGTTTATCTTAGCGTTGCCCCAATGGCCATGAGTTAACTAATTTGATTTATTTTACTGTACTCACTTTTCAATTATGCAAAAAGGGAGAATACTAAGTTTATATAGTAGGAACTAGGTACCAGATGAATTGAGTTGCAAATTTTAATGGCATGCTGATAGGGGCAAGTAAGTGACTTGCTAACTAGATTAATGAAAGAAGTCATGTTGACATAGGGAAGTATGAAAATACACTTAATAAAGGTTCATGATGATAGGGTAAAACAAGAACATAAGTATTTTTTCTATAAATGACATCAAGGGTCCAAGTCACTCTGGTTCATGATGGCAGAAGATATTGATAGGGGAATCATTCATCTTCAGAGTGGTAATCATACTGATTAAATATGATGGATGTTCTCAAAGTTGTATGGTTAGTTTGTCATCATCAAAATAAGGGAAACTTTTTATATGTAGTTCTGATGATAAGCAACTAACTTTAAGGGACCAGGTCCTTAGATATCTATGGTACAGTATAGCTGGCACGCGTGTCTCCTCAGTTTAGTCCACTCTAGTATAAAATTATAGGTGATGCTTGTACTGAATAGGACAACTAGTGTAATGATATTTTAACCCTAATCATCATTTAGCAATAAGACAAAAAAAAGCTTCTTCATCAAATAGTTTTTGCACAAATCTAAAGAGTGAAGAGAGGTTTAAAAAGGTTCATTTCAAGATTGCTCAAACAATGATCATGTTCTTATCATTATAGTACGCTTAAAGAGAGAGTAATTTTTCTTGAGTTCTGAAATTATAATTGACTTCTCATGCTATAAGAGTAGTGTTTACTTGTGTTGAGAGAAGTGCTTAGGTAGAGTTGCCAAATATTGTTGGTGGTTATATTTAACCAGGTTTTAAGTGTCCTTGGAAAAGTTTCCATCTTGAGCTTGTACTAGAGTTCTTTTGAGTGAAAGGAGCTAAAATTTAAGCTTAAATTGAGTCTGTAATTAAGAGGTTGATTATAGTGAATTTTGTTGGTGCTTGTGAGCTCAAGCCATGGTTTTCATACCTTGAGAAGGGATTTCTACATTAAATTTAGTGTGTTGTTATTTTCCTACATAACCTTTGGTTTTCCTATACTTTAGTGTTAGATTGCCTGTGATTGACTTTTAGGACCTGGTCCCTCACTGTGTGGTGCAATACCCAAGGGTTCCAACAGGGTTCAAAGAGAAGAGATAGGGGTACTTGGTCATCATATCTTCTTTTGTTTCCCAATTAGATCCCTCAACTAATTGGTTTCTCCATAGAACCTTTACTAAACCAACCTCTTTGTTCCTCAGCCTAGGAATCTGACGATCAAGAGTCTCAATGGGGACCTCTTCATTTGAGAGATTACCTTTCACACCAATTATTCCTAAAGGGACTACTGATGTTGGGTCACCATGGAAGTTCTTCAACAAGGAGACATGGAATACAGGGTGCACTGATGCCAACTCTGCAGGTAACTCCAACTCATAGGCTACCTTCCCATACTGGCTTAAAATATTATATGGACCAACATTATGAGGGCTGAGATTTAATTTTACCAAACCTCTTCACCCCTTTCATGGGTAAAATTTTTAAATAGATGAGGTCACCAACTTTAAACTCAAGCTCCCTTCTACTCATATCTACATAGGATTTCTGACAACTTTGGGAAATTTTTAGCCTTTCTCTAATCAACTGAAACTTGTCCATCATCTCATGTAAAAAATCTTCCCCTATGAACGTATCTTCATGATGTTCTTTATAAATATAGCACTTTCAACACTTAAAACTATGAAAATACTCATGTTTCTTAGGTTGTTTTATTAGATATGATGTGTTGTGGGTATATTTTGCTAGAAACTATGTTTTGGATGCAAAGTTCAAGAAAAAGATTAAAAATTGAGTTTTTGGTTTCTTAGTTGATCATTTTAGGTGTTCATGACACTTTTAGGATGTGCGTGATCAAAGCATATGTTGAAACTTAAAGTTTGGAAGCTTGGTTAAAAGATTTGGAAGGCCTGACACTTACCCGTGTCTACATGTGGAAGATATTTAGCATATGTGGTCTATAGGTGACTAAGGTAAGTACCAAAACTGAAGATCTGGAGAGTGAAAGATCTAAATAGGAATTTCCACCACTTACATAAGTCAGCATGCAGACAACATGTAGCACATGTCCACCGCATATGGGTAATGTAAGTACTAGAAGTCCAAAGCCCATAGAGTAGACAACTGTAGGAATTTTTTGGTAGTTATCCATGTCTACATATTTCCAGGGTCAGGCAGCAGTGGCACCTGCGCCCAAGGCCAAGCCACGTATAGACACAGGTAAGTGTCCACTGACCCTTTTTTTCCAATTTCATATTGGCTTTGACTTTAAGGTTTCCTCGTGTACTATAAATAACCTTTATATGTATTTTAGTAGAAGAAAACACTCTTGATACTAACAAACATATTTTGATTCTTAGATCCAATTTTGGTCTTGGAAATGTCTTGTACTAATTTTGGTTTCCCAATTCAGTTAAAGTTTTGGTTTTTTCGTTGTGATTTTTGTGATTACATCTTATGCTTTCAATTATGAAAGTTTTTGATTCTATCACAAGCATGTATAACTAAAACACCTTAGCTTGGGTTATGGAAACCCTGACAAATTGATGAAGTAGGAGAAGGGCTACATTTTTTTGAACCGTTACCCACCCATGCATTGTATTATCTTCACTTTAGTAGCTATCTCAGTGATTGCAAATGTTAGGACCCCTCCTATATTATTGTTGATTACTCCAAAAGAGGAATAGTGACTAGGAAAAGTTAATTACAATAGTAATTTGAAGTTTAATTGTCCATCCATGCTACTAGGTATTATATAACTAAGATGGTTAGCTGTCATCTAATAACTAGAGACTCAAAAAGCAATAGTTAACTGCGATCTAGGTTTAGGGTTTTTAAGGTGACATCCTAAGACTTAAAAGATAAAGGGTAAAATCTGTTTTCTAGTCCAGAAAATGGTTGGTGGTACATAACTTATCAAATTCTGTATGCCAGGTATCAGGTTGGTTTAGTAAAGAACGATAAGCCTACGGAGTTAAGAATCCAGAGGGAAAACAATACTATTGTTTACCAATAATTGATTGCAACCAAAGTTAATATTCACTACTTGTTCAATATTGATATTACAAACCCCTATTTACTTTTCTAGTTTTATGATTATAATAGCTGAAAGAGATAATTCTACGTATTCCCTTGGGATTTGACCCCAACCTTTGTTGGGTTACTATATTTGACAGTGACTGCATAATCTTCAAATTGAAGGTATAGCTTGGGCGTTATCAAAATTTTTCCATGTTGTTGGGGAACCTGGTGTTGAGTTGTGAATTGAGGTTGTCGCAATTTTTTGGTATTTTTTATTTTATTCTTAGTAGGTATATGCCGGTGTATGCCTAACATAGAGTTTAGAGGAAGTCCCTTACTCCTAGTGAGTCTGAATCCATAGATAATCCTACTAACACCTAATAGGATGATGGAATCGAAAAGAGATGATATTTTTGAAGGGGTTCTTGATGCTGTGCCTTCCCTTCTTTCTGAAGGAGTACAGGAAATTATTGACTAATAAAAAGAAGTGTTTTTAGAACATGCTAATAATTAAAAGAGGGAAGGGTATGCTCACTGGATAGATAGGGAGGTAGAGTTAGCCGTGCCGAGATAGAAAGCAGACCTACGAGCATTACTTGGTGGTAATCAGAACAAAGCTAGACGTGGTTGTGCTCAAGTGATCCCAATGTACTAATATTTTCTTCCATATGACGATTATGAAGAGGATCTAAGGTATGTTGAGTTGACAGAGACTAGATACATTATTCCTTTTGTTTTACCCATAGGCATTAAGTTTGACATAACGAGCGCAATTATTCAGTTCTTAAATCTGAAGGGTGTATTTGCGGGTTTGCCTACAACTGATGCAATTATGAACCTTACAAATTTCATTGGGATATGAAGTTTGTATTCAAATTCATGCGTAAATTAGAAGGCACGTAGACTGAGGTTGTTTCCTTTCTCACATACATGAGAAGTATCTTTATGGCTAGGGGAACTTCCAAGAGTATCTATCACTACATTGAATGAGTTGTGTAGGTAATTCTTGAACAAGTTCTTTCTTCCATCTAGGATGTTGAAAAATAAGGACGAGATTTATAATTTAAGGTAAATACAATTAAAATCAATATACGAGGATTGGTTCAGGTTCAAGAAGAAGCTGAGTATGGTGCCCAACCATCATATTTTAGGGATGAGCTTATTGGATATATTTTATAGAGTCCGGACCATCAGTTCCAGAGCCATGGTAGACACCATCTCTTAAGGTGCCTTTATGAGACTATGACAGGAGGTAGCTTTTGATATGCTAGATCAAATATCATTAACAAACCGAGGGTGAAATATTTAGGAGGCTGAGAGGGGATCTAGTACGTATGCTATTAGTGCCTCTTGCGACCAAAAAGTAGTGATGATTTAGTGGCGCAAGAAATCGTACTATTGCAAACCAATATTTTGTTACTAGCAAAGTAGTTTACAAAGCAGTTTCTGATAAAGTGAACACAGTAAGAGCACTAGGTTCAACTTCCAAATCTTATGAGTCTGAAATAGAGAACAAAAAAAATCATCTGGATCTTCAGTTGGTAGGTTTCTGAGCCCTAGGGAAAGAAATCCAAGGTTAAAACTATTATGACAAATATAAAGATCATAGTAGAGAGCGAGATAGTGACAGTAGAATTAAGGATGACTATAGAGAGAAAGGAGATAGGTATAGTCTACCTAGCAGACAAGATATAAAATCAAGAATGGAAGAGATGTTGACTAAGCTGGTAAAGGGTCAAGAAAATCAGGAGAATAGCCATAAGAAAATCAAGGCTGATATTTTGGGGTTGATGTAGAAGGTTGAATCTCATGCCACTGCTATTAATTAGTTGGAAGAACAATTCAGGCAGATGTCAGCAACACTAAACTAGAGGCAACCAGGTACCCTTTTTAGCAATACTGTGCAAAATTAAAAAAATAATGGTCATGTTCTTGACATTACCACAATGAGTGGTATGAATATGGTGGATCCCCCATCACCTACTTTAGAAGTGCCAAGGTATGATAATGTTGTTATTGATGATACACCTATTGTGTAGTCAGTAAAGGCAATAAGTGCTGATGGTAATATTTGTATGGACATAGGTAAGTGTCTGGTCATTGATCAAGAAACAAGATAAATTCTAAGACAACCTCACCTTTCCCTCATAGATAGCAGTAGAAAAGAGTTGAAGGTAAGTTTAAGCGATTCATTGAGATATTGAAAGAGATAAGCTTAAACATAACTCTTCTAATGGCATTGGAGAAGATTCTTGGATATGCCAAGTTTATAAAGAAATTGGTTATAAAGAATAAAATAGGGTTAATTGAGGATGTTGATTGGTTGCACCACTGTAGAATTCACGACAAGGTCTCTGTCCCAAAAAAATGGTGATACTAGAGCATTTACTATATCATGCACTATTTGGTCATCCCGGTTTGCCAATGCCTTATGTGAGTTAGGAACCAACATAAATTTGATTTTGTTGGATATATTCAAGCCAATGGGCTTGATCCCTCCTAAGCCGACTGTAATGCGATTGCTGATGGCTGACCACACTTTAAGAAAACCATTAGGTATCTCTTCTGATATGATTGTGAGAGTTGATAACTTTATATTTCTAGCTGAGTTTGTCATTCTATACTATGAGGTTCACACTGAGATGCACATCATATTTTAGAGACCATTTATGGCCATAGGTTGAATGATGGTTGACATAGAGAAGTGAGAGATGAAGTTCAAAGTCAACAGTGAGGAGGCTATGTTCAACATCCTAAAAATAATGAAGCAGCCGTCTGGCATGAGGGTGGTGTTGGTTATAGACTATATTGATAACCTAGGAGGATATTCTTATTGGTATCTTGATGAATTCTGAGTAATCATGGTACCCACGCCATGTCGTGATATTAAATCTAACGCTGGGTAGGAGGCAAGTCAGTATTTTAGTGTTCTTTATAGATTCTGGATTTACCCAGAATACGTTAGGATTACGACATTCAAAACTTTCTAAGTAAGGGTACTTTGTGACAAACCTATCAAGGTTACAAGACTCAATTAGGCCAGGTAATATTGAGCGATAATTGAAAAAAAGAAATTTTGAGGATAATAATGGAATGTTCTGTACTTTGACACATAATCATACTTATTGAGCTGTAAATCAAGTTACGAAACCATAAGTAGCTGGGTAAACACTAAAATTCAAAGTCCAAGAAGTAAAATGTTAGGCCATAAAAGTAGGTACCCATGCGCCCAGCACATGCGGACCGCAGTTCGTATATGGGCCCATAGGGAGGCCGCATGTGGCTCGTTTGTTAGGCAAAATTTTAATCAAAATTTCTAGCCCACCAATGCTTATTTAAGACCTAATTTTCCCCCTCACTATTTAAACATATTTTTCCTTATTCTAATCCTTAAAATCTTATGTTTTCAATTTAAATCCAAACTTCCCCCTCAAAGCATAAAGTAATCCTGCACTTAGAAAAAGGCTAAATTGAAACTTATTTGGGGAACCAAATTATTCCATCACACTAAATACAAGCTCAATTTATGGTTTTATGGTATTTCTTATTAGTTCACTTTCAGATTCTCAAAAAAAAGGTAACTTTCTCGGGTCAAAATAGTTATGTTTTGATCTAAGTAGTAAACAAGAAAGTTGATATGTTTATTTCCATGAGAACTATATAGAAATAAACATTCTTGTGTGTAGGAGCCTTGAAATAGCCAAAAATATATATGTAGGGATTTTTTTGAATTAAATTCTAATGCTAGGCCTGAATGGAAGCTGAACTTGAACAAGTAGAGGAATACCAAAAGTTGGGCATGTTTGTTTGCATTGAAAATAGATATTCTTGATATATGTGTGAACATTGTACTTATTGGGACTTCAAATAAGTCATAATGGTGTGAAAATTAAGGAAAAATTCAAACTTTTGAATTTTGAGTTTTTCCTCAACCTTTGCAATCCCTCATTTTTGTTGGTAACTAATGACAAGTTTTTCAGGTACAGATGGCACCAAAAGTAGCTAAAAAGTAAGTTGATACATAAAGGAGATGGAATGAGTCCCCCAAATCCAATCGTTTGGTGGAGGAGCACCCAATTATACAACTTAGAGAAGCTATAGGTAGGGTGACATACAAAGTTACTAGAGGATAGGTATTCCAAGTAGCTTAGACTATTAGGCATGATGGGATAGCCGCAGCCTGAGCACTCATAGTAGGGAAGAAGTACTTCTATCGCATAGGTCTCAAGCTGAGGCTATTCAAGTTGTCCAGGCTGCCCAGGCAGTTATAGCTAGACTAAGGATGAAGTCAACATGGAGAACACCTCCACACTCTCCTTCGTTGAGTGATGATGATAATGAGGATGAGTCAGATTTTGAGACATCTTTATAGGGTATAGCTCAGAAACCGAGTCTGAGGTAGGGTTCCATGACTTATCCGAGGTTGCAGAGCAAGAGGATCCATCAGTGGTACCACAACTCATGCACAACCTCTAGGTGTACCTCAGTCTTATGAGGGTACAAAGCAGACTTTCCATGAGGTGACCATTACAGATGAGGAGGCACCATCACAGTAGGGATAGAGTTTTGCGTCCCCCACACATTCCTTGAATACACCTCTTAACGAGGATAACCTGAGGTGGTATGTAGAGGGAATGTGGATGATATATGATATAGACAGTTTTATCTCAGTGAACGGTAGGCCTATGAGGATTATTTCTAAGGTGTGAAAGATTGATCTATCTAGGATGAGTAGAGTACCATTATTGTAGGCTTTCTTTAACCGCTATCAGTTGGAGTAGATGACTAGACCAGTCAATTCTTACCACTCAGCTTTGGTATGAGAGTTTTATACATCATATTCTACCGTAGTAGTTCTTATGATGTATATATTTCCAGTCCTGATGAGATATTTGGAGCATCCACAACTTGAGTAGACCCTTGCAAGAGGGGTCAAGGATGATCTTTTAGCAGAGACTATCCGCAGGGTTATTTTTGGTACAAACTATATCACTCCCGCATTTGTAATATAGTATGACTACAAATTGAGTGTCTCATGGGATGGACATATCATGAGGGAGATAGGTCATAGATATGAGAGAGTTTAAATGTCTAGGTGGATAGCCAACTATATTTCACCATTGGGTAATGAGACCCCATGGATTGAGGGACATAGTATGATAAAGAAGGCCTCATTGATGTTTGTTTCAAATTTTTGGTGGTTGATCATCAGATATCAAATGTTTTTAACTAATCCAAATAATTTATTGACTTGAGAAGGAGCCACCTTGATTGCTAGTATAAAGTCTGGGTATGCTATTGAATTTGCATCCATCCTCTGGTATGAGTTCATATAGAGCCTTTCGAGAGGCGATGAATTTTCCATTCTTGTTCCTTTTTCAAAGATTGTGTGATGAGGTGGTGTACAAAAGATAAAAGGGAGTCGATAAAAGAGTACTTGTGATAGACACTACATAAATGAAGACTCTGAAGGATCTAGAATGCTTGGCCCTTCTCACAAGACCTAATTGCCCTGCTGCAGTACCTCGGGTCTAGCCTGATATACCTTTAGTTTCCACAGAGCCTAGCGATTTGTATGGAAGTGATATGGGAGTTATTTTTTATCTTGAGATGGAGGACTAGAGAGAGGCCACAGATTTAAGTACTCTGGGTGAGGGGACACCATTCACTTTTTCATCTGCCCCAACTCCAGTTTAGAGCTAGTTGGTGCTTATTCATTGCCCCTTACCTGTCCACTACAGTTGCTTCTACAGATATGAATTTTATATCTCATGAGTTCTTGTAGAGCCTAGTGGACAGTCAGAGAGTCACTGATCCGCAGTTACATATTGTCGAGAACAAAATGGCTACTCTATATGGACAGAAATTGATTATATCTTGTTCCCCCAGAAAACCCTTCATGGTGCTCATTATTTATTCAATCTTGCTGCACCTACTCCTTCTCTCATCAATAAGAAAAATCTAAAATCCAAATAGACCTTCTAAGAAAAGTGCCTTCTTGATGGCTGTAGCTCTCCCAATTTCCTGTCCTCCAAAGGATTGTAAGCTTAACATTATGAAAAATACCTTCCCAAACCTTCCTGAAAAACATCCTTATTCTCCTACTCTTCCAAAGCTTAACTTCTTCATTACTTAACCTATTGATGAAGATTGATCCCCAAATCCTAAAAATTATTCTGATGAAGTTATGATGGATGAAACATGGGTTCCTCAAAATCTCATTTTATTGTCAATCAGACCAGGAAAGGGTATATTTGATTAAAAGAAAAACTATGTCAGTAAACAACAAAAATTTCTTGAAAATGGTTTGGAAGTTTTACTGAAAAGCAGCTGACAATTGAGGAACCTGGTCCTAAAATGAGAAAATTAGCTAAAAGAGAATTTGCGACCACTTATACTAAAAGAAAGAATGTGGAGCAAAGTGAGGTTGTATCTAAGTAAGTTGGAAACAGGTTCTTAAAGAACCAAAAGGTTTTAACTGGAAGGATTTTTTATTCAAATATGCTAACAGAACATGGTATGGTGGAATTAGTTGAGATGGTTAAACATCAAGGTTGAATGTATCTCATGGAAGGACCTATTCCCACTATTTTTAATGAGATAGTAAGGGAATTCTATTTTACTTTGGAATTCTTAGAAGAGGGATGAATCTGACTGTATAGGTCCAATAAAAGAAAATAAAGTTTAATGAGGAAACACTGGGAGGAATTTTTTAAGTTCCTATATATGGGTGAGAACTATTTCCAAGAAGCTACCTTTAATAAAATTCTTAGCAAATGCATCCAAGATCAAAGGAAAATCTGTGGCTGAAGTAAATATGAAGTCACTCAAGAGTGAGTTTCAATTGGTCTTTGACTTTGTAAATAAGATGATTTTGCCTAGATCACAAAAGAAAAGCATGGCCTCAGCCACTGATATATATGTAATAAAATGTCTGAGTATCTTTGAATTTATTAATCTACTTGTATTGATGATAGAAAACATTCACAAAGTGGTTCGTAGAAAGAATGGAAAACATGGAATGCCTTATGTATATTGGTTGAACAAGGTATTCAACCAATTTGGTATAGTCTGTAAAAATGGAAGCCAATGGAATGTTCTTCAAATGCTTGGCATGAAGAAGTTAGTCCAAGATGAATATGCTCAATTAGGTAGAATTTCGCAAAAAGGAGTTCAATAATGAAATATAGGAACTGAAGTTCAACTTGGCTGCCAAGAATAAAGAAATTAGCAAGCTCTAGGTGACAATTCAGAATCTCTATGAAATAAGCGCATGTGACTGTAAAATGCTTAGAACTGAGAATGTGAACTGAACATGATCATGTCAATCTTAATTGATGAGGTCATTAGCCTGAATACATAGATAAGGCATCTCAACAAAAACCTGACCCTACTCCTTCAAAATATTTTTCCCCATCGTTTACTTGTTAATCCTTCCTAATTTCTGTGTCTTTTTCCCTAATAACATTCAATTTATGCACTTCCATGATACTCATCATCTACTTATGAATGAATCTTTTTTTATGTGTTACATTTGTTACCATTAAATTGAAAAGTTATTCATTATCTTAGCGTTGCCCCAATGGCCATGAGTTAACTGATTTGATTTATTTTACTATACTCACTTTTCAATTATGCAAAAAGGGGGAATACATAATTTATATAGTAGGTACTAGGTACCAGGTGAATTGAGTTGCAGATTTTAATGGCATCTTGATAATGGAAAATAAGTGATGTGCTGAATAGATAAATGAAACAAGTCATATTGACATAGGGAAGTATGAAAATACACTTAATAAAGGTTCATCATGATAGGGTAAAGCAAGAACATAAGTATTTTTTTCTATAAATGACAGCAAGGGTCCAAGTTTCTATAGTACATGATAGAGGAAGATGTTGATAGGGGAAACATTCATCTTCTGAGTGGTAATCATACTGATTAAATATGATGGATGTGCTCAAAGTTGTATGGTTGGTTTGTCATAATAAAAAAGAGGGAAAATTGTTATATATAGTTCTGATGATAAGCAACTAACTTTAAGGGACCAGGTCGTTGGATGTGTATGGTACAGTATAGCTGGCATGCGTGTCTACACAGTTTAGTCCACTTGAGTAATAAAATTATAGGTGATGCTTGTACTGAATAGGACAACTAGTGTAAAGATATTTTAACCCTAATAATCATTCAGCTATAAGAAGAAAAAAAAGCTTTTTCATCAAATAATTTTTGCTCAAATCTAAAGAGTGAAGAGAGGTAGAAAAAACTACATTTCAAGATTGCTCAAGCATTGATCATGTTCTTATCATTATAGTATGCTTCAAAAGTGAGTAATTTTTCTCTATTTCTGATATTGTAGTTGACTTCTCATGCTATAAGAGTAATGTTTACTTGTGTTGAGAGAAGTTCTTAGGTAGAGTTACCAAAGCTTGTTGCTGGTTAGATTTAACCAGGTTTTATGTGTCATTGGAAGAGTTGCGAACATGAGCTTGTACTAAAGTTATTATGAGTGAAAGGAGCCTAAATTTAGGCTTAAATCGAGTCTGTAATTAAAAGGTTGATTATAGTGGATTTTGTTGGTGCTTGTGAGCTCAAGCCATGGTTTTCCTACCTTGAGCAGGGGTTTCTACATTAAATTTAGTGTGTTGTTATTTTTCTACATAGACTTTAGTTTTCCTATACTTTTGTCTTTAATTGATTGTGATTGACTTTGAGGACCTGATCCCTAACTGTGTGGTGAAACACCCAAGGCATCCAACAGGGTTTAAAGAGAAAAAATGGGGGTACTTGGTCATCATATCTTATTCTTCTTCCCAAGTAGCTCCCTATACTAATTTGTTTCTCTATAGAACCTTTACTAAACCAACTTCTTTGTTCCTTAGCCTAGGAATCTGACGATTAAGGGTCTCAATGGGGACCTCTTCATTTGAGAGATTACCTTCCACACCAATCATTCTTAAAGAGACTACTGATGCTGGGTCACCATGGAAGTTCTTCAACAAGGAGACATGGAATACTGGGTACACTGATGCCAACTTTGCAGGTATCTCCAACTCATAGGCTACCTTCCCATACTGGCTTAAAATATTATATGGACCAACATTACGAGGGATGAGATTTCCTTTTACCAAACCTCTTCACCCCTTTCATGGGTAAGATTTTTAAATAGATGAGGTCACCAACATTAAACTCAAGCTCCATTCTACTCACATCTACATAGGATTTCTGACAGCTTTGGCCAAGTTTTAGCCTTTTCCTAATCAACTGAACCTTTTCCATCACCTCATGCACAAAATTTGGCCCTATGAAAGCAGCTTCATGATGTTTTTTATAAGTATAGCACTTTCAACACTTAAAACTATGAAAATATTCATGTTTCTTAGGTTGTTTTATTAGATATGATGTGTTTTGGGTATATTTTGCTGGAAATGAGGTTTTGGATGCAAAGTTCAATAAAAAGATTAAAAATTGAGTTTTTGGCTTCTTAGTTGATCATTTTAGGTGTTCATGACACTTTTCTAATGTAAGTGATCAAAGCATGTGTTGAAACTTAAAGTTTGGAATCTTGGTTAAAAGATTTGGAAGGACTGACACTTACTCGTGTCTACATGTGGAACACATATAGCACATGTAGTCTGTAGGTGACTAAGGTAAGTACCAAAATAGAAGATCTAGAGAGTGAAAATGCTAAATAGGAATTTCCACCACTTACCTAAGTCAACATACAGACAACATATAGCGAATGTGCACTGTATATGGGTAAGGTAAGTGCTAGTAGTCCAAATTCCATAGAGTAGACAACTGTAGGAATTTTTTTGGCAGTTATCCATGTCTACATGTTTCCAGGGTCAGGCAGCAGTGGCACATGCGCCCAAGGCCAAGACACGTATAGACATAGGTAAGTATCCACCGGCCATTTTTTGTCCATTTTCATCTTGTCTTTGATTTTTAGGTTTCCTCGTGTATTATAAATACCTTATGTTTGTTTTAGTAGAAGAAAACACTCTTGATACTTACAAACATATTTTGATTCTGAGATCCAATTTTGGTCTTGGAAATGTCTTGTACTGACTTTGGTTTCCCAATTCAGTTAAATTTTTGGTTTTTTAGTAGTGATTATTGTGATTACATCTTATGTTTTAAATTATGAAAGTTGTTGATTCTATCACAAGCATGAATAATTAAAAACCCTTAGCTTGGGTTATGGAAACCCAGAAAAATTGAAGAAGTAGGAGAAGGGCTACATTTGTTCTAAAACATTACCTACCCATACATTGTATTATCTTCACTTTAGTAGCTATCTCAGTTATTGCAAATGTTAGGACCCCTCCTAGATTATTGTTGATTACTCCAAAAGAGGATTAGTGACTAGGAAAAGTTAATTGCAATTGTAATTTGAAGTTTAATTGTCCATCCATTCTACTAGGTATTATCTAACTAAGATGGTTAGCTATCATCTAATAACTAGAGACTCAAAAGGAAATAGTTAACTGGGATCTAGGATTAGGGTTAGTAAGGTGACATCTTAAAACTTAAAAGATAAAGGGTAAAATCTGTTTGCTAGTCCAAATGATGGCTGGTGGTACATATTTCATCAAATTCGGTATGCAAGGTATCAGATTGGTTCAATAAAGCACGATAAGACTACGGAGTTAAGAAGCCAGGGGGAACACGATACTAGTGTTCACCGATAATTGATTGCAACCAAAGTTAATATTCACTTCTTGTTCAATATTGATATTAGAAACCCCTATTTACTTTTCCAGTTTTACCCAATCATTATAACAGCTGAAAGCCACAACTCCATGTATTCCCTTGGGATTTGACCCCAACCTTTGTTGGGTTACTATATTTGACAGTGATTGCATAATCTTCAAATTGAAGGTATAGCTTGGGCGTTATTAAAATTTTGCCCTGTTTCTAGGAAACATGGTGTTGAGTTGTGAATTGAGGTTATTGTAGTTTTTTGGTATTTTTTATTTTATTCTTAGTTGGTATATGCTGGTGTATGCCTAACACATAGAGTAGAGGTAGTAATTTTCTCCTAGTGAATCTGAATCCATAGAGAATCCGACTAACACCTAATAGGATGATGGAATAAAAAAGAGATGATGTTCCTAAAGCGGTTCTTGATGATATTCCTCCCCTTCTTTCAGAAGATGTACATGACATTATTGACTAATAGATAGGAGTGTTGTTAGCACACGCTACTAATTAGTGGAGATAAAGAGATGATCAATGGATATATATGGAGGTAGAGTTAGCCGTGTAGAGATAGGAAGCAGACCTACGAGCAACACTTGGTGGTAATCAGAACAAAGCTAGACGTGGTTGTGCTCAAGTTATCCTAACATACCAATATTTGATTCTATATGACGATCATGTAGAGGATATGAGGTATGTTTAGTCGACAAAGACTAGATATATTATTCCTTTTGTTTTACCCATAGGCATTAAGTTTGACATAACGAGTCCAATGATTCATTTCTTAAATCTGAAGGGTGTATTTACGGGTTTGCCTACAGTTGATGCAAATATGCAACTTACAAATTTCATTGGGATATAAAGTTTGTATTCAAATTCAGGGGTAACTTAGGAGGCGCGTAGACTGAGGTTGTTTCCTTTCTCACTTACATGAGTAGCATGTTTATGGCTAGGGGAACTTCCAAGAGGATCTATCACTACATTGAATGAGTTGAGTAGGAAATTCTAGAATAGGTTCTTTCCTCTATCCAGGATGTTGCAGCTTAAGGACGAGATTTATAATTTTAGGTAGCTGCAATTAAAATCCATATATGAGTATTGGTTCAGGTTTAAGAAGAAGCTGAGTATGGTGCCCAACCATTAGATTTTAGGGATGAGATTATTAGATATATTCTATAGAGCCCTGATCATTAGTTCCAGAGCCATGTTAGACACCATATCTAGAGGTACCTTTATGAGAATATCACAGGAGGTAGATTTTGATATGCTAGATTAAATCTTATTAATAAACCGAGGGTGAAAAATTTAGGAGGCTGAGAGGGGATCTAGTACGTATGCTATTAGTGCTTCTTGCGACATAAAAGTATTGATGATTTAGTTGTGTAAGAAATAACACTATTACAAACCAATGTTTGGTTACTAGTAAAGCAGTTTCCAGAGCAGGTTCTGATAAAGTGAACACAGTAAGACCACTAGGTTCAACTTCCATATCTTATGAGTCAAAATTAGAGGAGGAAACAAATTATCTGGATCTTCTGTTGGTATGTTTATGAGCCCTAGGGCAAGGAACCTAAGGTCGAAATTATTATGAAAAATATAGAAATCATAGTAGGGAGAGAGATAGTATCTGTAGAAAGAAGGATGACTATAGAGAAAAGAAAGATAGGTACAGTTTGCCTAGCAGACAAGATATAAAATCTAGAATGGAAGAGATGTTGACTAAGCTGGTAAAGAGTCAAGAAAATCAGGAGAATAGCCATAAGGAACTCAAGAATGACATTTTGGGGTTGACATAAAAGTTTGAATCTCATGCCACTGCTATTAAGTAGTTGGAACAATAATTTAGGCAGATGTCAGCAACACTGAACTAGAGGCAACCAGGTACCCTTTTGAGTAATACTGTGCAAAATTCAAAAAATAATGGTCATGTTCTTGACATTACCACAACGAGTGGTATGAATATGGTGGATCCACCATCACCTACTGCAGAAGCGCCAAGGCGTGATAATGTTATTGTTGATGATACACCTATTGTATAGTCCGAAAAGACAACAAGTGGTGATGGTAAAGGTTGTAAGGACAAAGGTAAGTGTCTGGTCATTGATCAAAAAACAAGATAAATTCTAAGGTAACCCTACCTTTCCCTCAGAGATTGCATCAGAAGAGAGTTGAAGGTATGTTTAAGCAATTCATTAAGGTATTGAAGGAGATAAGCTTAAACATACCTCTACTTGTGGAATTGGAGAAGATGCTTGGATATGCCAAGTTTATAAAGAAATTGGTTATAAAGAATAAAATGGGTGTAATTGAGGATGTTGACAGGTTGCACCACTGTAGTGCATTCACGACAAGGTGATCCTACAACATTCACTATATCATGCACTATTAGGTCATCCAGGTTTGCCAATGCCTTATATAATTTAGGAACAAACATAAATTTGATCTTGCTGGCTATATTCAAGCCACTGGTATTGAGCCCTTTGAGACGACTGTAATGTGATTGTTGATGGCTGACCGCACTATAAAAAAACCATTAGGCATCTCTTTTGATATGATTGTGAGAGTTGATAACTTCATATTTCAAGCTGAGTTTGTCATTCTGGACTGTGAGGTTGACACATAGATGTACATCATATTTGGGAGACCATTTATGGCCATAGGTAGAATGATGGTTGACATTGAGAAGTAAGAGATGACGTTCAAAGTCAACAATGAGAAGGCCATGTTCAACATCTAAAAAATAATGAAGCAGTCGTCCGACATGAGGGTGGTATTGGTAATAGAATACATTGATAACCTAGGACGATATTCTTATGGTTATCTTGATGAATTTTAAGTAATCATGGTACCCACGCTGTGTTGCAATGTTAAATCTAGTGCTTGGTGGGAGGCGACCCAGTATTTTAGTGTTCTTTATAGCTTGTGGATTTACCCAGAATATAGTAGGATTGAGACATTCAAAACATTCCAAGTAAGAGAACTTTGTAACAAACCCATCAAGGTCACAAGTCTCACTTAGTCTAGGTAATATTGAGCGATAATTGAAAAAAAGAATTTTTGAGGATAATAATGGAAAGTTCTGTACTTTGACACATAATCATACTTTTTGAGCTGTAAATCAAGTTATAAAACCATAAGTAGCTGGGTAAACACTAAAATACAAAGTACAGGAAGTAAAATGTTAGGCCACAAAATTAGGCACACATGCGCCCAGCACATGCGGACCGCAGTTGTATATGGGCCCACAGGGAGGCCGCATGTGGCTCATTTTTTAGGCCAAATTTAATTCAAAATTTTGAGCCCACCAATTATTATTTATGAACTAATTTTTTCCCTCAGAATTTAAATATATTTTGCCTTATTCAAACCCATTCTAATCCTTAAAATCTCATGTTTTCAATTTAAATTCAAACTTCCCCCTCAAAGCATAAAATAATCCCGCACTTAGAGAAAGGCTAAATTGAAACTTATTTGGGGTACAAAATTTTTCCGTCACACAAATACATGCTCAATTTATGGTTTCACTGTATTTCTTGTTAGTTCACTTTCAGATTCTCAAAGAAAAGGTAACTTTCTTGGGTCCAAATAGTTATTTTTTGATCTAAATAGTAAGAAAGCAAGTTGATATATTTATTTCCATAAAAAATATATAGAAATAAACATTATTGTTTGTAGGAGCCTTGAAATAGCCAAAAATCTATATGTAGGGCTTTTTTTTGAATTAAATTCTAAGGTTAGGCCTGAATGGAAGATGAACTTGAACAAGTAGAGGAATACCAAAAGTTGGGCATGTTTGTTTGCATTGAAAATAAATATTCTTGATATATGTGTGAAAATTTTACTTGTTGGGACTTCAAATAAGTCATAAGGGTGTGAAAATTAAGGAAAAATTAAAACTTTTTGAATTTTGAGTTTTTCTTCAACTTTTGCAATCCCTCATTTTTGTTGGAAACTAATCACTAGTTTTTCAGGTATAGATGGCACCAAAAGATGTTAAAAAGAAGTTTGATACATAAAGTAGATGGTATGATTCCCCCAAATCCAATGGTTTGGTGGAGGAGTACTCGATGGTACAACTTAGAGAAGCTATAGGTGGGGTGACACGCAAAGTTACTAGAGGATAGGTATGCCAAGTAAATTAGACTATTATTTAGGCATGATGAGATAACCGTGAACTGATCACTAACAGTGGGGAAGAAGGAATTCCATCGCCTAGGTCTCAAGCTGAGGCTATTCAGGTTGTCCAGGTAGCCCAGACAGTTCTAGCTAGACCAAGGATGAAGTCAGCATGGATAACACCTCCACACTCTTCTCCGTTGAGTGATAATAATAATGAGGATGAGTAAGATTTTGAGACATCTTCACAGGGTATAGCTCGGTACCCCCAGTCTGAGGTAGGGTCCCATGACTTATCTGAGGTTACAGAGAAAGAGAAGTTATCAGTGGTACCCTAGTCTAAGGAGGGTACCACAACTCATGCATAACCTCTAGGTATACCTCAGTATGATTAGGGTACAAAACATACTTTCGATGAGGTGACCATTATAGATGAGGAGGTACTTGCACAACAGGGATAGAGTTTTCCATCCCCCACACATGCCTTGAATACACCTCTTAACGAGGATAACCTGAGGTGGTATGTAGAGGGGATATGGATGATATATGATATAGACAGTTGTATCTAAGTGAACGGTAGTCCTATGAGGATTATTTTTGTGGTGCGCAAGATTGATATATCTAGGATGAGTAGAGTACCACTATTGTAGGCTTTCATTGACCGCTATTAGTTGGAGTAGATGACTAGACCACTCGATTCTTACCACTTAGCTTTGGTATAAGAGTTTTATAAATCATATTTTACCGCATTAGTTCTTATAATGTTTATGTTTCTAGTGCTGATGAGAGATTTGGAGAGGCCACAACTTGAGTAGACCCTTATGATAGGGTTCAAGGCTATCTTTTAGCAGAGACTATCTGCCGGGTTATTTTTGGTACAAACTATATCACTCCCACATCCGTAACAAAGTGTGACTACAAATTAAGTGTCGCATAGGATGGAAATATAATGAGGGAGATAGATCATAGACGTGAGAGAGTTTAGATGGCTAGGTGGATAGCCGACTATATTTCACCATTAGGTGATGAGACCCCATGGATTGAGGGACATGGTATGATAAAGAAGGCCTTATTGATGTTTGCATCAAATTTTTGGTGGTTGATCATCAGATATCAACTATTCTCGACTACAAATAATTTATTGACTTGGGATAGAGTCACCATGATTGCTAGTATGAAGGCCAGGTATGCTATTGAATTTGCATCCATCTTCTGGGATGAGTTCAGATAGAGCCTTTGGGGAGGTGATGAATTTTTCATTCTTGTTCCTTTTTATAAGATTTTTTGATGAGGTGGTGTACCAGAGATAAAAGGGAGTCGATAAGAAAGTACTTATGATAGCCACTACATAAATGAAGACTATGAAGGATCTGGCATAATTGTCCCTTCTAATAAGACCTAGTTGGCCTGCTGCAGTACCTCAGGTCTAGCCTAATATACCTTTAGTTTCCACAGAGCCTAGCGATGTGCATAGAGGTGATGTGGGAGTTAGTTTTGATCTTGAGATGGAGGAGCAGAGAGAGGGCCCAGTTTTAAGTACTCTGGGTGAGGGGACACCATCCTCTTTTTCATCTGCCCCATCTTCCAGTTTAGAGCCAGTGGGTGCTTATTAATTGCCCCTTACCCGTCCACTACAGTTGTTGCAACAGATATGAATTTTGTATGTTATGAGTATTTGTAGAGCCTAGTGGACAGTCAGTGAGTTACTGATGAGTGGTTTCATATTGTTGAGATCGAAATGGCTACTCTTTTTGGACAGATCTGACCATGGGTCCAGACTAGAATAAAGACGGCAAAGGCCAGATGGGATTCTATACACAGAGATTTTATGTTAGAGTTATGTGCTGATTTATAGGCACGTATTAATTCTTTTGAGAGATATGTTGTAGCCTGATTTCTAAAGATTGAGATACTAGAGCTAGGTCATATTAGAGAGGAGATGGATACATTATGAGTATAGGTACGCTCTCTCATAGAGAGACATGATGGATTCTCATCTAGTCATACCCAAATGGTTCAGATATCACCTCTGTGTGGGCCTAGGCACTTTGATTTATTTGTGAAGGATGACGAAGAGGTCACATATGACTAGGCCTTTAAAAAATCCAAACATAATTTGATGGATTCTACAGTTTTTGAGAGACAAAGGTGTGCAGAGATAGAAGCGAGTGCATCGTCTAGTAGTGCAACGCCACCACCATCCCCTCTGCCAGTGGATATACCCCCATCGGGGGATGCTCATGTCAAGGATTCATAGTGAATCCCAGGTATGTCCTTATTTCCTTTGTTTTATATTATTTTAGCGCATTGGGATAGTGTGTAGTTTTCAGTTAGGGTGGATTATACCATAGTCTTCGCAGGTTTTTAATGTTGTGCCTTTTTCTGTCGGTCACTGCATGGTTGTAGAATGACATGTCTAAGATAAAATTATGTCGTATTGTGTTTTGTTCGTATTGCATTTTTTGTGTAATCTGGAGATTTTTATATTTTAGGGAAGTTTTTTTGTTTTTTGATTGATTTTTGAGAAAAATGATACCCTTCAAAACTGTGTATATATATATATATTTGAACATTATGGATCTTGTTATAACATTAGGATTAGGAATATGATAATCAATTTCTAATAACTGCATGAACCAAATAAGTAGTAGCTTGTAATATTGACTTTGTTCCATGTGTGTGAGATGCTACTTAGTTTGCTTTGTGTGTTGAATTTAGAAATTGCATGTTAGTCTTGCCTAGGTTGTAGGATAGTTGATTAGTAAAGGATCATAGGTCGTTGTTGATTTTAGTCCACTTTTAGCCTAAATGACCTTCCTAATGTGAAATAGAATCCCTTGACCCATGTTTGAGAAAGATAACATGTTTTTCTTGTTTCACCTTTCACCTTCCCATTTATGTTATAGTAACCTATTTTGGCCTGTTTCTCCTTGGAGATTGTGTACCACAACTCAGGGAAATCACCTAAGTTGAGGCTGGCTCATCTACAAAGGTCAACCTATTATCCAAATGGACCGATTCCTATCAAATCATATGAGACTCATCCTAATAAAGAACTAAAATATGAATACATAAAAAACTTGATGAATAACTAAAAAAGGCTAGAGACATGTCTAACTCATAGGCTACCTCCCTAACTCTCTAAGGGATCTCAAATAATTTGATACAAGTGAGTCTAAGATCTTTGTCTTCCCAAACTTCATCATGCCTTTCATGGGTGATACGAGAAGGAAAACATGATTACCAACTTCAAACCTCAAATAATAAAGCCTACTGTCAATATAAGTCTTTGAACAGTTTTGGTTGCCTGAAGCCTATCCTATATGACTCGAACTCTATCTAATGACTCTTGAATAAAAAACACCTTATTTCCTATAATTTGAATTCCTAAACCAACGAACTAGAGATTGTCACTGTATACCATACAAATGCATCAGATGGAGCTATCTGGATACTCAAATGGTAGTTATTATTGTAGTCAAACTCTGTTAGGGATAGATAATGCTCCAACTGACGTCTAAAATCCATGACACAATCTTGGATCATATTATTTACTACCTAAATTATCCACTCTTACATTCTGTTATGACCCGAGACTACCCCTAGTCGTAACACGGTGTTTAGAGTCACAAGTGACCCAAGACAACCCATGGCCTGGAATTTGAAATAAATACTGGAGGACTATAACAAAATACTGAGTGGAAGTTAAATAAAGTAAAATAATAAGGAATTGTCATGAAATCTATTTAAATACTATCTGAAGACACTCAATGAAACTGAAAAGGAACATGTCTAACTGTCTGGCTATATAATTGTCTGAAAGCCTCCATACTCGATGATTTGTTGGGATAGGCCCTCAACTAATCTGACTAACTAAAATAAGATAAAGTACTAAAATAAATAAGTGATAAACTAACTAGTCCTCGGCTAATGAGGACTCACTAAGGCTGCAGTTGAGTGTCATGTGAATGCACTAAGGGTGGTTCGGGAACTAAGCATCCAAACTTATACTATAAGACAATATAGTTCAAAGAAGTATGCTATTATTACTTTTAATATACTGAGTATGCAAGATGAAAAACTAGCTAATATACAGATATACTTAGCATGAATATGAAAATCGAATACAAGACAAAGTATAAACATTGTTGTGTTTCTAAATAACTGAATATTGTACACTTGGTCATGCAAACCTAAACTGAACTGAGGACTGTGGGAGATAACAATAACCAACATACCCCAATATAAGATAATCAAGTTCAAATATTTAACCCTAATTTAAAGGGTGTGTATACCTTACCAAGGGTACCAATACTGACTATCGTGGATCCACTACAATTATGTCCTAAAGGACTAGGTTGTCAATCCTAAACTGATGGGTTACCTTTTATACTATAGGATAAGGTCGTAGTCCTATAACATAGGGACTACTACTAATGGTCTCTACCTAACTGATGGGGAAGTTATCATCCCTTTATTCACTCGATGCTAAGTATTACTCCCAACTAAATAACACTGAAGTATAACTAAAACATGATTGGTACTAATATGCTCAAATCATGGTACTCTGAAAATAACAATGCATGCATAATCTAAAGTTATCAAGAACATGTAAATTGAGGTATGTTTAAGCTCCTTGATACCAAATGTTCATAACCCACAAGCAATGACTAATGTAATGGAAAAAATGGTATTAAAAGCTGATCATGGAAGAGAATGTCATGAATATGGATTAATATTTTAATAACGAATCATGATATGGAAGTTCATAATTCTTCGACACATGGAGACACAAATATTATCGGGAAACATGTATTCATCATTCATAAACAAAATAAATTTAAAAATTTGAACATAACTCATATTTGACCAAGAACCTAAAAATAATGGGAAAGGAAATTTTACATTAGAATGGAAGAATTCATGGGACTAAATGGGTGGAAGGGACCCATTGATCAAATCCCACATACCTGAAAGCAAACCCCTTGGTGAAATCATCTTGATACTTAAACTTTCTTGATGAACCCTAGTTTAGCCTTTGAGAGAAGAAATTGCTTTTCTTGTTGTGTATTGAATGATTTCTATGTTATGAGAGGTTAGAATAATGTGTACCCTTGATAACTGATGTTTTGAAGGCTTAAACATCATGGGTTTTAAGTTAAATGGGGTGAAATTTACTGAAAAGACCTTGTTAAAATCATGCTGGAATTTTGGTCCCAATCGTTACGGCTCACCCAACAACTCATACCCTCTAATATGAGATCCTGGGTCCTGAGCCTTTTATTTTAAGGTAATGCCAACCCCTCCTAATGACTCGTTAAGTGTAACCGCGAGTCATTAGGAGTATCCGTAGTGTGAGACTCACTTTGTAGGTTGAACTTCTCTTAAGGTTATAGGTCCACCCCATGACTCATTGTCACTAATAACAGGTCATGAGGTAGAATTATTACCCTGGAAAGAAATTTAGGGGTCCTCATTGGTGTGGCTATAAGTCCACACAATGACTCGTTAAGTATGATAACGAGTAGTGTGTTGGAATCTTACCACTGAATAGAATCCCCAGGTTATCCACTACCATTGTAATGATTCTAAGTTACTACTAGTAATAAGTCAATGCCTGAATTATTACCATTGGTAGACTGACAAACTTTTGAGGGAAAATTTCTCTAACTTCCTGCCACGACATCAGATTGAGGAAAGACTTGTGGCATTGGAAAAACTAATTTAATGGCCTATTATTTGATGGGATTAAAGCTTGAAAACTTAGGGTATCACAATATCTCCCCCTTGGGATAATTCGCCCTCAAATAAAATTGACTAAAATGAGAGGCTAAGGAAAACTGAGATCTCACACTGAATGTTTACGAGATGAATCATGAACTAACATTTAAACTTATGGTTGATACATGAAATAGACTCATGAATGAATGCTATTACATGAAGACGGTAGGATGGCTGAGATTAAAATGAAATAATTAATTAATTAAGGAAAAACTGTAACTGGGTTTTCTAAATGTAGTTTTGATGATGAGAAGCTAACTTTAAGGGACTAGGTACCTGGATTTGCATTGTACAGTACAACTGGCATGCATGTCAACATAGTTTTGTCCTCCTGTGTAAATAACTTGCAGGTGCTTCTTGTACTAAATAGGACACCTGTTCCATTGATATTTCAGCCCTATCATCAATCAGCTATAAAAGGAAAAATAGGTTTTTTTATCAAATAGTTTTTGCATAAATCTATAGAGTGAAGAGAGGCAATAAAACTCTATTTCAATATTGCTCAAGCATTTATAATGTTATTATCTAACACGACCAAACCAGGGCCTAGTTGTGTAGGGTTTCTCAAGCCTAACCAGGATTGGAGACCACCCTAAATAACTGACCATAACTGCCCTACACCCTATGTCAAATGAATTTTGAATATATATATATATATATATATAACATAAAAAGATGGAACAATCATGAGTCAAATACAGTCAAACAGTGTTAGCCCCAATACCAAGACCAATACCGAGTCTGACACCAATACCGACATTGCCTATGCCAATCTAAAGTAGTATTACAAAGCCTCTATTCAAAATTAAAACAATATTGGATCGGGACATGCCCCCGACCATAGATAAAAACCAAAGTATTAGAAATAACAAAAGTATGTAGAGAAGTCCATACCATAAAACTGAGCCTTCCGAAGTATGGAAGCTCACCAGTTTAATCTGACACAAAGTTGTCCTCGAATCTAAGTTACTGTGCAAGAGTAGTAGTATTGTCGGTTCCTGCATCACGTGGAGATACAGTGCCAGAAGAAAAGTTAGCAGTTGAACACTAGAATATACTTGGGAGTTAGGATAAAATTAAACCAATATTTAAAACCAAGTAAATAACCATATACAATCACATCCATCCATGCATACATATGTATATATAATGCATGTCGGGAAAGGGAAACAGGTTTAGCATGCATTTAAAATCTAAACCTGGGTTTGTGTATCTTTACCTGTTTAATGCACCCACGCGCTATATGGGTCCAGTGTTACCCCTTGGATGGTCCCCAGCGTGTGTAACAACATGAATCAAAGATA
The DNA here is from genome assembly GCA_030864215.1 of Capsicum pubescens. Lineage (NCBI taxonomy): Eukaryota > Viridiplantae > Streptophyta > Magnoliopsida > Solanales > Solanaceae > Capsicum > Capsicum pubescens. The sequence goes on along the minus strand of CM061540.1, from coordinate 224,454,451 downwards.
TCTCATAGGTGTCGGGGATTCCCATGTACCTTTTTTTCTCCATGATACATATATACAAGTATAACTTAGGGATTCCTATGTAACCCACAAGTATAAGGTCACCATAACCAACCTTCATACCGGCAAACATGAGTTTTTAGTGTCCGTCCATCGAACTCACACCTTCCCGGTAAGCTATCACAACCTTCTATTATTGCATAATTAAAACCATTAGCACAAACCAACAAACAAATTCCATAAGTTATTAAACAAGGCTTTATGAAGTGGTATCGTCATACCGACTATATCTTGCAAGCAATGTTATTAGCCAACACTTATGGGATTCCTATGTACCCCACATGATTTCCAATTTACCAAAACCATGAACACCAAGGCCTTACCAAATTATTTAAAACCATTTAAGAAAATTTAGGCTCCATTACCATATTATGCAATGCAATAGTTTTAATAAAAGTCAAACTATATGACAAAACCATTCTCATAGACAATTTAACAAACATGTTGAGGGCATATAGCTTCCAAAAATAAAACTAAGAACCAATTGACCATTCCCATGCAAACATATGTTCAAACCACAATTATAATATGAAAAAACAAAAGTAAAGAATGGGAAACTAATATCCAACCATTTACAACCAAAACCCCAACAAATAATTTAAAACAAAATAATACCCACAATTAAGTCATAAGAACCATTCATTAAACATGAATTTAGTTAAAATAACAATGAGGGAGGAGTAACATGCCTTATTCAAGAAGATACACAGAAAGAACTTGACTCTTGAGCCTTAAGATGAATAGCTTCAAAGAACCTTAGCCCCAATTTTCTTGAGAGAGTCTAGAAAGAGTTTTAGGAGTGTTTAAAATGTGTTTTTGATTGATATGATAAGGTAAATAAAGTCCCAATAGTGTTTTAACTCATGGGGTCAAAAGGGGTTAAGAGGGGAAATATCTAGAATACCCCCAACTTAAACTATAAATATCAACACAGTAGTGTACGACTCTCTTCCCCCTGACACGTACACACAACATACAAATAGTACCCATCACTCGTACTCTAAATAGAATGACGGACATCACACACTATCTACCATACTACCCTTATGTAAGTCGTACCTTCATCATATGACAAGTACTTAGAAACATACCCTAGGTAGCCTACCAATGGCATAACACACTGATCAACATACGAGTGGCTTTTCTCACTCGTACCATATCCATATGACTTGTATAGTGTCCATTCGTATCTTGGATAGTAACCAACCAAAACCAAACTGAGTAACATATTTCAAAGACCTCTTAATCATACCCATATAATACTACTAGTAATCCTAAGTCGTATCATTACAAGAGAGTTTAAAACTCAAGAAATTTCTAAGGGTCAAAAGCCAAGATATTTCATTACCTTTGTAGTATGCTTAAAGGGTGAGTGAGTGTTCTTGAATGCTGATTTGTAATCAATCTACTCATGCTATAAGAGAAGTGATTTTTTATGTTGAAAGAAGTGCTTAGATATAGTTGCCTAAGATAGTTTCTAGTTAGAGTTAACCAGGTTTTGAGGTTCCTTGGTAGAGTTTCCAAGATGAGCTTCTATTAGAGTTATTACAAGCAAAATCAGCCTAGAGTTAGGTTGAAATCGAGTCTGTAATCAAGAGGTTGATTTTAGTGGATTTCATTAGTACTTGTGAGGGAAAGTCATGGTTTTTCCTCCCTTGAGCAAGGGAGACTCCACATTAAATTTTATGTGTTGTTATTTTTATGCATAGCCTATAGTTTTCCTGCACTTTACTGTTTGATTTCCTGTGATTGACTATGAGGGACCTTGTCCATCACTGTGTGATGCAACCCACAAGGGTTCCAACAATTGGTATGAGAACCAAAACACTCTAAAAGGTTAACACCTAGAGTGATTTTGTTATCATGGATACTCCACATAACCTGGAAGAAGGGAAATCTACCACTAGACCACTTAGATTTAATGGATAGTTCTATGGGTGGTGGAAAACAAGGATGTTGAGTTTATTATGACTGAGGATAGTGAGCTGATGGATATAATTATTGATGGTCCTTATGTGCCTGATAAAGAAGGTAGAGAAAGAGAGGTTACTAGGTTGGTGGTTAAAAGTAGGAGAGAGTACAATGACAAAGTTAGGAAGAAGGTTGAAAAGAATTACAAGGCCAAAAAATTGTTAGCTTATGGTATAGGGCCTGATTAATACAACAGAATTTTTGCATGTGAAAATGCTAAAGAAGTTTGAGATTTCTTGAAAACTTCTTATGAGGGAACTACAGATGAGAAGGATTCCAAAGTTAACATGTTGACTACCTAGTATGAAACCTTCAACATAAAAAAAGGAGAACTTATTCAAGAGATGCCTACTAGGTTTATTTCTATAATTAAAGAGTTCCACTACTTAGGAGAAGTAATTCCTTTATACAAACAAGTGAGAAAAATCCTTGGGGTTCTTCCTAAATCCTGGGAAAGAAAAGTGGGGTCTATTACTGAGGCTAGGAACTTGAAAACTCTCACCATGGATAAACTCATTGGGAATCTAAAGACCCATGAATTTAAAAACCAGCAAGGGCATGAAAAGATGGAGTTAAAAATGGTAAAATATATGGAACTAAAAGGATTTAAATCAGACTCTAATGAAGAAGACACTGATGTTTCCTATTTGGAAAAAGGAATAGTTTAACATATGAAACAAAGGGTCTAGTTTAAAAAAAGTAGGATTAGCGACAAAAAGGGAGGAACTATGGAAGTTTGTCACAGATATGGGAGTCTTGAACATTTTTTTAAGGATTTTCCAATGCAAAAAAAGGACTATCAAGATTATCACAACACTGGAGGTGAAAAAGGAAGAAACAGGGACTAGGTTCCTATAAAATCATGAAGACAAGCTGCAACTGATCTTGTAGTTAAATAAGCCTTAGCCGATTAGGGTAACCTTTAGTGAATCTGATGATGAAGATAAGTCTACAGATGTTTCCATGATTGAAGTAGAAGATTAGAAAGTGACCTTTGATTCCTTGTTTACTTTTATAGAAGACACTGAAAATGAAGAAGAAAATGAGGTAACTATCAGTGACATTAAGAATAAGCTTGAAAATTATTCTTATAGGAAGATAAAAAAGTTAGAAAATGTATTGATTGATACAGTGTTCAAACTGAGTATTGAGAAAAATGGTCTAGAAGAAAATATAGAGAATTATGAGCTTGAATTAATTTCCTTAACACACCAAAATTCTAAAAAAGAGGAACAATTTTATATGATACAATTTAACAAGCTGAGTTTGGTGAGACAACTGAAGAAAGTATATGCTTCTGATGGTAAAGGGAAGAAACAATCCCCACAACTTCAAATTGAGCTTGAAGAGAATCTTGAGAATTCTCAAAAACATTTCATTTTTGCACTCCAAAAGAATTAGTAGTTAGAAAGGGACCTGGTCCGTGTAAGGGAAGAACTCAAAAAGCCCTTCTGTGGACTTCATCCCATAAATCCATCTGAACGTAACTATTCAAGGAGTTAATAATGATAAGGTACTTAAGGATCAGCAAAAAATTGATTCATCTGGGTCACAAGGCAAGGTTGATCAAACTGTCCAAAAAAGCATATAAATTCTTGTGCACTTATTGTGGAATAGATGGACACCTGAAAGAAGATTGTCTAAGCTGGCTCAGAGCAATAATAATCAATGAAGGACATATATAGAAGTGTATTATCTATCCAAAAGGTGTAAGACCTTTAAAAAATATGTATAGACCACACTGCCAAAATGGAGAAAGAAAGATCTAATTAGACCTTTGTCCTACTATTGGGAACTCAAATTCAAATAAGTTTCCAAGTCTAAGAAATGATTGTAAGATAAGGAGGGAGAAAAGGTTTGCAATTAGAAAAATATTATTATTATGTAATTGCTCAAGGATATGAATGAAAGGTCTGATTGTACTCTCTGTCCTGAGACACTTCAAGGTGAAGGTATCTTATGTGAATAGGTAAAAAATGGTCAAAATTTGCATGCATTTGATGGGAATATTCAAATGAATAATAATTTATAAGAAAATGATGAAAGATGATTTAAGATCTTAATTATAAACATTAGCTCAAATAGAAGAATTCAAAGAAGTGTCTAGTCAAGAATTCAAATGGACCTAGTTCCAGTGGAATTTATCTTAAAGGATAAAACTTGAAGTACATATCCTCTTATCTCCCTAGACATTTAAAATTTATATTTGGAGGGAAGAGTGCAAACAAGAGCCTATGTCTGAAATCTCATGGCTTTTTCAGCATTCTTATTTTAAGAATAAGCTGATAATGATGTGAAAGTGACTGTCAAGTTTAAAGCAATGCAGAAGGAACTCTGGATATTTGAAGAACTCCAAGTCTAGGACCTGAACCTCAAAACTATTTCAAGAGAAAGTCATTGTATGATGTGGTGTAATGAATCTAACAAGATGATGCTGAGATTGATTAGAGAAGCCTGACCTACTATCATGTGAATTTGTGTCTCTTCACAAAATTTGTCTATGTTCAGGAGGAAGGCATATATACATGGGAACAACTTTGGAGGTAGACAGATGTGACAAGCACAAAGTTGAGAATTCACTCAAACTAGAGAGGGACCTGGTCCCATCCCTAAGGTTAGTATCTTGTATGTGCAAATTTTATTTGTTTTGTCAAGAAAGAGCCACGTCCTTCTTGTCCCTATGTTAGAAAAAAAGTTGTCCTATTCTAAAAAAGAAAGGTAAGTCTCCTAAAATTAGAAATTGATCATATCTTGTTCCCCTAGAAAACCCTTCATGGTGCTCATTATTCATTCAATTTTACTGCACCCACTCCTTCTCTCATTAAAAAGAAAAATCCAACATCCAAATAGACCTTCTAAGAAAAGTACCTTCTTGATGGATGTAGCTCTGCCAATTTCCTATCCTCCAAAGGATTCTAAGCTTCCCATTCTGAAAAACCTCTTGCGAAACCTTCCTAAAAACATCCTTATTCTCCAACTCTTACAAAAGTTAACTTCTTCATTACTTAACCTGTTGATGAAGAATCATCCCTGAATCCTCAAAATTGTTCTGATAAAGTTATGATGGATGAAACTTGGCTTGCTCAAAATCTCATTTCATGGTCAATCAGACCAGGAAAGAGCATAGTTAATTACAAGAAAAACAATATCAGTAAAACAGTAAGAATTTCTTGAAAATGGTTTGGAAGTTTTACTGAAAATCAGTCTACTATTGAGGAACCTGGTCCTAAGATGAGAAAAGTAGATAAAAGAGAATCTGGGACCACTCATACTAAAAGAAAGAATGTGGAGAAAAGTGAGGTTATATCTAAGGAAGTTAGAAACAGGTTCTCAAAGAATCAAAAGGTTTTAACTGGAAGGATTTTTTATTCAAATATGCTAACAGAACATGGTATGGTGGAATTAGTTGAGATGGTTAAACATCAAGGTTCGATGTATCTCATGGAAGGACCTATTCCCACTATTTTTAATGAGATAGTAAGGGAATTCTATTTCACTTTGGAACTTTTAGAAGAGGGATGAATTTGACTGCATAGGTCCAAGAAAAGAAAATAAAGTTTAATGAGGAAACACTAGGAGGAATTTTCAAGTTCCTATATATGGGTGAGAACTATTTCCAAGTAGCTACCTTTAATAGAATTCTTAGCAAATGCATCCACGGTCAAAGGAAAATCTGTGGTTGCAGTAAATATGAAATCACTCAAGAGTGAGTTTCAATTGATCTTTGACATTGTAAATATGATGATTATGCCTAGATCACAAAATAAAAGCATGTCCTCAACCACTGATCGGTATGTAATTAGATGCCTGAGTAGATTTGAATTCATTAATCTACCTACATTGATGATAGAAAACATTCACAAAGTAGTTCTTGGAAAGAATGAAAAACATGGAATGCCTTATGGATATTGGTTGAACAAGGTATTCAAACAATTTGGTATTGTCTGTAAAAATGGAACCCAAGGGACTATTCTTCAAATTCTTGGCATGAAGACATTAGTCAAAGCTTAATATGCTCAATTTGGTAGAATTTCGTAAAAGGAGTTCAACAAGGAAATATAGGAACTGAAGTTTAACTTGGAAGCCAAGGATGAAGAAATTATCAAGCTCTAGGTGACAATTCAGAATCTCTCTAAAAAAAGTGCATGTGACTTTAAAATGCTAAGAACTGAGAACGTGAATTGAACAAGAGCATGTCAATCTTAATTGATGAGGTCATTAGCCTGAATACATAGATAAGGCAACTTAACAACAAGCTAAACCTACTCCTTCAAAATGGTTTTCCCAGCTGTTCACTTGTTAATCCTTCCTAATTACTGTGTCTTTTTCCCTAATAATATTCAATTTATGCACTGCCATGATTCTTATCGTCTACTTCTGAATGAATCTTTTTTTGTGTGTTACATTTGTTACCTTTAAATTGTAAAGTTATTCTCTATCTTAGCATTGCCCCAATGGCCATGAGTTAACTGATTTGATTTATTTTACTGTACTCACTTTTCAAATATGCAAAAAATGGGAATACAAAGTTTATATATTAGGGACTAGGTACCAGGTGAATTGAGTTGCAGATTTTAATAGAATGCTGATAAAGGGAGTAAGTGATGTGCTGAATAGATGAATGAAAGAAGTCATGTTGACATAGGGAATTATGAAAATATACTTAATGAAGGTTCATGATGATAGGGTAAAGCAAGAACATAAGTATTTTTTTTATAAATGACAGCAAGGGTACAAATCCCAGTGGTTCATGATGGAGGACGATGTTGATAGGGGAAACATTCATCTTCCAAGTGGTAATCATACTGATTAAATATGATGGATGTGCTTAAAGTTGTATGGTTGGTTTGTCATCATCAAAAAGAGGGAAAATTGTTATATATAGTTCTGATGATAAGCAACTAACTTTAAGGGACCAGGTCCTTGATGTGTATGGTACAGTATAGCTAGCACGCGTGTCTACACAGTTTAGTCCACTCGAGTAATAAAATTGTAGGTGCTGCTTGTACTGAATAGGACAACTAGTGTAATGATATTTTAACGCTAATCATCATTCAGCTATAAGAAAAAAAAACTTCTTCATCAAATAGTTTTTTCACAAATCTAAAGAGTGAAGAGAGGTAAAAAAAAACTCCATTGCAAGATTGCTCAAGCATTGACCATGTTCTTATCATTGTAGTACGCTTAAAGAGTGAGTAATTTTTCTTGAGTTCTGATATTTTAATTAACTTCTGATGCTATAAGAGTATTGTTTACTTGTGTTGAGATAAGTTCTTAGGTAGAGTTGCCAAAGCTTGTTGGTGGTTAGATTTAACCAGGTTTAAGGTGTCCTTGGAAAAGTTGCCAACATGAGCTTGTACTAGAATTATTTTGAGTGAAAGGAGCCTAAATTTAGTCTTAAATCGAGTCTGTAATTAAGAGGTTGATTATAGTGGATTTTTTTTGTGCTTGTGAGCTCAATCCATGGTTTTTCTACCATAAGCAGGGGTTTCCACATTAAATTTAGTGTGTTGTTATTTTCCTACATAGCCTTTAGTTTTCCTATACTTTAGTGTTTGATTTCCTATGATTGACTTCGAGGACCTGGTCCCTCACTGTATGGTGCAACACCCAAGGGGTCCAACAGGGTTCAAAGAGAAGAGATGGGGGTACTTGGTCATCATATCTTCTTCTTCTTCCCAAGTAGCTCCCTCACCTAATTTATTTCTCCATAGAACCTTTACTAAACCAACCTCTTTGTTCCTCAGCATAGGAATCTGACAATCAAGGGTCTCATGAGGACCTCTTTATTTGAGAGATTACCTTCCACACCAATCATTCCTAAAGGGACTACTGATGCTGAGTCACCATGCAAAAGTTCTTCAATAAGAAGACATGGAATACTGGGTGCACTGATGCCAACTTTATAGGTAAGTCTAACTCATAGGCTACCTTCCCATACTGGCTTAAAATCTTATATGGACCAACAAAATGAGGGCTAAGATTCCTTTTTACCAAACCTCTTCACCCCTTTCATGGGTAAAATTTTTAAATAGATGAGGTCACCAACATTAAACTCAAGCTCCCTTCTACTCACATCTACATAGGATTTCTGACAACTTTGGGAAATTTTCAGCCTTTCTCTAATCAACTTAAACTTATCCATCACCTCATGTACAAAATCTGGCCCTATGAAAGTAGCTTCATGATGTTCTTTATAAATATAGCACTTTCAACACTTAAAACTATGAAAATACTCATATTTCTTAGGTTGTTTTATTAGATATGATATGCTTTGGGTATATTTTGCTGGAAACTAGGTTTTGGATGCAAAGTTCAAGAAATATATTAAAAATTGAGTTTTTGTCTTCTTAGTTGATCATTTTAGGTGTTCATGACACTTTTCGGATGTACGTGATCAAAGCATATGTTGAAACTTGAAGTTTGGAAGCTTGGTTAAAAGATTTTGAAGGCCTGACACTTACCCGTGTCTATATGTGGACCACATGTAGCACATGTGGTCTGTAGGTGACTAAGGTAAGTACCAAAACTGAAGATCTAGAGAGTGAAAGAGATAAATAGGAATTTCCACTACTTACCTAAGTCAACATGCGGACAACATGTAACGCATGTCGTCCACATATGGGTAATGTAAGTGCTAGAAGTCCAAAGTCCATAGAGTAGACAACTGTAGGAATTTTTTTGGCAGTTATCTATGTCTACATATTTCCAAGGTCAGGCAGCAGTGGCACATGCACCCAAGACCAAGACACGTATAGACACAGGTAAGTGGCCACCGACCCTTTTTTGTCCATTTTCATCTTGTCTTTGATTATAAGGTTTCCTCATGTACTATAAATACCCTTTATGTGTGTTTTAGTAGAATAAAACACTCTTGATACTAACAAACATATTTTGATTCTGAGATCCAATTTTGGTCTTGGAAATGTCTTGTACTGATTTTGGTTTCCCAATTTAGTTAAAGTTTTGGTTTTTTCGTAGTGATTATTATGATTACATCTTATGCTTTCAATTATGAAAATTGTTGATTCTATCACAAACATGAATAACTAAAAACCCTTAGCTTGGGTTATGGAAACCCTGACAAATTGATGAAGTACGAGAAGGGATACATTTGTTCTGAACTGTTACCCACCCATTCATTGTATTATCTTCACTTTAGTAGCTATATCGGTGATTGAAAATGTTAGGACCCCTTCTATATTATTGTTGATTACTCCAAAAGATTAATAGTGACTAGGAAAAGTTAATAGCAATAGTAATTTGAAGTTTAATTATCCATCCATGCTACTAGGTATTATCTAAGTAAGATGGTTAGCTGTCATATAATAACTAGAGACTCAAAAGGAAATAGTTAACTGGGATCTAGGATTAGGGTTAGTAAGGTGACATCCTAAGACTTAAAAGATAAAGGGTAAAATCTGTTTGCTAGACAAAAGATGGCTGGTGGTACATAACTTATCAAATTCTGTATGCAAGGTATTAGGTTGGTTCAATAAAGCATGATAAGCCTACGGAGTTAAGAAGCCAGGGGGAACACAATACTAGTGTTCACCGATAATTGATTGCAACCAAAGTTAATATTCGTTATTTGTTCTATATTGATATTACAAACCCCTATTTATTTTTCTAGTTTTACCCAATGATTAAAATAGCTGAAAGCCACAATTCTATGTATTCCCTTGGGATTTGACCCCAACATTTGTTGGGTTACTATATTTGACTGTGACTGCATAATCTTCAAATTGAAGGTATAGCTTGTGCATTATCAAAATTTTACCCTGTTGCTGGGGAACATGGTGTTGAGTTGTGAATTGAGGTTGTTGCTGTTTTTTGGTCTTTTTTATTTTATTCTTAGTTGGTATATGCCGGTGTATTCCTAACATATAGAGTAGAGGAAGTCCCTTAATCCTAGTAAATCTGAATCCATAGAGAATCTTACTAACACCTAATAGGATGATGGAATCGAAAAAAGATGATGTTCCTGAAGGGGTTCTTGATGATGTGCCTCTCCTTCTTTCGGAAGAAGTATAGGAAATTATTGACTAATAGATAGGAGTGTTGTTAGCACATGCTAATAATTAGAAGAGGGAAGGAGATGCTCAATGGATAGATAGGGAGGTAGAGTTAGCCGTGTAGAGATAGGAAGTAGACCTACGAGCAACACTTGGTGGTAATTAGAACAAAGCTAGATGTGGTTGTGCTCAAGTGATCCCAACGTACCAATATTTGCTGCCATATGACGATTATAAAGGGGATCTGAGGTATGTTGAGTTGACAGAGACTAGATACATTATTCCTTTTGTTTTACCCATAGGCATTAAGTTTGACATAACGCGCACAATGATTCAGTTCTTAAATCTGAAGGGTGTATTTGTGGGTTTGCCTACAGCCGATGCAAATATGCACCTTACAAATTTCATTAGGATATGAAGTTTGTATTCAAATTCAGGGGTAAATTAGGAGGCGCGTAGACTGACATTTTTTTTTTCACTTACATGAGAAGCATCTTTATGGCTAGGGAAACTTCCAAGAGGATCTATCACTACATTGAATGAGTTGCATAGGAAATTCTTGAACAAGTTTTATCCTCCATCTATGATGTTGCATCTTAAGGATGAGATTTATAATTTAAGGCAGCTTCAATTAAAATCCATATACGAGGCTTGGTTCAAGTTCAAGAAGAAGCTGAGTATGGTGCCCAACCATCATATTTCAAGGATGAGGTTATTGGATATATTCTATAGAGTCCTGACCATCAGTTCCAGAGCCATGTTAGACACCATCTCTTGAGGTGCCTTTATGAGACTATGACAGGAGGTAGCTTTTGATATGCTAGATAAAATCCCGTTAACAAACCGAGGGTGAAAAATTTAGGAGGCTGACAGGGGATCTAGTACGTATGCTATTAGTGTCTCTTACGACCAAAAAGTAGTGATGATTTAGTAGTGCAAGAAATCACACTATTGCAAACCAATCTTTGGTTACTAGCAAAGCAGTTTGAAAAGCAAGTTCTGATAAAGTGAACACAGTAAGAGAACTAGGTTCAACTTCCAAATCTTATGAGTCAGAATTAGAGGAGGAAACAAATTATCTGGATCTTCAGTTGGTAGCTTTCCGATCCCTAGGGCAAGAAACCCAAGGTCGAATCTATTATGTCAAATATAAAGATCATAGTAGGGAGCGAGATAGTGACTGTAGAAATAAGGATAACTATAGAGAGAAGGGAGATAGGTATAGTCTACCTAGTAGACAAGATATAAAATCAAGAATGGAAGAGATGTTGACTAAGCTGGTAAAGGGTCAAGAAAATCAGGAGAATAGCCATATGGAAATCAAGGCTGACATTTTGGGGTTGATGTAGAAGGTTGAATATAATGCCACTGCTTTTAAGTAGTTGGAACAACAATTCAGGCAGATGTCAGCAACACTGAACTAGAGGCAACCAGGTACCGTTTTGAGCAATACTGTGAAAAATTCAAAAAATAATGGTCATGTTCTTGACATTACCACAACAAGTGGTATGAATACGGTGGATCCCCCATCACCTACTACAGAATCACCAAGGCATGATAATGTTGTTGTTGATAATACACCTATTGTGTAGTCAGAAAAGGCAACAAGTGCTGATGGTAAAGTTTGTAAGGACAAAGGTAAGTGTCTAGTCATTGATCAAGAAACAAGATAAATTCTAAGAAAACTCCACCTTTCCCTCATAGATTGTTGCAGAAGAGAGTTGAAGGTAAGTTTAAGTGATTCATTGAGATATTGAAAGAGATAAGCTTAAACATACCTCTTCTTGAGGTATTGGAGAAGATTCTTAGATATGCCAAGTTTATAAAGTAATTGGTTATAAAGAATAAAATAGGTGTATTTGAGGATGTTGACAGGTTGCACCACTGTAGTGCATTCATGACAAGGTCTCTGTCCTAGAAAAATTGAGATCCTAGAGCATTCATTATATTATGCACTATTTGGTCATCCAGGTTTGCCAATGCCTTAGGTGATTTAGGAACCAACATAAATTTCATGCTGCTGGATATATTCAAGCACTGGGCTTGAACCCTCCTGAACCGACTATAATGCGATTGTTGATGGCTACCGCACTTTTAAAAAACCATTAGGCATCTCTTTTGATATGATTGTAAGAGATAATAGATTCATATTTCAAGCTGAGTTTGTTATTCTGGACTGTGAGGTTAACACTGAGATCCACATCATATTTGGGAGACCATTTATGGCCATAGGTTGAATGATGGTTGACATAGAGAAGTGAGAGCTGAAGTTCAAAGTCAACAGTGAAGAGGCTATGTTCAACTTCCAAAAAATAATGAAGCCGTCCGGCATGAGGGTGGTGTTTGTAATAGACTACATTGATGACCTAGGAGGATATTCTTATTCGTATCTTGATGAATTCTGAGTAATCATGGTACCCATGCAATGTCGCGATGTTAAATTTAGCGCTGGGTGGGAGGCAACTCAGTATTTTAGTATTTTTTATAGATTGTGGATTTACCCAGAAATGGTAGGATTGCGACATTTAAAACTTTCCAAGTAAGGGGACTTTGTGACAAATCCATCAAGGCCACAAGTCTTACTTGGCCCGGTAATATTGAGTGATAATTGAAAAAAAGAAATTTTGAGGATAATAATGGAATGTTTTGTACTTTGACACATAATCATACTTCTTGAGCTGTAAATCAATTTACAAAACCATAAGTAGCAGGTAAACACTAAAATTCAAAGTTCAGGAAGTAAAATATTAAGCCACAAAATTAGGTACACATGCGTCCAGCACATGTGGACCGCAGTGGGTATATGGGCCAACAGGGAGGCCGCATGTGGCTCATTTGTGAGGCTAAATTTTAATCAAAATTTCGAGCCAACCAATTCTTATTTAAAACCTAATTTGTCCCTTCGCTATTTAAACATATTTTTCCTTATTCTAACTCATTCTAATCCTTACAATCTCATGTTTTAATTTTAATCCAAACTTCCCCCTCAAAGCCTAAACTAATCCCGTACTTAGAAAAAGGCTAAATTGAAACTTATTTGCGGTAAAAAATTGTTCCATCACATTAAATACAATCTCAATTTGTGGTTTTACTGTATTTCCTATTAGTTCACTTTCAGATCTCAAAGAAAAAGTAACTTTCTCGGGTCCAAATAGTTATGTTTTGATCTAATTAGTAAACAAGCAAGTTGATATGTTTATTTCCATGAAAAAGATATAGAAATAAATATTCTTGTGTGTAGGAGCCTTGAAATAGCCAAAAATCTATATGCAAGGCTTTGTTTTGAATTAAATTCTAAGGTTAGGCCTGAATAGAAGCTGAACTTGAACAAGTAGAGGAATACCAAAAGTTGGGCATATTTGTTTGCATTGAAAATAAATATTCTTGGTATATGTGTGAACATTGTACTTGTTGGGAATTCAAACAAGTCATAAGGGTGTGAAAATTGAGGAAAAATTCAAACTTTTTGAATTTTTAGTTTTTCCTCAACTTTTGCAATCCCTCATTTTTGTTTGAAACTAATGACTAGTTTTTCAGGTACAGATGGCACCAAAAGCTACTAAAAATAAAGTTGATACATAAATGAGATGCAATGAGTCCCCCAAATCCAATGGTTTGGTGGAGGAGTACCCAATTGTACAACTTAGAGAAGCTATAGGTAGGGTGACACAAAAAGTTACTAGAGGATAGGTATGCGAAGTAGCTTAGACTATTATTTAGGCATGATAGGATAGCTGCGACTTGAGTACTCACAGTGGGGAAGAATGCCTTCCATCACCTAGGTCTCAAGCTGGGGTTATTCAGGTTGCCTAGGATGCCCAGGCAGTTGTAGTTAGACCAATGATGAAGTCAACAAAGAGAACACCTCCACACTCTCCTTCGATAAGTGATGATGATAATGAGGATGAGTCAAATTTTGAGACATCTTCAAAGGGTATAGCTCGGTACCCCCAGTCTGAGGTAGGGTCCCATGACTTATCTGAGGTTGCAGAGCAAGAGGAGCTATTAGTGGTACCCTAGTCTAAGGAGGGTACCATAACTCATCCACAACTTCTAGGTATACCTCATTCTGATGAGGGTACAAAGAAGACTTCCCATGAGGTGACCAGTACAAATAAGAAGGCACCAGTACAATAGAGATAGAGTTTTACATCCCCCACACATTCCTTGAATACACATCTTAATGAGAATAACCTAAGGTTGTATGTAGAGGGAATATGGATTATATATGATATAAGCAGTTGTATCTCAGTGAAAGGTAGGCCTATGAGGATTATTTTTTAGGTGAGCAAGATTGTTCTATCTAGGATGAGTAGAGTACCATTATTGTAGGCTTTCTTTGACAGCTATCAGTTGGATTAGATGACTAGACCACTCTATTCATACCACTCAGCTTTGGCATTAGAGTTTTATACATCATATTCTGCCATAATAGTTCTTATGATGTATATATTTCCAGTCTTGATGAGACATTTGGAGCAGCCACAACTTGAGTAGACTCTTGTAAGAGGGGTCAAGACTGAAATTTTAGCAGAGACTATCCACCAGGTTATTTTTGGTACAAACTATATCACTCCCGCATTCGTAATAGAGTGTGACTAAAAATTGAGTGTCACATAGGATGGATATATCATAGACGTGAGAGAGTTTAGATGGCTAGGTGGATAGCCAACTATATTTCACTATTGGGTGATGAGACCCCTTGGATTGAGGGACATAGTATGATAAAGATGGCCTCATTGATATTTGCTTCAAATTTTTAGTGGTTGATCATCAGATCTCAACTGTTCTCGACTAATCCAAATAATTTACTGACTTGGGAAGGAGTCACCCTTATTTCTAGTATGAAGGACGGGTATGCTATTGAATTTGCATCCATCCTCTGGCATGAGTTCAGACAAAGCCTTTGGGGAGGCGATGAATTTTCCATTCTTGTGCCTTTTTCAAAAATTGTGTGATGAGGTGGTGTACTAGAGATAAAAGGAATTCGATAAGAGAGTACTTGTGATAGCCACTACACAAATGAAAACTATGAAGGATCTGACATGCTTGGCCCTTCTCACAAGACCTAATTGTCCTGCTGTAGTACCTCAAGTCTAGCCTGATATACCATTAGTTTCCACAGTGCCTAGCGATGTGTATGGAGGTGATATGGGAGTTAGTTTTGATATTGAGATGGAGGAGTAGAGAGAGGCCCCATATTTAAGTACTCTGGGTGAGGGGACACCATCCATTTTTCCATCTGCCCCATCTTCCAGTTTAGAGCCAGTGGGTGCTTATTCATTGCCCCTTACCCATCCACTGTAGTTGCTTCTACAGATATGAATTATGTATCTCATGAGTTCTTGTAGTGCCTAGTGGATAGTCAGAGAGTCACTGATGAGCGGTTACATGTTGTTCAGACCGAAATGGCTACTCTATATAGACAGATCTGGCTATGGGTCTAGACTAGAATAAAGACAACAAAGGCTAGATGGGTTGCCAAACACAGAGCTTTTATGTTAGTGTTATGTGCTTATTTATAGGCACGTATTGATTCTTTTTAGAGATATGTTGTAGCCAAATTTTTAAAGATTGATATGCTAGAGCTAGGTCATATTAGAGAGGAGGTGGATACATTGTTGAGAGATAGAGGCGTGCAGAGATAGCAGTGGGTGCATCTTTTAGTAGTCCAGCGCCACCATCAGCCCCTCTGCCAGTGGATATTCCCCAATCTAGGGATGCTCGTGATAAGGATTCTTAGTGAATCCCAGGTATGTCCTCATTCCCTTCGTTTTATTTTATTTTAGTGCATTGGGATAGTGTGTAGTTTTTAGTTGGGGTACGGTATACCATAGTCTTCACGGGTTTTTAATATTGTGCCTTTTCTTGTCGGTCACCGTATAGTTGTAGAATGACATGGCTAGGATAAAATTATGTCGTATTGTGTTTTGTTCGTATTGAATTTTTTGTGTAATTAGGAAATTTTTATGTTTTTAGAGCATTTGTTTTGTTTTTGATTGATTTTTGAGAAAAATAACACCCATCAAAACTGTGTAAATGTATATATATTTAAACATTATGGATCTTGTTATGACATTAGGATTAGGGATATGATAATCAGTTGCTAATAACTGCATGAACCAAATAAGTAGTAGCTTGTAATATTGACTTTATTCCATGTGTGTGAGATGCTACTTAGTTCACTTTGTGTGTTGAATTTAGAAATTGCCTGTTAGTCTTTCCTAGGTTGTAGGATAGTCGAGTAGTAAAGGATCATAGTCCGTTGTTGATTTTAGTCCACTTTTAGCCTAAATGACCTTCCTAATGTGAAATAGTATACCTTCACCCATGTTTGAGACATATAACATGTTTTTCTTGTTTCACCTTTCACCTTCCCATTTATGTTATAGTAAACTATTTTGGCCTATTCTTCCTTGGAGATTGTGCATCACAACTCAGGGAAATCACCTAAGTTGAGGCTGGCTATCATAGGGTTGTGTGATGTAAAGTGGGTATGTAGAAGGAAAAAAGGAGAGAAAAAGTTAGTGGGGCTAGGTGTGGTATCAAAATAGAAAAAAGAAAAATAAAATTTGTGAAAAAGTGAAAAAGGAAGAATAAAAGACTACATCCTACCTGAATGTCCAATAAAGAATAGAAAGGGATAAATAAGGGTGGAATAAAAAGGAAAGATGGTTAATGAGTGGACCCCAAAGTAAGTGTAGTGTCATGGAGGCTTATTCACTTGATATTTTCATATGTACCATACGAGCCCCTCAACCCTACATTACAAGTCGAGAAAAGTCCTATAGTGATCCTAACTTGACTGTCTGAATACTCAGGTAAAGACAATAAGGGCAAGCCTATGGTATTTTATGCAGATTGATTGGAACTTCTCTTCTGAGTGTGAGTATCTCTTGATTGTCCCTGCATTGAAATACATGATTTTATATGAGTGAATGGGACTTCTTTGTTGTAAGGAAACATGATCCATATTGCTAGCTACTTACGTGTTTTGGTAGTGTAACTTGTACATATGCATGGTTGTTTGTTGCTAATATAAGTCCATACCTTGATCCCATTGTGTCACATTGTTGTGGTTCTTGTTTATACATAGTTTTTTTTGAAAGGTTTAAATAAGAGGGGATTTATGGGTTGATCTAAAAGTATTGATTGACTGCCTTGAATAGCTTAGATTCTCCTAGTTAAGTGTCGTGTTTCATTTTGTTTTGGTTGTGTTGCCTGAGGACATGCAAATAATCTAAGTTGAGGGTGTTGATGTGCTATAGAAATATAGCACTTTCGATGCTTAAACCTATGAAAATATACAATTTTTTAGGTTTTTTTGTTAGATATGATATGTTTCGGGTATGTTTTGTACGAAACTAGGTTTTGCATGCAAAGTTAAACAAAAGGATGAAAAATGTAGTTTTGGCTGCTTAATTGATAATTTTTGGATGTTCGTGACACTTTCTTGAAGCATATGTTGAAACTTGAAGTTTGGAAGCATGGTTAAAAGATTTGGAAGGCCTGGCACTTACATATGTCTACATATGGACCACATGTAGCACATGTGGTCTGTAGGTGCCTAAGTTAAGAACCAAAATCAAAGATCTATATAGTGAAAGAGTTGAAAAAGAACTTTCAGCACTTAGCTAAGTCTATATGCAGACTGCATATTGCACATATGGGATATATGTGGGTAAGGTAAGTGCCAGAAGTCTAAAGTCCTGAGAGTAGACAAGTGCTGGAAATTTTTTGGCACTTACCCATGTCTTCATGTGCCCAAGGCCAGGCCGCATGTAGACACAGGAAAGTGGCCACCCACCCTTTCTTTTCCTTTTTCATCTAGGCTTTGATGTTAGGGTTTCCTCATGTGTTATTAATACCTTTTATGTATTTTTTAGTAGAAGGAAGTACTCTTGATACTTACAAACATATTTTGATTCCAAGATCTTATTTTGATCTTGGAATTTTCTTGTATTGATTTTGGTTGCTTAATTCAGTTAAAGTTTTGGGTTTTAAGTTGTGATTATTGTGATTACATATTATGCTTTCAATTATGAATGTTTTTTATTCTATCACACACATGAGAAGCTAAAAACTCTTAGCTAGGGTTGTGGAAACCCTATCGGATTGACGAAGTAGGGGAAGTGCTACGTTGTTCTGAACCAATACCGATGCATGCATTGTATTATCTTTACTTTATTATCTATCTTAGCGGTTGCAAACGTTAGGACCCCGCCTATATTATTTCTACTTACTTCAAAAGAGGAGCAGTGACTAGGAAAAGATAATTGCAACAGTAATTTGAAATTTAATTATCGATCCACGCTACTAGGTTTATCTAAGTAAAATGGTTAGCCGTCATCTAATAACTATAGACTCAAAAGTAAATAGTTAACTAGGATCTAGGATAAAGGTTAGTAAGGTGACATCCTGAGACTCAAAGGGAAAAGGGTAAAATCTATTTTCTAGTCCAAAAGATGGTTGGTCGTACATTAATTATTAGAGTCTGCATGCAAGGTATCGGGTTAGCTCAATAAAGCACGATAAGCCTACAGAGTAGAAAAGCTAGGGGGAATACAATCCTAGTGTTCACTGACAACTGATTACAACCAAAGTTAATATTTACTACTTGTTCGATATTAATAATACGAACACCCCATTTACTTTTCCAGTTTTACCAATTGATTACAACACCTGAAAGTCACAATTCCACATATTCCCTTGGCATTCGACCCCAACCTTTTTTGGGTTACTATTTTTGGCATTTGACCCCTACCTTGTTTGGGTTACTATATTTGACTAAGACCATATAATCTTAAGATTGAAGGTATAGCTTGGATGTTATCACTTCACCGACCTCAAACTAACCAATGGGAGATCGATACCTCCTAAATAAAGTGTCTCAAATCAGGCCATCTATATTCTGGAGCGATAACTGTTAGTGTAGGTAAACTGAATCAAAGGCAAGTTATCATCATAACTACCCTTTAAATCGATTACATAGGCTATCAACATGTCGTCTAAAGTCTAAATTGTCCTCTCGTCCTGACCATCAGTCTACAGGTTAAAAGATGTACTGAGGTTAACTTGGGTACCTAGAACTTTTTGAAAAGTCTTCTAGAAACAAGATGTAAACTGGGTACCTCTGTCTGAAATAATGGTAAAAAAAACTCTATGCAACTTCAAAAACTCCCTAAGATACAGTCTAACATAATCATTTGCTGAGTTTAAAGTATTAACTGGCAAGAAATGAGCTAACTTAGTCATTCAATCTCTAATACCCAAATGGAATCATGCTTGCGATGAGTACAAGGAAGCCCTGTGAAGATGTATATAGTCACCACTTCCCACTTCTAGGTTGAAATGTTGAATTTCTGAAGAATACCACTACGTCTCTGGTGTTTAATCTTAAGCTACTGACAATTTGAAGACTTAGCCATGAATTCTAAAATATCTTTCTTCATATCGCTCCACCAGTAGACTTCTTGCAAATGGTTGTACATATTAGTGACTCTAGGATGAATTGAATATCACGAAACATGAACTTTTTCTAACATCAGCTGCCTCAAATCACCCATATTCAGAACATATAATCTGCCCTGATAAGGAAGAACACCATCTCCCCCTTGGTACAAAACCTCGATCATCTGGATCCAAACTACCTCCTTTAACCTAAGCAAAAAAGGATAAATATCTTTCTTCTCTGTTACCTCAGAAACCAAGGATATTCTAATCCATTCTGTACCCAAACACTACCTTCAATTGAAACAACCAACTAAAATCCCAATCTAGAAAGATGGTGAACTTTATGAACTAAATACTCATTTTATCCCTAATGCGAGCAACACTACCATAGACAATCTGCTAAGGGAGTTGGCCACAAAATTGGCCTTACCCGGGTGATACAACTTACTTATATCATAATCTTTTAATAACTCTAGCCACCTTCTCTGACAAAGATTCAGATCATTTTGAGTGAACATATACTGAAGAATCTTGTGAGGAGTGAACACATCCACATGAACTTCGTAAAGGTAATACCTCTAAATCTGTAAGTCAAAGACACCTGCTGTCAACTCAAGATCATGAGTCGGATAGTTCTTCTCATGAGTTTTTATCAATCTAGAGGCATACGCTATAACCTTGCCTCGTTGCATCAACAGAAAACCATTGCTAACTCTAAAAGCATCACAATACACTATGAAACCATCTGGACCCTCTGGTAGAGCCAAAACTAGAGTAGAGATAAGTTGAATCTTCAACTCCTAAACACTTTTCTCACAAGAATTGGACAATTGAAATTTGACTTTCTTCAAAGTCAATTTTGACATGGGGGAAGGAATAGAGGAAAATCCCTCAATAAACCTTCTGTAGTAACCGGATCGACCCAAAAAACACCTGATGTCTAACAAAAGAATAGGTCTAGTCCAGTTCCTCACTGCTTCAGTCTTTTTGGGATAGACTCTAATACCATCGTCGAAAATAATGTGATCAAGGAAAGTTACTGATTTCAGCCAGAATTCACACTTATTAAATATATCAAATAACTGGTGATCCTTCAGAGTCTATAAAATAATCTTAAATGGTCTACATGCTCACACCTAATATGAGAATAGATGAGAATGAAATCTAAGAATACAATTATGAATATGTCCAAGTACTGCTTGAACACCTTATACATCAAGTCTATAAAAGTTGCGGGAGCATTTGTTAGTCCAAAAGACATAACGACAAATTAAAAGTGACCATATCCAGTTATTAAGGCTTTCTTTGAAATGTCACATTCACTGGCTCTAAGCAGATGATAGCCAGAGTTTAGGTCTATCTTAGAGAAACACTTTTCACCCTGAATTTGGTCCAATAAGTCATCAATCTTGGGTAGAGGATACTTATTATATATTGTGACTTTGTTCAATTGACGATAATCAATATACATTCTGAGAGAGCTATTTTTTTGTGCACGAAGAAAACTGGAGAACCTCATGGAGGGTCATTAGGACCTATGAAACCCTTATCGAGGAGATCTCTCAACTTTTCTTTCAATTCCTTAAGATCGAATGGAGACAATTTGTAAGGTGGAATTGAGATAGTCTGGGTATCTGGAAGGAGATCCATTTCAAAATCAATTTCTTACTGGGGAGGGACTCCAAGTAGATCTTCAGGAAATAATTCTGGAAACCCATTCACTATAAAAACTGACTTAAAACTTGGGGTTTTAGACCTTGAGTCCATAATTCAAAAAATATGATAGATGGAACCTTTAGAAATCCTCATCCTCACCTTGAGGAGAGAGACAAACTAGCCTATGGGTGCTGAGGTACTATCCTTCCATTCAAGCACAGGATCTTTAGGAAATTAAAACTTGACTACACTATTTCTACAATCAACTAATACATAACAAGAATAGAGCTGATCCATGCAAAGGATGACATCAAAGTCGGTCATCTCTAACTCCATAATATCAGCTGAAGTGAATTTTTGGGATACTGTGATTGAGCCATTTTTGTGTACCCGTCTATCTATTATAGAGCTACCGGCCAGAGTAGAAACTTAGAAGAGCTCTACTAGGATTTTAGGACTGACACCAAAATCAACTGCTATATATGGAGTCATGAAGGAAAGTGTGGATTTGAGGTCTAATAATGCATATACATGAAGGTGAAAGATTTGTAACATACCAGTAACCACAAAAGTAGAACCCTACTGCTCCTGTCGAGTCTAAAGGGAATGAATTTTATTTTGACACTATGCACTGGTTGTAGTATAAGTGGTACCCATCTGAGTTAGGAGACATGCTGGAACTACTAATGAGTTAGTCTGGCCCTGTTAGCAATCATTTTTTCCTGTCGACACAACCACTGGGCACTCCCTTATTCGGTGGCCTGACTCGCCATATCCAAAACAAAAATCGATACTTTCCATGCACTTAGCCTTGTGGTTCTTACCACATCTCCTACAAACTGAGTTGGTGCAACCACTATTCACACAATCCTGGGACTTAGAGCCTAGTGCTCTATCACTAGAATCCTGTCGGGACTTAGGCACTGGATTACTAACATATGATGGGGCTTGGGCTAAATAATTTTGGTGATACTGAGAATTATTCCCACCATTTGACATTTGCTAAGAGAAATTAAAACTACCGGTCCCGAATTTCTTATTTTCTATTTCCTTCTTCTTGAGCTTTTCTTCTATCAATTGTTGAGCAAGAACCATCAATCTAAAGAGGAACATCACCTTAATCAACATAGACGTCCTACAATTATTGACAACATCCTCAGAAACATCAGATATAAGCTTTCTCATTCAGGCCCTAGAATTTGTTACCATATTCAAAATATACCTTGCCAATTTAGTAAGCTGAGAGAATACTCCCTCACGCTTATGTTACCCTACTTAATGTTAATTAAATCTTGCACCTTGGCCTCTCCCAGCTTAAGTAAGAAGAACCTATCTAGAAAAACATTAGAAAAGTCATCCCCCACTATAGGCCCTGCTTCAACACCTCTGTTCTCTTTCCACTGTTTAAACCAAGTAGGGGCCACTCCTTGTAAATCATAGGTAGCCAAATATGCACTCTCATTCAGCGTGACACCTATGATCTTAGTAAATTTTTGAACACTATCTAGGAACTCATGTGGATCCTCCCCAAACATGGGAGTCAAAGAATCCTAAAGGATTCATCCTAGTGAAAGTCCGGATATTAGCTGTTATTGTACTCACCACTAGGTTGGCGGGGGCAATGACCTGATGATTTTTCCTAACAACCATGGATTTGGATCATGCCATGAAAGCAACCCTAAATTCAGTATGAGAGACCTACTTATTTAGAGGGTTTTCGATAATAGGTGGTGGTGCTGGTTGGTCCCCATTCTTTCTTCCATTAGCCCTTCTAGGAGGCATGTTTCTTAAATGGATAGTGGATAAGATATAAGAAGAAAAAGTTTAACTAATCTTTCTCTCCATCGCACGACATGAATAAATAAGGAAGTGAGATGTTCCTAAAATGTTTTGTAGCCTCTCTTTTATAAGTATGGAGTGCTTCATACCCATGACCAAGATTCTACTTAACACAACTTTCAAATACCCTAGGACACTTTAAATCTTGTGCTCTGATGCCATTTTTTTCATGACCTTAGACTACATCCTAGTTGTAATACGGTGCTTAGAGTCACAAGTGACCGTAGGCCAACCTATGGCCTGAAATAAGAAAAATAATTGTGAAATATAAAAAAATACTGAGTGAAATCTAACTAAAGTGAACTGATAAGGAATAATCATAAAATCAAGATAAATACTATCTGAAGATACTCAATGATACTGAAAAGAAATATGTCTAACTGTCTGACTCTCTAAAATCCTCTAAACTCGAAGAGTTATTGGGATAGGCCCCTAACTAACTATGGCTAAGTTAAATAAGATGAAGTAATGAAATAAATAGCTGATAAAATAACTAGTCCTCAGTTGATGAGGACTCATAAAGGTTGTAGTTGAGTGGCGTGTGAATGCACTAAGGGAGGTTTGAGTACTGAGGGTCAAAACCTATATTTTAAGAAAATATAATGCAAAGAAATATACAATCAGTACATTTAATGTACTGAGTATGAGAGATGAAAACTAGTTAACAAACACATATATTTAGCATGAATACATGAACATACAAATCGAATGCAAGACAAGGTATAAATATATGTTGTGTATCTGAATAACTGAATGAATGAATACTGTACACTTAGTCATGAAAACCTAAACTGAACCAAATCTTAAAACTGAATTGAGGACTGTGGGAGCTAATAATAACCAACATACCCCAGTATGATCTAATTAGGGTCTAACTAGTAACCCTAGTTGGAAGGGTGCTAGTATATTTCCAAGGGTACAAACACTAGCTAGCGTGGGTCCACTACACTAATGTCCCGAAGGACTAGGGTCTCAATCCTAAACTGATGGGTGGCACCTTATAACCTATAATGGCATCATTGTTCTAGAACTTAGGTACTGCTACTAACCATCTCTACCTAACTAATGGAAGAGCCATTATCCCTGCATTCACTCGGTGCTAAGTATTACTCCCAACTTAATGACACTGAAGTATAACTGAAACGTGATTGAAACTGATATGCTCAAACCAAGACATTCTAAAAATAACAATGCATGTGTAATCTAATGTAATAATGAACATGTAAACTAATGCATTTTTAAGCTCCTAGATATCGAGTGTTCATAACCCACCAACAATGACTAATGCAATGGAACATGATGATATTTAAAGCTAATCATGGTACAGAATGTCATGAATAAGGCTTAATATTTTAATATGTAATTTTGATATAGAATTTCATAATTCTTGTACAAACGGAGACAAAAATCTTATTGGGAAATATGCATTCATCATTCATACACAAAATAAATTTAAAGAGTTGAACAAAACTCATATTTGACACCAAACACAAAAACAAGGTGAAAGGAAATTTTACTTTAGAGTGGAGGACTTCTTGGGACTCAATGGGTTGAAGGGATCCATTGATGAAGTCCCACATACCTTAAAGCAAACCCCTTGAAGAAATATTCTTGAAACTTAAACTTGCTTGATGAACCCTAGTATAGCTTTTAAGCGAAGAAATAGCTTATTATGATGTGTGTTTAATGATTTATGAGTTATAAGAGGTTAGGGTAATGTTTACCCTTGATAACTAATGTTTTGAAGGATTAAATATCGTGGGTTTTAGGTTAAAATGGGTGGAATTTACAAAAAACCCTTGTTAAAACTATGCAGAAATTTTGGTCACAGTCGTCTTAGCTCACTAAATGAATCGTACCCATTGGTCATGAGTCATGGTCTGAGTCATGACCTGAGATCCTAGGTTAAGATCCTTTATTGTTAAGGTAATGACTCCCCCTTCTAGTGACTCGTTAGGTCTGGCTATGAGTCATTATTGTAGTCGTGGTCTGAGACTCACTTTCTGGGTTCCTCTCTATTAAGGTAACGAGTCCACCCTACGAGTCATTGTAACTTATATTGAGTCATGAGGTGGAATCATTAACCTTGATCAAAATATGGGGGTCCTCACTATTGTAGCTATGAGTCCTCATAATTACTTATTACATATGGTAACGAGTTATGTGATAGACTCGTTAGCACTGAATAGAATCCCTAGGTCACTCACTGCTATGGTAACAAGTCTAAATTATGACTTGTAATGAGTCGTTGCCTGAATCGTTACCACTGGTAGTGTGATAGACTCTTGGGGGTAAATTTCTCTAACTTTTTGCCACGACATCGAATTGAGGCGAGACCAGTGACATTGGAAAAAGAAATTTAAAGGCCTATCCTTTAATGGGCTTAGAGCTTTAAAACTTGAGTTATTACATTTCTATTAGTGTAGGGATGAAAAGTTTAGATAAGGTCGACCTGGGTACCTAACTTCACCTGAAAATCTCTCTAGAAGATAAAGGTAAATTTGGCACCTCTATTAGAATTAATAGACATGAACACTGCATGAAGACAAAAAACCTCTTGAACATATATTTGAGCAAAAATCTTGGCACTATAGAAAGACTGAATTAGTAGGAAATAAGAAGACTTCGTCAATCAAAACATGATGAACCAAATGTTATCAAAACAATAAGAGGTATGAGGTAAAACACTCATTAAGTCCATAAAAATCTGCTCCCACTTGCACTCAGGAATGTGTAGCCTCTAAAGTAGTCCACCTGGTTTCAAATACATAGCCTTCACCTATTTACAACAAAACCATCGAGCTACGAAGCCTACTACTTTTATACATATACCGTTCCACCATTAATGCTATCTTAAGTCTTTGTAATCATAGTAATCTATAGGTGAATAGAGTATCTAAAGTTATGGGCCTCCTAAAGTATAAATTGAATCAAACCCTACACTTGAAAAAAATATAACCATCGAATATCAACATACCCTAAATATCTAAGGCAACCCTCCTAGACTCTCCTCTCAACACTTGATCTCAAATTCCATACAACTTACTATCCTCAAACTCTAAACCTCAAATTTGCTCTAACAAAGTAGACTTGGTCTCAACACTATCAAGAACTCTCTTGGGGTCGAAAATATAAAGTTAAAATTTTATTTTGATGGAGACTAGATTTGAGGCCAATGGTCACTCTGAAATTAAAAGAAAGGCCAAGCTCTCCATACTCACCTCCTTCTAGTTTAAGGTTTTTTCTACCATATTTGCCTTTCCTGGATGGTACAGAATAGAGAGACCTTAATCCATCATTAGTTTAATCCATCTATATTTTATTGAATTAATATCCTTCTAAGTCATAATACATTGATGACTATGGTGGTCAGTGAATATCTCTTAGGGATCACTATATAAGTAATATCTCTAAATATTAAGCATAAATACTACCATTACAAACTCTAACTAATGAGTGGTGTGGTTGCGTTCATGCACCTTTATCTACCTTGAATCATATGCTATAACTTAAGTCTACTGAATTAGTATAAAACCCAAACCATCACCAAAATCATAATACAGTTTAATAAACCCCTCACCCACAACCGGTAGAGCAATACTTAAAGCACAAGTGACTACGTACTTGAGCTTTGGAAATCTAACCTCACACACGTCAGACCAATTAAATAAAACCTCTAACAAAGTCAATTTGGTCATAGATGTTGAGACAGACGAATCTCTTTAGAAATCATCTATAGTAGCCTTCCTACCTAATAAAGTTGTGGAGATAAATCAAAGATGTAGGCCTAGCCTAACCACGAAAGGCCTCAATCATTACTAGGTCTACCATAATCCCATCCTTGGATACCACGTGCCCAAAGAATTCCATCAAATCAATCTAAAATTCTCACTTTGAGAATTTGGAATAAAGTCGATGATCTCTTAAAGTGTGGAACAGAATCCTTAAATTCGGCTCATGTTCCTCCCTACTCCTTGAGTACACAAGGACGTCATTGATAAATACACTTATGAAAGAGTCTAAGAAATTCCTAAATACAAGGTTCATTGAGTATATGAATGTTTATGTGGCATTATTTAACCCAAAAGGCATCACTAGGACTAGTGATGACCATAACAGGGCCTGAATGTTTTCATAGGGATGTCCTATGGATTAATCTTCAATTGATGTTAGTAAGATCTCAAGTCAATCATAGAAAATAGGGTTTCACCCTATAACTGGTCAAATAGATCATTGATATGAGATATAGGATACTTATTCTTCATTGTCACCTTATTTAACTACTTGTTATCGATACACATTTATGCATAGAACCATTCTTCTTCTTTATAAACAAAATAGGAGCACCCAAAAGTGAGATACATAGTCTAATAAACCCCTTACCTAGAATATCTTGAATTTGAATCTTCTCTTTTTTAGCTCTATAGGAGACAAAGAGAAAGGTGCAATAGAAATGGGTTGATTTCCCAACTTATGATTAATACCAAAGTATATATCATATTTAGGAGGAAGGTTGGGTTGGATTGTAAGAAAGACATCTAGGAACTCATAGACTTCATGAACAAAGTTTATTGAAGGACTCTAGATATAAACATCACCGACATATGCAACATAGTCCATACACCATCTTGATATAAATAAAAGAAATAATTCCCATCAACTCATGTCTATAAACACTCGTAATACAATTAAGGGTATAACATGTTTATCAATGGTAATCAATAGAAGATTGCATAATAGGGGATAACCAATCCAAGCTTAGAATCTCATTAAAATCAACCATGTTAAGAACTATAAGATCAACCCTATTTCATACTCCTAAATAGTCATAATACAAGATCTATACATATAATCTAATACTAAAAATTCATTCAGGGGATTATCTATGTACATAAGGACACATAATTAATTACAAGACAACCCCAATAGAGTTGTATCAAAGATCCATAATAAGTATAAAACATTAGAATAAGTGGAACACATAAAGTGAAAGATAGCTAATGGCATAATAAAACTATACCTGTAATAATAACATCTGAAGCCTCAACCTTTGGCCTACTAAAAATAGTATGGATTACACTGTATTCCAATTTAATCATATGGTGAGGAATGGTGGAATGGATATCTTAATTCCAAATCAGTTAGATCTTCTCTTATGACATGGATCCATTCTCTGAGGCTTTTTAGGAAGTATATGCTTCACAGTACATGTGAGTATCTTAGAGATGAGTTTATAAGATTATAAGAGGGTTATATGATTGTGACAGAGTATGAGGCTAAATTCCATAAGTTAGCCAAGCATACCACCATTGTTTTACATACTATGAACGAGAGGCTGTGGTGCATTATCAAATGTAACACCCTGAGACTACCCCCTGGACGTCACATGGTAATTAGGGACACAAGTGATCCCAAGTTAACCCTTATATTGGCTTAACTCGTGAGCAACGAATTTAAAATACATAAGTCTAAAAGAAGTGAGAGGAAAATATGTTTTTGTTGAATATCTTTAAAAAAACTATAAAAATGAATACAACTTTGCTTATACAAAACAAAACAGGAATCAAATACATAAACTCTACTATTTGTCTATGAAGCCTCTACTAGTATTGTCTGTAGGTAGCCATTACATGACCCCCCAGCTATCTCGAATCAATTCGACTGAATGAAGAAAATAAAATACTACACAAACTCTAACTGACTCGAGCCCTTGAATCAAAAGGACTCATCACTTGTTGACGGGAAGCTGCAACTGTCTGATTCTAATATGCATAATACAACTTGCACCTACATTATTAAACAATGTAGCACATAGACGTATATGTGGATCAGTACTTTTGGAATGTACTAAGCATGTGGGGGTGAATGCATAAGAAAAAATAGTAACTAACTATGTATATAACCGGTAAAGAATGCATGATAAGTGTGAATAACTCACGTTGGCTTGAGTACCATAAGGACTATGAAATATAAGCATATTGTAGTAAAGAATAAAAACAATCTTTGTAAGGCATCACACTTAGTTCTAAAAGTTTTACATTTACTTATGTTCGTGGAATAAGTAGGACTGAAGTTATGTATACTGCCAAATTATGCAGGCTAAGTGTAAAGAGACTTCCTTTTATCATACTTAAATAGAAAGCTAAAATCTCTAAGCTGATATCTGATGAAAAACAAAATCTGAATAAATTTGTGATTACACTTAGTTTCTAAAAGCTGTTCTTTTATTCTGTCTTAGACTTTGGATTTAGGACTTTAGGGACTTTGGGAGGTTCTTCTAACCGACATAAACCATGTGATCCATCATGGAGTCCAACATCTTACCCATATTGGAGAGAGATGTTCTACCGTTGCCATCATAATAGAACCTTATCTTAAGTGATTACTGACTTAACTATGGGCAATCTAAAACCAACGGTAGCGCATAATTCTGGGGAATGAGACCTTTGGAATCATACCCAACTCAGTGCTATATACTACTCCCATACTTATTGCTCATAACTTCAGGAAATCCACCTTATAATATTTCAAGGGTTTATAATGAAAACCAATTGTGCTTCTCTTTCTATAAATTACAAACTATATGAACAATGTGGATTCCTTATCTTATCTTATGATCAAAAGATCAATTTCTTTCTTAAATCTTGGTAAACAACTTATAAACGAGGCTTAAAATCATAATCTTCTTGAAATATCAATACATAGACTTAGGGATCAAAACCCATACAAATTCATTGCAAAACGTCATGCTCAATATACTTCTTGAAATACTTCAACAATATCAAGATAATGAAATCAAGAATCACAATATCATGCTTGAAACTCAATTTGGAAATCTGTAAAATCATATCAAATGCATAAAGATGTAAAAATAGAGTGCAATTCAACATTTAATCACGTGTAACATCTTAATCTTTAAATAGTGATAATTGGGTATGAACCCTAAATTGAAAATCATATAAATTCAACTTTAAAAACCAATTTTGGGCATAAGGATAAAAGAATATCCTTGTTCATAACCCCATATACATTATTTGTTTAATTGAATGTAAAAATTTGAACTTTTAATTCCTAACATTGTTCTTGAAACTTTTTCTTGAAGTTCTTGAACCCAAAAACTTTGATTCTTGGTTATCTTGAAAAAAGAATGGTGAAACTTTTGATTTCTTGAAGTTGAAGTTGAAGCCTTAGGGTTTTCTTGGAGAGAAATTTGGTAAAGAATGCATGTAATATGCTTACAATAAGGTTAAATCTTCTATTTTTTTGAATTAGGGTGGTGTCAAATGACTCAATTACCCTTTGGGGATTAAAGTTGCAACTGGAATGCCATTTAAGGCTTCACTGTGATGCGAAAAGTCCCTCACCGCTATACTCACCGTGATGTGGTGCAATTTTGGTGAGTTTTTGGAAACTGATAGTTTCCAATTTGCACTGCACCGCAATACGCCAAGGCAACCATCGCTATAGCCACTGCGACGTGGTGGAATCCTGGTAAGCTGCTATTTTGGAAATCCAAATGAGGTCCATACCTTGTATGAAAAAATCCCAAACTTATCCGAGACATGGTTACGTCTCAGGGTTGGGAAGACCACTTTAAAAATCCTCAAGGTTAAAGGGAGTCAAAATGTGACTAAGTCCCTCAACACTTAGTCTTATTTTCAGGTTCTAAGTGTCTTCAGGTAGTACTAGGGGCTGAACTAAACTAGGAACGTATGGGGTATTACAATATCTCCCCCTTGGGAATATTCATCCTCAAATGAGAGTAGTTAAACTGAGGATATTGAGGAACTGAAACTATATACTAGCATGCCCAACTAACAACATAACTACATAACTAAATTTAAAGCATAGTGAGCGACTGAACTAATCTGTGAATGCATGAAATGACATGAAGATCATCATATGGATGGAGCTGAGACTGGAAAAAAATAAGTTATGGAAGACTATTACCTTAGGGTGAGTTTGAAACATGATACATGAACTGAATATCATGACTTAATATCTGAATCTGAAACTGATGCATGAACTGAACTAAATTTATGAATTGCATGGTTATGAGTGTATTACCTCATGAATAGGAAAGAGGCAAAACCATAGAAAATTGTTTGTTTGACTGCTAAACTAGATTGCTGGATATACTGACTGAATCATACTGACTGCCCATTCTCAAATGGAGTATTTCTCCAACACTCTTCTAAGAAATTCTAATAATTTTATGGAGCAAAGAATTTTAGGTATGATCTGAACAAGACATCTAACTAAAGAATCACAACATTGATACGACTCTATAGCATAGAACTTAAAAATATGAATCATAAGCTAGGATAGAATTACTAGGCCTTAGGCAATGCAACTTCATACTTTCCAGCTTAGCAACACTTCTGAAATACTCCCTCAACTATACTATTCCCCTTAAATACCATACTCATTTGATTCAACTTTAAATTTTCACATGGACATTGATAAATCCATCTACTAAAGTCTAAATTGAACTAAATTCTCTCACCATGATCAAGCCTAACTCGAAATCAGAAGATATAACACGCTACACTATGATACTAGTATAAACCACATGATTCAATATTCTTTGTCTCTTCCAAAGTTCACACCCTAAGCATAACATGCCTTACCACTTCTAAGACTAACTCTGAACTCTTACTGTGGATTCACTAGCGCATATTGCATTCCTCGACTTACATCCCAACATGACATTCAAGCCTATCATTATAACTACATACGAACTTCAAGGAAAACACCCATAAAAGGAATACTTCTCATATTCTCTAAACCTCTATCAATGACACCTTTCTTACACTATGCTTAAGAAAACATACCTAGAATTATCAACTAACTATAACATACACCAAAGATTTACGTCAATATTCCTTCATCCCTTACCCTTAGATAGAAAGGCATAAATAATCTTTCTTAATGAGGGTCATCAACTCCTTCTCATATAAACCATTGCTTATCCCTTATCATCACCACTATCTTAACATAGGAAATAGTCACTGAAGGGCTAATGCATAAGGACCTGAAGCACAAAAGAATACTATACATAACCTTGAAACTTAACTAAGGCATGAGGAATAGAATGTCAAAGGCATAGATTCATTAAAGAGATATAAATTGAGGACGTACATGATATAAACTGGATTTCACTAGGATCATGAGTTTTTGAGAAATGATAATACTTTGAAACACGAGTTCATACTTATCATAAGATATTCAACATAAGACTGGAGTTCATAGATTCATGAGGGATAACTAGAATCACAAAGTAAAGATGTTACTTATTTGCTAGAGGCTGAGAATAGACTTGAGCACGTATGAAGTATTTAAGCTTTGGCCTTTGGCATGGATCTATCATGCATGACCTGAATTTGGTGTGATAATGACTGAAATCCAAGGAATACTCTAAAGTAATAAGGGAACACTATCTCATCACAACTCCGATCAACATGTATTACAATCTAATTCTCAAAACTTTAATTGGTTTTGAATTCTACCATCCCCCCTTAGGTCAAAGATGATATTCTAAGCTTATAGGTCTGCTCCATATTCTTTAGACTGAGCCATAATTTATTCATTTTAATGTCTACACATAAATGCTAAACTCACAAGAATAATCTATATTTTGAATTTACTGACTTCGTAAATGAACAACCCTTTCATATACCATTCTTAATTTTCTATCTTCTATAATCATTATCAAAGACTTACACTCTCATTTGCAAAGATATCTACATTAATAAACACATAATCATAACCTACCAAGATCACACTTCTATACTTGTATTTTTCCCAAATCGTAAGAATCAAAATCATACTTAAAAAAAAAACCATCTATCCAAAACTCCTCAACTTAGCTATTAAGAACTCCATGTACTATATAAGTAGATTTCTTCCACTTATCAACTCAAGGATACTACTAACCACACACGACACTTAATAACCTTAGAAAATAATGCAACCTCACATCACCTTGGGAACACCACTACATCATACCTACAACATCATACTAAATATTGAATCAATAAACTTAAATTCATACATTCACTGGTTCAAGCCTATTGGTCCACCTCCATATAACTAGCAACACTAACCAAGAACCATTACATCCACCATAATGATCATCCACTGTTTAATCTTAGTGTATAGTGCTAGGCATAATTAATAACCCAACCTCACATACTATTCTCACTTGGAAGCTATAAAATAAAATATCAAGAAACACTAGTCCACTAGAACTTCATTACAACAATAATTAATATCTTATTAAAATCTGTTAGCACATCTTCCTTCTACACATCATGACTATTTAATCATCTATACACCTAAAATACATTCATATCTCTTAAAGTATCAACAAATCTTCTTTTTCATAGCCACGTAGGGAAGCCTATATTAACAATACTCAACCACCAAATACTTCATGAATATTCTATACTTTTCCAATACAACAAATATCATAAATAACTCCTTTCATACGTCAAGCAAACAATAATTAACCTTACTTAATAACTCCTTCTCTACCTTCCACTAAACTAACATACAATGACATATCACCATAATGCAAAATCTATAACATGCATAAGTTTATCTCTATACTTTCTATCAATCATCATTCATTCCAACTTTCTTGTCACTGCACTTATAAACCTACACTTCTAACTATAAGAAGGTTCCACCACTTATGAATCATAACACTCAAGGTCATAACATCCCTCAAATGTAAACTTTATTTAATACTTTGGGTTCATACTATTTCCTCTCATGAGAATTATCTGGATAAAAGACGTTAATGAGGAATCTAAATACATAATATATTTTTTCTTAACTGCAACTTATATGGATGAGGACATAAGCTTTCAGCTTAAGGAACTTGTAACACACTAGTGACCTCCTTTCAATCCCCTTTGTGTGACTTTTGAAGTTACTGATAGTAAATCTAAGAGCATCATCTTGGGTGGAATTGGAACTTGCTAATCATGTTATCTAAAGAATAAGTCATAGATGAAGGATTATGAAGTTACATACAAATCGACAGAAGATTTTGAGAGAACAACTTTACAACACGATCTAGAGTATGAAAGAAAGAAAACATTTCTTAAATGCCTTGTAGCCTTTCAAATAAAAGTACAAACATCTCTGTACCGTTCCATAAGACTTTACTAGACACGGCTTCACACACACCCTAGGACACTTGAATCTTGTGATCTGATACTAAGTTTGTAACACCTCGAGACTACCCCCTGGACGTCACATGGTGCTTAGGAACACAAGTGCTCCCAAGATAACACTTATATTGGCATAACTCATGAAAAACTGATTTAAAATACATAAGTCTAAAAGAAGTGAGTGTAAAATATGTCTATATTGAATATCTTACAAAAAAACTCTAAAAATAAATACAACTCTGCTTATACAAGACCAAATTGGAATCAAATACATCAACTCTATTATTTGTCTATAAAGACTTTACTAGTATTGTCTGTAGGTAGTCGAGACATAACCCCCAGCTATCCTAAATCAATACGACTAAATGAAGAAAATAAAATACTACATAAACTCTGACTGACTCGATCCCTTGATTTAAAAACTCATCACATGCTGACGGGAAGATGCAACTGTCTGATTCTGATATGCACACTACAACTTGTACCTAAATTATTAAACAATATAGAACATAGATGTATATGTAGATCTGTACTTTTGGAATAAAATGAGCATATGGGAGTGAATGCATAAGTAAAAATAGTAACTAACTGTGCATATAACTAGTAATGAATGCACGCTAAGTGTAGAAAACTTACGTTGGCTGGAGTACTATAAAGACTACAAAATATAAGAATACTATTGTAAAGCATAGAAACAACCTTTATGAGGCATCACACTTAGTTTTAAAAGTTGTACTTCTACTCTTTCTATTTGTGAAATAAGTAGGACTTAAGTTAAGTATACTGTCAAATCATGCAGGCTAAGTGTAAAGAGACTCACTTTAATCATACTTAAACTGAACACTGAAATCTCATAGCTGATATCTGATGTAAAATAATATCTAAATAAAATTGTGCGCCTTTACACTTAGTTTCTAAAAGCTATTTTTTTATTCTGTCTTAGGACTTAGGGTTTTAGGACTTTAGGGACTTTGGGAGGTTCTTCAAACCGATATAAACCATGTGAGTTATCATGGAGTCCACTGTTTTACCCACGTTAGGGAGAGCTATTCTACCTTTGCCATTAGAATAAAACCTTATCTTAAGTGATCACTGACTTAGTCCACTATGGTCAATCATAAACCTATGGTGGCATGTAGTTTTGGGGCATGAGACCTTTGAAATCATACCCAACTCGGTACTAAATACTACTCCATACTTATTACTAAGAATATTAGGAAATCTATCTTAAAATAGCACAAGGGTTTATAATGAAAACCAATTGTGCTTCTCTTTCTTTAAATTTCAAACTATATGAACAATGTGGATTCCTTATCTTATCTTAGGATCAAAACATCAATTTCTTTCTTAAATCTTTGTAAAGAAGGATTAAAATCATAATCTTCTTGAAATATCAATACTTAGACTTAGGGCTTAAAACCCATGCAAATTATCGCAAACGTCTCAATATACTTTTTGAAATACTTCAATAATATCAAGATAAAACTCAATATCATGAATCATAATAACATGCTTAAAACTCAATTGGGAAATCTATAAAATCATGTCACACGCATAATGATGTGAAAATAGACATGAAATTCAACATTTACATCATGTGTAACATCATAATCTTCAAATAATGATAATTGGGTATGAACCCTAAATTCAAAATCATATAAATTCAACTTTAAAAACTAGTTTTAGGCACAAGAATGAAATAATATCCTTGTTAATAACCCCACATACCTTATTTGATTAATTGAATTCCTAACGATGTTCTTGATGTTTTTCTTAAAGTTCTTGAACCCTAAAACTTTGATTCTTGGTTATCATAAAAAGGAATGGTGAAATATTGGATTTCTTAAAGTTGAAGTTGAAGCCGTAGGGTTTTCTTGGAGAGAAATTTGTTGAGAAATGAGTGTAATATGATTAGAATAGGGTTAAATCTTCTATTTTTATGAATTGGGGTGGGGGCAAATGACTCAATTACCTTTTTGGGGATTAAAGCCGCAATTAGATTGTTGTTTAAGGCTTTACTGTGATGTGGCATATCCCTCACCGCTATACTCACCACGACACGGTGCAATCACGGTGAGTTTTTGGAAATTGACAATTACTGATCTACACTCCACCGCGATGCGCCAAGGAAGCCATAGCTATAGCCACCATGATGCTGTGGAATCACGGTAAGCTGCTATTTTGGAATTCCAAATGAGGCCAAACCTTGTTCGAAAAAATCTTAAACATACTCGAGACATGCTACTTATACCCCCGAACATAAATAAACTAAAAAACTTACGTCTTGGGTCGGGAAGACCACATTAAAAATCCTTAAAATTAAAGGGAGTCAAAATGTGACTAATTCCCTCAACACAGTCTTATTTTCAGGTTCTAAGTTCTTTAAGCTAGTACTAGGGGATGAACTGAACTAGGAATGTACGAGGTATTACCTCAAAGGCTTTAGACTTTCCCTCTATATTGCTAGTCAAAGTCTTGTAGCTATGGGTATATCATTTATTGATATTACTAGGTAGTCTCATACTATGAAGGATTTTCATTACAAGGACCATTAGGGAAGTGATAAGAGTCTAAATTAGTAGGGTAGTTACATTTCAAGCCATAGTGGTTCCAAGTTTAGGTGTAGAAGGTTTTTTGGGCAGATATCCCCTACAACAACTATATTAGCTTAGGGTTTGTCTAGTAGGCTCATTCAAGAAACATTTATAGATTTTAGATAGGGGTCACCTTGGTTATTATCGTGATGGTGTCCAGGACCTTAGTCAGTCATTGAGGGGTATTCAGAAATAGTCGTGTACTGAATGCATGATAAAACTACAATGTGGTGTAATCCATACTATGTGACTCAACCATACACAAATTGCATAGTCTCTGCTAATATCTGGTAAAGAACACAAATGCAACCTCTCTAAAAAATCTCACAAATCTTAGTGGAGCCAATCTAAGAAACTAACCCAGTTTTTTGTTATCTACTAAAGAAATAGTTTGTTAGGTTGTTGTTGGTTGTGGAACTACTGGTTCTTATGGAATCTTATCTCTAGGAGTTGTAGTTACAGGCTGTGCCCCTATAGCATAATTCCTCTAGCCAAGTAGTTGTTATAGCAGCATATATTATGGTTCAACCTCAAGTGCAAACTTTGGCTATTAATAAACATTAGGTTGCGATGAAGAAACTTTGACCCAAAATTTATCCAATGTTATAGCTATAGCCCTACCTCAATCATGAGGTCAAATATACCATAAATTTGAGCCTTATATATAGGCTGGGCGGACTCAACCTTGACCGTTGTGGCCCTCATATTAGAATTTGTGAAAGAGTGAAGCAAATGAGAATCTAGAAACTAACATAGATACAACACAAAAAAAAGATAAGATATTCCCAAGACCTGGTAAGGTTAGTATAAGAGATAATATACAAAAGAGGAGTAATAAACAGTGCCAAAATATGTAAAGTAATCTGAAGATATACAAAATAAAACTATCACAACACCTGTAGGAGAAAAAATAGCTCCGAACTCTAAGCGCGCACCAAAATCTGTAGTCAATAATATAACTCGGGTTTAGTGACAATGATGATGACTCATACTAGGATCTACATTAGGAAAAATAATGCAGAAGTGTAGTATGATACTCAAGTTACTCAGTAGGAATTATATGCAATAAAAAATTAGTTATAGTAAAAGCATAAGAAAATTGCAAATTTATACTAAAGGAAAAAATATGATGGTCAGAAGAGGAAATAAAAGGTCATGCTAAGAAAATCCAATTAATCAAATACATGTAACTAAAAAGTGACTGTAAATATGATGTTATAAACAAACTGGACCTCATAATCCCAATAGGAATATTCAAGGAGAAATAAACCCAACAAAGAGCCCATAATCTTGGTGGATACAAAAAAGAGTAATACTAACATACGACCAAATATAACCATACAAAAGTAAAAGTGATCCAATATGTACCATATGTAAACCATATATTCTTCCTCCAGCCATAACCATAATCTTACTGTTCTCAATCAAATTTCCAACCAAAGATGAATAATAATAGTAAATGCCAGACTTGAACCAAAACTAATAAATATAACAAATATACTAGATGCAAGACTTATATTAGAACTAATAAATACTCAAAAGTAGCCTAGATGCTAGATCCATGAAGAAACTTAGAAGTCAACAGTACATTATAATATCCCAATGTTGTAATTCATCTCAATTCCATCATGTTATTATTACTATTTTATATAGACAAATCATTAAAGAAGTGCCAGATTCCATTTATTAAGTCAGGAATTGCGATTTAAGGCCAAAATACCAACTTTGTCAAGGATATCAAAGATAAAAATCCCAATCCTAATATAGTAGTTAAGACAACCAAATCCTAAGTAACAATATTGGAAGGTGGTTATATAATCTTTTCTGTTAAAAAGGAATACCATCCGAAAGCAGCCTACCCTAGAAAGGGCGATAAGGGTAACTACAATTCTCGAGAACCTAATTGAAAGAAAGCAACTACAAAACTGCAATGACTCTTACAGTCATTTTCCTTATTTTTATACACTTTGTATGTCTAGATCTTTTCTATAAATATGGCATGTAATTTATAGCTTGTTGGGACTTATAGTTCGGTTTTCGAGCATTTCGTTTGATAATTTCAGTAATACTAAATATACTGTAGATATTTAATCAAAATTTTCATTTAGTAGAAATATAATTTATTACCCTTCTAAATTATTTTTTATATTGATAAAATTATTTAGTTATGGTATATCTATATTACATTATAAATAGTATTATAGCTTATTAATATTTTAAGCAGAGATAGTGAAGCTACATATGTTAAAGTATTATAAATTTATACTAGAGGTTTTATTAGAAATAACTTTCTATTAGTTGTGGTATATTAAAATATTATATTTATTTTACCACAAACCTATGCAATACCGGAGTGTATATTTAACAGATAACATTTTAGAAGGGGGTGTTTCCACCTCCATCATTAAGTATAAAGGAATGAAATTGTACAACCTTTGTACATGTAAAGGGGAATTGACAATTGTCATCTAGTGCACTTACCATTAATTTGACACTTATCATGAATATATCTATGTGACACTTACCATTAATTTTAATATATGTGCAATTACATTAATTTGACACTTACCATGCTTTTACATATCATAATAGAAATTTAAGAAAAAGCCACCCACCTATATGTGTTTTCCTCATTGTACGTAGGTGCATACAAATTTCCAAGCAAGAATTTTGACCCCTTTATCTAAGTTTTAGTTTTACAACATATAGATGTATATGTCCAATGTCAAAGTAAAATTTGGTTAGAAAAAGTTTTTACGTACATCAAGATGTCCAAGCTCGGCTTCTAGTAGAACGCTATTCGGAGGCTTCTTGGAGAGGTTTTTAGATATGGTGTTCAGGTAGTCTAGGCTTACCCTACCTTTATATTGAGCTTATTTAAGGTAATTGTATACTATAATGATAGTTTTGAACAAGTACTTGTAATTTTAACATAATTTAATATATATATATATATCATGCCTTACTTATCTATTTAGGACTAAGTTCTAGTAAATTTTTGTATCTTATCTTTTAGTATGAAATAGAATCTATCACTTGAGGATGTGGAATTAAGTTGTGGAACCTTGGATTCGTCCCTTTTTAATTATGATATGCGGATGGTCACTTAAATATATTTTAGTTTCAGTTTAGCTTCATCATATACTTTATCTCTATCATTGTGTATGAATTTTGATACCAGTTGGCATTAGTTATCGAATGGTTGGGGCGTTACACCCCAATCTTGGGTGAGGTAGACAACTACTCTAAGAACTCATACAATACAAATGACATAGATGAGAATATAAATCACTATATGAATGAAATTGCTAATTTTGATAAGAAGTTGTACATACAAATCAACCAAATGGCCAAACCAATACAAATGATATGTGAAACAATGAATACAGATGATAGCTTTACAATATCAACAAGGCCTCTAATCGAATCCATGACTGTACAACTATAAAAATATAAATGCTTAAGACTCGATAAGGCCCCGAATCAACCTGGATCTCACCAAAAGACATTGAGTATCTTTGGTTTCTGTTGGGGAGATCTACTAGCAAAGAAACTATACCTGCAACATGGAATGTAGTCCCCCGTGAGAGACCTCAGTACAAATTAATGTACAAAATATGTAAAGCATGAAGTAACCATTAGTAGAATAAAAGATCAATGAAATTAGGGTTCAATATATAAATGAATAAATAAGGAGAATGACCTTCATTACTTACACTTGTGGAATCTTATATATTACATACTTTTATTTACTTTAGTCTTCTTTTCCTTGCAATATTTGGTAAGACATGTGTTATATATTACCAGTTGATCAGTGGTAATAGAGGATGACCCATGCTAGGCATTATACCCCTGGGATATATTCCTCATCAATATACCAATTGTGATCGACCCATGCTAGGCTTTTCTTTCATCCCTGGGATACCACCCGATAATGGCATCGACCCATGCTAGGTATTCCTTCTACCCCTGGGATACCACCCATAAAAAACTGTATTGGGATCGGCCCATGCTAGGATTTTTCCCCTGAGCTACTATCCATACATATACATATTTGCTTTACATTATTTCTTTAATCATTGAGATTGTATTTTGTGGCCATGATATTATTAATCTGTGGAAATATAGACAGTACTAAGAAATATGTGAATATTCACTTTAGGATTTGTAATAGAAGTAGCAAGCATTTGTAATAGAAGTGTAATACTTTGGAGCTTAAATGAAAAAATTATTACTTTGACATCTCAAATGGAACATAGGTGCATGTCTATTGAAGGTATCAAGCTCAATCTAAAAGATAAGTTTTCTATATAGCGATATAGATAAATACTTAGTAAATGATATCAAATGAAAGGTACATGATCATGAGAACGACTTGATCATATGGACATATTCGATTTATGGACAAATACATATTCCAAACAAGGAGATACAAACTATAGATAGAATGAGTAGGGATTCAACAGGGTGATAGTATAGACTATGACAATGGGAGTGATGCCGAATGAATGGAAGCTGTGAATGTGAGAGAAGATAAAATATGTTTCAAAAAAGACAATTGAAGCAAGTTGGTACGAAATGGGAAGATTGCGTACCTAACATAAGAGCACACTTACCATTTGTGATCTAGGGTCTTATTAACACGTAGAAGAGGAACATGTGACAAGGGTTTGATTGAAAAGTGTAAATACAAAAAAGTAGTAATATAAAAACATATTTAAAGTGCTTTTACATATTCGTGAAATCATAGAGAGGAGGAAAAAGGTCATTAGTGATGCTGAAATTCATACATCATCTCTATATTTACTCGGTATAACACTTATGAAGCTCACTTTTTTATTGTAATATAAGAATCCACACCAAAGAATATTGAACTGAATAGCCTTACATACCTTGTTGTCCTACTCGGGTGCTACAATGAATTTAAATTCTCCCCTTCAGGTTGCTTATCTTAAAAAAAATAAGTGGTAGATCTAGCATTAATAGATAATCAACCAATTTGGGCTATTTGATTTCACCAAAACTACTACTGCGTAGTAAGCCCAAAATTTAGCAAAATAAATTGTTCTTTCTTCCCTTTTTTTCCTTTGATCACGTTAATAAGGTCCTCCCTAAATACTATCGAGTAGCATGTCACATATAAAGTAATATACAAATGTGTGGCAGGCAGCAACCTCATACAACACTTTATTAAGTGGTGTGTTAGCACACTCTATTATGTTTATGCCCTTTAACTTCTCCACAACTTCTCTGCACATCCAATCACGCCCCTTAGCATCACTATATGACAAAGAAAAACGTGAAATCATACCTTAATATAACTATATGAAGAGTTTTGATTAAAATTAAACTTCAAATTCTCTAATGGGCTCATAATTAAAGATAAAAAAGAAACCCCTCCATGGCTTTTCCAACATCCATAAGTAACCAGAACATCCTCTCCAAGATTTCACCATGTAAAAGGAATATTCCCTAACACATTAACACTCACCTAATTCCCTAATCAATTCAAGCATAAGAGAGGGATAAAAATTTCAGTACCTTACCTCCTGGGATAGAAATTCCACTTAATAAGACTTTGATCTTTCATGGTAAAGGTTGTCCTCTCTAATTAGCTTGAGAATAAGAAAAAGTTAGAAATACCAGCACACTGTATACTGTTACTAAGTCAAGATAGGTGATGCACCTACTTGTCACCTACTATCTTAAGTTAAGTCAAGCAAGCAACTTACTGATTTTATTTCATTATAAAATCTTAATCCTTTCTACTTAATTAAAATTTATATATATAGATCATTTTGAAACTTAATCAAGAATGCCGCCTTATTATTTTGAGTCCAACTACTTTCAGTGAGGTTAATTGGTGTATGATACAAACCAACTATGGAAACAATAAAACCAACCAATAACCAAACTAAGATTAAAACACCAAGCTGAGACAAGATAACAAAGACAACCATAAACTAAGAACAAGTCTAAAACCGAACAAGATAACAACAACAACAATATAAATATAGATAGTGAGACATAAGATTTATACAATAAATAAGAACCTAAGTGTGTATAAAACTCAAAGACCCCTATAAACTATATAGAAAACACCACACTCTTACAACGACCTCAAGGGACCGGAATCCCCAAGCAACCCTAATTTCTAAATGGGTAACCAACATAATGATTCCACGTTGCCACAAGTGAATCCACACTTGCACAAGTGATTCCACACTTGTAATACACTCTCAAAGAGATGTATTTAAAAATATGAAAGTTACTGAAAAATGACCTAATGAAAGCTATTTAAAGTCTTAGGCTACACTTATTACATAGTAAATAACCAAAAGGTCCTTAATGAGTTACTACACTTCATAGGCGCCTCTTGCTTCAAGGAAATGACAAAAGCTCCCTTATGAGGGGTGGCCTTAGAGTGCAATCAGCTCTTTTTTGTGATTAATACTTATGCTCTCGGTTAGGTATCAAAGGTAAGCCCCGAGCTTGAGTCATCTTTATGTGTTGACCTCCAATGATGTCATTGAAAGCTATGATGCCCTTTTGACTAGTATCATTCCCCTCTTCTTGAAAAGGATTCAACCTCAAATCCAAGCCTTACAAAATATTAGGATACACAAGAAAACACAC
Organism: Capsicum pubescens; assembly: GCA_030864215.1. Taxonomy (NCBI): domain Eukaryota; kingdom Viridiplantae; phylum Streptophyta; class Magnoliopsida; order Solanales; family Solanaceae; genus Capsicum; species Capsicum pubescens. Next base: position 224,411,050 of record CM061540.1, on the reverse strand, counting down.
TTTCCTTATGGCAGCAGGGTTAGGTTTAGCACAATCAATCATACCATAGGCATTTCAATCACCAAAAACCAAACACACTTCCAAAGAAGAAACAATTGTCCATCTACATAAGTGTGAAAAGAAACAAGAGACAAGAGTTGTTCACAAAGTGGAATCCATAGACTCTTCTTGGAACAACAAATAAGCTTGCAAACTGAAATAGGAAGGCCATACATTCCATGCATATTCAAGTAATTCCTAAAGGCATCATCATAAGCAAAAATATAGAAAAGAAAAGAGTTAAGAACACCATGCTCATAAAAATTACCCTCAAACATGAGTTCACAATAAGATGAGACAAGGCATTTGAAGCACATTACATCTTTACTTGCCAAGAAATATCCCTCAAGCAGTGCATTCGCCAATGGAATCATGTTATTAGAGTAATTAGAGAATCGATGAAAAACCAAAATACTCCAAGCCAAAGGGTATACCGAAGAAGTTGGGTGACTTCTTTTCATGACACTTAGCATACTCCTAAGAGTCCTTCCTATTAGTTCAACTTGTCCAACTACACAAGTGTGACAAGGATTAGAAACTAAATTTATACATCAAGAACATACCAAGGACTCTTCTTGAAGCAATAAAGAGATTGGGCATTAAGATTGTAAGCCCCACACAATTCAAACACCAAAGGAAAATACCATAAAGAATTCATGAAGACACTAATACTACCATGGTGTGGCATAATTTCAATCATCCTCAAGGGTCTATTCAATATAAGGAAAATGTCATCATATCTCCAAGGATTACTAGGAATAAGAGGGGTAAGGTACATACCTTTGAAGAAACACCTTGAGTTTGTTCTCTTGGCCTCTATAGGTGCCTTACAAGGACCTTTTCTTCTATGCACTGACTTGGACCAATAGTTTTGATCCTTTTGCCTTTTTGTCGGACATCCTTTGCTAGGGAACTCCTTCTTTTGATGCATGGGGTTAGATGCTTCACTCCTTATCATAAAGTACCCATCAGACCATAGGAATTTGGTTAGGTCCCTCCTTTGAGTCAAGTCATCATCAACCTCAGTGTCCTTGAATAAGAACTTATCTAGGCCTTCAAACTTATACTCATGAAAGGTTCTCTTTAAGTCTTCCTTTGGAAGCATTAGCTTATGAACCTGCACGAGACAAGTATTGGTACTAGGAAAAATGCTAGTTCCATGGTTAGGATGTAACAAAGGCTTAGGTTTGACAAATTTCACAACTAGGTATTCCTTGTCTCCCTCATTTGATTTAACTTGTGGCTCAATAATCTCGCACAACTCTCCTTCTTGAGCCAAGTTCTTCTCGCCATTCTTTGCTTACTCTTCCCTTACGGCCTTAACTTAATTAGGTTGACTTCTACTCATAAAAGATCAATTAAGAAGGATTGGATTCTCTATCAAGGTGTCCAATCTTCTTGAAAGAGAACTTTTCATCCCTTCCTTTTGGCTACCAATATCATGTTTCACACTCATTATGGCAGCCAAAAATCTTTCATGGTTACCTTTGCCAATGGCATAGTACCTGTTAAGAACACTAAAAAAACAAAAACATCAAGCACGTCAATGTTATAAAAAAAATAGCCTCACTAACTCTCAAGCTCACTCCTTTGAAATGTCACTCAATTGGCATCGCAAATGTTGGTATCTCATTTATACTCCAATAAGATTGCTTGGTACCAATTGCGGCTTGAGGTAAGAATAGATTCTTTTTTGAAATGACTCAGGGAAAATATGTATGGACTTTCACTAAGAAACTACAATGAATCAAAAGATAAAAGAACACTTAACATGAAGAAACGGATTCAAACAACTAATTCTCAACCTAGTATATGATTACTAGTTGCTAATTAGTATTAGAATAAAGAAATGTAACTAAGGAAACAATAAAACAAACTTATAAATTCAAAATTTTAGCTTAAGCAATTTCTGGTAGGGTGATGATGTGGCAACCTCTCATTGGTTGTTGAAATTATGAAAAATATTTTTCTTGTATTCAATTTGTATTGACCAATCTTCAATGGGAAGAGTGGAATTTTGGCTAAGGGAGGGAAATACACAAGACTAGGAGCCTTTTTAAAATTCAAAAAGTGTTTGACTTTCTCTGCATTTTTTTGGCAAAACACCTTTTTGAATGACTTTTGGCTCTTTCCTCTTTTGTATGTCTTAGTAGGTTCCCTTTCTCCCTTTTTATAAGACAACTTTTAGGAGGCCCTTTGTCTTATTTCTTCTTTTGTGTTAGTCTTGGGATAAGTTTTCAAGACAAAAAAGGTCACACTCTATTCCTGCACTTACATAGATCAAACAACCAACTTTCAAGACTTTTCTTCAACAAAACACGAAGGTGGTAAAGAACACCAAGAACACTCAAACATCAACCACACGTTCAAGCTCAAATTTTTAGATCTAGACTCAAATAGTGTTAGTGAGGAAGGTCCTATAACTAGAAACAACCAAAACACACAAAAGACTCCTAGATCTAAGTTCAAATTTTTGACCAAGGAACAAAAATGAGAACAACAATTTTTTTGTGAGATTTTCGGATTTGGACACTTTTTTTTTATTTTCTAGGAAAAAATCCCAAGAGTGATTTTTTGGAACAAAATCAAGACTTGCTTTTGATACCAAATGATACAAAACATACTATGAAACACACAAAAACAAGCCAACAATCAAACTAAGATTACAACACCAAGCCGAGACAAGAAAACAAACACAACCATAAATCGAGAACAAGTCTAAAACCAAAAAAGATAACAACAACAATAATATAAAGATAGATAGTGACATATAAGATTTATACAATAAACAATACCTAACATAAGATTTATACAATAAATAATAACCTAAGAGTCTATCAAACACAAATACCCCTATAAACTGTATAAATAAGACCACACTCTTACAAAGACCTCAAGGGAAATGGAATCCCCAAGGAACACTCATTTCTAAATAGGTAACCAACACAACGATTCCACGTTACCACAAGTGAATGAATCCACACTTGCACAAGTGATTCCACACTTGTAATGCACTCTCAAAGATATGTTTTTCAAAATATCAAAGTTGTTGAAAAATGACCTAATGGAAGCTATTCAAAGTCTTAGGCTGCACTTATTACATAGTAAATGACCAAAAGTCCCTTAATGAATTCCTACACTCCATAGGAGCCCCTTGCTCCAAGAAAATGATAAAAATGCCCTTATGAGGGGCGTCCTTGGAGTGTAATTAGCTCTTTTCCATGCTTCACACTTGTGCTCTCAGTTAGAATTCAAAGGTAAGCACCAAACATGAGTCATCTTTATGTGTTGTCCTCCAATGATGTTGTTGAAAGATATGATTCCCATTTGACTCATATCAGTGTACACATATGGAAATGTTTGGGTTATTTCAATATAATCTAAACTATTTTAAACCATAGAAAATTGGTCCCTTATGATACAAGATAAATGGACATCATAGGTTTTGATTACATAATTTGAGGACAACAGATGAAGAGTCCAGTTTTGGTCATATTAAGGGCACAAAAACATGTATGGGGAAACTATTTTGAGCATATAATAGAGCAATTCCATGTTTGGAAGATTTCTTGGGACTTCCATTGATGTCTTCCAAAGGATTCCAAGTTATGAAGAATCATTGTGAAGGCTAAAAATGACATACATGGGCCATCCCACGAATGCATATTGGTCCTTGTGTTACACATGGGCCGTCACACCGAGGAATATTAGCATTTGTATGTTGGGCTTGTTCCTATTTTATTCCACTTGGTTTATGGGCTACCTTTGGGCCCACTGTAATAGCTTACCTTAAGACTTTAAATACATAACCCTAGGCTATTTTCTTTCTGAGCGTGTGTTTTGAAATTAAATGAATAATGTTCTTTAAAGAGTGTTGGTAAAACTTGTATTGAATGTTTGCTTAGAAATGGGGCTTTTGAGGGTATTGGATCCCACTTGGTCCACATAGAGATTAGATTTTTTATTCTATTGGAATTAAGGGTTCTCAGATTTGAAACATCCATTGTTCTTAATTTCTTAATAGTTTTCTATGTCAATCTTCTATCTCTTATCTTTCATCTATTATCCTTAATTTCATTAGCCAATTTTGTGTCTTAGTATCTCAATTCATTTCATTTGGTATTAGAGCCAAGCTTAATTTTGTTCCTACGAAGTCAATCCTGGGCTTGTTATCTTGAAAATAAAAAAATAAAAATAAAAAAAAAAGAAAAAAAGTTACTTTTCACAATTTTAGGGTTCTTCAAATTTCAAGTTTTTGATTTTTGTGTCTTTTTGTGTTTCTAGTGTTAGATGTTTGTTCCCTAACACTATTAGAGTCTATATCTCCAATTTGAGCTTATTCCGGGTTGATTTGAGTGATCCACCATTGTTGAGCTTGAGTTGAAGAAACTTGATGGACGGTTCTCAAATTTGGAAGGTTGTTGTTGAGGTTTTGGACTTTAAATCGTGTTATATGTGTTTGGAAGGTTGAAATAAACTTGGTGGTTTGAATTTTATCAAATTTTGAGGTTAATTTCTTGAGGGTCAATTTAAATGTTCTTGATGTTCTTCATGATCTTCATACATTGTTGAAGAAGAACATTCAAAATTAGTGTGTTTGATCAAAAAAGGAGATGACAGAATGTTTAGCACTTGTTTATTCCAAGTCTTCAAAAGAATGAAAAGAATCAAAAAGCATCAAAAGAAAATATTCTCAAGGAAGACACAAAAGAGAGTACAAAGCAGGGGACCACAAGAAATTCAAACTCTCTTGAGCTTGAAAGAACTATTAAAGAGTCCAATGCCTTGTATTTGTCCATCCATAGTCTCCTACAACACCTACAAGATAAAGAATGATTGAAACAAAAATTAGAAGCAAGTGATCAACAAATTGTCAACCAACCTAAGTCTCTACTTGAGGCAACCACGTTAGCTCAACCCGTCAAATTTCCTTAAGCTCAAATTTAGATTCTTAGTTTCATTTCTTTTATTCTTAGGTTTCTTTTCTTGATTCTAGTGATAATTAACAACTAGTAATCACCTACTTAGTTGTGAATTAGTTTTTGAATCTTTTTTCTTTGTGTGCTTTTCTCATTTTAATTCATTGTAGCTTCTTGGTTCAAGTCCGTACGAGATTTATTTGAGTCTCTCAAAAAAAAATCCATTCCAAAAAAAGAGTAGATATCATCCCTCAACTTCTCACCAGAGTATAAACCAACATTCAAAACTTGTAAATCCAAGTGTGAGGCATACAAGGTGTGTAAAGTTGAGGGGATATTTCTTTAACACTAACGTGTTTGTTTTGTTTGTTACTGTCTTTTCATAGGTACTATGCCAATGGAAGGATAAACATCACAAACCATGGATAATAAGGCTACTAATACTATCTTAGCCTCTCTTAAAGCTCTCAACCAAAATTTTAAAAGTCTACAAATGGAGGTGATGTAGATCAAAGGAGGTGCGTCTACTATGAGAGAAAGGCTGGATCACATGGAAGGTCAAAGGAACTCCAATCACTCCACTCTTCAAAACTACCATGCTTCCTCAAGTGGACATGCTCAAAACACTTGCACTACCATTACCCCAGAAACCTTCCACCAAATGTTTAACCCACCAAGACCTTAATAAATCTCACCACCCAAACTACCACTTATCCTCAAATCCAAAATCCCATTCGACCACTTTACCCTCAACTCAATCAAACCCATTAATATGAACTTGGATACCAAATGCCCCAACCTATACAAAACCCGAGTCCTCTATTCTAAGCTCCACTTAACCAAATGTCTCAACCTCTACAAAATCCAATTCCCCCATTCCAAGATCCATTAAAATAAATACCTCAACCTCTACCAAATCTAATTCCCCCATACAAAGATCTAAGTAACCACAACAAGCCCATCTATGAAGAGGAAGATGGTAGGTAAGAAGAACAAGAGATGTCAATGATTGATGATTCAAGTGGTTTCTTGAAATGTGTGGACAAGGAATACCTAGTTGTGGGATGGTCAACAAAAATTCTTTGCTACCCACGAACCTAGATACTAGCATTTTACCTATTATAAACTCTTCTTGTGTGAATGTTGAAGAATATATACTCCCAAAGGAGGATCCAAAGAGAGTTCCTTATGAACATATGCTTGATGATCTAATAGAGTTCTTGGCTAAGAATTTCAACTTGGGGAAAAGTGATAAGGAGATGATTCAAGGGAGAAGACTTGAAAAACACCCTTATGTTGAGATATTCCCAAAAGAGCAAGTGAGATCCCATGATCCACACCAAGGTGAAGACCATATCTCATGTAATCTACAAGGTAACAATGATATATCTCCTATACTCCTACAAACTTAGAATTTTATGATATGGCTTGTAGTAGCTAAGTGGATGTAGTTGGTGGTTTTCTTAGAGGAGAGTTGAATGAGTCTTCCCACTATGATAGTTTTGGTATTTCTAGGTTGCACAAAGATCAAATTCTTGTTGTAAGTAAGAAAGCTTTAGTTAATCATATAGATGACCAAATTGATTCTTCTCGTGAGATCAATTTGTGTCCACCTAGTGCTAGAACTTTTAACGTGAATAAATTCCTATTTCCAAGTAATTAGAGTAGTCACACACTAGTTGATGCTTGTGAGAACCAAGGTCAGTCTATGTTGGTATATGAGTTGCCAACAACTATTGTTTGATGATTCTCAAGTTAGATATGATGTTGATAAAGTTTATCATGAGAATGGAGATACTTTTTTAGCATATTATGTGATGAAAGCCTTATTATTAGTTTTGCTCATAGAACTCATGAAAATAAAATTTTTGTGAAGAATGACATATGCCTTTGTGAGAGTGAACTTGTGTGCTTAAACTCCTTACCATTGAATAGTTAATCTGTCTCAAAGAAAAGATGTCTTGTGGTAAAATAGTGATATCACTACTTGCATAATACCTAGTGATGTGCAATGTGATGTGTTTAAAGGGAAATATTGTATGCCAAAGATTCTCATGTTATCCTATTTATTGAAATCCATTAAGAATATAGGATTAAGTAAAGATTATGTTAACCATCCTTTCTTGATAGTGATCTCTTACTTTTGGAAAAGAATGATCAATTGGGTTATGATGACTTTGACTTGCTTGAATGTTTAAGAAACCAAATTAGTGATGGTTCTTTTGAAAAGATTTTGATTGTGATCCTTTGTATGATACCACACCCTTGCTTAATAAATATTAGGATAAATTGCTTGACCCATATGAAAAATTGACTTGTGATCCCTTTGATGTTAATAGTGGTTTGTGTCTACTTGAGGATTTCCCCTTTAAAAAAGAAAGTGATGTTTGTTTAGAAATTCCATCTACTTCTTCATGGGTTTTCTATGTTGAGCATACTCACAAAAATTATTTTAAGACTATTAGTGAGTACATGCATGAGGACACTATAGTTGAAGTTGACTTGTGTGACACCTTTATCTACCCTCATTTTTCTCATAATATTTCCAATGGTAGTATAGAGGGTATTCCTAATTTTGGTGATGGAACCATAGGGGAAAGTGAGTATAGACTTGACCCATGTCCTTGGTTACGTCTCCTATTTAACCCCGGTGACTTATTTAGATATGGAAATCGTGACACATATAACTTGATGCTTCGTCAAGACAACAAGAAAAGTTTGATTAAGGATGTTGGTATCCTTCCCTATGATGGAAAGTCTTTCTTAGGGATTTACAATACACTTGATAGACCTAAGTTGTGCATGAGAGGGATTTCTAACAACGTTAAGTGTTCATAAAAGAAGGGGAGTAATGATAAGCTCAAAGAGAGTTCACCCTTGAGTGTTTCCATTCTTGACCAAGGTATCACTACTTATAGGTCAAGGAGAGAGTTACCTCTTGAAAATACTTTAGAAAAATTCTATTCATATGATACCCTAATTTGTTATTTGGTTGTAATGGAAGGCCCCTTTCTGAAAGACGGTCTCATGTTTGAGGACCCTAGATAAAATGTGTCATTGCCTCTTTGGGGTATTACTTATGTACTTGCATCCATATTTGAGACACACTTGAGCTTAAGTTGTGTGGACCACAACTTGTGGATGCCAAGTTGAATTCTTGTTTGTTGAAGAGTCTAAGGATGTTAAAGACTTCTTGTCACCATCATAGAGTTTGACAATTTGAATTATCTTGTAGGACTCTTGGGAGCATGATTAACTTCATTAATAGAGGAAAATAAAATTCTTGGGAGAAATACTTGTCTTGGATTGGTTTGTTGCACAGTAGATTCTCTATTATCCCTAAGAGAATGATTCCATTAATGAAATTTCATCCCTTGGGAAGTTATTTGAAAGGATAGGTTTTATGTGTATGCAATGTCTCTTTCTCTCTTTGTATGTTCCTATTTGTGAATACATCTTTGATCAGAATAATGTCCTTAGTTACTTTCTCCAATATTTTTATGCATATGATGTTGTTCATAATCATGTTAAATCGACATCTTATGTTGGCATGAATTGCTTAGAACGGAAAGTCATGGTGTGCCTAAATGATTTGGCTCCATCCTTGGGAACATTGTGTGCTAAAACTCTTGAGGTAAATGGAACCCTTTTAGATAATAGCACCATGGAGAAGACTTCTATGTTAGAATAGTTACTATACTACATTTTTGCTTATGATGATGTCCATGCTAGTCTTAGACTTGCCTTATTTTGAGGTAAGAAGTTTCGTGAATGGTCCACTTGGTTGAGTAATAATGCTAAAAGGTTTAATCATGTCCTTGACCCCATAAAATCTTTGTGAATATATGAAAAATTGGTGTCACCACTCTTGGTCTGGTCTACTATACAGATTATGACACAATTGTATCTTATGGCTCTTAAGAGGAAACTATTCATACCTTTTGAGATTGTTGATGCCATTATGACCTTTGTAGTTTCGTTATCTCTTGGTGATTTCATAGCCACTCCCTTTGTGACATTTTTACTAAATTTTTCTTGATAAATACAAAGGATTTGTGGTTATATTTCAAGTGTGTACCACCTTATCATGATGATGTTATTTATTGTACAAACCCTAACCCTCATGCCTTGAGGATTTTGTGCTTGTTTGTTCTTTCTTTAGTTTACAAGGTTTGGATTCGAGGTCGAATCCTTTTCAATAAGTGGAGTATGATACAAGCCAAATAGCCATCATAGCCATCATAGCTTTTGATGACATCATTTTTTTCAACATATGATGAGACCGGTTTTGGTCATATTGAGGGCACAGGAGCATGTATAGGGATACCATTTTGAGGATACAATAGATCAATTCAATGTTTGGAAGATTTCTTGGGACTTGTTTTGATGTATAAAAAAGGATTCCAAGTGATGAATAATGATTGTGAAGGACAAAAATGACACACATGGGCCATCCCACGAATGCATATTTGTAATGCCCCGCAAAATCCTTTTCCAGTTTGAGCCTTAGAACGTATTTGGTAAAGCAAAAATCCGAGTCAAAATGTTTCAAAAATATACTCCCAAGTATGAAATACTTTGAATCGTGTGAGAATATATTTGAGCATGAATTAAGATCATAGAGGTCCCCTAACCCATGGTCGAGTTGAAAGCTTTCCTATAGTTCAAGTTTTAGTGACCGAAAAAATTTGGGTCAATTTCAATCGACCATAACTCGTTGTATATGGATAAATGGGTGGCTTGATATATATAAAATGAAATATCTTTGAATTATCTTTCCAACGATACCAATTTCTCCTAAATCCGATATCGGAGCAAAGAGTTATGCCCATTTTACTCCAGCCTATCAAGCAGGAAAATGGTGACGACGTTTCTGACGGGCTACCACATTTCTGACGACCTTTTTGACGATGTCGTCAGATTCTAATGGCATTTCTGACGACATCATCAGCCCTGGGCAGAAAATCATAAAATCCACCCTTTTTGTGACGGCCTGTCACAAGTTTGACGGCCAGTCACAAATGTCGTCAGCCATTTTTTTCCAGCAACTTAGAGACGTTTTTGCAAGGGTATTTTGGACATTTTCCACCCTTTTTGAGCCTCTATAAATATGGGAACCTCTTTCTAAAACCTAATTTCAACATTTTTCTCTTTGAATTCTCTCAATTCTCTTGAGAAGAGAAATAACTAGGGTTTCAATCAAGAACCCTAATCTTCCAAAAATCATCCATAAATTCTCCAAGATTTCTTCAAGAATAAAGTTTCTCATAGTGTGAGCTTCAAGAATTATTTATTATAAGTGCAGATAGAGTCTCAAACATTAGAGTTCATCCAATTTCAAAGGTTAAGGTATGTAGATGTTGATTCTTGGGTCCCTTTCATCCATGAAGCTCAAGAACCCTTTTCAAAACTCAAAGATTTTTATTTTTATGAATTTTTAATAATTTGTATGAGTTGAAATTGATGTTCAATGTGTTGTTGAGTTTTGATTTATGTTTGTCTTCAAGATTTATGAGCTTTGATCCTAGTATGTGGAACTCATGTGATGTTTGTGATAGACCCTCTTGAAGTTTTTTTTCATGTGATGCGTTCATGAATTTTGGGTATACAAATGGTTGAATAAGTGAAGAATGTTCCCCATAGGTTTGATAAAGAGCTTAGGTGAAACATAAGAGCCATTATAATATGTTGAAGGTGAAAATCCAAATTGTGAGCTAGTCCATGCATGCCTAGTGTTTGATAAAATGCCTTAGTGAGTGAAATGTGCCAAATAGCATGAAATCCCCAAGTAGGTGTAAAATCGGTCATGTCTAGTGGATGTTGAAAGACCCTAGTGACAAGTTGAGATATGATGGTTGTAAGATTCCCCGATTTTGTGTTCTTTGATATATGCTAAGCTTTTAATACGTGTCAAGTGGTTAACAAGAAAATAGTGACGTGTTAGTATGAAGTTTTCCCTAAATCAAGTGATATCCAAATACATGACAAGACCGATATAGGTATGAAGTACTTGATGTAAGATCTCGTTGAATAGGGTATAATCTAATAGCATGTCTTCCCTAGGCTAGTAGATGATGGTAAACCGATGTTGATGATCCTTAAAGGTTTGGAGTGACCCTTTGGTGGTTGTGATGATAAATAGAGGTCTATGTTTCATAAATGCTTAATGAGATGTCCTAAGGATCTTGCGAGGGAAAGTATGTTATGATGCCCAACTACTTGAAGTGATGCTTTAACGATTGTGATAATACATAAATGATTGTAACGATGAATGAATTCTTGTAATACATGAATGAATACTTGTAATAATAAATGAATGGATAATCGTGATGATGCATGAATGATTTGTGATGAAGAATGATTATGTCTTACTTTTATGTTATCGAGTCCTGGGGGTATTTATACCCAAAAATAGAGTTGTTGTCTAGAGCCCGTGTCAGTTTCTCGATAATTCTAATCGAGACATGATTCTCAGAACTCAGTGAACTATAGAACTCTATATCCTCAAACAAGTGTGAAGCCTAATAAACTCAGTAATCTCAGTTATATCTGTAATCTCTGTATCGCTAGTAATCTAACCTCAAACCTGCAATCAGCTCAGTTCTAAGAGTATTCAAGTGATTCAATTCTAATTTCAGAGGCGATTCAAGTAATCTATTCAAGCTCTGTATCATCAATCAGATACCATGATTCAATATCTTTTTCATCATATATGGAACCAAGTGATCTCAGCGTAACTCAGTCAGACCATTTGAGTAATTAGATCAGTGTCAGATTCAGTTCAGCCAGTATTCAGTTGAGAATTCAATTCTGAGTCTTCCAATTAGGAGTAGAACCTAGCACCGAGCGAGCTCAAGGATGGGAACTCACCTACTAGTAGATGGTGTGATTCTTAGAAGCAATCCTTGTGCTCCAGAACTACGTAGCAAGCATAGGTTGAGACATCACACCTATTAGTTGAGGGTGGATGAGAGACATCATACCTACTAGATGAGGGTAGATAAGGTGGCTTGACCTGCTAGATAAGGGCTCCACCATTCTCGCTTGAGGATCTCCTTGAAGAGGGTCACATAGAGTTGTCTTTACCAGTGGAGCGGGAATGACACCCTTCTAACTGGGGCACAGGTTGGACCCCACCTGTGGTAGGTCGGGGCATGTCGGTTAAGTGACTATCACCCACAGTTTTAGTTTTAGATTCAGTCTCAGTTTCAGAATTAGTATGCAGAAAACAGGACTGTCACAAACAGTCATCTATCATTATGAGGAACTCAGATAGTTCCATTGATTTATGGGCCATCCCATCAGATAGACTTGGTCTCACATACAGTTATTTGATATTATATTCTGAGATATGTTGTCAGACAGGCTTGATCATAGTATCAGATTCCTATTGAGTATTCTTTTTTACAGATTTAGATATAATCATATTTCTTATCATTGATAAAGCTTCCAAAATTATCTGTTAGAAAGGTTGATCTCTATTCTTGTCAGTCGAAAGCAGTAAGTCCAAGAATTCAGTCATTGATGTAAGCATATCCAAATCCTCAGTTATTAGTATCAGATGAGTCAGTGATTGAGTATCTCAGTGTCAGTAGTAAATTTAGTCTGTAGTAAAGTGGTATCTGAGTTTCAGTTTCTAGAGCTGCGATAATTGTGTTCATGTTTTGTGCATTCATGTATGTGTTCTCATGCGTCATTTTCATGATTATTCAGTTTAGATATTACACATGCATGTATCCTTGCATTAGCCTACCCTGTCTACATACTCGGTATATTCCTGTACTGATGCATTTGCGCTATGGTATTTTATTTGACACCATAGGTTCAGAGGCACAGGATCCAGATTATCCTCAGCAGTTTATCCCCTGTCAACAACATTAGCAGTGAGTCCTTTTTTTTCGAGGACGAATCTTAGCTTACTATTATTGTTTCAGATTTTGTTTATTTTCAGTTGACGAAGTTAGTTGGGGACCTGTCCCATCAACTCCACAGTTCAGACAGTTTAGAGGCTTTTCAGACGGATGTATTAGAATTCAGTTTTTTTCAGTTTTAAGTATGTATCGATGTGTTGAACCTTATGGAAAGTTTTTGCATTTATTTCAGATATTATGCAGTGTACAGGTACAGATAACAGAAAAGGGTTATCTTGTGGTCCTTCGGGTCCATAAGCACCGTGTGACGTCTCGGGATGGGATCTCGGGGCGTTACAATCTTGGTATCAGAGCCTAAGGTTCAAGAGTATCCTAGGGAGTCTGAAAAGCCGCATCTAGTAGAGTCTTGTAAATGGGTGTGTAGCGCACCACATTTATATACAAGAGGCTACATGATGTACTTAGGAGTAGTTTCCCTTCTTTCAGTATTCAGATGGTGCGAGTGAGCATGAGCTTAAGTTGATCCACCGTCTAATCCTCTTTATTCTTTCATTTATAGATATGCTTCCTCGCAGAGACTTTGTCCATAGGGTTGATGATCAGTGTAACGCCCCAAAATCGGGTCCTGAGACGTCACACGGTGCTGAGGGTCATAAGTGACCCCAAGCTAACCCTTCTACTGTCATAACTCATAAGCAACTAAATAAAAATAAAAATCCATACAAATCAGCATAAATTAACTCTTTTCTGAATCTGATCGATACAAAAATGGAATTTTACAGGATTACAATTCTGCCTTTACAACCAAAATTGAAACAAAATACATCAACTTCTACTGACTGTCTATGAAGCCTCTACTAGTACTGACTGTAGGTAGCCGGGTCACGACTCCCGACTACCCCAACTCAATACGACTGAATAAAGAAAATACAACACTATACCTCTGCATAACTAACCCAAGCCCTTGAATCAAAAGGACTCATCACCTACTGACTGGATACCATGAACTGACTGGATCCGAAGGTGCAACTATACCTTGTACCTACATTCCAAGAAAATACAGCCCACATCCGAAGAAGTAGATCAGTACCATGGAAAGTAACCGAGTATATGGGGGTGTATGCAGTTGTATAAACATCATCATCATAAATATTTATAAGAAATATGCAGGATGTATGAAAGACTCACATAGCCCGAAGAAAATCATCATAATCATGAGAGGATGAAATAAGTATAATAACACATGTGAGTCATCATATAATTTGTCAATCACTTTCAGTTTATCAAGAATATCAATTATCATAATGTAAATATCATTTAAATCTTTCGAAAGAATAACTTTTACAGTTCCACTTTAAAATCACTTCACCATTCACCATAGACACAAGGAAACACACACACACTGGGAGATCCTATAACCGACATAAATCATGTGAGCTACATGGAGTCTAACGTACAACCAACGTTGGGGAGAGCCGTCCTATCCTTGCCATCAGAGTAGGACTATCGATATCAAATCCACACAAACTAGTGATCACTATATAAATCAGCCTCAGGCTCACTCCTACGGGGCCACATAGTTCTAGGGAAGTAAGGTCGCTTTATACCTCCCACTCGGTTCTAAAGATTACTCCCGGACTTAGCTCAGAAATTTAAATCAGCCTCAGGCTCACATTAAAGAAAATCCACAACAAACACTTCAACAATTTTCCATTGGGAGCCAATTTCCTACCCCTTTATCATAATCAATAAAAACGTGGATTTCTTTCACATTCGAGTTCAAAATAACTCATTCACGACCAAAAGGTCAAATCATTCAAAACATCTCAAATTATTTAAACTCAAGGTGTTTATAACATATGATTTTCTAAAAATAATAATCTCAAATAGGGTTCCAAAAACCCATACATCAATATCACCATAAAACCTTCCAAAGTTTCATACTTTTTGACATAAGCACAAAAATAATCACTTAAAACTTAAAATTTCAGCTTTTTAATCATACATCTTGATAAAGAAAATTAGCTTTGGGATTCAAATCTCAGTGTGCTTATAGCACATAATTTCTCAAAGTACAATTCCAATTAGGACTCAAGGTCTCATACATCAAAATCATATTAAATTTTCTCAAGATTCATGCTTTTCATCATAAATATATATAACTTACTTTAAAATCTGGAAAATTCAGCTTTATGTACAAAAATGTCATCATTCTCATTCAATTCAACTTTCAAAACATAGAGAGTATCATAATCTCATGTAAAATCATATAGGGTATAAATTCATGCTTCAAATTCATATCAAAACATGTAAAATCATGTATATTCATAAAAGAAAAATCAATTTGGGCACAAGAACGAAAGAGAGTTCTTGTTGAAAAACCCCACATACCTTGTATGATGAACTTTAGATCGATACTCGTTTTTGAGATGTTAATCGTACCTTTGAATAATGGTTGTTGGAGTTCTTGAACTAGGAACTTGGAATCTTGAATAAATTTGCAGAATTAATGGTGAACTTTGGAGGTTCTTGAAGTTGGATGTAGGAGCTTAGGGTTTTCTTTTTGAGGGAATTTGATGAAATATAACATATAATGCTTCTAATAGGCTTTAATATAGGGTTTGGACGAATTTTGAGTGAGGGAGAATGACCCAAATGCCCCTAAAAATCAAATAATTCTCGAATCTGTCCTTTGGTGGACTGTTTTGATAGTCTGAAGTAGATCAACCATAACATTTTACTCCGATATCCAAATTGGATTAAACTAATTTAATTAGAAAAAAGACTCTCATATCTTTCCATTGATATATAGTATATAACCCAGATCATTGTGTACGAGGAGTTATGATCGTTTGAAGTTGACCCAAAAATTCACTTTTGATAGGTTGAAGTAGATCAACCATAACTTTTTGCTACTATAGAAAAATTAGATGAAACCAATTTCATCGGAAAGAGGACTCGCAGAGCTTTCCGTTGATATATATTATATTACACAGATCTTTATGTACAAGCAGTTATGATCATTTAAAGTTGGAGCAAAAATACGTCAGGCCTCAGTACTTTTTTCCTACATGTTTTACTGTTCACTACTATTCACGGTTCGATCAGAATGTTAATAACTCGTCGCTCGGGTGTCCGTTTTAGATGATCCACATATCGTTGGAAATTTTATTTGATACTCTACGCAATGTTGGGTCATAATCTAAGTTATTCCACACGAAAAATTTATAATTCATTCTAGAAGATAGAACCCAACACGTTTACGCACAAAATTTCAACGAAAAATTTCCCGAGGTATTACAATCAGTCCCCTCAGCCAGTAGATCCTGAAAATGAGAGTGTGTCATATGCAGAGTTTTGGGCAGCTTTCCAGGCGCTAGACCAGGCGGTGACTAATGTTCATGGCAACCGTCAGGTTGCAGTCCCACCTCAGCAAGATGGGAATTCTTCCGCAGCCAGGATTAGAAGCTTCATGAAAATGAACCTGCCCGAATTCTTTTGGTTAGTAGTAGGTGAGGATCCGCAGTTATTTCTTAAGAAGGTGAAGAAGATCACCCAGATTATGCATGTGTTAGAGGAGGAGAGTATTGAGTTAGCATCTTATAGGCTGAAAGATATTGCTCATGATTGGGTAGTGATGTGGGAGAAGAGTAGAGGGGTAAATCCAGCTCCCGTGACTTGGCTAGAGTTTCGGAGTGCCTTTCTAGATAGGTTTTTCTTGCTAGAAATTAGAGAAGCTAAGGTAGAAGAGTTCATGAACCTAAGGCAAGGTTCTATGACCGTGAAGGAATATTGTCTTGAGTTCAACCAATTATCTAAGTATGCTCCCGACTTCATAGCTAACCCTAAAGCGAGTATGAGTATGTTTTTGACTGGGGTATCAAGTGAGGTGTTCAAAGAGTGTAGAGATACCATGATCAATAGAGATATCGATCTTTCTAGGCTAATGATGTATGCGCAACAAATTGAGAAAGATAATATGAAGGAAAGAGAGAGAGTGAGTAAGAGAGCCAAGATAGGTAGTCGTGGTTTCTCGCAGGTAGGGTCTCAAGGTGGTAGTAGTTCTCAGTATGGTCAGATATTTTTAGTCCCAGCTCCATCTTCAGCTAGTGTACTCGAACCTGCGTTTGAGGGTGTTAGATTTGAGGGAGCACCAAGCTCCAAAGCCCAGAGTAGTAATAGTGGTGTTCGTACCTACCCGTTGTGTGAAGAATGTGGTAAGAATCATAAGGGTGTATGTAGAGCCGGTAGTGATGTGTGTTTTGGATGTGGCGAGACCGGTCACAAAGTTTGAGACTGTCCTAAGCCAGGTCCCCAAAATCAGCGTAGTCATCCTTCAGCTCATAATAGATTGTATGCACTTTAGGCTCGCCTTGATCGGAAAAGATCCCCTAAAATTGACCCGAGTATGTTATGAGCCCTTCATATTTATGTTATGCATTGATAGATCCTTTGCTCTCATTTTGAGCTTATATGTTAGCATGAGTAATGCATAAGTTTAAAATCTTGATCGGTCAATTATGACCCAGTCTGTAGGTGCCCCGCGCACCGCTCCGGTATTTTAGCAAAGTGTGTTTAGAGGGACATAGAGTCCCAAGGAGGATATACCCCATGGTATTATGATTTTGCATGCCATTAGATTCATCTCGATGCATGTTCAGATTTTCTTTATAAAGTTAGCATCAATCATTGTTGCATTGTCAGTCGTGCTTTCAAAAGTCAGCTTGTCAGCAAGTGTTCAGTCGTGTATTCATGAGATCATACAAGTTATGAGTCCATGCATCAGATATGCATGTGTATTATGAGAATTCATCTATGAGTATCATCAGTCGAGTATTCCATGCATCATATATGTATTCCCAGTGTGAGAACTCTATATGTCAGTCTTTCCGATTGCGTAGTCCTGATCTGAGTTGTTTTTATTTCTTGAGTAAGTTTTATTGATCTGTATTCTCAGACTATCAAATGACATTCGAGGACGAATGCTCTCAAGGGGGAGATAATGTAATGCCCCATAAAATCCTTTTCCAGTCTGAGCCTTAGAACGTATTTGGTAAAGCAAAACTCCCAGTCAAAATGTTTCGAAAATATCCTCCCAAGTATGAAATACTTTGAATCATGTGAGAATATATTTGAGCATGAATTAAGATCATAGAGGTCCCCTAACCCATGGTCGAGTTGAATGATTTCCTATAGTTCAAGTTTTAGTGACCGTCAAAATTTAGGTCAAATTAAATCGACCATAACTTGTTGTATATGGAGAAATGGGTGTCTTGCTATATATAAAATGGAATATCTTTGAATTAGATTTCCAATGATACTAATTTCCCCTAAATCCGCTATTGGAGAAAAGAGTTATGCCCATTTTACTCCAGCCTGTCAAACTGGAAAAGGTGATGACGTTTCTGACGGGCTACCACGTTTCTGACGACCCTTTTGATGATGTCGTCAGATTCTGACGACATTTCTGATGATGTTGTCAGCCATGTGCAGAAAATCATAAAATCCACCCTTTTTGTGATGACATTTTATGACGGCCTGTAACAGGTTTGATGGTCTGTCACAAATATCGTCAACCATTTTTTTCCAGAAACTTAGAGACGTTTTTGCAATGGTATTTTGGTCATTTTTCACCCTTTTTGAGCCTCTATAAATATTGTAACCTCTCCCAAAAACCTAATTTCAACATTTTTCTCATTCAAATCTCTCAATTCTCTTGAGAAGAGAAATAACTAGGGTTTCAATCAAGAACCCTAATTTTTCAAAAATCATCCATAAATTCTTCAAGAATAAAGTTTCTCATAGTGTGGCCTTCAAGAACTATTTATTATAAGTGCGGATAGAGTCTCAAACATTAGAGTTCATCCAATTTCAAAGGTTAAGGTATGTAGATTTTGATTCTTGGGTGCCTTTTATCCAAGAAGATCAAGAACCCTTTTCAAAACTCAAAGATTTTTATGTTTATGAATTTTTAATAATTTCTATGAGTTGAAATTGATGTGTAAAGTATTGTTGAGTATTGATTTATGTTTGTCTTCAAGATTTATGAGCTTTGATCCTAGTATGTGAAACTCATGTGATGTTTGTGATAGACCCTCTTGAAGTTTTTTTTTTCATGTGATATATTCATGACTTTTGGGTATAGAAATGGTTGAATAAGTGAATAATGTTCCCAATACATTTGATAAAGAGCTTAGGTGAAACATAAGAACCATTATAATATGTTGAAGGTGAAAATCCAAATTGTGAGCTAGTCCATGCATGCCTAGTGTTTGACAAAATGCCTTAGTGAGTGAAATGTTCCAACTGGCATAAAATACCCAAGTAGGTGTAAAATCGGTCATGTCTAGTGGATGTTGAAAGACCCTAGTGAACAAGATGAGAAATGATGGTTGTAACATTCCCTAATTTTGTGCTCTTTGATATATGCTAAGCTTTTAATATGTGTCAAGTGGTTAACAAGATAATGGTGACGTGTTAGTATGATGTTTTCCCCAAATCAAGTGATATCCAAATACATAACAAGAACGATATAGGTATGAAGTACTTGATGTAAGATCTCGTTGAATGGGGTATAATCTAATAGCATGTCTTCCCTAGGCTAGTATATGATGGTGAACCGATGTTGATGATCCTTAAAGGTTTGGAGTGACCCTTTAGTGGTTGTGATGATGAATAGAGGTCTATCTTTCCTAAATGCTTAATGCGATGTCCTAAGGATCTTGAGAGGGAAAGTATGTTATGATGCCCAACTACTTGAAGTGATGCTTTAACGATTGTGATAATACATGAATGATTATAATGATGAATGAATGCTTGTTATACATTAATGAATGCTTGTATTGATGAATGAATGGATAATCGTGATGATGCATGAATGATTTGTGATGAAGAATGATTATGTATTACTTTTATGATATCGAGTCCTGGGGGTATTTATACCTGAAAATAGAGGTATTGTCTAGAGCTCGTGTCAATTTCTTGATAATTCTAATTGAGCCATGATTATCAAAACTTAGTGAACTATAGAACTCTGTATCCTCAAACAAGTGTGACGCTTAATAAAGCTCAGTAATCTTAGTTATCTCTGTAATCTCTATATCGCTAGTAATCTAGCCTCAGACCTGCAATCAGCTCAGTTCTAATAGTATTCAAGTGATTCAATTCTAATCTCAGAAGCGATTCGAGTAATCTATTAAAGCTCTATATCATCAGTCAAATACCATAATTTGATATCTTTTTTCGTCAGATGCAGAACCAAGTGATCTCAGCGTAACTCAATCAGACATTTTGAGTAATATGATCAGTGTCAGATTCAGTTCAGCCATTGTTCAGTTGAGAATTCAGTTCTGAGTCTTCTAGTTGGGAGTAGAAACTAGCACCGAAAGATATCAAGGATAGGAACTCACCTACTAGTAGAGGATGTGATTCTTAGAAGAAATCCTTGTGCTCCAGAACTACGTAGCTAGCGCAGGTTGAGACATCACACCTATTAGTTGAGGGTGGATGAGAGACATTATACCTGCTAGATGATGGTAGATGAGGTGGCTTGACCTGCTAGATGAGGGCTCTACCATTCTCGCTTGAGGACCTGCTAGATGAGGGTTACATAGAGTTGTCTTTACCAGTGGTGCGGTAATGACACCCTTCAAACTGGGGCACAGGTTTGACCCCACCTGTGGTAGGTCGGGGCATGTCGGTTAAGTGACTACCACCAACAGTTTCAGTTTTAGATTCATTCTCATTTTTTGAATCAGTATTCAGAAATCAGGACTGTCAGATACAATCATCTATCATTATGAGGAACTCAGATAGTTCCATTGATTTATGGGCTATCCCATCAGATAGACTTGGTCTCACATACAGTTATTTGATATTATATTATGATATATGCTGTTAGACAGTCTTGATCACAGTATTAGATTTCTATTGTGTATTCTGGTTGTTAGATTCAGATATAATCATATTTCTTATCATTGATAAAGCTTCTGAATTCATCTGTTAGAAAGGTTGATCTCTAATCCTGTCAGTCGAAAGCAGTAAGTCCAAGAATTCAGTCATTTGATGTAAGCACATCCAGATCCTCAGTTATTTGTATCACATGAGTCAGTGATTCAGTATCTCAGTGTCAGTAGTGAGTTCAGTCTGTAGTAAAGTGGTATCTGAGTTTCAGTTTCTAGAGCTGCGATAATTGTGTTCATGTTCTGTGCATTCATGTATGTTTTCTCATGCGACATTTTCATGATTATTCCGTTTAGATATTTCACATACATGAACACTTGCATTAGCCTACCCCGTTTATATACTCGGTACATTCCTGTACTGACACATTTGCGCTATGGTCTTTTATTTGAAACCATAGGTTTAGAGGCACAAGATTCAGATTATCCTCAGCAGTTCAGTCCCCGTCAGCAACAGTAGCTGTGAGTCCTCTTCTTTCAAGGACGAATCTCAATTTACTATTATTGTTTCAGATTTTGTTTATTTTCAGTTGACAGAGTTATTTGGGGACCTGTCCCATCAACTCCACAGTTCAGACAGTTTAGAGGTTTTTTAGACGGATGTATTAGTATTCAGTTTTTTTTAGTTTTGAGTATGTATCGATGTGTTGAACCTTATGGTAAGTTTCCGCATTTATTTCAGATATTATGCAGTGTACAGGTACAGATATCACAAAAGTGTTAGTTTGTGGTCCTTCGGGTCCATAAACACCGTGTGCCGTCTTGGGATGGGATCTCGAGGTGTTACAATATTTTTCCTTATGTCATACATGGGCCATCCCACCAATGCATATTAGCCTTTGTGTGTTGTTCTTGATCCCATTTTATTCCACTTAGTTTAAGGGAAACCTTTGGGCCCATTGTAATAGCTTACCTTAATACTTTAAATATATAACCCTATGTCATTTTCTTCCTTAGCTTGTGTTTTGATATTGAATGAATATTGATCTTGAAAGAGTGTTGGTGAAACTTGTATTGAATGTTTTCCTAGAAACAGGGGTTTTGAGGGTATTGAATCCCTCTTGGTCCACATAGAGATTAGCTATTTGATTCTATTGGAATTAAAGGTTCTCGGATTTAAACTTCCATTATTTTTAATTTCTTAATAGTCTCTTATGTCAATATTCTATCTCTTATATTCCATATATTATCCTTAGTTTACTTAGTCAATTTCATGTCTTAGTATCTTAATTCGTATCACCTTACAACTATACTAAGAGACTACATTAAGTTTTAATATAAATAGATCTAGTATAAGTAGAATATGGGGTGTTTTACTTTAACATCAACCACCATCTTTTACCATCTAAAGTTTAAATATTTTGTCGATTCACTTAGTCATATATGTGTTGGAAGGTATAGGGTGTTACAATCTTCCCCCTTTTGGATCATTCATCCTCAAATGTAAGATACAACTAATGGCTTGACTAACCTTCCAGATATTCCGTTATAAATAGAAATATCAAAAATCTATCAGCTAACCAAAATTACATATAGATAAGCCTCATAGGGCGTCTCAATTGATATAATACATGAAATGAGAATATGACATATAAAACCCCATTTTTGACCATATAATTTAATAAAGAATATTTTAGTATAGAGTGATTTTTTGTATTTCTTCTATAAACAAGTAGAACACATAGATTAAGAAGTTAAACACACAACATGCAAATGACATATCAAATGAACAAGTGCTAGTAGAACATAAGATCATATAAGGAGAGCACATGATCTAAGATCATTTTGTTGATGTTTGGAATGAGGAGGGGAATTACTATTTCTAACATTTTCTATTACCAAGTAACTTATTGTATATTCTATTTTTCCCACAACATTTAAATGAAGGTTATAACTTTTGTCCTTAACTTCCTATCCTAAAAATTAAGAATGGCTATGTGGACTCATTTAAATGATAGGTCTTTTGTGACTATAATATATTTAGTGGATCTCTCACAAATTTATATAGTGTGGACACATAAAATCATAGGCTTCCTAGCAAATTATCTATATAATTCTATAAGGCCTGCCATATTGGGGCTCAACTTTCCTTTCCTTCCAAATTTTCTCTCATTGATGAATTTGAAATAAAAAATAATTATCAACATAAAATCCTAACATTTTATGTCGCACCTATGAATATGTTATTAAAATAACCTATCTGACTACGAGTATGGTTTATACTAGAATCGACTAATATGCCCGCCCTTTCCTAGCTAACATCTTTACAGCATCCTAATACAAGGAAACTTTATCAAAAAATGTTAACACTCATATCAATAAGCATAGAGGGGTATATAATGTATTGACAAGCTACTCACATACAATCTATGACACACAAAAAGATTATCACAAAGAGCACTTAGTATATGACTATGCGAACCTAATAAGCCTATGACATATAGACTATTGAGCTACAATATGTGATTTACGTCAAGTGAGATATGAAAGCATATTGCATATGAGCATATGAACCATAACGTAGCATGTGAGCAATGAACTATGAGACACTTATCATGTAGGTAGGTCAATTAAAAGACTTATAATATGCGAGCAGCTGGGATAACATATTAGGAAAATAGATTAGATGACCACATAATGTAGAAGACTTAAGTTTTTAAAGTACGTACAAAATATACAACACATAAACAAGTGGGACATAAAATAATGAAGCTATATAAAAAAGTGAACTATAAATGACAAATTACAATAATCAAGTGGACAATATATGGATAAATATGAGGAATGTAGTTGTCACGACCCGAGTAAGGGCCTGTCCGTGATGGGAATCTCCAGTCCACCGAGGACCAAAGATCACCCCCTATCCTAACCCAACAAAATCAAGTACACCTAACAACGGAATGAATTCCATCATTAAATAAGATATGATAAGAAAACTCAAAGAATCTATGATAAACAAATGTCCAACAAGCCCCAAATAATAACCAATACGGATAGCCAACCATAATACCCATGTCCACAGTAATCTCCAACAAATCCTCTAAGAAAACTGAAGATAGTCTGGTCATGACAAGAACCCGACCATAGCTAAAAAACAGATCCAAAAGAAAGAGTCAATACATAAGGAAATCCAAAACATGAAAAGGGGTCTTCGAAAATATAGAAGATCACCACTTAGTCTAACTCACAAGTTGTCCCCCGACCAGACAGTCACAATGTAGGAGGACTAGAATTATGGCCTGTCCTAGCATCATGTGGGGATATAGCATAGGAAGATAGTAGTATGGCCAGTCCCAGCATCGCGTGGGGATATAGTGTCAGAAGACGGTTAGCGGTTGGAGCGCTAGCATTTAGCTCAGGGATATAGGATAAAAATAATGCCATAAACAATAATACACAAACCATTAAAACCAGTGCACAACATCATATGCAATACATATATATATCACATGGCGAGTAAATGAACAAGGTTTAACATGAACCCTAAAACCTTAACCTAGACTTTGTAGCTTGACCATTCTAAATCGATACCCACATGTGATATAGGTTCATCTCCCCCTACTGAAAGGGCCCTAGTGCGTGTTTGCCATATGAACCATAGAAAACCTAAGGGAAGGCTAATTTCATCTAGGAAACTACTCATCCCAAAATATATCAAGTGTGACTTATGCACAGGCTCATCAAGACCAACCCTTACATAGGCCAATGTGAGTTTCCACAATCTATCCCCCCGGGACATCCACCTTCAAGGCTATGCTACACAACCCTCTTTAAGCCCATGTTAAAATATTTATCACATAACCCAACCACCGATTCAGGGAGTCAATTATTAAGGCATCATTATGTGGTATCGTCATACTGATTATGGCTTGTAAGCAATGTCATTAGCTAAGCCTTTGGGGATTCATTCGTACCCCCGACTCCATTATTAAAATCCACTTGGGGAATTCCATTGCATCCCATAAGGTTTTGAAAAGCATCCTTAACCTTCTTTGTATATATGCAATGCATTAGTTATAAAGAAATAAGTCGACCCAAAAAATAACTCATATTTCAAGACCAATTACGCAAGTGGGTCAAGGTTATTATCAATTTCCATACCGAAAACCAAATATTTAGGGATTCCATTATACCCCAAAGTTCATTAACCACTCCTATGAACCCCAATGAGTGTACAAACCAACAATTCATGCATAATAAGTCAATAGAAACCACGGAAAAACATTCAAACAATTTATATCTGATACCCTCAACCCATAGTTCAAACCCCAACATCAAAACCATGAATAATAAAATAATTTTCATTCCATTAATAAAATACAAGTATAGGGAAAGATATACATGACTTTGACACATGAGAATTTGAAAGCAATTCCTTGGAACCCAAAAGATGAATGTACGATGAATTCCTTAGGCTCTCTTGGTGTTTTTGAGTTTTGGAGTGGAATTGGGGATTTTTAATTTCTTAAAGATAAAAGGAATAAGCTATATAATGATTAAGGGTCATACATATTGAAAGGATCCCAATACTCCTCATCCTAAATAAAGAAAACAAAACTGCACGAATTTTACATATAGGTGTGGCACGACCCTTATCGCAGATGGTAACTTCTGTGACATGAACCCTAATGCTAAGATTATACTTTGTGTCAAGGACCCTATCGCGGAGATTATCCTATACAACATGGGGATATCACAGAGGATCATTGCCACTGTGCTCTAAAACCACCCTGAACCCCATTCGGAAATTTTGAAACTCTACCGAGACATCCCAACAACATATCAAAACACAATTCAAGTCAAAAATTGACATTTCGAACATAGGAGTGACAAAAATAAAATCCTCAAAATTTGGAGGGATTTACATTAGCTCCCTAGGATAATTCATCGTCGAATGATGTGGTAGGCCACTTTTCTCCCGAGAATAGCAATATGAAACCAAATTAAAATGATAAATACAGATAATAATAAGGAAAAGCAAAATTCATACCTTAAGCTCCTTCGCCTGACGCATGGAACAAGAATGTGTACCTACCATACAACACCTCAAATGGGGCCATCACAATGCTAGTGTGATAGTTATTATTGTATGCAAACTCCACAAGAGGAAAATTGTCAAATCAACTACCACCAAAGTTAAATACAGAAGCTCGAAGCATATCTTTCAAAGTTTGATTAGTCCTTTTTTGCTTGTCTATCCATCTGTGGGTGGGAATTGGTTCTAAGGTTCACCTTAGTCCCCAATACATGCTTGAGTGACCTCCATAAAGGAGATGAAAACTTAGTGCCATGATCTGAAATAATAGAAACTGGAGAACCATGCAACTTAATGTTCTCCTGAATAAACAACCTTGCATAGTCCTTAGCAGAATAGTTAGTCCTCACTGGCAGGAGGTGGGAAGACTTGGTCATCCTATCCATGATGAACGAAATAAAATAAAATTGGTTCCAAGACCACGAAAGACCGATGACAAAATCCATATTTATTATTTTCCACTTCCGCACAATCAACTCAATTTCTTAAGACAGTACACAATGCCTCAAGTCTAGGTGGGAATACACTGGGTCTGTTGTTGTTGTTGTTGTTGTAGTAAACAAGACCTCAAGTTCTCCACCTTCACTTGTTGACACACCATTACTTAGCAATAAAATCATCCACATCCCTTTTCATGTTTTCCACCAATAAATCTCCTTAAGGGCATTGTACATCTTCAGTAAACCAGGATGAACTTAATAAAGAGAATCATGAGCTTCAACAAAATTTTTACCTAGCAGCCATCCACACGGGCAACACACAACCTCCTTTGGTACCTTAAGATACCATCACCACTAATCTCAAAAACCATCATCTTATACCTACCCATATCATCTTTTATTTGCATAAAGATAGGATCTAACACCTACTTCTCCTCCACCTTAGTGCCAAGAGATAACTTCACCACCTTTTGCATAAACACATGCCATCCTCCAAGATTTTCTAAATGGTGAATATCCTTTACTAAATACCACATCTCTTCATACTATTCTCCCTATAGATAACCTTTTAGAGAATCAAAAACCGCATTAGCCTTACCTGTGTGATAGCGGAGACTCATTTCATAGTCCTCGAGTAACTCAAGCTAACTCCTTTGCATGAGATTCAAATCTTTCTGGGTGAATACTATTGCTAGCTTTTATGGTCTGAATAAATGTAAACATGGACCCTATATAGATAATGTCTCAAAATCTTCAATGCAAACACCACATCAAGCAACTCTAAATCATGAGTCGGATAATTTCTCTCATGAACTTTCAACTGCCTAGAATCATATGCTACCTCATCGCCAAGCTGCATTAACACACAACCAAGTCTCACATGGGACGCATCACAATAAACCATGTAGCCATTTGTTCCCTTAAGAAGGGTCAAAACCAGAGTAGAAGTCAATATCTTTTAGATTCTCAAAACTCCCTTCCCAAGCATCAGACCAAAGAAACTTCACCTTTTTCTGAGTCAACTTAGTCAAAGGTGTGGAAATCCATGAGAAGCTCTACACAAGCCTCTTATAATAACCAGATAAACCTAATAATCTTTGAATATCGGTAGAAGTCATGGATCTAGGCCACTTCTTAACCATCATAACTTTCTGGGGATCCACTGTCATCCCTTCACTAGAAACAACAAGACTTAGAAAAGTAACAACATTTACCAAAAATCACACTTCGAAAACTTAGCGTACAATAGATGATCATCTAAGGTATGCAATATAATACAGAAGTGATTTGCATGATCTACCTCACTCTTCAAATATACAAAAATATCATCTACAAGCATAATTATGAACAAATAAAATAACTCATAGAATACCCGATTCATGAGATCCATAAATGTATTTGGGGCATTGGTCAACCCAAAAGACATGACCATGAATACAAAATATCCATACCATGTATGGAAGACAGTCATAGGGATATCATTCTCCCTAATGATTAACTGATGATAACGCAACTGAAGGTCAATCTTAGAGAAATACTTAGCACCCTGAAGTTGGTCAAATAGGTCATTAATCCTAGGAAGAGGGTACTTATTCTTCATCGTTGCCTTAATCAACTGAGGTAATAAATACATATCCCAAGAGAACCATCTTTTTTATGCATGAAAAAAATAGGAGCAACCTATAAAGACATATTAGAGAGGATAAAACCTTTGTCAAGATGTCTTTCAACAGTTCCTTAAGTTCCTTCAAATCAATTAGAGACATTTTATAAGGAGGGATAGAGATAGGATGAGTATACGAAAGAAGACCAATCCTAAATTAAATTTCCCTATCTTGAGGGACACCATAAAAATCATCAGGGAAAACCTCAGGAAATTCACTAACTGCAAGAATGGATTGTAAAGAATGATACTCGAAGTTAAATTCATTAACTCAGGCTAAATGATAAAGATACCCCTTAGATATCAATTTTGGGGCTCTAAGATTTGATATGAGCCTTTCTGTTAGGCACTAGGGAACTCACTTCCCACTCAATGACTGGCTAATTAAGGAATTTGAAAATGACCTTACAGGTTTGACTCTCTAAAGAGGCATAGCACAACTGTAACCAATCTATACCCAAGATCACATCAAAATCTTGCATGTCTAATTAAATTAAATCCACCAAAGTTTCCCTACAACCAATAGATACCTCAAAACCACTATAGTCCCTTATAGCCCATAGAGTTTCCCACCGAGATAGAAACAAAAAAGAGGTCTAAAATACACTCGAGACCAAAACTAAAATGGACAACCACAAATGGGGTCACATAAGAAAAGGTAGACTGTAGATCAAGTAAATAATAAACATAATAAGAGAAGGGTTTTAGCATACCAGTGATGACATTAGGAGATGCCTCAACCTCCTGTTTGGTAGTAAGAGCGTAGAAGGGGATTTTGATTAGTTCCAATGCTAAAAGTGGTACCCCTTGGAGCAGAAGATGATGACATTACAACTGAAACCATATTATCCCTCGTAGTGACCTTTCCCTATGGCAATCCTTCAACATATATCCTGACTTGCCATAATTGAAACACTGGTTCCTCCCCTTACCATAAAAACCTCAATGCAACCGACCACAAAGTTTGCAAAGAAAGATTTAATGAAGCTGATTAGGCCTTATTGGCCTGAGATTGGGAACCATGTGCCCTAAAACTATCACCACTCTAAGAACTATGATCTCCACACAACTTTGGATAAGGTTTATTAGTCGTCCAATAGGAACATAAGTTTCCCCACATCTTCTTAGACCACTTTCACCATCTCTACTACTCTGTTGTTGAGCTTCACCCTGATGCAAATACCAAAACTTCTTACCCTGCCTCTACTCTACCTCTTCTTGCTTCTTTTTTTCTCTTAAACCTATTACATACACACCACTAGTTAAGAAATATCCATATCTTTGTTCAATAAAGAAGCCTTACATTCCAATACCAAATCATGATACATTACAAAAATAAATTTCCTTACCTGAGCTCTCATAAACGCCACCAATTTTGAAGCATAACAGGACAATTGGTAAAACTTCAATGCATACTCCTTCACTATGATCCTGCCTTGCTTCAAATTCACAAACTCCTCCACCTTCACCTTTCTCAACTCCTGAGGAAAGAAGCAATCTAGAAAGGCACTAGAGAAATCATCCAACAAAGCAAACTCAGGATCATTAACCCTAAGTTCATCCCACTCTTCTAACCATTGGTACGCTATATCCTTCAAATGGTAAGCAGCGAATTCCACATCTTCTACATTAGTAGTACTCAAAACCCGAAAGATCACCTTTATTCAATCTATAAAACCTTGAGGATCCTCCTCAACCATAGTACCAGTGAAATTTGGGGGGCTCAACCTCATAAACTCACCAAGTCTAGTGGCATCAGATGAACCCCCAACAACTCCAACAAAACCCATCTAATGTGACCGAGATATCACCAACTTGGTCAATAAATAAATGTATTAATGGAACTCAGCATAACTAATATCTCCTTGAGTTGGCTTAGTACGAATGCCACCAGCTGAAGATGGGTCAGTGGAGATAGGTGGAACTCCATAGGGGAAATAAAAAATAGTGACCCTAGATAAGGTTTGTACCCTATAAGTTAGACGATAATTGCACACATTATTTGTAAGCTGACAAATGAGTTTATATGATCTTGAAATTATCTACGAGGCATGATCTAAAAGGCAAATAAATGGGATTTAGAGAAATCCAAGACCTTAGATTCTATAGCCCATAAATAAGACAATATGGAAGGGAAATATTTCTAAATGCCTCATAGCCTCTCCTTTATAAGTGTTGTGTGATACACACCCATAAAAGAGATTCTACTTGAAAAGGCTTTATTGATACACAATTGACCATGAACCTAGGCTCTGATACCATTTTTGTCAAGAATCGTACTAGGGGTTGGCTGGACGGGCATCGCAAGTCCACCGAGGACCGGAGACCAGCCTCTTTGCCTAACCCAACAAAACTAATTACACCTAATAGTGGAATGAATTCCAATATTA
The DNA here is from genome assembly GCA_030864215.1 of Capsicum pubescens. NCBI lineage: Eukaryota > Viridiplantae > Streptophyta > Magnoliopsida > Solanales > Solanaceae > Capsicum > Capsicum pubescens. The sequence goes on along the minus strand of CM061540.1, from coordinate 224,380,732 downwards.
AAAAGATATGGAAAAATACTCAAAGAATATATGATAGACCAATGTCCAAGTACCCCCAACCAATAACCAATACCGATAACCAACCATAGTACCAATGTCCATAGTAATGTCCAACAAAGCCTCTAACAAAATCGAAGAAAATCTAGTCAGGACATGCCCTCAACAATATCCAAAAATAAATCTAAAAGAAAGAGTCAATTCATTAGGAAACCCAAATCATTAAAAGGGGTCTTCCAAAAGATGAAAGGTCACCTCTTCGATTTGACTCATGAGTTATCCCCTGATCACCTAGTTATTGTATAGGATTAGTAGAAGTATGGGCAGTCCCTACATCTCATTGGGATATAACATCTAACAACAGTTAGCAATTGGAGTGCTAGCATATAACTCAAGGATATATAATAAAATAATGGCATGAACCATAATACAGAAACCATTAAAACTAGTGCAAAACATCATATGCAATGTATATATATGTCATATGCCGAGAAAGAGAACAAGGCTTAACATGAACTTTACAATCTTAATATAGACTGTGTAGATTAACCATCCTAAACTGGAACCCACGAGCTAATGCCATCTAGGCAACTAGCCGTCCCAAAATTTATCAAGTATGACTTATGCAAATGGTCATCAAGACCTACTCCTACATCGGGAAACACGAGTTTCCAGTATAAGTCCCCCCAGAACATCCACCTTCATATCTTTTCTACAAAATCCCTTTTAATCCCATACTAAAAAATTATACACATAACCCAACCACTGATTCTAGGAGTCAATTATTAAGGAATCATTGAGTGGTATTGTCATACCGACTATAGCTTGCAAGCAATGTTATTAGCCAACCCCTTGGGGATCTTTCATACCCTTGACTTTATTATTAAAATCCACTCGGGGGATCCAATTTCACCCTACAAGGTTTTCAAAACCATCCTTAACCATTTTTCCATTTATGTACTGTATTAGTTTTAAAGAAATAAGTCAAGCCAAATGATAATTCATATTCCAAAACTAATTATGCAAGTGGGTCGAGCTTATTAACAATTTTCATACTCAAAACAAATTATTTGGGGAATCCATTATACCCCAAAAGTTATTCACCGTTCCCATACAACCCAATAAGTGTACAAACTAACAATTCATGCATAATATATCAATAAAAACCATGGAAAAACATTCAAACAATTTATATACAATACCCTCAATCCATAGTTCAAAACCCAACATCAAAACCATGAATAATAAAAAAAATTTCATGCCATTAATAAAATACCAGTATAGGGAAAGAGATTCATGTCTGAGACACACGAGAATTCGAAAGTAAATTGGAACTTGGAACCTGGAAGATAAACGTACCATGAATTCCTTGGGCTCTTAAGGGGTTATGAGTTGAAGAGTGGAAATGGGGATTTTTAATCTCTTAAAACTTAAATTAACAGGCTATATAAAACTTAAGAGTAGTACATAGGTGAAAGGACCCCAATACCCTTCATCCCAAATAAATAAAACAAAACTGCATGAATTTTACATAGGGGCATGGCATGGACTTTATCGCAGAGGCTAACCACCACGTCATGAACCCTAACATAGAGATTATCCTCCGTGTCACAGACCCTTATGGAGATTATCTTCCAGGACACAGGGATACCATGGAGGCTCACTACCTCTGTAGTCCAAAACCACCCCAAACCCTATCCAAAAATTCTAAAATTCTCCTAAGACATTCCAACAACATATCTAAACACAATTTAAGTTAAAAATCAATGTTTTGAACATTAGAGGGCCAAAAATAAAATGCTCAGAATTTGGAGGGTGTTATAGTAGCATATAAGAAAATGGTCAATGAAAGATACAACATGCAGGCAAGTTATATGTGATACTTTAACTTATGAGTACTAATTCTAATGCTTATAGTACATGATCAAATTAATCTATGATTCAACTAAATAGATGAGTGATCTATGGTAAATAATTTGTGTAATAAAGGACATATAGGGAAAATTCCTATGAAACATATAGCAATAAATGAGGTTTCTATGAAGTAGATAACATCTACATGTAAGTATTCTATAATATTTGTTATAATTGAGAAAATAATCCACAAAAAACATATGACCTACAAATAGACAGGCTATAGAACATGTAGCATTTATAATTACATAGCAGACAAGATTCATTGGAAACTAGGAGACATCTTATAAGATCGCTCTACCTTAATAATTTGCAAGCATACTACTACTAGTGCTAAATCACGGGTGGTATAGTTTTGCTATTATTTTCTTACTTCAAAACACATGTAGTTGGTTTCCCTATATTATATTTTTAACCTCCTGAGAATTCTCCTTATAGGTTTTTTCTTTTGAGTCAATATAAAAGGTACATGAATGTAAAAAAATCCTTAACAATTCATTTGTAGGAATAAGAGGTCAAGGTCAACCTTATCTTTATTACTAGCCTAAGAAATTATTATAATGGATGTTTGGTACCTTATGAAAGTTAAAATAAGAAAATAACTAGTGAAATTAAAGGCACTATAGAATAAACTCTTATCTATAAGAATTCATACATAATGTCAAGTATATGTGAACTTATATCATGAATCTAAAACATGTGAGGGTCGGCCACTTTAGGTTTAACTTTGTCTTTCCATGCCAATAATTTTTTTCATAATAAGTAAGAGTTAATAACTTATGGCAATCCAATGCCTTTAGTCAAGCAGTTTAGATTGCAATATCAGGGACTCAAGTGAGAAAATGGTACTTTATACTTCATGTAAAATTTTAATAAGCCATTAGAACTCTATACACATGCAAGACAAACTATCTCTTCTTTTAGTAGGGATAATACAGATGTATTTATAGGTGTTATGTAAGGACAAAATGTAAATATTTTGATCACCCTCCTTGTTATTGTATTTATTATGATTAGGATTCAAAATTACATTAATGTTGAGTCACCTGCTTTTGTGTTAAGCAAATACTCTTTTAACCAAATTACTAGCTTTGTGTATTCTAATCCTACTACAATCAGCCTAGCTTTTCACAACATAGAAGGTGTAGTCATATACTAATCCTCTATATCCAAAACTTAGACATTAGTAGGAACCAAGTATACATATACTCTTATTTAGAAAAACTGGAAATGAGTATACTCATATTTTCTAACCAAAAAAAGGATTGCGCATTTATTATTACCTATTTGGGGTGGTCATATACACATACCTTTTAAAAGATAATTACTAAAATTTGGGAGGAACTATAGTTGGAGTTTTTTCCTTATCAACTAATTAGGGGTATCCCAAGTAATACTATTGCATTGATAGATTTACCTTTAATTCCATGTTACTGCCCACTTTCAACTAATAAAAAATGGTTCAATAGCTTCTATTTCCAATACATGTGTAACCTTGAAATTGTATATATATATTACTAAAATAGTACTGAATATCCTTTGTAGGATTAAATCCTATATCAATTGAAGGAGTCATGAGGAGGAAATATCATACCCAAGAACCATTAAAATCCTCTTAAGAAGTGAACTAAGAAATGTTTGCAACCCATAATTATGATTAGTTAATCATTTATTTTACAAAATATTAATAAACCTCTTATATCTCACTCAAATAAACAAAGACAATACAAATAGTACAAATGCAGCCTTATGTGTAAGTAACACACAATCCTTCTATAGTGGGTTGTAAGGGTCGGACTAAATTGGCTCACCCTAATATGAATTTCAATAACTTGAAAGCCTTTTTTATAGGTTTCTCCTTGGTCATTAGTGGTGCTTGATTTTGGGACACTATTAACCTTATCTATAGTAGGCATAATATGAATAACATTGACGAAAGTACGAGTGGGAATGGACTTCTTAACTTTTATATACTACATGATCTAGCTTATGAAAGAAAGTAACATTTCCTAAATGTCCAAGTAACCCCCGAGTTATAAATATGGTTCTCAACATATTCATAATTAAAAATCAACTAGACATGATTTTGTAGACTCCCTAGGATGAACTGCTCTGATAACTGTTTTATCACACCCCAATCTTAGGTGGTATAGAAAACTACTATAAGAACTCATACTATACAAATGGCATAGATGAGAGAATAAATCATGATATGAATGGACTTTCTAATTCTAATAAAAATTTGTACATACAATATCAACCAACTGGCCAAATTGATAAAAGTGACTTGTGAAACTATGAATAAGTATGACAGATTTTAAATGTCTACAAAGCCTCTAATTGAATCCATGACTATAAAGATAAAAAATATAAATACTAAAGACTCAACAAGGACCCGAATCAACTTGAAGCTCACCAACAACCATTTAGCATCATTTGCTTCTACTAGTGAGATCTACTAGCTAAGAATCTATAGTTGCAACATAGAATGCTAGTCCCCTGTGAGGGACCTTAGAACAAAGTAATGTACTGAATATGCAATGCATGAAGTAACCATAAGTAAAATAAGAGATCAATGAAACCAGGGATCAATATATAAATATATAGATAAATATTAATGACCACCATTACTTACACTTGTGGAATCTTGGATATTACATACTTTTCTTTACTTTAGTCTTCTTTGGTTTAAGATCTTTTATAAGCCATATGATACATATGACCAACTGATAAATGGTAAAATAGGATGAACTATGCTAGGCATTATACCGATGGGATATATTCCTCATCAATATACAAATTATGATCGCCCAAGGCTAGGATTTCCTTTCACCCCTGGGGTACCACCCGATAATGGGACCGATCTATTCTAGGTGTTCCTTTCACCCTTTGGCTACCACCTATAAAACCATGTATTGGGATCTACCCATGTTTGGATTTTTCCCCTAAGCTACCACCCCCGTATAAGCATATTTTCTTTACTTCATTTCTTTAATCTTCGAAAGTGTTATTTTAGTGGCCACCATATTATTAAGCTTTTAGACTATAGAACAGTACTAAGAAACATATGAATGTGCACTTGAGGATTTGTACTAGAATTATCAAGCATTTGTAATAGAGGTGTAATACTTTGGAGCTTAAATGACACTATTAGTACATTAACATCTCAAATGGAACATAGGTGAATGTCTATTAAAGGAATCTAACATAATCTAAGAGATAGGTTTTCTAGACAGTGATATAGCTAAATACTTAGAAATAATATCAAATGAAATGTACATGAACATCAGAACTACTAAAGCATATGGACAGATTCAATTTAGGGACAAATACATATTCCAAGCAAGAAGATGTAAACTTTAGATGGAACGAGTAGCGATTCTGGAAGGTAACAATATAGACTACAAAAATAAGAGTGATTCTTAATGAAGGGAACATGTAAATGTGTGAGAAAATAAAGTATGTTATCAAATAGACAATTGAAGCATGTTGGGAATAAATGGGTAGATTGCTTAACTAACATATGAGACCCACTTACCATGTATGATATATGGTCTTATTGAGACGTAGAAGAGGAATACGTTACAAGTGTTTGACTGGAAAGTGTAAATGCAAAAATCTAGTAGTAAACACATATTTAAAGTACTTTTACATATTTGTGAGATCATAGGGAGTAGGAGCAAGGTCATAGTGATACTGAAACTCATACATCATGTCTATATATTCTTTACATGGGATAACAGTCAGGAAACTTACTTTTTTTGTAGTAATGTGAGCATCCACGCTAAAGAATATGGAATAGTATAGCATTTCATACCTTGTTGTCCTTTTCGGGTGCCAAAATAAATTTAACTTCTCCCTTTCAAGTTACCAATCTGCCAAAAAAAAGTGGTAAATCTAGCATTAACAGATAATCAAATAATTTAGGATTTCACCAAAAATACTACTATCCAGTAAGCCCATAATTTATCTAATTAAATTGCCCTTTCCTCCACTTTTTCCTTAATCACATCAATAAGGTTGTTACAACCCGAGATGACTACCCCTAGTCATAACGTGGCGCTTAGAAACATAAGTTATCCAAAGCTATCACATGTATTGGCATGATACTTTAGCCACTAATTTAATAGACATATATATATATATATAAATTCTACATGAATAAATGGAAACATAAGAATCATAAGATAAGTTATTTCAATAATAACTAATCAAAGTTTGCAACATTAAAATCTGAGAGAGAGAGAGAAACTTAAATTACAAATACTAATTCTGACTAACCATCCATGAAGCCTTTACTATACTGACTATAGGTAGTAGGTACATGACCTCCAACTATCCGTAACAAATACATAAGAATAATGAAAATAAAATATCAGAACAGTAACTGACTTAAGTCCCTAAAATAAGAGAACTCACCACCTACTAGCTGAATGCTGAGAATTGTCAGACCCTAGTGTATAGAATACATCTGGTGCCTATGTTATAAAGGAATGTAGAAACAAATACATATATTTGGTCAGTACTTTATAATGTACTGAGTATGTGAGACATGCACTAAATCATGGAAAATACATAATGTATGCTTTAAAATTGAAAACATAAACTATCTGCTAAAATATATATTTAAATTATGGTTGTTGTAAAAGATGTAAGATTTATTAAAATTTCTATATCATGAGATAAAAACATTTATATAAGCTGGAAATTGGTAGAAATATGAGTACCAAATGTAAATCTCATGTTAAAGATGAATAGGTGGTAAAATCATACTGAGGATCATGTATGAATAATGAATATGAATGCATGAACATGTAAACGAATGCAAAACCATGTAAAGCATGTGGTATCATAATATGTAAGACTGAATAACTGAATAACTGAATAACTGAATATTTTGGTCAAGCAAAACTTAGGTGATATGGTTTGAATACTGAATTGAGACCGTGGAAGCTAACTACAATCGATATGCCCCACTCTGAGCTAATTAGAGTCTAACTTCTAACCCAAGTTAAAAGGGTTCTGGTATATTTCTAGGGGTACCAACATAAGGATGACGATATGGAATACACAAGGCTGATGTCCCTAAGCACGAGGGTTTCATTCATCTACTTGAAACACCCAAGATCTTGGACTTGCAAAAACTTTAGGTATTTGATCATGTTGTCTAAAATACAATTTTACAAGCCACTCATAAGCCATAGATACCGGTCATATACACTCTCCCCTTCCTTTTCATACCTTGAGTATACTAGGAGGGTGTCATTCTTTATCTTATATGAGTAACCCCTTCTCAATCATACCCTAAGTTTATGAGTCGTACCTAGGTGAGTCGTATGGAGTGAGATCTTAGCTTTGAGTTGGCTATTTTTGTTATGAGTGAAGCATACGAGTTAGGGGTTAGTCGTACCCTTAGGATATGACTCAAGGGATAATGTTCGTACCTTTAATAATGTATGTGACCTATGAGAATCCTAATGTACAAGTCATGGTACCACTCATACCCTAGGGTACAGTTCCCTTAGTGAGTCGTATTGTGAGTCAGACCCCTGGACGGGTCCATTTTCAATATTTTAACTAAGGTCCTTGTGGTCATTTACTATACATATTTTGTATGGGACTAACATCCTAAAATCCCTTCATAAACATATTTTGTGTGGAACTAACATTCTAAACTCCCTCTCAAACACTCTTAATTTTTCTTGAAGCTAGATTGGAGGGTAGGATTTGAAGGGTGCTCATCTAGAAGACAAAGAGGATTCAAATTCTTGGTGGATCATCTATTTAAGGCATGTAACCCTTCCTCTTGTTAAATAACTCTAAACCCATTTATTTTACACTTGGATTAGTAAGTGTACATAATAATTTGAAATCAAATGAAAAAGGTTTTGTTTCCTAATGATGAATAATGTTGTTTCTTACTTAGACTTGTGTTTAGATCTATTATTGATGATGAATTGCATATGTAGGTTGTTTTTGTATGTGGTTTAACATGAGGGTCTTGAGTAACCCTAATCTTGATGATTTCTACCATGAAAATGGCCTTGTTAAAGGTATGCACATAAGGTGTTTGAGAAAATATGTAAGTGGATTATCTAGTCATCTATTGGTGATGTTTTAAATTTTGTGAATTAGACCAATAAGCATGAATGATTGATAAATGGTATCATGAATGTATTATGAGCCATGTATTATATAATTGATGACCTTATTGGTTAATGGATAATAAGGGATTAAAGTTCCTGATTATGAAATTGAATTTAAATAGTGCATAAAAATAAAATATGGTGAGAATGTGTTGTAATCTTGCTAATGAAATATGAATAGTTGTATGGGTATTGATGACCATAAATTGAATTGAATTAAGGTATTTAGTCCATTGAAGTCATTAGTAGTTAAATGGTTGTGTGAAGGCCAAATATTTATCTATGATATTGGCCTAGTGAAAATAAATGAGGTAAAATAGTGCTAATGAATGTGAATGCTTGGTAAATGGTTGCTAAAGGCCTTGTTGTCCCTACACAGAGTAAGTGGATTTCCTTGATAGTTGGTTGGTTAAATGGGACATGGTCCCTAAAACATGAACTTGAATTGTTTTTGAATAAAAGATGTGTAGTAATGAGGAATGATCGATTTGTAGAGGTCTTGATGACCATAAATGAACTTGTATCTTGTTTTGAACTAAGGTCTTGGTCCTATCTATATTATTAATGACTAATTGGGTTGGAAAATACCATATGGTTGTCTATGGTGTTGGTATGTAGCCTTGGTGGCTAGAATTACCTAAATGGGTTTATGCCCTAAAATGTCAAAATAAATTGTATGGATGTTAACGCATGAATTGATGGGTTATGAGTTTAAATATTATTTAATGATGGTAATAAGATGACTTATAGTTAAAGTCCCTAGTCTAAGGACCTGTGGTTAAAGTACCTCGTCTAATGAATTATGGTTGGACTCCTTTGCTTAAAGAGATCTCTTAAGGTTGAAATACCTCATCTATGAATCAACATGTGATTGGAGTTCCATGCCCCATTGAATGTTGGAGCATAATATTAGAGTTCCATGCCCAATTAAATATGGGAGAATATGATTAGAGTGGGAGCATATGATTAGAGTTCCATGCTCGATTAAATATGAGAGTATGTGTTTAGAAATCCATGCTTGAGTAAATGTGTGAGCATGTGATTAGAGTTCCATGCCTGATTAAATGTGTAAGCATGTGGTAGATTCTGATGCCTAATTGAATATGTAAGCATATGATAGATTCCCATTCCTAACAAATTGATTAAATCTGTTAAATAAGTTGAGTATGTTTGAGGTTCGCATCTTCTTGACTAATGCAACAAAGAAATTCAAGGTTATAAAATTGGTATGATGGAAAATTAGATGTTCTTCACTCCATGTCTCATGAATGAATGATTTGAGAATGCATGTTATAGCTAGTTCCATGGTTTGGCACATTTTGTAACTATATGTACATGTATCTTCATATATCCCTATACGTGAGTAAATATGATTGCATATAATAATTTTACTGGATCAAATAATTTCACTATTTTATCCTTATTCTTAAGTTACATGCTACAGCTCTAACCGTTAACAGTATCCAAACACTATTTCCCCACACAACATAGGGGTCAGAGTATTTTTTTCTTCTTCTTATACATAGTGATCGGGTGTTCAAGCGGTTTGAGAATTTACCTTGAAGTGGTAAGCTTTCATACTCTGAAAGACCTACCTTTCATAGTCACTATATCCTGTGTCATAGATTTGTATAGGTTTGGGACTTGGCTATTGTCGGGAGCATGTCCGGATATATTATTATCTCAGATTGGTAGAGGTTTTATGGATGATTGTGGACTTGGGTATATTGGCTAAACTGTTGACCTTAATGAAATGTTAGATATTGTCTAAGTATTGCCTATTAGCCTTATATTTCCACTATCTTATTATATGTTTGGGACTCACCTGACCCTTATGGTGGTTGTGATACAATTAGGTTAGGTTATAGGGGTGACCTTTGGTTCACGTATGCTTCATGTGGCCATATGAAATGGACCAATTTTGGGGCATGTAAAGTTGTTATCAGAGCCTAGGTTTATGTCAGTTGGGAGTCCACAAAGCCGTGTCAGGAAGAGTCTCTTTTATGGATGTGTAGTGCGCAACACTTATAAGAAAGGGTCTATGAGACATTCATGAATGTTTCCCTTTCTTATGTTTTAATCTCAAGCAATATAGAGTGTAAGGTCTTAGATTCCACTGACTTCTGCTTGCTCCTCTTTCAAATCATGTATCTAAAAAGATCTGACATTTAAGCAAGCTCTTCTATCCCAACAGGGGGCAATATAGACAAAGCTCATCTAACTTCTGGGATTCAAACCTGGTCAAGGGTCATGACATTTAACTGTACTCGTGGGGTTCCACCTGTTCCCACTGACCTACTATTGGGGGGTAACATTTGTCCTTAGTTGCCTCAAAATGCTGGGTTTCATCACTGATTTGATCTGTTGGCTTAGAGTGGTAGAAAGTTTTCCAAGAGAAGGTATTGGGTGGTTCCTAGCCTCTATTCCATGACTAGTGCTCCCTATTCAAATCCGGTGGGTGGCGGCGCTTTTAGATTAGTAATTCTTATAGAGCACAAAGTTCCCAACATCAGGATAGCATGGTCGAATCCGCATTCACCTATCCTCCTTATCGGTTTTGTAGTCGATCACACTATGGTTGTTGTGAGGAAGGAGGGAATCAGTGTTTTAAATATGTTCAATTGGGTCACATGCAATGGAAGTGTCCTTTAATATTAGGCAGGGAGGATGTCGATTGCCACTTCTCTAGTTTTTGCACAATGGGGTGTTGCTTCTAGCTCCAATATTGGTCGAGGCCATCTCATTTCTCCTACTATCCCTTGAAAGCCTGAGGAATATACTAATGCTGGTGTGGGTATGTTGAAACTTTCCTCTCGTGATGAGTATTGTCTGCATGACCCAGGGTCTACTCTATCTACTATAACCCCATATGTGCCTATGCATCTTGGTTTTGGTCCTGAGAGTCCGTTGGTTCCTTTTTTTTGTTTCTATCTCGATAGGAGACTCTGTGGTATATAAGAGGGTCTATAGGAGGTGTGCGGTATATTTTGGTGGTGGAATGGCTCTTGTAAAGTTATTAAAGTTGGATGTGATTGATTTTTCTGTCATTCTGGGTGTTGTATTAGTTGCATTTATTTTATGCTTTCTTTGATTGTTAGACCCGCAGGGTCATATATAAATTCCCTAATAAGCCAGTCATTGTATGGAAAAGTGATTCTTTTGTTCCTAGGGGAAGATTTATTTCTTATCTTAAGGACCAAAATTTGATTTCAAGGAGGTGCTCCCATGTTGTTTGTGCGCAAGAAGAATGGTTCCCTTTGTATGTACATTGATTATTGCCAGTTGAACCAAGTAGCCTTAATGAATAAGTTTCCTCTCCCTAGAGTCGATGATTTGTTTGATCAACTTTAGGGTGCGAAGTATTTCTCAAAAAAATTGATCTTAGGTCTGGTTATCATTAGCCTAAAAATTAGGGATGCAGATATTCCTAAGACTATCTTTAGGACCCGTTATGTTCACTATGAGTTTCTCATCATGTATTTTTGGTTGACCAATGCCCCGACGGTATTCATGGACTTGATAAATAGGGTCTTTCATCCATTTTTGACATGTTTTTCATTGTCTTCATTGATAATATCTTAGTATATTCTAAAAGTGAGGCAGATCATATAGATCACCTCATTGTCGTGTTGCAAACTTTGAAGGATCATAGTTTGTATGCCAAGTCTCCAAGTATGAGTTTTTGTTAAAATTCATAGCTTTTCTTGGTCTTGTTATCTATATCTAGTGGATTGATCATGGTAGATCCCCAAGAGATACGCAATGGTATGTCTTGTGAAGTCCAGTCCTAAGGACTTCATATTTGGTATGTTGTTTCATGATGGGTCTCAATTATGACCAAGGTGGTTTCTTTGAAGCACTTCTTACCTATAGTGCCATGTCTCTGATGAGGGTCTTTCCTTAAGTAGCGTAAGTGGTTCTTGTGTCATAGATCCTCTGTGACCCTTTTTGGGTTGGATAGTGGCTCGGGGAGCATGTGATGTTTTAAAATGTGAAATGTAAAAGTCCCTAAGTGGGGGAGGTTCTAGTATGTCTTTATAAGGCATTGTTTGGTAAGAGATAGTGTCCTCCTATTTAATGTTGTAAATGTGGTAAGGGTAAGTTACTTGACCTCAATTTAGTTCACCAAGCCTTAAAAAAAGGTGAAGATGATTCGTGAGGGGTTAATAACCTCTCAAAGTCGCCAAAAGTCCTATACGGACGTGTGGCGTAGGAGTTTAGAGTTTTGTATTGGTGATTGGATATTCTTGAAAGTGTCTCCCATGAAGAGAGTGATGCGAGTTGGGAGAAAGGGGAGATTAGTCCCCATTATGATTGTCCCGATCTGATCTTGAAAAGAGTTGGCAATGTTGCCTATGAGTTGGAGTTACCTCCTAGTTTGAACTCCATTTCCCCCGGTTTTCCATGTCCTCATGTTGTGAAGATGCATAGCTGATCCCTTGTTGATCTTTCCCTTAGAAGACGTTGGTATTTTGGGTTCCGTGTCTTTTCAGGAGATCCCAGTAAGGATCTTGGATAGGCAAGTTCATCGGTTGCGAATGGTAGGAGTGGCTTCTGTGAAAGTTATATGGAGGGACCAATAGTCCAAGAAAGCTACTTAGGAAGCGAAGGGGGACATGGAGTCCAACTATTTGCATTTGTTTCCCATTTTGGAAATTCATTATTGAGGTATATGTTGATCTTTTTGATTGGGTGTATCTCTTTAGTAGACAATGGGACCAATTCCCTAAGCCTTGAATTAATCTAGTGTTTTGATAAATGTTGGGTTAGGATCCCAAAAGTCAATAAAATAAAATGGATGATTGATGATGATCATAATATGTGCTTTGTTGTATGTTTCCTGTGTGCTTTGTCCTAACTTGTTTGAAGGTGTCTTTGATGGGTGGTAATGTGTTAACTTGTGTTTATGCTTGACTTACCCATCATTCGAGGATGAATGATCCTAAGTGGGGGAGAATGAAGCACCTAAGATCTTGGCCTTGCAAAAACTTTTGGTTTTTGAGCATGTTGTCCAAGATACGATAAGATAAGCCACTCATGACCCTTGGATACGGGTCGTATCCACTATCCCTCCCCTCTCGTACCTTGAGTAGCCTAGGAGGGTGGCATTATGTCCCCTATATGAGTGACCCCTTCTCAATCGTACCCTAAGTATACGAGTCATACCTAGGTAAGTTATATGGAGTGAGGTCTTAGCTTGGAGTGGATTGTTTTTGTTACCAGTGCAATAGATGAGTTAGGGGTGAGTCGTACCCTTTGGATACGAATCAAGGGTGTATGGTGATAACCTTAAGAATATGTGTAAACTATGAGAAACATAGGGTATAAGTCAGGTTACCAATCAAACCCTATAGTACGGTTCCCTTAGTGAGTCGTATTGTGAGTCGTACCCTGGATGGGTCTATTTTAAAGCTTTTAACTAAGTGCCTTGTAGTCATTTCCTACACCTTAAACCCTAAGTCACTTCTCTATATAAGTGTATATGGCCTTCTTAAACACATTTTGTGTGGAATTAACATCCTAAACTCCCTTTCAAACACTCTCAATATTTCTTGAAGCAAGATTGGAGGCTAGGGTTTGAAGGGTGCTCATCTAGAAGACAAAGAGGAGTCAAGTTCTTGGTGGAACATCTTGTTTAAAGTATGTAACCCTTCCCCTTGCTAAATAACTCTAAAACCATGTATTTTACACTTGGATTAGTAAGTGTACATGGTAATTTGAAATCAAATGAAAAGGGTTTTTCTTCCTATTGATGAATAATGTTGTTTTATGCTTAGACTTGTGTTTAGACCTGTTATTGATGATGTATTGCATATGTGTATTCTTTTTGTATGTGGTTTAACATGAGTGTCTTGAGTAACCCTAATCTTGATGATTCTACCATGAAAATGGCCTTGTTAAAGGTATGCAATAAGGTGTTTGTGAAAATGTCTAAGTGGATTGTCTAGTCACATGTTGGTGATGTTTTTAATTTGGGCAATGGACCAATAATCACAAATGATTGATAAATGATATCGTGAAGGTATTATGAGCTATGTATTGTATAATTGATGACTTTGTTGGTAGATTTCTAATAAGGGATTAAAGTTTCTAATCACAAAATTAAATTTGAATAGTGAATTGAACTAAAATAGAGTGAAAATGTGTTGTAAGCTTGCTAATGAAATGTGAATAGTTGTGTGGGTCTTGATGACCGTAAATTGAATTGAATGATGAATTAAATTAAGGAATTTAGTCCATTGAAGTGATTAGTGTTTAAATGGTTGTGCAAAGGCCAACTGTTTATCTGTGGTATTGGCCTAGTGGAAATGAATGAGGTAAGATAATGCTAATGAATGTGAATTCTTGGTAAATAGTTGCTAGAGTCCTTGTTGTCCATATAAGGAGTAAGTATATGTCCTTAGTAGTTGGTTGGTTAAATAGGAGATGGTCACAAAAACATAAACTTGACTTGTGTTTGAATGAAAGATATGTGTAGGAATTGTAATGAGGAATGATTGGTTTGTAGAGGTCTTGATAACCATAAATGACATTGTACCGTGGTGTGAACTAAGGTCTTGGTCCTATCTATATGATTAATAGATAATTAGGTCGACAAAGACCATGTGGATTTCTATTATGTTTGTATGTAGCCTTGGTGGCTAGAATTACCATAATGGGTTCAAGACCTTAAAAGTTGAAATGAATTGTATGGATGTTAATGCATGAATTAATGGGTTAAGATTTAAAATTTTTACTAATGATGGTAATAAAATGGCTTCTGGTTAAAGTCCCACGTCTATGGAATTATGGTTAAAGTCCCTCATCTAATGGCTTGTGGTTGGAGTCCATTGCTTAAATAGATCCCTTTAGGTTAAAATACCTCGCCTTGTTACTCAGCATATGATTAGAGTTCCATGCCCGATTAAATGTGGGAGCATGTGATTAGAGTTCCATTCTTGATTGAATGTTGGACTATGTTATTAGAGTTCTATGCTCAACTGAATGTGGGAGCATGTGATTAGAAATCCCTGCCCGATTGAATGTGGCAGCATGGGAATAGAGTTCCATGCCCGAGTGAATGTGTGAGCATGTGATGAGAGTTCCATGACCAATTAAATATGTAAGCATGTGGTAGAGTCCCATGCCTAATTGAATGTGTAAGCATATGATAGACTCCCATGACTAATGAATTGATTAAATCGGTTAAATCAGTTGAGTAGGTTTAAGGTTCGGATCCTCTTGATTAATTCAACAAAGAAATTAAAGGTTGTAAAATCAGTAAGGTGGAAGATTGGAAGTTCTTCACTCCAAGTATCATGAATGAATGATTTGAGAATGCATGTTATAGCTCGTTCCATGGTTTGGCACATTATGTAACTATATGTATATGTATCTTCATATATGCCTATACTTGTGTAAATATGATTGCGTATGATTATTTGACTGGATCGAACAAGTGCACTATTTTATCCTTATCCTTGAGTTAGATTCTAGCGCTCCAACCGCTAACCATCTACATACGCTATGTCCCCACATGACATAGTGGCTGGAGCATTTTCTTTCTCTTCTACGCAATGATCGGTGTTCAAACGGTTCGAGCATTGACCCTGAAGTGGTTATCTTTCATACTCTAAAAGACCTACCTTTTATAGTCACTATATTCTATGTCATAGACTTGTATAGGTTTGGTACTTGACTATTGCCAGGGGCATGTCCCGACATAATATTGACTCAGATTGGTAAAGGTTTTGTGGATGACTGTGGACTTGGGTATATTGGCTAGACAATTGACCTTAATGAAATGTTAGATAATGTCAAAGTATTGCCTATTAGCCTTATATTTTTGTTATCTTATTATAAGGTCGGGATTAACCCGACCCTTATGGTTTTTGTGATGACGATTAGGTTGGGTTATTGGGGCAACCTTCTATTCATGTGGGCTTGAGGTGCCCTGTAATACCCTAAAAATCCAAACCACTATTAACTCCATATTTCAAGATCATGCATAGTACATCATGGTTCTTTTATAGTTTTATGAGATAGTTAGATGTATATTAAGTCTTCAAATAACGCCCAACTATCAGACGAATCAAAATATTCCTTACCGATTGAATTCTTAGAAAGAATATTGCTATAGTCAACTTCAAATGAGCATATCTCTAGTTATACTATGAATTAAAGAGATCATAACCTACCAACATATATATAATTGAATTAGATTTCCAATGATAACAATTTCGCCAATATCCGATATCGGAGCAAAAAGTTATGCCCATTTTACTCCATCATGTCAGCCTAAAAACTTAGTGACGACATTTTTGATGACTTATCACAATTCTGACAACATTTCAGATAACCTATCACATTTCTGACGACATTTCTGATGACTTATCAGCAATTTCGTCAGACTTAGGATGAAACCCAAAAATTCCAGCTCCCAGGTGATGACCTGGGCTGACGGGCTATCACAGATCTGACGGCTTATCAGCCCATGTCGTCAGCTGATAATTTCAGCAATTGGGAGGTAATTTCATGGGGGTATTTTGGTATTTTTCCCTCACTCTAAACACGGTATTAAAAACCTAAGAAGTCTATTATCCCATTATTTTCTCATTCTCCTCAAGAACGAGAACATTCTCTCCCAGAGGGGTTAAACCCTAGTCAAGAAAAATCAAGAGCAAGCCTAAGTATTTCTTCAAGAAACATTAGATCTCTTTCAAGATCAAGCATTAAGGTATACGTAGTGTTCATCCCTGGATTCCTTTCATCCGTGGAGTTCAAGAACCCTCTTTTAAACTATGAATCACGAAGTTATGTTGTGGGTTGATTAAGTTTGTGTGATTGATTGTTATACAACTCCCAAATTAGAATCTTTATGTGATTTTATGAAACTAGGATGACATGCAAATTGAAATATATGAATTTTGGATGGTTTAAATCATTAAGGTGGTGAATATTCCTATACCACAAGGTGTGCGTGTAAGGTGTTTGATAAAATACCTAAGAGACTAGAAATCATGTATTATAGCTAAATAGAACTTAAATGACAAGACCATGCTTTATTCCTTACGACTCAACATGAATTCCATGCTAATTGTTGTGTATTGTTATTTTGATATGGAATGCTCATAAAATTGATGTTATGCAAGTATTTATATGTTATACGAATTCCCTTTCATGTATATGGTGTTGAGAAACAAGTGTAGTATGAAATCCCCTACTTATGGTATTATGAATTGTGGATGTTATTCCTATGATCAAAAAGTGTCATGTATGTCAGTTTACTTCCATCGAGACCTGGGGGTACTTGTACCCGACAATTTAGGTGTGTGCCTAGAGCCATGTCATGTTTCATGAGACTCTCAGTTAAGCCATAATCCATAGAACTCAGTCAACCATATGACTCAGGAAATCTCAGAAATCTCAGTAGTTCAGTAATCTTACTGATTTAAGTATTCCAAGAAAAATCTCAGTAACTACAGTACTTTCAGTTAGTCCTTAGACATTAGAACATTCTGTCAGTCAATGGTACTCAGTAAACTTAGTTTATCTCCGCTAAACAATACCACTAGTATGAATTGAGTTCAACTAATCAGTTCAGTTAAGTTAATCAGTTCAGTTTAGTTAATCAGTTCATCTCAATTAATCAGTTCAGTGTCTTTCAGATGGGAGTAGGATTTAGCACTGAGCAAGCCTAGGGATGGGGACTCACCCACTAGAATAGGATTGAGATACCTAGTAGTAGTCCCTAAACTTCAGAACTACATAGAGAACATAGGTACAATATGTCACCCGTTAGATAGGAATGACATACTCAGGGATCAACCGTTAGCACATTTAAATGTATAGGACTGATCCCAGGGGTCACCCGCTAGATTAGGACTGACTCCATAGAAGTTGTCTTTACCAGTGGAGCGGTACTGACATCCTTCCAACTGGGGTTACAGGTTGGACCCCAGACTAGCTAGAAAGGGGCATCTTGGTTAGATAAATATATCCTAAAGTTTTAGTTATAGAATCAGGACTATCAAATACAGTCAATTCAGCTCAGTAATACAGATTCAGTACTATTAGATACGGTCAATCCTTATCATTATAAATAGACTTTAGGATCATCCTTTAGATAGGACTGATCTCAACTATGGTCAATCAGTATCAGTATCATTATATTTAGAGATCACCCGCTAGGTAGGACTGATCTCAGAATAAGTCAATTTATCTTTATTAACAATATACTCAAAGATCACCTGCTAGATAGGACTGATCTCAGATTCAGATACTATATACAAAGAGTAACTCAGATAGTTCCATCAGAACTTAGACTGTCAAATAAAGTTGCTTAGTATCAGTTACATCGATTAGTCTGATCATCATAGTTATATCAGTTATATCAGTCATTATAACTCATATTATCAGTATTCAGTTTCAGAACTGTTAGACAAAGTCAATCAGACTAGTTCTTCATAATTCGAACTGTCAGAAATAGTTGTTCATTTATTTAGTACCTCAGTATCAGTAAACTCATGTTGTCATTATTAAGACTCAGTAGTCAGTATCACCATGAGTTCAGTTATAGTTACTTATGCATGTATGTATTCTCACATTTATATCAGTCGGCATTGTTCGTGTATATAAACCCTTTGTATTTATCCTACCTCATTTGTATACTTTGTACATTCAGTCGTACTGATGCATTTGCGCTATGGTGCTTTCTCTTATGTTACATCATAGGTTCAGAGGCACGAGTTCTAGAGCAGTAGTAACATTACAGCTTTCAGCATTCAGAGTTAGAAGTAAGTCCTCATCCTTTGAGGACATGATTATTTCTTCATTATCCCACTAGTCAATTTATTAGACGGAGTTAGTTGGGGACATATCCCATCAGCTCTTTATTCAGATTACTCAAACAGTATAGCTTTCAAACTAGATGCAGACTAGATATCAGACTTGGTTTAGACTGCAGTATTTTCAGTTTTGCTTTGGTATTGTGATACCACCATATTCAGACATTATTATATTTCAGATGTTTACCCAGTTTGAACCTTATGGACTTTCAGTTCATATTTCTATATTTTCCAATATTTTATGCAGTATACAGGTACAGATATTAGTCATACGTTAGCTTGTGGTCCTTTGGGGTCATGAGCACCGTGTAGCATTCTGGTTCATTAAATTGGGGCCTTAAAAACTTATTTCAAAGCCTAAGGTTCAATATTATCCTAGGAAGTATGAAAAGCCGCATCTAGTAGAGTCTTGTACATGAATATGTTGTGCACCACACTTATATACATGAGGCTATGAGATGTTTTAGGAACAGTTTCCCTTCTTTCATGTCTCAGGTCATGCTATAGAAAGGTACTTTAAGAAACTCATGTAGATCCTCATCATTCTTCACTCATATCAACTCCACCTTACATTCAAGGTAACAAAAATAGTGGAGCTTAAAGTCTTAAAGATAGGGCTTTCTCAGACAGTCCCTGTAGATAGTTATGGGATTTGCCATATGATCAGATAGTATCCCTTAGTTCTGTTATGTTCCAAAGTTGTACGGATATCATTCATGATCATGAGAACTCGTTCTCGAACCCAGATTCAGATATTCCATCAGATCCCTTCTCAGAATCCTATGATAGCATATAACTAGAGTTAGAAGCATGAACCCAGGAGTTTGGCAGTAGTAGAGTTGGGATAATATCATCCAAATTGAACAGATTATGTATTCATGGGGATAGTTATACCAAAGTAAATCAGTAGGCTTGAATAGTGCAAGCAAGAAATTAAGACTATTGATTTGAAATTAAGTGTGTAGAGATGGTTATGAATTAGGAATACGATATTAGTAGTATATGTGAAAGAGTAGCAGATAATGTGTTTAGTAAGGAAATCATGCATCGAACAGAGTGTAAGTATGTGGTGATGATTGTTGTTCAGTCCAGAGTTTAGTAAAGTGTTCACAGACTTAAGATGATCGCTGAAAACCAAGGGGGAGATAGTCGATCAAGTACCCAAGTCAGGATCTCAGAGTTCAATAGTAGTGCCAGTATGTATAGAAAAGAAGTTAGGAAAGATGATTCCCGACCCATCCTTATCTCAGTGTAAAGTTTTATACTCCAGTCAGCATGATGCCTATGCATGCTTTATGTCTAAGTTCCATGAACACAACTTATATTCACTCTTTCTATAGAATCATGTACGATTCCATTTCCCAGCATAAGGTTTTTGGTTCTATTCCCCTCAGTAATACAAATTATGTCCCACAAATGTAGAAATCTCCCAGAGCAGGTCATACAACTCATGACTTATGTACATATATCAGGATTTACAGATTGCTCAGCTCCCATGACTCATGTTACACTCCTATTGATCAGTTAATCCAGGATGTGTCATGTATATCCTCAGTTTAGACCTTTTGGGTACATCTATATTATTGATATCCTATTCCTCAGGCCTCAGTCATATGTTAAGTTCAGCTAGAGTCCATTCATGTTTCAGGTCCTCTTGATTCAACCCCTTCAGTGAGCTCTCTTTATGAGAATAGTTTAGTGATAAGCAGTTGCTTAGATAAGTGAGAGAGTAAATAATATATGTTAAGAGAAGATTGTTGCATGCCTATTTTACATGAGGGTGTAGTTATGGAGATAGGCTTATATATCATGAAAATATGCAAATAAAAGACTAGCAAGAGGTTGTACTTAGAAATCAGGAAAAGTTTAGAGTGTGAGTGTACATTCAGATCCTTAAATTATGACATCCTTGATTATGCGACTATATTAATTCAGTTGCCATCTCAGTTACAGTCTTAGTTATAGTGTATGCTTCAGTTCAATAATCAACTCAGTTCATGCATCATGCATCAGTTTCAGATTTCATATAATCCGTTGCTATTCAGTTTCCAAGTGCCTTGCACATCGCCTCAGGTTCCCTCAGTAGCTCAGCCAAGTCAGTATTTTGTGAGGGACCTAGTGTCACAAGGGGGAGATACGCTATGATTCCCCAAACTTTCATAACATAAGGATTCCATTATCTCTTTATGTAATGAATCCAATATGGAGTAGAGGATACTCATAAGTTGACACTTAAGATCCAACCTCAGTTGTACGCCATGTATTACAGACTCAGTTAAGTTTATGTATCACGTTTCAGACTCAGTTATGGTCTCTAGTTTCCGCTCATGCATATTGAGTGATTAGTCTCAGACTCATCGGTATTTTTAGTTCAAGGTAATAGTCTTCCTTGAAGTTACTCATTCTCATGTTCATATTTCAGTAACAAACTTAGAATTCAGTTCCATGATTAATTTTCAGTTCAAACTTGGTATCTTTACCATTACATGTTCAGTCACATGTTCATGAGTCAGTTCAGTTATGTATTCACACATCAGATATACGTGATCATCTTACCAATACTTTTAGTCATGAATTCACGTATCATGTCATTCATAAAATTAGGCATCATATATGCATTCTTATTATGAGAAACTAAGTTCATTAGAACACTCAGTCATGAATTCATGAATCAGTACTCATACATCAGCTTTGCATGTTCATTATGATGTATTCAGCTTATCAATCATGTCAGTCCCGAAACCATTTTTCAGTAGTGTTTGTCTTGTACGTACTTTAGTTGATCTTTTCTTCCATCTCAGTCATTCTCATTCGAGGACGAAGATATTATAATACCCCAAAAAATCCAAACCAATATTAGCGCCATGTTTCAAGCTCATTCATAGTACATCATGGTTCTTTTATATTTTTACAAGAAAGTTAGATGTATATTAAATCTTCAAATAACTCCCAGCTATCAGATGAACCAAGACATTCCTTACCAATTGAATTCTTGGGAAGGATATTGCTATAGTCAACTTCAAATGAGCATATCTCTTGTTATACTATGAATTATTGATCTCATGACCTACCAACAATATATAATTGAATTATCTTTCCAACGATACCAATTTCTCCAAAATCTGATATCGGAGCAAAAAGTTATGCCCATTTTATTCCAGCATGTCAACTTGAAAACTGAGTGACGACATTTCTGATGACTTATCACAATTCTGACGACATTTCTGATAACCTATCACATTTCTGATGATATTTCTAATGACTTATCATCAATATCGTTAGACTTAGGTAGAAACCCAAAAATTCCAGCGTCAGGTGATGACCTGGGCTGACGGGCTATCACAGATCTGATGGCTTATCAGCCCATGTCATCAGCTGATAATTTCAGAAATTGGGAAGTAACTTTGTGGGGGTATTTTGGTCTTTTAACCTCACACTAAACATGATATTAAATCCCTAATAAGGCTATTACCCCATTATTTTCTCATTCTTGTCAAGAACAAGAACATTCTCTCCCAAAGAGGTTAAACCCTAGTCAAGAAAAATCAAGAGAAAGCCTAAGGATTTCTTCAAGAACCTTCAAGAAACATTAGATCTCTTTCAAGATCAAGCTTTAAGGTATGTGTAGTGTTTATCCACAGATTCTTTTCATCCGTGGAGTTCAAGAACCCTCTTTTAAACTATGAATCATGAAGTTATGTTGTGGGTTGATTATGTTTGTGCGATTGATTGGTATACATCTCCCAAATTATAATCTTTATTTGATTTTATGAAACTAGGATGACATGCAAATTGAAATATATGAATTTTGGGTGGTTTAAATCATTAATGTGATGAATATGCCTATGCCATAAGGTGTGCATGCAAGGTGTTTGATAAAATACCTAAGAGACTAGAAATCATGTATTCTAGCTAAATAGAACTTAAATGACAATACCATGCTTTATTCCTTACAACTCATCATATATTCCATGCTAATTGTTGTTGTGATATGGAATACTCATGAAATTGAAGTTATGCAAGTATTTACATGTTATACGCATTCACTTTCATGTATATGGTGTTGAGAAACATATGTAGTATGAAATCTCTTACTTATGGCATTATCAATTGTAGATGTTATTTATATCATCAAGAAGTGTCATGTATGTCAGTTTCCTTCCATCGAGTCCTGGGGGTACTTGTACCCGACAATTTAGTTGCATGCCTAGAGTCATGTCATGTTTCACGATACTCGCAGTCAAGCCATGATCCATAGAACTCAGTCAATCATGTGACTCAGGAAATCTCAGAAAACTCAATAGTTTAGTAATATCAGTGATTTCAGTATTCCAAGAAAAATCTCAGTAACTCCAGTACTCTTAGTCAATCCTCAGACATCAGTACATTCTGTCAGTCAACGAAACTTAGTAAACTCAATTTAGCTCCGCCAAAATACAACTAGTATCAGTACAGTTCAGCTAATCAGTTCAGTTAAGCTAATCAGTTCAATTTAGTTAATTAGTTAAGCTCAATTAATATGTTCAGTGTCATTCAGACGGGAGTAGGATTCAGCACCAAGCGAGCCTAGGGATGGGGACTCACCCTCTAGAATAGGACTGAGATCCCTAGAAGCAATCCCTAAGTTCCAGAACTACGTAGCCAGCATAGGTACGAGATGTCACCTATTAGATAGGACTGATATACTTAAGGATCACCCATTAGAACATTTAAATGTATAGGACTGATCCCAAGGGTCACCCGCTAGATTAGGACTGACTCCACAATGGTTGTCTTTACCAGTGGCATAGTACTGACACCCTTCCAACTGGGGTTACAGGTTAGACCCTAGGCTAGCCAGAAAGAGGCATGGCAATTAGATGAATACATCCCACAGTTTTAGTTACAGAATCAGGACTGTCAGATACAGTCAATTTAGCTTAGTAATATAGATTCAGGACTATTAGATACGATCAATACTTATCATTGTAAATAGACTTTAGGATCATCCACTAGATAGGACTGATCTCAATTATGGTCCATCAGTATTAGTATCATCAGATTTAGAGCTCACCTTCTAGGTAGGACTGATCTTAGAATAAATCAATTTATCTTTATTAACAATATACTCAATGATCACCTGTTAGATAGAACTGATCTCAAATTCAGTTACTCCATACAGAGCGAAACTAAGATAGTCCTATCATAACTTAAACTGTCAAATACAGTAACTTAGTATTAGTTACATCGTTTAGGTCTATCATCATAGTTATATTAGTTATATCAATCATCATAACTCACGTTATCAGTATTCAGTTTCAAGACTATTAGACTCAGTCAATCAGACAAGTTCTTCATAATTTGAACTGTCAGAAATAGTTGTTCATCTATTCAGTACCTCAATATCAGTAAACTCATGTTGTTATTATTAAGATTCAGTAGTCAATATCACCACGAGTTCAGTTATAGTTACTTATGCATGTATGTATTCTCATGTTCATATCAGTCGGCATTGTTCATGCATATAAACCCTTTGCATTTAGCCTACCTCACTCATATACTCAGTATATTCAGTTATACTGATGTATTTATGCTATGGTGATTTATCTTATGTTACACCATAGGTTCAGAGGCAGAAGTTCCAGAGAAATAGTAGCATTGCAGATTTCAGCGGTTAGAGTTAGAAGTGAGTCCTCATCCTTCGAGGACATAATTATTTCTTCATTATCCCATTAGTCAGTTTATTAGACGAAGTTAGTTGGGGACATGTCCCATCAGCTCCTTATTCAAATTACTCAGACAGTAGAGGATTTTATACTAGATACAGACTAGATATCATACTTGGTTTAGACTTTAGTATTTTCAGTTTTGTTTTGATATTGTGATACCACCTTATTCAGACATTATTGTTATTCAAATTTTTATCCAATTTGAACCTTATGGCCTTTCAGTTAATGTTTCCTTTTTTTACAGTATTTTATGTAGTATACAGGTATACATATCAGTCATGGGTTAGCTTGTGGTCCATCGGGGTCATGATCACCGTGTAGCATTCCAGTTCAGAAAATCGGGGCATTACATGCCCATACGACATGGCCCAATTTTGGGGTGTGTCACTACTGATGGAGGACCATCATAATCTACGGTGGCATTATACGTCTGGAACTTAGGAACTGCTACTAATGAATCTTGTCTAACTATAGAGGAGTCTCCATCCCTGCGTTCACTTGGTGATAAGTATTACTCCTAACTGAAAGGCATTGAAACATAAACCGGTACATGCACTAATAACTATTATGCTCAAGTCATGGTATTCTGAAAGTAATAGTGCATGTATAATCTAAAGTATTTAAAACCTTGTAAACTGATGATAAAAAGGGAATTTCATAAATAATGCCCAAAAATTCAATAACTGATAAATGCTTAACATGAATATGATATTCTAAATATAATTATAAAAACATTGTCTAAGTGACTTGTAACTTGAAAATTTGAAGAATGCATGACTATCTAGGTATCAGGTGTTCATAACCTGCCAGCATAGGAAATACAGTAAAATACGATAATTTGAAAGTAATGACATAATAGGAAATTCCATGACTTAAACTCAAAAACCCAACAATTTTATCAATTAAAATTTTTATCATGATTAGGGCAGGGAAGAATACTTAAAATTATGAGGAAACACTTGTTCATGGTAAGTTCAAGAATTACAGGGAGGAATCATACAATTTATGCTTTTCATGGAACCCTAGTTTATGGAACTCATAAAATTCATGAATAAAAATCATAATTTTGGGCATTAGGATGAATGGAGATCCTCATTGAATACCCACATACCTGAATTTATTAACTTCTTGACGGAAAGGATGAATTTGGATCCTTGGAAGTTGAATATTTGAAGAACTTTTATTTGTTGTTCTTGAGGATTTGGGAGAAGTGGGATTATGTAATTTGTGTGTTTTGGGTTATGGGATTATTAATACACGTTACTATTAATTATAGGATTATTTAGGAAGTAAATGACTTGTTTACCATAAAAAATATAAGAGAGATGTGTGTTTTAGCATGTCTGAACAAGGTTCGTTCCATGTTGAAAATTGCAGAGCACAAGGTCTATGCCATCCTGAAATCGCACACCCTCATTGGTTCCTCACAAAAATACTCATATCTTTTTTCTCGGGTATCAGATTAAGAAAAATCGGATGCGTTGGAAAGAAGACTCAATTATCTATAATTTGGTAGTTCTTGAGGTCCAAAATTCTATATATTCCTAAAGTTATACATGTTTAAAGTTGACCCTTGTAGGATCGAATACCAAAATTAGGTCGAATCAAAAGCTCTTGAGTCAACTTTTCTCTAAGAGTTTCCTATTAAAAATTTTCACCTCAAATTAATCTTCACAATAGGCTAATGATCATGACACATATATTTATATAAAAATCATGGGATTAGAGTTTATACACATGAGAACAATAGTCAAAAATCTAGACCAAAAATCCAGGGTATTGCATTATCTTCCCCTTGGAATCATTCATCCTCGAATGTTGGATAGGAAACTTTTAAAGATTTAGAAGTATGGAATAAAGTATGTAACTTCACATTAAGAATTCTCCCTCTACAAAACATAATTAGGAATCTTTATAAAAGGGCTTCATAGCATCACTAAATAAATTATGTAAGCATGAATCATGAGATAACAAGACTAAGGTCGTAAAAAAGGTATTACAATGTCTAAGCATGAATACTTGGAAAATTGAGATCATGCATGAACACTTATAAACTGAATCAGGACTAAATATCTGAATCAGGGTTATGATGCATGGATTGAACTGAATTCATAATTTGCATAGATGGAATAAATTACCTCATGGAATAGCCATATTCATGAAACTTCTGATAGTAAGCCTAGATGGAAAAAAGTAAAACTATCGGAGATCATCTGTCTGATTACTAAAATAAATGGCTAGCTTTACAGACTTTATCATACTGAAAGTTCATACTCAACTAGAGTATTTCTTAAACACTCTTTCTAAGACGTTCTAATAACATTAGGGAGCAAAGAATTTTGGGCATGATTTGAAACGATATCTTAATAAGGAATCACAATATTCCTAGAACTCTATAACATGTACTATAGGCCTATAAAACATAAGCTAGGATAAAATTACTATGCCATAGGGAAACCATTAACTTTCAATCTTAGACACAATTCTCAAATACTCCCTCAATATGTTTTTCCTTTTAAATACTACCTTTCATTTGATGCCACTCCTAATCTTCACATAGGCCTTGATAACCTTATCAACTGAAGTATGAGCTAAACTAAATTTTCTCACCATGTTCAAGCCTACTCAAAGTCATGAGGTACCACACATAACACCATAGTACTAATCTAAACAACGGTTTCAATATCCTATGTGTTCTCGTAGATCCCATCTCAAGAACAATACCCATTACCACTTTAACAACTAAATTCAGTCTTATACTAGGAATTCACTAATGAACAATACATTCATCCACTTCTATACTAACATGTCATTCAAACCTATCATTATAACCGCATATGAACTTCAAGGCAACCAATCCCCCTAGGAATTTTTTGATATTCTCAAATACTTATATAAATAACAAGAAGACACACCTAGAATTTTCAACTAACTATGACATATACCAAAGCTTTGCCTCAATCTTCCATCACATTTATAGCCTTAGATAAAAAAGCATACAATAGTCTTTCCCTGATAAGAAACATTTACTCTCTCCCATCTAAACAATTATTCATCACCACTATCATTTCATAAAGAGAGGTCACCGAAAGGTTAGAAAATAAGGACCTGAAGTATGAAATCATACTATACATAGCTTTGACATTTAACCAAGGCCTGAGGAGTAGAGTATTAAAGGAATGAATTATTAAAGAAATCAAAACCGAATACAAATATTCCATAATCTGAATTTCACTTGTCATTAAGGGTGTACCATTAGTTACGGGAACTAAGCATATTGTAAATTATGAGTACATGAGTCATAACCTGCATAACCTAAGTTGGAGTTCATTGATTCATGGAATATGATTTGTATCACGGAGTGAATATGAACTCCATATACTAGAAACTGGGATCATACATGATTCTATAAAAAGTGCATTAATATGAGCTATTATCATGGAACTGACTTGTAAGTCTTGTTTAGGTATCATAATGACTAAAGTACAAAAAATTTCATTGACATAAGAATGGGTCGGGATCTTCCTCCCCTACTATTGTTCTAGAACTTCATTACTAGAATCAGAGAGACTGAATTGGTTCCTTCTTCTATCATCTCCCCTTAGATTTAAGCCATCGTCCTAAGTCTGAGAACCGCTTCAATAAACTCTAAACTGAACTAGAACAACTCTACTATAGAGTCTAAGATATAACTATACACATAAATAATAAACTCACCCTAAGACTATATCTTAAAGTGTAAAAACCGTTGCTAGTTCTTCTTTTTGAGATAGAAATCTTAAATTTCTATAGCCCCAATAGTCATCATATAACAACATAAACACTTACTAACCTAGAATCTTCTAGAGTATCAGAAAACTATGAGTTCATACAATCTAGAATTCCAAAATGTTCCTTCTATTAGTAAAATCATCCTATAATACCTTGAGTTTTCACGTTCTAAACCTCTCAAGAAATAACCTATGAGGTTAGATTTCCAATGCATCAAGCCTCATCTTAGCCCAAGGATAAGGAAAAAAGAATTAGAAATTCTTACATTAGAGTATGGAAATACTGTCATAGTTATAAATTAAGGTAACAAATCTTTACCACTCGTGATGAGTCATCTCGAGTGAGTCATAACCACTCAGTGAATCTTTTTTCCTTGAGCCTAGTGACTATGATATGTTAATACAACTCATAATTAATGCCTACGAGTTGTATGGAGGGACTCATAGTCACATCAGTGTGTGTGTCAAAGAACCCTCTTAAGTTGTTATGAATCCAGTATACGACTCATAACCAAACCTTATGAGTCTTTGTATGGACCTGTATCCTTACCAGTATATGACTTAACACCTCATATTTAACTACGACTCCATCCTATGACTCATAATTTGTCATGATGAGTAGTTAGGTGCCAAGTCATAGTCAAACCAGAATGTACCCCGAATCTAAAAATCCCAGGCTACAACCCAGACCATGAGTTATAACCATTCATTACGAGTCGCAAGATGAGTCATAACGACTGGTGGTATATTTTCCTGTACATTTTTCCAAGGGCCTTTATGTATTTTCCTATTCCCTTAAAATCTAAACCCATGCCGTTTTGTCTTCACTAGGGGTGGTATAAAAGGCCCCAAAAACCCCAAATAATGAAATAACCCTCAATTTCACCAAAGAGTGGCAAGACAGATTGTTTTCTCATCTTCCTCAAGCAATTAGGGTTCCTCACGAACATGATCAATTTTAAGGATTTCCCTAAAGCTTCTACTTCAGGTATGTAGGGCTATTTATCAATGGGTTCCTTTCACCCATTAAGCCTAAAAATCCTTTTGTTGTTCAAGTATGAATTTTACTCTAGTTATGATAAATTTCAATATAAATTATGAAATTCATCAATGTTTCCTTGCTATTTTTATATTCATGCCATGTTAATAGTTTTAGTCCATGAGAATCATTCTCTTAAATGCTTGAAGTTCCAAAACTCTATGTCATGTTCAATCAATACTATCTCAATTTCTCTAATTATGCTTTAAACTGTATAAACATGATATTTTCCCAAGGTTAACTCATTTCCATATTTACATTCATGAAATTTATCAGACTATTGAAATATCTTATGCTTAGGTCTTTGAATTATGACTTTATTTTAGTGTTGGTGGGTTATGAACACCCGATACCTATATGTTTACTTATATTTCAGTATTTTCAAGTAATGAGTCAGTCAAATCCTGATTTTATTATTATACTCAGTATTATTTCATGTCAAATTATCAGTTACATGTTTATGATTTTTTCAGATTAGGCATGCACTATCTGTTTTAAAATACCTTATGTGAGAAAATCAATTATCAGTGTATGAATTAGTTAGTATTTCAATGTCTTTCAGTTGGGAGAAGGATTTAGCATCAAGAGAAAAGTGTGGGTTTAACTCATCCTACTTCCTAAAAGATATGTGCCACCATAGGCTTAGGTGACTCGCTAGAGAGAGTTTTTCTTTGCCTAATATGGGCTCAATTTAGTGATTATTCCTGTTTAGGTTCTACTCCAATGGAAAGAATAGAACATTCCTCCTAAATGTGGGTCAAACATTGGACTCTATGATAGATAACATGGTTTTTGTTGGTTACATGATATATAGTTCCCACGGTTTCAGTAAATACTTAGTTTATCTTAGTCAGGTTTGCTCAAATATGTAGATAGATTACAATATTTATTCAATCCGTTTTACAAATTTTTCTAGTTATTCAGATAACAATTATTCAGTTATTTAGATCATGTCTGTATATACTATACTTGGTATTGCATTCTTAGTTTTATATGTTCATGCATCCATGTTCAGACTTTACATGTATTTCAGTAGTCCTTGCCTCCCATAAAAGTACATTCAAAGTATAGAATGCATACTTCTCTTTGTGCTATGTTGTCTTATAACATAGGTTTAGATACGCAATTCACTAAGAAGCCTTAGACAGATTAGCATTCTCCCAGCAATAGTCGTAGTGAGTCCTCATCTATCGAGGACAATATTTTTATTTAAGACATTTACAATAGAACTTTTATGTTAGTTAATCAAAGTTAGTTGGGGTCCTGTCCCATCAGCACTTTAAGTTAGAGGATTTCAGATATTCAGACTAGATGTTCAAACAATCAGTTTATCTTTCAAATGTTATCAATTATCTTTTGGATATGCTATTTATATTAAGATCAGTATTCTATTTTTTGATCATATTTAATCAGTTTATCTTCGTCACATGATATTTCAGTATCTATTTTATTCAGTACACTCAGCAGGTAACGGTACATAGGTTATCTTGGGGTGGTTTGTTGCTTTAGCATTGGGTTGTGCTCAGGGGTAATCTCGGGTCGTGACATATCCATAATTTAAACATAGATTCTAAAACATAACATGGATAACCCCAAAATTTTTAATGAACTATAATAACTTAGTACTACTAGATAGGAATCATGAGACACTAATCCACACAAAATTTTATAAACATACTAAACCTTATCAATCTCCTCTATCATTATGGTCACTGCCTAATATATATCCTGACTAAAGCATTAACATACTCTAAGTCACCCTTAATTGAGAAATCTCTCTCAAAGTTCTATTAAAAAACTACACAATACCTTTCTTGATCCATGGATACATAATCTACTAAATTCAGATAAAAACTATCCCCACTTTACTGCTGCTAAACTTATGGGTTCATGCTTCTAACTCAAGATTATATGCTGTCATAGAATTCTATGAACGGTACTAAGGACATACGTGAATTTGGCTCAATTGATAATTTCCATAACTAAGAATGAACTCTTTAAAACTTAGGAACTTAAAGGCAATGATAGGATCCTTTTAGCCCATATGCAATCCCATAATTATCTGTAGGGACTATCTTAGAAGACTATATTAGTAGGAGCTTCCGCTTGGCTATTTCTGTTACCTCGAAAATAAGGTAGATTTGGCATGAATGGACCAAATCAAGAATCTATATTTTTTTCTTAGTGAACATTTCTACAGCATAATCTGAGATATGAAAGAAGGGAAACATATCTTAAATGCCTGGTAGCCTCTTTAAGAAAAGTACAGGCCTCTCTGTACCATTCTGCAAGACTCTACTAGACATGGCTTCATAGACACCCTAGGGCACTTGAACCTGGCTCTGATACAAAGTTTTTTACGACCCAAGACAACATCTTAGTTGTAATACAATGCTTAGAACCATAAGTGATCCCAAGCTAACTTATGTACTGGCATGATACCTGAGCAACAGATTTAATATATATATGTGTGTGTATATATATATATGTTCATAGATATATATCTATAAATGGTACATAACTAAGAAAAAACATAATCATCATGAGATAAGCTATTTTAATACATAACTGATCAAAGTTTATAATACAAAACTCTAAGAGAGAGTGGAACTTAAATTATAGATACTGACTCTAACTAACCATCTATGAAGACTCTACTATACTTACTATAGGTAGTTGGTACATGACCCCAAACTATCCCTAATCAATACAGAATAATAATGAACATAAAATACAAGAATTACAACTGACTTAAATCCTCGAAATAAGAGAACTCTTCACCTGTTGTCTAATGCTGAGAATTGCCTGACCTTGGTGTGTGGGATACATCTGGTACATAAATTATAAAGGAATGTAGCCACAAATTCATATATGTGGTGAGTACTTTAGAATGTACTGAGTATGTGATAAATGCACTAAATCATGGAAAATACATAATGTATGCTTTAAAACTGAAGACATAAGCTATCTATTGAAATATGAATTTAAATCATGGTTATGTATAAAAGTTGTAAGACTTGTTAAAATTTCTATATCATTAGCTGGAAATATTTTTGTAAGCTAGAACGAAGTAAAAACATGAGTACCATATGCAAGGGGCTGTCCATTTTTGGATATACATACATTTTCACAAATAAATTATCCAAGACTAATTATTTTCGATGTCTTTTCATAATAATTATGATGGTGAAAATACCAATTCAAGTTGAATAGATTTAAAATAATGTTATGACATGAATTATATCAAGTTAAAGCTGAATAGGCATTAAAAGTTTATTAAGATATCATGTATCAATACTGAGCATGAATTCATGAACATGTAAAATGAATGCAAGACCAAGTAAAGCATGTCGTAGAGTAATATGTAGGAATGAGTAACTGAATAATAGATAAACTGAACACTTGGTTATGAAAACTTGAGATGATATGGTATGAATACTGAACTGAGGCTGTGGGAGCTAATTACAATGGATATGCTCTAATCTGAGCTAATCGAGGTCCAGCCTGTAACCTAGTTAGAAGGACGATGGTACCTTACCAGGGGTACCAACACATGACTGACAATGCAGAATCCACAAGGCTAATGTCGTGAAGGACGGGGGTGTCATGGTTCTACAGAAGGGGGACCCCTAAAAATCTATGGTGGCGTTGAAGGTCTGGAACTTAGAGACTTCAACTAAAATCTCATGCCTAACTTACATGGAAGCCGCCATCCATGTGCTCACTCGGTACTAAGTATTAATCATACCTAAAAACACTAAAACATAAATTGGAACATGCACTGATAACTAATATGATAAAGTCATGGTTGTTGAAAGTTATAATGCATGTATAATCTGAAGTATTTAAAACCATGTAAACTATCATAATAAGGAAATTTTATGAATAATGCCCAAAATTTCAACAACTGATAAATGCTCATTATGAATATGATAATCTACATAAAAATATACAAATATGGTCTGAAGGAATTGTAACTTGAAAATCCTAAACATTCATGACTATCAAGGTATCAGGTGTTCATAACCCGTCAATACTAAAAAATAGATAAATACAATGATTTCAAAGTAATGACATGATAAGAAATTTCATGACTTAAACTAAAAAACCCAACAATTTCATCAATAAAATAAGTTATCATGATTAGGGTATGGAGGAATACTTAAAATTATAAGGAAACACTTGTTCATTGTTGAATTCAAGAATTACATGGAGGAATCATGGAATTTATGCTTTTCATGGAACCCTAGTTTATTGAATTCATAAAAATCATGAATAAAAATAATAATTTTTGGCATAAGGATGAAAGGAGAACCTCATAGAATACCCATATACCTAAATTTCTTGACTTCTTGATGGAAAGCATGAATTTGGATCCTTGGAAGTTGAATTTTTTAAGAAGACCCCTTATTTTCTGCTCTTGAGGATTAGGTAGAAGAAGAAATGTGTAATTGGTGTGTTTTGGGATTAGGGGATGATCAATTCATGTTACTATTAGTTATAGGATAGCTTAGGATGTAAATGACTTTTTTAAACTCAAAAAACTAAAGAGAAATACAGGTTTTAGAATTTCTGAACAAGGTCTGTGCCATGTTGAAAATTGCAGAGCACAAGGTCCGTGCCACGCTGAAATCATGCACCTTCACTGGCTCCTCACAGAAATGCTCATAATGTTTTTCTAGGGTATTGGGTTAAAACAAAATAGTGTTCATTGGAAAAAGCACTCAATTATATATAATTTGGTGGGTATCGAGATCCAAAATTCTATATATTCCATATGTTATACCCTTTATAAAATTGATCCTTGTAGGATCGAATACCAAAATTTGGTCGAATCAATAACTCTTATCTCAAATTTTCTATAAGTTCTTACTTGGAAAAAAATTCACCTAAAATTCTCTCTTCACAGTAGGCTAATAATCAGGAAACATATATTTATAGTCAAATCATGGGATTAGAGTAAATACACATTGGAACAACGATCCAAATTCTAGCCCAAAAATGAGGGGTGTTACAAAGGTCCTCCCTAAAACCCTACAAACTATATGTGTGATACACCATAAAATTCCAACTATTTTATTTTTGACCCAGCCAAATGTTTAATGTCAAATCTTAAATTGAATTATGCTATGGGATGTGAAAAGGGCATTTTGGAAAAGATTCAGAATATTTGGAAGGGGTTCAAGATTATTTTGAGACCCCGAGGCAGTAAGCCTCCTTGATAGTGGCGTCCCATGGAGGATGAACTCTATGATAAGGGTGTTGTAAGGAGTCTACCCTCTACGATAGCAATATGCCGCACTGCTATGTAAATATTTTTTCCAGATTTTTTTACTAGAGGTGAGGGCCTTTTGTCCTTTTACTCCTTGGATGACTTTTAAACACCTTATTAGACTTTTTCCATTCATTTATCAAATATCAAACACTACTGTTTTTCTATTTAACTCTAAATCAAAGAAAGTTCAAGGGTTTTACAAGGAATTTACAATCCAAGTTCCAAACTTTGAATTCTCTTTAAATTGTTCTATATTTTAGACATGTTTCTCTTTCCTTAGCTTGAATTTTACATTGTAGCATTAAATTATTGATTATTCAAGTGATTTGAATTGATGGATTTGAAATTGGGTCGAGGGATTTTGGTTGTTTCTACTTAAATTACATGTCCTATATTTTAAATAGATTATTTATGTCTTTATTAATAGTTTTGGGACTGAATTGGTGAATGTTTTTAACAGTTGGAATAGGGGGTAATGGGTTTCCCCAAATTATTGGAATTTTAGCTTGATAATGGAATTAACCTCAACCCACTTTACAATCTTGTTTTTGAATATGGGTAATTGCATGATTTAACTGGACTTTTCCAAACATTGCATTGAATTAAGGATAAATAGATAAGAATGGATTTGGATAGACTTGGTGTCCATGGCTTGGATTATAAATGGAACTTTGGAGTAAGTTTTGTTATATGGAATGGTTTGGCATAATTGAATTATCTTGGAATCGTATTGATATGATGAGACGAAGTTGGTAAATTCCTTAATGAAAGACTCCTAGATTACTGGTTGGATTATGAGCAACTATTTTAATTGGGGCTTAAAGGGAATTATGTAACTCACTGTGAAGGTGTAGGTCCCTAGAAGGATCAACACTTGAAACCACTTTTACCAGCGTTGGGGTCGATGTGATCGTGTTCTTGATTCATACATTATATTTTGGGAGGGTAATAGTGATGGTGTCTTTAGCCTTACCTTATTTTTTCTTTTATTTGGGGCCCTTCCTGCAGTGGAGCTTGACCTATGTACATCATGGGTTACTTTAGGATTGAGCGAGATACATAGTTTAGGGTACTACTTTAAACTTTTATGTTCAAGGACCTTTTTCCTATTCAGACATCCTATATATATGTGTATGAATGTGGTGTGAATGTTTTATGACTGGATTTTGTTAATGCATTATTTTATCCCCATCCCTTGAGTTACATGCCAGTGCTCGCCCCACTGACTATCCTCGGTGTATTGACCCGTTAGGTTATTTTCCATATTTCCCTTTATTTTTGCCATTAGAGCCTTTCCATAGTTTGCCTAAGTAATTTATGACTTGATGGAGATAAAAGTTCAGTTATCTGGTAATTCATTTGGATTTTAGAGCCAATTCCATTTTTAGAAGTCTTCGTTAAATCCAAATGGCCATCGGTCAAAATCATCAGTCAAAAAATATCATATAAAATTTTTACTACGCCAGTAACTCTAGAATATTGATTTTAGGCTTGGAAGACCTTTGGTTTTGGTCCCAAGGCACCCGAGCTCATTTCAACCTATTGGTCGAAAAGTTGAGAAAATGAAATAAGGATGTAGGACCCACATTTGGTTAAAACAACCTCGAATGGAAATTCTGAGTGAGCTATTGTGTCTAGAATTTCGAATTTGGTATGGATACATAGTTCATTTGTATATACAAGATTTCGAATGAATCTCGAGGGCTTTTTAAGTTTTAGCAATCATCTGGAGCAGCTGCAATCCCAAGCTAATATCTGTGATTGCATTAACCTTGGAAGGAGAAGATAGTGCAATAACGGGGTATGTTTGTGATTGTAACTCTTATTTTCAACCTCAAGAAGCTGCGATCCCAGGTCTGGGCTAGTGATATCGGGACCTGAGTACTTGATATGGGTATAAATAGACCCCAAGGTCACGAATTTAGATATTTCTCACCCCTTTCTTGATATAAAAAAACCCTAAAAAATGTGAGAGTTTAATTTGAAACTTGGGGGTAACTTGGGATCTAGAATAACATTTATTTTTTCAATTATCATCCGATTTGACGTAACAATTCACCCTTTTATTGGTGAAATTTCTTGATTTATTGCTCAAACCCCCAAAACCTCAAATTCTTGATTATAGCCCCAATTTAGCTTATTTTTTTTTCCACCCATTTTTAGGGTAATAATTTCTAGAGCTTGATATTTTGTTGGGTTGGTTTTAGTAATGCAATTTCTATAAGTGGGACCCATATGGGGTTTTGATATATTTTTAGATCCTAAGTACAATGGTGCAATATAGGTATCGTTATTCTCATATTGATGAATATAACGTGTTTATGCTTTCTTGGCCTATTGAGGAAGATTGTAAAAAAGGAAAAAGCGGTGCTTAAGCAATTTGTTGGGCTTTTTTCCGCATTGAGGTAGGATAGGTTTATTCCTTATCATATTAAGCTATTTTACGGTATTATTATGATATTGTGTTAGATTTGGAATTTATTTTAGGTGTTGGATTGATGAAATGAAAGACTTGTGTTAGTTGGATCGTTTAGACTTTATGTTAATTGGACTTTATTACTCATGTTTAGCATGAGAATGCCTTGGATTACATATGTTAGGTAAAGGTTCACCAGCAACTCATGCTTCAGGTAAATTGGCCTTAGTTTCTTACGCTAATGGAGATGGCCTTAGTTTCCATTTGAACTAGTGAAGTGCTTGAGAAAAATCTCTACCCTAGGGCTAATTATGTCTTTCTATACATCTAAGAGTGGATTTAGATACCTTATCTTAGCCAGGGTAGATGATCTTGGATGTATTTATACGTCCAAGTGCCAATATTTATCCATATTTAAACTTGTTCTATGAGGTAAAATTTAATTCTCGAGCTAATGGACATGATTAGTTATTGTTGGGCTCGATTTTGGTAAAATTGGACGTGCTTTGATGCATTAATGATGAAATTTTGGATTATGGGAGCACTTGGAGTGACATGTTAAGCATAAACATGTATAAACAAGGTTTGGAAAGCATGGCACAATGCCCGAAATCAAGACAATATATATGTAGCTGGAAAGGAGGAAAAATACAATCCTCCATGCCATTGAACTTACCCTCGGCATTAACCTCAGTGGCACGTTGATGAATTAAAGTCCAATGTCAAATTTTAGTGCTGGTACATGATAGCCCCATGCCACGGACTTTAGTTTCAGCGATAGTCTTTGTGTCACAGAGTATGGAAATTTTTTTCGGGAACTTTCTAGTAGGGATCCACAATAAACCTATGCCACAAACCCTAGTGTCCGCAATGAGCTCCGTGGCACAGAACTGAGTAATTTTCATGGATTACTGCCCTAGTATAAAATGGACACATAAGAAAAATTGTAATCATCTTGGCATACGTATAGCAAAGGTAAAAGTAATTATAGGTGTTTCATTAGGGTTCTTCCATTTTTCAACTTTGAACATTGAATTCGGTATGATTAATTATATTTCTTGGATGTTGATTTCGAATATGAGTGTCTAAAAACCCTTGTTCTAGGATTGAGGTCTGGAACATGATTATATTTCTATATCCTTAGAATGGTGAACATTTATTTATTGCATGGGTGATTCTTATTCTCTCGTTTAAACTATTTTAATGAATGGCGACCATTAGAATACATCTATAATACCTTAGTAAACCCGAAAGGAGAATCATCAGGATTGATCGAAGAGTACAAGGAGCAAGTTCTTATTCTTCTACATAACGATGTATTTGATGTAGCGGCTATAATAGGAATATACATAGATACCTTGTTTGGTTCATTTGCAGAAAGATAACATAAAATATCTAAATGGATTATTGCATCCCTGCAAAACGATGTTGTTGCAATGTACTTTTAGGTAGAAAATTATAGGCTGGGAAGACCATAATCATAATCTAAACCCTGCGAATCAATAACCTGATAATCAACACAACCACAATAACGATTGAGATTTATAGGATTGTTAAGAGTGATTTAACCCTGGTATTCTTCTCATATTATTTACAACCTAACTTACATTGCGATTGTCACATTTTGTTATTTCATTAGTTGTTAAATTATTCATTACATTTGTTAACTAATTTTCATACACTAAAACAATTGAATACATTATCATCAATATTGAAGTGAAGTAAATTATTGATCAAGTAGTCCTCTTAGGTATGATATCCAGCTCTTTGAGTCACTATATTCTTGTACGATCATGTGCACTTCCATGTGTTATAGACCGCAATAAGTTTTTGTCGCCGTTGTCGAGGACTCAAATAATTAGTAATTTACTAAACTTTTGCTTTTGATAATAAATTTAAGTATTAACAACTTGATCTTAGTAGCTCACTTTTGCTAAAAAAGTGACGTATCGGACTGGCAAGAGCAAAAGAATTGGTGGAGCCTTATTCGGAATTTGAACAAATATTTCCTCAAAGGAAAAGAGTAATAGCACGTCACTACCCAATTCACTATATTCAAAGGGAAGATCAGGTGAATCCTAATCTTGTTGTTCCAGTTGCTCCAGCTACGGTAGCTCCAGCTGCTCCGGCTAGAGCAAAAGCTAGAGCTATTTGTATAGTGGCAATCCCAATTACAAATAATGGAACTAATTGCATCTACAAGATAGATGTGGGTGG
The DNA here is from genome assembly GCA_030864215.1 of Capsicum pubescens. Classification (NCBI taxonomy): domain Eukaryota; kingdom Viridiplantae; phylum Streptophyta; class Magnoliopsida; order Solanales; family Solanaceae; genus Capsicum; species Capsicum pubescens. The sequence goes on along the minus strand of CM061540.1, from coordinate 224,341,424 downwards.
TCAGTTTGAATTAAAGAAGAATATGGTGAAACTCTTGCACACAAGTGGGAAGTTCACAGGTTTATCTCACAAAGACCCACAACAGAACATGCAAAACTTCTTTGAGATTATTGATACCTACACTCCTGCTGGGGTAACTACTGATCATGTAAAACCAACTCTCTTCCCTTATTCTTTGTTGGGGGAAGCAAAGAGGTGGTTATATATTAAACTACCAAACTCTTTCACTTCCTGGGATGATCTGGCTCGGAAATGCCTTATTCAATTATTTACATCTAGGAAGATAACACATTTCAGAATGAGAATCTAAGTTTCATGAAAAAATATGGAGATAATATTTACCAATCTTGGGAAAGATTTAAGCGAAGCTTAGAAATTACCCTCACCATCATCAGACTAATAATGTGCTAGTATATAATTTCATTGAGGGTCTCGATCTAAACACCAAGATTCTCCTAGATTCAGCATCTGGTATGCAAGATCCAGAGAAAATGCATGATGAATTATACTCATTGCTGAATCGGATTTCATAGGGGAATCTTGAATGGAATGCTGACACAAGAAGTGCTCTAAAGAATGTTGCAGGTATATTGGAGGTTGATAGTTTATGGTTATATTAGCCTAGATTGTTGTATTACAAAATCAACTTACTACACAACTCAGTAATATGGATCTTGGTGTCACACAACCCACAAAAACAACAACAAATATTGTTCATCAAGCTCAGAGTTTATGCGAGGTTTGCAAAAGCAATGATTATACAGTGAAAGCTTGTATAGCTAACCCAGAGTCTATTAATTATGTAGGAAATTCTAATAATTGGTAAGAACTTCAGAACTTTGGTAATACTTACAATGCTAACAGGTGAAATCATCCAAATTTCTCATGGGTTAGAAATTAGACACATAATGCAAATCAAAATTATGGGCCAGTAGGTCAGAATAAACAATAAAAGGTTCTAGGTAATCATGCCACAACTCAAACAAGAAATATTGAAGAGATGTTGAAGAAATTAATGGATACCCAAGCATAGTTGGTAGCAAAGGTGAAGAACCAGCAGATAATTACAAAGAAATTGGAGTTTTAGATAGGTCAGATTGTAGTAGCAAAGAACACTAGACCTCAGTGATGTTTACCTAGTAATACAGAGCCAAATCCAAAATAGGTGAATGTAGTCACTACTCGAAGCAGAATCTAGATGAAGGAGTTAGAATCTAAGCAGGTGAATAACAAGGCTACATATGATGAAAAAGCAAGAGATGAAGAGAAAGTTGTAGAAGACTATGTTTAAAGGAAGGAAACTAAGGTGGAAAGTGTGATGCCACCTCCATCTTTCAAACAAAGAATTTGGAAACACCCAGAGAATAATTGTTACAAGAAGTTTTTTAAGGTGTTAAAATAGGTCCACATTAACTTGCTTCTCATTGATATTTTACAGAGTTTTTTTAAGTACATTAAGGATATCATGGACAAAAATAAGAGCCTGATAAAATATGCTACTGCAGCACTTACTGAGGAGTGCACATCACGAATCTAGAATAGGTTGCCCATACAGTTGAAAGATCTAGGGAGCTTCACCATTTAAATTAGAATCGGGTAATAAATAAGCGCTTGGGATCTATATGATCTTAGGTCGAGCGCTAATCTAATGCCCACATCATTGTCCAGAAAGATGGGGCTAGGCATCCCAAGACTCACCATAGTTGTTTTGCAGTTAGTTGATTGTTTACTTGCCAAATCAAATGGAATTGCTGAAGATGTATTGGTTCAAGTGGGGTCAATCATATTCCCTGAGATTTCATTATTCTTAATTTTGATGTTGATTTGGAAGTCCTATTTATTTTGGGATGTCCCCTTTTAGCAACTGAGTATTTGTTGATTGATGTAGCTGTAGTAAAGTTGATCATGTATGTTCATGACAAGGTTGAGGTGTTTAATGTACACAAGGAAATAAAGTTACTTGCCATATATGAAGAACTTTCCACTATCATAGTCTTAGATCTCGAGTCTGACTTTTACCTTATTGCATCAAAGAATACCTTGGAGCTAGCAGTGGTGGGATATGATATTTTTTGTGATTTTGAAGAAATTGAAATGGTTCAAACTATGGATGTGGTAGGCATTATAGCCAAAAATACTAAATTTGAGTCGTTAAATAGTCTATTGGTCCCTCTCCCTAGACATCTATTGAGGAAGAACTAAAGCTAGAACTTAAAGCTCTGCCCTCTCATCTGAAATATGCTTTCCTTGGTGATGATGATACTTCGCTAGTGATTTTGTCTGCAGGTTTATTTTATGTTAGTACTGAAGAGAAGAAAGAAGATAATCAGTTGACAGATGTAAGACATTCAAGGAATGAATCTTGCTTTTAGTATGCATACAATATTTATGGAGGAAGGATATAAATCAAGTGTGCAACATTAGTGAAGACTAAATTTTGTGATGAAAGAAGTAGTGAGAAAAGAAGTCATTAAGTGGCTTGATGCTGGGATATTTTATTCCATTTCAGATAGTAAATGGGCCAGCCCTGTGCAATGTCTTATAAAGAAAGAAAGGATGACTATTGTGACTACTGATAATAATGAGTTGATACCAACTTGTACAGTGACTGGGTGGAGAAACTATAGAGATTATAGGAAGTTGAATAATGCAACTCGAAAGGATCACTATCCTATTCCTTTTATTGATCAAATATTGGACAATTTGGCTAAACAGGAATATTACTGCTTTCTGTATGGCTATTCAGGCTATAATCAAATAGCCATACATCCAGAAGATCAGGAGAAGACCACCTTCACATGTCTATATGGCACTTATGTATTCAGACTTATGCGCTTTGGTCTTTGCAATATACTAGTGGTTTTCCATAGATGTATGATGGCTATTTTCTATGCTATGGTTGAGGATTTTGTAGAGGTATTAATGGACAATTTTTCTATTTTTGGTAATTTGTTTGATGTGTGCTTTCTGATCTTAGACAAGGTCTTGGCTTGATGTGAAGAGACTAACCTTGTATTAAATTGGGAGAAATGCCACTTTTTGTTCAAGGAATGTAAAATCCATGGTCATAGGGTGTCACACAGAGAACTTAATATGGACAAACCCAAAGTAGAGGTCATTGAGAAACTACCATATACAGTGTCAGTGAAAGGTGTAAGAATATTCCTAGGACATGCAAGGTTTTACGAACGTTTTATCAAAGACTTGTCAAAGATAGCAAGTCCCATGTGCAAGCTGCTGGAGAAAGAGGTAAAGTTTTACTTTGGGGATGAGTGTCAGAAAGTATTTGAGAATATGAAAAGAAGTTGACAGAATCACCCATTCTGATTGCTCCTGATTGGGCATTACCGTTCGAGCGATGTGTAATGCAAGTGACTTGGCTATTGGATTAGTATTGTCACAATACAAAGATAAGGTATTTCACTGTATTTACTATGAAAGTAAAACGTTAGATATGTCCCAGGTTAATTATATAGTCACAAAGAAAGAGATACTCGCACATGTATATGCATTTGACAAGTTTAAGCGTATTTAGTGGCTATGAAGGTAATTTTTCATATAGATCATATTACCATATGATATTTGTTCTATAAAAATATATGAAGCCTAGGTTAATCAATGGATTCTTCTACTCCAAGAATTTGATTTGGAAGTTAGTGACAGAAAGAGAGCTGAAAATCAAGTGACTGACCACTTATCGAGACTTGAGAGACATGCTCATATTGCTGATGATACATTATGTGTTCGGGGGGCAATTCCCAAATGAACAGTTGATTTCACTAGACATAGCTAAGATTCCATGGTATTCTGATGTAGTGATTATGCTAGTTAGTGGTATGTATCCTCAAGATGCCACAAGTCAACAAAATAAAAAGTTATTTCGTGATTCATGCTCATATATGTGAGTTGAGCCATATATGTTCAAATAATATGATGATAGAATTGTGTGAAGATGTATTTCATAAGCCGAATCAAAATAGGTGCTGAAAAGTTTACATTCATCACTTTATGGAGATCATCATAGAGGAAAACGTACAATAAGACAGGTATTACAGTCTAGGTTTTTTGTCCTATATTGTTCAGAGATGCTATATCTTATGTCAGAGAATGTAATCAATGCCAAAAAATATGCACTATCTTGAGGAACCATGAAATGCACCTGAATAATATTCTTGAAGTTGAAATTTTCAATGTGTGGGGGATCTATTTTATGGGCTTATTTCCACCATCAAAACATAATCTATATCTTTTAGTGTCTGTAGATTATGTGTGCAAGTAGGTAGAGGCTGTAGAACTCCACACAAATGATGCTAGGGTGGTGATGAAATTTGTTAAGAAGGATATATTTTCTTATTTTGGCATACCTAGAGAAATTATTAGTGATGGAGAAATGGATTTTGTGAATCATTGGATCAAGAAATTACTATCAAAGTATGGAGTCAGACACCAGGTGTCCACTGCATATCATCCACAGAAGAGTTTCCAAGTGGAATTATCCAATAGAGAAATCAAACATACTCTACAGAAGATGATTAATCGTCAGCGTAAGGATTGGTCGGTTAAGCTTAATGATGCACTTTGGGTATATAGGACAACCTATAAAATGCCTATTGTTACCTCTCTTTAACGTTTCATTTACAGGAAAACATGTCACTTGCCCGCAGAGCTTGAGAATCAGGCTTATTATGCACTGAAGAAATTTAATCTGGATTTGAAGATGTCAGGAGAGAAGAGACTGTTACAATTGAGTAAACTCAATGAGTTTTGCTTACATGCCTATTCAAATGAGAAATTATATAAAGAGAAAACCAAAAGATCGCATGATAGTCAAATTATGACTCTAATATTTGAGCCTGGACAACAAATGTTATTATTTAATTCAAGGATGAAACTATTTTCAGGAAAATTGAGGTCCAAGTGGTTTGTTCCCTTTGAGGTGGTGAAAATGACTCCTCACGAGTCTATTGATATTTGGAATGAGGATAAAGGTACTACATTCATGGAAAATGGGCAAGGAGTTAAGAATTACTGGGTGGATCATGTAGATAGGCATAAGACGTCCATCATATTTGAAGAAGAATAAACATGAGCTTAGTCATGCCACCAAAAAAATTAAGGTGCTAGGTGGGAGGAAACCCACGAATGTAATGTAATAGCTTAGGTTATTTCATTTTTATTTGAAAAAAAAAATATCTCAAAAATACAAAAAATTATTGAGCCACGACCAAAACTAAGGCGCTTGGTGGGAGGCAACCCATTTTTTCTTACATATAATTATTGCTTTTCTTGAAAGTGCAGGCATGAGGAACTTCATGGAATTGGTAAGAACTACAAGTGAGTAATTTTGTGCTTTGAAGAGCTATTAGATGCGTAAAATGTCCGTTAAGTTGATGAAAAATAAAATCAAGAAACAAGGGGGACAAAATTTCCCCAAAGGATCAAAACAGTGGCCCTCCGCGTCAGCTTTGTCCCATAGACCCTATCCTTCACAATAAGGTCTGTGTTATGCTAAAGGAAAATTTTGTGGAGGCCAAAAATAGTAAGCCTCCGTGATAGCTCTGTGCCACAGAGCCTATCACGTAGTCTAAGATTCGTGATATGGACTGATTTTTTTGTGGGTTTTTTATATTAAAACTTGGATTTTCCAAAAAATAAACCCATATAACCTAGAATCCCATTATTAAATCCCTTAAATTCCCAAATTCCCTTCCTCATTACAAAACCTAACATTCCACTCTCTTAATCTCCCTTTGATTTCAAAATATGTCATGCCAAGTACCACTCTTCTCTCTCCTCCAAAATTTTGATTCAGGTATGTACTGGAACTTCTTTAATTAGTTTGTAGTTGCATAGAGTAGTTGAAAAACTCACACTTTGATTCACTTGAGTTGGTTTGATAAAGTTCTTTTTGAATTGAGCGATGGGTGCACAAGCAGAACATTAAAATAGAATTCTTTATGTGCTTTTAAATCCTTTTTCTTTTCTTTAACTGCTACAATAATTTGTGCACCTACACATGAACAATACTTGGCAAACTATGCTTCATAATTTGATTTTAATTCTTGCTTTGGTGAGTGTGTTTAGTTATGTTATTGGAATGGTATTCTATTTCACCTGTTAAAACAGAAATTGGGCATTGTGATTATGTGGTGATTGTGTGGGATGTTAACTATTGATGTGAGTTATGATTTATGAGTTATGTTAAGGGTTGTGAATTGAAATTCTTGGTCCCTGGAGTATGTAACTTGTTGTGCATGTACATGGGTATGTACGTGGAATACCTTATTAAAGTGAATCAGTCATTGTGGTCATAGTGCACAAAGGTATGCTATGATGTTTGATGTGATGAATGTGTATGTTTTATCTTATTAAGCATGTAATAGGGTACATTTTGCATCCTGGGAATTGTCTTGTGCAAACAGATGCTTAAGTCTTGCATATCTGTATAGAGAGGTTTTGTGTGCAAACTAAGTAAATCATGGTAACTCATAATCATGTTTGAAATGTCTAATTTACACAAATGGATTCCATGAACCATAGTCGCACAAATAAATGAATAGGCACATAGCTCTGTTGAATGAATAAAATATGAGTATCATGTTAAGTTCTAACTTTAAAATGTGATTGGGAATCCTATTCGCTATGAGTAATGGTTGCATATGAACTTGCATAGATGTAATCACACGTTTGTTTATGAGATGTATTAAAATAAAATATTGATTTAATGATGTTTTGAGGATGAAATCCTATGGAAGTAAGTGTGGTGTACATTTGAAGTCTGAGTAAAATAACACCTAAGTTGTTAAATGTTTGTCCTCTAGTGCTATAAATGTGAAGTGATGATGTTAAACATGGGATGTCTGAGTACCCTAGTCTCATATCCTACACATTCATGCTTGCAACTAAATGTGGGGTGGCCTCAAGACCTTTTCACACTTTTTCTAGATTAAAGGGATACCCTACTAATTTATTTATTGCATATTGCGATTAACAGGAAATATCGACAACCGATAACAAAAAGAAAAGGATATCACTGGCCCATATGAACCATCCAAGAAAAGAAACAGGCCAACTGGCCAGGTACCAAAAGCTTCCACAGTTCCCTATAGGAAGTCCCATATATATGGTATAAGATGGATAGAAGAAGCCGGAAAGAAATGGTATGCAAAATAAACTGAGACCAAATATGCCCCCGAAGAGTTCATAAATCGGGAAAGCCTATAAATGGAGTACCCTAGTATGTCCAGAGGTTGGAGCACCTGTATATGATTTTTTATTTGAGTAGCCCTCAGAGTGCAACTTGAACCTCATTCGAGTGTTTTGTGCCAACTAGGACCCCTAGGACCTCGATTCTGAAGTAATGATCCATAGATAGGCAGTGAACTTCTTAGACTAGGATTTGAATGCTATTCTTGGTACTTCTGAGGTAAATGTAGTTCCACTACAACAATAGAATATCACTCCACCGTATGCCAATGATAGACATCTGTTGTGCAAGAATAGATCGACAACTAGGTGGGTTCATCATAGAGAAGGTGGGTTCATAATAGAGAGAACGACCTTCACCTGACATTCCCATATCCCCAAATGAATAGGGAGGCACATATGTGATTAAAAATTATCTATCATTTCTTCATTTCGGGAAAGCACTTGACAAATATTACTCGTTATATGGTATACCTAATTTATGCTATGATGCGGGATGCTATAGATATTAATGTGGGTGCTATTACCCTGTCCGAGATGAAGGAGATGCACTCCTATCAAGGGTATAGATATAGATTTGGTGGGTTGTTGACTAGATTTTTGAGGGGTCATGAAATTTAGGAGAAGGTTCTAGATTACAGGCCATTAGTGAAAATGCACTTGGTAGATAATACTAGAACTAAGGGATTAGATATGGTTCAATGGTCTGTGATGAATTTAACCTAGTGTCATGTTTGGGATGATGAGAACAAAGTATATATGTATGAGTTACAGATGTTGTAGCTGACAGTAGCGGAAGACCAGCCATGAGGGAAGATATTCGTGTTGTAGAGTTAGATTACCTACTTGGTCATTATGCCCAAACATTGTGTAGGATAGGCTAATGTTTTGTAGAGCTTGTTGATGATGACGTGCCCACAGATGAGAAACAATAAATATCAGATTCAAATATAGAGTCAGATGAGGAGTTAGTGGACCCATATTTGGGAGCTAAGGCATATGGTCCAAATGTAGATGATGATATGAATGATGCTTAAACAGGGAGTGCTACACCACCTCATTACTTGGTTATGTCTACAAGCACTGAAGATAGTTCTATATTTTACTATGGGGTGGTGGTTCTCATTCTTCATACCTTTCATTTGCTACTTCTATCTTTCTATCTTTTTTTTATTTGTAGATATTTATATTTGTATATTATTGTTGTTTTTGATGTGGTTTTAATAGACATTCTAACTATTCGATCTGTAATAGTTCATAATTATGACATTTGTTGAATTGGTAATTTGTAGTGGGTATTGATTTTTGTAATACCCCGAAGTTTTCCTAACTAATTTCGTCCCAATAATGTCAAGCATTAGCTTATAAATTGAAAGATTTTTATTCCATGAGTAATTTTTAATAATTTTACTTTTGGTCATGTGGAAAATTCAATAATCTTTCCATCGATATAAGATTCGCCTAAATCCGATAACCGGGTAAAAAGTTATGACTATTTCAAGTTCCTATCATAAAACAATGCCATATTGGTCAGTGGCGCGCCGTGCCACAAGCTAAAATGGCAATTGTCTTTTTCCAGTATCTCAGCGTGATTTTTCCCGCATCGCATCAAACTTTTAGGTCGCAAATAAAGTGTCAACGCGATGGCTCCGCATCGCGCCATTCCTCTATTTCCCAATTGTCAAATTCAAGTGACACGGTGCGATAGGGTCGAATAGCGCCAGGGGTCCAGGTTGAGAAATTTTCACTAATTTTAAAGGACGCATCTAGGGTTAAAATGGTCAATTTCCCACCCCTATTTAAACACAATAACATGTGATTTAGCCATTCTTCACCCAAAATATACTAGTTTATATTAATTTTCTCTCAAGAACAAACTAGGGTTTCAATTGGGGATTTGATTTCAAGAAAATCTCTCCATCAATCTTCGCTAAATCAAGAACTAAGATATGCGTTTTGTTGATTTATGCATTGCTTTCATCCATAAAGCTCATGAACCCCATTTTAAATTATGAATCATGATTATTATGTTGTGGGTTGCTCAAGTTATGTGATGGTTGTTGTTTGATTCCCATGTTGGAATCCTTATGTGAAATTATGAAAACTACGTTAGCATATAAATTGAAATCCATGAATTTGGCGGTTTATGATTTTTGAAATTTGATGATTTCACCTATGCCTTAAGTTGTGCATGTAAGGTGTTTGATAAAATGCCTAAAAGGATAGAAATTATGCACTATAGCTAAATTGTGACCCAAATGACAATGTATGCTTTAACCTTATGTTAAAAATGACTTCCATGATATTCTTATGTATTAAAATTTCTTGTGGGATTGCTCATGAGTTATCCTTATAAAATTATGCTATGTATACATGCTATCTTATTCATGTACCAAGCTATGATAATCAAATGCCCAGGAAATATCTCCAACTATTGTATTATGGATTGTTGATGTTGGTCATGTATTCAATAATGTCATGCCTTGTTTGTTTCCTTCCATCGAGTCCTGGGGGTACTTGTACCTGAAAAATATAGTTGTTCCTAGATTTAGTGTCATGTTTTCACAATATCCTCAGTCAAGCCATGGTCCATAGAACCTAGTCAGTCATGTGACTCAGGAAAGCTCAGTAATTCAGTAATCTCAATAGTATTCCATCAGCTAACGAAACTCTATGAATTCAGTCTAGTCCAATTCAGTTAATCATGTTTAGTGTCTATTCAAATGGGAGTAGGAATTAGCATTGAGTGAACCCAAGGATGGAAACTCACCTATTATATGAGGGTGTGATTCTTAGAAGCAATCCTCGCATTCCAGAACTACGTAACCAGCATAAGTTGAGATATCATAGCCTATTATAAGAGGGTAGATGAGGTGGCTTAACCTTTTATATGAGGGTTCCCACCATTCTTACTAGAGTTACCTGTTATATGAGGGTTACTCATAGATTGTCCACCAGTGGCGCTGTATTGACACCCTTCCAATTGGGTTTACACATTGGACCCCAACTCAGCCATATTGGCATATTAGGTGCATGTCGATTAGATGACTAGTTCCCATAGTTTTAGTTACAAAATTAGGACTATTAGATACAGTTATTCAGTCTCAGTAGTAGAACTCAGATAGTTCTACAGAATTTTGGGCTGTCAAATACAGTCAACTCAGAATAGTGCAGAACTCATCTAGTTCCATCATAAATACGACTGTCAGATATTGTCGCTCAGTATTAGTTATTACAGTTATTCAGTTATCAGTATCTCATGTCATAAGTACTCAGACTTAGTAATCATGTTATCACGACCCTAGTTACAGTTATTATGTATTCGTGCATGTATTCTCATGTTCATATTATTCAGTCGGTTAGTATAGATCATGTATGTAAACCCTTTGCATTCAGACTACCTCACATGCATACCAGTATATTCAAAGTACTGACGTATTTGCGCTATGGTGTCTTATACCATAGGTTCAGAATCACGAGCTCCAGAGCATCAGTAGCATTCTAGTCTCCACATTCAGAGTTAGCAGTGAGTCCTCATCTTTTGGGAAAATGATCATTTCTTTATTATCTCATTAATTAGTTTATTAGTTGGAGTTAGTTGGGGAATGTCCCATCATCTCATTATTCAGACAGTTATATTTTAAAGGCTTTTTAGACTACAGTATGTTTAGATAGTTTTGTTTTGGGCATTTATACCCCACCCAGATGTTATATTTTATCAGATATTATGTTACAGTTTGAATCTTATGGCATTTCAGTTTATGTTTCCGCATTATACAGTATATCCTGCAGTATACAAGCACAAATATTAGTCATGGGTTAGCTTGTGGTCCTTCGGGGTCATGAGCACTATGTAGCATTTTGGGTACCAGATTCAGGGCATTACAAACTTAGTATCAAAGCCTAAAGTTCAATAGTGTCCTAGGAAGTCTGAAAGTTGCATCTAGTAGAGTCTTGTGCATGGGTGTGATGCGTGCCACATTTATGTACAAGAGGCGATGAGGTGTTTTAGGAACAATATCCCTTCTTTCAGTATTCATGTCGTACCAGTAAGCATAATCTCAAGTCAATCTCTCAGTATAATCCATTTCTCCTTTTCTTCTACAGAACATGCCTCCTAAAAGAATAAATGAGAATCAGTCAGCCCCTCAGCCCGAAGAATCTTTGGGCGAACATGTTTCTCATGCAGAGTTTAGAGCTGCATTCACTACTCTTACTCAGCCAGTTTCCACTTAGAATGAACGACTAACTGTCGTTCCAGCCAACCCAGTGGCCAATTCAGCTGCATCGAGGATTTGGGACTTTACCTGAATAAATCCTCCATCCTTTCTTGGGTCTATGTCAGATGAGGACCCTCAGGAATTCATCGATAAGGTTTAGAAGGTTACTGATGTTATGGGGGTCTCAGTTGTTGTGAGTGCTAAGCTAGCTGCATATCAATTGCAGGATGTTGCTAACACTTGGTACAAGCAGGGTAGCAATAGTAATGCAATATCAAGATCAATATTCTGAATAGGCGATACCAAAATGAACATCAATATCATGTACTACAAGAGGGCCACAACAGGGCTAATATGCCAATATAAATGGGACTCGAACCCAAAACCACACCCATAGGGAAAAAGCATCAATATAGATCTACTCCATCTACTACTAGAAGAAATAAACCACATAGTAGTAATATAATCATGAATTCAACAATAAGGCACATAATGACAGATATAAATTCATCAAGGCATATAATTATCAATGGGTATGAAAACCCCAATACACATAATAAGAGATAAATGTGAGAAGTAAAAATGTGCCAATCTTGGCAACATTTGCATTCACATGACTAATGGGCATAGGGAAAATAAATTTGAACGGGTCTAAATCGGATCGACTGATTGAATCATCAACTAAGGCGCCAAACGCACCATCTCTAACTGAAGATGCCACAATATCACGTGCTGATCTAAATGAGCTGAATAACTGGAATTCATGTCAGGGATACTCCCTAGACTAGTAGTTGGTCTCTCTATAGTCATAGCATTTCTTGAAGCATCAACATGGTGAGTACACAAACTGAGCTCAAATGGATGGACAACCAATGCTGTGAGAAATCCGCAAATTTATGTTGAAACTTCCTATATCACAACCTATTTTAGGAACTCTAGGCTGGCAGGGAATACATGCTAACTCTAGTTGATCACTTATCTCATACCAAGGGAATTCTCAGAACGAGTGCCTCATCACAACACAACCAAACAAAGAACCTAAAATACTTTGAGATACTACCCCTCATAATCTAGAATGATCACCAAGGCACAAAAACCATACCACACTCCGACAGTCTGATGGGTACTCAATCCAAATCTTTTTTATCTACCGCTGAAGATCTTCGATATCCATCTCCAGCTCTCTAGTTCGATAATGCGCTAAAATTTTGGAAACCCATATTGGAGTCTTATCCGCATCTATTGACAATATCGCATCATCTTTTGGGGATAGAATAGAGTCAAAGAATATGTTCAAGGTTCATAGGAATACAGAAACACGATAAGGAGTCATGAAGTAAATTTCAAAAAATGTCACTGTAGCTTCCCGAAGATAGGTTACGAACGTCTCCGCACCGATCCGGGGGACTCTACAAACACTTAGCTCTGATACCAATTTGTCATGACCCAACTTTTCAGGTCATGATGGAGCCTACCATAACCCAACAGTAGGCAAGTCAACCTGTAGTACGGAATGGCTAGTAACGGACTACTCAATAACATAAGGAAAAAAATGCAGAATATATGAGATAAAGATCAATACATACATAAATTCCAAAACCTGGTGGTATCAGTAAAAGAGCTTCTAAACATAATAAGAGTACAAAAATGATATATCAAGGAGAAATACACTGATTCAACTTACCTTTGAATACAACTTAGAGGCTAGTCTAATATATAAGAGAGAGATAAGTAATACTCCAAATGTCAAGAGCTCACTCTAAGTCTCCGAATCAGGGCTACTCCACACGATGCACACATCTATGGCGATAACTCATATTATGATCAGCAGGTTGTGGAGGTATAGTATGAGTACCAAATGAATGGTACTCAGTAGGCAACTGTCAACTGAGCTCCAAAGATAAAGTAGATATATATAACATATAAACAGAATTGAACTACAACTAAGAGTCCATAAATCATGTAATAAGTCAATGAGAATAACAAGGGACAATAATCCTATTCATGTCAAAGAGTCTAACATAATAAGACTAAGGAAGTATCAAGGTGAACTATCTTATTCCATCTACATTCAATAAATTCCAAAGCTATACCGTATATCCCAGGTCAATATACAGATAAAGAGCGAAAGAAAGATATATTGTAATATACAAGGCGAAGGAACGACTATATAATATAAACAACGAAGAAAGGGATAATCAATGACTTCATATAGAAATATATATATATGATACATATAAATAGGAGGTCATCTCAAACAAAACCTAGATCGTCATGTTCTCATTTTAAGACCTCATTATAATACTATCAAGATTCAATAGCAACATACTCAGGATTTCTAATCCATATGGCTAGACATAGAAAAATCGTGCATAGTAATGCAATCATAAGATAGCAAAGGCCGAAGACATACCTCAATCCCAATACCGGATCCATGACCAATCTATCATAGGCTAGCCATAATAATGATCATAACAATGATAATAACAATATCAATAACATCGTAAATAATTGTCTACTCCGGACAACCAAATATCTAGCTGAGCCTATGTGTACCCCTACCACCCCAGACTCAGAAGGTTCAATCAACATATAACAACATAAGGCATATTATTCACCCATATCTATACAATCGTCCCATACCGACTGATAGGCATAGGTACATATGAGAGATAGGCGATGCACATGTAGGAATGAATGCAAAGTATACCATCAATATCAGAAATCATAATAACTATCCTCATCAGGACCATCATCATCATAATCAACCTCCAGCATTACCAGGAATTAATATTATCTCAATAGTATCCTTCAAACTCGAACCGGATATCAATATCATCATATTATCCTTCGGCCTTGTCGGGAATCAATATCATCTCAATAGTATTCTCCGGACTCGAACCGTGTATCAATATCATTTTAATATCTTCCGTCCTTACCGGGAAGAAATATCATCTCAATAGTATCCTCCGAACTAGAACTGGGTATCAATATCATTATAATATCCTTTGGCCTTGCTGGGTATCAATATATGTCATCATAATATCCTCCGGCCTTTCCGGGTACCAATGTATCATCATAACTCTCGACACATAAATATTGGCATATAATAGGTGCACAGACACAAGCCGATATACTCATAACCATAAAGATGTCTATCTTATCAATACATCCCAACTACTCGTTATTAGCTAACCAACACTTATTATTATTAAACCGCTAGTTCGCTAGTCATTAAATAACCTCTAGTTATTATTCTAAACATTATCCTTCACATAATCCTTGTTCATGAGATAACAACTAACCACTATTTATTTAGTAGTCAACGTCTAACATCTAGTCTAGGTTCATCATTAGACCAAAACCTTCATTTATCCACCATTCATTATTATCAACTATTCATCCTATTTTTGTTAATCATTACTAGACAACACATTACTACTTGTCGCCTAACCATCTTTTATTAAATGAAATCATTTATTAACTGACCATCGTTAGCTACCATGTTCCAACTAAGCAAGATTCATTAAATAATACATTAGCTTCCTAGCCATCAAGTGCAATATTCAACTAATAGACAACTAGTTACCACATAGCTTAACCGTCTAACAAGAAGAACAACCATAAGATTATATTTTATCTATAATTACATAATTTAAAATGGTAAATAATCATGAACGTACCAAACCTATGCATACCATCACCAGTATTCAGTCAGTAGAATAATAAGCATCATACTGCATCTTCCTCCGTCCCATACCGGAGAGATGTGTATACAAACATATACATATTCATATTCATAAATCGCAATCACATCATTTATAACTATAAACACTTCTTGGATATTTAATCATTACTATAACACGGCCCTTGGCCCATTAATTTGTTCGGAATAATCACAACATCATAATCATGGCCTTAGGCCCATATACATTTCCGAAACTCATATCAATAATCATATATATAAGTCATAGCATACCTCTAATTATCTCACATATAGAAGGCATCTCACATATAAGAAGCGTAATAAATAAATATGTTATTATCTCTAACACTAGAAATATCTCACATCTAGGAGGAATAATATAGATAGATATGTAATTGTCTATAGGATATCCTATATTAATAGGTCATACATCTAGACAACGAGGAATATCACTTATCTAGTCCAATTTACATATCCAAAAGGACCATCATCTCTATTGGTCCAATAATCAAGACTAAAGAAAATAGCAACTCCATAGGCCAAATATCAAGTATAAGAGGAAATAGCATCCCTATAGGCCAAATATCAAGTCTAAGAGGAAATAACATCTTTATAGACCACATAATGTATCTAGGAGGAATATCACCTCTAAATGCCCAACATCACTTCCACATATAGTATCATAACCATAACTAAATAGCCACAATATTGAAACATCAATACAAGTTACCAAGTTATGAAGTAACCTTATTCTAAGGTTTACTAGCCTCATCTATGTCTAACATCCGCAACTAAGTCCACAAGACTTAACATAAGCTTAGGCCTAAGTGGATCGAACGATCCCACTTCTAATCCATAATTTCCATAATTAGGCATACTTTGCCCCAACCTAGGCTAAGGTATCTAGTTCATCTTCTAGATATCAAGCAAGCCATATTAAAGCCTAAGATAGTAACTTTGACTAGAAATAAGGTTACTCAAGTCAACTCTGCCAAACTTACGATTCCAAAACTATAACACAAGCCCAATATGGCTAAATATACAAATCATGCTTCAAATTCTAAAAAAATATTCTAAGCATAGAAATATATCATATCTATGTTGCAAATTTACCCAAACTAGGGAGAAGGCAATAGGATTCTACAAGGGTATTAAGTAATTCAACCTACGGGTCAAAACCCCCATCTAATCCCCAAACTTATATGTATAATAAATACTAAGTCATTATATCCAATATCAATATTAACATTCACATTCACACACAATATATATCATACATCATCCATGAAGAAGAGTATAAAGAAGCCTACCTCAAGGCTAAACCGCAAAAGCACACTTCAAGCACCATATGTTTGTCTTCACTTCACAATCCCCAAAATGACATCACACTATCAAAAATATAATCTACTCACCAATATGAGTTTAACGATACCCATATTGCACTATTGTGTTTTGGATCCAAAAACAACACCAAAAACCCAAGTGGGTCCCATGTATGGTAATCGCATTTTCGAGGTCAACCCAATGCTCATACATTACCAAAAAATCATAATCCTCAATGAATTGGTGAAAACAAACCACATTTAGGGCTAAATCAAGCCCTAAGCTAAATTGGGATTTTGGGTCAAGAACTAAGAAATTCACCAATAAAGTGATGAAATCTTTCCTTAATCCGGATGATAATCATGATAAAAGATATTTACCAAGCTCCCTAGACAACCACAAGACTCAATTTTGAGTTATCATACCCATTTAGGGTTTTAAGCTCTCAAAGGTGAATGAAAAATCCTCAAATTCGCGACCTTGGGGTCTATTTATAGACCCCTCGGCGAAGAGACGCGGAACTCTGTGACAGTAAAGTCAAAAATTTGGTTTTGACCCTCGGAACTCATACGGAACCCAAAATATATAATACAATAGTAAAATTTGAGTGTAAACCATAATTTAAATCCATTGAAATCATCAAAACTTCCATACAAGGTAGTTTCGGCAAAATGTGGTGCCCACACATGTAGTTCTGATTTTATGACTTTCCGACTAATAGGTCGAAATGATCTCGGGTGCATTCGGACCCAAACCAAAGGTCTTCCTAAACTAAAATTGATATTTCAGATCTGTTGGCGTAGTCAAAATTTTTATCCGAGATCGTTTCGCTGAAATTTTTGCTCGGTGGCCATTTAGAACCAGCGAAGACTTCTAAACAGGGAATTGACTCTAAAAAACAAACGAACTGCCCGATAATCGAAACTTCAGTCTCAGCAAGTCATAAATGACTTGGGGAAGCTATGGAGAATCTCAAACGGCGAAGATAAGCTTAAATATGAAAAATGACCTTATGGGTCACTACACTAGAATTTTGGAAATTATGTCCAAGTAAATTTTTTCCTATGGAAGTAAAGGATCCCACATTCATGGTTAATAGGTTACAAAACACTTTTTCTTAACTCAATTGACTTGTCACTCATCCTAAGCCAAAGACTTTCTAAGATAAAAGACTATCTTTTCTACCGATCGAGTCGAACTACAAGCAGTTTGATTTCTTGAATCATCGGGATGTGTAGGCTGGGATCCATGTTGGAAACTCAACTGCATTCCAACATCCCTCCACAATCATATTAATCCCCAACTTTTTAATTTCACCAAAATTTAAAATTCGGGATAGCTTATGAATTCATTGAAAATCGTGCTTTAAAATCCAACATTGTGAACTATAAGTGGCTTAAATTCTCATTAACCGAAGATATGTAGGAAACCCAATATTGAGGTCCATCCATAACTCCCTAAAACTTGTGCGAAAATCAACTTCTTTCAAAAAATGAATTTGTGGTCAGACAAAATTAGGAATGCCAACCACACTTTGCCTAGGGTTATTTGCATCCACCCTATCCAGAGGGAGGGTGCAGTTGTTGACATCTAATTTTTTTCCTCCACAATAATTTTAATTCTAAGTTTCTTCAATTTTATATAAAATTCTAACATTTATTTTATTCATATAAAAATTTTTCAAAATATTTATCTAGATAATATTTTCAATTTAAGTAGCGATTATATATTTTTGTATCTGTATATACGAGATTGTATAATTTTGCTACTTAAATAATTATTTTATGAAAAAATAGTTTTTAACCAAGGGTTATCTTGAAAATTAATTTGAATGGTCAAAGTCTTGAATTAAATATAATTTGTTCTCAAAAATAATTTATTTGGAAAAATATATGTTTGATTTTTTTAAACCAAGAAGCTCTGGATTATAGTGGTTGATAATTAGTATAGAATTTTATTTCAGCTGATTTATTAAAACTAAGCATAATTGAAGTCAATTTTTCCATGACTGCAATGCAATTAGACAATTGATTTTCAATATGATATAAATCTTAATAAAATTGACTAAACTTGTTACTTAGGGCCACTTATTAAACTCCTAATACTAAAATAACCCTTTCCCCATCTTTTAAAGTTTGGGCCAGCTACTCCAGCCTAAATAACATTTCAATATCCCAAATCCACAACTCTTTTAACTTTAACCCATTAAAAATCACATCAACCCAAATCAGCCCATTAACTTCCCTTTCTCTTTCCTCTTGACCCGACCCAACATGCCCAACCCCCCCTTCCCTTCTCTCTTAACTGATAAATGATATAACCCAACAAAAAAAACTTCAAGCAGCCTACAATACCAGGAACAATTAACAATGACAACACCAACGAATTTCCCAAAAAAATCAAACGTACCAGACAATTTTGCCGACAACAATCTTCAGTATACAACACACCGCAACAGCAACATGTGACCTGAAAACCCGATAATAGCTCTGACCCAATCAAAAATTCAAATTCAAATACTAATTAGTACGAATCCATATGTTTCCAGCTCTCAAACCTTATCCCTTAGCTAAATCTCTAAAATTTCCTTGAATTATTCTATCCCACATCACCAATTCCTCAAGAATTAACATTTTTTGGTTTCTTTATAAAGCCATTTCCTTCACTGCTACAGAGTGTGTTTTTTGGAATAAAAAAAGAGGCTAAACGTCTTCACTCGACTAGAATTCTGGACTTTATGTCCCCAACCTTAGAGTTGTGAGTATTGTAGCTCAAGTGCTATTTTTGTTGTTGTTTTCGCGACAAGAAAGGTAGTGAAGTGAAGTCGTTGTCAATTCATCGTCTCGATTCACTGACCCAAAAAAGGCGGGTACATATTTCTTTCAGTTCGCAACCTCTTTTTCTTCATTTTATATTTTTGTAATATTCGTAAATATGTTAATGGTGAGACTATTTGATATAAAAATCTCGATAGCCATAGGATTTTTGTGTGATAATTTTTGTTACGTCTCCTATTGAATTAATATTTTTGTCACAATGATTTTCTTTGATGTCTAATTTCATGATTCTTGTTCGTTAAGATTCACTATTTCATATTGTTGGAATGTAATTCAATTCTTTGTTCACCCTTGTCTAATATCCGTTGCTGTGATTTAGTTTACGTTGTTTCTTATTGTCTGATTTATTCTCATAACTCCTAAATATTTTTAAAACTTTGCAATGAAATAATGGTTTCATTTTTATCATATAATAGAGTTGCTTTCGGTTTGAAGGTACTGTGTACTAAAACATTTTCATTTTTTGATCAAATGTGAATCTTAAAAGGTCCTTCTTCCCTTTGCTTTGCTCTGTCATTATAGATATGGTTTCTTTTTCTAGACTTTTCTTTGTTTGAAATAGGCTTAGATTAATGATGTTTCAATGCAAGTTTGTTTATATGCTTAAATTTTCGTTGTTTATCACATTGTACTATAGGACACGCCTTTTTAAATTTGTACACTCTTGAGTTCTTAATTAAGTGAATGGATAAAAATTAAAGCTTTATCTTGTGATAGTCTCGTTCTCTCTTATGCCTGAATGAATTTTTGATTCTTTGTTACAATATTATTATTAATTGCATTCGGTTAATGTGATATTGAAGTCTTTTTTTTCATGACTATTTGTTTTTCTCAAGTCTGTAAGCAGGTTTATTCCATGCTTCTTCTCTCCTTATTTGGTTTAAAGTATGTACTTTGAATAAGTGTGATCTTTTAACAGTTACTCACTATTCTTTTAATAAATATATAGTTGGTAATTTAAATCTTAGGTTTTATTCATTTTTTTTATAGAAAAAATGGTAATCCCATATAGGGCCTTGACTAATGAATTCAAAAGTTTTAACCTTTACATTGTGTGTACGTCTTTTGATTTGCATATAAATTGGTTTCAATAAATTGATTCAACTTTCCTTGAAAATTTTTTGCATTGTCTAAATGTTCAAATGACACGTTTTGAAATCACTTGGCATTAACGTAAGAGACTATATGATAATTGCATGTCTTGTGTTTATATTGAGACTACTATGTTTTAAATATGTGAGCATTAAGCACTTTGGTTAAATGCTTGAATTTGTTTGACTATATAATTACTAATTAAAGGATCTTCTTCGATGTTCATCCGTATTTAATTTTCTATGGATGAACTTCCTTGGTTGAGTCCATTTAGACTCTCCATCATTGCATAATCTACGGTACCAAGTCCCATTCCATTGAATCAAGCTCCAATCAATGTCCAAAAGGATTAAACATATGAAGAAACAAGGTTGTATACAAAGATATACAATAAATATACGTGGCATAAAAATGATATACGACAAAAAGAGTGGTCATATTTATCTAGAGGAATCAAAGTATATGTATATGGCTAGTTTTCAGTCATGTATAGATTTAAGTTGTTGATATATATTTGGTATACAAATAGGAAAGAGGACCTAAAGTCCATGAATAAAGCCCAAACCTGGGCAGATTCGAAATGGGCTAAAAGGGGTCCAAATCTAAACTTTTATTGTTTTATTTTCTTGTAGTTTACTTGATGATTTTTTTGTAATTCAATTTAATTAATCAAGATGAATCCTTGGCAAGCAAATTTAAGTTAAATTATTCATTTAATTTTAATTATTTAATACTTTTTTTACATTCCTCTATTTATGCAAACATAAACTCTTAGAATAATTTAAAATTTTATTTATATCCTTTCATTGTTATTAATGAATCAAGATCCATGTTTAAGAAGTTGGATTAATTATTTTTTCCAAGGTCTTTATTCAAATAAAATTGTTGAAGTAAAATTTATTTTGAAACTTTGACTTTTTGTTTATTTTATTACTTAGATTATTTTTGAATAAATTCAAGATTCTTAAAACAAGTTTTTTTCAAGCAACTTAAACATTTTTTTTAAAAGTAGCCAAATAAATTTTAATCCGTTGGGAATCACACTTTGTGGATTTTTCAAAGTGTCTAACACCTTCCTTCGAATTTACTTGAATTCTTTCCTAGACTCTGGTTATTTTAAAAAGGTTTTCTTTCAAATTACCCTTTTAAATAATTTCTTAATTGTTTTAAAATTAAGTGGCGACTCTAAATTATTTTTTCAAAAAAAAATTAAATAAACTTCTTCTCTTTTTTTCTCCATGAAGTTATATAACATTTTTGACTTTTCAAAAATGGATCGTAACACTAGGAAAGGATGATAGGATATGATTATGGATAGAATACCATGAGTTATCCTAAATTAAGAGTTTGGGGATAGAAGGCTTAACCGACCATTAAGGTGAAATGTGTGTTACAGCCATAGAAGCCTATCACCCTTGATTATAAGAATGTTAACCATAGTTGATGGTAAATACCCTTTAGTATAAGGTTTATTAATTGACTAAGTGGATTAGATCATCGTTTCCTTGTTTATAGTATTTATATTATGATGGTTATGTACTATTGGGCCCGAGGCCATGGTTACGATACCAATTGGACTCCACGTTAGTATTCTATCATTATAAAGAACGTGGTTTTAGTCTATTGATGCTTGACCACTTATGATTGTATCATCTGGATACTGGCGATGACATGAATAGGCTTTGGTACATTGATACATACTTAGTGGTGTACTTCCGACCTAATTATGATTTTACTATGTTTTCTTGAAAAGGGATTTGATGCTATTTTTCACTCTTAAAATGGGTTCTTTATAAAATGGGAACTGTAGGAAATAAAAAAATGATGTTTTTTTGAAATTAGAGGAAGATTGATTCTAATCTAGGGTTTATCCAATTTTTTACCACTATATTTACTTTGGTTGCGAGAGATTATGACCCTTTATACTCTATTACAATGACTTAGTCTCAGAGTTAATCTAGGGATATGGATTTATAGACATACAATCTTTTAGCCATGGTTCAAGTCCGTACATTTATTATGTATACATCTCTATGGTACTGGATGGAGTAGACTGATAGAGATAATGATTGAAATTCCTAGATCAGGACTAGATTAATGTTTACGGGTACTCTCAAACCCCCGGGGACCCTCGGTCTGTGAGCCATCATGATAGAGAAAAGAGGTCATCGTAGGTCCTACCTTTATGAGTAGTCGAGCTGGAGGAGGTGTATACACTTGGTACATTAAAGAACTTGGATCAATTATGGTATTATGGATTTACTTTACGTCATTCATGCATGTCCATTACCTATCACCAGTATGCTGTTTGGTTCTTATATCTATTAGGATTATGAAGGGTTGTATAGATATAGGTTATGATTATTATTTATTGAGAATTGATTAAACTTTCCAATTTATGGGGCTCGACTAGGTATTATTTGCCCATATTAACAAGTTACTATATTGTGGTTACTATAGTTAGTTCATAGATAGCTGATTATGGACTGGTACTAAGATTTGAGGTTTAATTCTGATCCTTTTCTTTTTATAGTTTTTACATTACAGATAGTGTATTCGTAATAAAACATTCAATTATAGTCCCTGATCAAGGTAGTAAATATCTTCCTAATTTGTTAGGATTTTCTTG
Organism: Capsicum pubescens; assembly: GCA_030864215.1. Taxonomy (NCBI): domain Eukaryota; kingdom Viridiplantae; phylum Streptophyta; class Magnoliopsida; order Solanales; family Solanaceae; genus Capsicum; species Capsicum pubescens. Next base: position 224,318,411 of record CM061540.1, on the reverse strand, counting down.
AGAGGTTAGGTTGACTACCTTAGGTTGTACTTTTCGGTTAGTATTGTATACCTATATATATGATATTACTATATGTCCCTCTCTTTTCTTGCTTATTCACATTGTATATGCATTCCTTGGCCTTGTATATATATCCTCCTTCTACTATTTATTTGTATATTAGCCAATGATATACAGTATTGTACTTTAGTTCCTATGTACAACTAGAATAGGATCGTTATTCTTTTTTCCTCTTAGATTTACAATGTTAGCTCTCTGGATAGTTCTTTGTAGTTTATATTCCTTCTTTTTATGTTATCTATATTTTCATTATCTTTGGAGCTTAATCGACAGTTGTCTACTGAGTACCATGTGTTTAGTACTAATACTACACTTTTGCAGCTTGTAGATCATAGTACTAGTTCTCATCGTGAGTTGGTGCATCATGCAGAGCTGCTATAGATCAGGGATTTAGGGTGAGATCTTGATATTTAGAGTATTACTACTCTCCCTCTTATGGATTAGACTGATCTCTATATTATATTAGGAGATGGGTTGTGCCTGTATATTTATTCAATATATGTCTTGTACTCTTATTGTATTATAAAATCTTATACTGATTCCACTATTTTTTTGGATTGCCTTACATGTATTAGTATTTTATAATATTTATTCTATATTTTCCCTCCATTTTTTAGATAGTTTGTTACTAACGGTTCTTGACTATGGGTCTGTGTACGTACTGGTGAGTTATATAGGTGCTATTATTCCCTATCAAATTATTTTGTGACAAATTTATATTAGAGCCTAGGTATACCGATGTGTTAGTACAAGAGCATAGTGTCTTGTAGAGCCCTATGAATTAGTGTGAAGATGTTCGTATTCTATCTTCGACAGGCTACAAGGCATTCTTAGGAAATTCTATTCTTGACTTTTTATTGTGGGCCTATATTTCTATGAACCTTTAGTATATTTTTTGACTCTATTCTATTCCAGTTGGATGATACGAGGTTATCAATAGATGCAAACAGGACTTTAGTACGTGTTTTTAGAGCTTTATCCCAGTGTCAAATTTGAAAGTCAAAGAAGGATATTGAAGACCATCATAGTCAACTAGAGGATTTGGGTCCAACCCAAGTCCAATAGATTTTATGACCACCTCATATTTCCAAGATTCATCATTGGGGATTTTGAGCTTTTTTATGTATACCTTATAGCCAAAGAGGACATCCAATTCATCGAGTAGTTTTCGAGGCAGATTTGGGTTTGGTGGTGTTTAGTAAGGCTCCTTGTCAGTTTTTGGGTATGATATTTGGTTTATCGAATGGGCTAGACTTACTTCTATGCTACAACCTTTAGAGCATGAGATGGTGCATGGATTTATTAAAGGATTAGCCTTGCCACTCTATTTGGTGTCGGAGCATTTGATAGCATCTTGGTATTTTTTCTCCTAGGCTATTGATCATGTGAGGTCCACAAAAGAGTATGTATTGAGACCAATAGAGGTAGCGGTAAGAGTCCATGTTATCAGTACAATATTATTAGTATTATGTCCAGGAGTGAGAATCCTCCTAGCGATGCTCAACTTTACTTATAAACGGTCAGTTCCTCCTAGGTAGTATCCTAGGATATAGGTGGCTCTCAGATCAACCGTGGTGGTCACAACGGCCCGAGTTCTCATTGGACCTTGTGGAGCATTCGGTATGGATCTTTAGGCTGTGGAGACCATTTTAGATTTGCAGGGGCAGGACCTTATAGTTTTCAAAGAGCTTGTCGTGGTTGTGGTGAGATTGGTCTAGAGAGTGCCCCCAAATGCGAGTTGGTTCTTTTTATAGATTTAACATATGCTTCTTTCCAACATTGGGCTCTTAAAGTATTGTAAGACCCCACAAAGTTCCCTCGTCGTTAGAGCTTTCAAAATGAGTCACATGGAGCCTAGCACTTAGAACTTCAGCTAAGTGTTCAACACTTAGTTTATTTTGAACCTTCAAACTTCGGGGAATTAATTCATGACCTTTCTGACATCCGTTTTTCAATTTTCAAGTTGTTTTACGATCGAGCAAGCTCATAGTACATATCGGATGAGTTTCAAAAATTTTCAGAACACCTAAGGCCGCGTTCGGATTTCAAACCAGTAGAAAAAATGCTACTTTGCCCAGTTTTTAGCATTTCAGGGTAAACTTACAATGATCATAACTTCCTGTATTTAACGAACTGGGTGAGATACTATATATCAAATGAAATCTCTTTGAGTCTTCTTTCCAATGAAATTAGTTTTATCCAATTTTATCATCGGAGTAAAAAGTTATGATCAATTTACTTCAGCATATCAAACCAGTGACTGAGGGACAAATGTGACTTTATTTGTTTCCTTAGGGGTATTTTGGTCATTTACCATCCCCCAATCATGCTTTAAAACGGGATTCAGCTTACATTGGACCAAAATTTGGTCATTTATCTGAAAATTCTCAAGAACCAAACACATGAGCTTCAACCAAGAATTCAAGATCTCTAAAAATTCAACCGCAGGAATTCAAAAATAATTTAGGAATCATAATTCCCAAGTTGAGATCTTCAAGAAGCACCTATTATTTTACGAGTAGAGTTCCGGAATCGCAAGTTCATCCAAAGTCACAATTTGAGGTATGTGGGGCTTTGAACAAGATTATCCTTTGGATCTTGTGCCCGGTATTTTTGTTGAATTACATTGACATGAGATTTTACATGTTTTACCATGAATTGGAAATATGGTTTTATATCTTATATTATTGTCCATGAGCTATGGGATTATGTCATCCGACATATGTATGATGTTGAGATGGAATTATATCAAAAAAGTATTTCATTATGAGAGTATGATGATTTAATTTGTTAAGCCTTGATTTATACTATCATTCCACTATTTCCTTATTATGAATTTATAATTGATATTGGAAATTCTATATCCCTACTATGGGTTGATGTCTCAAGTACCTTTAAATGAGAGTTGGATGGCACATTAAGAAATGTTGATATTGAAGTTGCAATGAGTCTTGGTATTTTTCGGATGGTTTTGATGAGTTAAATTGTTGAAAATATTATGTATTGAGTTTTCATATCCTTGTCCAATTGTCGAGTCGATTATGGTTCAATGCATTGATACCTTGTTGATGTTGAGGAAGATTAAAATATTTTGAGCTAAAATGTGTTGAGTTAGGAATCCACAAATTGATATGATTTGATAAATGAGAAATAGATTTCATTTGGTCTTTATGATACACCCTTTTGATGTTGTGTTGGATTTCCTAACGCGTTCTGAGCTTGTCGGGGAGTAGTACATAGCACCGAGAGGGAAATTTGGTATTTCCCCAAACCTATGTGCCACCGTAGGGTTGTTTGATGATGATATTATTGGCCAGAGAGCCCGATTGTGATTATTGTAGTTTTAAGGTCGTACTCCCTAGCAAAGAGTATGATGCTCCCGCCAACGGGGGTTTCAAATATTGGTATTCCACGTAGCTCACGTGGGGTTGTCAGTTATAGGTAACTCCCCTGTCCATAAGAGTCATGTTTATTGAAATACCGAGTCACTCCAAGTTTTGATGTGGTAAGTCAAGTTGCCCATGATGATCTATAATGATTTATGAGGTTTTTCTCCTACATTTCCTATCTAAGATGTTATGAGTTACATGATTCAATGTCACTCAAGCCATGTGTGGCATTATGGTCCGTATGTGCGTTTTTACAAAATTTAAGATATTATTTTATATATGCATTGCACCCCCATATGCTCGGTACATTTCCATGGTACTGATCCATATATTCGTATGTGGGCTACATTTTATCGGAATGTAGGTACAAGGTATAGTATGCACCTTCAGATCTAGTCAGTTCGTGGTATCCAGTCAGCAGGAGATGAGTCCTTTTGATTCAAGAGCTTTGTCAGTTATGCAAAACTAATAGTGTTGTATTTTCTTTATTCGGTCGTATTGAGTTGGGATAGTCGGGAGTCATGACCTGGCTACCTACAGTCAATACTAGTAGAGGCTTCATAAACAGTCAGTAGAAGTTGATGTATTTCGTTTCAATTTTGGTTATAAAAGCATAATTGTAATCTTGTAAATTCAGTTTTGTATCAATCAGATTCAGAAAAGAGTATTTTTCGCAGATTTGTATAGATTTATACTTTTTGTTCAGTTGCTTATGAGTTATGCCAGTAGAAGAGTTAGGTTGGGGTCACAACTAAGCATTGTGTGACGTCTCGGGACCCGATTTCGGGGCGTTACAAACTTGGTATCAGAGCGTAGAGTTCAAGTGTCCTAGGGTGTCTGTGAAGCCGTGTCTAGTAGAGTGTTGCAGAATGGTACGGAGACATCTGTACTTTTCTCGAGAGGCTATGAGGCATTTAGGAAATGTTACCATTGCTTCAAGTCTCAGATCGTGCTACAAAAAAAAGTTCTATAAGAAACTTATACAGATTCTCATCTTACTCTTTTCAGGCCATCTCTGCCTTATTTTCAAGATATCAAAAATAGTCAAGATCGAATCTTTATTGATAATGCTTTCTCGGATACTCTCCACAGATAGTCATGGGATTATAAGCGAGCTAGAAAGTACCCCCTCAGTGCCTTTGAGTTTCAAAGATTGAAGTACTTTATTCATGATTCATAAAATTCGCGCACTAAGCCCAAGTCAGATGTTATTTCATATTCCTCCTTATAGTCCATAATGATAATCTATACTTCCCTATCTATGTATTATTCTTGAGATAGCATGATCAACAAGTTTCAGTTCCTCTCTTGATAATGCTTTCAGATTTGCTAGCGAGAAGTTTCAAAAGTTTCATAAAGCGGCTTGAGAGGAGCCTTCTAGTGTGTTATAAGTCTCTCAAATTTAAAGTTATACCCTTATTTTTATGAGTTTCTCAGTTAAGAAAAAATAAGACCTGTATCCTTAGATCATTGAATATTGTGTGTTAAGTTTCTATATCTTGTAACCTTGTTATTATTGTTTTGCTGAAAATCAAAGTCTAGTGAAGCCGTGTGAGGCCTATTTCGATTCACTAGCGTAGTTTCTTCATGATTCATCATATTTTTTTTTCAAAACTCAAAATCAAAGTCTAGTGAAGCCGTGTGAGGCCTATTTCGATTCACTAGCATAGTTACTTCGTGATTCATCATCTTTTTTTTTTTCAAAACTCAAAATCAAAGTCTAGTGAAGTCGTGTGAGGCCTATTTCGATTCACTAACAACTTGTTGTTCATCTTGTTATGCTTGTGTTGGTTGAAAGTATGGGTTTAGAGGTGTAGTGACAAAAAAATGGTAAGGGCGATTTATTGAATATAAGTATAGCTGAATTTTTTGGCATGAGAATGAGTCAGTAATGCAGTGATATGTCCTGGTGTGTTAGTTTAGTATAAGGTAGAGAAGGAGTTATTATTTAAGGTGAAGTATTGAATGCTTAAAGTATGAAGAGAGTTGTTGACAGGGTTGTTGTGCAAGAAAAGTATAGGTTATTGATGAAGGTACTTGGTGGATGAGTGTTGTTAATTTAGGCATCCCTGATATTGCAAAAAGGGGAGTTAGTTTAAACTTATAGAGATATGAAAGAAGTTAGGTGTATAGATGAGTGAGCAGTAATGATGTGTAGAAGAAGGATGTGTTGATGAGTTGTAAATATGATGGAGCGTAGGATTTCAACTAATTATTATTGTTATGAGGTCTTAGCAGACTAGTGTTTTTCGAATGATTGGCATGTAAGAATAATTGTGAAGATTGTGGTTAATCATAGCTACAACAAGATACTAAGTTTGAATAGTAGATGTGATCAAGGTGAGTATAATGATTGATGTGTTGTGAATGTTAGTTGTACAAAAGGTGAACTAGTAGGCTTGAACAGTGTATACAATAATTTAAGTTTATTGTTTCGGGATTTTGTGAGATGATAATTGTGGAAGTGAAAGAAAGTTTAGTATATTCTATAGGAGTTCAGTGGTCATGTGTATTATTATATCCAATACCCTAAAGTGATTGAAGTTCATTTTAGAGTTTATTAAGTGGTTCATGGACTTAATGATGATTGCTTAAAGCTAAGGGGGAGATGATAGTACAAGTAACCAAGTCGGGATCTCAGATTCTTGTAGTAGTGCAAGTATGTGTAGGAATGATGTAAGGGGAGAGGATTCCCAACCCATTCTCTTGTCAGTGCATGTATTCAAGAAATCAATTCATTTTATATTATTTAATTCAAGTATCCGTTCTTCCCACGTGGTTGTTAAAATGGCTTCAAGAATTATCTTTGAACAAAGGATTACATATCATGTTAAACTAGTTTCAAGATAAATCCCCAAGTTATGAATTTTGCTATATCCAATTTCAATAGAATTTCATGTAAATCACCAATTCATGATTTTCTCTATGTATTATACTTTATGCCCCAAAAATTTAAATTTTATAAAGGATTACATGACTTACAAGTTGGGTTTATGCCAAAATTATCATGTTTTGAGTTTATAAAGTTATAAGTGATTTAAGCCTTGAATTACATGACTATTTTCATATATCTATGCATATAAAGTGATTTTCCAGATTTTTCCCAATTAAGTTTAAGCATGATATTGAGATTATTGATCTTATTATTTTGATGGTATTGAAGTATTTTCAAGAAGCATGTTGAGCATGTTGTTTTGCTATGAATTTAAATGTTTATACATGAAGTGTAAATTGGGATTCATACCTATTATCACTATTAACAAGATTATGAATTTTGAGAGACTTTGAATATAAATTTCATGAGTTTGTTCATATTTTCATGCACATTTATGAGATTTTCAGATTTTAAGATGAACTACGAATGTTTATGTTATCAAGCATAAATTTTTAGATGTTTTGGCACAAGTTTGAAGCATGGGCTTTAATCCCTAAGATTGAGTTTTGATATTTCAAGAAACTTGTATTTTTTTTTTACATACTTTGATACCCTATTCCTAAGGCCTCGGTAAAGAGAGTCAAGTTATTTACAGTATCCCTTCATGTTTTTAGGTCTCCATATTTAATCTTTCAGTGACCTTTTCATTTAGTCGAGATGGTGATGATGAGCATTTGTCTAGAGGGGAGAGAGTAAATATTTCTTGTTGATGAAAGATGGTCGTGTTCTTATTTTAGCTAAGTTGGTAAATATGAAGTAACATCGAGGCCAAGTCTTCAATACATGTCATGGTTAGTTGAAGTTTTATGTGTTATGTAAGTCCATAAGTTTGAAAGAATTTTGAGGTGACATTTTGAGTATGGCTGGGTTAGTTGAGAATATTTTATGTGTATCATCTTAAGAATTGAATAATACATAGAAGTTGTTATGAGTAAGGTGTTAGGGAATATGAGAAAAATGCTTTATGAGTGTCTGTTTAGAGGTGTGTATATGGGTATGAAGGTAGGCTTGAATGTTATATTTGTATATATGTGGAAGGGTGCATTGCACATTAGTAAATGTCTAGTACGAGGTTGAGTGTGGTTGTTGGAGTGGTAATGAGAATTTTTCAAGAGATGAGAAGTTGTGAAATGCAGGGTGTGTTGAATTCATGATTCAAACTAGTAATATAGTGTTATGTGGTGTATCTTGTGACTTCGAGATTAGGCTTGAACATGGTGATAAGATTTCGTTCCGACTAGACATGAGTAGATGGAAATATCAACGACCATGTGAGAATTAGAAGATGAACCAATGAGTATGGTCTTTAAGGGAAGGGAATGGTTGAGAGATTATTTTAGAAGTGTGTAGTTTTTAAGTAAGGTGTTGTGAGGCCTAAAGTTCAGAAATTCTATCCCAGTGTATGATTCAGTTTCAACATCCAGTAATCCAGTTTAATATTCAAACGGATAGATTCCTTTAGTTTTTCATTTTCCGAACTAGTCTGGTCTTACTACCTGAAGTTTCATAAGTACGGTCATTCCAAAAAATAGTTGTTGACACCCATGAAAATTGTGAATTCAGCTCAGTATATGTATCAGGTATCAGTTTCAGAATTTGGACATCTAGTCATGATTCGGTTCATAAGTATTCACTGAACGATCTTTATTTTCCAAATATTCCAGCTCAGGCAATGTGATACTCAGTGCGTAATCTTAGCCTCATTTTTTCTCATGATTTAAGCTTGCAGAAACTATCGCTTCGTCGTCTATAAGTATAATCGCACCTTGAGCACATCAAGCAAATTCTGAACTCTCAGCATGAGTCAGCTCTTTATAATAAGTAAAGGCAAGTCAGTTTAGACTCAATCGAAGATAACAACCTTCCCAAATTCAGCTCCTCTCTAATCAAAGATTCATCTATATAGCTATTCTTATCATGAGTAAATATATTCATCAAAGTGTAGGCAAGTTGAGAAGGATATAGGTCCAGTTGAGCAAGTTATTTAAACATTGCATCCTTAGTTTCTCAGTTTCCTTAGCCTGTCTAGCGTCATTCGAGGACGAATATTTCCAAGGAGGAGATATTTTAAGACCCCGCAAAGTTTCCTCGTCGTTAGAACTTTAAAAATGAGTCACATGGAGCCTAACACTTAGAACTTTAGCTAAGTGTTCAACACTTAGTTTATTTTGAACCTTCAAACTTCGGGGAATTAATTCATGACGTTCCCGACATACGTTTTTCGATTTTCAAGTTATTTTACGATCGAGCAAGATCATAGTACATATCGGATAAGTTTCGGAATTTTTCAAAACGCATAAGGCCGCGTTCGGATTTCAAACCAGTAGCAAAAACGCTACTTTTGCCCAGTTTTCAGCAATTCAGGGTCAACTTCCAACGATCATAACATCCTGTATTTAACGAAATGGGTGAGCTACTATATATCAAATTAAAGATCTTTGAGTCTTTTTTCCAATGAAATTAGTTTTATTCAATTTTATCATCGGAGTAAAAATTTATGATCAATTTACTTCAGCATATCAAACCAGTGACTGAGGGACAAATGTGACTTTATTTATTTTCATAGGGGCATTTTGGTCATTTACCATCCCCCAATAATGCTTTAAAACGGGATTCAACTTACATTGGACCAAAATTTGGTCATTTATCTGAAAATTCTCAAGAACCAAACACATGAGCTTCAACCAAGAATTCAAGATCTCTAAAAATTCAACCGGAGGAATTCAAAAATAATTTAGGAATCATAATACCTAAGTTGAGATCTTCAAGAAGCACCTATTATTTTACGAGTAGAGTTCCGGAATGGCAAGTTCATTCAAAGTCACAATTTGAGGTATGTGAGGCTTTGAACAAGATTATCCTTTCGATCCTGTGCCAGGTATTTTTGTTGAATTACATTAACATGAGATTTTACATGTTTTACCATGAATTGAAAATATAGTTTTATATCTTATATTATTGTCCATGAGCTATGGGATTACGTCATCTGATATGTGTATGAAGTTGAGATGGAATTATGTCCAAAAAGTATTTGATTATGAGAGTATGATGATTTAATTTGTTAAGCCTAGATTTATACTATCATTCTACTATTTCCTTATTATGAATTTATAATTGATATTGGAAATTCTATATCCCTACTATGGGTTGATGTCTCAAGTACCTTTAAATGAGAGTTGGATGGCAAATTGAGAAATGTTGATATTGAAGTTGCAATGAGTCTTGGTATTTTTCGGATGGTTTTGATGAGTTAAATTGTTGAAAATATTATGTATTGAGTCTTCATATCCTTGTCCAAATGTCGAGTCGGTTATGGTTCAATGCATTGATACCTTGTTGATGTTGAGGCAGATTAAAATGTTTTAAGCTAAAATGTGTTGAGTTAGGAATCCACAAATTGATATGATTTGATAAATGAGAAAGAGATTTGATTTGGTCTTTATGATACACCCTTGTGATGTTGTGTTGGATTTCCTAACGCGTTCTGAGCTTATCGGGGAGTAGTACATAGCACCGAGAGGGAAATTTGGTATTTCCCCAAACCTATGTGCCACCGTAGGGTTGTTTGATGATGATATTATTGGCCAGAGAGCCCGATTGTGATTATTGTAGTTTTAAGGTCGTACTCCCTGGAAAAGAGTATGACGCTCCCGCCAATGGGGGTTTCAAACTTTGGTATTCCACATAGCTCACGTGGGGTTGTCGGTTATAGGAAACTCCCCTGTCCATAAGAGTCATATTTATTGAAATACCGAATCACTCCTAGTTTTGATGTGGTAAGTCAAGTTGCCTATGATGATCTATAATGATTTATGAAGTTTTTCTCCTACATTTCCTATCTAAGATGTTATGAGTTGCATGATTCAATGTCACTCAAGCCAGGTATGACATTATGGTCCATATGTACGTTTTTACGAAATTTAAGATATTATTTTAGATATGCATTGCACCCCATATGCTCTGTACATTTCCATGGTACTGACCCACATATTCGTATATGGGCTACATTTTCTCGGAATGTAGGTACAAGGTATAGTATGCACCTTCAGATCCAGTCAGTTCGTGGTATCCAGTCAGCAGGTGATGAGTCCTTTTGATTCAAGGGCTTGGGTCACTTATGCAGAACTAATAGTGTTGTATTTTCTTTATTCGGTCGTATTGAGTTGGGATAGTCGGGAGTCATGACCTGGCTACCTACAGTCAATACTAGTGGAGACTTCATAGACATTCAGTAGAAGTTGATGTATTCCGTTTCAATTTTGGTTGTAAACACAGAATTGTAATCTTGTAAATTCATTTTTGTATCGATCAGATTCAGAAAAGAATATTTTCCACATATTTGTATAGATTTATACTTTTCGTTTAGTTGCTTATGAGTTATGCCAGTAGAAGGGTTAACTTGGGGTCACTTGTGACTCTAAGCACCGTGTGACGTCTCGGGACCCGATTTCGGGGCGTTATAGGTATGTTATGATTACAGGGAGAATGGTCATCCCAGTTGGGAGTGACCCCACCATCGTTTGGTTAGCCAGTTGCATTCAACTCATGTTTCCCTCTAGGTTAGGGATTTAGGGGCTTGCTACGACTTTAGAGAGATTGGTCACTGGTATAGAGAGTGTTCTTGATGTGGAAGTATTATTCATTCATCTAGTGCAAATCAATCTCATAGTGTTGTAGCCCCTTCAGTTAAGACAACACACCTAGTGCCTCCATTGGTTATTCATATGCTCAGTTCTAGCTTAGACCTACTTAGATTCATACTTATCCAGACATATCAGGCTTATGATTTTAGATTTTTCACCATGATAGGTGCACTTTTTATTTTCTGATTTTATCTTTTCGTTTGAGTGTGTTGGTGCGTACCCACCGATAAATAATCCCTTGGTAGGTTCATATATTTTTTATTGCAAGGTACCTTGGTTTAGAGTTAATGATTATGTGACTACCTTTATAGATTATTTCTTTTAGTAGTAGATGGAGTGGATCAGTAATGATATTTCCCTAGAGGTGTAGCATTTGTGTTTGAGTCCTATCTACCTTGGCATAGACTTCTTATAGCCCTAAAGTGCTACCTATTATTCATTTTCACTTTTAGTACCACCAACTCCTTATATTGGTATTTTTATTATTTTTTTTATGATTGCCATTGTTTGATATTGATCGATCCTTGCTTGATAGATGACTAGACGAGTATTATCTGGGTAGAATTTCTTTCCTCACGGTTCTTGTTTGTTAACCTAGGAGGCTAGCTTGATGGATGCTATTCTCTCTTTTAGAGATGAAAGGTTGGTCATTTTCCTCATATGTTGGCAATTTAGGTTACATAGCCCATTTCTGAGGTTGACCAGTTTGGGATCCGTTCTATTAATTTGGCTAGTTCATCACCCGATCGCGGTCTTAATATTGATGTAGAGAGGTATAGGGCTTGCCTTCTAGGTTTTTTGGGTTTGTCTCCTGCTGATAGTTAGTCATAGTATCAGTGTAGGGTTGTATACTTCATTCTTGTCGTGATGTAATTCTCATTATAGTAGACTTAAGGTTGGAGGAGATAGACAATCTTTTCCTGTGACCGATTTATAATTGGGAAAATTTTAAATTCATTATCTTGTTGCTTGGTTTATTTTCTGGTAGTGGCCTTGACCTTGGAATTGATGTTGAAATGAATGCTCTATTCTACTACAGTGTGGTTGATTGTTTAATTTAATATAAGTTGGAATAAAATAGGTGGATTTAGGAGATCCTCATTTTGGCACTTGTTTGGTCTAATGTAACTTCGTTGAGTGCTTCTCCTTAGTGACATGTGCCTATGAGTATTCATTGCTTTAGATGGCATATTGGATTGAGCAGTTTCCATCTAAGGTTTCTTTTCTTGAAGTTGCAAGTGTTTGGCTATCACTAGTACTGTTTGAAGCCTTTGTGAGTTCTTTGTTATGCCTTGGTGCATTGTGCCTTTAGCAGATATGGAATAGATTGCTTGTGCTCTCCGCCTGTGGTTTATCCTCCATTGTGATTTTGGTTCTCAAATCTGGTTCAATTTTTTCTCCAGAAGGAACTAACGGGGATATACACAATTTTATTTGTCAAGATGAGTTAGGTGTTTGCCCTTGGTTCACACCGGCCAGTTTTAGTTTTGGATTTTTGATGCCTTGGAATGGCAGTTTGAAGGTTATGATGGATTTGGGGTATGGATGCTTACCCATTGATAATGCTTAACTTACATGTCAATTTAAGTTCAAAGTGGTCGTCATTAATATATTTAAATAACTTTGTAGTCGGGGTCGAATCCACGAGGAACAATGTGAGTGGCGACTAAATTAGTTTGAAACGATAGGAACTAGCTTAATTCAAACGTATATTACAAAAAAATAAAAATTGGGGATTTGAAAGGTATCATACATAGTATTTCTTCTTGGGGTTTCTGAGTTCAAATTTGGGGCTATGAATACTTAGTCTAAATATCTAGGCACAAATCATGGGTTTATGCTTTTCTAGGGGCGACATATGCATGCACGTGTGATAACTTGATGCAAATTCTAAATGCTGGCGATGTGGTAGGCTATGTTAGAAATCCTTGAGGCTATTTTGTCAACAAAACCTCAAGGGTGTCACTCATTGACCCTTTTGAGTACCTAATGAGTGCTTAAATCAAAATCACCTAATACCTCAATTACACACCCTTATTTCTAGGATGGTACCCTAAGTATAGTCAACTTCACAATCAACCTTATGTCTAAGACAGTGAAAATTAGTCAACTATGCTCATAATTTATCTATTATTTCCTTGGTTCGCACATCCCACTTTCAAGGATGATATAGGTTCCTAAAGTTCCCCCAAACCCCTCTTTCAAGGATAGTTTGAGCTTTCAAGAGTTTGGGATTTTCATCCACCAAACCCATTTGGGTATTTGGGGCTTTCACCCACAAATCCCAACCAATTTACTCAAGAAATAGTAGAATCCAATATCACAAACTAGTAAATGCACAAATAAATCACATCTCACACATATTTGCACCCTATTCTAGCATAATCCGAAGAGGAAAAACTAGCTACTCATAAGATAAATAACTAAAGTTTTTACCCAAAATCTCCATTGATTTGATTTGAGAAAATCTAAGTGAATGTTACTTCAAACTATGAGATCCAATAAATCTTCAATGAGAGATCGCCAATTCTTCACTTGGAAGTGACACTAAAGTATTCTTCACCCAAAATTTATATAATATTTTCTTCTCCAAGAATAGAGGCTACAACCCTAGAACAATGTCTAAAAATTGGGGAAGATGGAATATGATGAATGAATTTTGGGATTATTATTTGACTCTTTCTTTTGTAAAATTTGGGATCATCCACGTGCATTTACATTTCTTCCCTTGGGCTATAACTTTTTGCTAGGCCGCGATAGCATATGTGTGGCTGCGACCGCGGCTACCGTGACTGCAATTAGCTTATACGACCACGGTAGGTTGACCTTATTTACTGACCGCAATCGCAGCCCTCTGACCGCGACCGCGGTAACTGTGGCCATGTCTTCTCCAGATCATCAACTGCACTTTCTTGGTTCCTTTATATCTTTTTTAGCTCCAATCCGCATATTTCCAACTCATCAATATTGTGCCTGCAAAATAAGGATATTAGTGCATTCAATCGCAGTTATGTCTAATTTATTAATTCAAAACATGGTAATGTGCATGAATGTTGAGTGCAAATGAGTGGTAAAATTACCACTCATCAACGCCTACAACTTAAAGTTTTGCTTGTCCTCAAGCAAAACTACCCCTTATCATGAGACATTTCACTTATATGCCTAATTTTCATGCCTCAAAAATCACAATGACTTCAATCTTAGTCACTACCACAAGTAGTTCATGGAACACGGGCTAAGCTATTTTACTACACCCCTCATCATAAAATAATGTAATATCTAAGGATGCACAAGACTTTAAAGAGCAACCACACAAAAACTACCAATACTCTAAAAGTGACTCACTTTTGATCAAAACTAAGCTATACTCCTTTTGTCTCATTGCTCGGAAGATGAAAAAATCACCTACCTCAACTCGTTCACTTGACTCCTCACAAGAATGAAAATTCCACACACCAAGCTACCAAATATTCAACAAGGAATTTAAGTGCAAAAACTCTATCTCTCGCAAAAAACTCTCTATGTCAACAAGTGTCATACCATAGGCTTGCCCCTATTTTCAATCGCCACTACAAAGAAAGTAAATAGTTGAAGATCTCAAAGGAATTTTGGAGTTTGTAATATATGTTCGCATTAGGGTAGGATATCATTTGGGAACAACTTGGCTACACCCTTCCTTGAACATCTACATCACACTATTTAATCCGCCTTTTTGACTATAGGACACTCCTCTTTGATATTTTCTCTTTTCATATGCCTACTTTTTGCTTCCTTTGTTCACCTATTTTCTTCTATTTTTTTATTTTTTATTTGAAATTTCCATGCAATTCTTTCCTTTGTTTGACCCTTTATTTTTCTATTCATTTGTTTTCAATGCTTGGGCACTTAGGCATTTCACTTACAAATTCGTGGACCCACACTTACTTTTATCAATCTTCACCACCCCCAACTTAGGCTTTTAGCCTCAAGTTGCATTTTCAAGTTCAAGGAGGGTATGGTTCAAAAGAGGGATAAAAAAATGGTTCAAGGCTTGTAATATGTTTTCCGAAGAAAGGTCCAATAACGCAAAGTGGGTAACTTGGGATTACATTCATGCATGGGTAGGATTTTTAGGATAAAGTGGTTTCCAAAGTTACAAAGATGACATAAGATAATTTCTCTAGCCAAATATAATCAAAATTAGCTTTGAAAGACTAACAGGGCAAGTTTTAGATAACACAAGTATACAAGAGATGAAAGGAAATAGTTTACCACACATGGCATGCAAAATTCTCCAAGGAGGCTCAATTTCCCCTCCTGTTACAGAAAAAACTGGAGTATCTATCACTGTCAACAAGTCAATCCTTTGTGGAGTCACAAAAAGAGAAAGAGTTTTGTTACAAGGTTGCTCACATCCATGCCTTTAATTTTTGAAAATTTTTTGGACGGAGGGGGTTGTTTATTTTGCATTTTCACCACGCTCAATTCGCTAACTTACTGCTATAACCCAAGTTTTAGCCTCATATTTTGGCTTAATATGGGCAAACCAATAATATAGCTACTCAGACTTTGACAATGGTGAACAATGGGTTCCCAAATTTACAATGTCATAGGTACTCAAACTTCCCTTACATTAATGACTTAGATGCCATAGGTACTAAGAATTCCCCTGCATCTATGACTCAAAACCCAAGCATGACACTTTACACTTAAGAATGTCATCACTCAATCTATCATAGGGTAAGGCTCGTCATACATCATCATAATCAAAATAAAACTAAAGTAAAAAGAAAATTTTTAAAAAAACCTACATGATAATCCATGAAAATGTGGGCACCATCAGAGTGCCCAAATGTAGCATCCTAAAAACAAAAATAAAAATAGCATCCACAATGTCATCAAGATATCATAAAAATATCTGTCAACACTTTAAAATAATACAAATATAGGGAAAGTTACCCCTAACTGAAAGGCAAGAAGTGTCCCCACTAAATAATCCACAAAAGCATAGACAAAAGGTGAGGGTCCACCCTGAATCTACATCAAGAGCTACTCTCTCTCGCTGACTCTGCACTATTACCACCAGCATCATAAGTTGACCAATCTGCAGGGGCCTCATCATCACTCCCCAACATAGGCGAAGGTACTCGGTCATTGGGTTTGAGCACCTTAAAGTTGCCCTTTACCCCTTTCCACAACTTTCTAAAGAATTTATCTCTCTTCTTCTCTCTCTGTACCATCTTATCGTATGACTCCTTAAGGTATTTGTGTGATGCATCCAAGCCTAAATAATCTCTCTCCAAGATGGAAACTGTGGCTCCTTACTTCTTTTACTCCTCATGATATATCTCATAATCTGACAGAGCTACGAATGAATGGGCGGAAGTGGAGGACTCTCTAGGTCCATGAGGCAATCTAGACAATAGCTCCCTAAACACCCACATCTGACCTAAGATGTCATCAAAGGGGTTGGCTGACAAAGGTCTACAAGAGTCTGTGTCCTCCTAGGTCAACTTGCCTAAGTCCACCTTTCGTTTATTGCTCTAACCAGGGGTATCCTTACCGTGATATTTTAGTAGGAAGATGCGGGGGCCTGGGTGCACCCAAGTATCTACAACATACTCCTCCACTTCTACCCTCTTGTAAATCTCAGTGATAAAGAAAAGAAACAGAAGAAATATATCTCCATGGTTATTAAAATATCTCCACTCTGATATCATAATCTCGCCCACGTTCAAAGTAATGCTAGAAAAGATATAAGCCACCATCCGAGCTCATATATCTGTGACAATAGTTATGTGAGTGCACAATGATACTCTTCTACATATGATATTAATCCATATCTTGTTCTCAGTTATGAAGTCATTCATTAAAATATCTTTCTTGGTGGTGGCCTAGAGTACTTCTTTGCTCGAACATAATATGTTTGCTATCTAGGTCTCTGGCTCGCATGCTTTTGCATGGAACTGCTCTACGTCAACATCCGTGAGCTCATATATTTCACTAATCCGCTCTGCTCTGAAGTTCATTTGCTTACCACGAATCATCATCACTGGGTTTGTAAGAGAAACTATGCTAAGGTTCATGTAGAACTCATGTACCAATGCTTATTGGCATAGTAGGGGTCTGGGTAAAACACATCCACCCGGTAGCAATGAGTTGGGCATGGAATGCAGGGAGCTTCTCCTCTACTTTATCAAGGTAAATACTCCTCTCTAAGAGTAATTTCATCCTTGGTAGATCACCGTAGTAGAGATTTTGGCATTCGGCGGCCATGAAAATGGTATTGTCAATATCTCTCATTTTTATGGCTTATCACCTGTAGGCATTATAATCCAGACCATCATTAGCATTATCACACCAAAATTATGCTACATTAATCAGATAAACTCATGTGGTAGTGTTGTAGAATATTTTGGTGTGAGAAATGGGTGTTCAAAAATTTTGGCTGCTGTAGATGTCTGCCCTCAGTTATGGCAATCACAGAGCAATGACTGCGATCACAGTGTAGCAATCATGTTCATCAAGACTGCAATTGCGGTACCTAAGACCATGGTCGACAGTTCAACACACCATTAAACACACAAGATTTTAACCCCAATTTTGTGTTACAACTATGCACATAAACATCATGATCAAAGATCCTAAGCCTAGAAAGCATGATTATAACCCCAAACTTGAAGAAATTAACATTGAGTTCATTGGGGAATTGAATCGAGCACATGGTGTACACGTTAATTTTCACAACTTTAAGCCTAATTTTGGGTACTCAAGACTTCCCCATTGGTATGTACACCAACTACAATAGCTAACCACCAAAACACTATTTCAGGTTTTTCCCTATACTATAAGTTTTAAATAACAAGGGAGTTTTGGAGAACATACAAAGTATATGATGCAAGGGGATTGAAATGAACACTTTGGTACTCAACATAGCCAAAATTTTAAGAGAATTTGAGAGCAATTGATAATGGGTAAGTGGAAAAGTATCAGTTGGATGGCCATTTAAACTGATTTGACCGTGATTGCAGTCATAGTCCCACGATCTCTGCCAGATGACCTCCGCAATCGCAGAGGCATGAACAATAGTTACGGTAATTGAGACCAAAATTTTGGTGTCCTGCACTCCTTTATTCAGTCCAAACATGCCAATTTCATAATTCTCTTTTTTAATTTCAATCAAAAATCCTCATAGCACTACCTTTTTATGGATTATGTATGAATAACTGAAAAAATAAAATCTACTCTATCATACATAAGATAAAAGGATACAACCACTATTCATTGCTTGATGGGGTTTTTTCCACCGAGCGCTTAGTTTAATGTCTTGGCACGATTCCTCCTCCACATCCTTTTGTGCTTGTACTTAGAAGATTTAAATCTCCATCCCAACTTTGGTTCACTATACAATGAGTAGCAGAGGGACAGAAGATTCAGATTTTCCAAGATAAAACTTTGAAGATGTGAGGAAGTGACGAAAGGTCTTCTATCTCGCCATTTTAAGGACTTGAACCTTTTACCTAATTTAACATCAATTTTTGGTTTGGATCCTTGAGAAAAGGTGAGGACATCAATAGGTGTAACACCCCGAATTAGGTACCCGAAACACTACACGGTGCTCATGACCTCGAAGGACCACAAGCTAACCCATGAATGATATCTGTACCTGAATACTGCATAATATACTATGTAAATACAGAAATAAAGGTTGTAAGGCCATAAGCTTCAAAACTGAGACACAATATCTAATAAAATATAACATCTGTGTGGGGTATGAAATACCAAAAACAAACTAGTAAACTGACTGAACATGATAGTCTGAAAAGACTCTAACTGTCTGAATAATGAGTTGATGGGACATATCCCCAACTAGCTCCAACTACTGAAATAAACTAAGTACTGAAATGATAACATAATGCTTATGCCCTCAAAGGATGAGGACTTACTGCTGACTCTAACTGCTGAGTACAGGAATGCTACTGATGCTCTGGAGCTCGTGCTTCTGAACCTATTGTATAAAACACCATAGCGCAAATGCACCAGTATGATTGAATGTACTGGTATGCATGTGAGGTAGGTCGAATGCAAAGGATTCACATATATGAACTATACTAACTAACTGAACAACATGAATGTGAGAATACATGCGTGAATACATAATAACTGTAACTAAGTTCATGATAACATGATTACTAAATTTGAGTAATGATAACATGAGATACTAATAACCGTATAACTAAAATAACTAATACTGAGCGACTATATATGACAGTCTAGTTTTGACGGAACTAGCTGAGTTTCATTCTGTTATGAGGTGACTGCATCTGACAGTCCAAAATTCTGTAGAACTATCTAAGTTCTATTATTGAGGCTGAATCACTGTATCTGACAGTCCTGATCTGGAACTAAAATTGTGCGAAGTAGTCATCTAACCGACATGCCCTATATAACGCAATATAGCTGTGTTGGGGTCTAATCTATAACCCCAATTGGAAGGGTGTCAATATCGCGCCACTGGTAAGGACAAGCTGTGGGTGACCCTCATCTGACATTTTCCCCAAAAGTAAATGGTGGGACCCTCATCTGACAGTGTTTATCCACCTCAACAACCCTTATCTGACAGTGTTGATGTCTCAACCTATGCTGGCTACATAGTTCTGGAATGCAAGGATGACTTTTAAGAATCACACCCTCATCTGACAGTGTGTGTTCCCATCCTTGGGTTCACTCAGTGCTAATTCCTATTCTCATCCGAATAGATACTAAACATAGATTACTGAACTGAACTAGACTGAATTAACTGAGTTTCGGTTGACTGATGGAATATTACTGAGATTACTGTATTACTGAGCTTCCTGATTCATATGACTGACTGGGTTCTATGGATCATATCTTGACTGACGATATCATAAAAACATGACACTAACTGTAGGCACAGAGCTATATTTTTTGGGTATAAGTACCCCCAGGACTCGATGGGAAGAAACTGACAAAGAATGTCTTTCTTGAATACATGACCAATATCACAATCCATAATACAATAAGTTGGAGATTTCATGAAGTACAAGTTCTAAAGCGCCATAATGGCTACACATATATCCATACTTCATTGACTAAGACATTTCATCAAACACTTGACATGCATAAACTGGTTCATGAATGGAGATTTCATATTATTATACTAGTATGACACTTTTGCTTCACATAGGCATTTACTCAAATACATGGGGAGCATGCTTTGGTTATACCATCATCAACACATCTAATAATCATGGATACATCAATCAACTTTTAAATTGAAGGAGGTTTATCATGATTATTATGCAAATCTTCATATACTAGGGTCAATCATTGGAATATGTAATTTAAAACATTAATCAAAACCCCACAACAACTTGAACATGAATTTCAATTCAATTTAAATTATTAACATTCATCAATACACAAATCTTGGATTTCGAAAAAAGATTCTTGAACTTCATAGGTGAAAGAGATCCATGAATCAACATATGACATACCTTGGTACTTGATTTGGGAAGATTGATGGAAGAATCCTTGAGATTTGGATCTTGAATTAGAAACCCCTCTTCTTGTTCTTGAGAGAATTTGAGAGAAAAGAATGTTTTTTGGTGAACTGGAGGCTGAATTCATTATTTATGGATCTTTGGGGTGAAGAAAAAAAATACCAAAATACCCTTTTAAAACCATTTAAAAAATGCTGAATTCTACGGCTAACGACATTCGGCAGATGTCATCACATATGTGATAAGCCATCAGCTCATGTCGTCACTTGATACTGGAATTTATGACTTTCTACCTAAGGTTGACGACGTCAGCTGATAAGTCGTCAGATATGTGATAAGTCATCAGCTCATGTCATCACTTAGTTGTTAGACTAACATGCTGGAGTAAAATAGGTATAACTTTTTGCTCCGATAGCGGATTTTGGCAAAATTGGTATCTTTGGAAAGATAATTCAATTATATATCTGTTGGTGGATCATGAGCTCAAAATTCATAGTATAACGAGAGATATGCTCATTTAAATCCTTCCCAAGAATTCAATTGGTAAGGAATGTTTTGATTTGCCTGATAGCTAGGATATATTTGAGACCTTAATTGACATAAAACTTGATCATGAAACTACCAGAGATCCATAATGTACTATTCATAAGCATGAAATATGGCGCTAATATTGATTTGCATTTTCAGGGTACTACAATATCTCCCCCTTGAGAACATTCATCATCAAATGAGATTGATTAGACTGAGAGAAATGATAACTAAAAGGACATACTGGACATGCACAACTGAAGCATGATTTCATGAATGACATGGATAATAAGCTTGTTTTATCATATTGAACATGAATATCTTATTCATGAATACATGACTGAGCTGACACATAAATGCATGACTGAATATGTAATGGTACTTGATACCAAGTTTATAATGCAAATCAGGACATGAAACTGAATAATCTTAAGGAGAATTATTACCTTGAGATGAGTCTGAGTTTGTGGAGAAGAGGTGAGGGTACTTGGTTCGCATGTCTGCTTTTGCTTCCTAAGTAGCTCCCTCAACAGACTGATTCCACCAAAGAACTTTGACTGGAGGGACTTCTTTGTTCCTTAGTCTACGAATCTGGTAGTTAAGGATTTTGACTGGAATTTCTTCATAAGAGAGACTGTTTTAAACATCGATGCTCTGAATAGGGACTACATCTTCTGGGTCACCTACGCACTTCTTGAGCAAAGAGACATGGAAGAGTGGGTGAACTGAGGTTAGATCTGAATGGAATGTGATCTCATAAGCTACTTTGCCGAAGCGACTGAGAATTTTGAAGGGACCGACATATCTGGGACTAAGATTTCCCTTCTTGCTGAATCTCTTCACTCCCTTCATGGGAGAGATCTTTAGATAGACAAAGTCACCAATTTCAAACTTGAGATCCTTTCTGTGTACGTCTTCATAAGACTTCTGTCGGCTCTGAGAATCCCGAAGTCTCTCTCTGATCAATTGACCTTTTTCTAAGGCATCGAATACCAAGTCAGGACCTATGGCTGAGGCCTCACTAACTTCGAACCAACTGATTGGAGATTTATATGTCTGACCATAGAGAGCTTCAAATGGAGCCATCTGAATACTGGAATGATAATTGTTGTTGCATGAAAACTCAATCAAAGGCAAGTGGTCATCCCAACTTACCTTGAAATCAATTACACATGCCCTTACCATATCCTTCAAGGTCTGAATGGTCCTTTTTGCTTTACCATCTATCTGGGGATGAAAGGCTATACTGAGATGAATTTGGGTACCAAGACCCTTTTGGAATGCTTTCTAAAAGTTAGAGGTGAAATGTGTACCTTTGTCTGAAATAATGGACAACGAAATACCGTGTAATATGACTAACTCCATGATATTGAGTATGGTGTAGTACTTGGCTAAATAAGAGGTATGAACTGGAAGAAAATGCGCTTATTTGGTCATCATATATACAATGACCCAAACTGAATTATGCTGACAGCGAGTACGTTGCAAACTCGTCACAAAGTACATGTTCACTTCTTCACATTTCCAGGTGGGAATAATGAACTCTTGCATAGGACCACTAGGCGTCTGATGCTCTGATGCTCTATCTTAACCTGCTGACATGTAGAGTACTTAGCCACAAACTCTACAATATCCTTTTTCATCCCACTCCACCAATAGATCTCTCGCCAGTCACGGCACATCTTTATGGTCCCGGGATGAATAGAGTAGCGCGCACCATGCGCTTCTGCAAGAATTCGCTGCCTCAAGTCATCTACACCTGGAATGAATAGATGACACTTACAATGCAAAACACTATATCCCCCCGGGAGAAAACTTCAACCTTTCGATCCTTAACTACTCTTTCAACTTGACTAGACTGGGATCTCTATCTTGCTTTTCTTTAACCTCAGAAACTAGAGATGATTCTGAACTACTCTAAACCCATATATCACTCTCCTTTGTATCGACTAAGTGAACACCTAGTCTAGCAAGATGATGGACTTCCAGAGTTAACTTCTTCTTACTTTCCTCAACATGAGCAACACTACCCATAGACAGTCCACTGAGAGCGTAGCCCACTATGTTCGCCTTGCCCAGATGGTAAAGGACACTCATGTTGTAATCTTTCAAGAGCTAGAACCACTTTCTCTGGTGGATGTTAAGATATTTTTGAGAGAATACGTACTGAAGGCTCTTATGGTCTGTGAACACATCAATATGAACACCATATAGATAATGCCTCCAAATCTTTAAGGAAAATACTACGGTTGCTAACTCAAGATCTTGAGTCGGATAATTCTTCTCATGGGGTTTAAGTTGTCTGGAGGTGTTGGCTATGACCTTACCATGTTGTATGAGGACACAACCCAAACCTACTCTGGATGTATTACAATATACTAAAACCCATCTGAACCATCTTGAAGAGCTAAGACTGGAGCTGAGGTGAGTCGAGTATTCAACTCCTAAAAACTCCTCTCGCAAGGATCTGACCACTGAAACTTGACCTTCTTCTGAGTCAATTTGGACATAGGGGATGCAATAGCATAAAAACCCTCAACAAACCATCTGTAATAGCCAGCCAAACCCAAGAAACTCCTCATATCTAATGGAGATATAGGGAAAGGCCAGTTTTTCACTGCTTTGGTTTTTGAGGATCAACCCTAATCCCATCACCGAAAACGATATGACCAAGGAATGCTACTGACCTTAGCCAAAACTCGCACTTACTGAATTTGGCAAAAAACTGATGATCTCTGTGAGTCTGAAGTACAATTTTGAGATGGTTTTCATGATCACGCTCACTGTGGGAATAGACTAGAATATCTTCTATGAAGACTATGATGAACATGTCCAAGTACTACTTGATCACCCGGTTCATCAAGTCCATGAATGATTCTGGGGCATTAGTAAGACCAAAGGACATGACTAGGAATTCAAGTAACCATATTGAGTTCGAAAAGCTATTTTCAGAATGTCACATTCCCTGACTCTGAGATGATGATAGCCTAATCTAAGGTTTATCTTAGAGAAATAGCTGGCACCCTGAAGTTGGTCAAACAAGTCGTCAATAGGGGGAAGTGGATACTTGTTCTTGACCATGACTTTATTGAGCTGACAGTAATCAATGCACATTTTGAGAGAACTATCTTTGTTGCACACGAATAAGACTGGTGCACCCCATGGGGACACACTGGGCCTGATGAATCCCTTATCTAAGAGATACTTCAACTTTTCTTTTAATTCTCTGAGTTCTGCTGGTTCCACTCTGTATGGCGGAATAGGTATAGGCTGAGTATCTGGAAGGATATCCATGCCGAAGTCTATTTCCCTTTTGGGAGGAATTCCAGGAAGATCTTTGGGAAAGACATCTGAATATTCATTCACGACTAGGACTAAATAAAGATTAGGTGTTTTAGAACTAATGTCCTCAACTCGAACAAGATGATAGACACATCCTTTGACATCATTTTCCTTGCTCGAAGGTAGGAAACAAGCTGCCCTCTGAACGCTGAAGTACTACCCCTCCACTCTAGGAAGAGTTCATTCGGAAACAAAAATCGGACTATTCTATTTCTGCAGTCGACTTTGGCATAGCAGGAGTGAAGCTAATCCATGCCGAGAATGACATCAAAATCAATCATCTTTAATTCGACTAAGTCTGCTAAAATGACTTTCTCAAATATCATAATCGGACAATTCCTGTATACCCGTCAGGATATGATGGTTTTACCTATTTGGGTAGAGACTGAAAAGGGATCTACTAGAATTTCAGGACTAATTTCAAAATCGCCTGTATATAAGGAGTAACAAAAGACTAGGAAGCACCTGGATCTAGCAAAGCGTAAACATGCAAGTGGAAGATCTGTAAAGTACCAGTAACCATATCAAGAGAATTTTCTTGATCTTGTCGGGACTGGAGAGCATAAATTCTGTTTGGGTGTTGCCCACTAATAGCACTGGAAGTGGCACCCTGATGATTTAGGTGACCGAACTGAGCTGAGGAACAGTTCTACTGTCTCTGATAACCTGACTGGGGATAATCTATGAATCTATGGCCTGGATTACCACATCCAAAATAGATATCGCTGCCAACTCTGTAATCACTCTTGTGGTTCTTACCATAAGTCTGACAAAGGGGATTAGTTCGGGCATTGCTGACACTATCCTGCGAGTTAGAACTTGGCGCCCTATCTCTATTACCATCCCTAAACATAGGATCTGGAGAACTATCCAAAACGGAGCTGGAACTGATGACTTAGGTCAAAACTGAGAATGGTTTTCTCCTTTTGATTTGGGATGAGCAAAGTTAAAACTACCTGTCCTTGTTTTCTTATTATGGTTCTCCCTCATCTTAATCTTTTGCTCCTCTATCTACTGAGCATGAGTTATAAGCCTGGCTAAAGTCATTTCACTATTGAACATTGCAGACCTACACTCGTTGACCACACTATTATTTACCCCAGAAACAAAATTACTAATCTTTGCCCTGTTGTCTGTAACCATATGAGGGGCATATCTGACTAATTGAGTAAACTTAAGAGAATTCTCTTTCACTGTCATGTTTCCCTGTCTGAGGTTGATGAATTCTAATAGCTTAGTTTCTCTCAGCTCTAGGGTAAAGAACCTCTCTAAGAATGGGGTGACAAACTCCTCCCACTCTATAGGTCCTGCATCAACTGACCTTTTTGACTTCCACTGCTTGTACCAAGTATGGGAAACATCCTACAACTAATATGCAGCTAGCTCAGCACTCTCACTAGGAGTAACCCCCATGCTGTCAGTAAACTTCTGAACCTGATCGATGAATTCCTGAGGGTCCTCATCTGACTTAGACTCGAGAAATAATGGAGGATTCATACGGGTGAAGTCCCAAATCCTGGTTGCAGCTGAATTGGCCACTGGGTTAGTTGTAACGACAGCTGGTCATTCATTCTGAGAAACAACTGATTGAGCAAGAGTAGTGAATCCCTCTCTAAACTCTTCATGAGAAACATGTTCACCCAAAGTATCTTCGGGCTGAGGGGCCGGCTAATTCCCATTTCTTTTTTTAGGAGGCATGTTCTGTAGAAGAAAGGGAGAAGCAAATTAGACTGAAATATTATCTTAAGATTATGCTCACTGGCATGATATGATTACTGAAAGAAGGAAAATTGTTCCTAAAACATCTTATAGCCTCCTGCACATAAATATGGGGTGAGACATACCCATGCATAAGACTCTACTAGATGTGGCTTTCAGACTTCCTTGGACACTATTGAGCCTTAGGCTCTGATACCAAGTTTGTAACGCCCCGAATTTGGTACCCGAAATGCTTCACGGTGCTTATGACCCCGAAGGACCACAAGCTAACCTATGACTAATATCTGTACCAGAACACTGCATAATATACTATGTAAATGCGGAAATAAAGGTTGTAAGTCCGTAAGGTTCAAAACTAATACACAATATCTAATAAAATATAACATCTGTGTTGGGTATGAAATACCCAAAACAAACTAATAAATTGACTAAACATGATGGTCTATCAAATAAGAATCTATTCCGGCCACTAAATAGGATTGGTATCACATTGATTACCGGAGTATAAATAACTTTCAATATTCACTGTTCCTATTATGAGGATCGGAAAGGTGAGTGCGTACGAGTGTTGGTGAGGAGCTTTTACTACTTATCTTGTTTGTTCATTTTTTAGGTACAAAGAGGTATAATGGGGAATATGTCTTCGATAGCTGTGGATTATTGTGACTACACCATGGGAGAATATGATTGTAGTGAGGGATTTAATGACTACAAAGTTGTTTGAGAATACGTGGGCTATGAAAATAGCCAAGATCAACGCACGAAAAGATTTGAAAGTTACTGTTTTGAGGGACAAAGTGAGATGAATGAAGTTCCTAGTGTTTATAGTGAATATGGAGATGATGTAGGGCCTTGTGATAGTTATTATAATGAAAATAGGATGTATGGGAAGTCTTGCACTACCCAAGACAAACCTATAATTGGATTTAGGTATAAACCATTCATTTGCAAAGTTTATGACAGTTATGGTGAGAGTGTACACGTGGAGTGTGAAAATTCATACTTTTTACCATGTAGTACTTCTTATCAAGGTAGAAGTTGTGTGAATGGTTATAATAGCTATAGTGGAGGTTTTACCAGAAGAAGAAGAAGGAATGCATCTTTAAAGTCGAAGGGTACTATGTGCCTTACAATATTGATCCAAGAAGGAGTGTTTACTCCAGAAAGGTAATCATTTGTGGGGTACCGGGCTGCCTCATTGTGCTAGATGATAGGTGCTATAGAAACTACATCTGTCCATATATGGTTGACTATTTGGAGCTATTTTGAGAACCTTTACTTGTTCCATATTCCTTGGATAGGTTTAAGGTTACCAAGAGGGTGAAGGTTGTATTCTCCTAATTTGATTACCATGAGGAGGTGTAGTGCGATATTTTTCCCCTTACATATGGTTATGTGAGATTGGGTGTCTATTGGTTTTCATAACATAAAGTTTCAAATGTGCAAAATTGGCCTAATGTTGTAAGACACCAATGGGGAAATCAGCTCACAACGTACATTCTTCCCAAGCCGCAAAGAGGAGTTTTCACCTACTCCAATCTAAACAATTATGAGAGACAAAATATTGAGAGAAGTAAGGGTGTGCAAGGTGGTAATCTGAGAGTAGAAAAAGGAGAGGTTATATGGAGCAAAGTGAAGGGATTACCACCAAACCATGCTAACGTTGTTTGTCCTTATATTTCTAAGGAAATTTGTACAAGTACCAACATGGAAAGAGAAGGAGAGAAAGGCCTAAGAGAAGTTTATTCCCAAGCTTGTCGAGCACATTCACACCAAGGTGTAGAAGAACATACTCAAGAACTTCAGGGTAAAATTGCTAAGTCTTACACTTTTGTGCATATAAATATTATTGTATGGCTAGTATCCCGTTGAGTGTGAGTAATAGCTTACCTACATATGAGTATATTGATTCTTTGCCATTTGTTGATGATATACATAGTGTGCATGTGGATACACCAGTTGATCCTATTGATGACCGAATTGACTTTTTTTGTACAATTATTTTGTGTCCACCTAGTGTTGACGCCATTATGTTGAATGAAGGTACATTGTCTTGTGAAAATTGTGTTGATCAACTTGTTTGTAAAAATTACCCACCACTTGAGGTTATGAGTGATGTTATTAATGAATCACAAGTAAGTGAAGAAATTTAAAAAGTTGGTAAAGGGAATAAGAGTGAATCCCTGAGCTAATTTTATGGTATAGATTGTAATGTTTGCTTGGCTCATAGGGAAAATCTTGTCCTCGAAACCTCTTTGAAACTTGATAATTATCTTTTAGATAGTGAGGAACTTGCTTGTTCCAAATTTGTCCGTATGATAGATCATGCTCGCTTTAGGTATACTGTCTTGTTTGAAGATGATATAAACACTTAAGGAACCTAGTGCTGAAAATGATGGTATATCTTACCTTGAAGGCTATAGTCTATATGCGAACCCACTATGGTGTCAAAAAAATCCTCCTAAAGATGGAAATGTCTTTTAGAAAGATGAGCATACTCTTAAGGGTAAGTAATGTGTAGTCCTTCTTGAAAACCCAAGCATAAAGGTGTCATTGACTCCTTGGGGTAATGTTTCTAAATGTGCATCCATGTTTGACACACTTGTGCTTAAGTTACATGAATCCCAACTTGTGGATGTCAAGTTATCTATTTGTTTGAAATAAGGAATGTGTCTGTTCTTAAATGCTTTGCCTTCATCCGTATATGCTTTTGCACTTGATTTCTTCATATACTACCTCTTTGACTATGATGACATCCATACTAGTCTTGGATTTGTTTTATGTAGGGGTAGGAAAATTATTGGTATGTTCACTTGTGTGAATGATAATGCTATTTGGATCTTTTGGACTTTAGAACCAATTGAAGCGCCACCCTTAGTGTGGTCTCTTGAAGAGATAACAAGGCAATTATGTCTTACGACTCATAAGATCCTAATTCTACCTTTTGGAATGAGTGATGCCATTAGTACCCTTGTAGCTTTTGTATCTCTTGATGATTCCCGTAACTAAATCCTTTATGCATCTTTCATTGAGTTTTTCATATTCAATTCAAAGGATCCTTGGTTATATTTCAAGTATGTTCAACCTTGGCATGATGAAATGACTATTTATGCTAATCTTAACCCTCATTCCATGAGGATGTTGTGCTTGTTTGTCCTTTCCTTAGTTTACAAGGTGTGTATTCGAGGTCGAATCATTTTCAAGTAGGGGAGGATGATACAAGCCAAATGGTTATCTTAGCTTTTGATTACATCTTTGGAGGCCAACACATAGATACTCAAGACTTGGTCACCTCGAGGATACAAGAAGATGCATGAAGGACCCCTTTTGAGCATACCATTAAGCAAGACCGTGTGTGGAAGATTTCTTGGAGCATTTGAGACTTGAGGACTCATGATTTTTGACAACACTTAATGGCTCACAGTTTCGGTCACCTTCATTAAGGGCATTTTGGTTACTTCATTTTGTCCAAATACACTTCATGGTCGCTCCCTCCTTATTAAGGGCATTGTTGTCATTTTGTCTTTCATTATGTAATAAGACTATATATAGTCCCTTATTAGGTCTTTCCTAGTTAGTTGTTAATGATGATATTTTGAGACATTGAAAGTTCTCTCTCTTGAGAGTGTAGTTCTTAGGTTGGGGCTTGGAAATTCCATCTTTAGTGTAGGGTTTGGAAAAATGATATTGTACATTGTTTTGAAACGGTGGTTGTGAGGTAAAGTTTATTCCCTTAGTGGTCACCGTAAGAAAATTGGTGTTAGATTATTTCGACTTTGAGGGTCTCTTCGTTTGATATACATTTTGGTTCTCATGGTTTCATAACATCTTATGTTCTCTTAACTATCCCTTTAGTTTATTGAATTTGTTGTTTTTGTTCTGTGTCTTCTTATCCTCGGTTTGTGGTGTTTGCATTGTTGCTGCTGTGAGTGGTTTCTATCTTGCTCTCAGTTTTTTGTCTTCTGTTGTGGACTATTTTTAGTATCTGTAGATCTATCGTTATTAGGTGTAGAAAGGGTCATTATCTCTTAGACCATAGTAAATAATAATATCAATTCATATAATAAAATCTTCCTTGATCAATCTTTAAAATTTCATTTTCAATCTCATTACAAATAAGTTTTTCATTAAGATGGTGTGATTCCCATTATTAATAAATCTGCTTTTAAGGTGAAAAGTGGGCTTTAATCCATTTTTAGAAAAACAGTAGTAAAATCATATTTTAGTTGGAATCATACCATTTACCATATTTAGTGATCAACAACCTACCAAATCTATGCATGTCATCACTAGTATTCAAACAATGTAATCATAAACATTACCATGTCAACAAACTATAGCCACATACTTTACAAGGAATAACTATTTCCCAAAATCCAACTAATACCATGTCAATAAAGTATAGCCACGTCCTTTAGCACCTTGCCTTGTTGCCCAGTTGAGTGAGTTTTGTACAGATACCCTAGACCTTTAGTAGTATTAACTACTTTACCTGTCAAGTTAGAAAGAATCTATGAGGATGAAGTCCATTGTAGGGATTTTTTAAGCTCTTCCCTAAGACGGACCAGGTCCCTTTCTAACTCCTCATTATTCTGGTGTGCAGTCATGAGATGATTTTGGGAATCATCCAATTTTTCTTCAAGATCAACCTAAAACTTTTTATGTTTCTTTATTTCCGTTACTCGTAGAAGAATCTACTTTCTCTAGTTGACCCACTAAACACAGAGTTTCAAATTTGAGATTAGAAACCTATTTCTGAGTTTTAGATATCTAGAGAGTCAAAGCTATTAATTCAAGATCCTTATCTTCTATCTTTCCCTCTAGAGCATTATTATTCTCTTTATCACAAACATTATTAGCTTTCTCCAGTTAATTAACTAAGCTTAGATTTTCAGATTTCAGCTGAGTAACCTGTTTCTCTATTTTAGATATCTAGAGGGTTAAGGCTATCAACTCAAGCTCTAGACTTTTTATGTTTTCTTCTAGAGCATTTTTTCATGAGTCATTTCACACATGGAATCAATCAACACATTGACATGCTTTTTTATTTTTCTAGTAGAGTAATTCTCTAAGTTTTCTTTGATATTAGAAAGTGTTACCTCATTTTCTTCTCCATCTTCAGTGTTTACCATAAAAGCAAATAAGTAATCAAAGGTCACATTCTCATCCTTCAGTGCTAGCATGGAAACATCTTCCTGTTTCCCATCTTCCTCAGATTCACTAGAGTAATCTCCCCATATTGCTAGAGCCTACCTTACTTCATAATCAACTACAATCTTTTTTCTTAATATTACAAGGATCATATCCCTGTTCTTTTCTTTGTCATTTACATTCTTGAGATATTCTTTATAGTCCAATTTGTGTATTGGACAATCCTTAATGAAATGCTCAGGACTTCCACAGTTTTGACAAACCTCCACAATGCCTTCTTTTTGTCGCTACTTCCACTTCTTTGAAACTGACCACTTTTCTTCATAGCTCTCATAATTTTTTTTTCCAAATAGGCAACATCAGTTTCTTTTTCATTAGAGTTTGATTTTAGTGCCCTCAGTGCCAATGATTTTTTTGCTTTTTCCTTCGAAGCTTCTTGAGTTCATGAGTCTTTAAATTTCCAATAATCTCATCCATAGTGAGATTTGTTAGATTCCTTGCCTCAATAATAGTATCTACTTTGCTTTCACAGGATTTTGGTAGAACCCCAATAATCTGAGGTGAAGTTCTGCACCTTAGCGTTGTTATTCTAGTTAACTTATCCTTGTTTTGAGGACTAATCATTTTCATAATGATCTAATAATTATATAAATATGCATAAGTGTTTGAGTACTCGATTACAATGTTTATGGTGTCTTTCAAACAAGTTCGGACCAAAATTGGTCACTTAGAGTTCAAATGAGAAAACTAGTGTTACTAGCTTAAGCTAGGTGTTTGTCTAGTTGTTCTCTATGGATTCTAGTGTGAATAATGTTTTTCTAAGTCTATTACTGTATAATTATATGTGGAACAATGTATTTAAAGTGTTCAAGAATCAGTTGGATTAAGCCTAGAGTCGAACACGTTGTTAAAGTTCAAAAAGGGAAAAATGAGTTCTTAGCTTAAGTTTCTAGTTTGTGTCCTTGATATTATGTTGTTTTAAGATCTAATACATAGTGTTTGATTCTATAGTATCCTTGGTGAGTTGGTTTTGATGATATATGTATGATAAAAAAGCTGTAAATCAAGTGGAAACAACACCACAAGGCTTGGGATTGAAGGACAAGTGCACACGACTTGGATATGGCTTAGAAGATGACTTTCCAGTGAGGGTTCGCGATAGCCCCATGGTGTCCACCCTATTCCCATGGAATAGAAGGTGCAGTGAACAGTCTATTCCTATGGGATATAGGTCCATGGAACTCACCCTATTCCTATGGAATAAGAGGGGCGACATGGATCCTAATCCGAAATAGCCAAATTGTCCTCCTATAAATAGGATACTTAAACTTGATTTTATACACCTTGGACAACTTTGAAACTTGTATAGGGGATTGAAAACGCTTAAATTAGGAGTTTTATATCTTTGCTTTAGTTTTTTTTTATGAATTTTATCATGTTTTCTATCTTTGCAATTACAGTTTTGTCCATTAGCGGCCAAAAGCCCCCTTTTAGGGGTTAAGGTCGAGAACACGAGTATTATTATTTTGAATTGTTTTTTGTTTTATTTATTTATCATATTTGGTTGTATATTTACACTTTTTATCACTATTTTAAGGATTCATAACTCTTAGAATACATCATTTGTCATCTTGTGAGCCCGAGAGAAGGAATATGAGGATAGAACATGTGGGTAAATAGAGTAGGATTATAAACTTCAATAGAATAAAGATTGTAATTTGCATGTAGGATAGATATATACCTATGTGGCCTATTTGGTTCACTATGGGATGAAATATAAATTCATTTATGTTAGTTCTCACATCTCAATCAATGATGCAGTTGTGGGGGTTAAGTTAGATAGGTAATTAGAGGCTCGGTAGACCATGACCATAAAATAAACCCCGTGAATCAACAACCAACATAATTAACTTGACTAATGAAGTTAAATAGCATAGTATGATTGTTCGTGGAGCCTTAACCCTGGGTTTCTCCTTATTTATTGTTCAAGAAATTTACTTTATTGCATTATTTACTTTAATTTCACTTTATAACTCACAAACTCTTTTGGTTGCTTCCACATCAATTTAATCTCAATTGTGAGCTAAAATTTGACAGTTGTTAAAACATGTTCCAATGGGATAGATACTTGGTCTTACTTTAATTCTAAAGCTTGACAACCTACAGCTGAATCTAGAAAAATATCCCAATGGCGATACTCCAATTGGCAGATCGAACCGTAGCCCATCCTGAAGGAATTATAGAGGATGTTCTCATCAAGGTTAGTAATTTTATTATTCCTGCTGATTTTATTGTTTTAGATTTCCAAGCATATAAAAGAGTGCCAGTCATCTTGGGATGTCCATTCTTTGCGAGGGGAGGAGCATTGATAGATCTGAAAGAAGGCACACTCATACTGAGGTTGGATGATGAAAAGGTTTAAAGTTTACAAACCACTAACTACACTATCCCACTACAAATATTTGGGCATGATTAAAATGATTGAAGGGGATAAGTGTGAGGTGGTGGAGTATAGTCCACCGAAGACCTCTTCAGACTTCCTCATTGAGTCGCCCAACCACAAATACCTCAGCCCAAACTGAAGTAGATTGATGATCCTGGAAAGGCTATTGTGGACAAAGCTATGCACCTTGAGATTACACACTCAATAGGTCAGAAACAAATAAGAAAATAACCTCTAAGTAGGAGGAAGAGGTTGAAAGAGGAAGAGGTTGAAGGAAAATGGATAAGTCACAGATTGGGTCATGCCGCGACACTAAATCAGGTGCTTCTTAGGAGGCAACCCATGTTAAGGTATGTTTTATTTTAAATATTTTTAGTGTTTTTTACTTCACATAGTTTTGTTTTCTTGAGTCACAGGTTGATGGGAAGCTTGAGTATCGGAAAACCTGAGATAAGGAGCATGGCGAAGACTAAGTGTGGATTCCCTTGAACCTCTTGATGTGTAAATATGCTACTAGCTATGCCTAGAGGACTTAGAGGGTATTTCTGTCTCTATTTTTAAGCATACTATGGGGACAAACTAGATTTTTAAATATGGGGTGGGGAAATTCCCATTTTAAGGGGTAATTTTAATTTTTTTTGTGTTAGGCATAAGTAATATGTTCTTGTTGGTTCTATGTGTGACTTCATGATGCAAGTGTTTTGGTTGTAAAATCATGTTGATTGTGTTTATTACTACATTTTAGAATCCTAAGATCTTGATTATGACTCTTGTATTTGTTGGATTAATGTTGAATTCATTTGATTGTTTGGTTAAAAGTCTATAATGATCCTACTTGAGTTGAGCATGTGCCATGTGTGTGAGATTTTTTGTATTCCTTGTTGCATGTGACGTCTAGAAATTTCCTAGTGTGTATGCAACACAAAACAAAGAGTGTGGGTTTAGGAGATGATATAGGCAATTCATTGATAGACTTGTTTCATACCTCTTTTACCTAGCCTTGTGCATAATCCTAGTTAACCCCATTGAGCCTTTAGCTTATTTTCTTTTCCGGCCTCATATGTACCATGTGCCCCCTTCTTTGATAGATCATAATTTGATCCAAATCTCTTAAGCACTTTAGTGTAAAATTAGTTGAGTTAAGGTGTTTGAAATTCAAGTAGGAGAAAGATGAAAGTGAAGCCCCAAAGTAATAGTTAATGGTGTTTATAATTGATGTGTTGTGGTTGGGAGTTAGAGAAATTGTACTAAAAAATTAAATTGAATCATGAATTAATATACAATACTCCCTTCTATGTTTCATGTGAGTGAGCATAATGGGATGGGAAAAAACAAAATATAGGGGTAGACAAAAGTGGTGGAAATTGGTTGTTAAAGGTGAATTGAATGAAAGGTGTGATGTATTAATGCACTTAGGGTAGATAGTCACTATTCCTAATAAAAATAGTTCCTACCCATCTCTTAGACTACTTTACAACCCTTAATGACCTACTTGATCCTGAGCTTTAACATTCTTATATTAGTGGAGTACTACACTAAGGGAAAGCCTATGGTTCAACGTGTGTAACTTGTTAATTCATTGTGATAGTGAGCATAAATTGATTCTTGTGCATAATGTGTAATAAATTGCATTTAGGTAAGTGATTATGAGTAACTCTCTTGTGGTGAGGGCACTTGTTTGATGATAGTTGGGGGATTTTTATGGTGTCCTTGATCAAACAATATGTATAAGTTCTCTAACTAGGTGAGTCAATTCTTGAGGTTGGGATGTTTTGGAGTAGTATTCTTGAACTGTCAATTCTATTTATAACATGCTTATTGTAGGAACTTGCATTCTGCGTAGTCATTGTAGTACTAGCTTGAGCGTCTTGCATGTAGTAGAAGTGTGTAGTTACCTCAGCTTATGATGCTTAGAGTAAAGAGTTCTTCGAGGACGAACAAGGCTTTAAGTGTGGGGTGATGATATGAGGTGAAGTTATGCAACTTAGAGTTGTTATTCTAGTTTATTAGCCTTATTTTGAGGACTAATCATGTGCTTAATGAGTGAATAATAATATAAATAAGCATATTAGTTTTTGATTACTTGATTACATTGTTTATGGTGTCCTTCAAACAAGTTTTGACTAAAATTGGCCACTTAGAGTTCAAACGAGAAAACTAGTGTTACTAGCTTGAGCTAGGTGTTTGTCTAGTTGATCTCTATGGATTCTAGTGTGTTTAATGAGTTCCTAAGGTTATTATTTTATAATCATGTGTGGAACCACGCATTAAAAGTTTTAAAGAATAAATTGGATCAATCCTAGAGTCAAACAAGTAGTTAAAGAACAAAAAGGGGAAAACTAGTTCTTAGCTTAAGTTTCTAGTTCGTGTCCTTTATATTATATTGTTTTAAATTCTAATCCGTGGTGTTTGATGCTATAGGATCCTTGGTGAGTTTATTTTGATGATATATGGATGATAAAAAATCTGGAAATCAAGTTTAAACAATATCACAAGGCTTGGGATGGAAGGACATGTGCACAAGACTTGGATATGGCTTACAAGATGATTTTACAGTAAGGATCCGTGATAGCCCCATGGCACACACCCTATTTCCACGGAATAGAAGGGGTGGATCAAACCATATTCCCATTGGATATATATCCATAGTTCACACCCTATTCCCATAGGATAGTGGTTCATGGGTCACACCCTATTCCCATGGAATAACAAGGGCGATACGGACCCTAATCCCAAAATGGCCAAATTGTCCTCCTATAAATAGGACATTTGGAACTTGATGTTATACACATTTGAGGGCATTGAAACTTGGTGAAGGTCTATAAAACACTTCAATTAGTGTTTTTTCTATCTCTACTTTAGTTTTTGTATGTATTTTAACTTGTTTTGGATCTTTTAAATTATGGTTATGTACATGATCGGCTAAAAGCCCCCTTTCCGGGGTTAAGGGCGAGAACATGAGTATTATTGCATTGAATTGATTTGGATTTGTTTATTTATCATATTTGGTTGTTTATTTACCCTTGTTATCACTATTTTTAGGATTCTCTACCCTTAGAATAAATACATTGTCCTCTTTTGAGCCCGATAGGAGGAATAAGAGGATAGAAGGTAAATAGAGTAGGATTATAAGATTCTATAGAATAAAGATTGTAATTTGTATGTACGATTGAGATATACCTAAATGGCATATTTGGTTCACTAAGGGATGGCATATAAATGCATTAATCTTATTTCTCACATCCCCGCTCAATGATACAGTTGTGGGGATAAGTTAGATAGGTGATTAGAGGCTCGAGAGACCAGGATCATAAAATCAACCTCGTGAATCAACAACGAAGATAAGTAACTTAACCAATGAAGTTCAATATCATTGTATGATTGTTCTTGGAGCCTTAACCTTGGGTTAATCCTTACTGATAGTCCAAGAAATTTACATTATTGCATTTTTTACTTTGATTTCAGTTTACAACTCACAAACTCTTTTGTTTGCTTCAACATAAATTTAATCACAATTATGAACTAAAATTTGATAAATGTTAAAACAAGTCACCGTGGGATCGATACTTGGCTTCTAAAGGGACACTTTACTACTTGTGATACCACGTACACTAGCGTGTGCTCTTAGGAGCAATCACCCAAGAATCTTCCTCACTTGCTTATACAATGGAATAACTTCTCCTAAGTAGTGTATCTAAGTTATGATGGAAGTGAATCTTGTATGAATTTCCTGTATTGTCTCTCCTTATTTCATGGTGAAGGTTTCATACTTGGTAGTTAGCATGTCAACTTTGGAATCCTTCACATCACTAGTTCCCTCATGAGATATTTTCAAGAAGTGCAAAATTTCTTTAGCATTTTCACATGCAAAAATCTTGTTGTATTCATCAGGACCTATACCACAAAGTAACAAAAATCCTAGTTTTCCACCACCCATAAAACTGCCCATTAAATCTAGGTGGTCTAGTGGTAGATTTCCCTTCTTCCAGGTTAGGTGGAGCAGCCATTCTAACTAAATCACTCTAGGTGGGAACCTTTTAGAGTGTTCTAGATCTGATACCAATTGTTGAAACCCTGGGGGTTGCACCACTCTGTAAGGGACCAGGCCCCTCAGAGTCAATCACAAGAAAAAACTCAGTAAAGCAACCAGGAACACAAAATAGTACAGGAAGATTAAATAACACAAGATTTTACATGGAAGCCCCTTGATCTATAGTGTAAAAACCAAAACTTACCCTCACAACCACCCAAAACTTTACTATAATAAAAATCGTGATTAAAGACTTTAATGAACCTAACTCTAGATTCCTCCTACTTGTAATAACTCTACTACAAGCTCAACTAGATAACTCTACCAAGAACATACCTTGATATTGATTAACTCTTACCAATATGAACCTTAGGTAACTCTACCTAATCTATCTTAAAGAAAGAAGTCAAGAACCTTACTCTTATAACATGAGTAATTCAATTACAATTCAAAATTCAACTGAAGAACACTCTATCTTTTTATGCATAAGAAATAAAAAGTTGAGCTATACTTGAGAAATTGAAGCTGGATTGAGTGTTTCCCACTCTCAATTTCACTTTTAAAATTTTTCAAATACTACTTGATAAAGAAGAATCCCTTTTATTTTATAGATAGGTGAAAATTAGGTTTAAATGCCATTAGCCCAGGTGTCCTAAATAGTACAAGCAACACCTGCACGGTTTGTTACATGAGAAAACAAAACTATGCAGACACGTGCTAGATGTACTATACCCTTGGTCATCCAGGGACCTGGTCCCTTGAAGTCAGCTACTTATTATCAAAAAAAGATACAATAATTTTCCCCCATTTTGATGATTACAGACCAACCCTAAAGTTTTGATCGTCAAACTCATCCATCACATTTAATCAGTGTGATTACCAAGATTGTATATGGTTGTCCACCTTATCATGTAACACCATGATTCCACAACCTAGGGACACGGTCACTTGTTGTCAATTGCTACCGAGAATAAATTTCTTTACCCTATCATCATGCGCCATTGGCCATTTAATTCATTTACATGTTTCTCCTTGTCACTATGCCTCCAGACTTAAACACATCATCACATATGTTTTACACTTGGTACCTGGTCCCTAACATAATTAGTACATTTTTTAAACACACACACACTTGGTCCTTAAAACAAGAAGTTAGTATCCCCCCTTTTGGCATTATTGAAAAGGAATAATAGTATACTAAGAGTAAAAGAAGAACATGTTAGTTAAATCAAGGCTACTGGGACAACACTATCATAAAGAACAACTTTAAGAGAGAGCGGAACACATGAAATAGACAAATAAAGATCCATTCATATGTAGAGGATAAGTATCATTACAGTGCATAATTTAAGTGTTCTAGAGAAAAATCCATAGGAATCAAGAAAGGCTAAATAGGGGAGAGACTTAGAAGGATTGTTTGATGGAGTGGAGCTAGGTTATTGTTTTCTGTAGCATGACATTGCAATAATTCCTTGGTTAATTGCCTTATTTCTGCATTCAAGTAGAGAACCTCATCAGTGAAACTTGGAATTTCACCACTCAGATGCTGAATAGTCTTGTTCAATCTGCTTATCTCTGCATCCTTAACAACTATATTGAGTTTTAACTCCTCTATCTATTTGTTGAATTCACTTTGGCAGTTAGTACTTGATTTTTTCTTCACACACTTACTTTTTATAAGTGTCTTCATACCAAGCATTTGCAACACAGTCCCAGGAGTTCCATTCTCACAAATAATACCAAAGTAATTAAATTTTTTATTTAACCAATAACCATTAGGCATGCCATGTTTACCATTATCTCGAAGAACAACTTTGTGTATATGTTCCATCATAAATGCAAGAAAATTTATGAACTCAAAACTGCTAACGCATTCCATTACATTCAAGTCAGTAGCTGAAGCAATGCTTCTTTTTAGTGATCTGGGCAAAAGATCATTGTTTAGAAAATCAAAGACCAATTGCAACTCACTCCTGAGGACTTCCTATTCACTAAAACCACCGATTTACCTTCAACCTTTGATGTAGTTTCTAAGAACTATATTGATGGTTGTTGCCTTGAGACATTCCTTACACCACAGATCGGAACATCTTGAATTCTCCCAAGCAAAGAAACATCAATATTCAACATCTTCCCATGAACTACTGCTATCATCTTTATTTTATCTTCAGATAACTCCAATGTTGTATAGAATTCCCTAATTACCTCATTAAAGATAGAAGGAATAGGTCCCTCCATGATATGCATCCAGTATTGATGTTTTACCAGCTCAACTAACTCCAACATTCTAGATTCTGTTAACAACTTTTGATTTATCAAGAACCTGTTTCTCACTTCTTTAGAAATAACCTTACTTATCTCATAATTTTCCCTCTAGTATAGGTGATCACAGGTTATCTTTTACCTAAATTTCTTTTCATGGGACCAGGTCCCACGGAATTCTCCTTTTTTTTAGTAAAACTTTTAGACTTTTATCCTG
This sequence comes from Capsicum pubescens, assembly GCA_030864215.1. Lineage (NCBI taxonomy): Eukaryota > Viridiplantae > Streptophyta > Magnoliopsida > Solanales > Solanaceae > Capsicum > Capsicum pubescens. The sequence continues at coordinate 224,278,189 of CM061540.1, read as the reverse complement.
AGTATTTTAGTGTTTTACTATCATTTTGGTCTTTTGGATAAAATACACCCTTTCCTGGGCTATTTGATAGTAAGATGAGGTTTACAGCAACCTAGGCATCAACCATCAGTGTTTTATCAGAAATGTTTTGATGGAATTAGGATGATTCATCATAAAAAATTTGAATGGAGAAGGAGTTTGGCTCTGGAAGAGTGAAAGATGAAAACTATTTTTCAAGAGGATTTGAGAAAGGAATTTTGTTAATTCTATGACCCTTTATAGGACATGAAAATGAGGAATTTTTATCTATTTGTAGATCCTTTCCACAGAAGAACAATTTGTGACTATATTTTTCATTTTGACAAAAGAAAGAATGGATAAGCTTAGATATAAATGAAAGAGTAAGCATCGAAAAGGGTTTTTCAAAAGATTTAGATGCGATCAATTTCAATTTAAGGATGATTCATCCATTCTTTTAGGATACAACAATGTTTTTTGACACATGAATAGAAAGAGTACACGACTTTATCAATTAGAATAGATAAAAATGCACATTCAAGATACTAACTTGAGAGATGGGACTAGGTCCCTCTTTTTCTTTGAGTGAATCCTTGACTTTGTGAATGTCTCATTTTCCTCCTCCAAAGTTGTTCCTATGGGTTTATACCTACAAAGTTATGATACTGAGTTAGACCAACATGAACCTATTTTACCAAGGATACCCGCCTCTTAAACATAGCCAAATTTTTGAAGGAAAGCTGATCCATCTAGTAAGTCAGATTTATTTGATCAATCCCAGCCACAACTTATTAGTTTCAATACACTACTTTAGTTCAAAATTTTTCTTGAAATAAGGTGTGAGGAACAGGTCTCATACTTAGCATCCTTTGAATTTTCAAGATTCCTTATGCATTACTTTGGACTAGCCATAATCTTTCAGATTCTTTTCACCCTTTTTAGCTCACTTTTGGGATAGAAATTCTGAGAAACCCATGAGGTCATCGACTTAGGCTCTTGTTTGCACTCTTTTCTCCAAAAATAAAGATAGAATTTCCAATAGGATTAAAAGATATGAGCTTCCAGTTTGACCCTCTGAGTTGAATTCCACTGGGACCAAGTCCCTGTGAAATCTTGACTAGATAATTCTTGAGGTTCTTCTGCTTGATATGGTTTTTATGATTGAGATCTTTGATCACCATCACTGTCAACACTTACCTTTATATTAAATATTTCTTTGACCCTCATCTTTATCAACCTATCTTTTATTTTAAGAGTAGCTCATACATGCAACTTTTTCTTAATCATTTTTATTTTTTTCATATAAGAGACCTCAACCTTGGAGTGTCTTGAAAGAGAGAATATAATCAAAACTTCCAATAATAGCTTTGAACAATTACATATAAAGAAGATTGTTTTGGATGCAAACCCTTTCTCCTACCTACAAACAAAATCGTTTGTTAGATTTTGGAACCCACTTGAGTTTGAGTTCCCAGAAGGAGGATAGAGGTGTGATCAACTCCTTATTTTCCCATCTAGGTAATGAAGGCTTATTCATATTTTTAAAAGATATGAAAACTTTAGGATAGGTATTCCCAAGATGGATATATGTATCATTAATATCCTCCTTGGTGTTCCCATCTTTTCCACAATGAGTGCATATGAGTTTGAGCCCTTTTATTCTGCCATCATGAACCACCTTGCATTGTTTCCCACTCGATTGAGTTATGTTCTGATACCCAAGACCATTAACAGTATTAACTTCTTTACCAGTCATGTTAGAAAGAATATATGAAGATCAAGTCCATTGTAGGGATTTTTTAAGCTATTCCCTTAGATAGACCAGGTCCCTTTCTAACTCCTCATTCTTCTAGAGTACATTCAAGAGATTCTTTTAGGAATACTCTAATTTTTCTTCAAGATAAACCTAAAAGTTTGATGCTTCTTTTTTTTATTTACTCTTAGAAGCATATACTTTCTCTCGTTGACTCACCAAACTCAGGTTTTAAAATTTGAACTTAGCAACCTATTGCTCAGTTTAATATATCTTGAGAGTCAAAGTTATCAATTAAAGCTCCCTATCCTCTATTTTTCCATCTAAATCTCTATTCTTCTCTTTATCACAAGCATTATTAACTTTCTATAGTTGATTAACTAAGCTTTGATTTTTAGATTTTAGCTTAGCAACCTATTTCTCAATTTCAGATATCTAGAGGGTTAAAGATATCAAATAAAGTTATTGGATTTATACCTTTTCTTCTAGAGAATTTTTTCATTAGTCATTCACACATGGAATCAATCAACACATTGGCAAGATTTTTTATTTTTCTGGCAGAGTAATTCTCTAAGTTTTCTTTGATGTCAGAAAGTGTTACCTAATTTTCTTCTTCATCTTTAGTGTTTACCATAAAAGCAGGGAAGAAATCAAAGGTGACTTTCTCATCCTCCACTTCTAGCATGGAAGCATATTTCTCAAATTCACTAGAGGAATTTCCCCATAATGCTAGAGCCTGCCTTACTGCAAAATCATCTATAACCCTACAATGGACTGGATCTTCACATATTATCCCTTTTTCCTTCCATCTTCACTTTTTGTTGCTACTTATTGAGGTCATGAGTCTTTAAATTTCCAATAATCCCATCCATAGTGAGATTTGTCAGATTCCTTGCCTCAATAATAACATCTACTTTGCTTTCCCAGGATTTTGGTAGAACCCCAAGAATCTTCCTTACTTGCTTATACAATGGAATTACTTATCCTAGGCATGTAGCTAATTTGTGATGGAAGTGAATCGTGTATGAATTTCCTTTATCATCTCTCCTTCTTTCATGGAGAAGGTTTCAACTGGGTAATCAACATTTTAACTTTGAAATCCTTCATATCTATAGTTCTCTCATGAGCTGTTTTCAAGAAGTCCTAAATTTCTTTAGCATTTTCATATGCTGAAATCCTGTTGTATTCATGAGGCCCTATACCACAAACTAGCATTTTCTTGGCCTTGTAATTCTTTTTAATTTTCTTTATGTCTTCATCATTATACTATCTCCTGTTTTTTCCTACCATTCATGTTATTTCTCCTTCTTTAGCTTCTTAAAGTTGAACATGAGGAAAATTAAGAATTATGTTCATAAGTTCACTTTCCTCATCCATAATAAAGTCTAAAATCTTGGTTTTCCACCACCCATAATACTGCCTATAAAATCTAGGTAGTCTAGTGGTAGATTTCCCTTCTTCTAGGTTAGGTGGAGCAACTATTCTAACCAAATCACTCTAGGTGTGAACCTTTTACAGTGTTATGGCTCTGATACCAATTGTTGTAACCGTGGGGGTTGCACCACACTGTAAGGGACTAGGTCCCTCAATGTCAATCATAATAAAAAACACATTAAAGAAACCAAGAACACTAAATAGTGTAGGAAGAGTAAATAACAAAATATTTAACATGGAACCCATTCATCAAGGGAGGAAAACCACAGCTTGCTCTCATAACCTCCCAAACTTCACTGTAATCAAACTCTTGACAATGGACATCAATGAACCTAACTCTAGGTTCCTCCTACTCATAATAACTCTACTACAAGATCAACTTGATAGCTCTGCCAAGAACAGACCATGATATTGATTAACTCTAACCAATATGCACCTTAGGTAACTCTACCTAATATCTTTTAGAGAAAGAAGTAAATAACCTTACTCTTATAACATAAGAAATTAAATTACAATTATAAAACTCAATTGAAGAACACTCTTTCTTTTTGTGCATAGAAAATAAAAATTTGAGCTATACTTGTATAATTGAAACTGGATTAAGTTTTTGCCTCCTTCAATTTCTTTTTAGAATTTTGCAAAATTTACTTAATGAAGACACTTCCTTTTCCTTTTATAGATGAGTGATGATTATGGTTGAAATGTCATTGGACCTGGTGTCCTAAATAGTACAAACAACAGTTGCGCAGTTTGTTACACAAAAAGACAAAACTGTGCAAACACGTGCTAGCTGTATTGTACCATTGGACATCCAGGGACCTAGTCTAGAACTCAGATGTACATCATACAAAAGACACAATAACTATACTCATAGTAACATCTGTAAACATAAGAAAAAGTAAGATAAAAACGAGGTTCAAATGAAAGAAAAACCATTTCCAAGCTTTACCGGAGAAAACCCCTCAAACCAATTCTGAAAGCAAGAATTTGAAGTTGTTTTGAAGATGAAATCAAGGGGAAAATGATCATTATAAGATTAAACTTACCTATGGAAGAATTATCAAAAAATCCTTTGGAATGGCCCAAATTCGAGGTCCCAAGCCCCATAAATGGTGAAAATAGGATTTTGATTCTCAACTTATGAGGAAATCACAAAATATAAAATATAAGTTCCTTGAAAATACAAAAAATAAAGTCATAAATTTATATAAAATGATTATACGATAAAAAAATAATAAAAACCATCAAAATCAGAGGTTCCTAGCTCCCAGAATGTTGAAAATATGAAAAAGGTTCGATTTGGGTCTTATACTCAGCAATGGTCACATAAGAGAAACTTTGATCGCTTAAGAGACCTTAATAAAGGGTAAAAATGTCACTTAAATAACCAAATGTTTTCTTAAGCAATCCATTCAAACTTTCAATGATCGGTTAAGCGGCCAGACCAATACCAACAACTTCTACACCTTATTTTTGACCCTCAAAACTCATCCAGAACCCTATGAACATGAAAAAATTATGCAAAATGATTGGAAAAAATGTTAAGGATCCAATTGAATAATCAAAAAAATCATCCGAGATGTTTCAACTAAATTTGATACCCAACCCTATAGTTTCATTTTTTGTCCCAATACACCAAAATGAGTATAGAAGCCTTAGGATTGAACAAAGGGTTCCCCTAGCCAAAATTTACTTCCCGTAGTTGATGACACATTAAGAATTCTCATTTGATGTCATATACTAGGAGTTTTGGCTTGAGACCAAATCATAAACAATAAAAGATCCAAAATAGATAATAAGCCTAAAGTCAAATAGAACTATCCGATAACCGAATAGACAATTTTGGCAAGTAATAAATTAACTTTAGTTTCCACGGAAAGGCTCAAAATAATGGAAATATACAAAAATCAAGGAAATGACCTAGAGGGTAATTACTATACACTTTTAAAAGGACTTTTATTGGAAAAATTTAGTGGATAGAAAGACAATGAAAGCTCAAACGGATGAGGTACTAGGCTTGAATGCTTCGAGCATGACTTCCAAGATAAACCCCAAGATGAAATAACGCTTCCAAAGGATTTTTCCACAGATATCCCTTCTCTAACTAACTTTATTTATTCACTTCTCAAACAACCAAAACTCTAGCTCAGTCACCGACAGACCTCTAACTAAACTGAGCAAGGATGATGTACAAAAATCTAAACCATGACACATTGATACCATACCGACACCAACACAATAAAACAATAACTCATCCAAGTGAAAGGCAAACAAAGGCATAAGTCCTAAAGACTACTCCCATTCTAAATATAACCTTTATTTACCTTTCTAAAATGATATCCACTACAAACCAAGAAGAAAGTCACCTGAGTTCTGCCCATGCAACTTCATCAAACTAACTAGGAAGAACTGAAGCTGATCTACTAATCCATAATGGCGGACATTCGAATAAACCCTAAGGCACTACCTGGGCTACAACCTGGGCATTTGTGTGCCCAGGTAGTGCCTTAGGGCTTATTCTTATGTCTGCAATTACATATCAAGAAGATTGTTCTGACTACAAACCCTTTCTACCACCTCCAAAAAATATCATTTCTTAGATTTAGGAACTCACATGAGTTTAATTTCCCAGTTGGAGGACCGATGTGTGATCAACTCCTTCTTTTTCCATCTAGGTAATGAAGGCTTCTTCATATTTTTCAAAGATCTGAAACATTTAAGATAGGTCTTCAACAGTTGGATATATCTACCATTAATAATTCTTGCTTTGAGCTAGCTTTGACAATCTTCCTTAGTGTTCCCATGTTTTCCACAATGAGTGGATAGTAATTTGTGCCCTTTTTTTTGCCATTATGAACAAACTTGCCTTGTTTCCCGGTTGATTGATTTTTTTTCTGATACCCAAGACCTTTAACAGTATTAACTCTTTTACCAGTCAAGTTATAAATGACTTGTGAGGATAAAGTCCATTATAGGGATTTTTTAAGCTTTTCCCTTAAATAGACCAGGTCCCTTTCTAACTTCTCATTCTTCTGGAGTACAGTCAAGAAATTCTTTTGGGAATCCTCTAATTTTTATTCAAGATAAACCTAAAATTTTGATTCTTCTTGCTTTTCTTTACTCTTAGAAGCATCTACTTTCTCCAGTTGACTCACCAAACTCAAATTTTCAAATTTGAGCATAACAACCTATTACACAGTTTAATATATTTAGAGAGTCAAAGTATCAATTAAAGATCCCTATCTTCTATCTTTCCTTCTAAAGCTTTGTTTTTTTCTTTATCACAAGAATTATTAGCTTTCTCCAGTTGATTAACTAAGCATAGATTTTTAGACTTTAACTTAGCAAACTATTTCTCAGTTTCAGATATCCAGACGGTTAAAGCTATCAACTCAAGGTATTGACTTTCTACCTTTTCTTCTAGAGAATTTTATCATTAGTCATTTTACACATGGAACCATAAAACACATTAGAAAACTTTTTAATTTTTTTAGCAGAGTAATTCCCTAAGTTTTCTTTGATGTCAGAAAGTGTTACCTAATTTTTCTCTCATCTTTAGTATTTACCATAAAAGAAAATATGAAATCAAATGTCACTTTATCTTCCACTACTTCCATCATGGAAACATTTTCCTTCTTCCCATCTTCCTCATATTTACTAGAGGAATCTTCTCATATTGCTAGAGCCTACCTTACTGGATTATTAGCTATAACCTTTTTGCTTAATTTCACAGGGACCTGGTCCCTGTTCTTTCCTTTATCACTTCTACTCTTGAAATATTCCGGTTAGTCCAAATTGTGCATTGGACAACCATTAATAAAATGCACAGGACTTCCACATTTGTGATAAACCTCCACAATGCCTTTCTTTTTATTTCTACTTCCACTTTTTTTAAACTGACCACTTTTCTTTTTAGCTCTCACAATTTTTTTTCCAATTAGGCAACATTAGGGTCTTCTTTATTAGAGTCTTATTTTAGTGGCCTCAATGTCAATGGTTTTTTTCTTTTTTCTTTCATCTTCTCTTGTTGTTGCTTCTTCTTGAGGTCGTGAGTCTTTAAATTTCCAATAAGCTCATCCATAGTGAGAGTTTTTAGATTCCTTGCCTCAGTAATCACATCTACTTTGCTTCCCAGGATATTGGTAGAACCCTAAGAATCTTCTTCACTTTATTATACAATGGAATTTCTTTTCCTAGGCATGTAGCTAATTTGTGATGGAAGTGAATCTTGTATGCATTTCCTGTTTCATCCTCCCTCTTTCATGGTGAAGGTTTCATAATGGTTAATCAGTATTTCAACTTTGAAATCCTTCACATCTGTAGTTCTCTCATGAGCTATTTTCAAGAAGTCCCAAATTTCTTTAGTATTTTCACATGCTGAAATCATGTTGTATTCATTAGGACCTATACCATAAACTAGCAATTTCTTGGCCTTTTAATTATTTTCAATTTTCTTTCTGTCTTTATCATCATACTATCTCCTGCTTTTTCCTACCATTCTTGTTATTTCTCCTTCTTTAACTTCTTAAATTTGAACATGAGGACAATTAAGAGTTATGTCCATAAGTTCACTTTTCTTAGCCATAATGAAGTTAAAAATCCTGGTTTTCCACCACCTATAAAACTGCCTATTAAATCTAGGTAGTCTAGTGGTATATTGTTCTTCTTCAAGGTTAGGTGGAGTAGCCATTCTTACTAAATCACTCTAGGTGTGAACCCTTTGCAGTGTTCTGTCTGTGATACAAATTGTTGAAACCTTGGGGGTTGCACCATACTATAAGGTACTAGGTCTCTCAAAGTCAATCATAAGAAAAAACACATTCAAGAATCCCAGAACACAAAATAGCGTAGAAAGAGTAAGTAACAGAAGATTTAACATGGAAACCCCTTGATCAAGGGAGGAAAAACCACAGCTTTCCCTCATAGCAACCAAAACTTCACTATAATCAAACTCTTGATTACAAACTTTAACGAACCTAACTCTAGGTTCCTCGTAATTGTAATAATATTACTACATGCTCAACTTGACAACTCTTCCAGGAACACACCTTGATATTGATTAACTTTAACCAATATTCACCTTAGGTAGCTCTACCTACGCTATCTTAAAGCAAGAAGTAAAGAAAATTACTCTTATAACATGAGTAATTCAATTACAATTCAAAACTCAACTGAAGAACAGTCTTTCTTTTTGTGTATAAGAAATAAGAACTTTAGATATACTTGAGCAATTGAAACTGGATTGAGTTTTTAGCTCTCTCAATTTCTTTTTCTGAATTTCACAAAAACTACTTATTAAAGAAACATCCTTTTCCTTTTATAGATGAGTGATGTTTAGGGTTGAAATCTCATTGGACCAAGTGTCCTACATAGTACAAGCAACACTTGCACAGTTTGTTACATAAAAAGACAAAACTATGCAAACGCGTGCTAGTTGTATTGAACCATTGGATTTCCAGGGAATTGGTCTTGAAGTCAGCTGTACATCATCAAAACAAGATACAAAACCTATACTCATAGTCTACATCTGAAAACATAAGAAAAAATAAGATAAAAATGAGGTTCAAATTAAAGAAAAACTATTTCCAAGCTTTACCGGCGAAAACCCCTCAAACCTATTCTGAAATCAAGAATTTTAAGTTGTTTTGAAGATGAAATCAAGGGGAAAATGATCATTATAAGAGTAAAAAACTTAACTATGGAGGAATTCTTGAAAACTCCTTTGGAATGGCCTAAATTAGAGCACCTAAGCCCCAAAAATGGTGAAAATAGGATTTTGATTCTTAACTTGTGAGGAAATCACAAAAAATAAAATACAAGTTCTTTGGAAATATGAAAAATAAAGTCATAAATTGATATAAAATGATTATACAATAAAAACACATTAAAAACCATCAAAATCGGAGGTTCCTAGCTCCCAAAATGTTAAAAATATGAAAAAGGTTGATTTGAATCTTATACTCAGCAATGGCCAGTTAAGCGACACTTCGATTACTTAAGAGACCTCATTAAAGTGAAAAAATGTTGCTTAAATGACCAAAGGTTTGATTAAGCGACCCGATCAAACTTTTAATGATCGCTTAAGTGGCCAGACCAGCACCAACAACTTCTAGAACTTGTTTTTGACCCTCAAAACTCATCCAGAACCCTATGAAAATGAACCAATTGTGCAAATTGATTGTAAAAATCTTTATGGATCCAATGGAATAATAAAAAAAATTGACTGCGACATTTCAACTAAATTTGAGGTCATCACCTATAGTTTCATTTTTTATATAATCTTCCCAATACACTAAAATGAGTCTAGAAGCTTTAGGACTTGAACCAAGGGTTCCCCTAGCCTAATTTAACTTTCCGTAGTTGATGACACAGTCAAAATTATCATTTGACTTCATATACTTGGAGTTTTGGCTTTAGACCAAATCCTAAACAACAAAAGCTCCAAAATAGGTAAATGAGCCTAAAGTCCAATAGAACTATCAGATAGCCGAAAAGATAATTTTGGCAAGTCATAAATGACCTGTAGCTTCCATTGGAAGGCTCAAAACACTATAAATATATGAAAATTAAGGAAATGACCTAGAGGGTCATTACTATCCACTACTAAAAGGACTTTTATCGACAAAATTTAGTGGATAAAAGGACCATGCAAGCGTAAATAGATGGGGTACTGGGTTTGCATGCTTCGAGTATGACTTTTAAGATAACCCCCAAGATGAAATAAGGCTTCCAAGGTATTTTTCCACAGATATCCCTTTTCCAACTAACTTTCTTTCTTTAGTTCTCAAACAACCAAGACTCTAGCTCAATCACCGACTGACCTCCAACTGAACCGAGGAAGGATGATGTACAAAAATCTAAACGCAACACATTGATACCATATCGATACCAACACAATCGAACAATAACTCATCCAAGTGAAAGGCAAACAAAGGCATGTGTCCTAAAGACTACTCCCAGTCCAAATATAACCTTTATTTACCTTTCCAAACATGATATCCACTAAACCAAGAAGAAAGTCACCCAAGTTCTTCCCTTGGAACTTTATCAAACTAATCAGGAAGAACTAAAGATGATCTACTAAAAATTCATAATGGCAGACATGAGAATAAGCCCTAAGGCACTACCTAGGAACACAAATGCCCTGATTCACAAATTCCCAGCACTAAAAATCTAAGTTGATACTACAATTGATTAGGATGACCCTTGAAATTGATGGTAAGGAGTCCTAAGAACCCAAACTTACCATGGAATGATCCACCCTAGGATGTCTCATCAATCGAGTATAAATCCATGCTAAAACAAACTAAATAGATATACACATACACCCATCTCTAAATACAACAAACAGACTAGTCTAGTACATAAGAGGAAGGAAAGTAATGCCCTGAAGATAAGGATCTCTCTCAATGTCTCTGAACCATGGCTGCTCCACACGATGCACACAACACTGACTATAAACCGTACTATAATCTGTAGGCTGCAGAAGTGTAATATGAGTACCACATATGTGGTACACAGTAGGAAACTAGAGACAAAGATCTAAATATAATGCAGATCTATGAAACAAATAAATAGAAATAGAGTATAAACCCAAATGTCCAACAACCATATAATAAAGCTAGTGAGATTCTAAGGGAAAACTATCCTACTTATATGGAAGAAACTAACATAATAAGGTAAGGAAGTATTAAGGATGAACTTTCCTATTCAAGCCATACTCAGGAATCTCAACACTATACTCTATATCACCAGCCAATATATGAATAAAGGGCAAAGAAAGATATATAATAGTATGTAAGGCCAAGGAATGAATATACAATCTGAATAAATAAAGAAAGAGAGAGATATGCTGTTATACCATAGATATATACATATATATATATATATATAAATAAGGTAAATTAAGGTATAACTTTAATCATCAAACTAGCACCTTAAGACCTCATAATCATAGAAGGAATTGGTGCTAGTATACTCAGGGTTTCAAATCCATTGGTTTAATCATGAGTTAATCATGCATAATAATATAATCATAAGACAAAGGAGACAGAGTCATACCTCAAATCTCAATACCGGATCATTAACAAAGCTTCCATAAACTAGCCATAACAATGATCATAACAATAATAATAACACTAGCAATGACTACACAACTAATAGGATTTTCCAAACAAAAATTATCTAAATGATCCTTTCAAAACCCCCCACCACCCTAAGCTCAAAAGTTTCAATCAACATACAAAACACCATAAGCCATACTGATCACCCATACCTATGAAACCCCCATAAGGCTGATAGATATATGCGCATACTGGCGATAGGTGATGCACATAGATAAATAAATGTTAAGACATAATCCATAATACCATAAATTCTCAAAATACTACAATGTAACATAGTGTATATACCTTCTCTATCTAAACAAATCATAAAGGCAGGACCTATGGTGACCATCCTTCTCTAGCATAATAACTTATAGACGAAAAGGTTTCTAGGGGGATCGAGAGTACCCATATAAACTGAACTATTATCGATCAGGATTTTCAGTCATCATCAACATCATTAACATCATCAACATTATCAACATCATAAATATAATAAATATCAACATCGTCATCAATATCATCAATCATCATCAACATCATACTTATCTATCCAATACCAGAGAGATGTATGTATATATATAATAAATGCAAAAACTTGAGTCTTAGCTAAAAAGAGTGTAAAACCTATAAATAATTGCCTTAGGTAAACTCCAAGAATAAATCATCATATAGGTGAAGAAAGGGATGATATATCTCATGAAAATAATAAATAATAATATCAAATCATAGACCAAAATCTTTCTTAGTCAAATCAGTAAAACATCATTTTCAATCTCTTTACACATAAGTTATTAATTAAGATGGTATGATTCTCATTATGAATAAATTTGTTTTAAGGTAAAAAAGTGAGCTTTAATCCATTTTCTAAAAAAATAGAAGTAAAATCATATTTTAGTTTGAATCATACCATTTACCATATATAGTGATCATGAATGTACCAAATCTATGCATGTCATCATTAGTATTCAAACAATGTTATCATAAATATTACCTTGACAACAAACTATAGCCACGTCCTTTAAAAGGAATAAATATTTCCCCAAATCCAATTAATATCATTCTTATGGTGTTGGAACCCTTTGGGGTCGAACCATACGATGAGGGATTAGGTCCCTTAAGGTCAGACTTAAGCGATAGAGCAGTAAAGAAACTAGTACGTGCTGGAAATTCAAAGGAAATGCAAGAAAGTTAGAACATAAGTTTTTTTACATGGAAACCCTAAAAAGGAAAAAATCATGGCTCGCCATCAAAATGACCAAAGAAATACTCTATAATCAACCTCTTGATTAAAGTCTAGCTTTTAGCCTACATCTAGGCTTCTTTTGCTTATAAAAATTCTACTAAAAGCTCATCTTGGTAATTCTAGCCAGGATTCCCTACTCTGATTAACTCTAATTAGCAATAATGATTAGGTAACTCTGCCTAAGCATCTCTCTCAAAATAAGAAAACACTACTCTTATAACATGAGTAGTTTGATTATAAATAAATACTCACTCAAGAATAAATTCAATTTAAGCATTCATAAAGAAGGGAAATTGAGAAGTGATGAAATTGGGTTTTGCTTCTTCTCTTTTCAATATTTAGAATTTGCAAAATGTATTTGTAGAAGAGATGTATCTTTTCTTTTATAGCTGGCTGATGATCCGGGTTTGAATATTAATGGACCAGCTGTCCAAGTCAGTACAAAATAGCACATGTAAGTTTGTTACACAAGAGAACAAAACTGAACAGATATTGTGTGCCAGTTTTACTATACGTTGCCCAAACAGGAACCTGGTCCTTTCCAGTTTATATGCTCATCATCAAAATTTAATATAGAAATTTTCCCCCTTTTTAATAATGACAAACCAAACCATATAATTTAAGCATCAATGCACATTCATCATATTTAATCAGAGTTATTACCACCTGAAGATGAATGTTGCCCCTATCATCGTGCTTCCTCTTTCATCATGCAACACAGGGACTAGTCCCTTGTTTTCTTTTTGTACAAAAACTTCCCCCTATCATTATGCACCTTCATGGTGCATTTCTATTTGCACACTTCCCCTTTTTACTGTGCTACCATACACTTCCCTTTTTCACTACATGCACATCCCCCTTTTGGAATCATTGAAAAAGATTAATAGTAGACAAAGAGTAAAAATAAGTGCAAGCTAATTAACTCATGAAGAACATCTTAAGGTAAGGAGACAAAAAAAAACACAAGTAGAAATTCATTCATTATCCAAATCAAATATTAGTACCAGTACAATCATACTAATAATAATGCATAAAACATACTGTCTTTAAGAGACAACAAAAGTAGCAAAATATAAAACTGACACTGGATAGGTCAGGGGACAGAGGTAATAAGACTTAGGTAGAGGGAGGATTTTGGGAAAACGACTTAAGTAACATCTCGATTCTTGCATTTTTATCATTGTGAGCATCCAAAAATAATTTGACGAGAACCTTTACTTTAGTATTCAATTTTGATAATTCACCAGTCAGTTCTGTTACTTTTGCTAAGAGTAATAAATTAAGAACAAATCAACACTGGAGGAAATTATTCTTTTTTTATACCTTTGAAACATAACCTTATTGATGAACTCAAATGCCTACTGATAATAAATTTTAGGAACTTCTTTTTTACTATAGCCATTTAGGTCCCTCCTACCTTCGATACGTTAATCATGAATTGAGTGGTTGGCTGTTGATTTACTACAATTCTTACTCCTACAACAGGTATATCCAGGATCTTTCCTAGAGTTTCTTCATCCAGCTTAAGAACCTTTTCACGCACTTGAGCAGTTAAACTCAATCTATCATCTGAGAATTCCAAGAAGTAGTAGAATTTTGTCACCTCACCTTCATAGAAAATGGGAGTTGGTTTTTCTAGCAGGTGTAACCAACCCTGATGCTTCAGATATTCTATTAGTTCGGCCATCCCAGATTTCTCATAAATATTTGGATAAAACACTCTTATTGACAGAACTTACTATGTTGTCAGGGTTCCAATCCCCCTTTCTCTGGAAATGTCTTTCCTTTCCTTATTCATTTCCTTATATTTGGGCGTACTACTTAGTTCTCCTTGTTCATCTATTTTTATCTTTTTGGGACCAGGTCCCTTAGAGTCTATTCTTTTCTTGAAAGTTATATGGTTCTGTCTCACTCTAGTAGAGCTACTATTTTTTGACTTAGAGGACCTAGTCTTCTCACCATCCTCAACTTTCAATTTTCTTTCTTCCCTAGCTGTAGTAGGTACTGACTTTATGTCCTTCTCTTTTTCAACTCCCAGAACTTCCACATATTTTTTTTCCTTTACAACAAAAATATTTCGTCATCCATTTTCTGTTCATGGTTGAATCTTTGTTAGACTCCATGATATCCTTCATTATTTTCCTTTTTGAACCTCTTGTAGAATAGGTTCTGGTCACTTTTTCTTGAAGTCTGTCATTTTCTCCTTTTCTCTACTTCCCCTTAGTTTTTTCACCATCTATCTCAGAGGAACTTCATTTTCATCCTCCTTATTTACTACTTTAGTTGGTAGCAATATTTTTTTCCCTTATTTACCTCATCAGTATTACCTACTTGTTGTTCCACTCCATCAATAAAGCTTTCTTTGTTGTCATATGCAAGCATGAGTATATTTCAACCATCCAATTCTCATTTGAGGAAAGATCAACCCTTTTTACCAAAATTTCTTCACCAAATAACTGAGCAAAGATAGGGTTTGAATCTAAGGGTGCAGGAGAACCAGGATTTTGAAGTGCTTAAGAGAAATTAGGTTTTTCAGATTTTTCATATAACCCAGCAAATTGGAAGTTTTCAGAGATCTTTGAATTTCCTGGAGAAAAGGGAATTTCAGGTTGAGAAATTTCTTGGTCTATTGGTGACCCAAACCCTTGATTTGGATTATCTATCATGATTGGCTGAGCATAAACTTCTAGGGTTAAGGAAGGTTCAATGGAGAATGACTCGATTGTTGGTTCAGAACATTTTAAGGAAGATTATGTTAGAATAAATGACTTAATTTGAATTTGGGAATTAAAGGTGATGTTTTCTATGGTTCTATTTTTAGAAGAATTAAGATGTTTAACTTGGGAATGTCCTGGTTCACCCTCTAAAATTTTATTTACTTCAGGGTGTTTTGCTGGGTTTGAAGAAGTAGTAATGTTATCCATTTTTTATTTTGTGAAGAGAGAGATATTAAGGGACCAATTTAGTTCAGAGAAGACAAGTGGATTTAGAAGGATAATTCCTCACTTTTAATAATCATTCCTGACTGTAGTCCCCTTTCTCCAATGAGGAAACATGATTACTTGCTTGATTTCTTAACCCACTTGAGTTTGAGTTCCCAGTAAGAAGAAAACAGTGTGTGACCAAAACCTTCTTGGGCTATCTTGTTAGAGAATTCTTTTTTATGTTATTCACGTAGTTGAATCCATTTGGCTGTGTATTCTCCTCCCATGCATATCTGAATTTTATCATTCTTTCATTTTCCCAGCTTTGATAGATCCCTTTAGAGTGCTTATTTTTATTAAAATAATTTTCCTATATATCTGAAAACCTTCTTTCTAGAATTATTGACAGTCCTTTTTGGCCACTTAGCAGGTTAGAATTCTCCTTGATAGTCAAGCCACATACCACAATTTGCACTTTGACTGGTCAAATTAGGAAGGGTCTGTGAAGATGTTGTCCAGTTAAGAGACTTGTTAATTTCTTCTTTTAAACGGACCAGGTACCTTTCTAACTATTCATTCTTGTAAAGTGCAGACTTGCGGTGTTTTTGGGAATCCCTAAATCTTTCCTTAAGATCAACTTAAATGCTTGAATCTTCTTTCTTTGCTTTTTCATCTTGATCATTTAATCTCTTCAGACTGCTCACTAAACTCTAATTTTCAAATTTTATCTTTGAAAACAACTTTTTAGTTTCAGAAATAGAGTTAAAGCAATCAACTTATGTTATTGATTCTCAACTTTCTCCTCTAGAACATTTTTATCAGTGGCGAGTTCACACATAAAGTCTATCAATACACCATCAATCTTCTTTATCTCTTAGCAAAATTGTTATCTAGATTTTCCTTAATATCCAAGAGTGTTACCTCCTTTTTCTTTTCATCTTTTGCATTTGACAAGAAAGCAAACAAGGAACCATAAATAACTGGACTTTCTTCTACTTCTAGCATAGAACCACCTCCAGTCTTCACATTTTCGTCTAGATCACTAGAAGTGTCTCCCTATACTACCAGAGCTTGCTTCATAGCATACTCAGCAACTGCTTTCCACATTGAATTTTTAGGATTTTGATAATTCTTTTGCATTTGGTAGTTTTTCATGAATGCTTCAGAGCAACAATCTTTGTGACAACCTTGATTCTTACCATTTCTTTTGTTAAGCTGACCACTCCTTTTTATAGCTCTAACAATTTTTGTCGCCAAAAGTGCAACATCAATGTCTTCCTCTCTTGAGTCAGATTCTAAAGCCTTCAGGATCAATAATCTCTCCTTTTATGTTTATTTTCATTCCTCCAGTAGTTCAACTATAGTAGTCATTATGACTAGGACACTCTACGTATGAACCTTTTAGAGTGAACCTGCTCTGATACCAATTGTTGGAACCCTTGGGGGTTGCACCACACAATGAGGGACCAGGTCCCTCAAAGTCAGTATGAAGCGATATAGCAGTATAGAAACTAGGAGATGCTGACAATTTAAAGGTAATACAAGAAAGTAAGAAAACAAGATTTTTACGCGGAAACCCTGAAAGGGAAAAACCATGGCTTGTCCTCACAGGAACCAATGAAATCCACTATAATCAACCTCCTGATTACAGTCTAGATTTCAGCCTACCTCTAGGATCCTTTCGATTATAACAACTCTACTACAAGCTCATCTTTGTAACTTTACGAAGGACTCTCTACAATGATTAACTCTAATCAGCAGCAATGCTTAGGTAATTCTACCTAAGACACTCACTCAAAATAAGACAACACTACTCTTATAACATGAGTAGTTCGGTTACAAATCAATACACACCCAGGAACAAGTGCAATTTAAGCACTCATAAAGCAGGGAACTTTTGGAGTGATGAAATGGGATTTTACTGCCTATTTTTTCACTCTTTACAATTTGCAAAAACCTTATGTAGAAGAGTCATCTCTTTTTGTTTATAGTTGGGTGATGATTATGGCTGGAATATTGTCGGACCAGCTATTCAATAGGACAAAATTATGCAGATACCGTGTGCCAGATGTACTGTATGTTCAACATCCAGGGACCTGCTCCTTGGAGTTTAGCTGCTCATAATCAAAACATCATATAGAACATGGCCTTGGGCCTAATAATATGTCTAGAATAATTATAATAATTATAATAATGACCTTAGGCCCACATACATATCTAGAACACAAATCAATATTCATATCGATAAGTCATCTCATATCTATAAAACACCTCATATCTATTGGCCAAAAATCACATCTATGAGACACGTCATGTCTATAGTCCACATTATCTCCATAAGGAATATCCAATAAATATGCCACATAATATCGATAAGCCATATCACATCTATAGGTCACATTATATCTATAATCCATATCACATGTATAGGCCACATTATATCTATAAGCCCTATCATATCTATAAGACATATAATATCTATAAAACATCTTATATCTATAGTCCATACATCATAACTATGAGGCATATCATATGTATAAGACATGTCATATCTATAGTCCATATATCATAGCTATATCTATGCCTATATTATTAAGACTATCAATATACCATATCATAAATCAAATACGAAAGCCATATTATAGATACAATCAAATAATCATAATCTGGGAAAACCATCATCATTCAACATGTCACAAAATAACCTTATACTAAAGGCTCAATGGTATCAACTATGTCTAATATGCGTAAATAAGTCCTCAAGGGATAACAAAAGTATTGGAGTAAGGTCGCCCGGAGGAACCCACTTCTAATCCTTGAATTCCATATTTAGTCAATTTTTACCCTAGACTAGGCTAAGGTGAATATATTGACTTCTAAATGGTACACATGCCATTATTAGCCCTAAGATATGAATTCCACCTAGAACATGAGATATTAAGTCAACTCCACCTGAATTACAGTGTCAGGGTCTCTAAATTGTAGACATAAGGATATTCATACTAATTATGCTTCGAACAGTTATGCTACATCCAAAATCTAGCATAATATCATAATCATTCTATGGATTAGCTCAATCTATGAAGAAATAAATAGAATCAATAGTGTAATAAGAATTTTACCCTACGAGTCAAATTACTAATCAAATCTCCAAACATCAATAATCAAGACTAAGTCACAACGTTCTACCCATAATCAATATTAATATTCACATTCACATGCAATATATAAAACACATCATTTGGGAAGAAGAGTAGAAAGAAGCCTTCCTCAACGCCGAATCGTAACTCCTTGAATTTTTCACCAAATGTCCTTCTTCTTTCCACAGTCATTAAATGCCTCTACACTATCAAAATCGTAATCTACACGTCATTAGGAGTCAAATAAGACCTATATTACCATATAATTGGTTGGGTTAAATTTCGAGTCAAGAATGAGCCCGCAGGGCCCATAAACAGAATACAAAATTGAACCCGTCACGAGGTCCCTGAAGGACAAGGAAGGTGTGTTCAAAAGTTGAGCAAAAATAAAGCACAAATCGGGTCTCTAATCAGCCTTTAAAGTTTATGAATTCAAAGCCCTAATTTCTTAGACTTTATCAAGAAAGTTAAGGAATCCTACCATGAATTAGAAGGGAAATTATGGAATACTTGATAACCAAGCTCCCCAAATTATCTACAAGCTTCAATCCCAAGCTCTCTCAACTTTTAGGGTATAGTGCTCTTGGAAATGGATGAGAAAATGGAAAAAATGGGCTGATAAAAGGGTATTTACACCCATCCCAGGCACTTGGGTGTTGTGATTGTGATCCGAGTGTCTCTACCGTGACATCTAGAGACTACACAAGGGAGTTGTGATCATAATTTATTCTTTGCTATTGCAGTTCAGGCAAATAGAGAATAAATCGTATTTTGCAATCACAATTTACTCTTTGCTATAGAGATTCTACATAAAACTTGACTGGCAATCATGATTTATCCACCGCGATAACGGTCACACCAGACCTGATTCATCATTTTTTTTTTGAAGTCCAGAGTGAACTTCGATTGAGTGTTCGAGACTTGTTTGGAACCTCGTGCATGCAAAAAAATGCTACCATACAAAATTCAACTTTTAAGACTCAATGAAACCATTGAAACTTTCATCCAAGGTAGTTTTGACTAATTATAGGACCCACACCTATAGTTCATTTTTCATATAATTCTCCCAATAAACCAAAATGAGCTCGAAATCCTTGGAAACTTAACCAAGGGTCCCCTTAGCCTAAAATCGATGTTCTGAAGATGATACAACTGTTGGAATTCTCATTCAAAGTCATCTACTAGGAGTTTTGGTCTAAGACCAAATCCTAGATAGTGAAAGCTCCAAAATAGGGAAATGAGCCTAAAATCCAAATGGACTATCTGATCATTGAATCAACAGTTTTGGCAAGTCATAAATTAAATGTAGCCATTGTAGGAAGGCTCCAAACACCAAAAATCAGTGCAAAATAGGGAAATAACCTGGAGGGTCATTACAATATCCACTACTAAAAGGACTTTCATCCGTGAAAGTCAACGGATAGAAAGATTATAAAAGCTTAAGAGAATGACTTATTCGTCCCGCATGGTCCACACACTAGTTCCCAAATAACCTCTAAGAAGAGAGGACACTTCCAATAGTTTTTACCATCGGTATCCCTTTTTCAACAACCTTTCTCACTTTACTTCTGAATAGCCAAAACTCAAATTCTACTACCAACTATACTCTAACTAAATCAAAGAAGGCTGGTGCACTAAAATCCAAACCAACACACACTGATACCATCTTGATAACCACACAAATTAACAAATGCTAATCCATACCAAAAGCAAACAAAGGAATGATCATACAACTGACTACAATCCAACTACTACTTTTCTTTTCTATTCCACACCTGTTATTCACCCCTACCCAGTAGGAAAATCACCTGAGTCCTACCCAAGCAATTTCATCATAGAACACTCAAAGAACAAAAATTAATCTACTGAAAGTCCATATGACAAAAATGAGAATAAGCCCATATAGAGCTACCTAGGCTCACAACATAGATAACTGAGGGTTGCAATCTAAGCCGATATTGTAACTTGTCTAATTAATCCAAAAAAATAAAATCTAGGATTCCAAGCCACAAGTATTTACATCCGAATGATCCATTCTAGGATGTCCTATCAACAGAGAATGAAGCCAAGCTTAATCCAACTCGAGTATACTATTCCCACGGAGTATGTTGTTTAAGAATATCAATAAAAGCTGAAGACACGAGGTCAAAGCAGAAGGACCCAATACTGGGTCTATGGGCTATCATCTGAACACCTATCAACTATAATCCATCCAAAGTCGTGAAGATAAAATAGGTAAGCATGGATTAGGCTCAACTAGCCTATAGATGAAATCTGAAATGAGATAAATATAAAATGAAGGTTGCACTTAAGCTCTATAACTCCAAGTTGATATCTCAACAACAAAGATGAATCGCTCGACCTCAAAAACCCAAACCAAACCTACAGACGGGTAGGCATTCATACTCCAAATTTATCATAACTTCTAAATCACCACTCCAAGGCATCAATGGAAAACTGAGCCATTAAGTCTATATTAATGTCAACTACTAAAATCGACCTCAGTATCCAAATTTGACATATTCGAGCTAAATCATACCGAGCAAAAATCAAAACATAACTAAGAACAAAATCACAATAAAGGATATATCATCAGTTAAAAACACAAGAAATCAACTCCACATTTGCTGGAGGGCATGAACTATCGAAGCATACTCAAGAATTCCCAGAGTCTGCAACTCATGATAGTTATAACAAAAACTTCAGCAACTCAGAGAAATATAACTTTTGCCGGAAACTAACCAGTGCAATACTCCATTTTCGCAAAGAGTACTCATAGGAAAATATCATCAAGGAGAAGCACTCCACCAAATCTTATTAGGGTGATCAAACTCTAAAATGGGATTTCCTAAATCCACCCAAGTAGGACAATCATAACTCAAAAAACCATGAATCCCCTCGCTTAGGAAAAATTTACTAAGCCTAACACCTATGTAGAGGTCAAAACCATTACCATAAAATTAACCAACAACTTAAGATAAAGAATTTTCATCCAACTCAAGAAACGATCACAAGAAAGACCACCTGCCTCTAACTCTCTAACTTTACTTTAGACAAGAACCATATCATGCCAAGAAAGTAGGATCCAATCTCTACACTAGTACCAAGAGCAAACCATCACAAGGAGATGAATCCAACAAATCTGAGAGATTAATCTAGGTTATCACGATATCAATATCAAAACCACTATCAGGCGATGAAATAGCCACAAGAGAAAAATGGAACCTAAACTAGTCAATGTAAATAATTGGCTACATGGTGAGGGATAGCTAAAACAAAATCCTTCACAATCCAGGAGGCAATCCTAAGAATCCACAACTCAAGAACGGGCAATATAATTAAATTTCCCACTCAAGAATCATAACAGAGCCACAGAAGGTCATCTTACCTTCTATACCATAGTCTTCTTTACAATCAATCTAGCATAGCCGACAAAATAGAAGAACAATCAACCTTCCCTCATCATAGAAAAAAAATAATCCAATAGGTCTACAATTGCTTGGCCCAACGAATAAGAACTGAAAGGAATGAAATTCTAATAAGATAATACTTGTCTAAAAAGCTACCCAACGAGGATCAATAACATCAAGCAATGAAAAAAATAACAACAATGATATAAACATCAATATAATGAGTAGATGATAAAAAATAAAAATCAATACAAAGTACCACTCAAGGGCCATAATAAGGCTAATATGCCAAGGTAAATGGAACTTGAACCTAAATGCTACACCCATAGGGAGAAAATATCAATACAGATTTACTCCATCCATTACTAAAAGAAATTATTTGAGGGGGTAGTTATATAATCTTGAATTCAATAACCACGGACACAACAAACAATATAAGCTCATCAAGGAATAGAATTACCGGTAAGTACAAAAACTCCCAATACACACAAATGAAAAGGTAATTATAGGGAATAAAACCATACCTATTATGGTGAAATCAACAATCATATTCCTGATGGGTCTAAGGGAGAATAAATTTGAATGTGACCAAACTCGGACCGACAAACTAAATCTTAAACTGAGGTGCCAAGTGCACTATTTTAAACTGAAGGTGACACAACATCACGAGGATGATCTGAAGGAGATGAATGACTAGTAATCCCATACCGGTGACACTCTCTAGATGAGTGACCAATATATTTGCATTCATATAAAAATCCTGAAGCCCTAACCTTGCGTGAGACACAAATTGAGCCTAAATTGTTGGCCAACTAATGTTGAGAGTACTCTCCACTACCATGGTCATCCTTCGTGCAATCATTGCCTACCTCAAAAACTCTAGGTTGATGGGGAATACATAGTAACTCTGTCTGATAAACTAACTCGTATCTAGGGAACTCTCAAAACTAATGTCCTATCTCTCCACAACTACAAGAATCTCCTGGAATACTCTAAGATATTGTCCCTCGTAATCTAAAATGGTTTCCACATCTTGAAGACCTATACCAAAAACTATACAAGGTTTTAATGGGAACTTTGCCTGTTATGATCACCATGACTAATCTGAGAGACACCCATAGTCTGAAAGCTACTTGCATAGAACTGATACGATGCAAGTTAAGCTAATCTCTATAGAAATTATCCTCACTTATGGATGAAATATCAATTGCACTATACTTCTAGGATGGTCTCTTACCACCACCTTCATAAGTCTTAATACATGCTCTCTCTATAGCCCTCAAATGATAAAAAACCATAGAGAAGGAAGACCTAACTACTATTAAGTGCTCCGATGCAAAGAAAAGTGGCATTTCTAATCATCTAACAAATCCATGAACCATGTTCAGCTTAGAAGAATATAGCATAGGAATATGCTTGGGCTACTCAAGAAACCTAATCTCGTTCTCAAAGACTGATAAAGAGCCCAAATGAACACCAATAGACCCAACTTCGGTATGAGAACTACTTGATGAATTGAATATCATCCCTATTGTGAGGTATCCACAAATTGACTCAAGATCCCTAATGATGAACCTCAAAGGGATAAAGTAGTCATGAGCTCTACTGGAGCCTGATCTGGCCTTAAATCCTTTGGTAGACACCGAATATCTTCGAATCCATCTCTGACTCTCTAGTCCGATGCAATGTAGAAGCTTTGAAAACACATATTGAAGTCTCGTCAGTATCTATCGTCAATCTCGCATTGTTTATTTGGGACAAAATATAGTCAAAGAATATGCTTGAGGCTCAGAGCAATATGGACACATGACTCAAAGTTAAGAAATGAATTTCATATAAATGCCTTGTAGCCTCCCGAAGATTTGCTACGGATGTCTCTATATCGATCTGCAGGATTCTAGTAAGCACTTAGCTCTTGTAGAAATACACCAACGAACCTAGTCTCTGATACCAATTTGTCACAGCTCAATTTCTCAGGTTGTGATGGTGCCTACTATAATGTACCAGTAGCCAAGCCAATCCAATAGTCCAGAACTTAGTAATGGACCACTAAAAGAATGAAGGGAAGAATGCACGATAGATATAATAAAAGACTAATGTACATAAGATACTCCCTAAACTTTTTGGAATCAGTACCAGAGCTTTTAATATAAGAAGGGTAGAAATAAGTTATTAAATGGATGTACAGATATACCCATCTCTGAATACAACATAGAGAATGGTTTAGTACATAAAAGAGAGTTAAATAATACTCCAAACATTAGGTACTCATTCTATGTCTCTGAACCATGGCTGTTTTACACGATGCATTAAACACCGATGATAACCAGTACTGTGATCTGTAGGCTATAGAAGTGTAGAATGATTACAAACACATAGTACTCAATAGGAAACTATCGATTGAGATCCAAACATAATGCAAATATATAAAATATATAAATATAAATAGAGTCTAAACCCAAATATCCAGCAAACATATAATAAAGCTAGTGACATAGTAAGGGCAAACTTTCCTACTTATATCCGAGAAGGTAACATAATAAGGCTAAGGAAGTATTAAGGATGAACTATCATATTCCACTCATACTCAGGAATCTCAACACTATACTAGATATCACATGCCAATATACGGATAAAGGGTAAAAAGGATATATAATTATATACAAGGCCAAGGAACGAATATATAATCTGAATAAATGAGGGAAGAAAGGGATATACATTAATACCATACATATATATAAATAGATATACATAAAGTATAAACAAGGTCAATTCAAGGTACAACTGATATTATTAGAGTAACATCTTAAGACCTCATAATCATAGCAAGAACTAGTGCTAGTATACTCAGGGTTTCTATTCCATATGTCTAATCATGAGTAAATCATGAATAATAATATAACCATAAGATTAAAGATCCAGAGTCATACATTAAATCTCAATACCGGATCATTAATAAAGCTTCCATAAACTAGCCATAACAATGATTATAACAACAATAATAACAAAAGCAACGACAACACGAGTAATTGGCTAGTCAAGACAAACAATACCTAATAGAGCCTTTCATGAACCCTAACACCCATAGGCTTAGAAGTTTAAATCAACATACAATACATTACAAGCCATACTCATCAACCATACCAATGTAACTCCCTATAAGGCTTATAGATACAGGTGCATACTAGAGATAAGCGATGCACATGCAAGAATAATGTCAAGACATTATCCATAATAACATAACCACTCTACATACTACAAGGTAACCCAGTGCATATACCACTTTCATCTCAACAACTTATAATAGAAGGACCTACGGTGGCAACCCTTCTCTGGCATAATAACTCACGAACAAAGAGGTCCCTAGGGGGTTCGTCCGTACCCATATAAACCAACCTGGTCTCGATTAAGGATTTTCTATCATCATTAACACCATTAACAATATCAACATCATCAACAAAATCAATATCGTAAATATCATCAATATCATGAGCATTGTCAGTATTGTCAATCATCATCAACATTATTATCCTTCTTCATCCAGTACCAGAGAGATATGTATATAATATATAATGAATGTACAAACTTGAGTTATGAATAAAAAGAGTGTAAAACCCATAAATCATTGACCGGGGTAAAATATTGGACTAAATCATCATAAAGGTGTAGAAAGGGTCAAAATCACTCACGATCATAGTAAATAAAAATATCAAATCATAGACTGAAAACTGCCTTGGTCAAATCTTCAAAACATTATTTTTCAGTCTCATTTCACATAAGTCACCCATTAAGATGGTATGATTCCCATTATGAATACATCTATTTTTAAGGTGAAAAGTGGGCTTTAATCCATTTTTAGGAAAAATAGTAGTAAAATCATATTTTAGTTGGAATCATACTATTTACCATATTTAGTGATCATGAATGTACCAAATCTATGCATGCCATCACTAGTATTTAAATAATGAAATTATAAACATTACCACGTCTACAAACTATAGCCACACCCTTTACATGGTATAACCATTTCCCAAAATCTAACTAATATCATACTCACGGCCTTAGGCCTAATAATGTGTACGGAATAATCACAATCATCATAAGCACGACCTTAGGCCCACATACATATCTGTAACATATATCAATAACCATATCGATAATCCATCTCATATCAGTAAATCATTTCATAACTATAGGCCATAATCAAATATATGAGGCATGTCACATCTATAGGCCACATTATCTCTATAAGGAATATCATATCTATTGGCCATATTATATCTATAGGCCATATCATATGTATAGGTCACATTATATCTATAAGGCCTATCACATCTATAAATCACATTATTCATATCTAAAAGCCATATCATATTTATAAGGAATCACATATCAATAGGCCGTATATCATAACTGTGAGGCATATCATATCTATAAGGCATATCATATCTATAGGCCATACATCATAAATATATCTATTCTTGTATTATTAAGCATGTCGATAGGCCATATTATAAATCAAATTCGAAAGCCATATCATAGCTACAAGCTATTAATTATAATCCCAAAATACCATCATCATTCACCAATTCATAAAGTAATCTTATACTAAAGGTTCAATAGTCTCTACTAAGTCTAACATGTGTCAATAACTCCACAAGGTCTAATAGAATTCTTGGCCTAAGGTGGGCTGGAGGAACCCACTTCTAATCCTCGAATTCGATATTTAGTAAATTTCTACCTTGGACTAGGCTAAGGTGTCTATATTGACTCCTAGATAGTACATAGGCCATATTTAGCCATAAGATAGGAATTACACCTAGAACATGAGCAATTAAGTCAACTCCACCTTAATTATAGTCAAGGTCGCTAAATGGTCCATATAAGGATAATTATACTAATCATGTTTCAAATTCTTAAGCTACCATGCAAATCTAGCATAATACCATAATAATTCTATGAATTTGCTGAATGTTTGAAGAAAGCAATAGGATTTGAAAAGTTTGATAAGCATTTTACCCTGCGGTTCAAATTTCTCATCAAATCCCCAAACCTTAATAATTAAGATTAAGTCATGGTGTTCTACTCATAATCAATCTTAACATCCATATTCACATGCAATATATAAAACACATCATATTGTAAAGAAGGGTAGATAGAAGCCTACCTCAATGCCAAACTGCATATCCCTGAATCATTCAACAAACATAAGTCTTTACTCAATGATCCCAAAATGCCGCTATGCTATCAAAATCATAATCTACGCGTCATTAGGAGTCAAATAAGACTCATGTTTCCATATAAGTGGTTGATGATAGGCATATTTACACGCCTAAAGTACTATAATTTACCCATATTTTAGCTAAGTTTTGAGGACAAAATTTATAATTCATGCACTTTTAGTCCTTTTTCCTGTAAGTGAGCTAACAAACGTGATTAGCAAGTTTTCAGGTATAAATGATGAAGATTTCAGCATTTTATGGATAACTTGATGCCCAAGGAAGCTTCACGAAAGAAGGAAAAGAGAGCTTGGACGCCTAGGGACTAAAAGTGACGCATGGAAAACCTGTCCCGGGCAAAAACAACAATTCTAAAGACTTTGGGGATCAGCAGTAACTTATTAGGATTAGGATAAGTACGCAGTATCCTAGTAGGATAAGGATAAGTACACAGTAGCCTAGTAGGAATAGGATATGGGTGTTATAAATACCCTATTGTGCTGAACTTTTTATTCATTCACTCATTAATTCATTCAACCCTTACAATTCAACTCATTCATCCTATTTTCTATTCAATTCTATTTTCTTCGACATTTAGTACTATTCACGTTACTTTCTGACAGAGAAACCACGGCCCTTGTGACCAACGTGAGATCATGATGATGTTTATTGTGATCTCTGTTTCAATCATGAGTAGCTAAACTTCTCTATTGGGGTTATGGAAGCCTTATGAGATACTATCTATTGCTATGAGTTTGTGAATTCGTGACACGTATGCTGCTTATATCATTATTCTCTTCATCTTAATGCAAATTCTTGTGGTTACAAACACATAGAATACGCCAGTATAACATTAACTTGTTCAAAAGAAAAGTTATATGTATGGAAAAGAGATAATGTCAAGGTAATAGGGCACCAACCCCTGTTAAAAAGTTAGTGCCGTAACTGGATTAAACTCTTGGAGAATTTGTACCGTTAGACACGCTTTAAGCTCGAAAGAGTTAAAGTGAAATAATCCTTGATGGTCGAAAGACGCCTGGATTTACCATAGAATACAATTCTCTATAAGCACATGCATGTCTGAATTCCGCATAACTCATAGCCAATAGAGATGTATAACTCATAAGGTGGACATAACCCCAACTCTCAATTCTCATTGGTTAAACATCTTACTAAACATTCTTTCCTTTTTACTTTGCTATTTTCCATTTTTACTCTACTATTTTGTTATATTATTGCACGCTACAAAATCCCCCCTTTTACGAGACTTGCACCAAAAGTCTAATAATCTTTGCTTACTTAGTGACCGGCTATTCTCTGTGGGATCGATACCCAACCCAGTTGGGTTATATATTTGACAACGACCGCTTACACTCTTACGAGAGCTGTAGTTTGAGCGTTATCAAATTCTGGCGCCGTTGCCGGGGAATATAGTTGTCAACTAAGTTTGTGATAGTTACTAGACCCTTTGGTCAAAAGTTCTCAGATTTTACTTTTAGCTGTTGTTTTTTTCTATTCAGGTTCTATTGGCAGGATGGATGCACAATGTGACATTGACAGAAGGGCGGCTCAACAGGAGCAGTCTAGACTAGCTGCTTTGGCCGCCGCTCAAGTGCATCAACAGAATATTGATAACCCTGGACGAGCAACAAATCCTGACGATGAGGACCTATGTGATGATGAGTTACTAAACCCTAGGCGTGATGCTGAGGTGGCGACACCTGCTAATAGAAGAGATCATCAAGTCATATTCAGACCTGAACGCCGATCTATACGGATTCCGTTTGATGATGATGATGATGATCTGGACGGAGCTGGTGCCACAGGAGCTATTATTCTTCCGCCATTGGCACCCGGAGCCAAGTTCAATATCACTAGCACCATGATTTAGATTTTGCAACTCAAGGGATTATTTGGTGGACTAGCAGGCGATGATCCGAATATGCATCTGATCAACTTTATTTCTATATGCAAGTCATTCAACAATCCTGGCGTTGGATAGAATGCAATTCGACTACGCTTATTTCCATTGTCTCTATCTGGGGAGGCAACTCTATGGTTGAATGGGCTGACTCCTGATTCTATTAAGAATTGGAGGCAATTGAAAAACGCTTTCCTAGAAAGATTCTTTCCGCCATCCAAGAGAGCACAGTTGAGAGATGAAATCAGCAATTTTTGACAGCTTCCAACCGAAGCTCTCCACGAAATATGGGAGAGATTCAAGAAGAAGCTTATGAGATGCCCAAACCATCATATGACCAATGTCCACTTGATGGAGATATTATACAGAGCTTTGAATTCGGTGACTAAACCAGTGGTTGATAACGCAGCAGGTGGGTCATTCATGGACCTCACTTTTATTCAGGCAAGTGATATGCTAGATCGTATGACAAAGCAAAGTAGAGCTTGGCATACCAGAGATTCTGAGGTAGCAAGCTCTACTGTATCTATTGGCATGATAGCAGAACAAAGGCGAAGAGAGGAAGAACGCGATCAAGATATGGCGCACATGAAAACACAAATGGATCTTCTTACAAAGCATCTATTATCAGGGAAGATCGAAAAAGTCAAAATTGTTACGTCAAAAGGAAGAGAGGAATTTAATTCCGAGGAAGAAGCTAACTACTTGAACAATCAGGGTGGTTTCCGAGGCAATGCCCAAGGAAACCAAGGTCGGAACTATTATGATAATTCAGGATATAAGGACCGTGATTAAGGTAGTTGGAAGAACAAAACTGACAGGAGTGGGTTGTATGTCCCTTCAGGAAGACGTGACGCCGCTGCATCTGGGTCCGAAAATATGCCCATGGAAGATATGATGGCTAAGCTGTTGAAAGGAGTAGAGGCAACCAGCAGGGGAGTAACGGAGGTAATCAATGATTTGTCCTCAATGAAGCAATTAGTTAACTCGCATTCCACTTCAATAAAATAGCTAGAGCAACAATTGAGTCAATTATCTGCGGCATTCAACCAAAGAAAGGCTGGAATGCTACCCAGCAACACTGTGCAAAATCCAAGGAATGATGGAACATACATGGCTATTACTACCAGAAGTGGTAAGGTGTTAGACAATCCGTCTAAAGGTAAGCAGGTGGTTGATGATATAGCGGATAATGTTATTGATGCAGAATGTGAAGAGGCCAAAGAAACTGGAGAGTGTGTTCATGAAGTCACCCCTAGACGTCTGCAGCCTGAAAAGATTGATAGTTGGAAGAAAGATAAAAAGAAAGTGGTGGAGAAAACTATTCCCCTTCCACCACCACCTTTTCCTCAGAGACTAAAGAAAAAGGCTGACGACACTCCTGAAAAGGTTGATAATCAAAAGCAAGATAAAAAGAAAGTGGCGGAGAAAACAATTCCCCTTCCACCACCACCTTTTCCGCAGAGGCTGAAGAAGAGGAATGATGACACCAGGTTCATCAAATTCATGATGATGTTGAAGCAGCTGACCATTAATGTTCGTTTGGTGGAAGCGCTAGAGCAAATGCCCGGATACGCTAAATTCATGAAGGACCTTTTGACAAAGAAGCGGGTAGTTAGTTATGACTTGGCAGATGAGGTTCATCATTGCAGTGCGATTGCCACGAGATCGTTAGTTCAAAAGAAGGCAGACCCTGGTGCTTTCACTATTCCTTGCACAATTGGATCGTTGGATTTTGCTACGGCATTATGCGATTTGGGAGCTAGCATCAATTTGATGCCACTATCAATTTATAGAAAGTTGGGGTTGGGCAACCCTACACCAACCAATATGTAGCTCGTGATGGCAGATAGGTCGGTAAAATGACCTATTGGTATCCTAAATGATGTGTTGGTGAAGGTTTTCACCTTCATCTTTCCTGCAGACTTTGTGATTTTGGATTGTGAGGTGGATTCTGAAGTTCCCATAATCTTGGGACGTCCTTTCCTTGCAACAGGAAGTGTGCTTATTAACATGAGAGCTAATGAGCTTTTATTTCAGTTGAATGACGAAGTGGTCCGCTTTGATATATGCAAAGAAATGAAGCAACCCAGCGATATGAATGTGTTCTCTATAGATGATGTTTATCATAAGGACAAGAAAGAATTATTTGTAGAGAAACAGCTTACTGTTGAGCCACTATCTGATGTACTGTTGAATGTTGAGCATAAGGATATTGAAGATTATGAAGAAACTATGTATGTTCTAACAGAAATAGGGTCCTATTCTCATACTCCTAAGAAGCTGGACCTTGATCTTAAGAATCAATCTTCACCAACAGCAATGACTTCCATTGAAGAGCCACCAGTGCTAGAATCGAAAGAGCTCCCCAGGTATGCGTTCTTGGGAAGTGGAAATACACTTCCGGTGAGTGTTGCAGATGATTTAAGTGAACAACACGTAGAGGCTCTCATCTCTGCTCTAAAGAGGTACAAGAGAGCCATTGGTTGGTCTATTGATGATATAATTGGTATCCCACCTGGGATATGTATGCACAAGATGCATCTTAAAGAAGATTGCGTGCCCACAATGAAGCATCAACGTCGTCTGAATCCATTCAGAAAATGATGCACCAAATATCTCGGTGAAGTCTAAGTAATCGAGATAACTATGTCGTGCCGCGACAATAAATCAAGTGCTTGGTGGGAGGCAACCCATCATTTTTAATTATTTTTGTTGTTTTTGTTTTCTTAGGATTTTGTCGAGCCACGACCAAAACTAAGGCGCTTGATGGGAGGCAACCCATCGTTCTAATTGTTTTTGTTGTTTTTGAGTAAGTGTAGGTGCAAGAGGTATAAAGGAGGAGATTGGTTTCAAATTTCGGTTTGGAAGTATTGCATGTTGAAGGTGGTAAGTTAGGATTGAAGAAGCAAAAGGCTAAGGGTTGGGCATTGCCTATGAAAATATAGGCAATGAACAAGGAAAGGCCTATGTAAATCTAGGCCACGAACAAGGCAAGTCCTATACTATGGCCTAAGCTCTCGGAATCTAGTGTGCCATAGCATAGGCGCCGCCCATGCCTAAGAATGCCATAGCATAGGCGCCGCCTATGCCAATGCCATTTGTCTTTGAATCTCATATGCCATGGCATAGGCGCCGCCTATGCCCAACAATGCCATGGCATAGGCGCCGCCTATGCTCAACAATGCTTTGCAAAAGGCGCCGCCTATGCCAAGCATAGGCAATGCATTAGGCGCCACCTATGCTCACTTTTGGTCTCCAAATCCGATTCCAAATGGGTCAAAACCCGACCAAAGCTTGTCTTATAAATAGAACCTTAGTCTTAAAACAAAATTTCATTGCAACTTCAACCTAGGCGCCGCCTACCTCTCCAAATTCTCTCAAAAATTTTCCTTTTGCTCTTTTAACTTTTCAAGAACATCTTCCGAGGCCATCAACCAAGTAAGTACTTCTTTGTTCTTCTTTTATATTCCGTAAGTACTGCACTACTACGCCTATAATGAATTGTTAAATCTTGAAGTAGTATTGGTGATATGAATGTGGTTGATTTGTAGTTGATACAACTAAGTGAGTGAAAGAATATGTATGGATGCTCTTGACTTGTTTCCAACTTGTATTTGATTTTGATACACTGTCATACTTTTGCGAAATCGACATGGTTAAGATAATTGCATAATCTTGTAACTTGAAAGATTATATGTTGAAATGACTTGTTCATTGAGATGAAAATCATGGGTGACTACAAACATGCGATGTTGTGATTATTTCTATGCCATAAATTGATACGATATCTATGTAGTAGTTTTGTTCAAAAGATGCATTAGTCCAAACACGAAAGATTGCATAACGTTAAAGAGGACATGAAAGTATGACTGTGTTGAAC
This sequence comes from Capsicum pubescens, assembly GCA_030864215.1. NCBI lineage: Eukaryota > Viridiplantae > Streptophyta > Magnoliopsida > Solanales > Solanaceae > Capsicum > Capsicum pubescens. The sequence goes on along the minus strand of CM061540.1, from coordinate 224,245,157 downwards.
ATATTGTTGGAACATATCACCTAAATGTATGTCGATGAAGTCTGAGTAATCGACATCATTCACTTAATTAGTTTGTGTCAACAAATTAAGTGTGGGGTGGTGCCACTATTATCTGTTTGTCGATTGAATCTTCCGAGATAAAGCTAACATGACTTTATTGAGATCTCAGGTAGAATGGCACAAAAAGGACGACAAGGAAAAGAAAAAGCAACCACTTCACAAAAAGGCCAGAAAAGGGGACGAAAAGAGCAAGGTGAATCCTCCGTGCTGCAAATACCTCGACGCACTCTTGGAATCAAGTGGGGTACTTATCAGGAACTTCTGAGGATGACGACTCTGATGATGATTCCGACGCAGGGGGTATGACCCCAGACATAGAGGAGGAGTCCGACTAACCAGGTTCTTCTTATTTATTTTCCACTGAGTGCAGTGTGTCCTGTCTAAGTGTGAGGTGCTGGTATTTGTATGCTTTACTTGTTTATCTGCATTTGCATCTATCTATGTTTGTTTGTTTTGTTTATTAGTAGTTAAATTTTTTTAAATTTTCTTTTTAACTTTGCATGAAATTGTTCTGATAGGCGGCATGGTATTATGACAAGAGTTTGTGCTAAAATCATTACTGTTGAGACGTTTAGGCTCTAAGTGTGACTCACTGTGTGATAAGAGTGTGGTTTAATTCCTTCATCTGTTGGGTCAAGAGTCTATACTACTCCCAATAAAGTTGACCATGTGCCTTGTGTGTGTGAGGATATAGTATATTCTGTGTTGTGACTGATGCTATAACTTGCCTAGTGTGTGTGTAAAGCGAAATAAAGAGTGTGAGTTTAGGAGATGATTTAGGCATTTCTTTGGCAACCGATACTTGTTTACCTTTTGTTTACCTACCCATGAACATTATCCTAGTCAACCCTTTTGAGCCGTTAAGCCATTTTCTTTGACAGCCTCATATGTAAGCCTAATCCATTTTTTTCAAGACCATAATTTTATCCAAATTCCTAAGTGATTTAAATTGTGAAGTCATGTGACAAAATAAGAGAAAATTGGTGAGAGTGATGCCTTAGAGTGTATTGGTACTTGAATTTGTTATGAAAAAGAGTGGCTATCATAGAGGTGTGTTATAAAAAAAAGGAAAGAAAAAGAAATAGAAAAACAAAATGATAAATTGTGTTTATGATTAAATAAAAAGATAGTTATGCTTGAATGGCAAAATAGGTAAAAAGGGGTGATAGATGAAAGAAAGGTAGCAGGGTTGATTAAAAGAGAGTTTTAATGGCATAATGTGATGTATTAAGGCGCATAGGAACATAGTCACTATTTCTGGCCAAAATAGTCCTACCCGTCCCTTAGCCTACATTACAACCTGTAAAAGACCTATTTGATCCTAAGATTAACATTCTGATATTAGTAGAGCATTACACTAAGGGAAATCCTATGGTCATCAGTTGCAACATATGAATTCTTTGTGAGAGTGAGAGCAAGGATAATCTTATACCCATGTTCTGAAAAATGCAATATTTGAGAGTGATTATGGGTAATATCTTATGTGAGACACACATGGTTGATGAGTTTTGGGTAGTCTTGTATGATTCTTTGTGGCTTAACTTGTGGATATGAATTAACCATCATCACGAGTCTATATTAGAGGTTGAATTGTTTCTAGAAGTGATTAGAAAACTACTTTTTGTTAATGATTGTCGTGCCTGTCTTGACGAATATTTTGTGTTGTTGCTGTGAAACCCTAAGTAGATGTTTAGATGGACATGATATTTTGTTCGAGGACGAACAAAGCTTTAAGTGTGGGGTGTTGATGATAGGCGTATTTACATGCCTAAAGTACTATAATTTACCCATATTTTAGCTAAGTTTTGAGGACAAATTATATAATTCATGCACTTTTAGTCCTTTTTCTTGTAAGTGAGCTAACAAACATGATTAGCAAGTTTTCAGGTATACATGATGAAGATTTCAGCATTTTATGGATAACTTGACGCCCAAGGAAGATTCACGAAAGAAGGAAAGGAGAGCTTGGATGCCTAGGGACTAAAAGTGACGCATGGAAAACCTGTCCCGGGCAAAAACAACAATTCTAAAGACTTTGGGGATCAGCAGTAACTTATTAGGATTAGGATAAGTACGCAGTATCCTAGTAGGATTAGGATAAGTACATAGTAGCCTAGTAGGAATAGGATATGGGTGTTATAAATACTCTATTGTGTTGAACTTTTTATTCATTCACTCATTAATTCATTCAACCCTTACAATTCAACTCATTCATCCTATTTTCTATTCAATTCTATTTTCTTCAACATTTAGTACTATTCACGTTACTTTCTGACAGAGAAAGCACGACCCTTGTGACCAACGTGAGATCATGATGATGTTTATTGTGATCTCCGTTGCAATCATGAGTAGCTAAACTTCTCTGTTGGGGTTATGAAAGCCTTATGAGATACTATCTATTGCTATGAGTTTGTGAATTCGTGACACGTATGCTGCTTATATCATTATTCTCTTCATCTTAATGCAAATTCTTGTGGTTGCAAACGCATAGAATACACCAATATAGCATTAAACTGTTCGAAAGAAAAGTTATATGGCTGGAAAAGAGATAATGTCAAGGTAATAGGGCACCAACCCCTGTTAAAAAGTTAGTGCCGTAACTGGATTAACCTCTTGGAGAATTTGTACCGTTAGACACGCTTTAAGCTCGAAAGAGTTAAAGTGAAATAATCCTTGATGGTCGAAAGACGCCTGGATTTACCATAGAATACAATTCTCTATAAGCACATGCATGTCTGAATTCCGCATAACTCATAGCCAATAGAGATGTATAACTCATAAGGTGGACATAACCCCAACTCTCAATTCTCATTGGTTAAACATCTTACTGAACATTCTTTCCTTTTATTTTGCTATTTTCCATTTTTACTCTACTATTTTGTTGCATTATTGCACGCTACAAAATCCCCCCTTTTACGAGACTTGCACGAAAAGTCTAATAATCTTTGCTTACTTAGTGACCGGCTATTCTCTGTGGGATCGATACCCAACCCAGTTGGGTTATATATTTGACAACGACCGCTTACACACTTACGAGAGCTGTAGTTTGAGCGTTATCAATGGTCGAGTCAAATTTTTGGTCAAGAATGGGGCTACGGGGCCCGTAAATGAGATAAAAAATTAAACCCATCATGGGATCCATCAAAGGACAAGGAAGTTGTATTAAAAAATTGAGTACAAATGGAGCATAAATTGAGTCTCAAATCATTCTTTAAAGTTTAAGGATTTGATGTCCTAACTTTAATGAATTTATCAAGAAATTAAAAGAATCTTACCATTAATTTGAAGGGAAATCACGGAATAATCGATAACCAAGTTCCCCAAATCATCTACAAACTTTAATCACAAGCACCCTAAACTTGTAGAGTTTAGTTCTCTAAAATGGATGAGAAAATGGCAAAATAGGATGAAAAAGGGATATTTATTCTCATCCCAGGCACTCGGATGTCGAGATCGCGATGAGAGTGTTGCTACTGCAACATCTAGAGACTGCCCAAGGGAATCGTGATTGCGGTTCTGTCAAACAGAAAGTAAATTGCATTCAACGATCATTATTTACCCTTTCTAATCATGATTCTACATAAAACTCGATTGGCGATCATGATTTGTCCATCCCGATCACGCTCACACCAAGCCTAATGCACTGGATTTTCTTCTACGTCCGAAATAGACTTTGATTGAGTGTTCAACATTCATTTAGAACCCCATATGCGCAAACAAAATATGCTACCATACAAAATTCAACATTTCAAACTCAGTGGAACCATCAAAACATTCATCAAAGGTCTTTTCGACTAAATGAGGGGCCTACACCTATAGTTCCATTTTTCACATAATCTGTCTAATAGCCAAAAATTAATCTAGAAGCCTCGAGACCTGAACCAAGGGTCCCCCTGGCCTAAAATCAATGTTTCGAAGCTAATGGAATCGTCAAAATTCTCATCCGAAGTCATCTACTAGGAGTTTTGGTTTGATACGAAATCCTAAATAGTTAAAGTACCAAAATAGAGAAAAGAGCCTAAAATCCAAATGAACTATACGATTATTAAACTGGTAGTTTTGGCAAGTCATAAATGACCTGTAGACGCTATAGGAAAGGCTCAAAATAACAGAAATGCATGAAAAATAAGAAAATGTCCTAGAGGATCATTATACATATGAACACTTATCAACCAAAATACAAATGAACAGAATAAGATCGAGTAGCAAGGCAAGGTATTGGTTTAGCCAATCTATAGATGAAATTTTAACAGAGAAAAAATCTAAAAATTATGGCTACACCCAAGATCTACAACTCTAAACTAAATTCTCAACACTAAGGTTGAACTGCCCGATCACAACCATCCAACACTACCTTGTAGACACACAAGAATCCACAATCCAAACTTATCAAAACCATCAGGCCTGCATTATAATGTGTCAAATCAAAAATTAAACTAATGAGTCTAGTCTAAGGACAAATACCCAATCGATATTTGTATCAAAATCAAACATACCCTTGCTGGATAATGTCAGAACCAAAATAGAAATATAGTAGAAGAACAAACTCATAATAGATGATAAATCACAAACTGAAAACACAAGCAATTAACATCATATCTGCTGCAGGACATGAACCACCAACACATATATAAGACTCACCAAGGTTGCAAGATATACTAAAGATAACCAAAACTCTAACAACTTTGATAAATGCAACTTACCTGGAAACTAATCAGTTCAATATTCCATCTAGACAATGAATACAAAAATTACCAACTAAAGAAGTGGACACAAGAAAGATCACCATCTCTAACTCTCCAAACCCAACTAAGACAGAACCACATAATGGAGAGAACAGAGTATCCAACTCCACACCAATACAAAGAACAAATCATCACCAGGAGACAAATCCAAAAAACCTGAAAGAAAAATCCAAAACCTCTCAACATTAACATCAAAACCACTATTTGGTAATGAACTATTACAATCAAAAGGGCATAGCCCAAACTAGTTAACCACAGAAATGGGCTACACAACCCAATTTCCAACTCTAAAACCACAACTAAATCAGGGAAATCCAAGTTACCTTCAATAACATAATACACTCCAAACCTAATCTAGTATAAATAACAAAAGAGGAAAAATTGCCAAACACATCTCACTACAAGAGAGAAATCATCCAACCAAGCTAGCATCGAAGCTAACGAATAAAAATTGTGAGGAAGGGAAATTCTAACTAGATACTGCTAGTATAATCGTCTGCCAAGTGAGGATCGATAAACATACAAAAATGACAATAATAATAAAAACAATATAAAGAGTACATGGCACCAAAATTAAATCAATATCAAGTATCATTATAGGGAAATAAGAAAGACAATATGCCACATCAAATGAGACTCAAACCTAAATAGTATGACCCCAAGAAAACATCACACTGATCCACTCTATCCACTACTAAAAGAAATCATCTATGGGAATAGTCATATAATCATGAACTCTATATGAAGGTACACAATAATCAATATACACCTACCAAGGAAACAATCATCGATGGGTACAAGAACTTCAATATACTCAAATGAAAAGGTAAAGTCAAGAAATAAAAAGGCACATCTATAATGGTGAAACTCGAAGTCACATAATTGATGTGCTTATGGGAGTATGAATCTGAGTGGGACCAAACTCAAACTAACTATCTGAATCACCAACTATGGCACTAAGTGCACTACCCTTGATCAAAGTTGCCACAACACTCTAAATAAGTTGAATGACTAATAATCCCAGGTTAGAAAACTCACTACACCAATGACAGATCCCTCTAGTGTCATAGTAAACCACTAAAGCTAACCTAGCGAGAAACAAGAATTAACCCTAACTAGTTAACCAACCAACGCCGAGGGCACTCCCTACTGAAATGAATATCCTTACCATAATCATAACACACCTTAGGTACTCTACACTAGTGGGGAATATATTCTAACTTTGTTTGAATAACCAACTCAAATATAGGGCACTCTCTAGACTAATGACCAATCTCTCCACAACCACAGTAAGCTCCCAAAAAGCTTTGAGGTGTTTCCCCTCCTAATTAGAAATGGCCTCCATGTCCTAAAGACCAATACAAAAAATCTACAAGGTCCAATGAGAACTTTGCTGGCTGTGAGTAGCATTACTAATATGAGATCCACCCATAGTGTGAAACACTTTCTATATTAAAATGATAGGCTATAAGTAAAGTTGAACTCTGTAGGGAAGATCCTTACTCTCAGATGGAATACTAATAGTACTGATGATATAGCTTCTTACCACCACCTTTATAAGTTACAATACATACTCTCTCTGTGGCCCTGGTACGATCAACAACTTGAGATAAGGATGACCCACCTACTATCAAGTGCTCTGATGCCAAATAGAGTAGAAATACTAATCCTCTAATAAATCCATGCACCATGCCAAGCTTCGAAGGATATAGGATAGGAATATGCCTACACCACTCAAAAACACAATTTTGTACTCTAAAACTATCAAAAAAGCCTGTTGAACACCATTAAATCGAACTCATGCTTGAGAACTACTTAAAGAATCAAACCTTATCTTTTGCTGAGAGGTATCCACAAAAACACTTGGGATCCTCAATGCTAAATCTCAGAAGGCTAAAGCAGTCACAAACCCTACTGGAGCCTAGGTTGTCCCTAAATACTCTAAATGTTGGTGAAGATCTTTGACATCCATCCCTCACTCCCTATTCTGATACTTCACTGAAGCTCTAGAAAAATGTATCGAAGTCCGATCTGCATATATCAACAACCTTGTATCATATATCTGGGTTAGAATAGAGTCAAGGAACATACTTAAGGGTCATAAAAATATGGACACATGACAATGAGTCAAGAAAAACATTTCTTATTAATGCTCAGCAGATTGCTAAAGATAGGCTACAGACGTCTCTACACCGACACAACTTCATTAGACAACAAGCTCTTGTACCAACACATCTGTAAATCTAGGCTCTGATACTAGTTTTTCATGACTTGATTTTTTAGGTCAAGATGGAAACTACTACAACCCACCAGTAGATAAGACAACTTATAGTTCGTAACTACTAGTAATGGACTATCAAGAGAAATGGAGGAAAAATGTCGAATAAGTATAGTAAAAAGGCTAAAATACATAATATAGTAATTACAACATGCAGTACTAAATGAATATACCGATATGACAATGCTTAAGCACGCATGCAAGTTTATGAGGTCTCATCAAGTAATATAGTGGCTTTAAATAGAGCAGAATATCGATCTCTCAGAGAATTGTGATGAAAACTTATCTAATTTAAGTTCACCTATTAAGATAAAGTAACCAAGGGAGTTTTGGAGTTATAATCTAAAAGTAAAGTAACTAATGTAGAAAAGTAATGACTTTGGACAACCAATGGATAGAGACCTAGGGTTAAGTCTTACAAATAATCATACTATGTCGTTGAACTTCATTAGTTAGACTACTTATCATGGTTGATGAATTTTTAGGTTTTATCACATGATCATGGTATCCCGACATCTAATCATCTACCTAACATGGATATTACAACTACATCACTGAGAGGGGATGTAATAATCTAATTAGTTGCATGAAGCTATCATATTTCATGTGAACCAAACAACGCTTCTAGGTATATCCCTATCCTTATTACTAATTCAAATTTCTTATTTTAAGAAAGAATAAGAACCTTGTTCTATCTATCCCCACGTTCTATCTTCTTATTCCCCCTTCTGGGCATACAAAGTTTACAATGGATGTATCCTAATGGTAGATAATTCTTAACATAGTTTTAAAAATGATAATTAAAAACAAAATATGATAACCAATCCGAACAAACTCAATGCAAAGAGAAAGTAAACATGTTCTTGGCCATAACCCCGAAAAAGGGGCATTTAGTTGCTAATGGATATAATCGTAATCGCAATAAAGGAAAACATATTATAATGCATAAATCAAGAAAACACATATTTAAAGTGTGTAGAATACCCACTCCATGTTCTAAAGACGTACCAAAGATGATAAACAAAGTGTACAACAGGTGTATTTATAGTTGGGCAAGCTTAAACCGTGTAGGATTTGGAGGGGGCGCCGCGGTCTATATTGCACCGCACTAATGGGAGCATCACGGGCTATATTTCACTGTTCAAATGGAGGTTGTGCAAGGTCTAGTTCACTGCAATGGCTAGGACGCTGTAGGCATATCACCTTCACTCACTGGAAGTTGTTTCCTCAATCTTGTCTAAGTGTTCTCATCCATCCTTGCCTTGTGGTCTTATTTTTCCTTTAATTCCAGTTTTTTAAACATCAAAATATCATATACATAAACTCCTCAAACATGCTACAACATTTAAAACCACGGATTAGATCCCAAAACAACATAACATTCACAACGACGAGTAAGAAAATTGAGCTAAGCCTAGTCTTTCTCACTTGATATTTAACTAATTCTTTTGGCTTTTGACTTGACTTAGTTACAAACAAGTTGTTCCACTCATAAATATAGAGTGATACAATCCAGAACCCATTTGACAAATTAGAATCCAACACAATAGACTAGACAATACCTAGTTCAAGCTAGTAAAACTAGTTTTCTCGCCCAGACTCTAATCGATCGATTTAAGTCCAAATTTTTTTAAAACACTTCTAAAAATTATAACCACATCATTGAATACTTAGATGCCTATTTATATCTTTATTAAAACATAAATCACATGAATTATCCTCAAAATAAGGCTAAATAGGATAGGATAACCATACTGAAGTGTATAAATACACCCATCATCACCCCCACACACGTAAAGTCTTGTTCGTCCTAGAACAACTCTTTACTCTAAGCATCATAAGTCTAGAAGATTCTACACTTTTACTACATGAAATACACTCAATCTAGTGCTACAACGACTACAAAAAATGCAGGTTTCTATACTAAACATGTTATGTACACAACTAAAATTTCAAGAAAACTTCTCCAAAACATCCTAGCCCCAAGAATTGAATCACCTTGTTGGCACACTCATACATATTGTTCAATCAAGGAGATCTCACAAATCACCCATATTATTCAAACATGTTCCCTCACAATAAAAGATTTACCCATAATCACTTATGTAAATGCAATTTATAACACAATGGGTACAAGAATAAAGTTACTCTTACTCTCACAAGGAATTCACAAGTTACACACCATGAAAAATAGGCTTTCCCTTAGTGTAGTGCTCTACTAATATTAGAATGTTAAGCTTAGGATCAAATAGGTCTTTAATGGTTGTAATGTAGGCTAAGGGGCGGGTAGGAACTATTTTAGCTTAATAGTGACTATATTCCCTAAGCACTTTAATACATCACCTTTGACAATTGAGACCATTCTCTAAAAACCCATGTGCATCACTTTCATCTACCACATCTTCTGTTTTGCCCCATTTCATTAAGCTTATTTACATACACTATGGTGGGAATGTGATTTGTACATATCATTCAATTTTACCCTTTTTTCACTTAATTTATGTTATGCACCCTATGATAGCTACCCTTAATTTAAGAAATTACCTTTGTTAAGTTGCACAATAGCCAAGAAAGACCAGGGCCAAAATAGGTTCATTGTAACACAACAGGGCTACAATTAGGAATTTCATTAACACAAATTTTCATTCTCACTCCAAACCACAACATATCAATTTTTACTCACCAATAACTATAACTTAGGGGCTTCATATTCATTTTTTCTCCTCTTAATTTCACACTCCTTAATTAATTTAACACTAAAGTGCTTAGGAGCTTTGGATAAAATTAAGGTCCATCAAATAAGGGATCTAGGGTACATATGAGGCTGCCAAAGAAAAAGCTAAAGGCTCAATAGGGCTTACTAGGATTATGAACAAAGGTAGGTCAAACAGAATGTATAAAACAAGGCTATCAAAGAAATACCTATATCATATCCTAAACGCACACTCTTTATTTTGCTTTACACATATACCAGGAAAGTTCTAGACATCACATGCAAAGAAGAATATACAATAACCTTACATCACATATGGCACATGGTTAACTCAAGTAGGATCATCATAGACTCTTGACCAAACAATAACATGAATACACATTAAGCTAATAAGTACAAGAGTAATAATCATGAGCCTAGGATTCTAAAAGGTAGTAATTAATACAATCAACATGCTTTTACAACTAAAACACTTGCATTATGCAGTCAACTATAGCACCAACAAGAATATCTTATTTTTTCCTAACATAATTTTTTTTAAATTAACCCAAAATTACCTTAAAAACTAGGAATTTCCCCACTCCACACTTAAAAATCTACGTAGTCCCTAAAGTATACTTTAAAAGTAGAGATAGAAATAATACTTAAGTCCTCTAATCAATTCTTGTAGCATCTTCTTACATCAAGAGGGTTCGGGGACCCCACACTTAGTCTTGGCCATGCTACTTAGCTCAGTTTTTTTGGTACTCGAACTTCCCATTACCCTGTGACCCAATAAAACAAAAACTACATAAAGTAAAAACTAAAAAAGTAAAAATAAAACATACCTACTTAACCTAGGTTGCATCCTAAGCAACGCCTGCGTAACCCAACTGAACTAAAACGAATTCCTTCATCCTTTTACTCACACTTGAAGGCCATCTTCTTATTCGTTTCTGACTCTTAAGTATGAAGTCTCAAGGTCAATAACTTGTTCAACTATAGCCTTTTCAGGATCATCAATCTTAATCATGTCGGGCTTAGGTAGGTTTTTCTTAGGCTGTCCAATGAGGGTGTTCTAAGAGGTATTTTGTGGAACCATCTCCACCATCTCTAACTTATACCCTTAAATTATAGTAATCATGCACAAGTCTTTGTAATGGGATAGTGTGTTAAGTGGTTTGTACACTTTGAAAACTGCCACATTATTCTCTAACCTCATTGTGAGCGTACCCTCTCTCACATCAATCAAAGCTTCTCCCATCGCTAAGAATGGACGTCCTAAGATGACCGACACCTATTTATCTACCTGAAAATCTAAAATAGTAAAGTTAGCGGGAATAATAAACTTACCAACCTTTATCTAAACATCCTCTATTACATTTTCAGGATGGTCTATGGTCCCATTTGCCAACTGCAGTAGCACAGAACTCAGTCTAGGTTTTTCCAAACCCAATGTATTGAACAAAGATAGGGGAATCAAGTTGATACTTTCCCCTAAATCACTAAGTGCCTGAACTATCTTGTTGTTGCCAATATGAATAGAGAGAGTGAACTTCCTAGGGTCCTTAAGATTTTTGGGCATCTCTTAAGTCACCACAAAGCTACACTCCTCAGTGAGTGCTACCTACTCTATATCCTGCAACTTAACTTTGTTAGTAACCACATCCCTTAAGTACTTAGCATACTTGAGCATTCCCTACAAAATATCTAAAAAAGGTAAGTTAATGGACAACTCTCTGAACATGTCAAAGAACTTCTTGAAGAACGTATCCTCCTTTGCCTTTATATGCTTCTATGGGAAAGGTAGTGGTGGGATCTTTTTTATCTCTTCAACGACTTATGTTTTTTATTACTCCTACTTCCTCAAATTTTTAGTAACTTTGTCATTTACCTGGTTAGGATCTTTCTCTATATTTACCTCCGTAGTTGCCTTTGGAGGTTCTTCATTAAAATTTTTACCACTCTTCAAAATAATTACTATTACTTGCTTAGGGTTTTCAATATAACTTGGAAAACCACCTTGAGGCCTAGTATTTTATGCCTTTTCAAACTAACCAATTTACATGTCCAAGCTCCTTGTAGCTGGTTGTTGGCTTTTTATTTCTACTTCCAATTGTTCTTGAGTATCTATGATTTTCTTCAGCATCTCTTCTAGATTGCCTGTGTCCTAATTATCTTGAGCTTGCGATTGCTGAAACTACTGCTACTGGGAATTCCATTGCTGATTTAGTAGGTGAGTTTACAACTTTATGTTGTAGGCATTCCCATAGTTAGGCCTCTGAACATTTCCCACAAACATCATAGACTCAAGTTTTGTAGCACATATATCTACAGAATGACCACTATTTCCACACATCACATACCAAATACTTGTCTGCTGAATTACATTTGCTACGGCTGTAGGTGATGTAGCACCCAATTTTATGTTGCTGAGCTATGTAGTCAACTTATTTTTTAATGCAACAATATGAGCATATATTCCGGTAAACTAATCCACTTCGAAAACACATGCAAACTTTTTAGTCACACTTCTTGAGTTTGACTGCAACTCTTGATTTCCTTATGAAATTCGGTTTAATAAAGTATACTGCTCATAGTAAGTCATCTCCAAAGCTTGACCATCTATAGTTGAATCTAGCAAAATCATTATTTTATGGTCAAGTTCCTCAACAAATGTATGAGAATATACCTCATTGGACTATTGATGGTGTGCACTATCCCATAGAAGAGCGTTGAAACATTATCAAGCATGGTATAAATATTTGTCTGGCTTCTGCTTGAAGCACAAAATCTCAATGCAAAATCTCACAGTCTTTTCAGAAGGGAAATATCAAATGAGGAATCTCCGAGCTAATTCATCCCAGGTAGTGATTGAATTTGTTGGCTCAACATTCAACCACTTCTTTTCTTCCTGATGAGTGGTAATCCTACCACACATTCGCACTAATCATGCATACATCCTACCATGATTTGTATTAGAAAATGAGACATTATATGCATTTAAGTTCACTAACATGCATATTTTGGAGGTATAAAGTGGAGAAGTGAGCATATGTGGAATGGAGCTAAAAATAGAGCAAATGGAAACAAAAGAAGTGCAGCTGGAAACCTGAAGCAGTCAGCCTCAGTTACAACGACCATGGTCCTCAGGTAGTGGTCACAATTAGCCTAGATGGTTAACAAGGAATGATCGCAGAACCTAACTGAGGTCGTGTAACCACGATCGCATACAAATACACACAATCGAAGATAAACGGGAATAGGCCCAAGGGCAGATTTGTAAAATGTCATGGAAGAATCCCAAATCATATATAAGAAAAAACCTTTTCTTCTTTAGGTATTTCTTACCTCATAACATAGTTTTGAATTCCAAGCTTGAAACCCTAATTGGTCAAGTGTGTAATTAACTTGGGAGGCTAAAATTTCATAGTTTCTTTGTGAAGGATGAATGTTTGGGTTGACCTACATGATATATTTCTCTTTACATTTTACATGAGTAGCTAAGTAATTCAGTCTTGGGGTTATGTTGAACTAGAGTGTAATTATGGATGGGTATTGTTGTGTTTGTATGGATTTTAGTTTTTGAGTATGGATTTCACCTTTTCTTGAGCTTATGTGTTTAAATTTGATGGGTGAAAACTCTAAATCTCCAAATGGGTTTGATGAGTGAAAGCTCCAAGATCTAGAAATTTTTTGTCATCCTCAAAAGAGGGATGTAGGTGAATATTAAGTTACTCATAAAATGCTCGAAAGAGGATTATCGGGGGACAAAGCAATGGTGAACAACTAAGACTATGGTTTACTAACCTTTCCAATCTTAGAAATAAGTTCTTAGGGAGTGTAAATCATGTAAAGAGAATCATCCTAGAATTAGGGATGCTTGGTTGAGGTTTTGGGTGGTTATATAAACTTCACACTTAATAGGTTCTCAAAAGATCAAATGGGTGAAATCGTTGGGGTCTTATTGAATGATTGACCTCAATTATCTTCAACCTATCCTATCCGTTAATTAACAACTAAATCCCATAATAAACCAACATTACCCTACATATTTTACCTCTACGGATACATAATCCCAAGATCTCTCCAAACCATGAAGTCAAACCAAAGATAGAATTTACCGCGTATTTGTTGCAGGTTTTGTGAAATGTTTTCAAATAATTCCCATATCTAATTATACATGTCATTTTCATTAGAATTCTGGGTAACCTTATGTAATTTTAGAACCCCTAGGTTTGAAGTCTATAGCATTCAATACTTGAGAATCGACCCCAAGTTACATTAGGGTACTTGACAATGGCCGCCTCACCCCTTAATTATCGGAGTGAGTTGAGCGTTATCAAAATGGCACCGTTGTCGGGGAGTGAAATATAGATTTTACTTTTGTGGTGTTATTCTAATGTGGTAATACCCGGAGTGGGTAATTTACTTTATTTGTTTTTTTGAATATTTTTTTGGTGATCAAAGTATGAATAGAGTGATGAGCGATAGTGCAAGTAATTTGTTCCCGTTTGATGCCCCACCAGACGATTAGGGATAATTAAATAAGTTGGAGAAAATTAGTGCGATTCCCATCCCGCCAACCAACGGGAATGGTGTCTTTTATTTGACTAGCGTTATGTTTCACATGTTGCAAAGGAAAAGATTATATGGGGTCAAGCATATGAGGAACCAAATGTCCATTTGAAGAACTTTGTAGAAATTTGTGTGCCATTTAAGATAGAGCATATTACACATGAATCCATTTGGCTTCGACTCTTACCATTTTTACTAATGGGCGAAGTGGTGTTATGGCTCCACTCACTTCCACCCCATTCAATTACATCTTATGAGGAGCGTACCATGGTGTCCTTGATAGATATTTCCCACCATAAAAAATGCTTCAAAAGTGGGATGAGATTGTGAACTTCTGATAAATGAATGGAGAATCATTGTTTGAAGCTTCAGAGAGATTTAATGAAAATCTAGCTCAATGTCCAGGATAAAATGCTCCTTGGATTTTCTATAGAGCTCTTGACCCATTGAACAAAACTGTGGTGTATAATGCAGCGGGTGGATCTATAGTGAAATTACATTATTTTGTGGCCTTTCGATTGATAGTTTAAGTATTTAAACAAAACTAGGGGTGGAACACCAATGATTCCATGCTTCTAGTAATCTTTATACTACCTCCATGTTGACTAATGAGCAAAGAAAACTAGATGAGGAGAAAAAGGAGAACATGGCCTAGATGATGAACCAACTTGAGCTTTTAACAAAACATGTTATGGGTGCAACTGTGATAGTGGTAAATGACATAGCATCAAATACTTATGAAGATGATGATGAGACAAAGAAGTTGAATGAAGAAATTTAGTACTTGGCATACTACTCGAGGGGTTCCCACCCAAACTTTCAAAGGTAAGGTAGTAACCAATATTTGATGGATAATGACCAAGAGAGATATTAGAGAGATAAGGTATGTTACAATGACTAATATATTCCTTCTTATAATAGGGATAAGGCCAAAGAGTCAAATGTCAGCGACCACGAAAAGTTTAAGATCGAAGATGTTTTGGAAAAAATATTGAGTAGAGTTGAAGGTACGAACAAAGTGGTCCGTGAGTTGAAGGGTGAATTCTCGGTGCTCTCCCAAATAGTGGTGTCTCACTCCGACTCCATCAAATAATTGGAGACCCAAGTCAGGCAAATCTCCACATAAATAAATGCAAGGGGTTAGAGGTGGACTTTCGCGTAACACAATTGCTACCTTAAATAATAATGCAAATGTCATAGCAATTGTCACTAGAAGTGGAAAAGCACTTGACAAGACCCTTAGAGTAAATGTGAGTGAAAATATGCCCAAAGCCAAGGAAAAGGAGGTGACGCCTCAAATAAGAGAGGACAATGATGAGAAAGAGATAGATGAAAATGATGACTAAATGGGAGAGATTGAAAAGCCATAAGGAGAAGCAATACGAACCATCCATGTTCCTCCCCCGTTCCCTAAACGGTTTTATAAAAAGGAAGAGAGTGACAAATTGAGAAAATTTATGATAAAACTTAGCAATCTTTCAATAAATATCCCACTACTCGAGGTGATCTAAGAGATTTTGGGATACGCTAAGTTAATGAAAAAGTTAATGTCAATGAAGAAGATCTTTGAGGGTAATACCATTGAGGTTACTCATGGGTATAGTGCTACCATGGATAGCAAAGTTACAGAAAAGAAAGATGACCCCGGAGCATTCACTATCCCTTGCACCATTGGGACTCATAGATTTGCAAAAGCACTTTATGAACTTGGTGCAAGAATAAACCTAATGCCCTTTTTCATCTATAAGAAACTTGGCTTGGACACTTCTACATCAACCTCGATACGACTTTTGATGACGGACAAGTCCATAAAATAGCCGGTGAGTATATTATTTGATGTCATTATGAAGGTGGACAAATTCATTCTCCCGGCGGATTATTTAGTATTGGATAGTGAGATGAACCAAGATGTTCCTATAATTCTTTGTTGTCCTTTATTTGAAACTAGGAGAGACATTGTCGATTAAGATCTGGGGGAGGTGAAATTTTTAGTACAAGAAGATGAGGTCTCATTCAAAATTTGCATATCAAAGAAGCAACAGTAAAGATCCAAGTAGTATCTATGGTGGATGTTTAAAATAAGAAAGTAAAGGATGAGGGGTATGATGAACCGCCATCAGATTGAAAGAAGAAAGACATCGTGCCATGATGATAACTAAGGTGCTAGGTGGGAGCCAACCCACAAATTCCATGAGAGTGGCTCGTATACTTTTTGCTATGTTCTCATAGTGTAGATATTGTCTTTTGTATTTGAATAACCCATGCATTTATGGAACTTTTGATAGGATTGAATGTGCTTAAAAAGTAAAAGTGTGCAAGTCTACTTTTAAAAATTTGAGCAGGGAAAAATCTGTAAAAATTGAGTAAAATGTTGAATAGGGGAGAATAGGGGAGCAAAACTTCTCTCAGTTACTGCAATCACGGTCCCCATACTCGATTGTGGTTGTGCAGGTGTCAGCAATTACGGTCCCCTGACTGCAGTCGTGGTTACATCAGTTATTTAACTCCTAGTTTTCCCTCATTTCTTTCACACTCCTTTTCAAGACTGTACTCTCAATTTTTTTCTAAATTGTGGTCAAGTGGTGAGCTCTCAAACAACCTCTTTGCACATTTATTTTTGCATCACAACTCCGGTTAGTGACATGAATCCATGCTGTTATTTTTTAAAATAATTCATAGAATACATGATTAAGAAAGGGCCTAAAATTTCTAATTGTTATGATTTTTATGTTGTTATATTTATTATTGGTGTGATGTTGGCTGCATGATTGAGGTGTGCACAAGTGGGAAATCTTGAGTACCCAATAGTGTGTACCAAATGTAGACCAATGAGATATACACGCCAAGTGTTTGATAAATTGCTCAAATGAACTTTCAATAGTAATATCTACTTTATGAAGGGCACATTCACACACACCTGTAGTATTGTTCGCATGATTTTCTTTTTCAACCATATTGTAGAACATGCTAGCAGTCTAAAATTAGGAAAAATCTGAGCATATAGAGCTGACACAGAACCAACCTCACGTTCGCGATTGCGGTCCTTGACTGCGATGGTGGTAACACGAACTCGGTCCTAACTTGCGATCACGGTAACTGAGGACAGGTCCTTGCCAGGTCAAAAATATTGCATTTTTAATTTTTAGCTAGGAAACTCCAAGCACTTAGTTCAATGAATTTTAATGATCAATATAGTTCAATGAACTTTAATGATCAATATAGTTCAACTTGCACGATTAAAATGACATCAAAAGATATAATGTGTGTTTATTACTTTCAGGTCAACCTCATGGATAAGTATGATCATATCCGATTCATGGCGCTCGAATGACACACTCACTACTGTAGTGATCTTTCAAAGACAAAGTTGCTCTTGGAAAGAGTGATGTGTTTGGAGAATATGTTGGAGAAACTATTGGCTATCTACAACAACCTTGAAGCCACAGGGTGGAAGTGTTTTGCCCCGAATCCATGCCTTGAAAATGATCAATGGGTCCATGAATTTTACTCTAATATTAGTGTAGTATCTTTCTCGAAACCACTCAATGTGATTGTAAAGATTCAGGGAAAGTCGATGAAAGTTGGGGCTAAACAAATCAATGATGTTTATGGTCTCAAATCGGCAAACATGGGTGAATTCAAAGCAAAGGGGTGTAAATTAGGGAGTTAATTGGAACAATGGCTATCTCCCGAAAAGAAAGTCTCATGGACCAAAACTAAAAGCAATATTTCCATGAACGACTTCACTTTTGAGGCTTGAATATGGTTGCAGATCATTTATAGCCGAGTGTCTATTTTCCCTCACATGACAGCAGTCCCTGAATTGCATGCTTGTATGGTTTCTTGTATTTTATACGGCATTCCATTGGATGTTGTTCAACTCATGGTCAATGAAATAGATTATTTCAAAAACTAAGGTCATACGAATTTTTTTTACCCCTCTTAGATTACTGAGCTTTGTAAGAGAGCGGGGGTGGAAGAGTATGCTAGTGATACATTAGTGCATCCTAGCACCCCCATCTACATATTAATGATTCGTGGAGAGGTTCACCAGGAAAAATCATGAAAAAAAATTAACTTGGAAGAGATAACATTTAATGAATCCGAACCTCATAGGCTAACCACCATGGGACCTCTTAAAGAGATTGGAGTTAATATTGCAACCATTAAAGATCTTGTATATAGTGTGTCTCACATTCCGATTATGACTAGTACAAAGAGGACCAAAAGATGCAAAAATCTACTATTGATGGGCTAAAGAAGGCATACTCTTCTTTTAAGGCATCACACCGGGACCTCCAGAGCTTACATGAAAAGATGATCATAAGGGAGAAAAAGAGGGATGAATTCTTTATCATGATGTGAAAAGGGGTGAAGGACCTATGGAAGGTCCTGAAATCCTTAAATAGGCTTCCTAAGTTTTGGGAGGACAGTGATGATTAGACCCCGACTGAATGGTCAGATCTTAAAAAGGATGGTGATGATACAGGGTCCAAGAGTGATAACATCCATTTATGTGGATTTAGGGATAACCCTTTGTCTCTTTTATCCTTGATTATTTATGCAGTGGTGACAATACTAGTCTTTCAGTTGGGGTGTCTCCTTATTTATTTGATTTGTGCATATATTATTGATATTCTGCATACTTTTATGCTCTTTTGGATAATTCCTATTTTTTATTTTTGTTGTAATATTCGGGCACACTGATGGAGCCCACATCTTCATGGATTAGTTACTTTGTTCTTGTTTCGTTAATTTTTTATTTTAGTTTCTAATCATAGATGTAAGAAAAGTCTGAGCATCTGTGGCATCGATGATTGGGATTCGCATTTACACCCGTTGGTGAATTCTTAGTAACCATATGGAAGTTTGCCCATATGATAGTTTGAAATGTAAGAATATAGCTTGGGATGTTTCCATAATTAGTAAAATTATGCATGGTTCGGGTACAAAAACAAACATCCCCCTTCGTCTGAAATTTTTTACAAAGGTTGAAGGCATATATGTGAGCAACTTCATGACAATATTCTCTCTCTTTATATGAATCTAAAAGTTGATTGAAAAAAAATAAAGGATACTCCACCCTTTTCTCGAGTGAGGAGAACAATTGACCCCCCTTTACAATATTCGCATGCTGTGTGTGTGATCATAATTGTCTACATCTCATGTGTACTTGTACCATCTAGAACTTTCCCCATTAGTCTTTCAAAACTAAACTTTGGTTATTCTTGGTGGGTAAAATGATCATAGGACATCTTGTGATTTTGGAATCCTACTTTAGCCTAAAATGCCCACCAATACAGAGGAGTTACCCCTAGTCACCCTCTTTGAGACTTTGGACTTTTCTTTGTTAACAACATAATAATCCATGACCCTCTACTTACTGTTTCTTGAACCATATCCTCCTTTAACTTAATAATGCAAATTATGTCTAAAATCCTATATTAGTGGTGATGGAAAGAGAAAGGCAGTATAGAGAGCCACAAAGTCATAAAAAAAAAGAACCTTCAAATCTAGCAAGTACCATTTTGATTTAAAGGAAAAGATAGTCCATCGAAAGAGTTAGTTTCATAAATCTTTCAGCAAGCATAAGAAGTGAGTACAAGGGGTGAAAAGACTTTGGTAAAGCAAAAGAGACAAAGTGGGTAGAGCATAAAAAGACAAAGAAGTGTCCTAATAATCAAAAAGTTATGAGTAAATGATCTAGAAGTTCAAGGAGGGTATAGCCTTATTGTCCTAAATTGCTATCCCACCCTACACTAAACTTACATTATAAGCTCAAAACGCTCTTTGTGATTTCCAATCAAGTGTGGTCATTACAGTGTCAATTAAAAATAGGGGCAAGACTATGGCATGGTACTTGTAACATGGAGAGTTCCTTGAGAGACTGAGTGATTGTACTTAAATTTCCTGGTTGAGTAATTGATAACTTGGTGTGTGAACCTTTCTTTATTGTGAGAGGGCATGTGAGTTAATTAAGTTGGGTGATTTTATCATATTCCGTGCAATACGATGAGTGGATGTATAACATGCTTATAGCCATCTTGTGTGTCACTTATATAGTGTTAGTAATTGTCATATCGTCACTCCCCAAGATCCATTGTATCCTTTATCACACCATTTTATGATGAAATGTATTGTTAATACTTTTCTATCCATGTGTAAAAAGATTTTTGTGGTAGCAACCAAGTTGGAGTCTTCATGGTCATTCAAAAAATAAATAATGACATACATGAAAAGGGTCTCATGGTAAGAGGTAGTGTTACTTGAGGAAAAGAAAGGTTCTAAGTTTGGGGTGTTGATGAGTGGTAATCCTAACACTCATTCGCAATAATCATGCATGCATACAACCATGTTTTGTATTAGAAAATGAGGCATTATATCGATTTAAGTGCACTAACACCCATATTTTGCAGGTATAAAGTAGAGAAGGTGAGCATATATGGAATGGATATAAAGAGGGAGCAAATGGAAGAAATAGGGATGCAGCTGGAAACCTAGAGCAGTCAGCCTCATTTACTGCAACCGCGATCCTCAGGTCACCGTTGCAGTCAGTCTAGTTTGTCAACAAAGCACAGTCATGGAACCTAACCGCGGTCATGGACAAACACACGCGATCGCAGATCAACGGGAACAGGGCCAAGGGAAGATTTGTAAAATGTCATGGACGAATCCCAAATCATATATAAGCAAAATCCCTTTCTTCTTTGGGTATTGCTTACCTCATAAAATAGTTTTGAATTCAAAGCTTGAAACCCTAATTGGGATAGTATGTAATTAACATGTGAGGCTTACATTTCTTAGTTTCTTTGTGAAGGATGAATGCTTGGGTTGACCCACATGGTACATTTCACTTAACTTTCTTCATTAGTAGCTAAGTAATTTAGTCTTTGGGTTATGTTGAGCTAGAGTGTAATTGTGTGTGGGTATTTTTTTGTTTGCATGGATTTTAGTTGTTTAGTATGTATTTCACCATTGCTTGAGCTTATGTGTTGGAATTTGATGGGTGAAAACTCTAAATCTCAGAATGAGTTGGATGAGTAAAAGCTCAAAGCTCTAGAAATCCTTTGTCATCCTTTACAGAGGGATTTAGGTGAATATTAGGTAACCCATAACATCCTTGAAATAGGGTTATCGGGGGACAAAGAAATGGTGAAAAACTAATACTATGGTTAACTACTCTTTTCAATCTTAGAAATAAGTGCTTAGGGAGTGTAAATCATGTCAAGAGCATCATCATAGAAATAGGGATGCTTGGTTGAGGTTTTGGGCGGTTATATAAACTCCACACTTGTTAGGTGCTCAAAAGTGCCAATGGGTGAAATCGTTGGGGTCTTACTGAGAGATTGACCTAAATGATCTTCAACCTGTCCTATCCGTTAATTAACAACTAAATTCCATAATAAACCAACATTACCCTACATGCTTTACCTCTAAGGATACATAATCAAAAGATCTCTCTAAACCATGAATTAAAACCAAACATAGCATTTACAATGTATTTGTTGAAGGTTGTGTGAAAAGTTTTCAAACAATTCCCCATTTTACTATACATGTTGTTTTCATTAGCATTCTGGGTAACCTTATAGTAAGTTGAGTACACCTATGTTTGAAGTCTATTGAATTCACTCCTTGAGAATAGACCCCAAGTTACATTGGGTTACTTGACAATCACCGCCTTAACCCTTAATTATTGGAGTGATTTGAGCATTATCACTTCCCCCAATAATGAAAAGGGGAGTAATATCATACTCACATAGTCAATTGATACACCCGTTGGGATGAATGTGTCACTAATCTCTAGTAAGTTATACCAGAAGACTTGTGGATCTTTATGTAAAACCACAGTAAAATGTCCATTCCTGATCAGAAACTGCACCGTATTCTGTTTGAGCTCAAAATTACCTCCAACATCTTATTTCTGAAAAGGGGAGGTAAAATTTATTGGAAGTGGGATTGAAACTTCACGAACTATCCTGCGGGCTGCTTGTTATTTAGCCATGAGAGTAGGATTTTCTTGATCTTCTTCTATTTGCAGAATACGGGGGAGAAGGATTGCTTCTCTCCTTCATTGATGGAAGCATTGCTCAGGTTCAGGGTTTGGTTCAACCAATTCCTGATCCTTTTCTAGCTTACTACTTTGAAAACCTATTTACTACAAATACAAAACCAAGACCAAGCATAAAGAACCAAAGTAATCCAAAAAGCAAAACTAAAAATAAAATAGTTGACAAATTACAAGTCCCCGACAATGGCTCAAAAAATATAATAGCGCAGACAAAAGTGTATGTTGTTTCACCAAGTAATACAGTGGCCTTAAATGAAGTCTAATATCGATCCCTCAGAGACTTAAGTTGACAACTTATCAAATCCTAGTTCAACTATTGAGATAAAGTAACCAAGAGAGGTTTTGTGTTCCTTGTAATTTGTTCTAATTGTAACCACAAGAAGAAAGCGGGGAGAATGGTCCCTAGTCTCGTTTTTGCCGAGCCTGATTCTCTATGGCATGGACATCTTTGATTAGATGGAGATAGATCTATAGAAAGTGTGCAGTGAGGGTGCTTGTAAATCACTAGGTAGACTAGCTCGACCCAAGCAATGCCCAAAATTCCTATGCCTTTCTTGGTCGGACCAACCCAAACGAAATTTCCGACAAGTCTTTCTTCTTGGGAAGAGCAAGAATCAGAACTAGAATAAAATGTTTTAGAGTTGTAATCTAAAAGTAAAGTAACTAATATGATAAGGTAATGACTTTGGATAACCAATGGGTAGGGACCAAGGGTTAAGGATTACGAACAATCATACTACACCACTGAACTTCATTAGTTAGACTAATTATAATGGTTGATGATTCATAGGGATTATCGCATGATCATGTTCTCCCGACCTCTAATTGTCTACCAAACTTAGACGTTACAACTATATCATTAAGAGGGGATGTAATAATCAAATTAGATGCATGAAGCTATCATCCTGCATGTGAATAAAACAAGGATTCTAGGTATACCCCTATCCTAGTCACTAATTCAAATTCCTTATTTTATAATAGAATAAGAACCTTGTTCTATCTATCCCTACATTCTATCTTCTTATTCCCCCTTCTGGGCTCACAAAGTTGACAATGGATGTATCCTAAGGGTAGCTAATCCTTAAAATAGTTTTAACAAGAATAAATGAACAACCAAATATTCTAAGAAATCCAAACAAACTTAATTTAAAGTGAAAGTAAACATGTTTTTGGACTTAACCCTAGAAAAGGAGTGTTTAGCTGCTAATGGACATAATAGTAATCGTAATAAAGTAAAACATATTATAATCCATAAATCAAATAAAGAAAATTAATAAAACCCCTATATCAAGTGTGTATCATCCCCTCTCCAAGTTCCAAATATGTCCAATAGATGATAAACAAAATGTACAAGAGGTGTATTTATACTTGGGCAAGCCTAAACCGTTTAGGATTTGGAGGGGGCGTCGCAGGCTCTATTACACTGCAATAATAGGGGATTCATAGGATATATTAAAACTCTCCAATAGAGGATGCACGGGATCTATTTCACTATAATGGATGGGGAGCCTCAGGCATATCGCCTCCACTCACTGGAAGTTGCTTCCTCAATTTTGTCTAAGTGTTCTCATTCATCCTTTCCTTGTGGTCTTATTTTGCCTTCAATTCTAGCTTGTGAAACATAAAAATATCATCTAAATCAAACCATAAATCATCCTAAAACATTATACACCAAGTATTAGAGATAAAAACAACATAACATTCACAACAACGAGTAAGAAACAAGAGCCTAGACTAGGCTTGCTCACATGATCTTTAACTTATTATTTTTGACCTTGACTTGACCCAATTATAGCTTGCACATAACAAAAAAGTTTTTCCACTCATACATATAAAATAATCCCATTTGGAACTCATTTGACAAATTAGAATCCAACATGATAAACTAGACAACACCTAGCTCTAGCTAGTAAAACTAGTTTTCTCGCCTAGACTCAAATTGATCGATTTAAGTCCAAACATGTTTGAAAACACTTTTAAACATTATAAACACATCCTTGGACACTTCAATCTTATTTATATCTTCATTAACACATAAAGCATAGGAATTTTCCTTAAATCAAGGCTAAATAGGCTAGGATAATGATACTAAAGTGCATAAATACACGCAACATCACGATACAACCCATCTCTAAATACAACATAGAAATTAGTTTAGTACATAAGAGGGAGAATAACAATACTATAAATTCTAGGAGCTCACCTTATGTCTCCAAACCATAGTTTCTTAGAATGACACACAAAATAATGGTAAGAACCTATACTATGATCTACATGCTGCAGAAGTGTAGTATGAGTTGATAATACCCAAACTAACCCTTCTAGGAAGGATAAAGTGGTCTCTGTAAAAATATAGTAACATAACTAGGTTGGGGTATATCCCACAGGGAATAGGCTGGAAATCAATCTCAAAATTATTGAAATCACTAGACTGTGCGAAAAAGTAAAAATGAGGCTTAGTTGCTTTTGGTTGTAAAAAATCTAAGACGAACACTAGGCTTTTTTTCCCCTGTCCTCTCAACTCAGTAGACTTATCATGCACTCTTAGAATATTCCAATATCTTGCATGTAGAATGGATAAGTTATGTACCATCAACAACCTTTTGGATGAGCTGACAAATTTCACCCTTTACCTTTTGAGTCTCATGATGTCGCCTTACTAATACTTATCTTCATCCCAGATAACTATTACCTTTTTAGTTTCTAGTTATTAGATGACAGCTAACCATCTTACTTAGATAATACCTAGTAGTGTGGATCATTTGTTAAACTTCAAATTACTGTTGTGATCTTCATTTCCTAGTCACTACTTCTCTTTTGGAGTAAGTAGCTATAATCTAGGAGGGATCATAACGTGACACCGCTAGGGAATTAATAAGAACAAAAAAAACCTAATACGTGTAAGAATCTTTATCTAGAATGACTTGGCAATTACTCTACTTTGTTAATCCGCTAGGGCTCCCACAATCCTTGCAAGGGGAATTAGGCACTCATAGTTATAAAATCAATCATGGAATTTACAGACAATATTACAAAATAAATCTCATAATAATGAATAAAGAAATCCTAAAGTCCTAAATTGAATAACAAAAAAAAAACAAACCATGAACAATGAGAGTGTAGGATATCCCTTAAGGACCTACCCCTTAATATGTTAATGTATGATTATGTGAATCAATGAACTAAACAAAATCTAAAAGGTATTGATAGATTACAGAAAACCCTTAGAATTCAAATCCTAATAAAAATAAGAAAACATAACTAAACATCCATAATAAGACTTAAGAACATTATAGAAGTGTATTTGGGATACATATACACCCTAGAAAATGATTTCGGAACCATCCAAAAAAATTGTGGTCAGTAGCCACATATGGTCTCAACAAATGGACTTTCCTTGGGCATATGTTATATATGCGGCCTGAGGCTGGGCCCACGTATCAGACACTTGTGTAGGAAAAATTTCCTGCAGCTTCTGCACTTGGAATTTTTGACTTCTAGAATATTCTTTTCCCACATGTGGTCGACATGTGCTACATGTCGTCCACATGTTGACATAGGTAAGTGACAGAAGTTATTTTTAAGATTTTTTTTCTTGAGATCTTTAATTCCGGTACATTCCTTAGGCTTATAGAGACCATATGTAGCACATATGGTCCACATGTAGACATAGGTAAGTGCCAGGCCTTCCAATACTTGCACCCAATCTTCAAATCTTCATCTTTTTTCACATGCTTTGATCATGAACATCCGGAAAGAGTCACGAATTCAGCAAAATATATCAAATAAGAAGCCTTAAACATCATTTTTCATATTTTTCTTGAATTTAGCATCTGAAACCTAATTTCCTGTAAAACAGTCCAAAAATACATCAAATCTAAGAAAAGAACCTTAAGTAGATGCATATTCTCATAGTTTTAAGCATCATAAGTACTATATTTATATAGCACATCAAGACCCTAAACATAGAATGTTGTATGTCCTTAGGAAAGAAATCATAACAAAATAATACATTGATGCTTAACCATCAGAAACCTAAGATATCTATGAATATCAATCATCAAATTTAAGTTCAAGATCATTACCCTCTCAAAATTTAATACTTTAAGAACCAAATGTGTGTATTAATGAAGCACACCAATGTGACACAAAGGAATCAAGCTATAGAATTAAATTATATATAAATAAACATGCAGATATATAAGTTACACTACCCAAATAAGTAAGCATCTAGCAATACCACCCATGTGATCTCACATTAAAGAAGTACCACTCATGCATATGAACTAATGTATGTCAATAAAGGTACGGTTAAGAGACACTCGCACTTACAAGAGAAATGCCAATCAGTGTGCACCAAATAACATAATCTTGCCTTTATTTTATTTTCCTTAGTTTTGAAATAGTCAAGATAGGATCACAATAGGACTTTATTAGGCTTGTAATGTTGACTTTGGGATGTTAAGATACATATGGACATTTAAAGTTACTAAGCCTCCTTGGCATTACACTAACTTTGGGGTTTGACTTATTAGCCAATTTTAGCTTTATTTCCTCCCGGATTTATCCCTTTAAAACACATTTAGGTTGGATGTGGTTTCCATATTCTTTATTTTTCAATTCATTTCTTTTCTTTTCTTTTTTGCTTTTCTTTTGCTACCACACTCAACCCTACTTTCTTTTTCTCTTACATTACCTTTTTTTATACCCACTTTATATTAGCACACCTATCATAGCCATCCTCAACTTAGGGGATTTTCTTAAGTTGAATTGTATAATGTCCAAGGAGGACTAGGGCTAAAAAAGGTTCATTGTAACACATATAGGAAGGAAAAAGGTGAAAATAATGAAATAGGCTATTAGGATAAAAAAAGGGATCAATGGACACTATTTTACAATAGAAAGGTCATTAAGGATAAAAGTGGACTAACATCAAAAATGACATATGATCCTTTCCTAATCGACTATCCTACAACCTAGGCAAGACTAACCGGGCAAGTTCTGAATTGAACACACAAAGGGAACTAAGTAGTATCTCACACACACATGACATAAAGTTACATCACAAGCTACTAGCTATTTGGTTCATGAAATTGTTAGCAATGATTATCATGTCCCTTATTCTAATTCCATAACAAGATCCATAATAGTCATAGATATATACATATAACATAGTTTAAAAACAAGCAATTAAAGGTGTATCATCAACAAAATCATGTTAACTACTCTAGATACATATTTTTCTCCTAGTTAAGCCCAAAAAATCACAAAATAAAACCTAATACATCTAAGCATGCTGACTCTACTAAGAACAGAACTCCGAGAAAAAGAGACATGGCAACAAAATCCCAAAAGGACATCAAGACCCACAAGCACCCACACCCTCAACTTAAATTCATGCATTTTCTCCAATGCATCAAACCACAAAAAAAGAGAGAGTTAGGAACATACCATAAATGCAGAGATTCAATGTCAATCTCATAATACAAATACAAATAACAAAATACCATGGTTTGCCTTCTAAGCAACACTTGATTTAATGTCATGGCATAAAGGGTCTTGGTTAGGTACTCTTACTTCCCCAATAAGCCTATGGGTACCTTTATTACTCAGACTTTATCATGGTAGCCTAATAGTTGGCCCCCTGTTTTCTCTATCAACTTTGAACTTATGAACTACACCTCTAATTATTTTTTGAGTTCCCATTATGCTCATGGGGCAGAGGTACAAAAATAAAGGACCTAAGAAATAGATGTGGAATATTGTACTTCTTGGCCCTTAGGTAAGGAATGTAGTTCTCTGATTCTGACACAGCAAATTCAAGAATATACACACATATTTCCTCTTCTTTGCAATCTTTTTAGGCTCGGATAGCTCGATCAAGATTTGACTATCCAAAAATAATGTGGAATAATGTATAGAATAATGTCCACTATGCCTCAATTCATAATTTTTAGTATTTTTTACATTCCCATATAATTCTTGTATGATCTTCTTAAGAGTGACACAATCCATAAGAGCATGGCCAATTTTTGAGTCCTCTAATTTTATCTCCTCAAGATGGCTTTTTAGAATTTTTTCAATCTCACACCACCCATAACTAATTTGTTTCATGGAACAACCTTTACATCTATCTCCAATGGTAAGTGGTAGATATCTAATCTAGACCTATCAACCTCTTGAATATAATATTGATTTCCTTTCACTAGGAGCACCAATGTTTCAAACATGCTCTCATTATGTTCCAACAACACATTTATCATGCTCCTACAGTAATACATCATATAAAAAGAAAGAGGATCAGTAATATGGAGTCATCATCATTCCACACTTTATCATCATCACTCCATACTTTCTTTGTCTAGGTTTTCATCTTAAGAAGAGTACATAAAAACAAAACAAAATAAAGTCCAATAATTCCAACAAATTTAATAAAAAAATTCCAAAACCACATACCTCGGCAATGGTGCTAAAATTTGATAACACCCAAACCACCCCTCCTTAGAAGGATAAAGCAACCATTGTCAAAATATAGTAACCCAAATAAGTTGGGGTTGATACCATAGGGAATAGGTTGGAAATCTATCTCAAACTTGTTGACATCCCTAGGTAGTGTGGAAAAGTAAAATGGGTGGACTTGCAGTAACTAGCTAAAAGTATCGAGGCTTGCTTGCTTTTGGTTGTAATCAATCTAAGAGGAACACTAGGCTTTTGTTCCCCCTCGCTTTTTTACTTAGTATACTTATCATGCACTGTCGAACAATTGTAATATCTTGCATGCATAATCAATATATTATGTACCATCAACAATATTTTAGATGAGCTAGAATATTTCACCCTTAACCTTTTGATTCTCAGGATGTTTCCTTAGTAATCCTTAACTTGGTCCCAATTATCTATTAACTTTTGAGACTCTAGTTATTAGATGGTAGCTAACCATCTTAATTATATAATACCTAGTAGTGTGGATCGACAGGTAAATTTTAAATTACTATTGTGATCTTCTTTTCCTAGTTACTACTCCTCTTTTGGAGTAAGTAGAAATAATCTAGGCGAGTTATTAACGTTGGCCATCAATAAGAAATAAATAATAATGAAGAAAACCCAATATATGCAAGAACCTTTATCTAGAATGACTTAGCACTTCCTCTACTTCATTGATATGATAGGGTTCCCGCAATACTAGGTAAGGGAATTATCCACTCAAAGTAATAAGATCAATAATGGAATCCACAGACAAAATTACAAAATCAATCTCACAATAATGATAGAAGAAATCCCAAAGTCTTAAATTTAATTAAAAACAAAAACAAATCAAGAACAATGAGAGTATAAGATATCCCATACAGGCCTACCCCCTAATATGTGAATATATAATTATGTGAATGAATGAGATAAACAAAGCCTAAAAGGTATTCATAGATTACAAGAAACCCTGGAATTCAAATCCAAATTAAAATAGGAAAACCTATCTAAACGTATATACTAAGACTTAAAAACATCATAGGAGTGTATTTGGGATTCATAAAAAACCCTAGGAAATGATTTTGAAATAATCCAAAATAGTTGAGGACAGTGGCCACATGTGGTCTCCACATGCGGCCTAGACTTGGGCACATGTACCACATGCAGCCAGAGGCTGGGCGCATGTAGCACCACATTTGTAGGAAAAAATTTCCTGCAACTTCTGCTCTCAGGATTTTAGACATCTGGCACATGCTTTGACCAAATATGTTCCACATGTGCTACATGTGGTCCATATATTGACATAGGTAAGTGTTGAAAGTTATTTTCAGATTTTTTACTCTCGGCATCTTCAATTCCGGTACTTACCTAGTCTTATATAGACAACATATGCTACATGTGGTCCACATATAGACATAGGTAAGTGTTGGGCTTTCCAATACTTTCACCAAATCTTTAAATCTTCAACATTTATCACTTGTTTTGGTCACTAACGTCTGGAAAGAGTTGTGAATACAAAAAATAGATCAAATAAGCAGCCAAAACATCACTTTTCATCTTTTCATGAATATAGGACCCAAAACCTAATTTCTCGCAAAATACTCAAAAACACATCAAATCAAACAAAATAGCCTTAAGACATGCATATTCTCATAGTTTTAAGCAACATAAGTTCTATATTTCAATAGCACATCATGATTACCAAACACATGGTACTTAGTAGGTAACTACTGACTGAGCTCCAAAGATAATGCAAATCGCTCCAAAGATAATGCAAATCTACATAATATGCAAGCAAAAATGTAAACTACGCTCAAATATCCAGGGAACTAAAATAGTAAAGACAAAGAGGCAGTAAGGATAAACTATCTTATTTTAGGCATACTTGGGAACCTAAGCACTATATCGTATATCGCTGGCCCATATATAAATAAAGAGTAGATAAAAGATATATAATAGTATACAAGTACAACAATTGGATATACAACATAAACACATCAAGGAATGGAGAAATATATGGTAATACCATAATTACATATATAAATGTATGTACATAAACATGGAAAATCCAAAGGTACAATATGAAGTAGTCATACAAGCATCTTAAGGGCTTCTAATCATAGTAGGAACTACTACTAATATAATCAGGATCTCTAATACATACATATAAACATGAGATATTTATCCATAATAAATCAACCATAAAAAAGAAATCAGAATCATACCTCAAATTTTAATACAAGTCTAATAATCAACTTGTCATGAGCTAACCATAATAATGACATAATACAATAATCGGTTAGCCCATATAAACAACACCTAAACTGAGCCCTATAACTCGAAAGGTATAATTAAGACACACCGCACCACAAGCAATACTCATTACCTAGTCTTGTGAACCACTCAATAATGTTGATGGGTATCATGCATACTAGTGATAATAGTGTGCATGCAAGGATGAATGAAATATTTAATCCATAATACTATAACTGAACATAGTACCATAATGTAACCTAGTGTATACACTACCTCCATCTTGATAGATTATAAAGGCAAGACCTACGACGATCTCCCTTCTCCAACATTATGATTCACAAATGAAGGGGCCCCAAGGGGGTTCAGAATTACCCATATACACTGACCTAGCTCGATTCCAGGATTTCTAATAACCATCATCATCATCAATCTACTTTTTCTAGTATCAGAGATGAATATATAAATGCATGGTCTATAACTATGGATAAAAGAGTGCAAGTTCAGAAATCCTTTGCCCATGGGAAACTGTGGTACTAAATCTTCATAAAGTGTAGAAGGGGTCGAACCTCTCTGGATTGAGGTAACAGTTGGAAAAATCATAGACCAAAGACTATCTTAGTCAAATCCCTAAAACTTTATTTTTAATCTCAAAGGTCCATAAGTTATTCATATGATTGTATGATTCCTATTATGAAAAAATTAGTTTTAAAAGTGAAAAGGGGGAATAATTCCCTTTTCAGGAAAAATAGTAGTAAAACCATGTTTTGGCTATAATCATACCATTTACTATTTTAGTCAGAATGAATTTACTAAATCTATGCATGCCATCACCAGTATCAAAACAGTGGGATCATAAGTATCAAAACATCTATTAATTGCATCCACGTTATTTACAAGGATAAATCACTTCCTGTTATCCAACTATTATCATAATCATGGTCTCCTCCCTAGATATATATATATATATGTATGTATACATATAAAAAATAACTATATCATCTTAATATAAGAAAAACCATCACAATTCACCTAGTAATGTAGTAAATATTATACTAAATGTTCATCAGGCTCTACTATGCCTAACAAGCTAGCAACCTAGGGTAGTAGGATCTTACAAGTATAATAAGTATTTCACCTTAAGATTCAAATACCTTTCTACCCTCAAACTCATAAATTAGGCTAATCCGTGGACTTTTACCCAATATCACATCCTAACATCCCTATCTAACATGCAATATTTGTAATACACTATTTCATGATAAAGAGTAGACAGAAGTCTACCTTGATGCAAAACTGCAATCCTTTAATTGCACACAAATCATACACCTTCACTCCATGATCCCAAAATGCTATCATGCTATAAAAATGTTAATTTGTGCATTGTTAGGAGTAAAACAAGTCTCATATTGCTATATTCAAGATGGGTCTAAAAATAGACCCCAAATATGTATTAAAAATAATATGGGTAAAACCATAATTTTACCTTAGAAATATGTTTCCCATAAAGATAGGAGTCTACAACTTAAAAACCATATGAAAATAGATAAAAATGACGTTCAAATCATAAAAAACCCATTTTCAAGGTTTACCTGCAAAAAACCCCAAAACTAATTTTGAAATCAAGAATTTAAAGTTGTATTAAAGATGAAATCGAGGGTAAAATGATCATTATAATATTAGAAAACTTGAAATCCAGGGTAAAATGATCATTATAATATTATAAAACTTACCCACAAAAAAAATATAAAAAATTCCTTTGAAATCGCCTGAATTTGAGCTCCCAATCCCCAAAAATAGTGAAAATAGGGTTTTCATTCTCAATTTGGATAGAAATCATGAATAATAAATTAGAATTTATTAAAATTTTTGAAAAATAGAGTACTAAATTTATAAAAAATTATTATACGAGAAAAATGCATCAAAAATCATCAAAATTGGAGCTTTCTAGCTCCCAGAATGTCAAAAATACGAAAACGGTTGGAGTTGGGTCTTATACTCTACAATGGTCGATTAAGAGACACTTATATCGATTAAGAGACCTGGTAAAAAAGTATTTATTTTGCTTAATCTGTCAAATTTTTCCCGAAAGAACCCATTCAGATGGTCAATGACTGCTTAAGCGACCACACTAGCACCAAAAATATTAAAAACTTGTTTTTGACCCTTAGAGCTAATTAGGGACCCTATGAACATGAACCAATAGTGAAAATTGGTTGCTAAAAATGTTTTGAAGACAATGGAATCATCAAAACTCTCATCTTATATTGTTTCAATTAAATATGGGGCACACACCTATTATTTTATT
Source organism: Capsicum pubescens (assembly GCA_030864215.1). Classification (NCBI taxonomy): domain Eukaryota; kingdom Viridiplantae; phylum Streptophyta; class Magnoliopsida; order Solanales; family Solanaceae; genus Capsicum; species Capsicum pubescens. The sequence continues at coordinate 224,211,710 of CM061540.1, read as the reverse complement.
TTTTATGTAATCTGCCTAATAGACCAAAATGAGCCCGGAAGCCTCGGGACCTTAACCAAGGGTCCCCGTAGTCTAAAATCAATATTTTTGTAACTGATGTCACTATTATAATTCTCATTTGAGGTCATATAGTAGGGTTTTGTCCTGATACCAAATCTTGAATAACAAAAGTTCAAAAATATAGAAATGAGACTAAAATCCAAATGAACTATCCGATAACCAAACCGATAGTTCATACTAGTCATAAATGGACCTTAGACACTGTGAGATGGATTGAAACATTGGAAATATATGCAAATTAAATAAATGAACAAGAGGGTTATTAAAGTCATCTTACCTACTAGTGGGTTAAAGTGGGTGCTATCATAACCTGAGAAATTGGGTCATGACACTTCTATTATTGTGTTTATGGATAATATTCTTGTGTACTTCCTGAGTAAGGAAGTGCACGTATTAATCATCACATAGTTTTGGAGATTATAAGGAAGAAATAGTTATTTGCTAAGTTTTTAAAGTGTGAATTTTTATTGTCTACTATATCCTTCTCGGGGCATGTGGTTTATGAAAAAAGGGGTGAGGGTGGATCCATAGAACATTAAGGTAGTAAAGAAATGGAATTACCATTGTTTTGTGATAAAGGTAAAATATTTAGTGGGTCTTCGAAGTTATTTCAATAAATTTGTCAAAAACTTTGCATCCACTACAATATACTTGACAAGGTTGACTCAGAATAAAGTGCTATTTGTTTGGTCATACAAATGTGAAGAGAGCATCCGAAAGTTCTAGAAACTCTTGACTACAACATGTATTTTTTTATTTCTAGTTGAAGGTACGGACTCTATAGTGTTTTTTAGATGTCTCACTTTTGGGTTTGGGTGCTATGTTGATGCAGGATAGGAATGCCACTGCTTGTACTTTGAGGCAGCTAAAGCCTTATAAAAAGGAACTACCCAGCCCATAACTTAGAGTTGGTAGTAGTTGTATTTGTATTACAAATTTGGAGACATTATCCTTATGGTGTCAAGTGTGTGGTGTTCATAGATCATTGTATCCTATAACACGTGTTTACTCAAAGGGAGTTGAACCTCAGTTGAAGGAGGTGGATTGAATTATTGAAGTATTATGACATTAGTATTCAGTATCATCTAGGTAAGGCTAATATGGTGTCAGACACATTGAGCCAAAAAGTTAAAAGTATGGGTAGTTTGTTTTTTTGAAGGTATCCAGACAATCGTTAGCTAAAAAGATTCAAACTCTTGCTTCTTTGAGCATGCAGTTTGAAGTCTTAAATAGGGGTGGTGTGTTTCCTAGTTTAGAGGTAAAGTCAACATGCATGGTGTAGATTAATGACAATATATTAGAGGATAAAATATTGAATCACTCCAAAATAAAGCATGTGCAGAGAGGCAGTAGATGCTACTATTAAAACGGGAGGGGTGTTGAGGTTCAAGGGAATATTATATGTTCCTCAGGTTGGTGATTTGATTCATGTTGTAATTTTACAGGCCCATGATTTGTGTGACTTTATTCATTTAGGTATAACCTAGATTATTGAGACTTGAGACAACTTTATTGGTTTCTCGAGATGAAGAGGGGCATAGTGGATTATGTGTACAAGAGTCAAAATTGTTACAAGGTAAATTATAAGCACCAAAAGCCTATGGGTTTTGTTTAGTGGATGTGTTTACCCATGTGAAAATGGGAACATATTGTATGGACTTTGTAGTGGGCCTCCTTAAGACTTTGGGGAGGTACAACTGTATTTAGGTGATAGTATATTGGTTGACAAAGTTATCTTACTTTTTATCAATTTTAGTAAACTATAACTCTCAATAATTAGCTAAAATTTATGTCAAGGATATTATAATATCCCGAATTAATCTTATCTTGATTCATCTTTTAGTTGCATGAATTAGGGGCTTAAGGCTTGAAATATTCACTAAGTGTTGGGGACAGTTATTTTCAAGACCCCTCTAACTTTGAGGATTTTTATCTTGGTCTTCCCGACTCGAGACATTAGTTTTTGAGTTGATTCATGTTCAATGAGGTAAAAGATATGTCTTGGGAGAGTTTTAGAATTTTTGGACAAGGTTTAGGTCATGTTTGGATCACAAAACAAGATGGTCACTATGATATGCCCACGACGCAACATTTGTCCTGATGTCATACAGATTGCATCGCGGTGAGGGAAATTAATGACCACAATAAGAACTCTTTTAGTTTAATTCATGTTTTTCCATGGTAATTCAAATTCAGTTTAGCCCAATTAATAATCCCATGAATGATTTGACTTCCTCATGCTTTAAATTTTAGATCCCATGTCTTGTTTAAGTGAATATCATGATAAATTCCCCAATTTATGAATTTAGCAATGTGAATCAGGTTGATGTCTTTTGTTTAACACATTCCCATATTCAAGTTTATGATCCTCACATGTTTGATGAAATGTCTATGATTTTGGGTTTGAACATTGATCCAATATTATTATTTTAAAAGCTTATTATCGTAAATTATGGTCATTCAGTGCTGGCGGGTTATGAACACTCGATACCTATGTGTTTTGCATGACTTTAGATCTTTCAAGTAATGATTTAGTTAAACCATAAATATTCCTATCTATTCATTTAATATGATCTTGATGAGCACTATAAAAAATAATGTTCAGTTACTCTTAGTTCAGTTCAGTACCAGTGTCAGTTTAGTTGAGAGTAGGATTTAGCACCGAACGAACCAATGGATGGGGGATAACCTGCCTGTAGAGGGTGTGAACCTTAGTAGCAAGCCCAAATTTATAGAACTGCATAGCCAGCTAGGTTTAATATGTCTACCTTCTAGTTGAGGATTGACAGATATCTCATAAGAGAACCTGCGAGTAGAGGGTGACTCTTTAGTACTTCGAGACACTAGTTTAGCAGATCCACATAGCCAGCGTTAGTACCCGTGGCACGATAATGACAACCTTCTAAATGGGGTTCAGGTTGGACCCCGATTAGATCTGATTAGGGCATGTCAGTTACTTGATACCTCCCATAATTTTTGTCCAGCTATTTTGACTAAGTACAGTCCAGTATTACATGATCAGTATTCAGATATCGCTTAATCAGTATACAAAAATTAATTAATCAGTATAAATTCCAGTTAATCAGTAATCAGTATGTCTCAACTCAGGTTTGCTTGACCAAAGCATACTTATTTTAAGTTATTCCCAAAATATCTCAGGAACATGTTTATGCTTTGTCTTGCAATTATAGATTTTACATATTAATACATTTATTCTCAGTTATCTCATGCATTTTAGTCATTCCTTATCTTATGTACCAGTACATTCAAAGTACTGAATGCATACTTTTTTTGCACTATGTTTCCTTATAAAATAGGCTCGGACACTCAGTTTCATAATCGCCCTTAGACAGCATAGCATATTCAGCATCATTAGTGGTGAGTCCTCATCATTCGAGGACATAATTTATTTATTTAAGTTCTTTCAGTATTTTTTTATGTTCAGTTAGTTGGAGTTAGTTGGGGGTCTGTCCCATCAACTCCTCAGTCAGTTTAGAGGCTTTCAAACAATCAGACAGTCAGTTAGGCAATTTGTCATTTACCTCTTCTTTCAGCACTTTTATGTGATTTAAATATATTCTTTGTTTTTAGTATTTATCAGATGTTTTAGACTTGTGATTTAATCACATCTCTATATTCAGACTAGTATTACTTTAGCATTTTGTCTTTCGCATATTTTTTATTAATATTTTATTCAGTGCTCTCAGTAGGTACTAGCTCATGGGTTAGATTTTGGTCACTTGTGACCGCAAGCACTGTTGTAGAGACTAAGGGGTAACTTTTGGTCGTTAAGAAACTTTGTATTAGAGCCTAAGGTTTTAAATTATTCTAGGGAATTTTAAAGACGCATTTAGTTAAGTCTTATGCATGGGACTGAAATGTGCCACATTTATGGAAAAGGGGCTATGAAACATTTTAGGAAAGTTTCCCTTCTTTCAGTGTTTATTTCATTCAAAAGAGCATGAGATCTATTTAAACTCTTTCTAACTCATCCTTCATTCCATTTATACATAATGCCTCCTGGAGAAAACAACGGAAGAAGAAATGGGGATCAACCTGCACCTCCAACTTTTCAGGAAGATCCCTTGAATTAACATGACTCCCACACCAAATTTAGGGCTGATTTCACTATCTTAGCCCACTCCGTAGCTTCCCAGAACAACCAGTAAGATATTGCTCCTGCCAATCCAGTAGAAAATATAGTTGCAATTAGGATTCGGGATTTCACTTGGATGAATTCCCCTTTGTTTTCGGGATCCAAGTCTAAATTAATCTGTATGGGTATCTTGATATGATGCAGAAGGTGACTGATATTATGGGTGTTACTTTGAGTGTGAGTATATAGCTGTAGGATGTATCTTAAACCTAGTTTAAGTAGTGGATCAAAGATCGTGGTATTGATGCAGGGCCGATAGAGTGGGAGGAGTTTGCCACATCTTTCTTAGATAGGTTCTTTCCTTTAGAGTTGAGGTAAGCTAAGATTTAGAATTTTATCATTTTTAAGCAGGATAATATGAGCATAAATGCATACTCGCATAAGTTCACTTAGTTAGAGAGGTATGTTTCTTCTATGGTGGAGGATAATCGGTCTAGAGTGAGTAAATTTGTGTCGGGTGTATCTGATAGTGCAGTCAAGAAGTGTAGGAATTCCATGTTGATTAAGGAGATGAACCTATTTAAGATAATGGTTCATTCTCAGTAGATAGAGGAGAAAAAACATAAGAAGAAAGATTGAGAGAGAGTAAGAGGGCCAGAACAGGTAGTTTCAACTTTTCTCAGCCAAGATCAGAAGGCGATAACCATTCTTAGTTTGATCAAAAAATTTTATCCCCATCTCAATCTTCATATAGTGCACCAGTGCCTATGTTCAAGAAAGGTAGTGGGGACAGGGCGCGAGCTCTAAGTCCCAGGGCAATGTGAGCAGTGGTTGTACTAATTTGCTTTGTCAGAAATATAGTAGGAATCATCTGGGTTAGTGTATGTCTAGAAGTGATGTGTCTTTTGATTATGTAAAGCTAGGACATAGGGTCAGGGATTTCCTAAAGGATGGTCAACAGGGTCATTCCAATCGTTCTTTAGCTCCAGAAGGTTGTTGACTCAGTAGGGTGCTACTTCTAGTGCAACTAGTGGGCAGTTCCAGAAAAGGTTGTATGCACACCATACTCGACATAATCAAGAAAGTTCTCCTGGTGTGGTTACGGGTATGATACAAGTTTTCCATCTTTGTGACTATGCATTGTTAGATCTCAGAGTTTCACTTTCTTTTGTAACTCCTTATATAACTGTCAATTTCGGTGTCAGTCTTGAACTGTTAGCAGAGCCTTTCTCAGTGTCTTCCCCAATGGGTAAATTTATTATATCCTGATGGGTATACAAAAATTACTCGGTCACAATATCTTAAAAAATAACCTCAGTTGATCTGGTAGAGTAAGAGATGATTGATTTTGATGTCATTCTCGACATAAATTAGCTCCACTCATGCTATGCCTAAGTTGTTTGTAGAAATACGGTCATTCAGTTTTAGTTTCCTAATGAACTAGTTATTAAATGGATGGATAATACCTCTGTGCTTAGGGATCAGATCATTTCTTATCTTAAATAAATAAAGATGATACCTAAAGGGTGTGTTTACCATATTTTTCAAGTCAAGGACTCTAGTTTTGATACTCTGAGTCTCGAGTCAGTTTCAGTAGTAAGGGAATTTCTATATGTGTTCCCTAAAAATCTTCCCAAAGTTCCTTTCGAAAGGGAAATTGACTTTGAAATGGATCTCCTTATAGATACCCAACCTATCTCTATTCCACCCTAAAAAATGACTCTAGTTAAGCTTAAGTATTTTAAATAATAGTTAAAAGATCTCTTAGATAAGGGTTTCATCAGGCCCGATGTTTCTCCTTGGGCGCTCTAGTCTTGTTCGTGCATCAGAAAGTCTATTCTCTGAGAATGTGTATCAACTACCCTTAGTTTAACAAAGTAACAAACAAGAATAAGTATCCACTCCCCAGAATTGATAACTTGTTCGACCAACTATCAGAGAATTGTGTTTGCAGACTCTTGGAGCTCATTAGTTGTTCTCCATGTTTAGTAAGTGCAAATTTTAGCTAATCTCATTACCTTTTCATGTCCATATAATTTTCAGTGATGGCGTTAGAGTTGACCCTCAAAATTTTGAAGTAGTGAGAAATTGGCCTAGACCCATCTCTCCATCATATATTTGAAGTTTCTTAGGTTTGGCTGGCTATTATAGATTGTTCATTGAATGGTTTTCTTCTATTGTATCCCCTATGTATCGATTGACTCAAAAAAAAGTCAAATTTCAATAGTCAGATTCTTGCAAGAAGAGTTTTCAGGAATTAAAGACTTAAGTCACTACCGCCTTAGTCTTGACTTTTCCAGATGGCACAGATGGGTTTTAGTTTATTTTGATGCTTCTAGAGTTGTTCTTGGTGGTGTTTCCATGTTGAAAGTCAAGGTCATAACCTATGCCTCTAGATAGCTTAAACCCCATAAGAAGAATTATCCTATCCATGATCTTGAGTTAGCAGCTATTGTTTTCACCTTAAAATTTGGAGACATTATCTTTATGGGGTTCATATTGATGGGTTCACTGAACATAAGAGTTTACAGTATGTGTTCACACAAAAGGATCTAAATTTTCATCTGAAAAAGTGGCTTGAGTTGTTAAAAGTTTTTATTATGAGCGTGTTGTATCATCCGGGCAAGGACAATGTAGTAAGAGATGCCCTTAGCAGATTGTCTATGGGTAGTGTTGTTCATGTTGAGTAGGATAAGAAGAAGTTAGTTCAGGAGGTTCATCAGCTACCTAGATAAGGTTTTTGGTTAGTTGGTTCAGCTGAAGGTAGTATATGGGTTCAGAATGGTTTGAAATTTTCATTGGTTGACGAATTAAATGAAAACCATAATAGGGATACTAGTTTTGTTAAGTTGAAGGAGGTGGCTAATAATAAAAAAGTAGAGGTTTTCTACCAAGAGAGAGATGGTGTGTTTCACTATCAGGGTAGGTTATGTGTTTTGTGTGTTAGTGGATTGAGAATACGAATACTTGTAGATGTGCATGGTGCGTTATACTCTATCCATCCAAGAGCCACTAAGATATACCATGATTTTTGGGAAATCTATTGGTGGAGAGGTATGCAGAAGGATATTAAAGAGTTTGTGGATAGGTTCCCAAATTATCAATAGGTTAAGGTTGAACACAAAGGGCTTAACAGTGCATTGTTAGAGTATAGCATCCCCAATTGGAAGTGGGAAGTGGTGAACATGGATTTTGTGATAGTTTTGCCTCATGCGCGTCATCAGAATGACTCAATTTGGCTGATTATTGATAGAATGACTAAGTTATCCCATTTATTTCTAGTTTATACACCATATTCATTCAAGGATTATGCTAGACTCCATCTAAGAGAGTTAGTTATGTTGCACGGGATTTTGTTGTCCATTATTTCAGATAGAAGTACTAAGTTTACCTCTCACTTTGGAAGGCTTTTCAGAAGTGTCTTGGTACCTAAGTTTATCTGAGCATAACTTTCCATCCTCAGATAGATGGGCAGGCAAAGAGGAAAATTAAGACCTTAGAGGACATATTGACGGCACGTGTTATTGACATTAAAGATAGTTGGGATGACTACTTACCTTTGATTTAGTTTGCTTACAACAACAATTATCACTTTAATATTAAGATGGCTCTGTTCGAGGATCTCTATGGTAGGGGATATAGTTCTCCCATTGGTTAGTTTGAAGTAGGTGAGGCTGCAGTGTTAGGGCCAAATTTAGTGTTAGAGGCGATGGAGAAGGTTGAGTTGATTCAGGAGAGGCTGAAGATAGCCCAAAACCATCAAATATCTTATATAGATATGAGGAAAAAAGATCTTGAGTTTGAGGTTTGTGATTTGGTGTATTTGAAAATTTTTCCTATGAACGGATGAAGAGATTTGTCAAGAAAAAGAAGTTCAGTCCCCGATATATTATCCCTTATAGAGTTTTAAACCATTATGGAGAGTGGCTTACGAGCTAGAGGTGCCTGCAGATTTAGTGTCCATACATCCAGAGTTCCATTTTTCTTTGTTAAAGAAGTGTATTGATGATTAACTGTAGTTGTTCATTTAGAAGATATGGGCATTAAGAATAGCCTTTCCTAAGAGGAAGTTCAGTTGAGATCCTTGATTGTCAGATTCATAGGCTAAGGAATAAAGAAGTTACCTTGGTTAAAGTCCTTTGGTGGAATCAGTATGTAGAGGGAGCTACATGGGAAGAAGAAGCAGATATGCAAACCAAACACCCTTATCTTTTCTCTGCAAACTCAGATTAACTTGAGGAAATAATTTTTCCTTAGATTGAAGCTTTTTTATTCTCAGTTTTAGATATGTAACAATTCCCATGTCATTACATGCATTTGTGAAAATAAGTTCAGTTTATATATTACGTTTCAGACTCAGTTAAATCATCATGTTCCATGTCGTGCATGTTCAGTATGTGATCTCAGTTACCTTAGTACAATACTCTCAGTCTGACTAGTCTTAATCAAGGACGAATGTTCCCAAGGGGGACATATTATAATATCCCGTACTACTATTAGCTAGATTCAGCTTTTAGTTGCATGCATAACTGGATTAAGGCTTTAAATTTTCACCAAGTGTTGGGGACTTAGTAATTTCCAAGACCCCTCTAACTTCGAGGATCTTTATTTTGGTCTTTCCAGCCCCGAGACTTTGGTTTTTGACCTGATTCATGTGTAGGGATATAAAAGGTATGTCTAAGGTGAGTTTTGGACTTTTTAGACAAGGTTAGGGGTCATGTAGGGATCACAAAACTAGTGTGTCACCTTGATAATCCCTTAATATGGAGTTAGTCCCGATGTCATGCAGACCATGTCGTAGTTAGAGAAACCAACAATCATAATAATACAGCATCGCGGTGAGCCTATTGCGTCCAGTTCTGAATTCAGATGACGAAGGGGAAATAGGGTCTTTTTCCCCTCAACCCAATCAGTCATAACACGTCATGGGGCATCCGTTAGGGAATTATTTTTCCTTCTTCTCCAAATTCCTCTCAAGAAAACCCTCCCCTTTTCCCAAGAACAAAATTGAGTTCATTTCCCCAATAAATCAATAATTCAAGCACACCAAGTTCAAGAACCTCCAAGAAAGCATCAAGATTATTGTTTTTCTATTAAGTTAAGTATCTTAAGGTATGTGGGGTATTCATCAATGGGTCCCTTCTACCCATTAAGCCCAAAAATCTTCCCTTTTAATTAAATTATGGAATTCTCCTTTACCATGGTATATTATGCGTACAAGATGGGTTTAATTCATGTTTTTCCTTGGTAATTCAAATTCAGCTCAACCCAGGTATGATCCCATGAATGATTTGATTTCCTCATGTTTTAAATTTTAGTTCCGACGTCTTGTTTAAGTAAATTTCATGGTCAAATTCCCAATATATGAATTTAGCCATGTGAATCATTTTGATTCCCTATGTATAACACATTCACATATTCAAGTTTATGATTCAAACATGTTTGATGAAATGTCTATAATTTTGGGATTGAACCATAATCCCATATTATGGTTTTAAAAGATTATTGTCGTAAATTATGGTTATTCAATGCTGGTGGGTTATAAACAACCGATACCTATGTATTTTACTTGACTTCATATCTTTCAAGTAATGATTTAGTTAAACCATGAATATTACTATTTATTCAGTTGATATGATCATGATCAGCACTATCAGAAATAATGTTCAATTAACCTTAGTTCAGTTCAGTTGGGAGTCGGATTTATCACCGAGTGTCTTAGCTCGGGTTTGCTTGACCAAAGCATACATATTTTCAGTTATTCCCAGAATATCTCAGAAACTTGTTTATGCTTGTTCTTGCATTCACAGATTTTACATGTTCATTCATTTATGCTCAGTTATCTCATTCATCTCAGTCAGTCCTTATCTCATGTATCTGTACATTCAAAGTACTAATCATATACTCTTCTTTGTGCTATGTTTTCTTATAACATAGGTTCGGAAGGTTAGTTTCTCGACCACTCTTAGACAGCTAAGCATACTCAGTAGCATTAGTGGTGAGTCCTCATCCATCGAGGACATGATTTGCTTATTTTAGTTATTTCAGTACTTCCTTATGTTCAATTAGTTATAGTTAGTTGGTGGTCTGTCCCATCAATCCTCAGTCAATTTATAGGCTTTCAGATAATCAAACAGTTAGTCCGGTAGTTAGTTAGTTAACAATTCTTTTAGTACTTTTCTGTTGTTTAGATAGATGGTTGGTTTTCAGTATTTATTAGATGTTTTAGATTTGTGATGTAATCATATCTTAGTATTCAGATTGGTATTACTTTAGTAGTTTATCTTCAATAGACATGTTTATTATTATTTTATTCAGTGCTCTCAACAGGTACTAGATTATGGGTTAGCTTGTGACCATAAACATTGTTGTTGCGACTAAGGGTTAGGTTTGGGTCGTGATAGAGATTATGAGACTTAATGGGGTACTTTACTAACATTTTTTCTAGAGATGCTAAGTACACTTCCATGTTGTGGGACAAATTGCATAAGGAGCTGGGCACCAAGCTCACTTTAAGCCCAAATTTTCACCCTCAAACTGATGGACAATCGAAGGGATGATTCAGGCACTAGGGGACATGTTTAGGGCCTTTGTGATTTATTTTGGTGGTAATTAGGACAAGTTTTTTTAAATGTATGAGTTCTTATACAACACCAATTATGACTCTAGTATTGATATGACAACATTCAAGGTAATTTATTGATGGAAGTGTAATCACATATTGGGTGGTGTAAGTTGGGAAATGTTAAGTATTTGTGAATTGATTTTCTAAAAAGGGCTTAAGAAAAGGTAAGATTCATTAAGACGATGTTGTTCAATGTAAGGTGAGGGATATGTAATTCAAGGTTGGTGAGTAAGTTTTCTCAAGTTGTCTTCCTTGAAGGGGTTATGAGGTTTGGTAATAGGGGAAAGCTCAACCCCCGGTATATACGATCTTCTAGTTTCTTAAGAAAGTGGGTATAATTATATATCAATTAAATCTACCACCAAGGTTATCAAGATTCCATCTAGTATTTCATGTTTCAATGCTAAAACGGTACAATGGGGATGGACACTACAACATTAGGTGGGATTCAGTGCTTCTTAATAGGAATTTGGCTTTCGAGGAGGGACCAATAACGATTTTAGATAGGATATTCATAAATAGATAATGAACGAAATTCATTTGGTGAAGGTGCAATATTACCATGGTCTAATTTAGGTATCCACTTGGGAGACCAATAAGGACATACAGGTTAAGTACCTTAATTTGTTGAGCACATAAGCACTCTTTTTCTTCTTCCTATCTAGCTTATATTTCTCATTTGATGATTTTGGATTTGGTTAAATTGGTAACTATTGTAATGACCCTCTCAATAGTTATATATGAGTCGTATATTTAAAATCTCAAATCCAAATTCTCCACGGTTTAGAAGTTACAAATTTTAGGCTAGGCTAGTTTTAACTTATTTTTTAGCGAGATGAGGCCTAGGGAAATCTTGGAATTATTTATATAGGGTTATTGTTGTTTGTATTGATTTCTAGGTAGCTATGATGATATGAACCTATAGAAATTTATGATAATTAATTTGGTTAAGTTAAACTCCCAGAATTGGTTTTAGCATAAAATGCACTATTTAAATGTCCCAAGTTAAAGGTGTGATTCAAAAAGTTGGATTCTTGGGCAAAGACGGACATTCCAACCCGTCGACGTTGATATAACATATTGGTATAGTAACAATCACTACATCAGAATAATTCCCATTATAATGAAAGTTAAAAGTGGTCACTAACCACTACATCGGTGAAAACTATAGATTGATTAAAATATTTCTGTATAATCAGTTCTTTTTCTATAACTCATTTTGGGCAAAGGAAAGGCTATTTTAGACAAAAAAAACTGCCAAATTCATTGTTTGTCTTCATTAAGGTAAATAATTCATCCCCATTAACTCATATACAATTGGTAACCCTCAAAATTATTAATTCTTAAAGTTCGGGGAGGGTTTTAGGGAAGATTTTAGTTAATTGTTCATGGAAGGGGAAGATTAAGGAATAAGTTAAAATTTTTTGGTTATTAATATTTAATTTACCCTTGCATTTCATTAATTCACTAATTTATTCATGAAAATTTTAAATTTAGGTGAATTGTGGTGGAGAATCCCTAGAACATAATATGAATGATCATGAATTTGACCTTAGGAGTTGGGTGTGAGTTATAAATATTAACATGTTGGATCATTTCTGTAATTATATATTTATAGGAAAGTTCTAGATCACGAGCTCGCATAAATTTCATGGAAGAGCAAACCTCTGACATAGAGAAGTTGTGAAAGCTTGGTTCGATGTAGGTGATGGTATTGTTATTTAATCAAATTTGGTATATGTGTGTATGTTAAAAACTTTGTAGTATGGCTTGTTAGTGCATGTTTTTTGGTTTTGTGTTTTAAATAATTTGTGGTTGTCATATGATTTTGACGTACCTTACTAAATATGGAATGTTCAATATTTAGAATAATTGCACGGATTTTTGGCAGAATAAAGCTAGAAGACACTTATGTCTGGAGTTTTAATACATGGATAGTAATTTTCCCCTATTGGTGTAATGACCCTCTAGGTGATTTGACACGAACTGAACCAGGGCCTTGTCATAATGGGCATCACAGGACCATGACTTTGGATATGTCCAAGACCATGACCAACCCGAGCAAGTCTAACCATCCAATACCCAACAAACAACCATAACAAAACGAAATAATAACCAAGTACATATCCATAATGTAACGTACTCAAGTCCATAGTTTGTCTACATAAATCCTTTAAAAGAAATCCTAAAAAATATATCCGTTCAGGACATGCCTGATACAATCCAAATGGCAATCTATGCTTTTGAAGACTTCATTGGAGGCCAATGCATAAATACTCAAGACTTGGTCACCTCGAGGACACAAGAACATGAATGGAGGACCCGTTTTGAGCATGACATAAAGCAATCCCGTGTGTGGAAGATTTCGTGGAGGCTTACCTTTGATACCAACCCGAGTCCTCAAGTGTTGAAGCATGACCCCTTTGTTTGGGAGCATTGAAGAAGAACCCTTCATTAAGGTTATTTTAGGGATTACACTAATTGGAAAGACACTCCATGACCACCCCTTTCATTAAGGGTATTTTGGACATTTTTCTATGTAATAAGCTAGCCTATAAATTGTCTTCTATTAGGTCATTTGATCTTTATTTGATTATGGATATTTGAGTGTCATTGAAAGACTTTTTCTTCTCTCTTTGAGAACGTAGTGTAGGGCTTGGAAAAGCCAAGTAGTGTAGGGCTTGGAAAATCCACTATTGATCTTTACTTAGAAATGGTGGTTGTAAGGCAGAGTTGATTCCCTTAGAGGTAACCGTAGGAGTTTGGTTTTATTATTGTGGGTCTTAGGGGCCTTATCATTTCATACACGATTTAGTTCTTTTTTCTAGTAATCTCGTATGTCAAGATATCTATCTTACTTTATTCCATTTGTTTGTTATCTTGTTTCTCTTAGTTTTCATCTCTTTAGGTCATACTTCTATCATTTGGTATCAAGAGTAAGGTTTGATTTTATTTCAATAAAATCAATCTTGGGATTGCTATCTAAAAAATCAATAAAAAAAGAAGTGTCAAATCTGAAAATTGCAAAAAAAAAAGTTGTTATCCCATTTTTATCCCTAGGCCAAAATTTTAGGTCCTAGATTTTTTAGTCTTTCTGTGTTTCTAGTGTTAGATTCTTGTTCCCTAACACTATTAAATTCTAGAAATTGAAAAATCACAAAAAAAAGAAGTGTGAAAAATAAAAAATTCGAAATAAGTACTATTCCCATTTTTTACCCTAGGCCAAAATTTGAGTTTTTAATTTTGTGTTTTTCTTGTGTTTTTAGTGTTAGATTTGTGTTCTTTAACACTATTGGTGTCTAGATCTTGAATTTGAGCTATTTTCGGGTTGTTTTGAGCCATCCATCATTGTTGAACTTGAAGTTGAAGAAACTTGAAAGGTGGATCTCAAAATTGGAAGGGTTTTTGTGAGATTTGTGGCTTGAAAATGTGATATTGTTGTTTGGGATTTCAAAGTGTGCTTCAATATTCAAAAATCTTTCAATTTGGAGTTTATTTGGGTTATGTTCCATTTTTGAATGTTCTTGGCGTTCTTCATGTTCTTCATTGTTGTTGAAGAAGAACATTCAAAAAGTGGTGATTTAATCCAAAAAGAAGAAGAAAGAGTGTGTGGTCCTTCTTTGTACAAAGAATATTCCAAGCATATTCCAAGTCTTCTAATGGAGACAGAGTCCAAAAGCAACAAAAAAAGAATAATCTCAAAGAAGAGGACAAAGGAAAACTACAAGGGGGAACCACAACAAATTCAAACTCGTTTGAGCTTGAAAAAGGGTCCATTCTTTGTGTTTTCTTCACCAAAACAAATTACCACACTATCAAGAAGAAGATTGTTGAATTTTAAATTGGAAACAAGTCAACTCCAAATCGTTGACCAATTTTGACCAAGGCTGCCACGTCATCAAAGTGCCACATCATCAACTTCCAAAATACCTTGAAGCTCAAATTTAGGTTCTAAGTTTCTTTTCTTTGTTTCTTTACTTTTATTTCTTGATTCTAGAACTAATTAACAACTAGTAATCACCTACTTAATTGTGAATTAGTTTTTTGAGTCCGTTTTCTTTATGTTTTCGTTCTTTGTATGCTTTACACGTTTTGATTCATTGAATTTCTTTGTTTCAAGTTCATAAGTAGATTTTATTTTATTTTTTTAATCGATCAAAAAAGAATCTATTTTGGCCGCTAAGTAGTGATTAATACCTTATTGACTACCGAAGTATAAGCAACTTTCAATATTCGCCGCTCCAATTGTGAGGATCACAAATGTGAGTGTATATGAGTGTTGGTGAGGAGCTTTTACTACTAATCTTGTTTGTTCGTTTTGTAGGTACAAGGTGATATAAGGTGAACATATCTTGGTACCTTTGGAGTATTGTGACTACAACATGGGAGACTATGATTGTAGTGAGGGATTTTATGGCTACGATGATGTTGGAGATTATGGAGGCTATGAATATAGCCATGATCAAGACATGGGAAGAATTGAGAGTTGTGGTTTTGAGGGATAAAATGAGGTGAATGAAGTTCCTAGTGCTTATGGTGAATATGGAGATGATGTAGGGCCTTGTGATGGTTCTTATGATGAAGTTGGTGCATGTGAGGAGTCTTACACTTCCCACTCCAAATCTAGAACTGGTGTAAGGTATAATCCCTTCCTTCGCAAAGCTTATGAGATCCATGGTGAGATTGCACAAGTAGAGCATAAATATTCATATTGTTCACCTTGTAGTACATATTATCAAGGTCGAAGTAGTGTGAATGTGTATACTAGCTATAGTGTAGGTTTTCACATGAGAAGAAGAGAGAATACATCTCCAAGGTCGAGGGGTACTCATATGCCCATGGGTTGTCCTAAACTCTACAATATTGATCCTAGGAGAAGTATTCACTCTGGAAAGGTAAGAATTTATGGGGAACCATGCCTCCTTGTGCTAGATAATTGGCGCCATAAGAACTACATCATGCCATCCATGGTTGACTATTTGGGGTTGTTTTGAGAACCTTTACTTGTTCAATATTTCTTGGATGGGTATAAGGTTACTGAGAGAGTGAGGATTGTCTTCACCCAATTTGAATACTATGAGAAGGTGTGGTGCGATATATCCCCCTTAACACCAGGTCAGGTATGCTTGGGTGCCGATTGGTTTGCACAACATAGAGTTCCAAATATGCTAAATTGGCCTAAGGTTGTAGTGGACCGTTGGGGAAATTATCTCTTTACCTCAATTCTTCCCAAACTGTAAGGAAATGTGATCACTTATTCCAAGACGAATAATTATGAGAGACAAAATATTAAGAGGATTAAGGGTTTGCAAGGTGGCAATCCAAGAGTGGAAAAAGGAGAGGTTGTGCGGAGTGAAGTGAGGGGGTTGCCACCAAACCGTCCTAACTATGTTTTTCCTTCTATTTCTAAGGACATTTGTGTAGGTACTAACATGGAAAGTGGAGGAGAACAAGGCCAAGGAGAATTTGTGGCCGAAGCATGTGTGAAACCTTCACACCACTGAAAACAAGAATCTACTTAAGAACTTCAAGGTATCACAGTAATCAAGGGGACTTAAGAACCAATACATGTTCATAAAATCAAAATCCAACATTTGGTTTTCCTTTATCTCAAAAATAAAAGATGACTGTGATACCTGTTGCATGAACATACCACCATTCTTAAAATTCCTAAGATGAAATCCAACAGTAGCCATACGGTGAATGTCCTTCACCAATTATGCTTATCCTCATCAACATGAGCTAGACTCCCTATGGATAACCTGCTAAGAGTATCAACAACTACGTTAGCTTTATATAGGTGGTAGTGGAGACTCATATTGTTATCATTTAGCAACTCAAGCCACCTCATGTGTGTGAGATTTAACTCTTTCAGAGTAAACACATACTGCGGTCTCTTATGATTGGAAAATATGTCAACATAATCCCCATAAAGATAGTGACGCCAAATCTTCAACTCTAATACCACTGCCAATAACTGCAAATAATGAGTAGGGTAGTTCTTCTCATGAACCTTCAATTACCTAGAAGCGTAGGCCACCACCCTACCCTACTGCATCAACTCACTACAAAGACCAACATGAGAAGCATCACAATACACTACGAAGCAATCATTGCCCCCGAGCAGGGTCAAAATCGGAGTTGAAGTCAACTTATCCTTCAATTTCTCAAAACTACCCTCACACACATCCAACCATAAGAACTTGACCTTCTTTTGAGTGAACTTGGTCAATAGGTCATCTATAGTCGAAAAACTTTAAACAATCTTGTACAATTACCAGCTAAACCTAAGAAGCTCCAAATGTCAGTTGGAGTCACGGGTCAAGGCCACTTTTTAACCATGACAACCTTTTGTGGATCCACCATGATCCCTTCACTAGAGATAACATATTCCAAAAAAGTCAAAGAATTCCACCAAAACTGACACTTATAGAACTTGGCATACAAACACTCACGAAGGTGATCGACATGATTTTCCTCATTCTTAGAGTAGACCAATATGTCATCAAAGAAGACAATGACAATCAAATCTAGAAACTGACAGAAGACCCTATTCATCAAGTCCATAAACGATGCCGGAGCATTACTTAAATCTTACAGACATAACTAGGAACTCATAGTTACCATAATAGGTCTTGAAGGCAGTATTAGTGTTATCCACTTCCCTTATCATAAGTTGATGATAACCCGACCTACGATTAATCTTAGAGAAACACTTCTCAACTTGAAGTTGATCAAAAAAACCATCGATACTAGGAAGATGATATTTATTATTTATATTCACCTTATTCAGCTAATGATAATCAATGCACATCCGAAGGGAACCTTTCTTTTTATACACAACAACACAAGAGCACCCCAAGGAGACATACTAGGACAGATGAGACCTTTATCTAAGAATGCATAAATTGCTCCTTAAGCTCCTTCAACTCGGCTAGAGCCATTCTATAAAGGGGATAGAGATAGGACGAGTGTCTAGAAAAAGATTAATTCGAAAGTCAATTTCTATATCAGGAGAAATACCAAGAAGATAATCAAGTAATAACTCAGGAGACTCATTGACCACATAATTGGATTCTAGAAAAGGACCTTCTGATTATAATCTTTGACCTAGACCAGGTGATACAAATACCCTTTGGAAATCAGCTTTCGGGCTCTAAGATATGAGATGAACCTTTCCTTAGGCACTAAAGAACTCCCTTCCCATACAATGACCGTCTCAGTAAGGAATTTAAACATGACCTAATGGGTTCGAAAATCTAAAAAAATAGCACGAATGTAGTCAATCTATCCCCAATATAACATCAAAGTTGACCATATCTACCTTTTTCAAATCCACAAGAGTTTCTCTACTTCCAACAGATACCACACAACCCCTATAAACTTTTCTAAAATTCATAGAGTCACCAACCGGGGTAGATATAGAAAAAGGATAAAAACTAAACTCAGAACCAAATAAAAAATGCACATCCACAAATGGGGTCACTTAAGAAAGAGTGAACCCTTGATTAAGTAAATAATACACATCACGGGAGAATAGTTTTAACATACCAATAAAAAAATATATGGATGCCTCAGAATCTTTTTGAGATACAAGTGCATATAAGCAATTCCATCTAGTACCGGTACCGAAAGTAGAAATAGAAACAGAAGTAACAACCTTTAATACATGAGTAGAAGAAGAGCCTGTGGCAATCTTGTTAGACCTAGAAGCCATTATAACACAACAATCACACTTCATGTGTCTAATCTAACCCTAATAATAACATATATTCTTTCCTTCCTCACAGAACCCATGGTTAAACCACCCACAAATTTACAAGGAGAATGGGATGGAGCAAACTAAACCCTACTAGCCTGAGATTGGGCACCCTATTTCTAGGAATCACCATCATGCTGAGACCGATGATCAATCGATGACTTCAAGTAAGGAGAAATACCCGTGGAGAAAGAACCAGAACTCCCCCACTTCTTCTTTTATCATTTACCACCAATTCTACCACTTTACTTAGAAGGCCTAAATTTCTTCCCTTGCCTCTCAGTAAACTCATCCTGCTTCCTTTTCTCTTCCTCCATTTTATGCATGCACACCACCAACCTGGATATATCTATGTCCTTGCTAACAACTCTCTAAAATTAACTCATGAGATAATCAAAAAGAAAACTTACGCATTCTAGGCCCCATGCTAGAAACCATCTTGGAGCATACCGAGATAATTGAAGAAACTTCAAGGCATACTCCTTGACTGACATATTTCCTTGCCTCAGATTAACAAACTCCTCCGCCCTTTCTTCTTTTAACTCTTGAGGAAATAAGCGGTCTAGGAAAGCATTAGATAAATCGTCCTATAAATATGACTCATCACCATCGCCCCTTGCTTGATCTCATTTTTTGTACCATTGGTATGCCACGTCCTTCAACTGATAGGCTGCAAACTCCACGCCTTACACCCGTGGCATGCATATTCTAAGAGATATTTCTGTTTCATCTAGAAAACCCTGAGGATCTTTCTCCACCTTAACACCAGTAAGGGTCGGAGGACTCAACCTTATGAACTGACAAGCCTTGGGGCCTCAGAATATGAAGTACCTATAACACTACGCTCAGACTAAGTAGCTACCAAATGTGCAAACATGTTAATGGACTAAAGAAACTCAACATTCCATACTTCACCCTGAGAAGTCTAAGATGGACTTGAAGGAATAGATAGAACTCCAGGACAATCAGGAACTGGACCCCTAGACTGGGTTTGGATTCTATAAGTAGAGTGAGTCCCATGAACATCATCCCCTATTAGGAAAAAAAAGTTTTTGTGATCTTCAATCATCGAGGGGGCATGATATGAAAAATTAGCAAATAGAAATCAGAAAAATCCAAGAATCAAAATAAGACAACAACAAAAGTGAAACATTCATAAATATCTCATAGCCTCTCTCTAATAAATTTGGTGTGCTACACACCCATGAAAGAGAATCTATTTGGCACTGCTTTGTAGACGCACAACTGACCAAGATCCTAGGCTTTGATACCAACTTGACACGATCAAAACTAGGGCCTTGTCGTAATGGGAAACTCAAGCCTAACATGGACTGAAGATTACCCCATTACACAATCAAATTAACCTGCATATACACTAAATCGGATGAATTCCAAAAATATACCAAAATAGGGCGATTAACAACACAAAGACTTTGGGATAGGTCCAAGACCTTTACCAATCTAAGAAAGTCTAACCATCCAATACAAGACTAATAACTATAACAAAATTCAAATAATACCCAAGTATATATTAATACCGTAATGTACCCAAGTCCACAATTTATTCATACAAAGCCTATAAAAGAAATCATCAAAAAATATTTGGTCTGGACATGCCCCTGAACATAGCCAAAACCAATGTCAAAGTCTAAACCAATGAAGACTTAAGAAAACTCAAGCAAGAGATGGAGCCTTTTGAAGTATGGAACCTCACTACTTCAAGTAAACACATGTTAATCCCAAGTCCAATCTCTTAGTGGAAGGTGTAGTATGACCAACACTTATATCACATGAGGATATAATGTCAAAGACTGTTAGTGGTTAGAGCACTATCATGTAACTCAAGAGTAAGGAAAAAATAATACCAACAGTTCAAATTCAATCAACCAATGCATATAACCAATGCAACATATACATATACATATACATATATATGTACCATGCCGAGGTAGGGAAGATGTTTAGCATGAACTTTGAAATCATTAACCTAGGATGTATAGCATAACTGTCATATAACAAGGTACTAACAATCTATATAGGCACAACTCTTCCTTAGATGGAAGGGTCCCAATGCGTGTAGACGCACAAAGTAGAGAATATCAAAAATCGTATATGCCTATATAGGGGACTCAACCCTCACGGCATAATCAAAGTGACTTAACCAATGATACATTAATTACGGGGGACTCAAACCTCCTATTCATATATTCATTCAGGGGACTCCAACCACCCGATCATATAAACACCTACACCGGCTAGCATGTTTTCCAATGTTAGTCCTTCAGACTCCACTTTCATGGCCCTGCTACATATCCCATTTTAAAGCCTAAATTAAAACCATCATTCCACGTACACAACTATTTAGACAATTACTTACTAAAGGCACTTTGTTGGTATCGTTA
Organism: Capsicum pubescens; assembly: GCA_030864215.1. Classification (NCBI taxonomy): domain Eukaryota; kingdom Viridiplantae; phylum Streptophyta; class Magnoliopsida; order Solanales; family Solanaceae; genus Capsicum; species Capsicum pubescens. Next base: position 224,190,768 of record CM061540.1, on the reverse strand, counting down.
TACCAAAACAACTTGCAAGCATACATCATGCCATAACCATTATCAATTGACTTTGGGACTCTAACCTATTATCTATACAAGCCATCAATTAAATTCAATATTTAGGGATTCGAACCCATTATGTGTAAAGTCATAAATCAATTAAATGTTTATGGACTCAAACCCTTTTAGCCAATTAAACCACCAAGGTTTCCATTTAAATAATTACATAGATAACAAGGCCTCTAATAAACCATTTATTGAACATTCATATATATTAGTCAAATACCTAAGTTAAAAACACCATTAACACGTGACTAGTTTATTTTCTTAGGCATTTTCATAAACACTTTGAGGGCATACCCTTATTAAGACCAAAACTAAAGTAAAAACCATCAAGTTTTGGGTTACCCATGAACCATTTATTAAAATCCCAATTACCAAGTACCCACATGTGCAAACCATCACAAAAAACATATGTAAACATAAGTTAAACCAAGAGTAAACAATACTCAACCATATGCAACAAAATCTTTAATTTTGGTTTTCAAAACCTCAATTTAAGAATCATAACCACGCTTTAAAACACACAATTCTTATGAACTAACAATTAGAGAAAAGTCACATGCCTCATTCAAGAAGATTTACAGATGAAACTTGACTCTTGAGCCTCTAGATGAAAACATTTGATAAGTCATAGTCCTAATTTTCATGATAGAGTTTAGAGAGGATTTTAATGTGTTTTAATCTTTTAAAGTATATTATTAGAGGCCACAATATGTTTTAAGATTTGGGGACTTGAAGGTTTTATGTTGGGAAATGTCTGAAATACCCTCAACTTCAAAGATCAGAACTTGGTTGCAGGAGGGTACGACCACACCCCCTAAACTGTACCCTAGGGTACGAGTGGTACCTTTATGTAATAACCTAGGCATAATCTTGAACCTCCATACTGACCAACATACGTCCACAAAGGAATAAATCATATCCAATCATTTGAGAAGTATCCTTAGAATTGATCATTTGAGAAGTATCCTTAGAATTGTACCTTAGTCAGAATCATCTAGACCAAACTTAGGGCTTCATACGATTTAACAACATACACCTCATACCCTAACATTCGACTCGAAATATTCCTAATCATACCTTCGACAGAAACCGACTAGACCACAATGATCAACATATGAATGGGAGGCCCTAAACAATATTAACTTATATCACTAGTACCCTCTAGTTGTATGATGTCCAGAAGCTCAAACTCAAGAATTTTGCAGGGGACAAAATTAGGGTGTTTCATAATTATTGTATTTGTGCTCATTTTTACCATTTATATCTTTCCTATAACTTCCCCAAGTCATTTATGACCAACTTGAATTGACAGTTTGATTACAGGTCAGTTTGTTTGGTTTCTAGAGAAAATTCCCTATTTTAAAGCCTTCACTTGTTCAAATTGATTACCCGGCAAAAAAATTAGTTAAAAGACCTCGTATGATTATTCTAATAGTTCCAATAGCTCCAAAACATCTATTTTTGGTTTAGTTGACCCTTGATTTGGGTCTTGAGGCTTTTAGACTCATTTCAAGCTATTGTCCAAGAGTTATGAAAATGGCACATAGGTGTGGGACCCACTTTTCATCAAATCCATCAAGGATGGAAATTTTAACGGAGACATTGAGTTGATGAATTTGATATGGTGACATAGTTCGTTTGTGTATATGGGATTCTGGATGAATCCCCATGGGTTGGCGAAGACTCAAAATATTCCAAGTCTTCAGCTGATGTAGGAAAAATATGGTGCAACCGCTAAAGTGACCTTTTAGGCATATTAGAAGCCCTGACCAACTCAACAAGTAATATTTTAGCTACTAATTGGCTACTAAATCACTAGCCTCTTTAGCGCCAACCTATCACTCTAGCGGCCTGTCATATTAGTGAGATACTGATTTAGTAGTCAGTTGGGAACTTTAGTGGCGAATGCTAAAGTGGAGCAGTGTCTGGTTTAACAAAATCCTAGAATATTGATCCCTAAAAATAGAGAATTCTTAGGAGAACCAATTTTTTTTCATTTTGGATCTTGGGTAACATTAATTTACGTGTTTCTTCTTTGAATTTGTGGTAAGCATCTATTTTTTCATGATTTAATTCTCCATTCTTAACTAAAATCCCTAAAATATTGGCAGCTTGATTTTAGTACCATTATAATGAAAAATTCACCAATTTTTTGTGGGTAAGGGTTCCGTCAACATAGAGGGATGTTGTGTTGGTTTTGAAAGTGTGATTCTGCAAGTGGTAATTTTGGACCCAAAGTACAATAATTCGATATGGGTATCATTATTCTTATATTGATGAGTATATTGTGATTTTGATAGATTGGCATCTTGCGGAAGCTTCTTATAAAGTTAAATTAATGGTTTAGCAGATTCTTTAGGCTTTTCTTTTGCGTCCATGTAGGCTAGATTTACCCTATTTATAGATTGAGCTATTTCATAGTATGGTTATGATAATATGCTAGATATAAGATGGGATTTAGGTGTTAAATGTAAGGGTTTTTCAATATTTGGGTTAGTTGGACCATTTAGGAAATCTTTAAATCTCTAATTAAGCCTAATTAACTTAGTTACTCATTTCTTAGGTGAAGTAGCCTTCAGGGTGCATGTGAGGATCAATATTTCTTAGTTTCTTAACCTAGGATAAATTATCTTAGTCACTCATGTTTAGGGTGGAATTTTGCCCTAGTTGCTCAAGTTAGGTGAAATAGCCTTAGTTGATATTTCTTTAGGTGGGATTTACATAGTTTCTCATGGTTGGAAGGAATAGAAATCCTAGTGCTAGTTGGGGCTTATTAAACATCTATAAATAAAATTAGATACCATAGACTAGTTTGAGGTATAATTTTCCTACAAGATGGATTTTGGAGATTATAAGTAGGCCCCTCCTGCCCACCATAGTCCAAGACTTGTGGTAACTTGTTAAATTTATTTATGCATGTTATACCGTTATTAATGTTCACTTTGGGACTTGAGAAAATTGAATATTTAATGATTATGTTTATTGGAAATTAAGAGTTTGATGCTAATTTTGGGTTATTACTAATGATATATATATATATACATATATACATAAGGATATGATGTATAGATGTGATTAATGATATGGATTACAAATATGATAAATGACATGTCTTATATATATGTGATATGATATATAAATAGGATTAGTGGCTTATATATGTGTGATATGGATTATAGATATAGTTAATGGCTTATAGATACTAGTATTGATATGGCTTATGGATACGACTATTGGCATGGCCTATGGAAATGGTATTGGCATGATTTAATAGATCTGGTATTGGTATGGTTTATGGGTGCAGGTACCGATATGACTTATGAATATGATTCTTGGTCTGGTGTATAGCTATTCATAAAGTGACGTTTCATAGATCTTGTTTATTTCTATAGTCTATTGAGGTAGCTTATCGATTTGGCTTATGGATATGGTTCATTGATTTGGTTTATAAACATGAGTTCTGGTTTATTTCAAGTGATTGATAATGATACTGAAAATATGAGCTTCGGTTCAAGTCTAGGACATTATGATAATGATGATGTATTAAGTTCCAGTTAAAGTTCGGTGTTGGTAGTTATGTTTGAGATGTTACAATTTGGATGGATTCTCAGTTGTTATCTGATAATTCTGTAATTTATAACTATTCGGTTGCTTAACTTCCTTGATTGTACCCTCTGGGCTTATGGGCCCCAATTTTTTGCTATAGTTGTGTGATCTTTATGTGACTATTTCGTATGCATTAATCTATTTAGGTACAATAGTGTTGGATCTTGATTCCTGGTTTTCCCCTTTTTACTATGGCTTTGCTTATTTTATCTCATATTTTATCATGATTTAGCTCAGTCGGTTGATGATAACTAGTGAATATCTATGGTTTTTGTACTCATACTACACTTCTGTACCTTTTAAGCATTGATTTCAGTGATTGGGTGAGCTCTTGGAGTCAGAGTTACCCATTTTCCTTCTATTTATCTATGTCTACTCTTTCATCTTAAAGCCAGATTATATTTTACTACTTAGTACTCAAAGTTAGTTTATAGTAGATCTAGTGACGACATTACTGAGTCTTTGGATGATTGTTGATTTTTTATCTATCTATTAGACTTTTTTGACTATATAATAGCAATCTATGTCTTTAATTATTAATTTATCTATGTCTTTAATTTTTAATTTTTTGCTTTTAGGTCATTTTCCATCGAGTAAGACTACTGCATCTAGCTTTGGGCAATGGTTTGGCTTGCTACTAGCTGGAAAAAGTAGGTGCCATCATGACTCGTAAATCAGGTCATGACAAATTGGTATAAAAGCCTTGTTTTTAGCAATAATGTTGGTACAACAACAAGTTTTTTGTAGAATCTCACTAATCAGAACCATTATGTTTGTTTCTTATCTTTGAGAGGTTATAGGAAATTTATAGGAGTTCTACACTTCTTTCACACATTTTGTGCTAAGAGTTTGAGTTTTTTTTTTCTAAGAGTCTGAGTTGGTTTCAAAATCCTTCCTTATGATTCACTCTTTTGTAGATGGCCAGGACACGTGGTACCACTACATGAGAAGAGAATCATGACACCAATCCCAGGGATCTTGTTATTGTTTGTGGATAACCTAGATATTGTGGACAACCTAGAGATGTATACCCAGCTAAGGTCTAGTATAGGGGGCCTTCACCAAATACTATTCCTGCTCCTCAGCCAAAGATTCTTCCACTCCATAAAGCGGTTGTCTAGGGACTAGCCCAGGATCCACCTGAATTTTTTTCATCTTCTATGCTCATAGATTCTTTGGTTAAGCTTTAGGGATTGGTATGTGGTGCAACATCTGATGGTTCATACTATAAATTAGAGTGGTACTGCAGCGGGGGTACAATCGATAACTACACTGGTAGTTGATCAATCGGTAGTTGCCCAGCTTACTATGTCTACAGAGATACGTAAGATGTTTGGTAGATTCTTTAGAATGGCTCTACTTAGGTTTTCTGGTGCATCAAACGAGGATGCATATTAGTTCTCGAGTGATTGTGAGGATAGGCTTCATAATTTGGGCCAAGTTGAGACTCGTGGTGTGGATTATAGTTCTTTTCAGTTGGACTTGGAAGCTCGACATTGGTTGATAGGTCATCTTGATTCTAGGATAGCTGGATCTACCCCTTTGACATGAACTCAGTTCGCTGAGATCTTTTTTGAGAATTATATGCCCCGCAAAACTAAGGATCATTTGAGGGATTAGTTATCTTAGTCAGAGCAGGTCTCCATTGACACGACTCGAAACTGGGCCATTTTGTATGGGTACCTCAAGCCTACATGAACCAGAGGTCGCCCCGATAACCCAACCTAATCATTACGTCTATCACAAGGGTTAGGTGAATCTCGACCATATAATAAGATAGCGAAAAACATACTACAAGTCATATCTTGAACATGTCTAAACACTTCATTAGATTTATCAAATTAAATAATATACCCAAGTCCACAGTCATCCACAATACTTCTTTACAAATCGATGTTTAGAAATGTATATGCCCCGATAAGACCCTGACAATAGCCAAACAAAGTCAAAACTAGCCTAAGTCTAAAGATAGGGGACCAAGAATTACAGTCTTCCGAAGAAAGGAAGCTCAACATTCTAAAGTCAATGCATGAACCGCTTCGATCACCTAATCACTGCATAAGAAGAGAAGATAATGCTCCGGGCCCTATGTCGCATGGGGACATAGTGTTTGGAGACGGTTAGCGGTTGGAGCACTAACATGTAACTCAAGGATATGGATAAAATAGAATCATCAATGAAAAAAAAGTCAATATATCATATTTAATCATATTCATGACCTTATCCAAAGATATAGGTATATCAATGCCAAACAAGTAAACAAGTCTTAACAATATTATCAAATTACTCAATCATGAGAAATAAAGTGGAGGACTCCGACTTTCCATACTTAGATTCAAAATATTCTTATTAGGTATGGGATTTCAACTACATTCATGTATTACTTAAACGAAGGAATTTAACCTTGTATACACTTATTAAGCAAGGGAATTTAACCATATACACATCTATTTAAGGGAGGGACTTTAACCACACACGCACATTAATTTAGGCAAGGGAGTCTAACCACATACGCACATTCATTTACACAAGGGACACTAACCACATGCCCACACATTGGGCAAGGGACTCTAACCTCATGTTGTATTAGATAGGGGACTCTAACCCAAGTGATTTCATTTGGAGAGACACTCCAACCTCAAGAGATCTTATTGTGCAAGGGACTTTAACCACAAGAGATTTCATTAGGTAAGGGACTTTAACCTCAAGCCCTCTCATTAGGGAAGGGACTTTAACCTCAATCCATTACGACTATCATTAGTCGACATTGAGACTCCAACCCTTTGTCCATACATCATAATCCCTTCAATTCACATTTATGGACTTTAACCTATTTCAACAATTCAACACTAAGACAATGAGTAACCCTCACCAGACCGCCTAGTGTATGAGAAGGGAGGGAATAGAGGATACAAACTGTATCCAAGGGGTATGACTCATTCCCCTCATCGTATCCACCCAGTGACATCAAGTGAAGAAATTTCTCCATGGTTCAAAGCCTAGGTGTTTTAATTCCCCCTACTTGTATTATTTATCCGGGAATGATAGGTAAGGCAAACATAAACACAAGTTAACACATTATCGCACCTCAAACCAACCTTTAAATAAGTTATAACAAAGCATACAACAAGAATACAACACACATCATGATCATTATTGATCGACTATTCTTTCCTTTGCTTTGGGTTACAAACCCATTATTTATCAAAAACAATTGTTCATTTCAAAGCTTAGGGACTTAAACCCCTTACTTATCAACATTTACTCATTTCATAACTTAGGGAATTTAACCCACTGACTTATCAAGGATACTTACTCAATTCAAGTACTAGGTACTCGAACCCATTATCTATCAAAGGCATTAATCAACTCAAGGAACTAGGAACTTAACCCCATTACAACAAGGAGACACATAATTCCAAGGCATTAGGGACTTGAACCTAAGGTATAGAAAGACCTAAATGGATTCAAAGCTTGGGAACTATAACCATTATCTAAACAAGGCATAACTCAATTCAAAACATTGGGGACTTTATCCGATTGTCTATCAAAGACATAAATCAAGGTAAGGAGATTAACGCTTATCTCCATCCCAATTTTCTGGAATGCGAAACAAATGTGGATACTTTGACTTTATGTCCTCTTTCACCTCCCAAGTAGATTACTCGGACTTTTGGTTCCTACATAGAACCTTCACCGAAGCTACTTCTTTCGTTCGCAACTGGTAAACTTGCCGACCCAAGATCCTCACCGGGATTTCCTCATAGGACAAAGAGTCCGAGATATCAACATCCCTCAAGGAAACAACCATTGAAGAATCACCCACACATTTTTGCAACATATAGACATGGAAAACTGAGTGAATGGAGTTCATGCAAGAAGGCAACCCCAACTCATAGGCAATACTGCCAACCCTCATCATAATAAAGTAGGGGACAACCTATCGGGGACTAAGATTTCCTTTTTTACCAAACTGCATCACTCCTTTCATGGGAGACACTTTGAAGAATACCTAATTGCCAACACTAAAATCTAAGTCCCTGCGCCTCAGATTCGTATAATACTTTTGTTGACTTTGAGAGGTTTTAAATTTATCATAAATCATCTTCACTTTATCTAAGGCTTGGTGAAATAAATCGGGGCAATGTAACTTACCCTCACAAAACTTGTACCACCAAATAGGAGATCAGAATCTCCTACTATACAATGCAAGAGGGTTCATGCCAATACTAGAGTGGTAACAATTATTATTGGTGAACTCAATAAAAGGAAAGTGTCCATACGAACTAGCACCATAATCAATAACATAAGCCTGCAATATATCCTTCAACGTTTGGATGGTCCTCTCCACTTGCCCATCCATTTGTGGGTGGAAAGCGGTACTAAGGCACACTCTAGTACCCAAAAGTTTTTGGATCAACGTCAAAAAGTGAGATGAAAATAAAGGAACACGATACGAGATAATTGAAACCAAAGCACCATTCAACTTCACGATCTCCGTAAGATATAGCTTAGCATAATCTTCCACAGAGTAATTAGTCCTCACAGGCAAAAAGTGAGCGGACTTGGTCATTCTATCAACAATGATGGAAAAAGAATCACATTTATTCTGAGATAAATGAAGAATGGTAAAGGAATCCATATTAATTGCCTCCCACTTCCATTCGGGTAATAGAATCTCTTGATATAAGCCCCTGAGCCTTATTTGCTCACTATTCAATTATTGGCTCACCAAACACTTGGCCACATATCTAGCCATATATCATTTCATATTACCCCACAGTTAAACTCTCTAAGATCATGATACATATTGGTTGAACCAGGGTTAATAGCATAATGGGATCCATGATCCTCGGCTATTTTCCTCAAACCATCGATGTGGGAACATATAGTCTACCATGGAATCTCAAGATATCATCACCCCTATTCAAAAAGTCCACAACTTTGTTTTGATCCATATTATTCTTGATCTTCATCATGTTGGGGTCCAATACTTTCTTTTCTTTTATCTCAACAACATTAGATGACTAAGATACCAGATGCATAAATACACTACTATCCTCAGAGTCTGCTAGTCGAACCCCAACATTAGCCAAACGGTGAATGTCCTTTACCAATTCCCGCTTGTCCTTATCCACATGGGTCAAACATCTCATGAACAATCTACTAAGAGCATCAACAATTACATTAGCCTTACCGAGATGGTAATGAAGACTCATATCATAGTCTTTCAATAACTCAAGCCATCCTATTTTTCCGGAGGTTCAACTCCCTTTGAATAAACACATACTGAAAACTTTTATGATCAGAAAATATATCAACATAAACTCTATAGAGATAATGTCACTAAATTTTTTTAACGCAAAAACCACGGCTAACAACTCTAAGTCATGAGTAGGGTAATTATTCTCAAGAACTTTTAATTGCCTAGAAGCATAGGCCAGCACCCTACCATGTTTCATTAACATAAACCAAAGACCAATTTGAGAAGTATCATAATATACCAAGAAATTATAATTGCCTTCGAGCAAGGTCAAAATTGGAGCTGAAGTCAATTTATCTTTCAACTTCTCAAAACTACCCTCACACGCATCCGACTACAAGAAATTGACCTTTTTTTTGTCAACCTGGTCAATGGGGTAGATATAGTTAAGAAACACTCTACAGATCTTCTATAGTAACCAACTAGACCCAAGAAGCTCTGAATATTGGTTGAATTCATAGGTCTCGGTCACTACTTAACTGCCAAAACCTTTTTAGGATTTACCATGATCCCTTCACAAGAGATAAGATGAGAAAAAAAAAATGTTTTTCAACCTAATCTCACACTTGGAGAACTTGGCATACAGACTATGATCCTTTAATGTTTGTAACACGATATGGAGGTCATCAACATAATCCACCTCATCTTAGAATGGACTAACATGTCATCAATGAAAAAAATGACAAGCATGTCCAAGAATGGATGAAAGACCCTATTCATCAAATCCATGAATTCTGCTGTAGCAATGGTCAACCCAAAAGATATGACAAGAAACTCATAGTAACCATACCTAGTTCTAAAGACATTCTTAGGGATATCTGCATCCCTAATTTTAAGCTGATGATAACTCGATCTAAAATCAATATTAAGCTGATGATAACAAATCATTTATCCTAGAAAGAGTATATTTATTCAGTATGGTCACTTTGTTAAACTAACGATAATCAATGCACATAAGAGGATAACCATCCTTCTTGCGCACAAACAATACAAGAAAACCCCAAGGAGACGCAATAGGACTGATTAAACCTTTATCTAAGAGGTCATTCAATTTCTCCTTAAGCTCCTTTAGCTCTGTAGTTCTATAAGGAGAGATAAAAATTGGATGAGTGTTCGAAACAAGATCAATCCCAAAATTAATTTCCCTATCAGGAGGAACACCGAGAAGATCATCAGGAAACACCTCAAGAAAATTATTAACCATGAGAATAGATTCTAGAGATGGCCCTTCCGAGTTAGAATCTTTAACTCGGACCAAATGATATAAACATCCCGTCAAAATCAACCTTTGGACTTTAAGATAAGAAATGAATCTCCCCTTAGGCACTAAAGAACCACATTCCCATATAATGACCTAGGAAATTCGAACATGACCCTATGGGTCTATAATCTATGGAAGAATAACACGAATCCAAAATTGACCATGTCTAACTTTATAAAGTCTATAGGAGTGTGTCTACCACTAACATATATCACACCCCTATAGACCCTTCTTGCAATCACAGAGTCTCCTACTGGGGTAGAAATAAAAAAAGAAATTGGTGTCTCCTTAGGACCACAATTAAGGTGCACAACCACATACAGGGTCACATAAGAAAGAATAGACCGTGGATCAAGCAAATAATATACATCACGAAAGAAAAGTCTCAATATACTTGTGACAAAATTTGGAGACGCCTCTGAATCCTGGCAATTAGAAAGAGCAAACAAGCAGTTACGGCCAGCGCCTGTGCTAAAAATAGAAGAACAAACAAACATGGCACCCTAAGGTGAGGGAGTAGATGGAGTAGCACTGGGAGCCCTATTTTCCCAAGAAACTGCTAGAGAGGGGCACTTACGCTGCATGTGCCCGATATAACCTTTAGTAAAACATCTATTTATCCCCTTCTCATACTAACCACGATGATACTAACCACAAAATCTGTAAGAAAGGAAGGGTGGAGCCGACTGGGCACCACTAGCCTGGGAGTGGGCACCCTGTGATCGAAACCCACCACTAAATTGAGATCTATGATCACCCGACAACTTCGGGTAAGGAGACCCAACACTATTCGAAGAGAAAGAGCTCTAACTCCCCCACTTCTTCTGTGGCCACTTTCCACCATCTCTACCACCTTGCTCAAAAAGCCTAAATTTCTTTCCTTGCTTTGTTCTAGACTCAACTTGCTTCTTTTTATATTCTCCCACTTGTTTTATATACACAATAAACCTAGAAATATCCATATTATAAATCAACAAGGACATCTTTCTCTAAAGAAGTAACTCACAGGATAATCTAAAACAAACTTACGTATTTTATCCATCATGCTAGAAACCATCTTGGGAGCTTACCTTAACAATTAATGGAATTTAAAGGCATAATTTTTCACATACATCCTCTCTTTATTCAAGTTCACAAACTCTTCGTCCTTTGCTACCCTCAACTCTTGAGGAAAAAATAGTCTAAGAAAGCCTTAGAGAAATCCTCCTATATTGCGAAACTAGAATCAACACCTCTAAACAACTCCTACCCTTTGTACCATTGGTATGAAACATATTCCAATTGGTATGAAAAAATTCAATGGATTCAACCTCCAAACCATGCATTATTCAGAAGATCTTCTCTATTTCATCAATGAATCCTTGAGAATCTTCCTCAACTTTCATACCCGTAAACATAGGAGGGGTCATCCTTTTGAATAGACCAATTCTTGTCGCCTATGAAGATATAGTATCCGGAGCACCATTCTTTGATTGAGAAGCTGCCAATTGAGTCAAGAGGTTGATAGAGTGATGAAACATGACATTAATAGCACCCATTTAAGGTGATGGAATAAGAGAATAACTCTAATAGTGGGTGTTTGTGGGGACAGATAGAAACCCAAGAAGATGGTCAGATGCCGCAGCCCTAGCCTGGGTCTAAACTTCCAGAATTCGATGAGATTCATCCATAGGGCCCTCAGTCGGGGCAGAAGTGTTTTCTTGAACCTCAGATCTCATTGGAGGCATGATAAAAATGATAGAAAAAGGAAATCAGAGGAATCAAAGACCTTAGACCCTATAGCTTGAGATTGAGACACAAGAAAGGGAAATATTTCCTAAAATAGCTTGTAGCCTTTTTTTATAAGTGTGGTACGCTTCACACCCATAAAAGATAATCTACTTAACATGGTACTGTGGACACCCAACAAACCATGAACCTAGGCTTTGATACCAACTTGAAATGACCAGAAATTGGGTAATGCCATTTGGGCAACTCAAGCACACATGAACCAGAGGTCTCCCTGATAACCCAACCTAATTATCAAATCAATCACAAGGGTCGGGTAAATCCCAACCATATAATAAGATAGCAGAAAACATACTAAAAATCATAACTTAAACATGCCTAAACATTTCATTAGATTCATCAAACTAACCAATATACAAAAGTCCACAGTCATCCACAATACTTCAATATAAATCGATGTTTAGAAATGTATATGTCGGGATAAGCCCCCAACAATATCCAAACCAAGTCAAAATTAGCCTAAGTCTAAAATTACGGGACCAGGAATGACTCTCTTCCAAAGAAAGGAAGCTCACCACTCCAAAGTCAATGCACAAACTACTTTGATCACCTAATCACTATGTAGGGAGAGAAAATGATGCTCTGACCCATATGTCGTATGGGGACATAGAATATGGAGATAGTTAGCGGTTGGAGATCTAGCATGTAACTTACAAATAAAAATACTAAAGCATCACTAATCAGCAACAAGTCAATATATCATATTCAACCATATTCATGATCTTATCAATACATATAAGTGTATCACATGACAAACAAGTAAGCAAGTCTTAACTACATTCTCAAAGAACTCAATCATGAGATATAAAATGGAGGACTCTGACCTTCCACACTTAGATTCAAACAATTCTTATTAGGTATGAGACTTCAACCATATTCACATATTACTTATATGAAGGACTTTAACCATGTATAAACTCATTAAGCAAGGGACTTTAACAACAAACACATCAATTTAATAAAAGGACCCTAACAACACACACTTTTATTTAGGCAAGAGATTCTAATATTGTACGCATATTTATTTAGACAAGGGACTCAAACCATATGCCCACACATTAGGCAAGGGACTCTAACCTCATGCCATATTAGTTAGGGGACTCTAACCCAAACTATTTCATTTGGCAAGGCACTACAACCTTAAGAGATCTTATTGTGCAAGGGACTTTAACCACAAGAAATTTTATTATGCAAGGGACTTTAACCTCAAGCCCTTTCATTTGGCAAGGGACTTTAATATAAATCCATTATGACTATTATTAGTCAATATTAGAACTTCAACCCTTTGTCCATACATCATTCTTCATTAAATTCACACTTAAGGAATTTAACCCATTTCAATAACTCAACACTATACATGACCACATCGTCCTTATGGGAGCCTTCATTGCTCAACCATTTCAATCGGCCAATGCATTAACTCAATTCATCATACAATCCAATTTAGGGTCATCAAGACCTTTATAGACCATTCACATATCATTAGCAATTTTATACCACATTTTCACCACTCTTTAGTTCATATTTATTTTTTGAGACTTTAACCCTATATTAATCATCAAACAACAAGGTCATCAATATAACCATAAATGGATCACAATACCTTTAAAATATATTTTAACAATTATTTATAATTATTGGTCCATTGACCTAGTTCAAAACATCACCAACATATTACTAGATTCACTTAGATATTTTCACAAACACCTTGTGTTCATGCCTTTACCAAAGCCATATTCATGGTATAAATCATCAAGATTAGAGTTACTAAAGTTTCACATGATTATACTACATACAAAAAGCACCCACAGGTGAACATCATCATCATTAACATCTATAAACACAAGTCTAAGCAAAAGTCAATATTGTTCATCATTAGGCAACAAGACCCTTTTTATTTAATCTCAAAATCAACATGTAACCTTACTAATTCAAGTGTAAAATACATTCTTTTAGAATTATTTATCAAGGGTAAGAGTTACATGCTTTAAACAACATTATGCCCCAAAGAAACTTGACTCTTGTTGCTCCTAGATAGACATCCCTGAACCTTAGCCTCTAATTCATCCAAAATATTTTTGAGAGAGAGTTTTAGATGTTTGATCCACTCAAAATGTGTTTTAGGAGGCCATATACACTTTTATAAACAAGATACTTAGGGTATTGGGTGAGGTAAATGACCATAAGGTCCTTAATAATATTAGTGAAGTTCTTTCTCGAACCCAATCAATGTGATTGTAAAGATTTGGGGAAAGTCAATGAAAGTCGGGGATAAAAAAATAAATGATGTTAATGGGCTCAAACCGGAAGACATGGGTGAATTCAAAGCAATGGGGTGTAAATCGGGGAATTGGTTGGCACAACGGCTATGTCACGGAAAGAAAGTCTCGTGGTCTAAAACAAAAAGCAATATCTCCATGAACGACTTCACTTTTGAGGCTCGAATATGGTTGCACATCATTTGTAGTCGAGTGTCTCCTTGCACTCATATGACAGAAGTCCCTGAATTTCATGCTTGTATGGTTTCTTGTATTTTATACGGCATCCCATTGGTTGTTATTCAACTCGTGGTCAATGAAATAGATCATTTCAAAAACCAAGGTCGTATGAATTCTTTTTACCCCTCTTTGATTACTGATCTTTGCAAGAGAGCAGGGGTGGAATAGTATGCTAGTGATACATTGGTGCATCCTAGCACCCCAATCTACATATCAAGGATTTGAGAAGAGGGTGCACCAGTCAAAAACATTAAAATAAAGATTAACTTATAAGAGAAAACATGTAATGAACACGAACCTCATAGGCCAACCACCATGGGACCTCTTGAAGAGATTGGAGTTAATATTGCAACCACTAAAGGGCTTGTGTAGAGCTTCTGTCATGTGCTGATTATGACGAGTACAAAGAGGACCAAAAGATGCAAAAAGATACTATTGATGGGCTTGAGAAAGCCTACTCTTATTTGGTGGCATCATACCAGGACCTCCAGAGCGCACATAAAAATATGATCACAAGGGAGAAAAAGAGAGATAAATTATTTATCAAGATATGGAAAGGTATTAAGGGCCTATGGAAGGTCCTGAAAGCCTGAAATAGACTTCCTAAGTATTGGGTAGACAATGATGATTAGGCCCTAGCTGAGTGGTCAGATCTTGAAGAGGATGGTGATGATATAGTGTCCGAGAGTGATATAATCCATTGATGTGGATTTAGGGATCACCCTTTGTCTCTTTTATCCTTGATTATTTATGTAGTGGGAACACTGCTACTTTTTCAGTTGGGGGTGTCTCCTTATTTATTTGATTTGTGCATATATTATTGATATTTTGCATACTTTTCTGCTCTTTTGGATAATTCTTATATTTTATTTGGGTTGTAATATTCGGGCACACTGATGGTGCCCACATCTGCATGGATTAGTTATTTTGTTCTTGTGTTGTCAATTTGTGATTTTAGTTTCTAACCATAGATGTAAGGGAAGTCTGAGAACCTGTGGTATCAATGATTGGGATTCACATTTACACCCATTGGTGAAGTCTTAGTAACTATATGGAATTTTTCCCATATGATAGTTTGCAATGTAAGAAGATAGCTTGGGTTGTTTCCATAATTAGTAAAATTATTCATGGTTCGGGTACAAAAGCAAACATCCCCCTCCGCCATAAAAATTTTGCCAAGGTCGAAAGTATATACGTGAGCAACTTTGTGACAATATTCTCTCTCTTTCTTTGACTCTAAAAGTTGATAGAAAAAAAATAAGGGATACTCCACCCTTGTCTTGAGTGAGGACAACAATTGACCCCCCATTTACAATATTCGCATGCCGTGTGTGTGAGCTTAATTGTCTACATCTCATATGTACTTGTACCATCTAGAACTTGCTCAATTAGTCTTTCAAAACTAAATTTTGGTTGTACTTGGTGGGTAAAATGATAATCGGACATCTTGTGATTTTGGAAGCCCACTTTAGCCTAAAATTCCCACCAATACATAGGAGTTACCCCTAGTCACCATCTATGAGACTTTTGACATTTATTTGGCAACCATATTATAATCCGTGACCCTTTTGCTTACTCTCTCTTAAACCTTATTCTACTTGAAATTAAGAATGAAAATTAAGGCTAAAATTCTATATTGTCAGCGATGAAAAGAGAAAGGAAGTTTAGAGAGCCACGAAGTCATAAAAAGAAAAAGAACCTTCAAATCTAGCAAGTAGCATTTTTCTTGATAGGAAAAGATAGTCCATCAAAAGAATGAGTTGAATAAAGCTTTCAGCAAGCATAAGAAGTTAGTAAAAGGGGTGAAAAGACTTTGGGTAAAGCAAAAGATATAAAGTGGGTAAAGCAACAAAAGACAAAGATGTGTCCCAATAATAAAAAAGTTTTGAGTATATGATCTAGAATTTCAAGGAGGGTATAGCCTTATTGTCCTAAATTTGTATCCTACCCTACCCTAAACTTACATTATAACCTCAAAAAGTCCTTTGTGATTTCCAACCAAGTGTGATCATTGTAGTGGCGATTGAAAATAAGGACAAGACTATGGTATAGTACATGTAACATGGAGAGTTCCTTGAGAGAGTGAGTGATTGAATTTAAATTTCCTTGTTGAGTAATTGATAACTAGGTGTGTGAACCTTTCTTTCTTGTGAGGGGTTATGTGAGTTAATTAAGCTGGGTGATTTTATCATCTTCCGCGCAATGAGATGAGTGGATGTATAACATAATTCTAGCCGGTTTGTGAGTCACTTCTAGAGTGTTAGTAATTGTCACATAGTCGCTCCCCAAGATCCATTGTATCCTTTGTCACACTATTTTCTGATGAAATGTATTGTTAATACTTTTCTATCCATGTGTAAAAAGGTTTTTGTGGTGGCAACCAAGTTGGAATCTTCTTGGTCATTGGAAATATAAATAATGGCATACATGAAAAGGGTCTCATGGAAAGAGGTAGTGTTACTTGAGGAAAATAAAGGGTCTAAGTTTGGGGTGTTGATGAGTGGTAATCCTAACACTTATTCGCAATAATCATGCATGCATACTACCATGTTTTGTAATAGAAAATGAGGCATTATATTGATTTAAGTGCACTAACACCTATATTTTGCACATATAAGGTAGAGAAGGTAAGAATATATGGAATGGAGCTAAAGAGGGAGAAAATGGAAGAAAAAGGAGTGCAGCTGGAAACCTAAAGCAGTCAGCCTTATTTACTGTGACCGCGGTCCTCAGCCAACGGTTGAAGTCAGTCCAGTTTGTCAGCAAAGCGTAATCGCAAAACCTACCCGTAGTCTAGAACAAACACACACGATCGCAGATCAATAGGAAAAGGGCCAAGGGAAGATTTATAAAATGTCATGGACGAATACCAAATCATATATAAGGAATAACCCTTTTTGCTTTGGGTATTGCTTACCTCATAACATAGTTTTGAATTCCAAGCTTGAAACCCTAATTGGGCTAGTATGTAATTAACTTGGCAGGCTTACATTTCTTAGTTTCTTTATGAAGGATGAATGCTTGGGTTGACCCACATGGTACATTTCTCGTTAATTTCTTCATGAGTAGCTAAGTAATTTAGTCTTTGGGTTATGTTGAGCTAGAGTGTAATTGTGTGTGGGTATTGTTTTGTTTGCATGGATTTTAGTTGTTGAGTATGTATTTCACCATTGCTTGAGCTTATGTGATAGAATTTGATGGGTGAAAACTCTAAATCTTCAAATGAGTTGGATGAGTAAAAGATCCAAGCTATAGAAATCCTTTGTCATCCTTTAAAAAGGGATTTAGGTGAATATTAGGTAACCCATAACATCCTCGAAAGAGGGTTATCAGGGGATAAAGAAATGGTGAACAACTAATACTATGGTTAACTACTCTTTTCAATTTCAAAAATAAGTTCTTAGGAAGTGTAAATCATGTCAAGAGCATCATCATAGAAATAATGATGCTTGGTTGACATTTAGGGCAGTTATATAAACTCCACACTTGTTAGGTGCTTGAAAGAGCCAATGAGTTAAATCGTTGGGGTCTTACTGAGAGATTGACCTAAATGATCTTTTACCTATCCTATCCATTAATTAACAACTAAATTTCATAATAATCCAACATTACCCTACATGCTTTACCTTTGAGGATACATAATCCTAAGATCTCTCAAAATAATGAATTCAAATCAAAGATAGCATTTACCATGTATTTGTTGAAGGTTATGTGAAAAGTTTTCAAACAATTCCCCCATTTTATTATACATGGTGTTTTCATTAGCATTCTGGGTAACCTTATAGTAATTTGAGTACCCCTAGGTTTTAAGTCTATAGAATTCACTCCGTGAAAATCGACCCCAAGTTACATTGGTTTACTTGACAATGACCGCCTTAACCCTCAATTATTGAAGTGATTTGAGCGTTATCACTTCCCCCAATAATGAAAAGGGGAATAATGTCAGCCTCACATAGTCATTTGATACACCCGTGGGGATGAATGTGTTACTAATCTCTTGCAACTTCTACAAGTAGACTTGTGGATCTTCATGCAAAACCATGGTAAAATGTCCATTGCTGATCAGAAGCTGCACCATATTCTATTTGAGCTCAAAATTACCTCCGCTATCTGATTTTTGAAAAGTGGAGATAAAATTTTTTGGAAGTGGGATTGTAACTTCACGAACAATCATGCGGGCTGCTTGTTCTTCAGCCATGAGAGCAGGATTTTCTTGATCTTCTTCTATTTACAGAATACGGGGTAGAAAGATTGCTTCTCTCCTTCATTGATGGAACTGTTGCTCAGGTTCAGGGCTTGGTTCAATCAATTCCTGATCCTTTTTTAGCTTACTACTTTGAAAACCTATTTCCTACAAATACAAAACCAAGACCAAGCATAAAGCATCAAAGTAACCCAAAAAGAAAAATTTAAAATAACATAGTTTCCAAATTATATGTCCCCGGCAGTGGCTCAAAAAATATGATAGCATACACACAAGTGTACGTGGTCTCACCAAGTAAGACAATGGCCTTAAATAAAGTCTAATATCGATCCCTCAGAGACTTAAGTTGACAACTTACCCAATCCTAGTTCAACTATTGAGATAAAGCAACCAAGAGAGTTTTAGAGTTGTAATCTAAAAGTAAAGTAACTAATATGAAAAGGTAATGACTTTGGAAAACCAATTGTTAGAGACCCAGGGTGAAGGATTACAAATAATCAGACTAAACCATTGAAAGTAATTAGTTAGACTACTTATAATGGTTGATGATTCTTAGGGATTATCGCATGATCATGGTCTCCCGACCTCTAATCCTCTACCTAACTTAGACGTTACAACTACATCATTGAGAGGGGGATGTAATAAACATATTAAATCCATGAAGCTATCATCCTGCATGTGATAAAAACAAGGATTCTAGGTATAACCCTATCCAAGTCACTCATTCAAATTCCTTATTTTATAAAAGAATAAGAACCTTGTTCTATCTATCCCTACATTTTATCTTCTTGTTCCCCCTTCTGGGCTCACAAAATTGACAATACATGTATCCTAAGGGTATCTAATCCTTAAAATATATTTAAAAAGGTTAAATGAACAACCAAATATGCCAAGAAATTAAAACAAACTTAATTTAAAGCGAAAGTAAACATGTTCTTGGACTTAACCCTAGAAAAGGGGTGTTTAGCCGCTAATGGACATAATAGTAAAACATATTATAATACACTAATAAAATAAATAAAATAAATAAAACCCCTATTATCAGACCATCTCTAAGTTCCGAAGACGTCCAATAGAAGATAAACAAAATGTACAAGAGGTGTATTTATACTTGGGCAAGCCTAAACCGTGTAGGATTTGGAGGGGGCGTCGTGGGCTATATTATACCTCATTAATGGGGTATTTGTGGGATATATTGAACCTCTCCAATCGAGGCTGCATGGGCTCTAGTTCACTGTAATGGATGGGGAGCTGCGGGCATATCGCCTCCACTCAGTGGAAGTTGTTTGCTCAATTTTTTCTAAGTGTTCCCATCCATCCTTTCCTTGTGTCTTATTTTGCCTTTAATTCCAGATTGTTCAACATAAAAATATCATCTACATCAAACCCTCAAGCATCCTAAAACATTATACACCTCGGATTAGAGCTCAAAACAACATAACATTCACAACGACGGGTAAGAAACACGAGCTTAGACTAGGTTTGATCACTTGATCTTTAACTTATTATTTTGGATCTTGACTTGACTCAATTACACTTTTCACATTACAAAAAAGTTGTTCCACTCATACATATACAATAATGCCATTTGGAACTCATTTGAGAAATTAGAATCCAACATGATAAACTAACCAACACCTCGCTCTAGCTAGTAAAACTAGTTTTCTTGCCTACACTCTAATTGATCGATTTAAGTCCAAACTTGTTTGAAAACAATTTTAAACATTATAAACACATATTTGGACACTTCGATGATTATTTATATCTTCATTAACACATAAAGCATAGGAATTGTCCTTAAATCAAGGCTAAATAGGCTAGAATAACAATAATGAAGTGCATAAATACACCCAACATCATGATACAACCCATCTCTGAATACAACATAGAGATTAGTTTAGTACATAAGAGGGAGAATAATAATACTATAACTACCAGGAGCTCACTTTATGTCTCCGAACCATAGTTTCTTAGCACGGCAAATAAAATAAGGGTGAGAACCTATACTATGATCTACATGCTGCAGAAGTGTAGTATGAGTTGATAACGCCCAAACTAACCCTTCTTAGAAGGATAAAGTGGTCTTTATAAAAATATTGTAACCTAACTAGGTTGGGGTATATCCCACAGGGAATAGGCTGGAAATCTATCTCAAACTTATTGAAATCACTAGACTGTGCAGAAAAGTAAAAATGAGGCTTAGTTACTTTTGGTTGTAAACAATCTAAGACGAACACTAGGCTTGTTTTCCCCTTTCCTTTCAACTTAATAGACTTATCATCCATTGTTAGACTATTCCAGTATCTTACGTGCAAAATGGATAAGTTTTGTACCATCAACAACCTTTTGGATGAGCTGACAGATTTCACCCTTTACCTTTTGAGTCTCACGATGTCGCCTTACTAACCCTTATTTTCATCCCAGATGACTATTACCTTTTTAGTCTCTAGTTATTAGATGACATCTAACCATCTTACTTAGATAATACCTAGTAGCGTGGATCATTGGTTAAACTTCAAATTACTATTGTGATCTTCTTTTCCTAGTCACTACTCCTCTTTTGGAGTAAGCAACTATAGTCTACGCGGGATCATAACTTTCCACCGCTCAATAATCAATAAGAACAAAAAAACCCAATACGTGTAAGAATATTTATCTAGAATGACTTGGAACGTACTCCACTTCGTTAATCCTCTAGGGTTCCCACAATCCTTTCTAGGGGAATTAGGCACTCTTAGTTATAAGATCAATCATGGAATCTACAGACAATATTACAAAATAAATCTCACAATAATGAATGAAGAAATCCAAAAGTCCTAAATTTAATAATAAAACAAAAAATAAACCAAGAACAATGAGAGTGTAGGATAGCCCCTAAGGGCCTACCCCTTAATATGTGAATGTATGATAATGTGAATGAATGAACTAAACAAAGCCTAAAGGGTATTGATAGATTACAAAAAACTCAAGAATGCAAATCCTAATAAAAATAAGCAAACTTAACTAAACATACATAATAATACTTAAGAACATTATAGAAGTGTATTTGGGATACATATACACCCTAGAAAATGATTTCGGAGCCATCCGAAAAAGTTAAGGTCGGTATCCACATGTGGTCTAAACAAGTGGCCTGTCCTTGGGAACATGTTCTATATGTGGCCTGAGGCTGGACCCACGTAGAAACCACTTGTGCAGGAAAAATTTCCTGCAGCTTCTGCTCTTGGGATTTTTGACTTCTAGAATATGCTTTGTCCACATGTTGACCTAGGTAAATGACGGAAGTTATTTTTCAGCTCTTTTTCTCTCGAGATTTTCAATTTTGGTACATTCCTTAATCTTATTGATATCACATGTAGCACATCTGGTCCACATGGTGATATAGGTAAGTGCCGGACCTTCCAATACTTGCACCCAATCTTCAAATCTTCATCTTTTGTCATATGCTTTGATCACAAACATCCGAAAAGAGTCACAAACTCAGAAAATATATCAAATAAGAAGCCATAAACATCACTTTTAATATTTTTCTTGAATTTAGCATCTGAAACTTAATTTCATATAAAACAGTACAAAAATACATCAAATCTAACAAAAGAGCCTTAAGTACATGCATATTCTCATAGTTTTAAGCATCATAAGTAATATATTTCTATAGCACATCAAGACCCTCAACATAGAATGTTGCATGTACTTAGGTAAGAAATCATAATAAAACAATACGTTGATGCTTAACCATCAGAAACCTAAGATACCTATTAATGTCAATCATCAAATTTAAATTCAAGATCATTACCCTCTCGAAATTTAATACTTTAAGAACCAACTGTGTGTATTAATGAAGCACAATAATGTGACACAAAGGAATCAAGCTATAGCATTACATTAGATATAAATAAACATGCAGATATACAAGTTACACTATCCAAATAAGTAAGCATCTAGAAATACCACCCATGTGATCTCACATTAAAGAAGTACCACTCACCCATATGAACTAATGCATGTCAATGAATGGATGGTTAAGAGACACTCACACTTACAAAAGAAATTCCGATCAGTGTGCATCAATTACCCTAAGCTTGCCTTTATTTTATTTACCTTAGTTTTGAAATAGTCAAAACAGGATCACAATAGGACTTTATTAGGCTTGTAATGTAGACTTTGGGATGTTAAGATACATATGGACATTAAAAGTTACTAAGTCTCATTGGCATTACACTAACTTTGGGGTCCGACTTATTCACCAATTTTTGCTTTATTTCCTCCCAGTTTTCTCCCTTTAAAGAACATTTAGGTTGGATGTGGTTTTCATATTCTTTATTTTTCAATTCATTTCTGTTCTTTTCTTTTTTGCTTTTCTTTTGCTACCACACTCAACCCTACTTTCTTTTTCTCTTATATTACCTTTCTTCATACCCACTATATATTAGCACACCTATCATAATCCTCAACTTAGGGGATTTGCTTGAGTTGAACTGTATAATATTCCAGGAGGACTAGGGCTAAAACAGGTTCATTGTAACACGAATAAGAAGGAAAAAGGTGAAAACAATAAAATAGGCTATAAGGATCAAAAAAGGGATCAACGGATACTATTTCACAATGGAAAGGTCATTTAGGATAAAAGTGGACTAACATCAAAAATGACATATGATCCTTTCTTAACTGACTATCCTACAACCTAGGCAAGACTAACCGGGCAAGTTCTGAAGTTAACACACAAAGGGAACTAAGTAGTATCTCACACACACATGACATAGAGTTACATCACAAGCTACTACCTATTTGGTTCATGTAATTGTTAGCAATGATTATCATGTCTCTTATTCTAATTCCGTACCAATATCCATAATAGTCACATATATATATATAACACAGTTTAAAAACAAGCTATTGAAGGGGTATTATCAAAAAAACATGTTAACTGATCTAGATACATATTTTTCTCCTAGTTAAGCCCAAAACATCATGAAACAAAACACAATATGTCTAAGCATGTTTACTCTACTAAAAATAGGACTCCGAGAAAAAGAGGCATGACAGAAAAAGCCCAAGAGGACATCAAGACCCACAAGTAGCCCTATCCTCAACTTAAAATCATGCATAAACAAGAACAAAACAAGAGAGTTAGGAACATACCATAGATATAGAGATTCAATGTCAATCACATAATACAAATACAAATAACAAAATACCATGTTTTTCCTTCTATGCAACACTTAATTTCACATCGTGGCATAAAAGGACTTA
Source organism: Capsicum pubescens (assembly GCA_030864215.1). NCBI lineage: Eukaryota > Viridiplantae > Streptophyta > Magnoliopsida > Solanales > Solanaceae > Capsicum > Capsicum pubescens. The sequence continues at coordinate 224,166,847 of CM061540.1, read as the reverse complement.
GTTAGGTACATAGACTTCCCCAATAAGCCTATGGGTACCTTGATTACGCAGACTTTATCATGGTAGCCTAATAGTTGGACTCCAATTTTCTCTTTTGACTTTGAACTTATGAACTAGACCTCTAATTGTTTTTTGAGTTCCCATTATGCTTATGGGGCAGAGCTAAAAAAATAAAGGACCCAAGAAATAGATGTGGCATATTGTACTTCTTAGACCTTATTTGAGAAATGTAGTTCTTTGATTCTGACTCAGCAAATTCAAGAATATACACACATGTTTCCTCTTCCTTGCAATATTTTTTAGGCTCGGATAGCTCAACCAAGATCTAACTATACAAAAACAATATGGAATAATGTTTAGAATAAGGTCCAATACATCTCAACTCATAATTTGTAGTCTTCTTTACATTCCTATATAATTCTTGTATGATCTTCTTAAGAGTGACACAATCCATAAGAGAATGGGCGATTTTTGACTCCTCTAATTTTAGCTCCTCAAGATGGATTTTCAAAAAAAATTCAGTCTCACACCACCCATAGCTAATTTTTTGGGCATTTTATGCAACAACATTTACATCTATCTCCAATGGTAAGTGGTAGATATCTAATCCAAACCTATCAACCCCTTTAATATAATATTAATTTCCTTTCACCAGGAGCAACAATGTTTCAAACATGCTCTCATTATGTTCCAACAATACATTTATCACGCTCCTACAATAATGCATCATATCAAAATGAAGAGGATCAATAATATGAATTCATCATCATTCCATACTTTGTCATCATCACTCCATACTTTCTTTGTCTAGGTTTTCATCTTAAGATGAGTACAAAAAACAAAAGAAAATAAAATACAATCACTCCAACAACTTCAGTAAAAAAACTCCAAAACAACATACCCCGGCAATGGTGCTAAAATTTTATAACGCCCAAGTCACCCCTCCTTAGAAGGATAAAGCAGCCGCTTTCAAAATATAGTAACCTAAATAGGTTGGGGTTAATACCACAGGGAATAGGTTGGAAATCTATATCAAACTTGTTGACATCCCTAGGCAGTATGGAAAAGTAAAATGGATGGACTTGCAGTAACTAGGTAAAAGTATCGAGGCTTGCTTGCTTTTGGTTGTAAATAATCTATGAGGAACACTAGGCTTTTGTTCCCCCTCACTTCTTAACTCAATATACTTATCATTCACTGTCGAACTATTGTAATATCTTGCATTCATAATCAATATATTATGTACCATCAACAATCTTTTAGATGAGCTAGAATATTTCACCCTTAACCTTTTGATTCTCTGGATGTTGCCTTAGTAACCCTTATCTTGGTCCCAATTATCTATTAACTTTTAAGACTCTAGTTATTAGATTGTAGCTAACCATCTTACTTATATAATACCTAGTAGTGTGGATCGACAGGTAAATTTTAAATTACTATTGTGATCTTCTTTTCCTAGTTATTACGCCTCTTTTGGAGTAAGTAGAAATGATCTAGGCGAGTTATTAACGTTGTCCATCACTAATAAATTAATAAGAATAAACAAAACCCAATATATGCAAGAACCTTTATTTAGAATGACTTGGCACTTCCTCTACTTTATTGATATGACAGGGTTCCCATAATCCTAGGTAAGGGAATTAGCCACTCAAAGTAATAAGATCAATAATGGAATCCACAGAAAAAATTACAAAATCAATCTCGCAATAATGATAGAAGAGGGGTGAATGTATGTAAATGTAAATGTATGAGTATGTTAATGCTTGAGATAAACAAAGCCTAAAGGGTATTCATAGATTACAAGAAACCCTAGAATTCAAATCCTAATTAAAATTGGAAAACTTAGCTAACCATATATATTAAGACTTAAAAACATCATTGGAGTGTATTTGGGATACATAAAAACCCTAGGAAATGATTTCGGAATGATCCAAACAAGTTGAGTTCAGTGGCCACATGTGGAGACCACATGTGGCCTGGACTTGGGCGCATGTACCACATGTGGCCTGAGGCTGGGCGCATGTACCACCACATGTGTAGGAAAAATTTCCAACATCTTCTGCTCTCGGGATTTTGGACTTCTGGCATATGCTTTGCCCAAATATGGTCCACATGTGCTACATGTGTTCCATATGTTGACATAGGTAAGTGTTGAAAGTTATTTTCAGCTTTTTGACTCTCGAGATCTTCAATTTCGTTACTTACCTTAGTATTATATAAACCATATATACTACAAGTGGTCCACATGTAGACATAGGTAAGTGTTGGGCCTTCCAATACTTTCACCAAATCTTTAAATCTTTAACTTTTATCACATGTTTTGGTCACTAACATCTGGAAAGAGTTGCGAATACAAAAAATAGCTCAAATTAGCAGCCAAAAACATCACTTTTCATCTTTTTCATGAATTTTGGATCCAAAACCTAATTTCTAGCAAAACACTCAAAAACACGTCAAATCAAACAAAATAGCCTTAATACATGCATATTCTCATAGTTTTAAGCAACATAAGTGCTATATTTCTATAGTATATCATGATTACAAAACACATCATACTTAGTAGGTAACTACTGACTGAGCTCTAAAGATAATGCCATTCCCTCCAAAGATAATTCAAATCTACATAATGTGCAAGCAAGAATGTAAACTATGCTCAAATATCCAGGGAACTAAAATAATAAAGCCAAAGATGTTGTAAGGATAAACTGTCCTATTATAGGCTTACTTAGGAACCTAAGCACTATATCGTATATCGCTGGCCTATATATAAATAAGGAGTAGATGAAAGATATATAATAGTATACAAGTACAACGAATGGATATACAACATGAACACATCAAGGAATGGAGGGATATATGGTAATACCATAATTACATATATAAATGCATGTACATAAACATGGCTAACCCAAAGGTACAACATGAAGTAGTCATACAAGGATCTTAAGGACTTCTAATCATAGTAGGAACTACTACTAACATAATGAGAATCTCGAATACATACGTATAAACATGATATATTTATCCATAGTAAATCAACCATAAAGAAAGAAATCAGAATCATACCTCGAATTTCAAAACAAGTCTAATAATCAACTTGTCACGAGCTAACCATAATAATAACATAATACAATAATCGTCTATCCCATACAAACAACTCCTAAACTGAGCCCTATAACTCAAAAGGTCTAATTAAGACTCTACACACCACAAACAATACTCATTACCTAAACTTGTGCAACACTCCATAATGTTGATGGATATCGGTGCATACTAGTGATAGTAGTGTGCATATAAGTATGAATGAAATGTATAATCCATACTACTATAACTAAACAAAGTACCATAATGTAACCTAGTGTATACACTACCTCCAGCTTGATAGATTGCAAAGGTAGGACCTAAGGCGACCTCCCTTCTCCAACATTATTATTCACAAATGAAATGGCCCCGAGGGAGTTCAGAATTACACATATAGACTGACCTAGCTAGATTCCAGGATTTCCAATAACCATCATCTTCAACAATCTACTTTGTCCAGTACCGAAGATGAATATATAAATTCATGGTCTATAACCATGGATAAAAGTGTGTAAGTTCATAAATTCTTTGCCTATAGGAAACTGTGGTACTAAATCATCATAAAGTGTAGAAAGGGTCAGAATCTCTGTCGATTAACATAACAGTTGGAAAAATCATAGACCAACAACTATCTTTGTCAAATCCCTAAAACATTATTTTTAGTCTCAAAGGTTCATAAGTTATTCATTATGATGGTATGATTCCTATTATGAAAGACTTAGTTTTAAAAGTTAAAAGAGGGAATAATTACGTTTTTAGGGAAAACAGTAGTAAAACCATATTTTTGTTGTAATCATACCATTAACTATTTTAGTGAGAATGAATTTACCAAATCTATGCATGCCATCACCAGTATCAAAACAGTGGGATCATAAGTATGAAAACATCTATTAAATGCATCCACATCATTTATAAGGATAAATCACTTCCCATTATCCAACTATTATCATAATCACGGTCTCCTCCCTCTCTCTTTCTATATATATATCTGTATGTATACACATCAAAAATAATTATATCATCATAATATAAGAAAAACCATCATAATCCACCGAGTAATGTAGTAAATATTATACTAAATGTTCATTAGGCTTATTTATGCCTAACAAGCTTGCAACCTAAGGTAGTAGGATCTTAAAAGTATAATAAGTATTTCACTTTAAGATTCAAATACCTTTCTACCCCCAAACTCATAAATTAGGCTAAGCCATGGTGTTTTACCCAATATCACATCCTAATATCCCTATCTAACACGCAACATTTGTAATACACTATTTCATGATGAAGAGTAGACAGAAGTCTACCTTGATGCCAAACTATAATCCATCAATTTCATACAAATCATTCTCCTTCACTCCATGATCCCAAAATGCTATCATTCTATAAAAATAGTAATTTGTGCATTTTTAGGAGTAAAACAAGACTCATATTGCTATATTCAAGATGGTTCTAAAAATAGACCCCAAAAATGTATTAAAAAATAATATGGGTAAAAACATAATTTTACATTAGAAATATCTTCCCCATAATCATAAAAAACCATTTTCAAGGTTTACCTGTAAAAAACCCCAAAACTAATTTTGAAATCAAGAATTTGAAGTTGTATTGAAGATGAAATCAAGGGTAAAATGATAATTATATTATTAGAAAAATTACCCATGAAATAAATATAAAAAATTCCTTGGAAATCACCCGAATTTGATCTCTCAATCCCCAAAAATGGTGAAAATAGGGTTTTAATTCTCAATTTGGATGGAAATTACGACTAATAAAATAGAATTTATTAAAAATTGAGTTCTAGATTTATAAAAAATTATTATACGAGAAAAATGCATCAGAATTCATTAAAATTGGAGCTTTCTAGCTCTCGAAATGTCAAAAATACGAAAATGGTTCGACTTGGGTCTTATACTCAACAATGGTCGCTTAAGTGACACTTTTATTGATTAAGAGACCTGAAAAAAGTGTATTTATTTTGATTAATCTGCCAATTTTTTTCTTAAGGAACACAGTCAGATGGTCAATGACCGCTTAAGCGGCCACACTAGCACCAAAAACTTTAAAAACCTATTTTTGACCCTCAAAACTAATTTGGGACCCTATGAACATGAACCAATAGTGAAAATTGGTTGATAAAAATTTTCTAAATCCAATGGAATCATAAAAACTCTCATCATATATTTTTTCAATTAAATATGGGCCCCATGCCTATTATTTTATTTTTTATGTAATCTGCCTAATAGCCCAAAATGAGCCCGAAAGCCTCGGGACCTTAACCAAGGGTCCCCCTAGTCTAAAATCAATGTTTTGGAACTGATGTCACTGTTAGAATTCTCATTTGAGGTCATATAGTAGTGTTTTGTCCTGATACCAAATCTTGAATAATAAAAGTTCAAAAATAGAGAAATTAGCCTAAAATCCAAATGAACTATCCAATAACCAAACCGATAGTTCATACAAGTCATAAATGCCCTTAGACACTGTGATATGGATTTAAACATTGGAAAAATATTCAAATTAAAAAAATAACCAAAAGGGTTATTAAAGTCATCTTACCTACTAGTGGGTTAAAGTAGGTGCTATCATGACCTGAGAAATTGGGTCATGACACTTCTGTTATTGTGTTTATGGATAATATTCTTGTGTACTCCCTGACTAAGGAAGTGCATGTATCAATCTTCACATAGTTTTGGAGATTATAAGGAATAGATAGTTATTTGCTAAGTTTTTAAAGTGTGAATTTTTATTGTCTACTATTGCCTTCTTGGGGAATGTGGTTTATAAAAATGGGGTGAGGGTGGATCCATAGAAAATTGAGGTAGTAAATAATTGTAATTGCCATTTTTTGTGATAAAGGTAAGATGTTTAGTGGGTCTTCAAAGTTATTATAACAAATTTGTCAAGAACTTTGCATCCACTACAATGTACTTGACAAGGTTGACTCAGAAGAAAGTGCTATTTTTTTGGTCATACTAATGTTAAGAGAGCTTCCGAATGTTCCAAAAACTATTGAATACAACATGTATTATTTCATTTCTAGTTGGAGGTACGGACTCTATAGTGTTTTTTTGATGTCTCACTTTTGGGTTTGGGTGCTATGTTGATGCAGGATAGGAATGCCATTGCTTGTACTTTGAGGCAGCTAAATCCTTATAAAAAGAAACTACCCAACCCATAACTTAGAGTTGACAGTAGTTGTATTTGTATTAAAAATTTTGAGACATTAACTTTATGGTGTCAGGTGTGTGGTCACCATAGATCATTATATCCTATATCACATGTTTACTCAAAGGGAGTTGAACCTCAAGTGGTGGAGGTGGATGGAATTATTGAAGAAATGTGACGTGAGTATTCAGTATCATCCAGGTAAGGCTAATATGGTGGCAGACACATTGAGCCAAAAAGTTAAAAGTATGGTTACTTTATTTTTTTAGGGTATCCAGACAACTATTAGCTAAAAAGTTTCAAACTTTTGCTTCTTTGAGAATGCAGTTTGAAGTCTTAAATAGGGGTGGTGTGTTTCCTAGTTTAGAGGTAAAGTCAACATGCATGGTGTAGATTAATGACAATATATTAGAGGATAAAATATTGAATCACTCCAAAATAAAGCATGTGCAGAGAGGCAGTAGATGCTACTATTAAAGCGGGAGGGGTGTTGAGGTTCAAGGGAATATTATATGTTCCTCAGGTTGGTGATTTGATTCATGTTGTACTTTTACAGGCCCATGTTTTGTGTGACTTTATTCATTTAGGTATAACCTAGATTATTGAGACTTGAGACAACTTTATTGGTTTCTCGAGATGAAGAGGGGCATAGTGGATTATGTGTACAAGAGTCGAATTGTTACAAGGTCAATTATGAGCACCAAAAGCCTGTATGGTTTCTTTAGTGGATGCCTTTACCCATGTGGAATTGGGAACATATTATTATTGACTTATTAGTGGGACTCCTTAAGAATTGGGGCAGGTACGACTGTATTTAGGTCATAGTACATTGGCTGACAAAGTTATCTTATTTTTTATTGATTTTAGTAAACTATAGCTCTCAATAATTATCTAAAAATAATTTTAAGGAGATTGTAATACCCCATATTAATCTTATCTAGATTCATCTTAGAGTTTCATGAATTAAGGGCTTAAGGCTTGAAATATTCACTAAGTATTGGGGACATAGTTATTTTCAAGACCCTTCTAACTTTGAGGATTTTTAATTTCGTCTTCCCGAACCCGGCACATTAGTTTTCGAATTGATTCATGTTCAAGGAGGTAAAAGGTATGTCTCGGGGGAGTTTTTGATTTTTCAAACAAGGTTTGGGTCATCATTGGATCACAAAACTAGTGGGTCACTGTGATAAGGCGACGACGCAACATTAGTCCCAATGACATACACATTGCATCGCGGTGAGGGAAATCAATGACCGTAATGAGACCTCTTTGATTTTAATTAATGTTTTTCCTTGGTAATTCAAATTCAGTTCTTCCCAATTAATGATCCCATGAAAAATTTGACTTCCTCATACTTTAAATTTTAGATCCCATATCTTGTTTAAGCGAATATCATGATAAATTCCCCAATTTATGGATTTAGCAATGTGAATCAGGTTGAGTTCCTATATTTAAATCATTCCCATATTCAAATTTATGATTCACACATGTTTGACGAAATGTCTATGCTTTTAGGCTTGAACATTGATCCCATATTATTATTTTAAAAGTTTATTATTGTAAATTATGGTCATTCAGTGTTGGCCGGTTATGAACACTTGATACCTATGCATTTTGCATGAATTTAGATCTTTCAAGTAATGATTTAGTTAAACCATGAATATTTCCATTTATTCATTTAATTTGATCTTGATGAGAACTATCAAAAATAATGTTTAGTTAACCTTAGTTTAGTTTAGTACCCGTGTCAGTTCAGTTGAGAGTAGGATTTAGCACAGAACGAAACAATGGATGGGGGCTAACCTGTCAGTACAGGGTGTGAACCTTAGTCGCAATTCTAAGGTTATATAACTACATAGCCAGCTAGGTTTAATATGTCTACCTTCTAGTTGAGGGTTGCCAGATATCTCATAAGAGAACCTGCCAGTAGAGGGTCACTCCTTAGTCCTTCGAGACACTAGTTTAGCAGATCCACACAACCAGCGTTAGTACCTGTGGCATGATAATGACACCCTTCCAACTGGGGTTTAGGTTGGACCTCGATTACATCTGATTGGGGTCTGTCAGTTACTTGATAACTCCCACAGTTTTTGTCCAGCTATTTCGACTAAGTACAGTCCAGTATTAGATGATCAGTATTCAGATATTACTTAATCAGTATACAAAAATCAATTAATCAGTATTTAGATTCCAGTTAATCAGTAATCAATATGTCTCAACTAAGGTTTGCTTGACCAAAGCATACTTATTTTAAGTTATACCCAAAATATCTCCGGAGCATATTTATGCTTGGTCATGCACTCATAGATTTTACATGTTAATGCATTTATGCTCAGTTATCTCATGCATTTTAATCATTCCTTATCTCGCATACCAGTATATTCAAAGTACTAATCGCATACTTTTCTTTTCTCTATGTTACCTTATAACATAGGTTCGGACACTCAAGTTCACAACCACCCTTAGATTGCTTAACATATTCAGCAGCATTAGTGATAAGTCCTCATCCATCAAGGACATAATTTGTTTATTTAAATTAATTTAGTATTTTCTTATATTCGGTTAGTTGGAGTTAGTTGGGGGTCTGTCCCATCAAATCCTCAGTCAGTTTAGAGGCTTTCAATCAATCAGACAGTCAGTTAGGAAGTTTGTCATTTACCTCTTCTTTTAGGACTTTTATGTCATTTAAATAAATGGTTGCCTTTTAGTATTTATCAGATGTTTTAGACTTGTGATGTAATCACATCTCTATATTCATACTGGTATTACTTTAGTAGTTTATCTTTTGCATATATTTTATTATTATTTTATTTGGTACTCTCAGCAGGTACTAGCTTATGGGTTAGCTTATGGTCACTTGTGACCGTAAGAACCGTTGTAGTGATTGAGGGGTAGCTTTGGGTCGTGAAGAAACTTTTTATTTGATCCTAAGGTTTTAAATTATTCTAAGAAGTCTTAAAGCCACATTGAGTAAAGTCTTATGCACGAGAGTGAAATATGCCACATTTATGAAAAAGAGGCAATGAAATTTTAGGAAAGTTTCCCTTATTTTAGTGTTTATATAATTCAAAAGAGCATGAGATCTATTTAAACTCTCTTTCTAACTCATCCTTTATTCCATTTATAGATAATGCCTCCTATAGGAAACAACGGAAGAAGGAACGGGGATCAACCTGCACCTCCATCTTTTCAAGAAGATCCCTTGAATTAACATGTCTCCCATAACAAATTCAGGGCTAATTTCACTATCTTAGCCCACTCTATAGCTTCCTAAAACAACCAATAGGATATTTCTCCAGCCAATCTAGTAAAAAATATAGATGCACTTAGGATTCAGGATTTCACTTGGATGAATCTCTCTTTGTTTTTGGGATACAAGTCTGAATAAATCCGCATGGGTATCTTGATATGATGCAGAAGGTGACTGATATTATGGGCGTTACTTTGAGTGTGAGTATAAAGTTGGTTGCATATTAGTTGTAGGATGTAGCACACACTTAGTTTAAGTAGTGGATCAAAGAACGTGGTGTTAATGAAGGGCCGGTAGAGTGGGAGGATTTTTCCATATTTTTCTTAGATAGGTTCTTTCCTTTAGAGTTGAGGTAAGATAAGGTTTAGTATTTTATCATTTTAAGCAAGATATTATAAGCGTAAATGCATACTCACATAAGTTCACTTAGTTCAAGAGGTATGCTCCTCCTATGGTGGAGGATAATAGGTTTAGAGTGAGTAAGTTTATGTCTGGTGTATCTAATAGTGAGATCAAGATGTGTAGGAATTCCATATTGATTAAGAAGATGAACCTATCTAGGCTAATGGTTCATGCTCAGTAGATGGAGGAGGAAAAACATAAGGAGAAAGAGAGAGAGAGAGTAAGAGGGCTAGAACAGGTAGTTTCATCTTTTCTTAGTGAAGATTAGAAGGCAATAACTATTCTCAGTTCTGTCAAAATTTTTTATCCCCATCTCAATCTTTAGATAGTGCACCAATGCCTATATTCAGGCAATATAGTGGGGACAGGGTGCAATCTCTAAGTCCCAAGGTAGTGTGAGCAGTGATCATACTAATTCACTTTGTCAGAAATATGGTAGGAATCATCTGGGTTAGTGTAAGTCTAGAAGTGATGTGTGTTTTAATTGTGGAAAGCTAGGCCACAGGGTCAGGGATTGCCTAAGGGCTGGTCAACAGGGTCAGTCCAATCGTTGTTTAGATCCAGAAAGTCTCTTACTCAGTAGGTTGCTACTTCTAGTGAAACTAGTGGGCAGTGCCAGAAAAGGTTGTATGCACTCCATACTCGACATGATTAAAAAAGTTCTCCTGGTGTTGTTACGCTTATGATACAAGTTTTTCATATTTATGACTATTCATTATTACATCTCAGAGTTTCACTTTCTTTTGTAACTACTTATATAACTGTCAATTTTGGTGTTAGTCCCGAAATGTTAGCAGAGCCTTTCTCAGTGTCTAACCCAGTGGGTAAATTTATTATAGCCAGATGGGTATACAGAAATTACTTGGTCACAATATCTCAAAAAATAACCTCAGGTGATCTTGTGGAGTTAGAGATGACAGATTTTGATATCATTATTTACATGAATTATCTCCACTTATGCTATGCCTCAGTTTACTGTAGAAGTACAATCGTTCAGTTTAAGTTTCCTAATAAACTAGTTATTGAATGGAGGGATAATACCTCTGTGCTTAGGGATCAGATCATTTCTTATCTTAAATAATGAAAGATGATATCTAAATGGTGTGTTTACCATATTTTTTGAGCCAAGGACTCTAGTTTTGATACTCTGAGTCTCAAGTCAGTTTCAGTAGTAAGTGAATTTCCAGATGTGTTCCTTGAAGTTCTTCCATGAGTTCCTTTCGTAAGGGAAATTGACTTTGAAATGGATGTCCTTATAGATACCCAACCTATCTCTATTTTATCCTAAATAATGGCTCCAGTTAAGCTTAAAGAGTTTAAATAATAGTTAAGAGATCTCTTAAATAAGGGTTTAATCAGGCTCGATATTTCTCCATGGCCGCTTTAGTCTTGTTCGTGCGTCAGAATAACTATTCTAAGAGAATGTGCATCGATTACCGTTTGTTGAACAAAGTAACAATCAAGAATAAGTATCCACTCCCTATAATTGATAACTTGTTCGACAAACTTTAGGTTGCCAGTTATTTCTCTAGGATAGACCTCAGATTCAGCTATCATTAACTTAGAGTTAGAGAATGTGACATTCCGAAGACAACTTCCAGAACTCATTATGGTCACTTTGAATTCCTAGTTATGTCTTTTGGACAATCAAATGCCTCTGAAGTTTTCATGGACTTGATGAACAGGGTGTTCAAGTAGTACTTGGACATGTTTGTCATAGTCTTCACTAATGAAACCTTATCTATTCTCATAGTGAGAATGATTATGCAAACTATCTGAGAATTGTGTTTTGTAGAACCTTAGAGCTCATTAGTTGTTCACCAAGTTCAGTAAGTGCAAATTTTGGCTAATATCAGTAACTTTTCTTGGCCATATTATTTTCCGTGATGGCATTAGAGTTAACCCTCAAAATATTGAAGCAGTGAGAAATTGGCCTAGACCCATCTATCCATCATATATTTAAAGTTTCTTGGGTTTGGATGGCTATTATAGATTGTTCATTGAATGGTTTCTTCTATTGCATCCCCTATGTCTCGATTGACTTAGAAGAAAGTCAAATTTCAGTAGTCAGATTCTTGTGAGAAGAGTTTTTAGGAATTGAAGACTCGACTCACTACCTCCCCAGTCTTGACTTTTCCAGATGGCACAGATGGGTTTTAGTTTATTTTGATGCTTCTAGAGTTGGTCTTGGTGGTGTTTTGATGCTGAGAGGCAAGGTCATAACCTATACCTCTTGACAGCTTAAACCCCATGAGAAGAATTATCCTACCCATGATCTTGAGTTGGTAGCTGTTGTTTTTACCTTAAAATTTGGAGACATTATCCTTATGGGTTTCATGTTGAGGGGTTCACTAAGCATAAGAGTTTACAGTATATGTTCGCACAAAAAGATCTAAATTTTCATAAAAGAAGGTGGCTTGAGTTTTTAAAAGATCATGGTATGAGTGTGTTGTATCATTCGGGCAAGGATAATGTAGTGGGAGATTCCCTTAGCAGGTTGTCTATGGGTATTGTTGCTCATGTTGAGCAGGATAAGAAGAAGTTAGCTCAGGAGGTTCATCATCTAGCTAGATAAAGTTTTTGGTGAGTTGATTCAGCTGAAGGTAGTATATGGGTTAAGAATGGTTTGGAATCTTCACTGGTTGACAAAGTAAAAGAAAAGCAAGATAGGGATCCTAGTTTTGTTAAGTTGAAGGAGGTGGTGAATGATCAAAAAGTAGAGGTTTTCTACCAAGAGAGAGATGGTGTGTTTCATTCTTTAGGTAGGTTTTGTGTTCTACGTGTTGGTGGATTGAGAATACGAATACTTATAAATGTGTATGGTGCGAGATACTCTATCCATCCAAGAGAAACTAAGATGTACCATGGTATTTGGGAAATCTATTGGTGGAGTGGTAAGCAAAAGGATATTAAAGAGTTTGTGGCTAGGTGCCCAAATTTTCAATAGGTTAAGGTTTAACACCAAGAGCTTAGTGGTGCATTGTAAGAGTATAACATCCCCACATAGAAGTGGGAGGTGGTGAACATGGATTTTTGTACAGTATTGCCTCATACGCGTCGTCAGCATGACTCACTTTGGGTGATTGATGATAGAATGACCAAGTAATACCATTTCTTTCTAGTTCATATAGTGTATTCATTTGAGGATTATTCTAGACCCTATCTCATAGAGTTAGTTATGTTGCACGGGATTCCGTTTTCCATTATTTTAGATAGAAGTACTATGTTTACCTCTTACTTTGGAAGGCTTTTCAGAAGTGTCTTGGTGCCTATGTTTAGGTCAGCATACCTTTTTATCGTCAGATAGATGGGCAGGCAGAGAGGACCATTAAGACTTTAGAGGACATGTTGAGGGCACGTGTTATTGACATTAAAGATAGTTGGGATGACTACTTACCTTTGATTGAGTTTGCTTACAACAATAGTTATCACTTTAATATTAAGATGACTCCGTTTGAGGATCTTTATGGTAGGGGATGTAGATCTCCTATTGGTTAGTTTAAAGAAGGCGAGGCTGCAGTGTTAGGGCCAAATTCAGTGTAAGCGGTGATGGAGAGGGTTTAGTTGATTTAGGAGAGGCTGAAGATAGCCCAAAGACGTCAGAAATCTTATGCAGATATGAGGAAAAGATATCTTTAGTTTGATGTTTGTGATTTGGTCCATTTGAAGATTTCGCCTATGAAAAGATTGAAGATATTTTTCAATAAGGAAAAGCTCAATCCGTGATATATTAGCCATTATAGAGTTTTAAATCATTGTGGAAGGTGGCTTACGAGCTAGAGGTGCCTGTAAATTTGGCGTCCGTACATCCAGAGTTCCATTTTTCTTTGTTAAAGAAGTGTATTGATGATTAACTATAGTTGTTCATTTACAAGATATGGGCATTAAGAATATCCTTTCCTACGAGGAAGTCCCAGTTGATATCCTTGATTGTCTGATTCATAGGCTATGGAATAAAGAAGTTCCCTTGGTGAAAGTCCTCTGGTGTAATCAGTCTGTTGAGGAAGCTACGTGGGAAGAAGAAGCAGATATGCAAACCAAGCACCCTTATCTTTTCTCTGCAAACTAAGATTTAGCTTGAGAAAATGATTTTTTCTTATACTTAAGCTTTTTTACTCTCAGTTTTATCTATGTAACCATTCTGTAATACCCCACATTTTGGACTAGAATGAAAATCCATCATTCCTATGCGTAGATGTTTTAAAAGCCTCGAATTCTATGTAAATTTAGTGTGTTAATCAAATATGTAGTGTGAGAATCTATTTGAGCATGAATTTAGATCATATAGGTCCCCTAACTCAAGTACAAGTTGAAAGCTTTCCTATCGTTCAACTTTTAGTGAGCGATAAAACTTGGGTCAACTTCAATCGATCATAACACATTTTATATGATGAACAGGGTGGATTACTACATATCAAATCAAAGTTCTTTGAATTATCTTTCCAACAATACCAATTTCGCTTCAATATGATATCAAAGCAAGGAGTTATGTACATTTTACTCCAACATGTCGGGCTGGCAACTGTGTGACGACAATTTTGACGGCCTGTCACATTTGTGACGCCTTGTGAAAATGGCCGTCAACCTGAGGCAGAAACCAGTTTCTGTGTGACGACATTTTTGATGGCCTGTCACACTTTTGATGCCTTGTCACGAATGTCGTCAGCTTTTCTTTCCAGAACTTGATAGACGTTTTAGTAAGGGTATTTTGGTCTTTTCCCTTCACTTCCCACGACTTATAACCCTCAAGGAGTGTATTATCTACCATTCTCTTTAGTTAAACATCTCAAAAAATTCTCTCATGATAATCTCCTCAAGAACAAGAACATTCTCTCCCAAAAGGGTTAAACCTTAGTCAAGAAAAATCAAGAACAAGCCTAAAGATTTCTTCAAGAACCTTCAAGAAACTTTTGATCTCTTTCCAGATCAAGATTTAACGTATGTGTAGTGTTCATCCATGGGTCCCTTTCATCCATGGAGCTCGAGAATCATGTTTTAAATTATAAATTGTGATTTTCTTGTTGTGTTATGACTATATTCATATTGATAAGTGTTGTTTGGATTCAAGGTTGTATCTTGATGCGTTTTTCATGGAGTATGTGAATAGATTAGCTGAAACCCATCAATTTTGGATGGATTAAGATTATCAAATTGATAAGCACACCTATGCCTTAAAGAGTGCATGCAAGGTGTTTGATAAAATTCTTAGGATGCTAGAAATTCATGTTTACATGGTTCCATGGTATCTAAATGACTAGTACATGTTTGGTATATACTCCAATATGAATTCCATGCTATTGATATGTTGCTATTGTTAAGGTATTAAGAATGTATGATAATGGAGATATACAATATGTACATGAAATATATCTATGCACTCCCAACCATGCTTAAGATGTTGAAGAACTACATGAAGTATAATATCCCCTACTTATGACAATGTGAATTGTGGACAATAATCTTATGATCAAGTCAGTCATGTTGGGTCAGTTTCCTTCCATCGAGTCCTGGGGGTACTTGTACCCAAAAAATATAGTTGTGTTCCTGGAGCCATGTCATGTTATCACGATACCCTCAGTCAAACCATGGTCTATAGAATTCAGTTAGTCATGTGACTCAGGAAAACTCAGAAATCTCAGCAGTCTCAGTAGTTCAGTAACTTCAGTACTCAGTAATCTCAGTGATCTCAGTAACAGTAGTATTCCTAGTGATATCAGTAATTTCAATACTCTCAGTCAGTCCTTGGAACTCAGTACGTTCCTTCAATCGAGGGAACTCGATAAACTTAGTTTAGCTCCGCGAAACAATACCACTATTATCCGTTCAGTTAATCAGTATCAGTTCAGCTAATCTGTTCAGTTCAGTTATTTAGTTTAGCTTAGTTATCCAGTTCAATGTCTTTAAGATGGGAGTAGGATTCAGCACCTAGTGAGCCTAGGGATGGGGACTCAACCGCTAGATTAGAACTGAGATCCTTAGAAGCAATCCCTAAGTTCCAGAACTATGTATCCAGCGTAGGTATGAGATATCACCTGATAGATAGGATTGACATACTCAGGGGTCACCCATTAGCACATTTATATGTATAGGACTGATCTCGGGAGCCGCCCACTATATTAGGACTGACTCCATAGCATTTCTGTTTACTGGTGGTGCGGTACTGACACCCTTCTAGTTAGGGTAGAGATTGGACCCCAGTTAGCTTAGCATGGGGCATGACATTTATATGAATACATCCCACAGTTTTAGTTATAGATTCAGGACTGTCAGACACAGTCAACTCAGTTTAGTAGTACAGATTCAGTACTATTAGAAACAATCAATCCTTATCTTTATAAATAAACTTCAAGATCACCGATTAGACAGGACTGATCTCAACTATTATTAAACAGTATCAGAATTATCAAATTTAAAGATCACTCGCTATATAGGACTGATCTCAAATTCTGTTACTCCATATAGAATGGAACTCAGATAGTTCCACTAGAACTTAGACTGTCAGATACAGATGCTTAGTATCAGTTACATCGGTTAGGATGATCATCACAGTTATATCAGTTATGTCATTCTTCATATCTTATGTTATCAATACTTAGTTTCAGGACTGTTAGACACAGTCAATCAGACCAGTTCTTCATAATTCGAATTGTCAGAAATAGTCATTCATCTATTTAGTATCTCAGTATCAGTAAAGTCATGTCGATAGTATTCATACTCAGTAGTCAGTATCACCACGAGTTAAGTTATAGTTGCTTATGCATGTATGTATTCTCACATTCATATTAGTCAATATTGTTCATGCATATAACCCTTTGCATTTAGCCTACCTCACTCGTATACTTAGTACATTCAGACATACTTATGTATTTGCGCTATGGTTCTTTCTCTTATGTTACAATATAGGTTCAGAGGCACGAGCTCCAGAACAGTAGTAGCATTTCAGTTTTCAGAGTTTGCAGTGAGTCCTTCTCATTCGAGGATGATATGATTATTTCTTCATTTGCTATTTTAGTTCAGTTGCTAGATGAAGTTAGTTGGGGATATTTCCCATCAACTTCTTATTCAGAAAGTTAGAGGCTTTCCAGACTATTGCATGTCAGACAGTTACTTCAAATTTGTTTTGGTATTATTATACAGTCTTCAGACATTGTTCTTATTTTGGATTTGAATCTTATGGCCATTCAGTATATGTTTCTGCATTTCATGTAATATTATGCAGTGTACACGTACAAATATCAGTCATGGGTTAGCTTGTGGTCCTTAGGGGTCATGAGCACCATCTAGCATTTCGGTCTAGCAAATTGGGGCGTTATAAACTTGGTATCATAGCCTAAGGTTCAATAGAGTCCTAGGAAATCAGAAAGATGCATCTAGTAGAGTTTTGTACATGCGTGTGTTGTCCACTACACTTATGTTCAGGAGTCTATGAGATGTTTTAGGAACAGTTTCCTTTCTTTAATGTTTCATATCATGCTATAGAAAGGTTCTCTAAGAAAACTCATGTATATTCTCATCATGCTTTAGTCATGTCAACTTTACCTTAATTTCATGGTAATAGAAGTAGTGAAGCTCAAGTCCTACAGATAGGGCTTTCTCAAATAGTCCCTACAGATAGCTATGGGATTTCACTCATGCTCAATAGTATCCCATCAGTTCATCTATGTCCCAAAGTTGTACGGATCTCATTCATGATTATGAGAACTCATTCTCAAACCCAGATTTAGATATTCTAGTAGATCCCTTCTCAAAATCCTATGATAGCATATGAGTAGAATTAGAAGCATGAACCCAGGATTTTAGTAGTAGTAGAGTTGGGATAATGATATCCAGATTAAACAGACTATGTATTCATGGGGATAGTTGTGCCATAATGAATCAGTAGGCTTGAATAGTGTGAGTTAGAAATAAGATTATTGACTTGAAATTAAGCATGAAGGTGTGAATGTGATACTAGTAGTATGTAAGGGAAACAAGGGCAGATGATGTGTTAGTAAGGAAAGTATGTGTTAATCAGAGTGTAAGTATGTGATGATAGTTGCAGTTTATTTCAAAGTTTAGTTTAGTGGCCACATACTTATGATGATGGCTTAAATCAAAGGGGGTGATGGTAGTTCAAGTACCCAAGTCGGGCTCTCAGATTCCAGTAGTAGTGCCAGTATGTACAGAAAAGCAGTTAGGGAAGATGAATCCCGACCCATCCTTATCTCAGTGTAAAGCTTCGTACTTCAGTCAGCATAATGCCTATGCATGCTTAATGTCTCAGATTCCATGAATACAACTTATGTTCACACATATTCAATAGAATCGTGTGTGCTTTCAGTTCCCAGTATAGGGAAATCAGTTCTGGATCACTCAGTATTACAAATCATGTTCCATGAACTCAGAAATTCCAGACTCAGGTCATGCAACTCATAACTCATGTACACATATCATGTTTTACAGTATACTCATATTCCATGACTCATGCTACATCCCTACTGATCAGTTAAATTCAGACTAGGTCATGCATACCCTCAGTTTAGACCTTTTGGTACACACATGGTATTTATATTCTATCCCTCAAACTTCAGTCAAGTTCCATGTTCAGTTATGTGTCTATTCATGTTTCAGATTCTCCTAACTTAATCCCTTAAGTGATCTCTCTTTGTGAAAATAGTGTAGTGTTGAGAAATTGCTTAGATGGGAGAGAGTTAACGTTTCATGTTAAGAGCAGATTATTGCATGCATGTTTTATATGAGGTTGTAGATACGAAGATAGGCTTGAATATCCTGTTAGTATGCAAGCAAAGGGCTAGTAAGAGGTTGTACTTAGAAATTGGAAAAAATAATTCGGAGTGTGATTGTATATTCAAATTATTGACTTATGTCAGCCTTCATTATGAAACTATCACAACTCAGTTTCTATCTTAGTTACAGTTTAGTACTCAGTAATTAGTGTTCATTCTTAGAATTGAGCACTTTAGTATCAGTCTAAACCTCAGTTTCAGTATTCAGTTATCAGGACCCAGCCATTAGATCTAGTATGGATCCCAGTTACAGTCTTAAGTTATAATGTCAGCTTTAGATCAGTATTCATCTGAGAAATTCAGTTCAGTTTTAGACTTGGTTGAACATAGCGTACAGTTATCAGCTACTCAGTTATAGGTATTTCAATACCTCAGTCTATGGAATGTTTCCAAATCATGTAATACGTTTGGTCCTGCATTTTCAGAAAATATAGCTTTCATGAAATCCATGATCAGTTACCTCATGCTACCCATTCAGTCCCTTCTCATATGCATAATACTTTATGGCCTCAGCCTAACTACTCAGATTAAGTACAATTCAGTCTGGCATACCCAACATTCAGTTACCAGTTACTCAGTTAATCAGATAAGTCAGTATGTCTATGTATTCGTGCATCATGCTTCAGTTTTAGATCTCAGATAATCAATCATGATTTCATACCTAGGTGCCTTGTGCATCACCTCAACTTCCTTAATATCTCAACAAGGTCAGTCCAGCATCCTTCAAGGGACATAGTGTCCCAAGGGGGAGATACATTATAGCCCCCAAACTTTCATAATTTAAATATACCATTTTCTTTGATGAATCTATCTTGGAGGAAATGTTACTTAGCCGACCCTCTAGCTGCAAAACTCAGTCGTAGGCCATGTTTTCAATGTCTCAGTTTAGTTCATGTATCACATTCCAAATTCAATTATATTCTCATGTTTCCACTCATACATGTTTAGTAAATGATCTCACGATTCATTAGCATTTCCATTTAAGGTAACAGTTCTCTTTAAATTTATTCAGCTTCATGTTAAGTATTCAGTAAAAACTTGGTATTCAACTCCATGCTCAGTTCCCAGTTCAAACTTGGTATCTTTACCATTGGATGTTCATGAGGCAGTTCAATCATATATTCGCGCATCAGATATGCGTGATCAGCTTATCAGTACTCTCCCTCATGTACTTATGAATCAGTTATGCATGCATCAGATATGCATGTTCAGTATGATATGTTCAGTATATTAGTTATGGAAGCCATGAAATCATAATCAGTCATCCATGCTCTATATTCGTGTCAGTTGTGTCTTCTATTATCTCAGTCAGTCTCATTCGAAGATGAATGTTCCCGGGGGGAGATATTGTAATACCCCACATTTTGAACTAGAATGAAAATCCATCATTCCTATACGTAGACGTTTCAAAAACATTTAATCCTATGTAAATTTAGTGTGTTAATCAATTATTTAGTGTGGGAATCTATTTGAGCATGAATTTATATCATATAGGTCCCCTAACTCAAGTACAAGTTGAAATCTTTCCTATCGTTCAAGTTTTAGTGAGCGTCAAAACTTGGGAAAAATTCAATCGACCATAACTCATTTTATATGACTAACTGGATGGATTACTACATATCAAATGAAAACTCATTGAATTATCTTTCCAATGATACCAATTTCTCCTAAATACAATATTGGAGCAAGGATTTATACCCATTTTACTCTAGTATATCGGGCTGGCAACTGTGTGACGACAATTTTGACGGCCTGTCATATTTGTGACGCCTTGTCAAAATGGTCGTCAGCCTTAGGAAGAAACAAGCTTCTGCGTGACGGCATTTTTTATGGCCTGTCACATTTTTGATGCCTTGTCACGAATGTCATCTATTTTTTCCAGAATTTGAGGGACATTTTAGTAAGGGTAGTTTGGTCTTTTCCCTTCACTTCCCATGACTTATAACCCTCAAGGAGCATATTATCTTCCATTCTCTTTTGTTAAATATCTCAAAAATCTATCTTATATGCTTTCAACCATAAGATTAGGGTTTTCTCTTAAGATCATCTCCTCAAGAACAAGAACATTCTCTCCCAAAGGGGTTAAACCATAGTCAAGAAAAATCAAGAACAAGCCTAAAGATTTCTTCAAGAACATTCAAGAAACATTAGATCTCTTTCAAGATCAAGCTTTAAGGTATGCGTAGTGTTCATCCATCGGTCCCTTTCATCCATGGAGATCAAGAATCATGTTTTAAATTATAAATTGTGATTTTCTTGTTGTGTTATAACTATATTTATAATGATGAGTGTTGTTTGGATTCAAGGATGTATCTTGAAGTGTTTTTCATGAAGCATGTGAATAGGTTAGTTAAAACCCATGAATTATGGATGGATTAAGATTGTCAAATTGATCAGCACACTTATGCCTTAAAGAGTGCATGCAAGGTGTTTGATAAAATGTTTAGGATGGTAGAAATTCATGTTTACATGGTTCCATGATTTCTAAATGACAAGTCCAAGTTAGCTATATACTTCAATATGAATTCCATGCTATTGATATGTTGCTATTGTTGTGGTATGAAACATGTATGATAATGGAGATATACAATATACACATGAAATATATCTATGCACTCACGACCATGCTTATGACGTTTAAGAACTACATGAAGTATAATATCCCCTACTTATAAAAATGTGAATTGTGGACTCAAATCTTATGATCAAGTCAGTCATATTCTATCAGTTTTCTTCCATCGAGTCCTAGGGATACTTGTACCCAAAAAATATAGTTGTGTGCCTAGAGACATGTCATGTTATCACGATACTCTCAGTCAAACCATGGTATATAGAATTTAGTTAGTCATGTGACTCAGGAAAACTCAGAAATCTCAGCATTCTCAGTAGTTTAGTAAGCTCAGTACTCAGTAATCTCAATGATCTCAGTAACAATAGTATTCCTGGCGATCTCAGTAATTTCAATACTCTCAGTCAGTCCTTAGAATCAGTACGTTCCTTCAGTCAAGGGAACTCAGTAAACTTAGTTTAGGTCTGCTAAACAATACCACTAGTATCAGTTCAGTTAATCAGTATTAGTTCAGCTAATCAGTTCAGTTATTCACTTTAGCTCAGTTATCTAGTTCAGTTTCTTTTAAATGGGAGTAGGATTCAGCACCGAGTGAGCCTAGGGATGGGGACTCAACCGCTAGATTAGGACTGAGATCCTTAAAATCAATCCCTAAGTTCCACAACTATGTAGACAACGTAGGTATGAGATATCATTCGTTAGATAGGACTAACATACTCAGGGGTCACCCGTTAGAACATTTATGTGTATAGGACTGATCCCAGGAGTCACCCGCTAGATTAGGACTGACTCCACAGCAGTTGTCTTTACTGGTGGTGCAGTACTGACACCCTTCAAGTTAGGGCAGAGATTGGACCCCAGTCAGCTTAGCATGGGGCATGTCGGTTAGATGAATACATCTTACAGTTTCAGTTACATATTTAGGACTATCAGATACAATTAACTCAATTCAGTAGTACAGATTTAGTACTGTTAGAGACAAGTAATCCTTGTCATTATTAATAGACTTCAAGATCACCCATTAGACAGGACTGATCTCAACTATAGTTAAATAGTATCAGAAACATCAGATTTAAAGATTACTCGCTAGATAGGACTGATCTCAAATTTAGGTACTCCATATCGAACGAAACTCAGATAGTCCCATCAGAACTTAGATTGTCAGATACAATCACTCAGTATCAGTTAAATCGATTAGGCCGATCATCACAGTTATATCAGTTATGTCAGTCGTCATAGCTTACATTATCAGTACTCAGTTTTAGGATTGTTAGACAAAGTCAATCAGAATAGTTCTTCATAATTCAAACTGTTAGAAATAGTCATTCATCTATTCAGTATCTTAGTATCAGTAAAGTTATGTCGACAGTATTTAGACTCAGCAGTTAGTATCACCATGAGTTAAGTTATAGTTGCTTATGCATGTATGTATTCTCACGTTCATATTAGTCAGCATTGTTCATGCGTATAACCCTTTGCATTTAGCTTACCTCACTCGTATACTCAGTACATTCAGACATACTGACACATTTGCGGTATGGTGCTTTCTCTTATGTTACACCATAGGTTCAGAGGCACGAACTCCAGATCAGCAGTAGCATTCCAGCGTTCAGAGTTTGCAGTGAGTCCTTCTCATTCAAGGATGATATGATTATTGATTCATTTACTATTTTAGTTCAGTTGCTAGACGGAGTTAGTTGGGGACATGTCCCATCAACTCCTTATTCAGACAGTTAGAGACTTTCTAGACTATAGCATGTCAAATAATTACTTTAGATTTGTTTTGGTATTATTATACCATTTTTAGACATTGTTCTTATTTTGGATTTGAATATTATTGCCATTCAGTACATATTTCTGTATATTCATGTTATATTATGCAGTGTACAGGTACATATATCAATCATGGGTTAGATTGTGGTCCTTCGAGGTCATGATCATCGTGTAGCATTCTGGTCCAGCAAATTGGGGCGTTACACATTCCCATTTCATTACATGCATTTGCAAAAATAAGTTCAGTTCATGTATTAAATTTCAGACTCAGTTAAATCATCATGTTCTAAGTCATGCATGTTCAGTATATGATCTTAGTTACCATAGTACAATACTCTCAGTCTGACCAGTCTTACTCAAGGATGAATATTCCCAAGGTGGAGATATTATAATACCCCATACTAATATTAGCTCGATTAAGCAATTAGTTGCATGCATAAGTGGCTTAAGGCTTGAAATTTTCCCCAAGTGTTGGGGACTTAGTCATTTCAAAGACCCTTCTAACTTTGAGTATTTTTATTTTGGTCTTTCCAACCCCGATACTTTGGTTTTTGAGTTGATTCATATTCAGGGATGTGAAAGGTATGTCTCAGGTGAGTTTTGGATTTTTCAGACAAGGTTAGAGGTTATGTTTAGATCACAAAACTAGTGGGTCACTGTGATAAGCCTGTAATGCAGAGTTAGTACCGATGACATGAAGATCACGTCATGGTGAGGGAAACCAACAATAACAATAAGACAGCATCGCAGTGAGCCTATTGCGTCCAGTTCTGAATTTAGATAACTGATGGGAAATTGGGTCTTTCCTCCTCAACCCAATCAATCATATCACATAATAGGGAATCAGTTAGGGCATTATTTTCCCTTTTTCTTCAAATTTCTCTAAAGAAAACGCTCCCATTTTCCCAAGAACAAAATTGAGTTCCTTTCCCCAAGAAATCAAAAATTCAAGTACCCCAAGTTCAAAAACCTCCAAGAAAGCATCAAGATTTTTTTTTAAGTTAAGTATCTTAAGGTATGTAGGGTATTCATCAATGGGTCCCTTCTACCCATTGAGCCCAAAAACCTTCCCTTTTAATTAAATTATGGAGTTCTCCTTTACCATGGTATATTATATGTTTAAGATGGATTTAATTAATGTTTTTCCTTGGTAATTCAAATTCAGCTCAACCTATGTATGATCCAATGAAAGATTTGATTTTCTCATGCTTTAAATTTTAGTTCCCATGTCATGTTTAAGTGAAATTCATGATCAACTCCACAATATATGAATTTAGCCATGTGAATCATGTTGATTTCTTATGTTTAAAACATTAACATATTCAAGTTTATGATCAAAACATGTTTGATGAAATGTCTATAATTTTTGGTTTGAACCATGATCCCATATTATTGTTTTAAAAGATTATTTTCATAAATTATGGTTATTCAATACTGGCAGGTTATGAACAACCGATACCTACGTGTTTTACATGACTTCGGATCTTTCAAGTAATGATTCAGTTAAACTATGAATATTCTTATTTATTCAGTTGATATAATCATGATGAGCACTATCAGAAATAATGTTCAATTACCCTTAGTTCAGTTTAGTTGGGAGTAGGATTTAGCACCGAGTGAACCCAGTGGTGGGGGCTCACCTACTAGTAAAGGGTGTGACCCTTAGTAGCAATTCCTAAGTTACAGAACTACATATCCAATGTAGGTTTGAGATGTCTACCTACCAGTTCAGGGTTGACACATATTTCATGAGAGAACCTGCCAGTAGAGGGCAACTCCTTAGCCCCTCGATACACCAGTTTAGCGGATCCACACAGCCAGTGTTAGTACCCCTGGTATGATACTGATATTCTTTCAACTGGGGTTATAGGTTGGACCCCGATTATCTTAGATTGGGGCATATTGGTTACTTGATACCTCCCCTTGTTTCTGCCCAGTTATTAAGAGTAAGTACAATCTAATATTACATGATCAATATTCAGATATCAGTTAATCATTATACAAATATCAGTTAATCAGTATACAAATACAAGTTAATTAGTAATCAGTATATCTTAACTCCGGTTTGCTTGACCAAAGCATAAATATTTTCAGTTATTCCCAGAATATCTCTGAACATAATTATGCTTATTCTTGCATTCTCAGATTTTACATGTTCATACATTTATGCTCAGTTATCTCATTCATTCCAGTCAGTCCTTATCTAATGTATATGTAAATTCAAAGTACAAATCATTTACTCTTCTTTGTGCTATGTTGTCTTATAACATAGGTTCGATGCTTTGTTTCTCTACCGCTCTTAGACAGCTCAACATACTCAGTAGCATTAGTGGTGATTTCTCATCCATCAAGGACATGATTTGTTTATTTCAGTTATTTCAGTACTTGCTTATGTTCAGTTAGTTAGAGTTAGTTGGTGGTCTATCCCAAAAACTCTACAGTCAATTTATACTCTTTCAGACAATCAAATAGTTCATCAGGTAGTTTAGTTAGTTACCAATGCTTTTAGTACTTTTTCTTCATTTAGATAGATGGTTGGTTTTCAGTATTTATTAGATGTTTTAGATTTGTGATGTAATCATATCTTTGTATTCATATTGGTATTACTTCAGTAGTTTATCTTCCACATACATATTTTATTATTATTTTATTCAGTGCTCTCAACAGGTACTAGCTCTTGGGTTAGCTTGTGACCATAAACACTGTTATTGCGACTAGGGGGTAGGTTCGAGTTGTAACAGATATTGTGAGACTTAATGGGGTACTCTTCTATCATTTTTGCTAAGGTTTCTAAGTACACTTCCATGTTGTGGGAAAAACTGCATGAGGATCTGGGCACCAAGCTCACTTTAAGCCCAACTTTTCACCCTCAAATTGATGGACAATCGAAGGGATGATTCAGGTACTAGGTAACATGTTTAGGGCCTGTGTGATTAATTTTTGTGGTCATTGGGACAAGTTTCTTTCAATGTATAAGTTATTATACAACACCAACTATGACTTTAGTAATAATATGGCAACATTCAAGGCAATTTATAGATGAAAGTGTAATCACATATTGGGTGGTGTAAGTTGGGAGATGTTAAGCATTTGTGAATTAATTTTCTAAAAAGCTCTTAGAAAAAGGTAAGATTCATTAAGACGATGTTGTTGGCTGCTCAAAGTACATAAAAGAAGTATGTGTAACGTAAGGTGAGGGATATGTAATTCAAGGTTGGTGAGCAAGTTTGCTCAAATTGTCTCCCTTGGATGAAGTCACGAGGTTTTGTAATAGGGGAAAGCTGAACCCCCGGTATATACGACCTTCTAGTTTCTTAAGGAAGTGGGTCCAATTATATATCGATTAACTCTACCACCAATTTTATGAAGCGTCCATCTAGTATTTTATGTTTCAATGCTGAAAATGTACCATGGGGATGGACACTACATCATTAGGTGGGATTCAATGCTTCTTATTAGGAATTTGGCTTTGAAGGAGGGACCAATAACGATTCTAGATGGGCTCTTCATAAATAGATAATAAACAAAATTCAATTGGTGAAGGTGCAATATTACCATGTTCTAATTGAGGTATCCACTTGGGAGACCAATAAGGACATGCAGGTTAAGTACCCTAAATTTGTTGAGCACACAAGCACTCTTCTTTTTCCTATTTAGCATATATTTCTTATTTGATTATTTTGGATTAAAAAATAGTTAAATTTTTAACTATTGTAATGTCCAAATTCTCTACGGTTTAAAAGTTACAAACTTTAGGCTAGGCTAGTTTTAATTAATTTTTGAGCGAGATGAGGCCTAGGGAAATCTTGGAATTATTTTTATAGGGTTAGTGTTGTTTGTCTTGATTTCAAGGTAGCTAATATGATATGAACCTATAGAAATTTATGATAACTAATTTTGTTAAGTTGAAATCCCAGAATTGGTTTTAGCATAAAAGGCACTATTTAGAATGTCCTGAGTTTAAGGTGTGATGGAAAAAGTTGGATTCTTAGGAAAAGATGGATATTCCATCCCGTCAATGTTAATACAACATACTGGTATAGTAACAAGCCCTACATCAGTGGAATTCACACTATAATGGAAATTAAAGGTGGTCACGAACCACAACATTGGTGAAAACTATAGATTGATTAAAATATTTCTATATAATCAGTTCTTTTTCTATAACTCGTTTTGGGCAAGGGAAAGGCTATTTTAGACAAAAAAAACTGCTAAATTTCTTTGTTTGTCTTCATTAAGGTAAATAATTCATCCCCATTAACTCATATTTAATTGGTAAGCCTCAAAATTATTAATTCTTTGAGTTAGAGGAGGGTTTTAGGGTAGATTTTAGTTAATTGTTGGTGGAAGGGGAAGATTAAGGGATAAGTTAAAAGGTTTTGGTTATTAATATTTAATTTACCCTTGCATTCCATTAATTCACTTATTTATTCATGAAATTCATAAATTTAGGTGAATTATGGTGGAGAATCCCTAGAATAGAATGTGAATGATCATGAATTTGACCTTAGAAGTTGGCTGTGAGTTATAAATATTAACATGTTGGGTCATTTCTATAATTATATATTTATAGGCAAGTTCTAGACTAGGAGCTCGCATAAATTGCATGGAAGAGCAAAGCTTCGACATAGAGGAGTTGTGAAAGCTTGGTTCGATGTAGGTTATGGTATTGTAGTTTAATCGAATTTGTTATATATGTGTATGCTAACATCTTTGTAGTATGTCTTGTTAGTGCATTTTGTTTGGTTTTGTCTTTGACATAATTGGTTGTTGTCATATGATTTTAACGTACCTTACTTTCTAAATATGGAATGTTCAATATTTAGAAAAATTGCACGGATTGTTGGAAGAACAAAGCTAGAAGACATTTATGTCTAAAGTTTTAATACATGGACAATAATTTTCCCCTAAAGGTGTAATGACCCTCCAGGTGATTTGACACGACCCGAACCAGGGCCTTGTCGTAATGGGCATCTCAAGGCCATGACTTTTGGATAGGTCCAAGACCATGACCAACCCGAGCAAGTCTAACCATCCAATACCCAATAAACAACCATACCAAAACAAAATAATAACCAAGTACCTATCCATACTGTAACGTACCCAAGTCCATAGTTTGTCCATAAAAAGCCTCTAAAAGAAATCCTAGAAACAATATTCAGTCGGGATATGCCTGATACAAGCCAAATGTCCATCTATTCTTTTGAAGACATCATTGGAGGAAAATGCATAAAAACTCAAGACTTAGTCACCTTGAGGAGACAAAAACATGCATGAAGGACCCGTTTTGAGCATGACATAAAGCAAACCCATGTGTGGAAGATTGATAACACTCAAATTACACTCTTGAATGGGTGTAAGGGATATTTTTCATTATAAAACCCAACTAGGTTAGGGTCGAATCTCACACTGAATTTGGTGTGAACTCAAGTTGTTTGCGATTTAATCCAATGATAGTTGAACATTTCCTAAAATGGTGGGTTTAGGTTTAACAAGTTGTTGTTTTTCACTTTACTTTTGGTGTTTGTAAATCAAGAGTTTATGGAATAACCAGAATTATATTCACTAGGGCTTCCGGTACATGACAGATGCTAAAAATGGTTCAAGATTCTCACAGTGGCTAAGATAACAAGCTATCTTTATCGATGTTATGCTTAAATGTCTCTCAACCTACTTAAGCATTCAATTCCCTAATCCTCTCAGACTTAGGGAATATCTATTTACTGTTCATCTTTTACCTCAGGTTAACCAACCTTGTTACAACGCAGATTATTAAATAAAGTATTTTCGAGTCCCTGTTGATAATTCACTTCCTACTATATTTGATTTCTTTCTCAAGCATATCAAAGCAGGTGTGTCTAATGTTTACAACCAACAGACGTTAATTAAAACATCAAAATTATCAAGAAATCCTACCATATTTTGAATCTTGAATACTTAGCACCTCATCATGACCTAACCCTAGATCCCATAACTTAGGTTAATGGAGTTTATCCACTCTTGATGTAACGAACGAAAAACATAATTGAATTCATGATTTGAAAGATAAACTTATAGAGATGAATAATAACTATGAATAGTAGATTAGATCACAAAGGAAAAATCCCAAAATACTAATAATAATCTCTGAAAAATAGTAGTGTTGTTAAGGTCAAGAAATAAAGAGAGAAAATATCAAAATATATTGTTCAAAACTCTAGGTGTCGAACTTGTGAAAAATAATAATAATAATCATAATAATGATCATGTCTAGAAAACCCTAAAACAAAGCTTTAAATAATTTACCCTAAATAAGGAAGCAAAATCAAGGTTACATCTTTTTCTCAGAATAGACGACGACTATTGGTGACGCCTTATCAAGATACTGACAACTTATAAAGAATTTCGTCAGTTCTTCTTCAAATCTGCACTAGTCCTATCTTAGGTTGACATCAACTTCCAACAGCTTATAAGGACTGTGACGACTTATTAGAAATGTCGTCACACTTTTGGTCCAATTCTCATGTCCTGTCTAAGTCTGACGACATTTCTGACGACTTATCACCATTATGATGTCCTATCATAAAATGTCATCGATTCTACCAGCTGGAACTCATTCCTTATTTAAGGATGACGATGGCCTTGATATACTATCACCGGGCTGACGACCTATCATGAATGTCGCCAGCTGCACTTGTCTTTTAATTTCTTTAGATTTCAGCTTCTTTGCTTCATTTCATGTTGGTTCTCTATCATATCAGTTCAAACAACAAAATCAAACATAAACTAATCAAAAATAACTAAAGTTGCTTAAGACCTTGCAATTATTTAGAGTTAAAAGCCTCAAATGTGTTAGCATATGCTCACACATCAACACCCTCAACTTAAAATAATTGCTTGTCCTCAAGCAACCAAAACATAACTAAGAGAATACAAAGTACAATTTGGCAGCTAAGTACTCATATTAGCTCAGAATAATTTCACCATCCCCAAGGTCAGTCAATTTAAAACTCACTATTGATATTTTGAAAAAAAACCATGCAACTCACAAGCATTAAGATACTGCAAAAATTCAACAATAAAAATCATGCCATACGAAGATCACTCTATCTGAACAAGTCAGTGACTTACCAACATACCCAATGTGGCCTCACAATAAAGAAATCCCTTTTTTCACTCATATCAGAATTCACATATATTAACATAGTGATGATCATAAGTCTCACTCTCAAAATGAAGTTCCAAACACTGCATGTAAAATGCCATAGGCTTGCCCTTATAGTCAGTACCCACATCTTCAGGTAGGTTAGTTAGGATCACTTTAGGGATTTTCTAAGGCTTGTAATGTAGGCTAGGGGATGGTATGATATTCATGGATATTTTAGAGTGACTATGCCTCCTTGACACTACACTAAACTCTTAGGGTTTCACTTCTCAACCTTGTTTTCTTCCTTTTCATTTATTGATCACACATGATCAAGATGGATACGGTCTTTTCAATCATCATATTATCTTTTTATCATCTTTAACATAACTTTCTCTTGTCTTATTCCTTTTTCACCATACCTAACTTTTTATTCTTCTATTATTCTACCTCTCTTCATTCTTATTTTGTATCACACACCCCTATGATAGCCACCCTCAACTTAGGCTATTTGTCTAAGTTAATGTGCGTAGTGTCCAAGGAGGACCAGGGCCAAAATAGGTTCATTATGAGGTAAACGGGAAGGTGAGAGATTTCACAGAAAGAAATAGGCATATAGGCTAAAATCAGGGATCAAGGGATATTATTCACATTGGGAAGGTCATTTAGGTTGAAAGTGGGTTACAATAAAAAATGGCCTATGATCTTTTCCTAACCCCTATCCTATAACCTAGGAAGGACTAACATGGCAAGTTCTAGATTTAGCACACAATAGGAGATGAGTAAGACCTCACACCCACATGGAACACAAGTACATCAAATATCACTACTTATCTAATTCATGCAATTTTTTCAGCAAAAATTGTCAAGTCGCCAGACTAATGCCACAAAAAGATGCACTGCAGTTACAGATGAATACAATTCACACAGTTATAAACTCAGATCAATGAAAAAGTTCTAAATAGTGACAAAATAAGCTAACTACCTCAAGTACATGTAATACTCCTAATTATCTACCAAAAATTGTTACAACAACATCCTTCCCTACACCCTCAACTTAAAATTATAAATAAAGCTAAACTAAAGGTTAGAGTATAACTGGAATGGATCAATCCTAGGGTTCATGGGTTTCAAACCCTGCTGCTGCATTATTTTCTACCTTCTCTCCATTGGGAAATTCTGGCCTTGAAGTTGTAGGGGGTATGCTAGATGAGGCACCTGCAGCTTTGGCTTTCAAAGCCTCCTCCCATCTCTCATTTTCCGCTAGGGACTCCATTCTTGATTTCTTCAACTCCTAATTTTTGGCCTTTTTTTTCACCCACTTTTTCACCTTTCTTTCTTCCTCACTGTCAGGATCTTCTCTCTTATCTTTGCTCTTCTGCTTCCCCTTCTTTTTCTTTTTCTTTGGTGAATCTCCAGTGAGGTAAAGCATTGGAATTTCTTTCTCAGATTCATGCATAGCCGGATCTGTCGGCACCATAAATTGGTGTTGTTGCAGCACCCCAACATGTGCCTTTACCTTGTTCAAGGCCGCTCTGAATTTAGCAAGATCAGCCCTTGACATTTGTTTTGCCCGTGCATCAAATTGGTTCTCCAAATCTGCAACCCGTCCAGGAAAAGTCACAAAAGTCTTAAGGGAAGCCTTGATTTTCTTGTCTACTGCAGTGGAAAACTGTTTGGAAAAAGCATGTAGCTGTGTCTCACACCATTTGGCTTGTTTGTCTACTTTTCTGATATCGATCGAATGAATTACAAATCCTACTGATGTTGTAGGAGATATGGGATTGGGTTCATTCTCAGGCATTGAACCTATTTTTGCAGAAAAAGTTGGTTGCACAGTCTTAGAATCTTGCACTTTCATATTAGGTGTTAAACCAACATATGAAACTGGAGGGTCTACTACTTTCTCTACACCTCTATCAAGTCTCAGTCTTTGCTAATTTTCATCATACCTTATGGGATTGTGGGTCTTTCAGGTAGGAATGTCATCATCAACCCCAGTAATCTCTGGCACATTTGCAGCTCGGCACAACTCTGTGATAAGATAAGGGAAAGGATAAGCAGTGTCTGTTCTTGCCATTCTAATCTTTATCTCATCAGCAATGATTTCCCTGAAATTAAGGGGGAGATTTTGTACCATGCTTGCTACTAGGATAGCTCAGTCGTCACCCAGAATATTGTCTCCATCAGTGGGAATTAGCTAGATACGCACTATACCACACCAAAACTTTGCCTCTTGAGTCAAAGAGGACTTATAGATTCTCTTATTTTGGTTGGTCATCCATGCTAGTTCCCCTTTGGCTGTGATGTTGGCCAACCACGGATGTTGATTTTGTCGATTCTTAATCTAAGCATAGACTGATAGTGAACTGGTCTGAGGAGTAAAGTTGGGACCATGCAAGAACTTTTTGATGGTTCTGATTGAGATATCAACCCTTACGCCCCTTACCTGAACTCTCTTTAATAGGGGCTAGTCTGCAACTCTTTCTCCTGACCTACACATGTTTTCCAACTGAGCCTAGTAATTTGCGTAAAACTCTCGGACCAGTGAAAGGAAAAATGATATTCCCCCTTTTGTTGTCAATCCCAAGCCATACTCTTGGAACTTCTGTTCCACTTTAGGATACCTATGCAGACCTTTGGTGATAATCCTCTTTTCTTCCTGAATCGGCCTTTTAGTCCTTCTTCTATTAGTTCTGTGGAGCCTAGTTGTGAAGATGTCCTCTGGCTTGGGAATTTGCCATCTAGCATTGTCTCGAACTTTGGGGTTCATACATTTGATAAGTGTTCCCCTAATTGGAGACTCCTCATCATCTTGTTGTTCAGTAGAAGGGGATTCAGATGTTGTTCCCTCATACTCAAGCTCCTCAGACCCTTCATGTTCTTCCTCTTCAGATTCAGTATGTTCAGACTCATGTGGCTCATGTTAAAAATATTTAGATTCCTCCTGCTCAAAAGCAGTTGTTGTTTCAGTGTCCTCACTATCCTGCACCTTAACTGGTAGGGGTAGTGGAGGCTGGTTAGGGATTTACTTCTTCTTTTGCTTCCTGAGCATAGGTTCTTCCTCTTCATAATAAGACTCATCATCGATGAGTTTTCGGCGTACAGTTTTTTGTTGTTCCTTCTCATAAATAATGGGGCTCTTTCATTTGAATGATATTATAGGGTTCCTATAGCAATAAAAAAACCATTAGTCAATCCTCAAGAGCCTAAACACAAACACATAAATCATTTAAGCTTCACTTTCTTTGAAAAGGCTCATGCATGCTCTAGGTTCCAGGTGTGAGACATTTCTTGACAAGCCGTCACGACTGTGATAGCTTATCACAATTGTCATCAGCCTTAGACAGAACCTGTGAACTTTATCAACTTCTAATGACATTTTTGATAAGCCATCACAAATGTTATAGCCTATCACAAATGTCATCAGCTCTAAAAAGAACTCACTTTATTCTTAGTATCCTTTGATGACATTTCTGATAAGCCGTCACAGTTGTGATAGATTATCATAAATGTCGTTAGCTCTTATCAAAATCCCACTTTTGATTTTAACTCAATTTTTGGTCCCATTATTTCTTAAAATCCACTCGAGTTCTGATTTGTGAGATGAATTTTAAGATTTAGGCTTGCACAGCAAACCCTAGTTCCAAATTTCAGCCCCTTTTCTAGTTGAACTTGGTTCAAGTCTCTTGGGAACTTGGGTTGTCATCAATCTATCCCTTACCACTTGAAAAGAAAAGTCAAATTTAGATCATACCTAATGGGAGCCTTTAATGTGATTACACGCACAAGAGGAAGTAGGAAGAAATTCTTGATTTTAATTGCAAACCCACTCACAAGGAAACTTGCTTTTTGTTTTACTTGGAAATTTTTTTGAATAAGGAAATAAAATACTCTAAATATTGATGGGAAATAACTTAAAAAAAATAGAAACAAGCGGGAAGGTTGAAAAGTTCGACTGGGCCCGGGTCAGATCTTTATAATTGGCCCAGATTTGGTTGTTAAGTTACTTTCTGAAGACATCTTATCATGGCTTGTCATAGGTGTGACGTCCTATCATGTATGTCGTCAGCCTTAACAGAACATCAATTCAAAATTTTCCTCTCTGGCGACAATTCTTATAGCTTATCATAGTTTTGTCATCTTAGAGTAAATGTCGTCAGGACCTTTTCTGCTGATTTCATCAATTTTCCACCTTCTGTGAACAAAATCCTAACTACAAAAATAAATACTTTACTAGAATATAAAATTTTGGGTTGCCTCCTAACAATGCCTGATTTACTATCGCGGCACGACTTGGTTATCTTGGCTACTCAGACATTACCAAGACAACCTATTGATACCCCTTTATCATCTTCATAGAATATATCAACGATTGAGAAAACACCCATCTCTTTTTACTGAGTTATGGATGAGTGTATATCTAAGCGTGCTTCTTTATCATTTAGCCTAAACTTTAGCTCATTCAGCTCCATGTCTACGATCACTCTCCCGGTTACAAGGAATGGTCTACCCAAGATGATGGGCACTTCAAAGTCCACCTCACAATCTAGGACTACAAAATAAGTAGGCAGAATAAAATCAGCCACCTTTACTAAAACATCGTGTAGTATGCCCTCAGTTTGCTTCACAGACCTATCTTCCATCACCAATAGCATATTTGTTACGGCAGGATTCCCCAAACCCAGTTTCTTGTACACAACAAGTGGGATTAGGTTTATATTGGGTCCTAGATCACATAATGCTTTGGTGACTTTAAGGGAACAAATAGTACACGGAATAGTAAATGCTCCTGGGTCTGCCATTTTTTACACTAAAAACCTTATAACAATAGCGCCATAATGGAGAAGATTGTTCTTCGGCTCATGGATAACCTTCCGTTTCTTGGTCATAAGCTTTTTTATGAACTTTACGTATCCTGGCATTTTCTCAAGTGCCTCAACCAAAGGCACATTTATTGTCAATTGCTTGAGCATTACCATGAATTTGCTGTATTTTGCATCATCAGCCTTTTTTTTCAATCGTTGAGGAAAGAGAGGTGGTGGTCTTGGGATAGTTTTCAACACCACTTCCTCTTTCTTCTCTCATTCCTTCTCTGAAGCATTAATAAAACTATGCAATTTCTCAGACTCCACTGGATTGCTTTCTTCATATTCATCAACAACTACCTCACCATCTATAGATTTTCCCATAGAAGGGCCAGGTAATATCTTACCACTCCTAGTGGTAATCACCATACATGAGCCATCATTCCGCGAATTCTAAATCGTATCGCTTGGTAATGTTCCGCTTTTTCTTTGGTTGAATGCAGCAGAAAGTTGGCTCATCTGCTGCTTCAACTATTTTATGGAAGTGGAGTGTGAGTGCACCAACTGACTGATGGATGTCAGATCGGTCTTCATGGTGGTTACACCAGAGTTGGTGGCCTCAACTCGCTTCTATAATTTCTCCATCATATACTCTATGGACATCTTTCTAGAGCCAGTTGTAGCAGCTTCCCAATTTCTAGGAGGAACATATAAACCAATCCTGTCATTATTGCTTCTCCAGTTTTCTTGCTCCCTATCTTTGTAACCAAGCTTGTCATTGAACGTTCCGATCTTGATTCCCTTGGCTATTGCCTCAAAAACCCTCCTGATTATTAACATAATTCTTCTTTTATTCAGGCTCCACATCCACTCAGTCTTGAGACGTTACTTCTTTCACTTTCTCAGTCTTCCATGATAATAAGTGAATGGTGAGCAAGTCCATCCGAGTCTTTAGATGAGCCATGTCTTTATCCCGCTCCTCATCTCTCCTATGTTGTTCAACAAACATACCAACAGAAACAGAGGGGCTTGCTACCACAGACTCCTTGGTATGCCAAGCCCAACTCTTTTTGGTTATACTATTTAGCATATCTGAGGCATCTTGAAAAGATATATCAACAAACGAACCACCAGAAGCATTATCTACAATCGGCTTTGTTACAGAGCTGAGGGCTCTATATAATATCTCTATCAAGTGTATGTCCGTCATATTGTGGTTCAGACACTGTGTTAGCTTCTTCTTGAATGCAGAGCTTCAGTAGGGAGCTGTCTAAAATTGTTGATTTCAGACACTGTGTTATCACGCACCCCTATGATAGCCACCCTCAACTTAGGCTATTTGTCTAAGTTAATGTGCGTAGTGTCCAAGGAGGACCAGGGCCAAAATAGGTTCATTATGAGGTAAACGGGAAGGTGAGAGATTTCACAGAAAGAAATAGGCATATAGGCTAAAATCAGGGATCAAGGGATATTATTCACATTGGGAAGGTCATTTAGGTTGAAAGTGGGTTACAATAAAAAATGGCCTATGATCTTTTCCTAACCCCTATCCTATAACCTAGGAAGGACTAACATGGCAAGTTCTAGATTTAGCACACAATAGGAGATGAGTAAGACCTCACACCCACATGGAACACAAGTACATCAAATATCACTACTTATCTAATTCATGCAATTTTTTCAGCAAAAATTGTCAAGTCGCCAGACTAATGCCACAAAAAGATGCACTGCAGTTACAGATGAATACAATTCACACAGTTATAAACTCAGATCAATGAAAAAGTTCTAAAAAGTGACAAAATAAGCTAACTACCTCAAGTACATGTAATACTCCTAATTATCTACCAAAAATTGTTACAACAACATCCTTCCCTACACCCTCAACTTAAAATTATAAATAAAGCTAAACTAAAGGTTAGAGTATAACTGGAATGGATCAATCCTAGGGTTCATGGGTTTCAAACCCTGCTGCTGCATTATTTTCTACCTTCTCTCCATTGGGAAATTCTGGCCTTGAAGTTGTAGGGGGTATGCTAGATGAGGCACCTGCAGCTTTGGCTTTCAAAGCCTCCTCCCATCTCTCATTTTCCGCTAGGGACTCCATTCTTGATTTCTTCAACTCCTAATTTTTGGCCTTTTTTTTCACCCACTTTTTCACCTTTCTTTCTTCCTCACTGTCAGGATCTTCTCTCTTATCTTTGCTCTTCTGCTTCCCCTTCTTTTTCTTTTTCTTTGGTGAATCTCCAGTGAGGTAAAGCATTGGAATTTCTTTCTCAGATTCATGCATAGCCGGATCTGTCGGCACCATAAATTGGTGTTGTTGCAACACCCCAACATGTGCCTTTACCTTGTTCAAGGCCGCTCTGAATTTAGCAAGATCAGCCCTTGACATTTGTTTTGCCCGTGCATCAAATTGGTTCTCCAAATCTGCAACCCGTCCAGGAAAAGTCACAAAAGTCTTAAGGGAAGCCTTGATTTTCTTGTCTACTGCAGTGGAAAACTGTTTGGAAAAAGCATGTAGCTGTGTCTCACACCATTTGGCTTGTTTGTCTACTTTTCTGATATCGATCGAATGAATTACAAATCCTACTGATGTTGTAGGAGATATGGGATTGGGTTCATTCTCAGGCATTGAACCTATTTTTGCAGAAAAAGTTGGTTGCACAGTCTTAGAATCTTGCACTTTCATATTAGGTGTTAAACCAACATATGAAACTGGAGGGTCTACTACTTTCTCTACACCTCTATCAAGTCTCAGTCTTTGCTAATTTTCATCATACCTTATGGGATTGTGGGTCTTTCAGGTAGGAATGTCATCATCAACCCCAGTAATCTCTGGCACATTTGCAGCTCGGCACAACTCTGTGATAAGATAAGGGAAAGGATAAGCAGTGTCTGTTCTTGCCATTCTAATCTTTATCTCATCAGCAATGATTTCCCTGAAATTAAGGGGGAGATTTTGTACCATGCTTGCTACTAGGATAGCTCAGTCGTCACCCAGAATATTGTCTCCATCAGTGGGAATTAGCTAGATACGCACTATACCACACCAAAACTTTGCCTCTTGAGTCAAAGAGGACTTATAGATTCTCTTATTTTGGTTGGTCATCCATGCTAGTTCCCCTTTGGCTGTGATGTTGGCCAACCACGGATGTTGATTTTGTCGATTCTTAATCTAAGCATAGACTGATAGTGAACTGGTCTGAGGAGTAAAGTTGGGACCATGCAAGAACTTTTTGATGGTTCTGATTGAGATATCAACCCTTACGCCCCTTACCTGAACTCTCTTTAATAGGGGCTAGTCTGCAACTCTTTCTCCTGACCTACACATGTTTTCCAACTGAGCCTAGTAATTTGCGTAAAACTCTCGGACCAGTGAAAGGAAAAATGATATTCCCCCTTTTGTTGTCAATCCCAAGCCATACTCTTGGAACTTCTGTTCCACTTTAGGATACCTATGCAGACCTTTGGTGATAATCCTCTTTTCTTCCTGAATCGGCCTTTTAGTCCTTCTTCTATTAGTTCTGTGGAGCCTAGTTGTGAAGATGTCCTCTGGCTTGGGAATTTGCCATCTAGCATTGTCTCGAACTTTGGGGTTCATACATTTGATAAGTGTTCCCCTAATTGGAGACTCCTCATCATCTTGTTGTTCAGTAGAAGGGGATTCAGATGTTGTTCCCTCATACTCAAGCTCCTCAGACCCTTCATGTTCTTCCTCTTCAGATTCAGTATGTTCAGACTCATGTGGCTCATGTTAAAAATATTTAGATTCCTCCTGCTCAAAAGCAGTTGTTGTTTCAGTGTCCTCACTATCCTGCACCTTAACTGGTAGGGGTAGTGGAGGCTGGTTAGGGATTTACTTCTTCTTTTGCTTCCTGAGCATAGGTTCTTCCTCTTCATAATAAGACTCATCATCGATGAGTTTTCGGCGTACAGTTTTTTGTTGTTCCTTCTCATAAATAATGGGGCTCTTTCATTTGAATGATATTATAGGGTTCCTATAGCAATAAAAAAACCATTAGTCAATCCTCAAGAGCCTAAACACAAACACATAAATCATTTAAGCTTCACTTTCTTTGAAAAGGCTCATGCATGCTCTAGGTTCCAGGTGTGAGACATTTCTTGACAAGCCGTCACGACTGTGATAGCTTATCACAATTGTCATCAGCCTTAGACAGAACCTGTGAACTTTATCAACTTCTAATGACATTTTTGATAAGCCATCACAAATGTTATAGCCTATCAC
The DNA here is from genome assembly GCA_030864215.1 of Capsicum pubescens. Lineage (NCBI taxonomy): Eukaryota > Viridiplantae > Streptophyta > Magnoliopsida > Solanales > Solanaceae > Capsicum > Capsicum pubescens. The sequence goes on along the minus strand of CM061540.1, from coordinate 224,127,644 downwards.
AAATGTCATCAGCTCTAAAAAGAACTCACTTTATTCTTAGTATCCTTTGATGACATTTCTGATAAGCCGTCACAGTTGTGATAGATTATCATAAATGTCGTTAGCTCTTATCAAAATCCCACTTTTGATTTTAACTCAATTTTTGGTCCCATTATTTCTTAAAATCCACTCGAGTTCTGATTTGTGAGATGAATTTTAAGATTTAGGCTTGCACAGCAAACCCTAGTTCCAAATTTCAGCCCCTTTTCTAGTTGAACTTGGTTCAAGTCTCTTGGGAACTTGGGTTGTCATCAATCTATCCCTTACCACTTGAAAAGAAAAGTCAAATTTAGATCATACCTAATGGGAGCCTTTAATGTGATTACACGCACAAGAGGAAGTAGGAAGAAATTCTTGATTTTAATTGCAAACCCACTCACAAGGAAACTTGCTTTTTGTTTTACTTGGAAATTTTTTTGAATAAGGAAATAAAATACTCTAAATATTGATGGGAAATAACTTAAAAAAAATAGAAACAAGCGGGAAGGTTGAAAAGTTCGACTGGGCCCGGGTCAGATCTTTATAATTGGCCCAGATTTGGTTGTTAAGTTACTTTCTGAAGACATCTTATCATGGCTTGTCATAGGTGTGACGTCCTATCATGTATGTCGTCAGCCTTAACAGAACATCAATTCAAAATTTTCCTCTCTGGCGACAATTCTTATAGCTTATCATAGTTTTGTCATCTTAGAGTAAATGTCGTCAGGACCTTTTCTGCTGATTTCATCAATTTTCCACCTTCTGTGAACAAAATCCTAACTACAAAAATAAATACTTTACTAGAATATAAAATTTTGGGTTGCCTCCCAACAATGCCTGATTTACTATCGCGGCACGACTTGGTTATCTTGGCTACTCAGACATTACCAAGACAACCTATTGATACCCCTTTATCATCTTCATAGAATATATCAACGATTGAGAAAACACCCATCTCTTTTTACTGAGTTATGGATGAGTGTATATCTAAGCGTGCTTCTTTATCATTTAGCCTAAACTTTAGCTCATTCAGCTCCATGTCTACGATCACTCTCCCGGTTACAAGGAATGGTCTACCCAAGATGATGGGCACTTCAAAGTCCACCTCACAATCTAGGACTACAAAATAAGTAGGCAGAATAAAATCAGCCACCTTTACTAAAACATCGTGTAGTATGCCCTCAGTTTGCTTCACAGACCTATCTGCCATCACCAATAGCATATTTGTTACGGCAGGATTCCCCAAACCCAGTTTCTTGTACACAACAAGTGGGATTAGGTTTATATTGGGTCCTAGATCACATAATGCTTTGGTGACTTTAAGGGAACAAATAGTACACGGAATAGTAAATGCTCCTGGGTCTGCCATTTTTTACACTAAAAACCTTATAACAATAGCGCCATAATGGAGAAGATTGTTCTTCGGCTCATGGATAACCTTCCGTTTCTTGGTCATAAGCTTTTTTATGAACTTTACGTATCCTGGCATTTTCTCAAGTGCCTCAACCAAAGGCACATTTATTGTCAATTGCTTGAGCATTACCATGAATTTGCTGTATTTTGCATCATCAGCCTTTTTTTTCAATCGTTGAGGAAAGAGAGGTGGTGGTCTTGGGATAGTTTTCAACACCACTTCCTCTTTCTTCTCTCATTCCTTCTCTGAAGCATTAATAAAACTATGCAATTTCTCAGACTCCACTGGATTGCTTTCTTCATATTCATCAACAACTACCTCACCATCTATAGATTTTCCCATAGAAGGGCCAGGTAATATCTTACCACTCCTAGTGGTAATCACCATACATGAGCCATCATTCCGCGAATTCTAAATCGTATCGCTTGGTAATGTTCCGCTTTTTCTTTGGTTGAATGCAGCAGAAAGTTGGCTCATCTGCTGCTTCAACTATTTTATGGCAGTGGAGTGTGAGTGCACCAACTGACTGATGGATGTCAGATCGGTCTTCATGGTGGTTACACCAGAGTTGGTGGCCTCAACTCGCTTCTATAATTTCTCCATCATATACTCTATGGACATCTTTCTAGAGCCAGTTGTAGCAGCTTCCCAATTTCTAGGAGGAACATATAAACCAATCCTGTCATTATTGCTTCTCCAGTTTTCTTGCTCCCTATCTTTGTAACCAAGCTTGTCATTGAACGTTCCGATCTTGATTCCCTTGGCTATTGCCTCAAAAACCCTCCTGATTATTAACATAATTCTTCTTTTATTCAGGCTCCACATCCACTCAGTCTTGAGACGTTACTTCTTTCACTTTCTCAGTCTTCCATGATAATAAGTGAATGGTGAGAAAGTCCATCCGAGTCTTTAGATGAGCCATGTCTTTATCCCGCTCCTCATCTCTCCTATGTTGTTCAACAAACATACCAACAGAAACAGAGGGGCTTGCTACCACAGACTCCTTGGTATGCCAAGCCCAACTCTTTCTGGTTATACTATTTAGCATATCTGAGGCATCTTGAAAAGATATATCAACAAACGAACCACCAGAAGCATTATCTACAATCGGCTTTGTTACAGAGCTGAGGGCTCTATATAATATCTCTATCAAGTGTATGTCCGTCATATTGTGGTTCAGACACTGTGTTAGCTTCTTCTTGAATGCAGAGCTTCAGTAGGGAGCTGTCTAAAATTGTTGATTTCCACCCTCAACTGTACCTTCCTTAAGGGTGGAAAAACTGTTCTAGGAACGTTTCTTTAAATTGCCTGCAGTGTGTCATGGAATGAGGCATAAGCTCATTCAGCCATAATGTTGTATCCCCAGATAGAGACAACGGGAACAACCTCAATCGGATAGCGTTCTGGCCCACTCCTGGGTTATCAAAAGATTTGTAAATGGTGATAAAATTCACCAGATGCAGGTTCGAATCATCCCCAGGAAGGCCACCAAACAACCCCTTCAGATTGAGGAGTTGGATCATAGTACTTATAATGTTGAACTGGGCTCTAGGCACCAACAGTGGAGGAATAATTGCACCCGTTGCACCTGCCCCATCCATGCCATCATCATCATCATTTAGATCATACTGGACAGGCAGGTACTCTTATCTTCTTTGGAATGGACGGTTCTGATTAACATTATGTGGCACTTATTCAGCTATCTACTCTGCACGCCTTAGGTTACCAGGGTTTAATAACTACTCGTCCCCCAAATCTTCGTCCTCAAGGTTTGTATGTCGTGCATGTTGCTCGATATTTTGCATATTCTCCTGAGCTCTATCTAAGGCTGCCAGACTTTCAGCCTCTTGCTGTTTTTCCATTCTTCCTATTCATCATAGTTCCGGATTTGGTGGTAATAATGTTTCTCCAAAACTTTTGGTGCTTGGCATATACTATTAAATCCTGTAAACAAACAAAAACAACAAATAAACGTAAATCTAGGAAACTTAACTAACCGCCAATTAGCACATACAAACTTCAGCTTACAACAGTATTCCCCAGCAACGACGCCATTTTTGATAACGCTCAAATTACACTATTGAATGGGTGTAAGAGATCGTTGTCAATATAAAACCCAACTAGGTTGGGGTCGAATACCACAGGGAATATAGTGTGAACTCAAGTTGTTTATGATTTAATCCACTGATAGATTAATGTTTCCTGAAATGGGGGGTTTAGGTTTAACAAGTTGTTGTTTGTCACTTTACTTTCGGTGTTTGTAAATCAAGAGTTTATGAAATAAACAGAATTATGTTCACTAGGGCTTCCGGTACATGACAGATGCTAAAAGTCATTCAAGATTCTGACGATGGGTAGGATAACAAGCTATCTTTATCGATGTTATGCTTTAATGTCTCTCGACCTACTTAAGCGTTTAATTCCCTAAACCTTTCGAATTTATGGAATTTCTATTTACTGCACAGATTTTACCTCAGGTTAACCAACCTTGTTACAACGCTGATTATTAAACAAAGTATTTCTAAGTCCCTGTTGATAATTCACTTCCTACTATATTTGATTTCTTTCTCAAGCAAATCAAAGTAGGTGTGTCTACTATTTAGAACCAACAGACGTTAATTAAAACTTTAGAATTATCAAGAAATCCTACCACCTTTTGAATCTTGAATATTTAGCACCTCATCAAGACATAACCCTATATCCCATAACTCAGGTTAATGGAGTTTAGTCACTCATGATGTAACGAACGAAACACATAATTGAATTCATGATTTGAAAGATAAACTTACAGAGATGACTAATAACTAGTGAATCGTAGATTAGATCAAAAAGTAAAAATCCCAAAATACTGATAATAATCTCTCAAAAATAGTTGTGTTGTTAAAGTCAAGAAGTAAAGAGAGAAAATATCAAAATATGTTGTCCAAAACTATAGGTGTCGACCTTGTGCAGAGTAAAAATAATATCATAATAATGATCATGTCTAGAAAACCCTAAAACAAAGCTTTAAATTGTTTTACCCTAAATAACGAAACAATATCAAGGTACAACTTTTTCTCAAAATAGACAACGGCTATTGGTGATGCCTTATCAGGATCCTGACTACTTATCAAGAATGTCGTCTGGTCTTCTTCAAATCTACACTAGTCCTGTCTTAGATTGAGGACAACTTATGATGGATTATAAGGACTGTGACGACTTATTAGAAATATCGTCACACTTTTTCTCTGATTCTCATATCCTGCCTAAGTCTGACGACATTCCTAATGACTTATCACCATTATGATGGCCTATCACAAAATGTTGTCGATTCTACAAGCTAGAACTCATTCCCTGTTTAAGGTTGGCAATGGACTTAATAGCCTATCACCGGGAAGACGACCTATCATGAATGTCATCAGCTGCACTTGTCTTTTTATTGCTTAAGATTTCAGCTTCTTTGGATCATTTCATGTTGGTTCTCTATCATATCAGCTCAACTGCAAAATCAAACATAAACTAATCAAAAATAACAAAAGTTGCTCAAGACCTTGTAATTATTTAGAGTTAAAAGCCTCAAATGTGTTAGCATATGCTCACACATCAAAGATTACATGGGGGCTTACCTTTGATGCCAACCCTTGTCCACAAGCGTTGAAGCATGACCCCTTTCTTTTGGAGCATTGACGAAGCATTCTCCATTAAGTGTATTTTGGGGATTACACTAGTTGGAAAGACACTCCATGACCACCTCTTTCATTAATGATTTTTTGTCCATTTTTCTATGTAATAAGCTAGCCTATAAATAGTCTTCTATTAGGTCATTTTCTCTTTAGTTGATTATGTATATTTTAGAGTCATTGAAAGACTTTTTCTTCTCTCTTTGAGAATGTAGTGTAGGTCTTGGAAAAACCATTATTGATCTTTTCTTAGAAATGGTGGTTGTAAGGTGGAGTTAATTCCCTTAGTGGTCACCGTAAGAGTTTGGCGTTATTAGTGCGGGTCTTAGGGGTCTTATCGTTTGATACACAGTTTGGTTCCTTTTTCTTGTAATCCCGTATGTCAAGCTATCTATCTTACTTTATTGCATTTATTTGTTATCTTGTTTCTCTTAGTCTTCATCTCTTTAGGTCATTCTTCTATCATTTGGTATCAAGAGTAAGGTTTGATTTTATTCCAATAAAATTATTCTTGGGATTGCTATCTAAAAAATCAACAAAAAAAGAAGTTTCAAATTTGAAAATTGCAAAAAAAAGTTGTTATCCCATTTTTATCCTTAGGCCAATATTTTAGGTCCTAGATTTTTGTGTCTCCTGGTGTTTCTAGTGTTAGATTCTTGTTCCCTAACACTATTAGAGTCTAAAAATTGAAAAATCACAAAAAAAAAAAGTGTCAAAAATAAAAAATCCCCAAAAAGTACTATTCCCATTTTTGACCCTAGGTCAAAATTTGAGTTTTTTATTTTATGTTTTTTCTGGTGTTTTTAGTGTTAGATTTGTGTTCTCTAACACTATTGGAGTCTATATCTTGAATTTGAGCTATTTTCGGGTTGTTTTTAGCCATCCACTATTGTTAAACTTGAAGTTGAAGAAACTTGAAAGGTGGATCTCAAAATTGGAAGGGTTTTTGTGAGATTTGTGTCTTCCAAAAGTGATATTGGTGTTTGGGAGTTCAAAGTGTGCTTGAATATATAAAAATCTTTCAATTTGGAGGTTATTTGGGTTACGTTCCATTTTTGAATGTTCTTGGTGTTCTTCATTTTCTTCATGTGTTGTTGAAGAAGAACATTCAAAAAGTGGTGGTTTGATCCATAAAGAAGAAGAAAGAGAGTGTGGTCCTTTTTTGTACAAAGAATATTCCAAGCATATTCCAAGTCTTCCAAAGGAATAAAGAGTCCAAAAGCATCACAAAAGGAATATTCTCAAGGAAGAGGACAAGGAGAAGTACAAGGGGGGACCACAACAAATTCAAACTCTTTTGAGCTTGAAAAAGGGTCCATTCTTTGTGTTTTGTTCACCAAAACCAATTACCACACTATCAAGATGAATATTGTTGAATTTTAAATTGGAAATAAGTTAACTCAAAATCGTTGACCAATTTTTACCAAGGCTGCCACGTCATCAAAGTGCCGCATCATCAACTTCCAAAATACCTTGAAGCTCAAATTTAGGTTCTAAGTTTCTTTTCTTCGTTTCTTTAGTTTCATTTCTTGATTGTAGAACTAATTAACAACTAGTAATCACATACTTAATTGTGAATTAGTTGTTTGAGTCCATTTTCTTCGTGTTTTCGTTCTTTGTGTTCTTTTCACGTTTTGATTCATTGAATTTCTTTGTTTCAAGTTCATAAATATATTTTATTTTGTGTCTTGAGTCGATCAAACAAGAATCTATTCCAGCCGCTAAGTAGTGATTGACATCGTATTGACTACTGGAGTATAAGCAACTTTCAATATTCGCCGCTCCAATTGTGAGGATCACAAAGGTGAGTGTATACGAATGTTGGTGAGGAGCTTTTACTACTAATCATGTTTGTTGATTTTGTAGGTACAAGGTGATATAAGGGGAATATATCTTGGTAGTCTCGAACTATTATGAGTACAACATGGGATACTATGATTGTAGTGAGGGATTTTATGGCTACGATAATGTTTGAGATTATGGGGGCTATTAATATAGCCATGATCAAGACATGGCCAGAATTGTGAGTTATGATTTTGAGGGAGAAAATGAGGTGAGTGAAGTTCCTAGTGTTTATGGTGAATATGGAGATGATGTAGGGATTTGTGATGGTTCTTATGATGAAGTTGGTGCATGTGAGGAGTCTTACACTTCCCACTTCAAACCTAAAATTGGTGTAAGGTATAATCCCTTCCTTCACAAAGTTTATGAGATCCATGGTGAGAGTGCATGTGTGGAGCATGAAGATTCATATAATTCACCTTGTCGTACATCTAATCAAGGTTGAAGTGTTGTGAATGGGTATACTAGCTATAGTGTAGGTTGTCCCATGAGAAGAAGATAGAGTACATGTCCAAGGCTAAGGGGTACTCATGTGCCCCTGGGTTGTCCTAAACACTACAATATTGATACTAGGAGAAGTTTTCACTTCAGAAAGGTAAGAATTTATGCGGTACTGGGATGATTCCTTATGCTACATGATTGGTGCCATAAGAGCTATATCATGCTACCTATGGTTGACAATTTGGGGTTGTTTCGAGAACCTTTACTTGTTCCATATTTCTTGGATGGGTATAAGGTTACCGAGAGAGTGAGGATTGTCTTCACCCAATTTGAATACTATGAGAAGGTGTGGTGCGATATCTTCCCCTTAACACTAGGTCATGTATGCTTCGGTGCAGATTGGTTTGCACAATATAGAGTTCCAAATATGCTAAATTATCCTAAGGTTGTAGTGGACCGTTGGAAAAATTATCGCTTTACCTCAATTCTTCCCAAACCCGAAGGAGATGTGATCACTTACTCCAAGACAAATGATTATGAGAGACAAACATTGAGAGGAGTAAGGGTGTGAAAGGTGGAAATACAAGAGTGGAAAAAGAAGAGGTTGTGTGGAGTTAAGTAAGGGGGTTTCCACCAAACCATCCTAACTATTTTTGTCGTTCTATCTCTATGGACATTTGTGTAGGTACTAAGATGGAAAATGGAGGAGCACAAGGCCAAGGAGAAGTTTTTGCCGAAGCATGTGGGAAAACTTCATACTATGGCAAAAAAGAATCTACTCAAGAACTTCAAGGTAAAATAGCTAACTCTTACACTTTAGTGCATGTGAATGATAATTGTGTGGCTAGTAGCCCATTAAGTGTGAGCAGTAGCTTACCTATTTTTCAGTCTATTGATTCTTTAACTCTTTTTGATGATGTACATGTTGTGAATGTGGATACACTATTTGATCCTATTGATGACCGAATTGACTCTTATTGTACGATCAATTTATGTCCACCTAGTGTTGAAGCTAATGTGTTGAATGATAGTACATCATCTTGTGGGAATTGTGTTGATCAACTTATGTACAAAATTTGTCCACCACTTGAGGATGTGTGTGATGTGTTTAATGGATCTCAAGTGAGTTATTAAATTGATAATTTTGATCAAATAAATAGGAGTTGATAGAATAAAGGAAGGCTAAAACCGAAAATGGACACACAAGGAACAAAAAATAGAAACTAGGAAAAGGGAGATGAAGAAGAATGCATAAAATGTAAAGATAGTAGAAAGACCTTTACTCCTACAAAGTGATTAACAAAATATGGTGTATCAAACCATCAATCACACCTCACCAATATAATCTCAAACCTTCCTCTTAGGTGGACCAAAGGACTCACACTTCCTCAATCACACGTTTCTTGCCAAATGTTCAACACAAATGAAATCCATCAATTATATTAAACTCTCATGTTTTTTATGTCTTTTCCAATACCTACACTAAGATGGCTTATCCAAGCCCTACACAAAGGAAATAGACTACACTAAGATTAATACTCAATTTCAATTCATCAAAGTCTTCAATTGCTTTCTAATTACGAAGCCTTGACCCTTAGATAATACCTTGTTCTCTCGGTTCTCCTTGTGATTGTATCATCTTATCCATCTTGAAGGAATTGTCCCTCAAATTACGATCTTGCAAAAACAGAAGAGAGATCAAAACAAACACACAATCCTCTTGGTAGAAGGTTTAGCATTATCACCACAATTATATCATTACTACAAGGTGGTTCATACTTAACATACATCCATGTATCCTTGGTACTTGGCATCAAAAGCGTAGCATAAAGGACTCAAATGAATCAAATGGGAGTAGAAAACATGGGGTTAATCCGAGGTGACCCACTCCTTTCACTAGGCTACCAAACTCACAATCATCATCATTCAAGAAAGAAAATAAGCCACCAAACATACTACCTCTACATAATACCAATTCAAAATTAATATGGTTATCATCATAGGAAAATAGGTATTATAGGTAGGAATCATGTGTGAAGACATCACCCAAGGTGATATTATCTACAATAGGGGCACTTGGTCCAAAAAATATAGCACATAAGGCACACAAGGATGGAATTAAATCAATTAAGAACATATGAATTCTTCACCTCAAGTAAAACATCAACTTGGGATCCACAAGTTGGGATTTACTCAGTTCAAGCACAAGTCTGTCAATTAAGGATGCATATTTAGAAACATTATCCCAAGACGACAATGACACTTTTGCCTTTGGGTTTTCAAGAATAATACTTTGATTTTCATGTAGACCAAGCAACAAGGTGGTTATGATAACATCATCATATCAACATTTTGCACCGGGTTTAAATGGAAAGAGTGGCCTTAGACATGGATCTAGGCAACACACTTTTTCCCCATAAGCTACACCCAATCTAAAAGACATACTCTCTACAATAGCATACACATCATCAAAGGCAAATAGAGAGTAGAGAAAGGTGTCACACAAATCAACTTCATATATGGTTCCCTTATGCAAGTACTCACTAGTTCTAAGTTCATCACCACTAGGATGATCAACATAGGAAACCTACAAAGAAGAAATAGATAGAATTTCTAAGCATGCACCACTTTCTGTTCTAAGAGAGTAATCCCCAAATATATATAAATCACCATGAGCATCAAATGGATCACACATAAAAACATGTTCACAAGAACAATAGTAATTTGGGTTTCTTAAATATTCAAGTAATTCAAGGTCACCTTCACCTGATTGTGCCTTTTATTGGTTTCTTTGAGCAAATTTAACAATATGGCTTTCATCATACAACATGCACAAAGAATAATATCTAATCCCATGATCAAATCCATCAAATGCATCACTAACTTGAGACTTATCAAGGACACCACACCTATGCTCAAGTAGTGTGCTACATTCATGAGTAGGTTGATCATCATTCACATCCTCACCAGTTGTTGGAAACTCACTTACAAATGTAGACTCACCTTGGTTTTCACAAGTGTCAAATAGTTTTTGAAAACTCTTCTCACTTGGTAATGGAACCTTATTCAAGTTATAAGTTCTAGCACTAGATGGACACAAATCATTCTTATGAAAAGAATTAATTTTGTCATCTAAAGGATCAAGTAGTGCTTGCGTACTCACAACAATAGTTTGGTCCTTTTGAAACCTAACAACAACAAAAGTATCACAAAAGGAAGATTCACACACTTCTTCACTAAGAAAATCTGAAACTACACCACTTCGGCCACTACTAGCCACTTCACAACATTTGATGTTCAAGGATGTGTAGAGTCTAGAAATGCAACCTTGTAGTTCATAGGAAGTGTGTTTTTCCTCCTTTTTAGTATTAGTGAAGCCTTCATGCCCCTTATTACAAGGGAATAGTTCAAGTTTTCCCTTTGGACTCACTTCTTAATTGCTTGTCCCAAAATGGGGACATTCGTCTAAGGGCTTGATGGGAACTTCCTTGGGATTTTCCTTGAGACTTCTAAGGTATTGAACCTGCACACGAGGAGATAAAATACTAGGAAAAATGCTAGTATTTGGGTTAGTGATTAATAAGGATTCTTTGTGGACAAGATCCGCAGTCATGCATTTCTTTCCTCTTTGAACTTCACTACCCATGGTTTCCCTTACCATTTCCCTTTTTTCTTCACACTAATTTTGTACCTCAACATTAATATTCTCTCAATATAGAGGCTTGGACTCATTCTATTTGGGTTCTAACTTGTGGAGAGGAGTCATTGGATTTTATGAAGTATGGGATCTTTGGACTTGAGGTGTTTGGATTTGTGAAGGTAGATTTGATACCAAATGATATCCTAAAGGAAGGCTAAAACCGAAAATGGACACACAAGGAACAAGAAACAGCAACTAGAAGAAAGGGAGATAAAGAAGAATGCATAACATTTAAACATAGTACAAAGACCTTTACTCTTAACAAGTGATTAAAAAATGATGGTGTGTCAAACCATCAATCACACCTCACCAATAGAATCTCAAACCTTCCTCTTAGGTGGACCAAATAACTCATATTTCCTCAATCACACCTTTCTTGCCAAATGTTCAACACAAATGAAATCCATCAATTGTATTAAACTATCATGTTTTTGATGTCTTTTCAAAGACCTACACTAAGATGGCTTCTCCAAGCCTTACACAAAGGAAAGAAACTACACTAAGAGTAATACTCAATTTCAATTCATAAAAGTCCTCAATTGTTTGCTAATTCCGAAGCCTTGACCCTTAGATAATACCTTGTGCTCTCGGTGCTCCCAGTGCTTGTATCATCCTCTCCATCTTGAAGGAATTTTCCCTCAAATTCCGATCTTGCAAAAACAAAAGAAAGAGCACAACAAACACCCAATCCTCTTGGTAAGAGGGTTAGTATTAGCACTATAATTATATCATTACTCCAAGGTGGTTCAAACTTAACATACATCCATGAATCCTTGGTATTTGACATCAAAATCTTAGCATAAAGGACAAAAATAAAGAGAATGGCATCAACATCAAAAGTAATTAAGTATGAACCGAAGCTACACCTTCCACAACTCAAAAGTCTTCCGGGGTCAAATGGGAGTAGAAAAAAAAGGGTTAATCCGAGGTGACCCAATCCTTTCACTAGGGTACCAAACTCACAATCACCATCATTCAAGCAAGGAAATCAGCCACCAAACTTACTACCTCTACATAATACCAATTCAAAATTAACATGGTTATCATCATAGGCAAAGAGGTAGTATAGGAAGGAATCATGTGTGAAAACATCACCCAAGGTGCTAACATCTACAAAAGGGGAACTTGGTCCAAAAGATATAGCACATAAGGCACACAAGTATTGAATTAAATCAATTAAGCATATTTGACTTCTTTCCCTCAAGTAAAACATCAACTTGGCATCCAAAAGTTGGGATTTACTCAATTCAAGCACAATTGTGTCAAGTAAGGATGCACATTTAAAAACATTATCCCAAGACGACAATGACACTTTTGCCTTTGGGTTTTCAAGAATAATACTTTGCTTGTCATGTAGACCACGCAACAAGGTGGTTGTGACAACATCATCATATCCACATTTTGCACCGGGTTTAAATGGAAAGAGTGGCCTTAGACATGGATCTAGACAACACTCTTTTTCCCCATAGGCTTCACCCAATCTAAAAGACATACTCTCTATAATAGCATACATATCATCAAAGGAAAATAGAGAGTAGAGAAAGGTGTCACACAAATCAACTTCAACTATCGTTCCCTTATGCAAGTACTCACTAGTTCTAAGTTCATCACCACTAGGATTCTCAACATAGGAATCTGACAAAGAAAAAATAAATGGAATTTCTAAGCATTCACACTTTCTATTTTAAGAGTGTAATCCCCACATAGATATAAATCACCATGAGAATCAAAGGGATCACACACAATATCATGTTCACAAGAAGAATCACAATTCGAGTTTCCTAAATATTCAAGAAATTCAAGGTCACCTTCACCCGATTATGTCTTTTCTTGGTTTCTTTGAAAAAATCTATTAATATGGCTTTTATCATACAAATTGCTCAAAGAATCATATCCAATCCCATGATCAACTCCATCAAATTCATCACTAACTCGAGACTTATCAAAGACACCACACCTATGCTCAAGTAGTGGCCTATATTCGTAAGTAGGTTGATCATCATTCACATCCTCACTAGTTGTTGGCAACTCACATACCAACGTAGACTCACCTTGGTTTTCAAAAGGATGAACTAGTGTGTGAATACTCTTGTCACTTGGTAATGGAACCTTATTCAAGTTATAAGTTCTAGCACTAGATGGACACAAATCATTCTTACGAAAAGAATTAATTTTGTCATCTAAAGGATCAAATAGTTCTTGCATACTCACAACAATAGTTTGGTCCTTATGCAACCTTAAAACACCAAGAGTATCATAAAATTAAGATTCACACACTTCTTCACTAAGAAAATCCGAAACTACACCACTTCGGCCACTTCTAGCCACTTCACAACATTTTAAGTTCAAGGATGTATAGAGTGTAAAAATGTCACCTCGTGGTTCATAGGAAGTTTGTTTTCCCTCTTGTTTAGTATTAGGTCAGCCTTGATTCCCCTTATTACTAGGGAATAGTTCAAGTTTTCCCTTTGGACTCACTTCTTCATCGCTTGTCCCAAAATGAGGACTTTCGTCCAAGGGCTTGATGGAAACTTCCTTGGGCTTCTCCTCGAGACTTCTAGGGTATTGAACATGCACACGAGGAGAGAAAATACTAGGAAAAATTCTAGTATTTGGGTTAGTGAGTAATACTGATTCTTTGTGGACAAGATACGCAATCAAGCATTTCTTTCCCCTTCCAACTTCACTACCCATGGTTTCCCTTTACTTTTCCCCTTTTTATTCACACTCATTTAGTATATAAACATCAATATTATCTCCTTATTGAGGCTTGGCCTCATTCTCATTGGGTTCTAACTTGTGGAGAGGAGTCATTGGATTTTGTGAAGTATAGGAACTTTGGACTTGAGGTGTTTAGATTTGTGAAGGTAGCCTTGGGTCAAGTGAGTTTGGAATTAGTTATTTGAATTTTGGGGAGGGTTTGGTAGACATAGTATATCAACCTCCTCTCTAACTCTATTCATATATCTCCTAAAATCATCCATATCATTCTTCGTATCTCTCCTAAAAGCATCTCTATCACTCCTCAAGGGATAATAATTACTCTTTATATCTAGGGAAAAGGCCTCAAACCTAGCCATCAAGGCTCCCAAAGCATCAATTCCCAAAGGTTAAGATGTGGTACCTTCGGATTCCATTACAATTGTACCTATAAAAAGGAAGAAACAGAAAAGGGAAAACCTACAAAACGAACAAACAAGTTAGCTCAAAATAAGCCTTACCACACTCGCACTTAAATCTCATCTCACACTTGGTCTCACAAGTGTTGAATACTTGGAAATACTTGGTAAGTGAGTTGAGTAGTGAATAATCTTTGGTATGGAATTGATTTTTATTTGATATGACCAAAGTAAAAATGATGCACGGACTTGAACCAACAAACTACTACGAATTAAAAATGATAAAAGCACAAAAGAAACATTGACACAAAACAAAGAACTCTAGACTAATTATCAACCTAGTAGGTATTTACTAGTTTGTTAATTAGTGGTAGAACAACACAAAATCAACTAGAAACAACAAATAGAAACTTAGAAATCTAATTTAGAACTAAATTTGGTTGTTTATATAGTGATGATGTGGTAACTTCTGATTGTACGTCACTTTTTTAAATTTTCAACTGTCAAATTCTTGACTCGGCTAAACAAAACTTAGGGAAGGAAGTAAATTCACTTGGAAGGAAAAATATTCAAGTTTGAATCCTTTTCAAGCTTTAAAATGAATTTGAAACGAATTGGTCCACCCTTGTACTTGCAATTGTACTTGAAAATTCCTTTTGTCTTTGGTGTTTTCTTCTTTTGGCAAGACCAGGAAGATTCTTGTAAATTTCATAGAAAAACTAGTACACTCTCTTTCCTCCCTTTTCAAGATCAAATAGTAACTTTTGAATATTCTTCTCCAACAAGATATGAAGATTGAGGAAGAACAATATGAATATTCAAGAGTTGACCAAGGTTTGACCACTAGGCAAATGAACCCCAAATTTAATTTTTCACTTGGATCTAGGTTCCTTAGGACAAGGAAAGATCAATCAACAAAAAATAAGCCACAACAGACATCCAAATAGCAAGGTCAATTTTGGATCTTAGCTCAAAAGCTTCAAAAACACTATGTTCATGGTGGTTTTTGCCTCAAACTCAACCAAACTTCACTCTAAAAGTAGATCTAGATTCCCTAGGCACTAGAGAGAAAGGATATAGTGTTTGTAACTTCAAATACAAAGTAAAAACTTGTAGATCTAGGTTCTGAATTCGGATCTAACATAAGACAACACTAGACACCATTTTTTTTTTGTATTTTCTGATTTTTTGACTCTTTTTTGTTGATATTTTTCTAAATAAGAATGATAACACTCAACTTACACGTCAATTTAGTGCAAGGCAGTCTTCGTCAATATATTTACCAAACTTTTGGAGTAGGGGTTGAATCTACAGGGAACAATGTGAGTGGCGATTAAACTAATTTAAAACTGTAGCTACAAGTTGAATTCAAACAACTGGCACGAAAAGATAAAATGGGGGTTTTGGAGATTAGCAAATAATTGTTGGTCACTTTAGTTTAGATGTTTGTAATCAAGAGTTTATGAAAAACTAGAATTATGTTCACTAGGGGTTTTGGTACTTGACAGATGCTACTAGTGGTTAAAGATTCTCATGGTAGGTAGGACAACAAGTTATCTTTAACAAAGTTATTCTTAAATGTCTCTCGACCTACTCAAGCATTAAATTACCTAATCCTCTTGGACTTTGGGAATTTATATTCACTCCCCATATTTTACCTCAGGTTAACCAACCTTGGTACAATGCTGATTATTAAACGGAAGTTTAGTGTTTCCAAGTCCCAGTTGATA
Organism: Capsicum pubescens; assembly: GCA_030864215.1. Classification (NCBI taxonomy): domain Eukaryota; kingdom Viridiplantae; phylum Streptophyta; class Magnoliopsida; order Solanales; family Solanaceae; genus Capsicum; species Capsicum pubescens. Next base: position 224,111,721 of record CM061540.1, on the reverse strand, counting down.
ATTCACTTCCCACTATATTTGATTTCTTTCTAAATCAAATCAAAGTAGGTGTTATCTATCGTTTGCAACCAACAGACAATAATTAAAACATCAGAATTATCAAGAAGTCCTACCACCTTTCGAATCCTGAACACTTGGCACCCTATCAAGACCTAACCCTAGATCCCATAATTCAGGTTAAAGGAATTTAGCCGCTCATGACGTAATAATCGAAGCAACTAGATGAATTCATGCTTTGAAAAATAAACTTAACACAATATGAATATAAACTAGAGATTCTCCGATTAAATTATAAAGGAAATCCCAAAATAATGATTAAATTCTCTTCAAAGTAATTGCTTTTTCAAGCCAAGAAATTAGAGATAGAAAATATCAAAGTATCGTGTCTCAAAACTCAAGGTTAGGAACCCTCAAGAAAATCCTGAACAAGGCTTTAAATAGTACACCTTAAATATGGAAATTTTTTTTTAGAAATTCCTTGGATTAGGTGATGCCATTTTTGATAGCCTATCAGGAGGTTGACGACTTATCACAAATATCGTCAACTTCCTTTTTTCTTTGGAAACTTGCTGCCTAGCGCTGACGACAAATAGTGATGCCCTATCAGCTCCTTGATAACTTATCACAAATATCATCAAGTCTCTGCTTCAGTTCTCATGTGCTGCCTTAGGCTGACGGAATTCTTGACGTCTTATTAGCTCCTTGACGACCTATAACAAAATGTCATCACAGCTTTTAACTTAGGCCAATTCTCTTTTTATGGCTGACGATGAAGCTGATATCTTATCACAGGGCTGACGACTTATCAAAAATTTCATCAACCATACTTTGCCTTTAGTTACTACAAATTTTAGCTCATGTGCTTCCATTATTGTTGGTTGTCTAACATATTAGCTTCTTCTGCAAAATAAAACATAAAGCAATCAAAAACGACAAAAGTTCCTTAAGACATTACAATTATTCTTTGTTAAAAGCCTCAAATGTTTTAGAATTAGCTCACACATCAACACTCTCAACTTAAAATAATTGCTTGTCCTCTAGCAACTCATTACAACTAAGAGAATACAAAGAACATTTTGCAGTCAATCATCCATATCATCTCAAAACACTTTCACCATCTCCAAGGTCAGTCAATTCAAGAACAACTGTGTATATTATTGAAGAACACCAATGAAACAAACAGGAATCAAGATACAACATTAATTCAGCTACAACAACCATGCATAGACCAATATTACACTCTCCAAACAAGTTAGCAACTAGCACCATATCTGGTGTGCCCTCATGCAAAGAAATCCCTCTCATGTCATATCAGTAATCATAGGGAAAATCAAAACACTCACTCTCAGAATGAAGTTCCAACTAATGTATGCCAAGTACCATAGGCTTGCCCTTATTTTCATTACCAAGATCTTCAGATAGGTCAACTAGGATCACTATAGGTCTTCTCAGAGAATTTTTAATGTAGGTTAGGGGATGGTATGATACTCGATGGTATTTAAAGTGACTAAGCCTCCTTAACACTACACTATCCTTTTGGGGTTTCACTCCTTAGCCTTTTCTACTCTTTTCTTTTCTTGATCACACTTATTTATGATGGGTGCGGTCTTTTCCACAATCATTTATTCTTTTTCTTGCTCTCTTCCTCCGCACCCATCTTTTTATTCTTTTCTTTTATGGTTTATTTTTTCATACTCATTTTGTATCATGCACCCCTATGATAGCCACCCTCAACTTAGGCCATTTGCCTAAATCAAGGAGAACAGTGTCCAAGGAGGACCAGGTCCAAAATAGGTTCATTGTGATCTAAATAGGAAGGTGACAGGTGTCATAAAAAGAAATAGGCTAATCAGGCCCAAAATATGGATCAAGGGATATTATACACATAGGGAAGGTCATTTAGGCTAAAGTGATATAATATCAAACGGCCTATGATCCTTTCCTAACCCCTATCCTTCAACCAAGGCAAAACTAATTGGGCATGTTCTGTATTTAACACACAATGAGAACTAGGTAGTATTTCACACATACAAGGCACAAAGGTACTTCACAAGCTACTACCCATTCGGTTCATATAATTGTTTAGCAATGGTTATCATGTCACTACTAGAAATGTCATAACAAGATGCACAATGGTCACTCATAAATACATATCACACAGTTATAAAATAGACCTTTGGAGAGGTGTTCAAAAAGCAACAAAAACATGTTAACTGCCTAAGGTACTTGTATTTCTCCTAGTTAACTACAATATTTTACAACAAATCACAATGTGGCTAAACATGCCGGCTCTTCTAGGAACAAGACTCTGGGGAAAATAGGTACGACAACAAAAACCCCAAGAGGACGTCAACACCCACAAGTAGTCCCACCCTTAACTTATAATCATACATTGTCCCAAATGTGTCAAACCAAAACAAGAGAGTCAGAAACATACCTGGGGCACCATGGGTGCAAGGATCTAAAGTCAATCACATAATACAAATACAAACAATAAAATACCTTGGGTTGCCTCCTAAGAAGAGCCTAATTTAGTGTCGCGGCACGACTAGGTTATCTTGACTACTCAGAATTCATCAAGATACCTTAAAAGTGCTTCATACTTTATCTCTCCATTTAGATGATTTGAATTTCACCCCCAACTTAGAGTCCATCTTCTTGCCATGATCATAGGGGGGTCGTAAAAAAATTATGAAGTCGAGTAATGGATTGAGCGTGGTAAACCACTCGGCCTTAAAGTGAGGAGTGTTTTTATGTTGTTTATCAAGTGTAAAATTAAGAATATAGGATTTTTTTCCATATCTTCACACTCTTCCACTATTTTAGATGATTCCACATACAAGATATCGTCTAAACATTATATGGAAAAATGCTTCGAGTGAGGCCCAACTAATTCAACTTCAAAATTAACACTATCTACTACACACTCACTTTTTTTCACCTTCTCAATGTCAGTCTCAAAATTAAGATGATAATCGAGTGGTTGTGATTCTTGAGTTTTCTCCTCAGATTGGCTAATGTCCTCCTCATATTCTTTTTTGTTTAGCCACTGTAAACATGGTGAGAGTGGTAACTCTCTTAGCTTTGCCACATCTGTTCTTAATTCTCTAAAATTTGTTTCATCTATTTGTTTGCTTGAATCGTGACAGCACCCATATCTGTAGTATGATCACTTTGACCACAAGCCAAACACCAAGTTACAGTTAGTAGGACAGTATCCACATCATATTTTGAAGGTCCCATACATGCACTTCCAGGTAAATTTGGATAGCAAGCCTCAAAATATGGTCCCCCATAATAATAACAAGAATCGTCACAAGAATAGTCATCACTCAAAAAAATCATCTATCGGGGCGGACATCTCAAGAAAGGTGTGAGAAAAATAAAAATAAAATAAATAAATAAACTAAAAAAATATTTACAAGTTTAAATTCAAGCAAGTAAACTAAAATTCAAAACAAACTCAATACGACAAATTATTTCCCGACAATGGTGCCATTTTTTATAACACTCAACTTACACGTCAATTTAGTGCAAGGGGGTTGTCTTCAATATATTTATCCAACTTTTGGAGTCGGGGTCGAATCCACAGGCACAATGTGAGTGGCGATTAAACTAATTTGAAACTATAGCTAGAAGTTGAATTCAAACAACTGGCACGAAAAGATAAAATCGGGGTTTTTGAGATTAGCAAAAAATTATTGGGCACTTTAGTTTAGATGTTTGTAATCAAGAGTTTATGAAAAACTAGAATTATGTTCACTAGGGGTTTTGGTAATTGAAAGATACTACTAATGGTTCAAGATTCTCACCGTAGGTAGGACAACAAGTTATCTTTATCGAATTTATGCTTCAATGTCTCTCGACCTACTTAAGAATTTAATTACCTAATCTTCCCAGACTTAGGAAATTTATATTCACTGCCCAAATTTTACCTTGGGTTAACTAACCTTGTTACAATGCTGATTATTAAACGAAAGTTTAGTGTTTCCAAGTCCCTGTTGATAATTGACTTCCCACTATATTTGATTTCTTTCTCATTCAAATTAAAGTAGGTGTTATCTATCATTTGCAAGCAACAGACAATAATTAAAATATCAGAATTATCAATAAGTCCTACCACTTTTCGAATCCTGAACACTCAGCACCTTATCAAGACCTAACCCTAGATCCCATAATTTAGGTTAAAGGAATTTAGTCACTCATGATGTAATAATTGAATCAACTAGATGAATTCATGCTTTGAAAGATAAACTTACCACAAGATGAATAGAAACTAGAGATTCCCCAATTAAATAACAAAGGAAATCCAAAAATTATTATTAAATTCTCTTCAAAGTAATTGCTTTTTCACGCCAAGAAGTTAGAGAGAGACAATATCAAAGTATCGTGTCTCAAAACTCAATGTTCGGAACCCTCAAGAAAACCCTAAACAAGGCTTTAAATAGTTTACCCTAATTATTGAAACAAAATAATAAAATTCAAAAATTCCTTGGATTAGGTGAAGCCAATTGTGATAGCCTATCAGGAGGCTGACGAATTATAACAAATGTTGTCAGCTTCTTTTTTGCTTTGGACACTTGCTGCCTGACGCTGATTATAAATGGTGATGCCCTATCAGCTCCTTGATGACTTATCACAAATGTCGTCAAGTCTCTTTTTCAGTTATCATGTGTTGCCTTAGTCTGACGGCATTCTTGTCGGCTTATCAGCTCTTTGACGACCTATCACAAAATATCGTCACAACTTTAAACATAGGCCAATTCTCTATCTATGGCTGACGATGAAGCTGATAGGTTATCGAAGGGCTGACGACTTATCAAAAATGTCGTCAGCCACACATTGCCTCTATTTACTTCAGATTTTATCTTATTTGCTACCATTCTTGTTGGCTCTCTAACATATTATCTTCTTCTGCAAAATCAAACCTAAAGCAATCAAAAATGATAAAATTTTCTTAAGACTTCATAATTATTCTTAGTTAAAAGCCTCAAGTGTTAGCATTAGCTCACACATAAAAGAATACTAAAACCAAGATTTAGGGATGTTGTAACAACCCTATCCAAGGCTTTGATACCAAATGATAGCCTAAAGAAAGGTTAAAATCGAAAATGGACACACAAGGAACAAAAAACAACAACTAGAAGAAAGGGAGATGAAGAAGAATACATAAAATGTAAAGATAGTAGATAGACCTTTACTTCTAACAAGTGATTAACAAATGATGGTGTATCAAACCATCAATCAAACCTCACCAATAGAAGCTCAAACCTTTCTCTTAGGTGGACCAAAGGATTCACACTTCCTCAATCTCACCTTTCTCGCCAAATGTGCAACACAAATGAAATCCATCAATTCTATTAAACTCTCAAGTTTTTTATGTCGTTTCCAAGATCTATACTAAGATGTCTTCTCCAATCCCTACACTAAGGAAAGAAACCACACTAAGAGCAATACTCAATGTAAATTCATTTAAGTCTTCAATTTCTTGCTAATTTCAAAGCCTTGACCCTTAGATAATACCTTGTGCTCTTGGTGCTCCTTGTTCTTGTATCAGTAGTGACCCCTTTAGCATGTCCTCTAGTGAATGTTATACTCTTGGTTTTGCTCATAGGGATAATCATGTGCTTGGAACATCTTTGATACTTGATAATGATCTTTTAGAGAATGAATTTGCATGTTCTATATCCTCTTCATGGATAGATCCTTCTCTCTCTAAGGACAATATCTTGTTTGAAAATGATAAGTTCACTCCTAATAAATATAGTGGTTAGAATGAAGTTAAAGCTATAGCTTGATTTGAAAACTATAGCCTATATGCCAACCCACTATGGTGTGACAACATTGTTCCTAAAGATGGAAATATCTTCTTGGAAGATGAGAGTTCTCTTAAGAGAAGGGAATGTGAGTTCTTGGAAAGGAATGATCAATTGGGTGAAGATAATTTTGAAATGTTTGAATTCTTAAGAAACCCAATAAGTGATTGTTCCTTGAAAATTGATAGTGGTTTTGATCCTTTATATGACACCCCACCCACGTTTGATGACTAGGAGGATAGATTACTTTCTTCTTGTGAAGACTTAAGTAATAATACCTTGGACTTTGGTGGTGGTATGTGTCTACTTTAGGGTACTTCCATATAAAGGGAAGGTGTACATTGTTTGGAAATTACTTAATATACTATGTGTGACATTATTGTTGAGAGTACTCATGGTGATGATATTGAAACTAGTAGTGCGTATATACATGACGACACCTTAGTTCAAGTTTACTTTATTGATACCTTTCTCCACTCTCTATTTTCTTTTAATGATATATATGCTATTGTAGAGAGTATATCTTGTAGTTTGGGTGAAGCCTATGGGGAAAGGGAGTGTTGTCTAGACCCGTGTCTATGGATACTCTTTCCATTTAACCCCAGTGCCAAATATAGAAATAGTGTTGTTGGTGCACCCAAATTGTTGCTTGGTTTACATGACAAGAAAATTGTCATGCTTGAAAACCCAAGAGCAAAAGTGTCATTGTCTCCTTGGGGTAATGCTTCTAAATGTGCATCCTTGCTTAACACAGTTGTTCTTAAGTTTCATAAATCCCAACTTATGGATGACAAGTTGTCTATTTATTTGAAGCAAAGAGCGTATATGTGCTTAAATGCTTTGTCTGCACCCATACACGTCATTATACTTGATTCTTTCATATACTACCTCTTTTCCTATGATGACATCCATGCTAGTTTCAAGTTTGCATTAAGTAGAGGTAGGGGTCTTATTGGTTGGTTCACTTGTTTGATTGATAAGTCTATGTAGGATTGTTGAAATTTGAGACCAATAGTGGCACCACGTTTGATGAGGCCACTTAAAGACGTAATGAAACAATTGTGCTTTTTGGTTCCTAAGACATAGGTAGCCTTACATTTTGGACTTAGTGATACCATTAAGACCATTGTAGTTTCTTTATCTCTTGATACTTATCATCGATATTTCCTTTGTAACATTCTTACTAACCTTTTCATGACTAAGACAAAGGATTCATGGCTAGATATCAAGTATATACCATCTTGGCATGATGAAGTTATTTGTTGTACTAACCCTAACCCTCATGCCATGAGGATGTTGTGCTTGTTTGTCCTTTCTTTAGTTTTGCAAGGCATGAATTCGAGGCCAAATACTTTTCAAGAAGTGGAGGATGATACAAGATAAATGACCATCTATGCTTTTGAAGACATCATTCGAGGCCAATGCATAAAGACTCAATACTTAGTCACCTCGAGGACACAAGAACATGCATGGAGGACCCATTTTGAGCATGACATAAAGCAAACCCGTGTGTGGATGATTACGTGGGGGCTTACCTTTGATGTCAAGCCGAGTCCAAAAGTGTTGAAGCATGCCCTCTTGGTTTTGGAGCATTGAAGAAGAACCCTTCATTAAGCGTATTTTGGGGATTATACTTATTGGAAAGACGCTCCATGACCACCCCTATCTTTAAGGGTATTTTGGCTATTTTGCTATGTAATAAGCTAGCCAATAAATAGTCTTCTATTAGGTCATTTTATCTTTAGTTGATTATAGATATTTGAGAGTCATTAAAAGACTTTTTACTCTCTCTTTGAGAGTATAGTTTAGGTCTTAGAAATGCCAAGTAGTGTAGGGCTTGGAAAAACCATTATTGATCTTTGCTTAGAAACGGTGGTTGTAAGGCGAAGTTGATTCCCTTAGCAGTCACCGTAAGAGTTTTGTGTTATTATTGCGGGTCTTAGGGGTCTTATCATTTGATACATGGTTTGGTTCCTTTTTCTTGTAATCTCGTATGTCAAGATATCTATCTTACTTTATTGCATTTGTTTGTTATCTTGTTTCTTTTAGTGTTCCTCTATTTAGGTCATTCTTCTATCAATGCCCCTGACCATAGAAAAAATGAATGTCCAAGTCTAAACTAATGAAGACATAGGAAAACTAAAGCAAGAGATGGAGACTTCCAAAGTTTGGAAGCTCACCACTTCAAGTCAACACAAGTTGATCCTGAGTCTAATCACTGAGTAGAAGGTATAGTATGCCCAATACCTACATTACATGGGAATATAGCATCAAAGACGGTTAGTGGTTGGAGAGCTTGCATGTAACTCAAGTGTAAGGAAAAATTAATACGAATAGTTTAAGTCCAATCAACTAATGCATATAACCAAAGCAACATATACATATATATATATACCATGCCTGGGTAGGGAACAAGATTAGCATGAACTTTGAATTCATTAACATATGTTGTGTCGCATAAACGTCATATAACAATGCACCCACGGGTTATATGGGCCAGCTCTCCCATAGCTGGAAGGACCCTATTGCATGTAGCCGCACAAACCAGATATTATCCAACATCGTCTATTCCTATATGAGGGACTCGAACCTCCCAAAATTATCAAGGTGACTTAAGAACTAATACATGTATTATGGGGGACTCAAACCTCCCATTCATATATTCATTCAAGAAACTCGAACGACCCAGTCATATAGATACCCGCAATGGCTAAGCACATTTTCTAGTGTTAGTCCTTCGGGTTCCACTTTCACGGCCCAGCTACATATCATACTTCAAAAACCGATTTAAAACTATCATTCACATGCACAACCATTTAGTCAATTACATACCAATGACACTTTGTTGGTATCATCATACCAACACCACTTGAAAGCATACATCATGCCATAACCCTTATCATTTGACTTTAGGACACTAACCCATCGTCTATACAAGCCATCAATTCAATTCAACGTTTAGGAACTCAAACCCATTATGTCTAAAGTCATAAATATATTTAATGTTTAGGGACTCAAACCCTTTTAGCCAATTAATCCACCAAGGGTAGCATTTAAATAGTTGCATGTACTACAAGGCCTTTAAAAATGATTTTCCAACCATTTATATGCATTAGGACAATGCCTTGTTCAAAACACCATTAATATGTGACTAGTTTATTCTAATAGACATTCTCACGAACACTTTGAGGGAATACCATCATCAAGACCAAATCCAAAGTAAAAATCATAAAATTTAGGGTTACCCATGAGCCATTTGTTAAATCACAATCATCAAGCACCCACATGAACAAACCATCACAAAAAACATATGCAAACACAAATCAAACCAAAAATAAACAATACTCAACGATATGCAACAAAACCCTCAATTTTGGTTTTCAAGACGCCCATTTAAGAATTATAATCACACTTTAAAACACATGATATTTATGAACTAACAATGGAGGAAGAGTCACATGCCTTATTCAAGAAGATTCACGGATAAAACTTGACTCTTGAGCCTCTAGATGAACACCTTTGATTAACCCTAGCCCCATTTTTCTTGAGATAGTTTAGAGAGGATTTTGATGTGTTTTGATCTTTCAATGTATGTTATAAGAGGCCACAATATGTTTTAAGACGTGACTACTTGAGGGTTTTGAGATGGGAAATGTTCAGAATACCCTCAACTTAAAAGCTGAAAACTTAGCCGCAGGAGGATACGACAACACCCCTAAACCATACCCTACGGTACGATTGGTACCTTTATCTCATACCCTAGGGCTCATCTTAGACCTCCATACTGATCAACATATAACCACAAAGGACTAAGTCGTATCCTATCATACGAGAAGTACCCTTAGAATCGTACCTTGGTTTAAATCATCTAGACTAAACTTAGGGCATCATACGATTTAATAACATACACCTTGTACTGTAACATAAGACTAGTAAGATATCTAATCATACCTTGGACAGAAACCACCCAGACAATACTGATCAACATACGAGTGGGAGGACCTAAACCATAACCAATCATAGGACTAGTACCCTCTAGTCGGATGATGTCCAGAAGCTCAAACTTAAGAAATTTATAAGGGACTAAACTAGGGTGTTTCAATCCTCCCCCACATGGATCATTCGTCCTCGAATGATGGGTAAAGCAAAACCCAAGAACTAGTTAACACATCATTACACCTCAAACTAACCTTTAACCATGTTAGAAAACAAAGAAATAAAACAAGGATATCAAGAACAACACATACCTCAAGCACAAACTTCCACAATGGAGTACAAATGCGGATACTTTACTCCATGTCCTATTTTGCTTCCCAAGTAGCTTCTCAACCTTATGGTTTCTCCAAAGACCCTTTACCAAAGTTTCATTCTTTTTCTGTAACCAATGGACATGATGATCCAAGATCTCAACCGAGACTACTTCATAAGATAAGGAATCCAAGTTACCCAATCCTTCCAAAGGAACAACCGATGAAGGATCACCCACACAATTCGTCAACATAGAGACATGGAAAACCAAATTAATGGAGCTCAAACTAGGAGGAAAATCCAACTCATAAGCAATGTATCCAACCCTCTTCAAGACCAAGTATGGGTCAACATACCGAGGGCTTAACTTTCCCTTCTTACCAAACCATATTAATCCCTTCATGGGAGACATCATCAAGAATACCCAATCACCAACCTTGAACTCCAACTCCCTACTCCTCACACCCGCATAGGACTTTTGGAAATTTTTAGAGGCTTTCAACCTATCACGAATCACCTTCACCTTATCCAAGGCTTGGTCAACCAACTATGGGCCAAACAACTTACTCTCATTAACTTCATACCACCCAAATGGATAATGACATCTCCAACTATATAATGCCTAAAAAGGAGCAATATCAATGCTAGAGTGATAACTGATGTTATAAGTAAATTTAATCAAGAGAAAATGGTCGAACAAAATATCACCATAGTCAATCACGCATGCATGAAGCATATCTTCTAATGTATGAATAGTCCTCTCTGCTTGTCTATTCGACTGCGGATGGAAAGAGGTACTAAGGCACACCTTAGTTCCCCAATTTTTCTAAAACAACTATAAGAAAATGTGATGACAATGGAGTACCATAATGTGAAATTATAGAAATAGGAGAACCATGCAATTTCACAATCTCTGCAAGATAAAACTTTCAATAATCCTCCGCTAAGTAATTAGTCCTTACTGGTAAGAAGTAAGCAAACATGGTCATCCTATCAACAATGATCCTAATTAAATCACACTGATTTCGAGATTTAGAAAGACCGGTTATAAAATCCTTACTTATTACCTCCTACTTCCACATGGACAACTCAATCTCTTGGTACAAACTCTCGAGTCTTATGTGCTAAACCTTTACTTGTTGACACACCATACATTTAGCCACATAATTAGCCACATCTCGATTCATTTCTACTAATAGAACTCCTTGAGATCATGATATATCTTGGTAGAACTTGGATGAATATGATAATGAGATCCATAAACTTCAACCAATTTCCCTCAGCCATCAACGTCGGGAACATATAACCGGCCTTGGTTACTAAAGATACCATCACATCTAATTGCAAAATCAACAACCTTTTGCTAACCCATATTCCTTATAATGTTCATAAAATCAAAATCCAACATTTGCTTTTCCTTTATCTCAAAATCAAAAGATGAATGTGATACCTATTGCACAAATATACCACCATTATCAGAGTTCCTGAGATGAACACCAAGAGTACACAAACGGTGATTGTCCTTCACCAATTCCACTTATCCTAATCAACATGAGCTAGACTCCCCATGGATAACCTGTTAAGCACATCAGCAACTACATTAGCCTTATCTGGGTGGTAGTGGAGACTCATATCGTTGTTATTTAGCAACTCAAGCCACCTCCTTTGCGTGATATTTAACTTTTTCTGAATGAACACATACTGCCGGCTCTTATGATTGGAAAATATGTCAACATAATCCCCATAGAGATAGTGATGACAAATCTTCAACTTTAATACCACAGCCAATAACTGCAAATAATGAGTAGGGTAGTTCTTCTCATGAACCTTCAATTACCTAGAAGTGTAGGCCACCACCCTACCCTGCTACATCAACTCACAATAAAGCCCAACATGAGAAGCATCACAATACATTACGAAGCAATCATTGCCCTAGAGCAGGGTCAAAATCAGAGTTGAAGCTAACTTATCCTTCAACTTCTCAGAACTACCCTCAGACACATCCAATCATAAGAACTTGACCTTCTTTTGAGTAAACTTGGTCAACAGGTTAACTATAGTTGAAAAACTTTCAAAAATCTTGTACAGTAACCAGCTAAACCTAAGAAGCTCTAAATATCAGTTTGAGTCACGGGTCTAGGGCACTTTTTAACCACGACAACCTTTTGTGGATCCACCATGATCCCTTCACTAGAGATAACATGAGCCAGAAAAGACAAAGAATTCAACCAAAACTCACACTTACAGAACTTGGCGTACAAACAATCATGAAGGTGATCGACATGATTTGCCTCATTCTTAGAGTAGACCAGGATGTCATCAAAGAAGACAATGACAATCAAATCTAGAATCAGACAGAAGACCCTATTTATCAAATCCATTAATGATTCCGGAGCATTACTCAACCCAAAAGACATAGCTAGGAACTCATCGTGACCATAATAGGTCCTGAAGACAGTATTAGGGTTATCTACTTCCCTAATCATAAGGTGATGATAACCCGACCTACAATTAATCTTAAAGAAACACTTCTCACCTTGAAGTTGATAAAAAAACCATCTATCCTAGGAAGATGATATTTATTATTTATATTCACCTTATTCAGTTAATGATAATCAATGCACATCCGAAGGGAACCATCCTTCTTACACACAACAACACAGGAGAATCCCAAAGAGGACATACTAGGATAGATGAAACCTTTATCTAAAAATGTAGGAGTTCCTTCTTAAGCTCCTTCAACTCAGCTAGAGCCATTCTATAAGAGGGATAGAGATAGGATGAGTGTCTGGAAAAAGATTAATCCGAAAGTCAATTTCTCTATCAGGAGAAATACCAAGAAGATAATCAGGTAAAACCTCATGAGACTCATTAACCATAGGAATGGATTCTAGAGAAGGACCTTCTGAGTTAGAATCTTTGACCTAGACCAGGTGATACAAACCCTCTTTGGAAATAAGCTTTCAGGCTTTAAGATATGAGATGAACCTTCCCTTAGTCACTAAAGAACCCCTTTCCTATACAATGACCAGCTCATATGGAATTTAAACATGACCTAATGTGTCCAAAAATCTAAAAAAAATAACATGAATGTAGTCAATCTATCCCTAATATAACATCAAAGTTGACCATATCGATCTCTGTCGAATCCACAAGAGTTTCTCTACTTCCAACAGATACCACACAACCCCTATAAACTTTTCTAAAGATCACAGAGTTACTAACCGGGTTAGATATAGAAAAAGGATAAAAACTAAACTCAAAAACAATTAAAAAATGCATAGCGACAAATGGGGTCACATAAGAAAGAGTGGACCCTTGATCAAGTAAACAATACACATCACAGGAGAATAGTTTAACATACCAATAACAACATATATGGATACCTCAAAATCTTTATGAGATACAAGTGCGTATAAGAAATTCCAGATAGTGTCGGTACCAGAAGCAGAAATAGAAGAAAAAACAATAACCTTCACTACAGGAGTAGAAGTAGAGCCAACAGGAACCTTGTTAAACCTAGAAGCCATTATAACACAACAGTCATACTACATGTACCTAATCTAACCCTACTAAAAACATATATTCTTTCCTTCCTCACAGAACCTATGATTCAACCGCCCACAAACTTACAAAGAGACTGGGATGGAGAAACTAAACCCTACTAGCCTGAGATTGGGCACCCTATTTCTGGGAACCACCATTCTGCTGAGACCGATGATCACTCGATCACTTCGAGTAAGGAGCATTACCTATGGAGAAAGAACCAGAACTCCCCCACTTTTTCTTTTGCCATTTACCACCAATTCTATCACATTACATAAAAGGCCTAAATTTCTTCCCTTATCTCTTAGTAAACTCAACTTGATTCTTTTTCTCTTCCTCCACTTGCTGCATGCACACCACAAACCTGGATATATCATGTCCTTGATAACAAGGAAACCTTACTCTCTAAAATTAACTCATGAGACAATAAAAAAGAAAACTTACACATTCTATCCCTCTTGCTAGAAACCATCTATGGAGCGTACTGAGATAATTGGTGAAACTTCAAGGCATACTCCTTGACTGACATCTTTCCTTGCCTCAGATTAACAAACTTCTCCGCCCTTTCTTCCCTCAACTCTTGAGGAAATAAGCGGTCTAGGAAAGCATTAGATAAATCCTCCTATAAAGATGACTCATCACCATTGCCCTTTGCTTGATCCTACTCTTTGTACCATTAGTAGGCCACATCCTTCAACTGATAGGATGCAAACTCCATGCCCTCTACACCCGTGACATGCATATTTTGAGAGATGTTTCTATTTTATCTAGAATATTCTGAGGATCTTCCTCCACCTTAACACCAGTAAGGGTCGAAAGACTCAATGTTATGAACTGGACAAGCCTTGTGGCCTTAGAAGATAGAGTACCTAGAACACCACGCTCAGACTGAGTAACTACCAATAGTGCCAACATGTGAATGGACTAACGAAACTCAACATTCCACACTTTACCCTGAGAAGTCTTAGATGGACTTGAAGGAATAGATAAAACTCCAGGACAATCAGGAACTGGACCACTAGACTGGGTCTAGATTATATAAGTAGAGTGAGCCCCATGAACATTGTCCCCTATTGGGAATTTTTTTTTTATGTGCTTCAATCATCGAGGGGGCATGATATGAAAAATGTGCAAACAGAAATCAGAAGAATCCATGAATCAAAATAAGACAACAACAAAAGTGAAATATTCCTAACTATCTCATAGCCTCTCTCTAATAAATTTGGTGTGCTACACACCCATGAAAGAGAATCTATTTGACACAGCATTATGGACACACAACTGACCATGAACCTAGTCTTTAATACCACCTTGACACGATCCAAACTAGGGCCTTGTCGTAATGGGCAACTCAAGCCTAACAAGGACTGGAGATCGCCCCACTACACAATCAAATAAACCCTCATATACACTAAATTGGATAAATTCTAAAAATATACCAAAATAGGGTGATTAATAGCACAAAGACTTTGGGATAGGTCCAAGACCTTTACCAACCTAAACAAGTCTAACCATCCAATACTAAACCAACAACTATAACAGAACTAAAATAATACCGAAGTCTATATTAATACCGTAACGTACCCAAATCCATAATTTGTTCATACAAAGCCTATAAAAGAAATCTTAAAAAAATATTTGGTCTGGAAATGCCTCTGAACATAGCCAAAACCAATGTCAAAGTATAAACCAATGAATACATAAGAAAACTCAAGCAATAAATAGAGCCTTTTAAAGTATGGAACCTCACCACTTCAATTAAACACAAGTTAATCCCGAGTCCAATTACTTAGTAGAAGGTGTAGTATGACAACCACCTGTATCATATGGGGATATAATGTCAAAGATGGTTAGTGGTTAGAGCACTAGAATGTAACTCAAGGGTAAGGAAAAAATAATACCAACAATTCAAATCCAATCAACCAATGCATATAACCAATGCAACATATACATATACATATATATATACCAAGCCGAGGTAGGGAAGAAGTTTAGCATAAACCTTAAAACCATTAACCTAGGATATATAACATAACTGTCATATAACAAGGTACCTACGGGCTATATGGTCATAATTCTCCCTTAGCTAGAAGGGTCCCAATGCGTGTAGCCGCACGATGTAGAAAATATAAAAAATTGTATATGCCTATATATGGGACTAAACTTTCCCGGCATAATCAAAGTGACTTAAGCACTAATAAATTATTATAGGGGACTCGAACCTCCTATTCATATATTTATTCGGGCGACTTGAACCACCCAATCATATAGACACCTGCACCGACTAGAGTGGTTGTCAGTGTTAATTCTTTAGATTCCACCATATGCAACAAAACCCTCAATTTTGATTTTCAAGACACCAATTTAAGAATCATAATCACTCTTTAAAACATATGATATTTATGAACTAACAATTAGATAATAGTCACATGCCTCATTCAAGAAAATTCATAGATGAAACTTGACTTATGAGCCTCTAGATGAACACATTTAATAAGCCATAGTCCAATTTTCATGATAGAGTTTAGAGAGGATTTTAATGTGTTTTAATCTTTTAACGTATATTATTAGAGGCCAAAATATGTTTTAATATTTGGGGACTTAAGGGTTTTTTGGTAGGAAATGTCCGGAATACCCTCAGCTTCAAATCTCAAAACATGGTTGTAGGAGGGTACGACCACACCTCCTAAACTATACCCTAGGGTACGAGTGGTACCCTTGTGTCATAACTTAGGCCTAATTTTGGACCACCATACTGACCAACATATGTCCACAAAGGACTAAGTCATACCCTATCATTTGAGAAGTATCCTTAGAATCATACCTTGGTTAGAATCATCTAGACCAAACTTAGGTCTTCATACAATTTAACAACACACACTTCATACGCTAACATACGACTCGTAAGATGTCTAATCCTACCTTCGATAGAAACCAACTTAACCATGCTGATCAACTTATGAGTGGGAGGCCCTAAACTATATAAAATGATATGACTAGTACCCTCTAGTCATATGTTGTCCAGAAGCTTAAACTCATGAATTTTCCAAGGGACGAAATTAGGGTGTTTCTTCATTATTGTATTTGTGCTCATTTTTACCATTTAGATCTTTCATATAGCTTTCCCAAGTTATTTATAACCTTCTTTAACTGATAGTTTGATTATCAGCCAGTTTGTTTGGTGTCTAGAGAAAATTCCTTATTTTAAAGCCTTCGCTAGTTCAAATTCATTACCTGGCAAAATATTAGTTAAAAGACCTTGTATGACAATTCTGATAGTTCCAATAGCTCCAAACTATTGATTTTAGGTTTAGTTGACCCTTAATTTGGGTATCTGGATCCCGAGGCTTTATAACTCATTACAGGCTATTGGCTAAAAGTTATAAAAATTGCACATAGGTATGGGACCAACTTTTCATCAAAACCATCAAGGATGGAAATTTTAACAGTGACATTGAGTTTGGAATGCTGAATTTGATACGGTGACATAGTTTATTTATGTATATGGGATTCTGGATGAATGTCCATGGGCTGGCGAAGACTCAAAATATTCCAAGTCTGCTGCTGATGCAGGAAAAATCTAGTGTAATCGCTAAATTGACCTTTTAGGCATATTAGAAGCCCTGACCAACTCAACACGTAATATTTTAGCTACTAATTGGCCACTAAAGGACAAGCCTCTTTGGCACAAACCTATCACTCTAGCGGCCTGCCATATTATTGAGTTACTACTTTAGTGGATAGTTGGGAGCTTTAGTGTCGAATACTAAAGTGGCACAATGTCTGGTTTAGCGGAATCCTAGAATATTGATCCCTAAAAAGAGAGGATACTTAGGAGAACCAATTTTTTTGTTTTTGGAGCTTGGGTAACATTAATTTACGTATTTCTTCTTTGAATTTGTGATAAGCATCCATTTTTTCAAGATTTAATTCTCCATTCTTAACTAAAATTCCTAAAAGATTGGCAGCTTGATTTTAGTACCATTATAATGCAAAATTCACCAATTTTTTGTGGGTAAGGGTTCCTTCAACATAGAGGGATGTTGTGTTGGTTTTGAAAGTGTGATTCTCCAAGTAGTAATTTTGTATCCAAAGTACAATAATTCAATATAGGTATCATTATTCTTATTTTGAAGATTAGATTGTGATTTTGATAGAGTGTCATCTTGCAAAAGCTTCTCAGAAATTTAAATTAATGGTTTAACATATTCTTTGGGCTTTTTTTCTACGTCCATGAAGGCTAAATTTACCCTCTTCATAGATTGAGCTATTTCATAGTGTGGTTAAGATAATATGCTAGATATAAGATGGGAGTTAGGTGTTAAATGTAAGGTTTTTTCAATAATTGGGTTAGTTGGACCATTTAGGATAACTTTAAATCTCTAATTAAGACTAATTAGCGCAGTTACTTATTTCTTAGTTGAAGTAGCCTTCAGGGTCCATGTGTGGATGAATATTGCTTAGTTCTTTAACCTAGGAGAAATTATGTTACTCACTCATGTTTAGGGTGGAATTTTGCCCTAGTTTCTCAAGTTAGGTGAAATAGCGTTAGTTGATATTTATTTAAGTGTTTCTTTAGGTGGGATTTACATAGTTGCTCACGGTTGGGAGAAATAGAAATCCTAGCTCTAGTTGGGGCTTATTAAATATCAATAAATAAAATTAGATACCATAGACTTGTTCGGGGTAGAATTTTCCTACAAGATGGATTTTGGAGATTAGAAGTTGACCCCTCCTACCCACCTTAGTCCATGACTAGTGATAACTTGTTAAATTTATTTATGCATGTTATACCGTTATTAATGTTCACTTTGGGACTTGAGGAAATTAAATATTTAATGATTATGTTTATTGTAAATTAAGAGTTTGATGCTAATTTTGTGGGATTACTAATGATACATATATATACATCTATATAAGGATATGATTAATGATATGGCTTACAAATATGATTAATGACATGTCCTATATATATGTGATATGACATATAAATAGGATTAGTGGCTTATATATATGTGATACGGATTATAGATATAGTTAATGGCTTATAGATACGAATATTGCTACTTATTATGGATACGACTATTGGCATGGCCTATAGACATGGCTATTGGCATAACTTAATAGATCTGGTATTGGTATGGTTTATGGGTGTGGGTACCGATATGACTTTTGATTATGATTCTTGGTCTGGTGTATAGATATGTATAAAGTGATGTTTCATAGCTCTAGTTTATTGCTATAGTCTATTGAGTTAGCTTATCGATATGGCTTATGGATATGGTTCATTGATATGGTTAATAAACATGAGTTCTTGTTTATGTCAGTGATTGATAATGATACTAAAAATATGATTTTTTGTTCAAGTCCAGCACATTATGATAATGATGATGTATTAAGTTCTAGTTAAAGTTTGGCGTTGGCAGTTATGTGTAAGATATTACAATTTTGATGGATTCTTGGTTGTGATCTAATAATTCTGTAATTTATAACTAATCGGTTGCTTAGCTTCCTTGATTGTACCCTCTGGGCTTATGGGGGCGAATCTTTTTTCTATAGTTGTGTGATGTTTATGTGACTATTTCGTATGCATTAATCTATTTAAGTACAATAGTGTTGGAGCTTGATTCCAGGTTTGCCCCTTTTTACCATGGCTTTCCTTATTTTATCTCGCATCTTATAATATTTATATCATGATTTAGCTCCATCGGTCAATGATAACTACTGAATACCCATGGTTTTGGTACTCATACTACACTTATGTACCTTTTAGGCATAGATCTAAGTACTATTTGCCGCTGCTGATTCAACACTAGTGTAGGGTTGATTTATGAGATTGGGTGACATATTGAAGTCAGAGTTACCCCTTTTCCTTCTATTTATCTATGTCGACTCTTTCATCATGAAGACAAATTATATTTTACTATGTAGTACTCAAAGTTAGTTTATAGTAGATCTTGTGCCGACATTACTGAGTCTTCGAATGATTGTTAATTTTTTATCTATCTATTAGACTTTTTTGACTGTATAATTGCAATCTACGTCTTTAATTGTTAATTTATCTATGTCTTTGATTGCTAATTTTTTCCTTTTAAGCCATTTTCCATTGAGTAAGACCATTGCATCTAGCGTTGGGCTATGGTTTGGCTTGCTACTGGATGGATAAAGTAGCTCCATCATGACTCGTAAATCAGGTCATGACAATTTGGTATCAAAGCATAGTTTTTACGAATAATGTTGGTACAACAACAAGTGTTTTGTAGAGTCTCACTAATCAGAACCATTATGTTTGTTTCTTATGTTTGAGAGGTTATAGGAAATTTATAGGAGTTCTACACTTCTTTCACACATTTTGTGCTAAAAGTTTGAGTTTTTTTTTCTAAGAGTCTAAGTTGATTTCTAAAGCATTCCTTATGTTTCACTCTTTTGTAGATGGCCAGGACACGTGCTACCCCTATGTGAGATGAGGATCATGAGACCAATCCCAGGGATCTTGTTATTGTTTGTGGACAATATAGATGTTGTGGACAACCTAGTGATGTTTACCCAGCTAAGGAATAGGATATAGGGCCTTTACCAAACACTATTCCCGCTCCTGAGCCAAATATTCTTCCACTCCAGCAAGCGGTGGTCCAAGGACTAGCCCAGGCTCCACCTTAATTTTTTTCATCTTCTATGATCATGGACTCTTTGGTTAAACTTTAGGGATTGGTAGGTGGTACAATATCTGATGGTGCACACTCTACGAATTAGAGTGGTACTGAGGTGGGGGTGCAGTCGATAACTATGTTGGTAGTTACTCAGTCAGTTATTACCCCACTTACTATATCTGTAGAGATGCATAAGATGTTTGGTAGATTCTTTAGATTGGCTCTACTTAGGTTTTCTGGTGCATCAAACACGGATGCATATGAGTTCTCGAGTGATTGTGAGGATAGGCTTCATAATTTGGGCCAAGTTGAGACTCGTGGTGTGGATTACAGTTCTTTTCAATTGTACTTGGAAGCTCGACATTGGTTGATAGGTCATCTTGATTCAAGGATAGCTAGATCTACCCCTTTGACATTAACTCAGTTCGTTGTGATCTTTTTGGAGAATTATATGCCCCACAAAATTAGGGATTATTTGAGGGATTAGTTATCTTGGTTGGAGCAGGGCTCCATTGACATGACTAGAAACTGGGCCATTTTTTATGGGCACCTCAAGCACAAATAAACCAGAGGTCTCCCCGATAACCCAACCTATTCATTGCGTCAATTACAAGGGTCAGTTGAATCTTGACCAAATAATAAGATAGCGGAAAACATACAACAAGTCATAACTTAAACATGTCTAAACACTTTATTAGATTTATCAAATTACACAATATACCCAAGTCCAGAGTCATCCACAATACTTCTTTACAAATCAATGTTTAGGTATATGGCCCGACAAGCCCCCGACAATAGCCTAATCAAGTCAAAATTAGCCTAAGTCTAAAGATAAGGGATAAAGAATGACTATTTTCCGAAGAAAGGAAGCTCACCACTCTAAAGTCAATGCATGAAATGCTTCGATCACCTCATCTCTGCACAAGAAGAGAAGATAATAATCAAGGAACAAGGGACTTAACCCCATTACATTACACCAATGACACACATAATTCCAAGGAATTAGGGACTTGATCCCAAGGTATAGAAAGACCTTAATGGATTCAAAGCTTGGGAACTGTAACCATTATCTAAATAAGGCATAACTTAATTCAAAACATTGGGGACTTTATCCCATTGTCTATCAAAGATATGAATCAAGGTAAGGAGATTAACTCTTATCTCCATCCCAATTTTTCCGAATGCAAAATAAATATGGTTACATTGACTTTATGTCCTCTTCCGACTCCCAAGTAGCTTCCTCGGACTTTTGGTTGCTACATAGAACCTTCACCAAAGCTACTTCTTTCATTCGCAACTGGTGAACTTGACGATCCAAGATCCACACCGGTATTTCCTCATAGGACAAAGATTCCGAGATATCAACATCCCTCAAGAAAACCACCAATGAAGAATCACCCACACATTTTTGCAACATAAAGACATGGAAAACCGAGTGAATGGAGTTCATGCAATAATGCAACCCTAACTTATTGGGAACATTGCCAACCCTCATCAAAATCAAGTAGGGAACAACCTATCGGGGACAAATATTTCCCTTCTTACCAAACCCCATCATTCCTTTCATGGAAGACACTTTGAAGAATACCTAATTGACAACACTACAATCTAAGTCCCTATGCCTCACATCTGTATAATACTTTTGTTGACTTTGAGAGGTTTTAAATTTATCACAAATCACCTTCACTTTATCTAAGGTTTGGTGAACTAAATTGGGGCCAAGTAACTTACCCTCTCCAACCTCGCACCACCAAATAGGAGATCAAAATCTCCTACGATCCAATGCCTCAAAAGGGTCCATGCCAATACTAGAGTTGTAACTATTATTATAGGCAAATCTATTATTATAGGCAAACTCAATCAAAAGAAAGTGGTTATACCAACTACCACCATAATCAATAACATAAGACTACAATATATCCTATAATGTTTGGATGGTCCTCTCCACTTGCCTATTCATTTGCGGGTGGAAAGAGGTACCAAGACACACTCTAGTACCCAAATTTTTTTTGATCAACTTCAAAAATTGAGATGAAAATGAAGGAGCATGATACGAGATGATTGAAACCAAATCAGCGTGCAACTTCACGATCTCCGCAAGATATAGCTTAGCATAATCTTCCGCTGAGTAATTAGTCCTCACAGGAAAAAAGTTAGCAGACTTGGACATTCTTTCAACAATGATGCAAAAAGAATCACATTTATTCTGAGATCGAGGAAAATTGGCTAAGGAATCCATATTAATTACCTCTTACTTTCATTCGGGCAATGGAATCTCTTAATACAAACCCCCAAGCCTCATTTTCTCAATATTCAATTATTGGCTCACCAATCACTTGGCCACATAACTAGCCACATATCATTTCATACCCTATAGTAAAACTCTCTTAGATCATGATGCATCTTGGTGGAACCGGGGTGAATAGCATAACGACATACATGAGCCTCGGCTATGACCTTTTCCGTCAAACCATCAATGTAAGAACATATAGTCTACCACCATTCACAAAGTGCGCAACTTTATGTTGACCTACATTATTCTTGATCTTCATCATGTTAGGGTTCAATACTTTCTTTTCCTTTATCTCAACAACATTAGACGACTGAGATACCAGATGCATAAATACACTACCATCTTCAGAGTTCGCTAGTCGAACTCCAACATTAGCCAAACGGTGAATGTCCTTCACCAATTCCAATTTATCCTCATCCACATGGGCCAAACATCACATGGACAATCTACTAAGAGCATCGACAACTACATTAGCCTTACCAGGATTGTAATGAAAACTTATATCACAGTCTTTCAATAACTCAAGCCACCATTTTGTGCCTGAGGTTCACCTCCCTTTGAATAAACATATACTGAAGACTCTTATGATCAGAAAAGATATCAACATGAACTCTATAGATATAATGTTGCCATATTTCTTAAGTCAAAAACCACAGCTAACAACTATAATTCATTAGTAGGGTAATTCTTCTCATGAACTTTCAATTGCCTAGAAGTATAGGCCAGCACCCTACCATATTGCATTAACACAAAAGCAAGACCAATTTGAGAAGTACCACAATATACCACAAAACCATCATTACCTTCGAGCAAGGTCAAAATTGGAGCTGAAGTCAATTTACCGTTCAACTTCTCAAAACTAACCTCACACGCATCCGACCATAAGAAATTGACCTGGTCAATGGGGTAGATATAGTCAAGAAACACTCTACAAATCTTCTATAGTAACCGACTAGACCCAATAATCTCGGAATATCGGTTGAAGTCGTAGGTCTAGGCCACTTCTTAACCGCCAAAACCTTTTTAGGATCTACCATGATCCCTTCACAAAAGATAACATGACAAAGAAAAGCTATGACTTCAACCTAATCTTACACTTGGAGAACTTGGCATACAAACAATGATCCTTCAATGTTTGCAACACGACATGGAGTTCATCAACATAATCTAGCTTAGTCTTGGAATGGACTAATATGTCATCAATGAAAAAATGACAAACATGTCCAAGAATTGATGGAAACCCCTATTCATCAAGTCCATGAATTCTTCCGTAGCAATGGTCAACCCAAAAGACATGACAAGAAACTTATACTAACCATACCTAGTTCTAAAGACAGTCTTAGGGATATCTGCATCCCAAATTTTAAGCTAATGATAACCCGATCTAAAGATCAATATTAGAGAAACACTTTCCACCTTAAAGTTGATCAAACAAATCATCTATACTAGAAAGAGGATAATTATTCCTTATGGTTACTTTGTTCAACTAACGATAATCATGGCACATAAGAGGAGAACCATCCTTCTTGCGCACAAAAAACACAGGAGAACTCCAAGAAGACACAATAGGACTAATAAAACCTTTATCTAAGAGGTTATTCAATTTCTCCTTAAGATCCTTTAGCTCCGTCATTCTATAAGGAGAGATAGAAATCGAACGAGTGTTCGGAACAAGATAAATCCCAAATTTAATTTCCCTATCAGGAGAAACACCTGAAAGATCATCAGGAAACACCCCAATAAACTTATGAACCGTGGGAATAGATTCTAGAGATGCCCCTTCTAAGTTAGAATCTTTAACTCAGACCAAATGATACAAACACCTCTTTGAAATCAACCTTTGGACTTTAAGATATGAAATAAATCTCACCTTAGGCACTAAAGAACCACATTCCCATATAACGACTGACTCATTAGGAAATTTGAACACGACCCTATGGGTTTGACAATCTATGAAAGAATAAAATGAATGCTATCAATCCATCCCCAGAATGTCATCAAAATCGACCATGTCTAACTCTATAAAGTCTATAAGAGTATCTCTACCACCAATAGATACCGCACCCCCCTATAGACCCTTTTTGCAATCACAGAGTCTCCTACTGGGGTAGAAATAGAAAAAGAAATTAGTAGACCCTCATGACCACAATCAAGATACACGACCACATACGGGGTCACATAAGAAAGAATAAACCCTAGATCAAGAAAACAATATAAATCATGAAAGAAAAGTCTCAATATACCTGTGATAAACTGAGATCTATGATCACTCGACAACTTTGAGAAAGGAGAGCGAACACTAGTCGAGGAGAAAGAACTCTAACTCCCCCACTTCTTTTGTGGACACTTGCCACCATCTCTACTACTCTGCTCAAAAGGCCTAAATTTCTTTCCTTGCCTTGTTCTAGACTTAACTTATTTCTTTTTATATCTTTCCACTTGTTTCATATACATAATAAACCTAGAAATATCCATATTATAAATCAACAAGGGTGACTTTCTCTAAAGAACTAACTCACACGACAATCTGAAACAAACTTTCGTATTTTATCCATCATGCTAGAAACCATCTTGGGAGCGTGTCTTAACAATTGATAGAATTTAAAGGCATAATTTTGCACATATATTCTCTCTTTCTTCAAGGTCAAAAACTTTTCAGCCTTTGCTACCCTCAACACTTGAGGAAAGAAGCAGTCTAGGAAAGCCTCAGAGAAATCCTCCCATATTACAGAACTAGAATCAACACCACTAAAAAACTCCCACCCTTAGTACCATTGGTACGCAACATATTCAAATTGGTATGAAAAATTCAATGGATTCAACCTCCAAACCATGCATAATTCAGAAGATCTTCTCCATTTCATCATTGAATCCTTGAGAATCTTTCTCAACTTTTATACCTATAAACATAGGAGGGATCATCCTTATGAATAGACCAATTCTTGTCACCTCAGAAGATACAGTAGTCGGAGCACCACGCTCTAATTGAGAATATACGAATTGAGTCAAGAGGTTGATAGAGTGATAAAACTCAGCATTAATAGCACCCCCTTAAGGTAATAGAATAGAAGCGTCACTCTAATAGTGGGTATTGGTGGGGACAGGTAGAAACCCACGAAGATGGTCAGATACTGCAGCCCTAGCCTGGGTCTAAATTCTAAAAATTTGATGAGCTTCATCCATAGGGCCCTCAGTCGGGGCAGAAGTGTTTTTAAGAACCTCAATCTCACTGGATTCATGATCAAATAGATCGAAAAAGGAAATCAGGGAAATCAAAGACCTTAGACCCTATAGCTTGAGATTGAAACATAAGAAAGGGAAATATTTCCTAAAATGGGTTGTAGCCTTTTTTTTATAAGTGTGGTGCGCTTCACACCTATAAAAGAGACTATACTTGAAACGGTATTGTGGACACCCAACTGACCATAAACCTAGGCTTTGATACCAACTTGACACGACCAAAAATCGGATAATGTCATTTGGGAAACTCAAACCCACATGAACCAGAGGTCTCCCTGATAACCCAACCTAATAATCAAATCAATCACAAGGGTCGGGTGAATCCCAAACATATAATAAGATAGCAGAAAACATACTATAAATCATAACTTAAACATGCCAAAACATTTCATTAGATTCATCAAACTAACCATTATACCCAAGTCCATAGTCATCCAGAATACTTCTATACAAATTAATGTTTAGAAATGTATATGTCGGCACAAGCCCCCGACAATATCCAAACAAAGTAAAAATTAGCCTATGTCTAAAGTTAGGGGACCAAGAATGACTCTCTTTCAAAGAAAGGAAGCTCACCACTCCAAAGTCAATGCATAAACTGCTTTGATCACTTAATCACTATGCAGGAAGAGAAGATGATGCGCTAACCCCAATGTTATATGAGGATATAGCGTATGGAGATGGTTAGCAGATAGAGATCTAGCATGTAACTTACGGATAAGAATAAATAAGCATCACTAATAAAAAACAAGTCAATCTATCATATTCAACCATAGTCATGACCTTATCAATACATATAAATGTATCACATGACAATCAAGTAAGCAAGTCTTAGCAACATTCTCAAAGAACTCAATCATGAGATATAAAATAGAGGACTATGACCTTCCACACTTAGATTCAAAAAATTCTTATTGGGTATGAGACTTCAGCCATATTCACATATTACTTACACGAAGGACTTTAGCCATGTATAAATTCAATAAGAAAGGGTCTCTAACCACAAACACATCTATTTACTAAAGAGACTCTAACTACGCACACATTTTTATTTAGGCAAGAGACTCTAATATTGTACACTTATTCATTTATACAAGGGACTCAAACCACATGCCCACATATTATGCAGGGGAATCTAACCTCATGACATAGTAGTTAGAGGACTCTAACCCAAACCATTTCATTTGGCAAGGCAATATAACCTCAAGAGATCTCATTGTGCAAGGGACTTTAACCATAAGCAATTTATTATGCAAGGGACTTTAACATCAAGACCTTTTATTTAGAAAGGGACTTTAATATAAATCCATTACTACTATTATTAGTCAAAATTAGTACTTCAACCCATTGTCCATACATCATTCTTCATTCAATTCACATTTAAGGAATTTAACCCCTTTTGATAATTCAACACTATACATGACCACATCATCCTCATGGGAGCCTTCATTGATCAACCATTTCAATTGGCCAATGACTTAACTCAATTCATCATACAATCCAATTTAGGGTCATCAAGACCTTTACAAACCATTCACATATCATTATCAATCTTATACCACATTCTCACCACACTTTAATTCAACACACAATTTAAGTTCATATTTTTTTTGAGACTTTAACCCCATATTAATCGTCAAACAACAAGGTCATCAATATACCCATAAATGGCTCACAATACCTTTACAATATATTTTAATAATTATTTATAATTATTGGTCCATTGACCTAGTTCAAAACATCACCAACATAAAACTAGATGTTTCACTTAGACATTTTCACAAACACCTTGTGTGCATGCCTTTAGCAAAGCCATATTCATGGTATAAATCATCAAGATTAGTGTCACGAAAGTCTCACATGATTATACCATATTAAAAAAGCACCCACAGGTGAACATCAACATCAATAACATCTATAAACACAAGTCTAAGCAAAAGTCAATATTATTCATCATTAGGTAACAAGACCCTTTTTATGGGATCTCAAAATAACCATGTAATCTTACTAATTCAATTGTAAAATAGATTCTTTTAGAATTATTTATCAAGGGTAAGAATTCCATGCCTTAAACAACTTGATGCACCAAAGGAATTTGACTCCTCTTGCTCCTAAATAGACATCCATGAACTCTAGCCACTAATTTATCCAAAATATATTTGAGAGAGTTTTAGATGTTTGATCTACTCAAAATATATTTTAGGAGGCCATATACACTTTTATAATAAATATACTTAGGGTATTAGGTGAGGGAAATGACCATAAGGTAATTAACTAAAAACTGAAAATTGGCTACGATTTTGGGTACGACTCACTTGAGTCAATTATACCTTAGGGTACGAGTGGTACCCTTAATCGTACCCTAGGCTTCTCATAGGCTATCCATAATTGTAAGGGTATGACAAATAACCATTGAGTCTGATCCAATGGGTATGACTCCTTTCCTCACTCGTAAACTTCACCTATACCAAAAACAACCTGCTCTATGTTAAAGACCTTACTCTATACGATTGGGTTGTATAAGACTCATACATATAGATACTTTTTGGAGGAGTCTCATTCATACCTAGTACATTGACAAATCCTCACCATATTTGCTAGGGTATGAGAGAGGTGTAGAAGGAGGATACAACCTATATACAAGGGGTACGACTCATGCCCCTAGTCGTACCTACCATAGTGACATCAAATGTAGAAATTTCTCAATATCTCAAAGCCTATCTATTTCATCCATGATCATTTTGAGTATAAGGCTCGATTTCATGAGTTGGATAGACATGCTACTTCTACTTTAACTACTAAGTATGATAGGGTTCATTGTTTTATTTAAGAATTGAGATTTTTTTCTCCTTATATTGATATAGAGTTTTGTAGATGCGAGTAGATTTTTTATTGAGGTTTTTGATCATGCTCAGCTTATGGAAGAGATGCATTATGGGGTCAAAGGGGTGCACCAATATGAGGGTGCGATACTAGGGTAGTTTTAGAGGGAGATATAGTAGCTCATGGTTTATACATAGTGGTTCTAAGTATAGGTAACCTTCTGCATTAACAGTATCATTATTAGGGTTAGTTTAGTAGACCCTTTTAGGCCAAACTTTATATTTCTAATGGAGGCCAGTCTTGCTCCAGTGATCGTCCTTGTTAGAATCATGGTCAGTTTTCAAGGGGCTCATTTTTTTTCTATTCTAGCCATGGTGGTTATCCCGAGTCAACCAAATATTCTAGTTTTAGTGTAGCACCTAGGGTATGTTATGGTTATGGAGATTTTTTTCATTTCTTAAGAGAGTGATCTAGTCGTGGAGAAATTATTCCTTCATCTCAGAGTGTTCTACCTACCAGGGAAGTTTATCCCCCAGTGAGAGATGGTATGAATGGTCATAGAGGTGTTCCCCATGGTTCTCATGGAGGTTCTTAGGAAGGTAGGATAGGAGGTCAATCATAATCCCAACCAAGTGGCGAGCGTTGTCAATCGTATGCAGCACCTGATAGACCCGAGGATGATTCTTTGGAAGCTATAATTATAGGTATGATCTTTATGTGCCATAAGATGGCTTTTGCTTTATTTTATCTGGGATCTACTTATTCTCATGTGTCTACTTATTATGCCTTGAGGTTAGAGTTATCTTGGGATTCTTTATCCATGTCATTATGTGTATCTAATCTAATGGGTCATTATTTAGTAATGGATCGGGTTTTTGCATTATGTGTTGTGACTATTCAAGAGCTTGATACTTATGATGATATTATTATATTAGACATCATGGATTTTGATGTGATTTTGGTCATAAAATGGTTACCCCACCATCATGCAGTCCTAGATTGTTTTTCCAAGACCCTTAACTTTGTCATGCCAGACATACACTTGGTCATGTGGCAGGGAGATTATTCCTTATATTCATGATAGGAGGAATATTTTGAGAGGTTGTAAGTATTATCTTGCTTATATTCATTAAGTTAGTGTGGATAGTCCGTTGCTTGACTCTGTTCCAGTAGTTCATGATCTTGAGATGGGAATTCAACCTATTTCTATAGAAGCTTACCATATGGATTTTTCTAATCTTAAGGAGCTAAACTGTAAGCTTCAAGATCTTTTTGGAAAAGGTTTTGTTGACCTTGTGTGTATCCTAGAGGGGCTCCTATGCTTTTTTTTTTGAATAAGAAAGATGGCCCAATGCATATGTATATAGATTACAGGAAGCTTAATATAGTGTGGGTGAAGCAGCGATATCCTATGCCTTGCATTGATGACTTTTTTTACTAGATTCAGGGAGTATAGGTTTTGTCAAAGATAGACATAAGGTGTGGTTACCATTAGTAGAGAATTTGGTTGAGGATATTCCAAAGACAACCTTTAGGAACCGCTTCGGTCATTATGAGTTCCTAGTGATGTGTTTTGTGTTGACTAATGCCCCAAGCACATTCATGGATTTTATGGGCCGTATTAACATATCTTTTGTGGATTCTTTTGTGATTGTGTTCATCGATGACATCCTTTTCTATTCAAGGAGAAGAGAGGATAATAAACAACATATGAGGATTGTGCTCCAGAAATTAAGAGATCATATGCTTTTTGCACAATTCTCTAAGTATGTGTTTTGGCTTGAGTAGGTGACATTCCTTTGTCAGGTCGTCTTTATGGATGGGATTATTGTAGACCCGACGAAGATTGAGGTTATTCCTGATTGGTCCAGACCTACTTCTCTGACTGAGGTTTGTAGCTTCATTTGTTTGGACGTTTATTAAAGACGATTCATTGAGAGTTTTACTACTATTGCAGCGCCAATGACCAATGTCACAACCCAATTTACAATTCATGATGGCAAGTACAATAACCCTCCAGTAGGTAAGACAAAACCTTAACTATGAGCTAACACAATGGATTAATTAGGTGAGAAATGCACAACTAGGCTAAAATACATGAACACGAGGTATATAAGAATAGGATCCTACAAATAGAAGGATAATCAAATATGGATACCAATCCCACGACCTAATACTATCAGTACAAGAGCCCTTAAATATGATAGTAATAGGATAACAACCCAAATATCTTAAATAGTCAATACATATGTCATGAACATAAAGGATAGAATAAAATATAGAGGAAAAAGGGCGACTCAAAACTGCAAGAGCCCACTTTGTCTTCAGAATGTCAAGACCGCTCGAACTGGACAATTGCATCTAGTACTCGGATCTTCAGTAAAATGGTTTAGAAGTGCAGTATGAGTACCAAAAAATGGATACTCAGTAGGTATCATCTGCCGACTGACCTATGTCATGATATCAAGATGATATAATGCAAGATAAACATATCTAAGTCATGGTATAGAATAAAACCAAAATTGTCTTCATCATTACGATTTATATAAGTAATCAAATCGGAATAATAATATGTAATAATATATCGTCACTTACCAAAATCGTTGAACATAAGAAGTAAATGATTCAAAATCATTAAACAGCACCGATATAATCATATCCCACATAAGTTCAAAGTTTGTTCCCATACACCAACTAGTGAATAAAGTAAAGAAACCCATCACAGCGTCCTATACCACCGATGAGTATACCCAAGACAATAATAACAATGTAAAACCATCAACGTTACCAAATCTTGACATTATCCAACTATCTTTCACACTTATAATCAATTGGACATATTTTTAAGCCTTCATTGGAAGCCAACATCGATAATAGGTCTCTATTCTATTTTATCATCATAGCCACGTATCCATAATATTTGCTAATTGCCTTATTTTAACCACATAAAGACTATTAACTTGTCCATCGGGTCTCTATTTACCAAGTAGTATAATCATTTAATGGACAACTAATAACCACATAGCCTATTCTACTAGCCCACATTCATTAGTAAACCATTGTTAGGTTCTAGCATTATTCACTAGGTGTATCCTTAACTTATAATAAATCCCACTGACTAACTATTATTTGTTCAATATTAGTCAGTTAACATTACTACTCTCTATTTAGCAATAACCATATATCACTTCACTTAGCAAGTGCTTAGACTACTAATCTACAACCGGCACCCTTAGGTTAAAATCATACCCTCATTTTGCCTATGGATGTAAGTATATGAAAGTATATCCACACACACACACATATATATATATTTACCTCACATAACATCAATATCTCCTCAGGACTCGAACTGGATATTAATATCTCCAACATATTCTCAAGACTCGAATCGAGTATCAATATCACCAATCATATCCTCTGGACTAAAATCGAGTATTGATATCACCAACATACACACATCGATAATAAAGATCAAGCCCCACAAAGGCTAAAGTACCTCAAGTCTAGGCCAATTTACCTTCATATCTCATCATTCATCGTCGAGGACAGTTTATTAAAAGGTATATGAATGGATATAGTATGAATATTACAATAAAATAGCGGGTTCAACATGAATAGTAGTGAGGCCTCTCAAATAATCAATAAAGTCCTTGGCATCATGATCCACAATATTAGAAAAAGAAGGATTTCTAGCATCAACACTAGTTTAGTTACTAGACATAGGCTAAAATGAGTCATAAATAGCCCAAGGCTAAACACTGTATAGTCAATGGGTAAACTAATAGCAAAGTCATGGCATAATTTATAGGATAATACATTGCTACTCAAGCATTAACAATAATTTAGAGAACAACCTTATACCTCACTTCTAATACAGTCAATATAATTCAGTTACAGGCTTAGCCATCATACTACCAAAGGCCTTCTTTAAGCATTTAACAAACTTCTAGGTCTTCAATTGAACTATATAATCCATGCATAAGGTGGGTTAAATTCCCACTTCTAATTTCCACAATTTAACTTTAAGTATTATTTATACTCGGGACTAAGCTATGGTATCTAAATTAAGTCTTTGATATTTAACTTGCCACAATAGTCCTATGGTAA
Organism: Capsicum pubescens; assembly: GCA_030864215.1. Taxonomy (NCBI): domain Eukaryota; kingdom Viridiplantae; phylum Streptophyta; class Magnoliopsida; order Solanales; family Solanaceae; genus Capsicum; species Capsicum pubescens. Next base: position 224,078,995 of record CM061540.1, on the reverse strand, counting down.
AGATCTTCCTCAAGCACCTCACTTAACTCATCCATGACAACTATTGCAATTCCATAACATAAGCAACAAGGGTCAACTTACCACTAACCAAAAGTGAAAAGGTCACACATCTCTAACTAAAGCAACTAGAGAATTTTCATACTATACATGAAACAATAAGTCTAAATATTACACGTTCTAGACTATAAGTCAAGTATCCCATACTATGATTTCAAATGGACTAAATGATTCAACTACTCCCAAGAATTTGCATTTATCATCCCAACATCTAGAAGCCCTCCTAATCTTACAAGATATCAAAATTATACTTTAATATAGCCCAATCTAATAAGAAGTAAGCCTAACCTACCTCAAATCCAAATAAAGCACACGAACCACTAATCCTTTGATTTTCCCTTTTGGCAATGTTTTTCAAGGAGCCAAGGTATAAAAACACAATTTATACATCATTATGAGAATATCAATATCCATATTGCACCAATGTTCATCGAGTCCAACAACGATGTCAAAAACCCCAAATTTGTCCTATATACGAAAAATAAGTTTCCAAGATCAACCCAATGTTCAAATTTCACTAGGGAATCATTACCCTCAAGAATCAAGTAAAAGTTAAGCTTAGTTAGGTTAAAATCAAGCCCTCAAGCTAACTTGGGTTTTTGGCAAAATAACCATGAAATTAAAGCTTGAAAATGAAGGATTCATACCTTATTTCCTTGTGAATAATAAATATTTAAGTTATTCAAGCTTCCAACCAACACCCAAGACTCAGTTTGTGATATGCACACTATATTAGGGTTTTTATGACTCAATGGATGGTGGAAATGGCCAATCTTGACCAAATGGCCTTTAAATACCCATCCCAGCTATTCAGGTCTCACAATCACGAGAACATAGGACATGATCGCAAAGTGGCGATAGGGATGCCCCTTGTACGAATACAATATTATATTGTTGCACCAGAAGACAGCTGAAACTTTGAATATTCTCTAAGTTTTGTCCAATGCCTTAGGTTGCATCCAAAATCTAGTATGAGTAAATGAAATATGTAACCACACTAATTTCAATGTTCTAGACGTGTTGGTGAAGTCAGAGTTTCCATCCATGGTTGTTTTGACCAAATGTGGGTCCCACACCCAAATTTCTAATTTACAAACTTTCTGACCAATAGGTCAAAATGAGCTTGGGTGCAGTGAAAGGAGAACCAAAGGCCTACCTTAACTAAAATTGATATTTTGGAGCTACTGGAATAGTCAGGATTTGCATCTAAGATTGTTTTACTGATGTTTTCACTCAGTTGCTATTTAGAACCTACGAAGACTTCTAAGCGACGAAATAGTTTTAAAAATAAAATGAACTACCCGATAACCAAAGTATCAGTTCCAGCAAGTCACAAATGACTTAGGGCAGCTATCAAAAACATCCAATAGGAAAAATAAGTGGGATTAATGGAAATGACAAGAAGGTTCATTACAAAATCCACTACTAAGGAGTTTTCATCTCCGAAAGTCAAAGATGATGAAAATACCTAAAGCCTCAAATAAGTGAGGATACTAGGTTCGCATCTCCCTTTCAATCTCCCAAGTGGGCTCCTCCACTAGGAGGTTCCTTCACTGAACCTTAAACATAGGAATCTCTTTGGTACGCAGTTGCCTCAAATAACTAGCCAAAATAAGCACGGGCTCAACCACAAAGGTCAGATGCTTATCTAACCAAACTGGGTCCCATCTAAGAACATGAGATGGATGAGTAATATAATTCCACAACATAGAGATATGAAAAAATGGATGAACAACAGCAAAATATTAAGGCAAAGCTAACTCATTAACCACCTCGCCAAGTACATGGAGAATCTTAAAAAGAACAATATATCAAGGACTGAGTTTACCTGTCCTTTTGAACCTCATCAAACCCCTCATGGGTGAAACACAAAGAAATACATGGTCACTAACTACAAATCTCAAGGCATGAAGCCTAACAGTCGACATAGGCCTTTTGCCTACACGGAGCTGCCTCAGCCTATCCTTAATCACCCTAGATCTATCCAATGAGTCTTGAAGAAAATACATACCATGAGGTCTCACCTCAGAAGTCTCAAATCATCCAATTAATGAATGACATTTCCTACCATAGAAAGCCTTATAAGGCGTTATTTCAATGATCGAATGATAGTTGTTATTGTACATGAATTCTGCCAATACTAATTATTGATCCCACAGTCCTCTAAATTCTATAACAGAGGCTCAGAGCGTATCCTCATGCATCTGAATAGTTTGCTTGGACTAAATATCGTTCTGCAGATGAAATCCTCTACTCAAATCCACTCGAGTACCTAACTCCTTATGGAACTATCTTGAAAACCTTAAAGTAAACGTAGAACTGTGGTCTCAAATGATAGAAATAGGAACCCCATAAAAATAAACTATCTCTTACACATAGATATGGTCTAATCTCTTAGCACTGAAGGTCATCTAAATAGGAATAAAATATGCTGACTTGGTCAAACGATCAAGAATCCAAATACTATAAAAACTATAGGAAGTATGAGGCAAACGACTTATGAAATCCATAGTAATCCATTCCTATTTTAACTCTAAAATAGGCAACCTCTCGGTCAAACCAATAGGACGTTGATGCTCGTCCTTAACCTACTAAAAACTTTGGCAACGAGCTACGAATTCTTTGATATCTCTTTTCTTGTCATCCTACCCATAATGTTATCTCATATCTCGATACATCTTGTGTGTACCCAAATGAATTAAATATCTAGAGTTGTGACCCTCATGAAAATTTGACTAACTCAAGTCACCAAACTCAGGAACATAAATGCATCCCTAAAATCTCAAAATACCCTTACAATCCACAGTTTGCCTCTCAAACTCACCACTCAACACCTGATCACAAAAGAGGCACCGCTTGCTATCCTCATATTGATGATCACGAACCTGCTCAAATAGGTAACACAGCATAGCCACACAAGACAAAGTACTCATAGGATGTAAAACATCATGATGAACCATCAAATTAGATCTGGACTGAATGTCCCGTGCCAAAGCCCTATGAGAAACTAATATGTAAGACAAGTATCCCATACACACTACCCTACAACTCAGGTATCAGCTACCATATTTTTCTTACTTGAATGATAAAATATAGAAATATCATAGTCCTTAAGTAACAACAACCATCTATGTTATCGAGCATTAACTCACTGGGTCATAAAATGATGAAGGATGTGATGATCAGTGAAAATCTCATAATGCAGCCCTTACAAATAATTCCTCTAGATCTTAAGTGCAAAAGCTACCACCACTAACTCCAAATCATAAGTCGGGTAGTAGTGCTCATGTACCTTAAGTTGTATAGAAGCATAAGAAATGATATCACCCTCCTGCATCAAGACACAACCAAGACCAACACAAGAAGCATAACAAAAAATAATGAATCCCTCACCCTCAATTGGAAGAGCTAACACTGGAGCCAAAGTCAGACAACCCTTGAGCTTTTCAAAGCTTAATTCACATTCCTTGGACCATTAAAAAGTAACTTCATTTTGAGTTAATCTGGTCATGAGGGCTTAAATAATCTTCTAAACTCTTACCAAAACATCTATAATAAGCAGCAAAACAAATGAAACTAAGTACCTCAGTCTGAGACGTAGGCCTAGCCCAATAATAAATTTCCTAGATCTTAGCTTGGTCTACCATGATAATGGTCTTAGACACCACATGTCCAAAGAATGTCACTCTCAAGAAAAAACTCGCACTTGGAGAACATGGAAAAAATCATATGATCATATATGGTTTGGAGCATGATCCTCAAATGATGTACATGCTCCTCACATCGCCTTGAATTCCTAAGAATGTCATCAATGAACACAATAACAAAGAAGTCTAGATAGGGTCTGAACATTTGGTTTATCAAATCCATGAACACGGCTAGGGTATTAGTCAATCCAAAAGACATCACTAAGAACTCATAATGACCATAACAGGTCCTAAAAGCTATCTTTGAGATATCCTCTGCCTAAATCCTCAAATATTTGTAATACGACATCAAATCCATCTTAGAAAACATGAATGCAACCTGAAGCTGGCAAATAAATCATTAAATCATGGCATAGGATAATTGTTCTTCACTGCCACCTTATTAAGCTGCCAATAATCGATACATATACGCAAGGAGCCATCTTTCATCTTTAACAAAAAAATAAGTTCTCCCCATGGGGACACACTTGGTGTAATAAAACCCTTATCAAGAAGATCTTGAAGCTGAGAGTTCAACTCCTTAAACTTGGTAGGAGTTATTCAATAAGGTGCCACAAAAATAGGTGGGGTTCCAGGCTCAAATTGAATAGCAACCTCAATCTCAGGGTCAGGGGAAATAATAGACACATCGATAACAAACACATCAGAAATCTCAAAAAATAATAGAAACAGAGTCAAGTGAAGGACTTTCCATCTAAGTATCACATATATAAGAAAGTTAAGACTCGCAACCCCTCGATATAAGTCTCCTAGCATGAACATAGGAAATAACCCTTGTCGGCTCGTGCTGACCGTTCCCTGCCACACAACTAAGGGTATGTCGGGCATGTCTAAGGTAACTAATTTGGAAAAATAATCCATGACTGCATGATTGAAGGATAACAAGTCTATGCCTAGAATTATATCAAAATCCAGCATATAAAAAATAATAAGATCAACATGACTAGATACATCACTAATTGTCACTACATATGATCTAAATACTCAATCCACTTCTAAATAATCACCCATAGGAGTAGATATGTGTAATGGCATGGATAATAAATCACTAGTCAATTCCAACCATGGTGCATAATTAGTAACTATATAAGAATAAGTGGATCCAGATCAAATAAGACAAGAGCCAACTCACACCACACTAAAATCATACCTGTAACTATTGATAACGGTTAAACTACACTCTTGAATGGGTGAAAGCGATCGTTGTTCATATAAAACCCAACGAGGTTGGGGTCGAATCCCAAAGGGAATATGGTGTGAACTCAAGTCTTTTACGATTTAATTCACTAATAGTTTAACGTTTCCTGAAATGGGGGTTAAAGTTTTACAAATAATTGTTTGTCACTTTAATTTCGATATTTGTAATCAAGATTTTACGAAATAATTAGAATTATGTTCACTAGGGCTTACGGTACATGACAGATGCTAAAAGTGACTCAAGATTCTCATGGTGGTTAGGATAACAAGCTATCTTTATCGATGATATGCTCAAATATCTCATGACCTATTTAAGCGTCTAATTTCCTAATCCTCTTGAACTTCAGAAATCATTATTCACTGCCCAGATTTACCTCAGGTTAATCAACCTTATTACAGCATAAATTATTAAAAGAAGTATTTTCGAGTCCCTGTTGATAATTCACTTCCTACTGTATATGATTTCTTTCTCAAGAAAATTAAAGTAGGAGTGTCTACTATTTACAACCAACAAATGTTAATCAAAATCTATGAATTATCAAGAAATCCTAACACCTATTAAATCTTGAGTGTTTAGCACATCATCATGACCTAACCCTAGATCCCATAATTCAGCTTAATGGAGTTTACCCACTCATGATGCAAAGAACGAAGAACATAATTGAATTCATAATTGAGAAGATTAACTTACAAAGATGAATAATAATTAGTGAATCGTAGATTAGATCACAAAAGAAAATCCGCAAAATAGATGTATTGTTTGAATCCAAAAAGATAGTGAAAGAAATATCAGAAAATATTCTCAAAGATTCAAAGTATCGAACTCTTTTTAGAATAATAATGATGATGAATTAATGCCTTAGAAAACACTAAAAGAAAGCTTTACATAGTTTACCCTAAATAAAGAAATAAAATAAAAGTTTCAGCATTTCCTCGGAATAGACGATGACATCTGTGACAGCTTATCAGGAGTCTAACGGCTTATCACGGATGTCGTCAGCTCCTCTGCACTTTTGGCTTCTGCTGTCTAAGGCTGACGATGACGTTGATGCCTTATGACCAACCTAACGTCTTATCACAAACATCGTCACAAAAATGTCTTCAACTCTCATTCTCTGTTTAAGGATGACGACATCTTTGAAAGCTTATCAACAAGCTGACGACTTATCATGAACGTAGTCAGCCACACTTGTCCTTTATTTTGCTTCACTTTTTAGCCTTTTTTATTCCATTATTTTTGGTTCTCCTACATCTCAACATTTATTTCAAAAATTAAAGTAAACTAATAAAAAACAATTAAAGTTGCTCAAGAACTTACAATTATTTAGAGTTAAAAGCCTCAAATATGTTAGTGTAGGATTACAAGTGTGATAGCCTATCACCAGAATTTAGGTTTTAAGGCTTTAGGTTGACGGTGACTTGTGATGGCTTATCACAAGTGTGAAAGCCTATCACAAATGTCTTCACCCCTAAGTAGAGGTTCCCTTAAGCTTGGCCTATCTGACGATATTTCTGATAGCTTATCATAGTTGTGACGGCATATCAGAGATATCGTCATGGCCTTTCAGTTGACCTCCTCATTTTTTACCTTCTTTGTACTAAATCCTAATTATAAAAGTAAAAACACTTGCTTAAACATAAAAACTATAGGTTGCCTCCCAATAGCGCCTGATTTACTGTCGCAACACGACTTACTTATCTGGACTACTCAGACTTCAGCAAGACAACCGATTGGTAACCCTTTACAATCATCATAGAAGACGTCAAAGATTAAGAAAACACTCATATCATGTTGCTGATTCATGGATGAGTGTATTTTGAGGTGTGCTTCTTTGTCATTGAACCTGAACTTTAGCTCGTTCAACTCTATGTCTACTAGCACTCTCCCAGTTCCAAGTAATGACCTACCCAAGATGATGGTCACTTAAAAATCCATTTCGCAATCTAGGACCAAAAAATCAGCAGGCAGAATAAAATTAGCTACCTTTACCAAAACATCATGCAGTATGCCCACAGGTCGCTTCATAGATCTATCTATCATTACCAATCACATATTTATTGGGGTAGGATCCCCCAAACCCAATTTCTTGTACACATCCAGTGGCATTAAATTTATACTGGCTCCCAAATCACATAGTTCTTTTGTGAACTTCAGGGGGCCAATAGTACACGGGATGGTAAATTCTCCCAGATCTGTCTTTTTCTGCACTAAAGACCTTGTAGAGATAGCGCCACAATGGAGAAGATTTTCCTGAGTCTTATGGCTAACTTTCTGTTTCTTGTTTACAAGGTATTTCAAGAACTTCGCATAGTCTGGTATTTTCTCAAGTTCCTCAACCAAAGGTAAATTAATTGTCAATTGCTTGAGCATGGCCATGAATTTGCTGAATTTTGCATCATCAGCCTTTTTCTTCAATCGCTAAGGAAAGGGAGGTAGTGGTCTTAGGATAGATTTCAACACAACTTTCTTATTCTTCTTTATTTCTTTCTTCAAAGCATCAATAGAACTATATAACTTCTCAGACACCACTAGTTTACTTTTTTCAGATTCATCATCAACCACCTCACCATCTACAGATTTTCTCACAGAAGGCCCAAGTAAGATCTTACCACTAATAGTGGTAATCACTATACATGATCCATCATTCCACAGATTCTGAACTGTATTACTAGGTAAAGTACAACTTTTTCTTTGGTTTAGTATTGTTGAAAGTTGGCTTATCTACTGCTCCAATTGCTTGATAGAAGTGGAGTGTGAACTAACCAACTGACTCAAGGTAGAGAATTCACTCTTTATAGTGGTTACCCTTGAGTTGGTAGCCTCAACTCTCTTCAATATTTTTTCCATCATGTACTCAATGGAAATCTTGCCAGATCTAGTTGGTGCAATATCCCAACTTCTAGGAGGAACATACAAACCACTCCTATCATTATTACTTCTCCAGTTTCCTTATTCCCTATCTTTATAATCAGACTTTTCATAAAAGTTCTAACCTTGATTTTCTTGGATATTGCGTTATAAACCCCCCTGATTATTAACATAATTTGCTTCTTTATCTGCATCAATAGAAATAGTGCACTGAGATTCCATAGCCTTAACCTTTTCAGTCTTGCCTGACAGCAAGTGCTTAGTCATTAAGTCCATCTGAGTCTTTAAGTAGGCTATGTCTTGGTCTCGCTCCTCATCCCTTCTGCACTGTTCCGCAGTCATACCACCATAAATAGTCGGGCTACCTACCACATAATCCTTGGTATGCCAAACCCGACTCTGTTTGGTCATTCTATTCAGCATGTTTGAAGCATCTTGAATAGAAAGTTCAATGAACGAACCACTTGCAACATTATGTATAATTGGCTTTGTCACAGAGTTAAAAACTCTATACAAATTCTCTATCAAGTGCAAATCTGTCATGTTGTGGTTCGGACATTGTGTTATTTTCTTCTTGCATCTCTCCCAAGTTCATGCAATGCTTCAGTCGGGAGCTGCCTAAAGTTAATGATTTCGTCCCTCAACTGTACTCTCATGGAGGGTGTAATGAACCATTCAAGGAATTCCTCTTTCAACTGTCTCTAGTTGGTTATAGAATCGGGCTCCAGCTCATTTAACCATATTATTGCATCCCCAGTCAGAGACAAGGGAAATAATCTCAACCGAATCACATTCTGGCTCACTCCCGGATTAACAAAAGATTTGTAAATGGTGATAAAGTTCACCAAGTTCATATTTGGATCATCACTAGGCAAGCCTCCAAACAACCCCTTCAGATTCAGGAGTTTAATCATAGTACTTATTATGCTAAATTTTGCACCAGGTGCCAATAGTGGAGGAATGATAGCACCCGTTTCACCTGCTCCATCCATTCCTTCGTCATCGTCATCAACCTCGTAATGGATAGGCTGTTGACCATACCTTTCTCTGACTGGACAGTCTCTGTTGAAATTTCGTTGTACTGGTGCAGCAATTTGCTCAGCTCACCTTGGGTTTTAAGGATTCAGCAATTCCTCATAACCCAAGTCTTAATCATCAAGGTTCAGATAATGTACATGTTGACCCTTGTTCTGTACGTTCACCTGAGCCCTGCTCAAAGATGGCAGTCTGTTAGCCTCTTGCTGTTCTGCCATTCTCCTGATCAGCTGAGGTTCCAGATTAATTGGTAATAACGGTTCTCCAAAACTTCTTGTTTTTGGCAAAAATAATAAGGAACCTGCAATAAACAAAAACAACAAATAAATATAAATATAGGAAACCTATCTAACAATCAATTAGTGTGCACAACATTAAGTTTACAACGGTATTCCCCGACAACGGCGCCATTTTTGATTACGCTCAAACTACACTCTTGAATGGGTGTAAGCGATCATTGTCAATATAAAACCCAACTAGGTTGGGTTTGAATCCCTAAGGGAATATGGTGCGAACTCAAGTTGCTTGCGATTTAATTCACTGATAATTTAATGTTTTCTAAAATGGGGGTTGAAGTTTCACAAATAATTGTTTGTCACTTTAATTTCGATGTTTGTAATAAAGATTATGTGAAATAACTAGAATTTTATTCACTAGGGCTTACGGTACATGACAGATACTAAAGGTGACTCAAGATTCTCACGGTGATTAGGATAATAAGCTATCTTTATCGATGATATGCTCCATTGTCTCTTGACCTATTTAAGCGTCTAATTTTATAATCCTCTCGGTCTTTGTAAATTACTAATCACTGCCTAAATTTTACCTCAGGTTAATAAACCTTGTTATAACATTGATTATCAAATGAAGTATTTCTGAATCCCTGTTGATAATTCACTTTCTACTGTATATGATTTCTTTCTCCAGCAAATCAAAGTAGGTGTGTCTATTGCTTGCAACCAACAAACGTTAATCAAAATCTCAGAATTGTTATGAAATCCTAACACCTATTAAATCTTGAGTGTTTAGCACATCATCATGACCTACCCTAGATTCCATAATTTAGGATAATGGAGTTTAGCCACTCATGATGCAAAGAACAAACACATGATTGAATTCATAATTGAGAAGATTAACTTATAGAGATGAATAAGAATTAGTGAATCATTGATTAAATCACAAAGGAAAATCCCCAAAATAGTTGTATTGTTCGAATCCAAAAAGATAGAGAGAGAAATATTGAAAAATATTCTCCAAGACTCAAAGTATCGAACTCTCTTTAGAATAATGATAATGATGAATGAATTCCTTATAAAACCCCAAAAGAAAGCTTTAAATAGTTTACCCTAAATAAGGAAACAAAATAAAAGTTTCAGCTTTTCCTCGAAATAGACAACGACATCCGTGACAGATTATCAGGAGTCTGACAGCTTATCACAGATGTCGTCAACTCCTCTGCACTTTTCTGTTCTATTGTCTAAGGCTGACGATGATGTTGATGCCTTATCACTAACCTGACGGCTTATCATGAACGTCGTTACAAAAATGTCTTCAATTCCCATTCTTTGTTTAAGGATGACGACATCCTTGACAACTTATCACCAAGATAATGAATTATCATGAATGTCATCAGCCACACTTGTCCTTTATTTTTCTTCACTTTACAACCTTTTTGCATCCATTATTTTTGGTTCTCCTATATCTCAACATTTACTGCAAAAATTAAAGTAAACTAATCAAAAACAACTAAAGTTGCTCAAAACCTTACAATTATTTAGAGTTAAAAGCATCAAATGTGTTAGCGTAGGCTCACACATCAATTATAGCATCCAAATTTTCAACCTCGGGTCTACCAGGTAATGCATACAACTGACCATGCCCACTACCTGGCTGGGCACCTAACTAACCTCTTATCCTACCTACATGAGTACCACCTTGAGCACCCTGATAACCACCCCTACGACTATGAGACCAACCTCTACCTGAGGGATAAACTGCCCTAATAGGGAAAGCACTCTGATCTAAAACAACTATCACCCTACGACCAAGGTATTTTTTCAAATAGTGACCAGGAAGTCCACAAATATTACAAAAGTCGTGAATAAAACCAAAACTAACAAATTTGTTTGACTAAGAAAAACAATCATATCTGGAATGACTCATAAATGATCCTCTTAAAGACTGATCATTACCCCAAATAGGGCGACCACTAGCACCAGACTGATCTCCATCAATAAGCTGAAAAGATGCCTAAATTAGTTGACTAGTCTTACTTTGAGCCTATAAATATAAACCCAGAGGATACCTAATATGATAACTACAACTATTAAATTGAGAACTACAATGGCTCCTACCAAATATACCCTGGAACCTAGGTCTCTTATCCTACATTACTCTACCATGATTTGACACCTTAGAAAAAGTCCTACCCACAACAACTAAATTCTTAGTAGCCATCTAAATAGGGATTCTCAGTCCTATCACAAAGCAACAAACTCTCTCATACTTTGAATACAAAATAAAAGTTACATTCTAGGGCAACTCATGAAAATGGGCCTCATACCCAGCAACTTTCATGGAACCATTCTCCAATTTGGTGAACTAATCCCTATGTTAATCATTGAAACACCCAAGAATGTGGTCTGGTAAAAATTTTTGGTTGGTTGGTGATGATCATGATATATGTTGTGTTGTATCCTTGTTGTGTGTTTTTTCTAACTTGTGTAAAGGTTACTTTGTTCTATGTTGATGTGTTAACTTCTATTTATGCTTGACTAGGTACTCATTTGAGGACACATATTCTAAGTAGGGGAGAATTGAAGCACCTAGACTTGAACCCTTGAAAGAACAATAACTTTTGATATCTATGTTTAGTTGAAAGGCTTGAGTAGTACCCTTGGTCACGACTCATACCATTCTAGTCCTCCACTATTGAATCATAGAGAGAATACTAAGGTAGTGTAATGTTTAATATATGATTTGAAATTTTCTAAATAATAACTAATGCATATGTATCGTATGCAACTCAACCATAAAGAGAGAAGTCTCAAAGCTAGTGGACTATTTTGATTACGGGTGATCAATACGAGTTAGTTCATGATTCATAACATTTGGATATGAATCAAGGGTGTCTATTCGAACCATAACCAGTGTGACTGACCTATGAGAAGCCTAGGGTATGAGTTAGGGTACCACTCATACCATAGGTCATGATTTCCAAGTGAATCGTATGGGGGAGTCGTACCTCTGCATAAGTGTACTTTCCAACTTTTACCTAATGACCTTTTGGTCATTTTCCTTGAATAAATAACTAATTCCTTTCACTATATAAGGACTTTTATCCTCCTAAGTGTTCATTTTAAAAGACTCAATCACTCCAAACACTCTCTCCAGCTCATCTTTGGAAGATTAAAGGCTAAGGTTTCAAGAGTGTTCTTCAAGAGGTAAAAGAGAGTCAAGATTGTTGGTGTGTAATCTTATTTAAAGCATGTATCTCTTCCCATCTATAGATAACTCTAAATCCATGTATTTCACACTTGGATTAGTAAGTGTACATGGTGGTTTTGAAACAAATAAAAAAGGTTTTTGATATCTATCAATGAATAATGATGATTCTTTCTTATACTTGTGTTAATACATATTATTGATGGTATATTGTATATGTGGGTCCTATATTATTATGTTTACAATAGGTGTCTTAAGTAACCCTAATATTGATTATTTCTACCACGAAAATTGCCTTGTTGAAGTTACACACACAATGTGTTTGTGAAAATGCCTAAGTGAGTTGTTTAGTAAAATATCGGTGATGTGTTGAGATAGGGAAATGTCCTAAGAAGTATAAATGGTTGATTATTGATATTGTAAAAGGAAATATGAGTTATGTATTGTATAATTGATGATATTATTGTGATACTGGATAATAAGTTGTTAAGGACCTAAACATAAAAATGAACTTGTTTTAGGTATTAAACCCAAATGTGGTGAGAATTTTGTGTAAGCTTGCTAATGTAATGTGAATGATTATTTGGGTATTGATGACCATAAATGTAATGAATGATGTTTTTTATCAAATCATTTGACCTATTAACATGATGTGTGGTTACATGGTTTAGTGAAGGCCAAATATGTATCTAGGTAAAAGGTCAATTGAACATGAATAAGTCATCATAATAGCTAAATGAGTGTAAATACTTGTATATGTTTTTTTAAGGCCTTTTTTTTCATGTATTGAGTTATAATAATCGTGAATGCTTGGAAATGGTTGATTAGAACTTTGTTAAGCATGTAATGTATTATCTCATGGCTTAAATGGGGCAATGGACTTTTTTGTATGAATATTTGTTAATTGATATTGTATTGGTGTAGTTAGCCATGTAATTTGTTAATCTTTTACCATGTTAGTTTGAGGGATAATAAGAGGGGTTCATTTCCCTAAACATGAACTCGAATTGTGAATGGAACCAAGTGTGGTGAAAATGTATTATAATGTTGTTAATGACATGTAAATAGTTTGTGTGGGTCTTGAGGACCACAAATTTAATTGTATGATGAATTGAATGGATGCATTTGCCTATTGAGTTGGTTGAGCTGTGAAGGATCCCATAAGGACTATGGGGTCATGTATAGTATTGAAATTGATAAATCATCTAAAGCTCTTGAAAGCATGGTATTTCTCTAATATATGAAAAGAATTATATGGGTGCCAATGCATGATCTAGTGGGTTAAGAGTTCAAATATTGACTAATGATGGCAATGTGATGCCTTGTGGATAGATTTTCCCTTGCCTTATGAAATGACTTCTGGTCACAGACCCTCATCTAATGATTTGTGGTAAAAGTCCATTGTCTAATGACTTAGGGTCAAAGTCCCTCATCTAACAGCTTGTGGTTGGATTCCCTTGGTTAAAGAGATCTCTTTAGGTTAAAATACCTCGCCTAATGAGTAAGAATATGATTAGAGTTCCATGCCCACTTGAATATATAAGCATGCGATAAGAGTTTCATGCCTATTTGAATGTGTAAGCATGCAATTAGAGTTCCATGCCCACTTGAATGTATAAGCATGCTATTAGAGTTCCATACCCACCTAAATGTATGATCATATAATTTGAGTTCCATACCTTAGTAAATGCATGAGAATATGATTAGAGTCCCATGTCTAGGTTAATGTCCGATTATGTGATTAGAGTTCCATACCTAAGTGAAAGTGTGAGCATGTGATTAGAGTCCCACACCTAGTTGAATATGTTATCATGTGATTAGAGTTCCATACCCAAGTAAATATGAGAGCACATGATTAGAGTGTCATGCCTAGTTGAATATGTGATCATGTGATTAGATTTCTACTCCTAAGTTATTGTGGTATATGGGTAGAGCTTTTTTTTAATAAATAACTATGTGTTTGTAGCCCTTTTCTTGTTGAAGGGTAACCATGGATGAAGTACTTTCCCTAATGATATGTGAATATTTTTAAACTCATATGTCTAATGAGGATGGTATGAACCTAAGCATGGAATGTTGGAGTCTTTTACTTTGTGTTATATGATTGAAGTATTTGAGAATGTTATTAAGTCTTGATAACTTGATTAGCATGTGATATATCTATGTATAAGGATTAATGTATGAATATGATTGAATATGATATATATTAACTTAAGTGGAATGGTGATGTTATTTTGTCGTTGTCCTTGAGTTACATACTAGCGCCCAAACTGCTAACCATCTCCGTATACTACATCCCCATGCGACATAGGCACTGGAGCATCTTTTTCTTCTTCTACACAATGAACAGGTGTTCGCAGATTCATCCATTCACCTTAAAGTTGTGAGCTTCCATACTCCACAATACGTACCTTTCATAGTCATATTACTTTATGTCAGTTGTATAGGTTTGGTACTTAGATGTTATCGGGGGCATGTCCTGACATATCTTTGACTCAGTTGTTTAGAGGTTCTGTGGATGATTGTGGACTTGGGCATAATGGTTAGACTATTCTTATAAATGTAATGGTAGATGTTACCAAGAATTTACTATTAGTATTTTATTTCCACTATCTTATTATATAGTTAGACTTCTTTCGACCTTTGTGGATTATTATTGGTGATTAGGTTGTGTTATTAGGTCAACCTCCGGTATATGTGTGCTTGAGGTGCCCATAGTACATGGATCAAAGTTTGGGTGCATTGGTATTCCTTCATGGAAACTCATGTTTGTGATGTGCATTGGTATTCCTAACTTGGTTTATGTCTTTGATAGACGATGGGTTAAAATCCTCGATGTTGGTGGTTGGTTGATGTCTTTGATGAATAAGGGATTCAAGTTTCCAAACATTTGAGTTGATTTATATCTTTGATAAGCAAAGATATCAATCCCTTAAGCTTTAAATTTATCAGGTGTTTTTGATAAATGGTGGGATGGAATCCCAAGGATAGTGAAAAGAAGTGGTTGATTGATAATGACCATGATATAAGTTGAATTATATCATTGTTATGTGCCTTGTCCTCAATTCTGTGAAGATTATTTCGATGAGTTCTAATGTGTTAACTTGATAATGACTTTGTCTTAACCATCATTCGTGGATAAATGATCCTAAGTGAGGGAGAATGAAACACCCAAGAATGGGGCCTTGCAAAAAAATTTTGTTGGTTGGTGATGATCATGATATGTGTTGTGTTGTGTCCTTGTTACATGTTGTTTCTAAATTATGTTAATATTGCCTTGATCATGTTGATATATTAGCTTGTGTTTATGCTTGCCTAGTCCCTCATTAGCGGACACATGGTTCATGTCGGGGAGAATTGAAGCACTAAGACTTGAATCCTTGAAAGAATAGCAACTTTTGGAGTCTCTGGGGTGGGTATGGTTGAATCGCTTGAGTCGTACCCATGGTAATGACTCTTACCCTTCTCCTCCTCCCCAATTGTATCCTAGACAGAGTACTAAGGTAGTATACTCATTTCTATATGACTTGACCTTCCCTGAATCGTAACCAATGCATACGAGTCACATACAACACAACCGTAAAGAGAGAAGCCTCAAACCTAGTGGACTATTCTGATTATGAGTGGTGTATATGAGTTAGGTCACGAGTCATAACCTTTGGATATGACTCAAGCATGTTTAGTCCTACCTTAACAAGTGTTGTTGTCCTAGGAGAAGCCTAAGGTACGAGTTAGGGTACCACTCGTACCCTGTGTGATGATTGCCAAGTGAATGGTATGGGTAAGTCGTACACCTACTCAAGCGTACTTTTAAACTTTTTATTCAAGCCTATTGGTCATTTCTCTTTCCTAAAACCATAATCTCTAGAACTATATAAGGGTTTGTAGCCTCCTAAGTCTTCATTTTACAATACCCAATCACTCTAAACACTCCCTCAAGCTCATCTTTGGATGATTGGAGGCTAGGGTTTAAAGAGAAAAATGAGAGTCAAGATTGTTGATGTATCATCTTTTTTAAGGAATTTATCTATTCTCCTCCTTAAAAAAATCTAAAACCATGTATTTCACACTTGGATTAGTAAGTGTACATGGTGGTTTTGAATCAAATGAAAAGGGTTTTTGATATCTATCAATGAATAATCATCATTCTTGTTTATACTTGTGTTGATATATGTTACTGATGGTAGATTATATATGTGGGTCTTTTTGTATTTTTTTAACATGATTTTCTTAAGTAACCCTAATACTGATGATTTCTACCATAAAAATGGCCTTGTTGAAGTTACACACACAAAGTGTTTGTGAAAATGCCTAAGTGTGTTGTCTAGTAAAATATTGGTGATGTGTTGAGATAGATAAATGGACTAAGGAGTATAAATGGTTGATGAATGATATTGTAAAATTTATTGTGAGTCATGCATTATGTAATTGTTGATATTGTTGGGATAATGGCTAATAAGGGGTTAAGGCCCTAAACAGTAAAATAAACCTGTTTTGGGTATTGAACCAAAATATTGTTAGAATGCGGTGTAATATTTATAATGTATTATGAATGATTATGTGAGTTGTGATGACCATAAATATAATAAATGATGTGTTGTATCAAAGCATTTGGCCTATTAATATAATAAGTGGTTACATGGTTGTGTGAAGGCCAAAAGTGTATCAAGGTAAAAGGTCTAGTGAACATGAATGAGTCATGATAATTTCTAAATGAATGTGAATAGTTTTATATGGTTGGTCAAGGACTTGTTGACCATGTATTAAGCTATAAGAATCACGAATTCTTGGAAATAGTTAGTAAGAACCTTGTTAAGCAAGTAATGCGTTAGCTTGTAGTTTAAATGGGGCAATGACCCTTTATGTATGAATGTTTGTTAATTGGTATTGTGTTGATGTAGTTAGCCATGTAACTTGTTAATATGTGTTCAATTTGTTTTTATGGCTAAAAAGAGGGGTTCATTTCCCTAAACTTGAACTCGAATTGTCAATGGAACCAAGTGTGGTCAAAATGTGATATAATGTGGTTAATGACATGTAAATGGTTTGTATGGGTCTTGAGGACCACAAATTTAATTGTATGATGAATTGAATAGAGGCAATGTCTTATTGATGAATTGAATAGAGGCAATGTCTTATTGAGATGGTTGAGCAATAAAGGCTCCCATAAGGACTATGTGGTCATGTATAGTGTTGACATGGCTAAATGAGCTAAAACTATTGAATGCGTGTTTTTTCTCTAATATGTGAAAAGAATGATATCGATTCTAATGAATGATCTAGTGGGTTAAAAGTTAAAATGTCGACTAATAATGGCAAAGTGATGGCTTGTGGATAGAGTCCCTTGCTATATGAAACTACTTGTGGCCAAAGTCCATCGTCTAATGACTTGTTGTCAAAGTCCCTCGTCTAATAACTTGTGGTTGCATTCCCTTTCTTAAATAGATCTCTTGAGGTTAAAATACCTTGCCTAATGTGTAAGCATTTGCTTAGAGTTCCATTCCCACTTGAATGTATAATCATGCGATTTGAGTTCCATGCCCACTTGAATGTGTAAGCATGCGATTAAAGTTTAAATCCCACTTGAATGTTTAACCATGCAATTAGAATTCCATGACTACTTGAATGTGTAAGTATGCGATTAAAGTTCCATGCCCACTGGAATCTGTTATCATGTGATTAGAATTCCATACCTAAGTGAATGTGTGAGCATAGGAATAGAGTCTCATGCCTAGTTGAATGTCTGATCATGTGATTAGAGTTCCATACCTAAGTGAATACATGATTATGTTATTAGAGTCCTACACCTAGTTGAATGTGTGATCATGTGATTAGAGTTCCATACCTATGTGAATGCAAGAGCATGTGATTAGGGTCCCATACCTATTTGAGTATGTGATAATCTGATTAGAATTCTATGCCTAAGTGATTGTGGTATATGGATAAAGCCCTTGTTTCAATATATAACTATGTGGTTGTATACCTTTGTTTGATGAAGCGTAACCATGGATGAAGTACCTTTCCTAATGATATGTGAATGTTGTTAAAGTCTTATGTCTAATGAGGATGGTATGAACCTAAGCATGGAATGTCAGAGTCCTCTACTCTGTGTCATATGATTGAAGTATTTAAGAATGTTATTAAGTCTTGATAACTTGTTAAGCATGTGATATATCTATATGTAAGGATAAATGTGTGAATATGATTGAATATGATATATATTGACTAGTGTGGAATGGTGATGTTATTTTATCCTTATTTTTGAGTTGCATACTAGTGCTCCAACTGCTAACCATCTCTGGATACTATCTCCCCATGCGACGAAGGCTTCAAACATCTTCTTCTTCTTCTACACAATTAATAGGTGTTCAAGTGGTTTCATGCATTGACCTTGAATTGGTGAGATTTCATATTTCAGAAGACCTACCTCTTATAGTCATATTACTTTATGTCATAGACTTTTATAGGTTTGGCACTTGTCTTTTATCATGAGCATGCCCCGACATATATTTGACTCGGTTGTTTAGAGATTTTGTGGAATACTGTATTCTTGGGCATAATGGCTAGACTATTTTTATTAATGAAATGGTAGATGTTGCATATCATTGACTATTTGTCTTTCATTTATGCTATCTTGTTAAATGGTCGGACATCATCCGACCCTTGTGGATTATTGTTGGAGATTAGGTTGGGTTATCGGGGCATCCTCCAGTACATATGTGCTTGAAGTGCCCATACGTCATCGCCCAAAGTTTGGGTCGTGTCAATCTCTAAGGCTGCGCGACATATAATTCTCCATGTACATATTGGAGAATTGAGTCTATGACAAGGGAGAAGATCTAACTGTTCTAGAATCTTCAAAGCCTTTTCACCAGTGATGAGCAGAAAAATCAAATTCAAATGTGGTGTAATCCACACCACAAGTCTCAAAAGGCCTAAACAATAAAGCCTATCCTCACAAGCCAATCAGAAACTCAAAAGCATCCTCTCTAGTAGATCCAAAAAACATAGACAGAGCCAACCTAAAAAATCTACCCAACATGTTTTGCTCCTCAGCAAACATAGCAGGCTAGGTTGCAAATGGCTAAGTGGCTATTGGATGAACAATTGTTGGCAGAGGTGGAACCTCAACCATGGGATCTACAGCTATTGGCTTACTCCTTCTTGAGTAGCACTCTAATTAGTAGTCTCTGCACCATAGTACAGCTCACTAAAAATAATACCCAACAACTGAATCAAGTCATCTTTAGTAATGAAGAAGGGACAAAACCAGGTGAAGCCTGGGCTGGTCCCAGGCCCGCTGCTGTCTGTGGCGGAGAAATCTCAGGCTTGGGTGTAGGGATAGGGCTTGGGGAAGGAGGCCTATCCTTTTCCCTAGCTGGGACACATCACGAGGTTGTGCTTGACCTCTAGGTTATCCATGAACAGGAGTAGGATCCTTAGGCTCGGTCTTAGGATCCTTATCTCGCAAAGAGGTAGCACGTGTCTTGGGCATCTGTGAATGAGCAAACTTAAGGTAATATTTTACAATCCAACTCAGAATTTTAGTAAAATACAAGTGAAAGAAGTGAAAGACTACTAAGAATGTCCCATATCCTTTCAAATAAATGAAATGAATATCAATGTTCCGATCTACATGACTCTATTAGACACTTGCTCTTGTACTAACAATATCGGTAAAACCTAGGCATTAACACCAATTTGTTACGACCTGATTTACAAGTCATGATGGCACTTACTATAACCCACCAGTAGGTAAGTTAATACCTTAACTGAAACAACACAAGGGTTAATTAACCATGAAATGCCCAACTAGGCCAAAATACATGAACACAAGGTATATAAGAACAAGATTCTAAAAATAAAAGGATAATCAAATACAAATACCAATCCCATGACTTGGTAATATAAGTACAAGAGAAACTAAATATGATAGTAATAGTATTACAATGTAGAAATCTTAAATAATCAATACATCTGTCTTGAACAAAAAAGTCTGAATTTAGAATAGAGGGAATTAAGCAACTCAAAACTCCAAGAGCTCACCCTGTCTTCGGAATGTAAACGCCGCACGAACTTGACTCAGTGGCGGAAGCTAGTACTTGGATCTGCACCAAAAAGGTACAAAAGTATAGTATAAGTACCAAACAATGGATACTTAGCAGTCATCATCGGTCGACTGAGCTAAGTCATGATATAAAGAAGATATAATGTAAGATAAACATATCTATGTCAATGTACAGAATCAAACCTAAATTGCCTCCATCATCGCTATATATATAAGTTATCAAATCCGAATAATAATATGACATAACATATTGTCACATACCAATACTATTGAACATAAGAGGTAAATGATTCAAAATCATGAAACAACACTGATATAATCAAATCCCACAAAAGTACAAAGTTGCAGCGCATACACCAAGTAGCGCATAAGGTAAAATAACCCATCATAATATCCCATACCACCAAAGAGTAATAATGTAAAACAATCAACATAACCAAATCCCAACATTATCCAACCATCTTCCACACTTATCATCAATTGGACATATTTTCATGACTTTATTAGAAACCAACATCGACAATAGGTGTGTATTCCATTTTATAATCATCATTAGCCACATATCAATCGTATTTGATAATTTTCTTATTTTAACCACACAAGTACTCATTACTCATCCATTGGGTCTCTATTTACCAAGTAGTATAATCATTTACTGGACAACTAATCAACACATAGCCGATTTTAATAGCCCACATTCCTTAGTAATCCATTGTTAGGTACTAGTATTATTCACCAGGAGGATCCTTATCTTATAAAAAATCCCACTTATAACTAGTCTTTGTTGTATATTAGTAAATTCTCATTAAAACTCACTATTTAGCAATAACCATAAATCACTTTGCGTAGCAAGTGGTTAGCACTAGTGATCTACTATCGGAACCCTAAGGTTGACATCATACCTTTATTTCACCTACGGATGTAAACAAGTGAAAGTATATCCACACATATACACATAGATATATATTTACCACACATAATATCAATATCTTCTCTATACTCAAACAGGGTATTAATATCACCAACATATACTTTGAACTCCAATCGAGTATTAATATCATAAATATATCCACCAGAAATGAATCGGGTATTGATATAGCTAATAAACACACATACATAATAAAGAACTATCCCCATAAGGGATAAAGTAAAAGAGAAGTAAGGAGGAACATACCTTCATATCTCATCATTCATCATCAAGGCCAATTTATCAATGGGTAATGAATGCATATAGTATGAATATTATAATACATTACAAGGTTCAATATGAATAGTAGCGTGGCCTTTCACAAAATCAATAAATATACATCTTAGAGACCTTGGAATCATGATCCAAAATATTAGCACAAGAAGGATTTGAAGCATCAACACTAGTTTATTTACTAGACATAACATAAAATAAGTCATAACATAGCCTAATGCTCCGCATAGTAGTCTAGTCAATGGTTAAAGTGATAACATAGTCATGGCTTAATTTATAGGATAATACATTGCCACTCAACCATATACCTCACTTCTAATACAATCAATATAACTCATTTATAGGCTTAGCCATCATACTACCAAAGGACTTCCTTAAGTATTTAGCAAGCATGTAGGTCTTCAATGGCACTATATAATCTAAGCTTAAGGTGGGTCAACTTCCCACTTCTAATTTCCAATATCTCACTTCAAGTCTAATTTCTACCTAGGACTAAGCTATGGTATCTAAATCAAGTGTTAGATGTTTAACAAGCCACAATAGTCCTATGGTAAAGATCTTTCTAAGGAACCTCATTTAACTCATCCATGGAAACTATTGCAATTCCATAACATAAAAAACTAGGGTTAACTTACCCCTAATCATGAGTGACAAGGTCACAACCCTCTAACAAAAGAATTAGATCATTCTCATACTATCCATGAAAAAATAAGTCTAAATAATCAAGGTTCTAGACTACAAGTCAAGTGTCCCATACTATGAGTTCAAATGACCTAAATGATTCAATTACTCCCAAGGATTTCCATTTATCATCACAACATATAGAACCCCTCCCAAGCTACTAAGATATCACAATTATACTATAACATAGCTTTATCTAACAAATGTTAGTCGAACCTAACTCAAATAAAAATAAATCAAACCGCTAAACCTTCGCTCTTCTCTTCTAAGAAGCTTATTCATGGATCTAAGCTATCAAAAACATAATCTATACATCATTACGAGAATATGAATATACATATTGCACCATTGTGCTACGGGCCCAAAAATAATGTCAAAATTCCCAAATAGGTCCTACATATGTAAAACAAGTTTCTGAGATCAACCCAATGTTCAAATTCTATTTGGAAATCATAACCCTCAAGAATCAAGTAAAAGCCAAGATTATTTGGGTTAAAATCAGGTCCTCAAGTTAATTTTTGGTTTGGGACAAATAATCAATAAATTAAATCTTGAAAATGAAGGATTCATACCTTAAATAAATTTCTAATCACAAATATTAAAGTTATTCAAGATTTCAACTAACTCCCAAGACTTAATTTGAGATTTGCATACTATATTGGGGGTTCTAGGACACAATAGAAGGTGGAAAATGGCCAATACTTGACCAGATGGTCTTTAAATACCCATCAAAACTATCCAAGTCTCACAATTGCAAGAATGCAGACCATAATATTGATGTCGCAATTGTGATTCTCCTTCTGCGATCGCATAATTCCCCTATTGCACCAGAAGATAGCCTAAACTTGGAATATTTTCCAAGTTTCGGCCAATTCCTTGGGATACATTTAGAATCCAATTTAAGCAAATAAAACATGTAACCACACTAATTTCAACATTCCAAATGCATTGGAAAAGTCATATTTTCCATCGAAGGTCATTTTGACCAAATATGGGTCCATACATGAATTTATAATTTACTAACTTTTTGACCAAAAGGTCAAAATAAGCTCGGAGTCAGTGGAAGCCAAAGCAAAGGTCTACCTACCCTAAAATTTATATTTTAGAGCTACTAGACTAGTCAGAATTTGCATGAAAGATTGTTTTACTAAATTTTTTGCTCTGTGGTCATTTGGAACCAGTAGAGACTTTTAAAGGGAAATGGTTCTAAAAAATAAATGAACTACTCGGTAACCGAACTATAAGTTACACCAAGCCGTAAATAACTTGGGATAGGTATGTATAAACTCTAATGGGAAAAATAAGTATGATTATGGAAAATGACCTAAAGGGTCATTACAACTAGACTGACTTAGAAGAAGGTTTCTTTCCAAAATTCTGAGGAGTGTGAGTTAAGATTTTGAAATCTCAAGGGATTTCTCACTTTAGGTTCTACATTATCTCTTTATGTTGAGGGTGAGGGATTCACCAAGTATTATAATTCTTCTAGTGTTGGTTTGGGTTGTGTATTGATGCAACAAGGTCGTGTTATTACTTATGCATTAAGGTAGCTGAAGGTGTACGAGCGCAACTAGCCTACTTGTGATTTAAAGTTGGAGGCTGTTGTTTTCACTCTTAAGATTTGGAGGCATTATGTTTATGGCCTGCATTGTGATATTTTCAAAAAGTATCATAGTCATCATCATCTTTTATCTTAGAGAGAACTTAGTTCTAGAAAGTGTAGATGGATGGAGTTACTTAAGGATTATGACATCTCTATCTTGTATCTTTTGGGAATGATAATTATGGTAGTGTAAGCCTTGATCCATAAGGTGGTACATGTTGCTTGGATTATATTTCAGTTTCTTAGAGGTCCTTGGCATGGGGCATTCAGTCCTTAGCCAATTTGATGATGCGACTGATATTTTAGACCCTAGGAGAATTCTTACTAGAGTTGAGGCAAGGTACTTTCTATTGAGCATATTTAGGATTTCCATTTTGAGGATAAGAGACTTTGCAGCATTAATGATCAAGTGTTGAGTGGTGAGTTCAATAGGGATACCATCGATTTTGAGGGTGTCTTGAAATTTGATAGTTGTATTTGTGTTCCAAGGGGTTATAGGTTGATTCAATCGATTTTTCATGAGACTCAAAACTCAAATCATTTAATCCACCCAGGTACATCTAAGAAGTATAGAGAATTGAGGTAGCATGATTAGTTGAGTGGTATGAAGAAAGATATATCATATTTTCTATATCGTTACCTATGGTGTCAGCAGGTGAAGGCCGAGCATCAAAGACCAGGTGACTAGATTTAGAGAATTCCCATTACAAAATAGAAATAGAAGAATATTAGCATAGACTTTGTAAGTGGTTTCCTCGTACTTCATATGGTTTCGATGGTATTTGGGCCATTACGTATTAATTGACCAACTCAGCACACTTCTTTCCTATTTAGATGTCATTTAGTGCTGAAATGTTAGCCCATATCTATGTTATTAAGATAGTTCATTAGGATAGTGTGCTTATGTAATGCCCCAAATCTGGTACTCGGAATGCTACACGGTGCTCATGACCCCGAAGGACCACAAGCTAACCCATGTCTGATATCTGTAACTGGGCACTACATAATATACTGTATAAATGCGAAGTAAAAAGAAGTAAGGCCATAAGGTTCAAAATCTGATAAAACATAACATCTGGAGATACGGTATATCAATACCAAAGTGACTGAAATAACTTTCTGAACATGCTATAGTCTGGAAGCCTCTAAACTGTCTAAAAACTGTGGAGTTGATGGGACATGTCCCTAACTAACTCCGGACTACTGAAATAATAAATTAATAAAATAATAAAATAATCTTGCACTTCTTGAATAATGAGGACTCACTGCTAGTCTGGATGCTGAAGGTATGATCTACTAAGGATACTCAGGAGCTCGTGTTTCTGAATCTATGGTATAAAAAAACCATAGCGCAAATGCGTTAGTACGATTGAATATACTAGTATGCAAGAGAGGTATGCTGAATTCAAGGGGTTTATATGCATGAACAATACTAATTGACTGAATAACATGAATGTGAGAACACATGAATGAATATGTGAACTGTAACTGAGATCATGACATTACTGAATCTGAATACTAATAACATGAGTTTTCGTATAACTGATATACTATTATTTGAATGACTATGTTTGACAGTCCTGTCTATGATGGAAGTAGCTGAGCACTGTACTAAGCAGGGTGATTGTATCTGATAGTCCTGAATTTTGTAGAACTATCTCAGTTCTATTACTGCTACTGAGACTGAGACTGTAACTGTGGAAAGTAGTCATCTAATAGACATGCCCCTAATAAGCTATTATCACTGAGTTGGGGTCCAATTTGTAACCCCAATTGGAAAGGTGTTAATACCGCGCTATTTGTAAGGACAAGATGTGAGTGACCGTCATCTAATAGGTACTATAATGTGAATGGTGGGACCCTCATCTAACAGGTTAATCCACCTCATCTACCCTTATCTAGAAGGTTTGATGTCTCAACCTACACTGGCTAAGAATCACACCATTTACTCATTGGTGAGTTCCCATCCTTAGGCTCACTCGGTGCTGAGTCCTACTCCCATCTGATTAGACTCTGAATTAATTATACTGAACTGACTGGACTGAGTTCACTAACTTCCGTTAACGGACAAGATATTCTTGAGATCTAATAACTGACTGAGATTACTGAGATTACTAAGATTACTGAGTTTTCCTGAGTCATGAGACTGACTGAATTCTACTAGACATGGCTTGATTGAGAGTATCTTGAAAATTGACACTGGATCTAGGCACATAGTTAAATTATCGATTATAAATACCCCCAGGACTCGATAGCATAAAAGTAATTCATGGCACAAGTTCGAAAGCACAACAATGGCTACACATATATCTATAATT
Organism: Capsicum pubescens; assembly: GCA_030864215.1. NCBI lineage: Eukaryota > Viridiplantae > Streptophyta > Magnoliopsida > Solanales > Solanaceae > Capsicum > Capsicum pubescens. Next base: position 224,052,815 of record CM061540.1, on the reverse strand, counting down.
CATTGACTAAGACATTTCATCAAAAACTTGACATGAATGGGGATTTCATACTATCATACTATAATGGTACTTTTTCCTTCACATAGGCATTTAATCAAACATGTGGGGAGCATACTTTGGTTATACCATCATCAATGCTTCTAATTATCATGGTTGCATAAATAAATTTGCAATTTGAAGGGTTTATCATTAATATTATGCAAATCATCACATACTACGATCAATAATTGGAACATATAATTTAAAACATGAATCAAAACCCAACAACAACATGGAAATGAATTTCAATTCAACTAAATCATAAACATTCATAAATACACAATATTTTGAATTCGAAAAGAAATTCTTAAGATTCACGGGTGAAAGGGACCCATGGATCAATACTTGACATACCTTGATTGTGAGTTTCTTGAAGTTCTTGGACTTAAAGAACTTGAATGTCTTAGTTTCTTGATGAAGTGTTTGGATCTTGTTCTTGGGGATTAATCTTTGAGAGAAACCCTAATTTTGTGTTATGGTTGAATAATGAAGTTATGAGCTCTGGTCTGGTATAATTAGGGGTCAAAACAGGTGGGAAAAGACCCAAATACCCTTTTAAAAATGGCATAAATTTTTTTATCAGAAGTGGTGATGGTTTGGGTGACGGTCCATTGCTGGCTCGATTGTCCGTCGGTCCATCCAATCATACTTGGCCAGAACTTGAACCTTCTGCCTTGTCTGCAACGGTTTGGTTGATGGTCCGTCGCTATCTCGACGGTCTGTCGGTCTTGACCATCGCACTTTACCAGAACCTGAACTTCTTGCCTCGTCTGCGATGGTTTGGGCAAAGGTCCATCGCTGGCTTGATGGTCCACCGTCCTGACAGTCACTTCTTGGCACTTCCGATATTTCTATGTAAATCGTCCATAACTTTTTACTTCGATACCGTATTTGGACGAAATTGGTATTGTTGGAAAGATAATTAAATTTCCCACATGATAAAAAGTCAAAATTGGGGAAATTCTATTTGATTTAAATATAAATAATTTAGAAAGTCATCACTAACTCTTCTGGAGACTATATTTAACTTAAAGAAAGTTCAGGGTATTACATCCTATATCTATCATTTTATATCGGTGTTCAGTGTTCATGTCTAGCTGTTTAAGAGTTTTTCTGGAGAAGTTGGGTACTCATGTTTATCTTAGTACAAAATATAATCATTAAACCAATGAGCAGTCTGATGGACTATTTAGGTTGTTAAGGATATACGTCGAGCCTATGTTATAGACTTTGGAGGTCAGTTGGAGCAACACTTCATATTTGTAGAGTTTTGATGTGATAATAGATCCTATTTGAGTATTGATATGGCGTTCTTTAAGGCATTACATGGTAAGCAATTTCATTCCTCTATTGGTTGGTTTGAGACTTCAAAGATTAGGTCATGTTATACCAATTTGCTTCAGGAGTCATTGGATAGATCTAGAGTGATTCAGGATAGGTTGAGGTATGATTAGAGTAGGTAAAAGGCGTATGCAGATCATAGACATTGTACGTTGAGATTTGGAGTTTATGATCATGTATTTCTCTATGTATATCCTATGAAAGGTATGATGAGGTTTTGGAGGAAGGGTAAGCTCAACCCTAAATATATTTGACCCTTTGAGACTCTTTGCAAAGTTGGTGACATGGCTATGAGTTAGACTTACCCCTAAATTTTACTATTGTACATCCGGTTTTCCATCTTTCTATTTTTTGTTGATAAATTTCTGACCTGTGTTATGTACTTAAATGAGACTCGGTTAAGTTGGATGAGAGATTAACATTCATGGATAAGCCTATACTCATATTGGCTAGTGATTGTAGGTCATTTTGCACTAGAGAGATTTGAGTTGTTAAGGATCAGAGGAGGCACCGCCCATTAGAGGAGGCTACTTAGGAGATCGACATCAAGATGAGGACCCAATATCCTAACCTTTTCGAGGCATCAGTTACATTTTAATACTTTACTTTTTGATGTCACTAAAAACTATACCTCCTAGAAGTATAACATCGTTGATGTCAACTATAGGTACCCAACAAAGGTTGGGGTCAAACACACAGGGAATAGGTCATCTATCCCTCATGAATCTAATGAAGTAGCAAGAAAAATGCGAGAAAAGTAACAAGGTTTTTTACTATGAAAATAGTAAAATAGCAACAAGTCTTGATCGCTTTAGTAGTAATCTATCTGAGAAGAATACTAGGTTGAGTTCCCCCTAGCTTCCTAACAATATAGATTTATCATGCTCAATCTAACTAACTAAATGTAATAGATAAAGAATCTTACTAGATAGGTATCACGAACCATCTTGTGAATGCCTCGGTAAATCTCACTCTTCACCTTGTGAGACTCAGAGTGTTTTCTTACTAACCCTAGTCTTTCATCCCAATTCTACTATCTCCTTCTGGGTGTCAAGTTGATTAGACGAGGGTTGTTAGCCTCGAATTACTATCCTAACCTTCTTCCTAATCTTAACCTCTCGTGTGATGATGATCGCGAATATAGGAAAGTCCATATTTTTTGCAGTAGTCAAGAAAGCAAACAATCCGAAGAAGATCACAATACATGCACCAACACTGATTTAGAAATCCTCACACTTTCTCTACTTCATTATTCAGCCAGGGTTTCCACAACCCAGGTAGTTGGTTTAGCCACACATAGTTGCAAGATGATTCGAGGAATTCAATAAAGAAAGCATTGAAACACGCTCATAATAATTGAAAAATAATAAACAAATTCACAATATCAACCAAAAAATCAAGAACAATGGATTCAACGATCAAATTTGAAATTTAAAATCAGTATATGTTTTTGAATGTATGAAGTGTGTAAACTAATACAGAAATTTCAAAAGTGTATTTATAAAATACATAGAAATCCTAACAAAAACAAATAGGGAAAACTGGGTCTTTGGTCACTTAAGGGTTGTAGGTAGTATCCATGCCCTATAGGTTGGTGCCATAAGTGACCTAAATACTTAGAATCACAACATCCTCTCGTACTTGTAACCATAATGGAAATTATGAGTTGTAACTGGGACTTACGAGTCATAAGTAGCCTCTTCGTTACTATGAGAAAAAAATTCAAATTTCATATACTTTCATCTTCAACCTCTGACACCTACCATGGTACTTACGGCGAAATAAGTGGTACATACACCTCGTATGTAGTCTTGTATAAAAATTAGATAGAAATTTAACTTTCTGATTCTCTGATCATAACATTTCATAGACCCAGCAAGCCTCTTACGATGATCGTAGGTAGTACCCACTCCATGTAGGTGGTCTTGTAGGTGGGGGATCCTGCACAACTTCAACTTTATTCTCCATTTAAGCTCCAGAACCTAATTTCCTACAACATAGACACAAAAACACATCATATCTACAAACACGAACCTAAGTAGTTGCATATTTTTTTGTTTTAAGCATCAAAAGTTCCATGAAACCATGACAAATCAACACCTTCAAATTAGAACATTTGTGTGTCCTCAGGTAACAAGATATGAAAAAAACAACATGCTGATACTTAACAAAGGGAAACCTTAGGTACCTATAACAATTAACTTGATTTTAGCTCTAAAATATCACCTCCAGTTGTTTTTATCTTTTCAAAACTAACTGTGTGGATCTATGTAGCCCAATAACGTGACACAAAGTAATCAATCTATGGAATTACATTAGCAACAAACAATCAAATATACATACAAATTACACTACCCGAAAAGATAAGCATCTAGAAATACAATCCATGTACCGTCATAGCAAAGAAATCATACTCTCCTAATATGATTTTGCGTATCAATACAGGGACAATCACGCCACACTAATATGCACAAAAGAGTTCTAATAAATTTTCATAAAATACCAAAGGATTGTCCTTCTTTTAATTTTTCAGACAGTAGGACTAGGATCACTATAGGAATTTATTTGTCTTGTAACGTAGGCTTGGGGGATGGTATGGTACATTTAGGACTTTTGTGACTAACCCTCCTTGACCCAACAATTAGAATTTGAGGCCCACTTCTCAACAAACTTTTCCTTTATTCCACACTTGTTTCTCGCTTTTTTTATTCCTTTTTTAGGTCGGGTGTAATTCTTTTTATTCCTTTTCTTTTCACTCTTCCTTTTTTTTTGTTTTTTCTTACCTCACCTAACACTAATTTATTTTCTACTATTCAAACCCTTTTTAATACCCAATTATAATTACAAAATGCTATTTTAGACACCCTCAACTTAGGTGAATTTCCTAAGTTGAGGTGCACAATGTCCAAGGAGGGATCATGGACAAAATATGTTCATTATAACTAACTGAGAAGGTGAATGTTGAAAACAAGAAAATAGGTTGTGTAGGTTCAAAATCAGGATCAAGGGATATTTATATTCATTTGGAAGGTCATTTAGGTGAAGAGTGAACAAAATCAAGAATGACCTATGACCATTCCTAACCGACTGTCCTACAACTGAGGCAAGACTAACCGGGCAAGTTCTACATTAAATGCACAAAGAAATTAGGTAAGCAATCTATCACACAAATAGAATAGAGTTATGCTACAAACTACTACCTATCCAGTTCATGCCAATGCTAAGATGTGATTATTATGTCCCTAATACTAATACCATAACAAAATTCACAATGAATACCAAGATAAACACAACACACAATTCAAAACAAATATTTTTAGAGGGCTATCCTTTTTCTCTAATATTTAAATGCAATCCAAATATATCAACTTCCCTTAAGTCATTTATTTTTCTCCTAGTAAAACAAAAAAAACATAACACATGTATGAAACAAACACAAAAAACCATAAACATGCCAGTTCTATTATTATAGCGCACCCAATGGGAAAAGAAATATAGCAGGAAAAACCCTCTTCTATGGTACGCCCCCACCATAACTAAAAGACTATGTACTATCCCTATGCATAACTACATTATAATGTAACAGAATGAATGCATACAAGGGATGTTGTAGGGGTCCATCTCAGGCTCGTCCAAATATGGAATAGAGGGCTGTGAAAAAATAATAACAATCTCAATTAGTAGAGGTGGTGGTGGTGGAGGTGCACTACTAAAGAATGCACCTACTGCAATCTCATAAAGTATACGCTCATCAATTGCTAAGGACAACGTAGAGTCATGGGCGGACCTTTTTAGGTTGTGATCATATAGTATAGTTAGGTTCTATAGCTTTGCATCTCTACCTCTCTTTGTCCCAACCACCGGGACCATATTATTCTCAGTAAATAGGTCAAACCACACAAGATGATGTGAAGGGTACAACTATATAATTTAAGAGATGATTGATGATAGGCGAATTTACACGCCTATATCAATATATTTTGCCCATATTTTAGCCTAGTTTTGAGAACAAAGTATATATTTCATGCACTTTTAGTCCTTTTTCCTGTAAATGAGCTAACGAACATGATTAGTAAAGTTTCAGGTATAAATAATGCAAAATTCAGCATTTTATGGCTTACTTGACGCAAAAGAAAGCTCACGAAGGAAGGGAATGGAGTTTACACGCCTAAGGACCAAAACTGCTGCATGGAAAATCTGTCCCGGGCTAAAACAGCATTTCTGAAGACTTTGGGGATTTGCAGTAACTTAGTTGGATTTGGACAATGATACATTAACCTAGTACAATTGGGTTATGTATTTCATTAGTTTATTTGGATTATGATAATGTTACATTAACCTAGTATAATTGGGTTAAGTATTATATTAGCCTAGTAGAATTTGGTTAGATATTTTATTTATCTAGTAGGATTAGGATATGGGTATTATAAATACCCTATCATGCTAGAGATTTGCAAGAAATTTGAAGGAGGGAGACCACAATACTTTCTTCCATCCCTCTCATCTTCCACTACAAACAATTCTACAACTCTTCTAATCTTTCCATTAATTCTATTTTTCTTCTTCTACTCTTCTATTCTTAAATTCCACAACAAGAGAATCGTTACTTTGCCTAGGAATTCACGCCTACCACCTAAGCTACACGAAATTACTCAATCTTGTGGTATAACAACAATGTCAATCGTGATCTCCTTCGCATTCATGGGTAACTAAACTTCTCTGTTGGGGTTATGGAAGCCGTATGAGATACTATCTATTGCTGTGAGTTTGTGAGTTCGCGACACGTATACTGCTTATATCATTATTCTCTTCATCTTAGTCTACATTCTTTGTGGTTGCAAACGCAAGAATACGCCAGTATAACATTTAACTTGTTCGAAAGAAAGGTTATTTGTCTGGAAAAGAGATAATGTCAAGGTAGTAGGGTCACCCCCTAAAATTCCCTACTAAAAAGCTAGTGTCGTAACTGGACTAACCTCTTGGAGAATTCGTACCGTTATACACGCTTTAATCTCGAAAGAGTTAAAGTGAAATAATCCTCAAATAGGTCGAAAGACGCCTGGATTTAGCATCGAATACAATTCTCTATAATCAGTTGCATGTCAGAATTCTACACACTCATAGCCAATAGAGACGTATACCTCAGAAGGTGGACATAACCCTAACGCCTCAATTCTCATTGTTTACAACTTACGTAACAATCTTTCTCTTTTACTTTCCTATTTTTAGCTTTTATTTAATTATTTTGGTGACACATTACAATCCCCCCTTTTTACGAGACTTGCACCAAAAGTTTAGTAATTTTGCTTACTTGTTGGCCAAGCTATTCCCTGTGGGATCGACACCCAACCCTGTTGGGTTCTATATTTGCTAACGACCGCTTTACACTCCTACGAGAGCTGTAGATTGAGCGTTATCAAAAATTGGCGCCGTTGCCGGGGAATACGAGTGTCAATTAAGTTCGTGATAATTACTAGACCATTTGGTCAAAGATTCTCGTACTTTTACGTTTAGTTTTTGTTTTTGTCTACTGCAGGTTTTTATTTTAGTGCATGCCCCATACACGAAGTTCTGGTCAACCGTTATTACCAATCAATCCTGAACCACAATGCATTGGTAGAATGGAAGCACAAGCTGAAATCGCAAGGATGGCTGCTCAACAGGAACAAGCAAGATTGGCTGCCCTTGCCGCGGCCCAGGTTCAACAGCAGAACATTGATAACCCTGCACGTGCAATAAATCCTGACGATGAGGATTTAGGTGATGACGAATTACTAAACCCAAGGCATGATGCTGAAATCACAACACCTGCCAACAGAAGAGGTCGACAAGCTCGGTATATACATGATCGTCAACCTATGCAGCTAGCTTTCGACGATGATGATGATGATCTTGATGGTGTCGGAGCCACTGGAGCTATAATTCCACGACCATTAGCGCCCGGAGCCAAGTTCAACATCACAATCACCATGATTCAGTTATTGCAACTCAAGGGATTGTTTGGTGGACTAGAAGGCGATGATCCGAATATGCATCTCATCAACTTTATTTCTACATGCAAGTCTTTTGACAATCCTGGTGTTGGTCAGAATGCAATTCGATTACGTCTATTTCCATTGTCTCTGTCTGGGGAGGCAACACTATGGTTGAATGCGCTGACACCTAATTCAATTACAAATTGGAGGCAATTGAGAGATGTTTTCCTAGAAAGATTCTTTCCGCCTTCCAAAAGGGCACAATTGAGAGATGAAATCAGCAACTTTCGTCAGCTTCCCACTGAAGCTCTTCATGAAACATGGGAGAGGTTCAAGACAAAGCTAGCGAGATGCCCAAACCATTACATGACTAATGTTCACCTCATGGAGATATTGTATAGAGCCTTGAATTCAATAACTAATCCAGTGGTGGATAACGCAGCTGGAGGATCTTTTATGGACCTTACCATTGGTCAAGCAAGCAATATGCTAGATCGCATGACGAAACAAAGTAGAGCTTGGCATACCAGGGATTCCGAGGTAGCAAGCCCCACTTTATCTATAGGCATGACTACAAACCAAAGGAGAAGAGAAGAAGAACGTGATCAAGATATGGCGCACATGAAAACACAAGTGGATCTTCTTACAAAGCATTTATTATCAGGGAAGACCAAAAAAGTGAAAGCTATTGCGTCAAAAGGAAGAGACGAATCTGATTTGGAAGAGGAAGCCAACTACTTGATCAATCAGGGGGGTTTCCGAGGTAATACCCAAGGAAACCAAGGTCGGAACTATTATGATAAATATGGAAACAAGGACCAAGGTAGTTGGAAGAACAAGAATGACAGTAGTGGTTTGTATGTTCCCCCTGGAAGACGTGACGCCACCACATCTAGTTCTGGAAGTATGGAAGACATGATGGCTAAACAACTGAAAGGAGTGGAAGCAACTAGCGCGGGAGTAACGGACGTAATAAATGATTTGTCCTCTATGAAGCAATTAGTGAATTCACATTCCACTTCAATCAAGCAAATAGAGCAGCAATTGAGCCAACTTTCAGCAACACTCAATCAAAGAAAGGCTGGCACTTTACCTAGCGACACTGTGCAAAATCCAAGAAATGAGGGGTCATGCATGGCCATCACTACCCGAAGTGGTAAGGTGCTGGAAACTTCAGAAAAAGGCAAGCAAGTGGTTGATGAAGAAGCGGAAGTTGATGATAAGGCGAAAGGGGAAGATGCCGCAGCAGCCGATCCTAACGTCCTTAACGTCACTCCTCACGACGTGCAGCCTGGAAAAGCTAAAAAACGGAAGCAAGAGGAGAAGAAAGCTGTGGAGAGAACAATTCCATACCCACCACCACCTTTTCCCCAAAGATTGAAGAAGGTGGCGGATGATACGAAGTTCAGCAAATTCATGACTATGTTAAAGCAACTGACCATTAATGTTCCATTGGTGGAAGCACTTGAACAAATGCCTGGGTATGCGAAATTTATGAAAGATCTTTTGACGAAAAAACGGGCAGTAAGCTATGAGCCGGCAGATAATATTCATCATTGCAGTGCAATTGCCACAAGGTCCTTAGTACAGAAGAAGGTAGACCCTGGTGCTTTCACTATTCCTTGCACGGTTGGATCTATGAATTTTACTAAGGCATTGTGCGATTTGGGAGCTAGCATCAATTTGATGCCACTATCCGTCTACAAAAAGTTGGGGTTGGGCGACCCTACACCAACCAATATGAGGCTCGTGATGGAAGATAGGTTGGTAAAACGACCTGTGGGTATCTTGAATGATGTGTTGGTGAAGGTGTCTACCTTCATTTTTCCTGCAGACTTTGTGATTTTGGATTGCGAGGTGGATTCTGAAGTTCCCATAATCTTGGGACGTCCTTTCCTTGCAACAAGAAGTGTGCTTATTGACATGAGAGCTAATGAGCTTTTATTTCGGTTGAATGATGAAGTGGTCCACTTTGATATATGCAAAGCAATGAAGCAACCCAGCGATATGAATGTGTTCTCTGTAGCTGATGTTCATCATAAGGATAAGAAAGCATTATCTGTAGAGAAACAGCTTACTGTTGAGCCATTGTCTGCTGCGCCACTGAATACTGAGCATGAGGATGATGAAGATTATGAAGAACTTATGGGTGCTCTAACAGAAATAGAGTCCTATTCCCATACTCCTAAGCAACCGGACCGTGATCTTAAGAATCAACCGTCACCAACAGCGAAGACTTCCCTTGAAGAGACACCAATGCTAGAATCGAAAGAGCTCCCCGATTATCTAAGGTATGTGTTCTTGGAATGTATAAATATACTTCCGGTGAGTGTGGATGATTTAATTAAATAGCACATAGAGGCTCTCATCTCTGCTCTGAAGAGATACATGAGAGCTATGGGTTGGACTATTGAAGATATAATTGGTATCCCTCCTGGGGTAGGCATGCACAAGGGTCATCTCGAAGAAGATTGCATGCCTACAAGTAAGCCTCATTATCATCTGAATCCATTCAGAAAGCGATCCACCATCTATCTCGATGAAGTCTAAGTACTCGAGGTAACCATGTCGTGCCGCGACAATAAATTAAGCGCTAGATGGGAGGCAACCCATCGTTTATCATTTTTATTGTTTTTGAGCAAATGTAGGTGCAAGAGGTATTCAACGAGGAGAACGGGTTTCAAATTTTGATTTGGACGTATTGCATGGTAAAGTTGGTAAGTTAGGAATAGTGATGCATAAGGCTATAGATTGAGCATTGCTCATGCCAAACTAGGCATCGAGGAAGGCTAGGCCTAGGTAAAACTAGGCCACGAACGATGCACAACCTATCCTATAGCCTAAGGTCTCGGAATCTAGTGTGCTATACACTATGCGCCGCCCATTCCTAAGTGTGTTTTTGACTATGCGCCGCCTATGCTATAGCATTAGGTCTCAGGATCTCATATGCCATAGACTATGCGGCGCATATGTCCCTAAATTCCATAGACTATGCGGCGCATATGTCCCTAAATGCCATAGACTATGCGCCGCATATACCATGACTATGCCAAGCATTATGCGCCGCATATGTAGCATTTTTGTCTCCAAAACCGATTGTAAATGGGTCAAAACCCGACCCATTCTCTTCCTATATAAAGGGTACTTAGTCTTGAAACATAACCACACTAGAAATTAACCTAAAGGCACCGCATTCCCTCTCCAAACCATCCCAAAATTTTTCTTTTTGCTCTTCCAATTCACAAACCCATCTCCAAAAGCTTCAAGTAAGTAAGTACTCTCTTATTCTTCATTTATTTCTCGTAAGTACTACGTTTCTATGTCTATTATAAATTGCTACATCATATAAGATTGATTGGTGATGTTCATGTGTTTTTATCATTGATACAAAATCATGTGAGTAAACATATACGTAGGAAAATCTTGACTTGTTTCCAACTTGAATTTGGTTTTAATAGCATTGTTATACGATTTGTGGAATTTCTATGGTGACGGACATTGACTATCGTGTTATGATCTTGTTACTTGGATACTTACATGCTAGACTATCCCGTTCATCGGGATAAGACTTATAGTTGCCTACCGACTTAGGAGGTTGCGATTGTTGAAAACATCCATACCATGTTACAACCCGTATGTAGTAGTGTTGTTATATCTAACATGAAAGTAGTGCAATGGCTGCAAGTAGTAATACATTACTGATTTTCTTGTCAGAATATAATCCTTAAACGTATGTCGACGAAATCTGAGTAATCGACCATTTTCACTTCACTGATTTGTGTCAACAAAACTAAGTGTGGGGTGGTACCCCTACTTCTTGTTTATAGATTGTATCAACTGAGATTGTGCTGCCATTAACACTATTTCTAGTCTCAGGTACAATGGCACCTAAAGCGAGGCAAGGCAAGGAAAAGGCTACCACTTCCCAAAAGGGCAAGAAGAGAGGTAGAAAGGACCAAGGAGAATCATCCTCAACACAACTACCCCACAGAATGTTTGGAATAAAATGGGTTCTTGAGGAGGAAGCCAAAGAATTGTACAGGAACAACAAAGAAAGAAGATATGTTCACGTCGACCTGATCAACAAGGACACCTTAGCGAAGAAGGAGGCGCGTATGTTGGCGAAAATCATGGCATTGAAACTGGATTTCATCTTCCGCGATATGGGAGAATGTAATCTTGATTTAACAAGAGAGTTTTACGCCAACTGGTCGCCGAAAGCAACAGGCAACAAAGTCAAAATTTGGGCCAAGTGTTACAGCTCAACGCGGACTGGATCAACTCTTTTCTTGGCTTACCTTCGGTCGACCCAGCACCATTCAAAGAGTTGTACAGCAGGCCTCCTTATAGAGCAATTAGACACACACTTTGTGGAAGTAGATCGATGGCAAGGTGGGGCAGACATAAAGACACAGGACAACACAACACCTTCCCATATGCTTCATTGAATAGGGAAGCAAGAATCTGGATGCGTATTGTCAACTCATGCCTTATTCCTGGGACTCAATACACCAAGATATCAAGAGATAGAGTGTGTTTGGTCTATTCTTTGATAATGAATGTCCCTATCAACTTTGGGGCAATCATTCGCTCTACCATGAGGAAGGCCAGACTCCACAAAAGGTCCCACTTCATGTTTGGAAATCTGTTGACAGCAATCTTACGGAAGGAGGATATCGAAGAGGAACCAGCTGATCATAAACTCCCACACAATCCAAAGAAGGTTGACCTCACAAAGGTCAAAGATACTGAATCAACACATGGAATCAACCTTACTACGGCAGAGAGACATGCTCGGGATGAGAGTTTCTCCCGCCATATGTACGGTATGATGAGGTTTATAATGATGAGTGGAGGTCGTGTTCCCACTGCTGCAGAGCTCCAACAGTTGGACCATGACTATCCAATGAATATTCATGCACGGGAGATGTGTGGAGTAGGTACATACTTTGAGGAACCTCTAGATGATGATGTGCCGACTGATGACGATCGACGCTTGCCAGACTCTGACGAGGAGGAGTACTCTGACGCCGACTCTTATGATGATTCCGATGAAGGGGGCATGACCCCCGACATTGAGGAAGAGTCCGACTAACCAGGTTCCTCGTATTTATTTTCCACTGAGGGCAGTGTCCCGTTTAAGTGTGGGGTGGCGGTATCGTATGCTATACTTCTCTATCGCATCTATGTTTGTTTATTTTGTTGTTTTTTTGTTGTTTTTTTCGTGTTTTAGTTTTTTGTTTTTGTTGTTTTTTCTAGCTTCGAATGAAATTATTTTGATAGGCAGCATGAGATTATAACAAGAGTATGTGCTACAATTGTGACTATTGAGACGTTTAGGCTCTCGTTGTGACTCATTATGTGATATTGTGTGGTTCAATTCCTTCACTTGTTGGGTCGAGAGTCTATATTACTTCCAAGCAAGTCGACCATGTGCCTTGTGTGTGTGAAATAATCGTATATTCTATGTGTGTGGCTGATGCTAGAACTTGCCTGGTATGTATGCAAAGCGAAAATAAGGAGTGTAAGTTTAGGATATGATTTAGGCATTTCTTTGGCAACCTATGATTATTTACCTTCTTTTTACCTACCCATGGACATTATCCTAGTTAACCCTTTTGAGCCTTTAGCCTATTTTCTTTGACAACCTCATATGTAAGCCTAATCCATTTTTTTCAAGACCATAATTTGATCCAAATTCCTAAGTGCTTTAAAGTGTAAAGTTATGTGACAAAATAAGAGGAAATTGGGTGAGTATGATTCTTTAGAATGTATTGGTGCTTGAAATTGCCATGAAAAAAAAGTGCTATCATAAGAGGTATGTTATGAAAATAAAAAGGAAGAAAAAACTGAAAAGTTAGTCATGTTTAAAATCAAAAAACAAAAGAGGAGAAAAAGGGTGGTAGAATAAATGAAAGAAAGGTTGTTAGAAAGAAAAGTGTTAATGATACAAAGTGATGTATTAAAGAGCTTAGGAACTAAGTCACTATTCCTGGCCAAAATAGTCCTACCCGTCCCTTAGCCTACATTACAACCATCAAAAGACCTACTTGATCCTAAGCTTAGCATTCTGACATTTAGTAGAGTATTACATTAAGGGCAAGCCTATGGTCATCAGTTGCTACATATGAATTCTTTGTGAGAGTGAGAGCAAGGATATTTTGATACCCATGTTTGAAAAATATGTTATACTTGTGAGTGATTATGGGTAATATATTGTGAGACACACATGGTTGATGAGTTTTGGGTAGTTGTGTATGATTCTTTGTGCCTTAACTTTTGAATATGAGTTGACCACCATCACGAGTCTATGCTAGAAGTTAAACTGTTTCTACTAATGATCGAAAAACTACTCTTTGTTGATAATTGTTGTGCTTGTCTTGACGAATATTTTGTGTTGTTGCTGTGAAACCCTAAGTTGATGTTTAGAGGGACATGATATTTTGTTCGAGGACGAACAAAGCTCTAAGTGTGGGGTGTTGATGATAGGCGAATTTACACGCCTATATCAATATATTTTGCCCATATTTTAGCCTAGTTTTGAGAACAAAGTATATATTTCATGCACTTTTAGTCCTTTTTCCTGTAAATGAGATAACGAACATGATTAGTAAAGTTTCAGGTATAAATGATGCAGAATTCAGCATTTTATGGCTTACTTGACGCAAAAGAAAGCTCACGAAGGAAGGGAAGGGAGTTTACACGCCTAAGGACCAAAACTGCTGCATGGAAAATCTGTCCCGGGCTAAAACAACATTTCTGAAGACTTTGGGGATTTGCAGTAACTTAGTTGGATTTGGACAATGATACATTAACCTAGTACAATTGGGTTATGTATTTCATTAGTTTATTTGGATTATGATAATGTTACATTAACCTAGTATAATTGGGTTAAGTATTACATTAGTCTAGTAGAATTTGGTTAGATATTTTATTTATCTAGTAGGATTAGGATATGGGTATTATAAATACCCTATCATGCTAGAGATTTGCAAGGAATTTGAAGGAGGGAGACCACAATACTTTCTTCCATTCCTCTCATCTTCCACTACAAATAATTCTACAACTCTTCTAATCTTTCCATTAATTCTATTTTTCTTCTTCTACTCTTCTATTCTTAAATTCCACAATAAGAGAATCGTTACTTTTCCTAGTAATTCACGCCTACCACCTAAGCTACACGAAATTACTCAATATTGTGGTATAACAACAATGTCAATCGTGATCTCCTTCGCATTCATGGGTAACTAAACTTCTCTGTTGGGGTTATGGAAGCCGTATGAGATACTATCTATTGCTGTGAGTTTGTGAGTTCGCGACACGTATACTGCTTATATCATTATTCTCCTCATCTTAGTCTACATTCTTTGTGGTTGCAAACGCAAGAATACGCCAGTATAACATTTAACTTGTTCGAAAGAAAGGTTATTTGTCTGGAAAAGAGATAATGTCAAGGTAGTAGGGTCACCCCCTAAAATTCCCTACTAAAAAGCTAGTGTCGTAATTGGACTAACCTCTTGGAGAATTCGTACCATTAGACACGCTTTAAGCTCAAAAGAGTTAAAGTGAAATAATCCTCGAATAGGTCGAAAGACGCTTGGATTTACCATCGAATACAATTCTCTATAATCAGTTGCATGTCAGAATTCTACACACTCATAGCCAATAGAGACGTATACCTCAGAAGGTAGACATAACCCCAACGCCTTAATTATCATTGTTTACAACTTACGTAACAATCTTTCTCTTTTACTTTGCTATTTTTAGCTTTTATTTAATTATTTTGGTGACACATTACAATCCCCCCTATTTACGAGACTTGCACCAAAAGTTTAGCAATTTTGCTTACTTGTTGGCCAAGCTATTCCCTGTGGGATCGACACCCAACCCTATTGGGTTCTATATTTGCTAACGACCGTTTTTCACTCCTACGAGAGCTGTAGATTGAGCGTTATCAATGATCAAGGGAATGACCGTTACCTGGCTCTTAACAATAGTGTGTACCTTTGCTCATAATTTTGATATATCCTCCCAAATCCTAGATTGATCTGGAGCTTGTACATCACTACACCTTGCACTCACCTGACCCTCAAGGGCATTAATTAGGGTGTGCAACTCCTTAAGAAACTCCATAATCTTGGCTATCATCTCTACCTAAATTTGACCCTCAATATTCTCTAGAGTAGTCCGGACCCTTGGCCGGATCTATGCATACAATGCAACAAGTTGAGTATCGGTATCAATAAGATGGGATATAAACAAATCCTTATACTCCACCAATCTTAGAAAAACACTTTAAAGTAATACCAGCAACTGTGGGGCAAGGGGACGCGGTAAATACATCAACCGACTTTGAAGTAGAAGCCAAGGCTAAAGTAAATGTAATAGGGCCTCCTACTCTTTAGTATGAATCTAAATCCTAACTCTATGGTATCTCATCTCAACATCACCAAAGTTTGTCCTATCAATAGCCTCCACCGGAGTATACAATTCCTTAAAATGGACTAGAATCACAGTAAGAGGTGGCCGACATCTCTTAATAAGGATAACATTTATTGAATCCTTGATCAAGCTAATATCCACCATGATCATCAGATTAATTATCATATTAATATCAAAAATAATTATCACACCTTCCACACCATAAATCTTCTTTATAAAGCAAGGGAATGGGAGAGTAGTGGTCTCACCAAAAACACACACATGAATCTCCAGCCAAATTAGAGCTGCAAAATTAATTTCATATCCCATAAGCAAACAAAAACTAGTGTGACTCAATCCCATTTAATCATATTATCCAATGTAGTTGGACTCGATTTGAAGCGTACCACTATCCACCCAAATTTTGTTGTGAAATACAGTGTTTCTTTTTTTATTTCCCCCTTTCCCTCTATCCAGGAGCTATCATCACCCAAGTTAAAAATCTAGTGAGATATCTACCTCGCCAAATCAAGCCTATGCTATCTAAAATAAATGTCTCTTATGGAATGTTTGTCTCGCACAAATCCTGTAGTGAAACTACACAATAAATGTCGGGACTACATACTCTTGCCCAAATATTATATGACAGATGGCCATTGTAGATATGTCCACCTTAACCCATCATCTAGAGTATGCTCTAACTATAGTTTCTTAATTTACCTATTATCCATGGAGTATCCATATATGTTATGGAGGCATTAATATCCAATACCAAAGTCATTAAGATCCCTGGGGCTAACTCATCCACCCTAAATGATATCAAACAAAAAAAATACACGGTTCTGGTGCCCCTGCTAGATCGATCCAATCTATCCTCCTCTCAGCTGCAATGTCACACTTGGTCCTACCTTGATCTATAATGAGGTTGTGTATCTCATATATGTGTTGCATCTTCTCAACACACCATCTCGGGTTTGTCTTAGCTATAGGGACAATCAAGACATGTATAAAGTCAGATACAGGATCAACTAATAGTGGAATAAGGGTTGAGTATCTTATGGATGTGGTTATGTATCAAGTATTGATGATGATGAAATCTTATGTGACCCCTGATCTATACCCTCTCCAGACTGAAGTATAACTGATGCTAACTAACTCATTGAATCGGATGCCTCCTCCGACCCTTCTTCTAACTGGGAGATACAGGCATCTTCTTTCTCTACTAAACTTGATACAAATATAGAACCTACCTTATCTCCAAACCCTAACTCCTCCCCCTCCTCTACAATCTTCAAAGCCTTAAACTAGGGATAGTGTGGTGGGATGTCTGATCCTCCTTCATCCTCAGCCTATGAACTAGTTTAAGTGTGGCCATCTGGGTAGCAGCTTGTGTAGGTATGGGTTGAGTGTCCATATTATTCTATTCTACTGCAGGCTGGGTGCCCTATATACACAGTGTAGCTGCAATAATAGATGTTGCAGTCTCGGTCTATCTTTTAGAGTGACTTGTAGTCTGTGGAACCGATTCTCTATCATGGGCAACTAGGTACTCCTCCACTATGCCAATGTGCTCAAGGGACTCATCCTGAATCCTCGACTTCTGTACTTTTTTTTGGGTGGCCTTAGGCTCCATGGTACCTAAAAGAATAGTTGTTAGTTCTTGAAATTAAAGATAGGAACAAAAACTCTTTATAAAAAATCAAAACACTCAAGTTTCGGCACTTACGACCCCACTTATGAGCCATAATTACCACTTAAGAGGTCATAAGTACCCTAGTAAGAACTACTTACAAGGCTCGTAGGTACCCTTCTGAGGGTACTTTGAATTTTTCAAATTTTCCACCCCCCACAAAGCGTATTAGCATATTTAAATCCAATGTTATATACAATGACATTTTTCAAGTTTAGAAACATAGGTATTGCACAAAAATTTGTGGATTTACATCTACCCTCTTAAAATTCTACTTCCATTTTAGGCATGATCAAAGATTTTTTTTCATTCAGGAATAATGGAATAATTTATTTTTTTATCATTCTAGGTTCCTATTAACAAGATTTATGATTTTTACTCAAGTTTCAAGAATATTCTAAGTAACAACTCAATTCTCTTTGTTAAGATAGAAATATAATAATAGTAGGAGTCGAGAAATTTAACTTAGTTTCATGTGATGGAAGTAAAAAATCAAAGATTTTCGGTGAAACCCTAGACGGAATGCTATGTGCGTGAAAATGGACATATGGTACGAAGATTGTAGGGGATTTTGCCTTTTATATAGTTTATAGGGAATTGGAGAGTTTTAATTTAGGTGGGAGTTATAAAATTTGAGAATAATAGGGGAATAGGATCTGGTTTTCAATTTTTAAGCATATAGGATGGGTCTGTTTGGATCGGGTCATATGGGCCCGACCCATATTTCACAAATAAGACCACCAAATTTGCGGCCACTTATAGTGCCACTTACAACTCGTAAGTAGTCCACTGTAAGTGGCAGAAAATTTTGCAACTTCTATGAACTTTGATTCTGATTTCAATGACACCACTTATGAGGTTATAAGTGGTACTTATGGCCCCTGTTAGTGGGTTCTTAGGTAAAAATTCAAAGAACAAAATTCATAAATTTTTCCTCTGACATCTACTACATCAATTACCTAACTTTAGTGGGATTTATGACTTCTATAAATGGGTCAGTAAATCCCCTTACAAAGGATTTTCTAAAAATTTTCAATTTCGTACCATGTTCCATGTATTTCCTCTTGTTTTACACCTACAAAAAAATAAAACAATGTGAACACTAAAATAGTAGGTTACCTCCTACCCAATGCTTTATTTAGCATGATGACACAAAATTTCTATTTTTGTTACTCGGACTTCACCAATAATTCCATGGGTTGCCTCCCATGAAACTTCTGATTTAATGTCACAAAATGGCTCGGTTGCCTTTGCCACTTAGACTTCACTAAGGCTTACATAAACATATACTTTTACTTCATCAGTAATCCCCATATAATGTTGTAACACCCAAAAATATGATCCCGGGATGCCACACGGTTCTCAAGGATATGAGTAGCCTCAAGATAATCCTTTGAGCCTGTTACTAAGTCTGAACCATATTCAAGATCATATAGTCAAGAAATAATATTGTATCATACAAAAACTGAACTGAATAAACTATAGGTAAGGTCTTAACAACAAATATTGATAGTCTATAAATAAACTCGTAGTCCGACAAGCCTCTACTACTAAAGAACTACAAATCCATTAGGACAGACCCCCAACTGACTTGGGCTAAACTGAAAATGTTAACTCAATTACTATAAGTTGAAAATCTGAAGAAGTAGGCCCTCGAATCAAGAGGACTCACCAACTATTAGAGCGTATATAAATATGATCGAACTACTCACGTCGTTGATATGGAGCACCTGAACATACATTACAAGACAATGTAGCATATAGACGTATATGTTGATCAACACTTTGAAGAAGTACTGAGTATATGGGGGTGTAATGCACAAGTAAATATCATCATAATTAGAAAGTAAATGCATATACCGGTATATGACTCACATAATCTTGGATATTTAAAATATCGAAATGCAAAAGTCATGTGTAACAAATCGTAATTGTAAATCTAGTGAGTCACAATACTTTGTCTAATAAAGCTTTTCTATCATTCTTTTCTTTTGAAACTTAGAAACTTTGAGACTAAAAGACTTTGGGACTTAAGGACTTTAGGCTTGGGAGTTTCTTCAAACATACATAAACCATGTGAGCTAACATGGAGTCCAACGTCTTTCCCATGTTGGGGAGAGCTGTTCAACCCATACAATTAGAATAGAACCTTAATATGAAAGATCTCTATCTTAGTCATCCACATAGAAGTGGGAATAATCTTAATCCTATGGTGGCATGTAGTTCTGGGGCATGAGACCTTGGAATCATACCTAACTCGGTGATAAATACTACTCCCATCTTATGCTCAAAACTTTAGGAAATCCACCTTAAAATAGCCTAAGGGTTTATAATTAAAACTGATTATGCTTCTCTTAGTTAAAAGTCAAACTATGTTAAAAAAATGTGGATTCATTGCCTTATCTTAGGATCAAAAGATTAATCTTTGCTCTTGAAATCACTTATCATAACTCGTTAATAAAACCTAAGATAATAATCTCCTTGTAAACTCATTACTTTTACTTTAGGACTCAGAGTATAAAGGTATGATACATATAAATCATATTTAAACTTTATGCTCAATAATTATCTTAGAAGTTTTCAACAATCTTTATTAAGAGAGTGAAAAATAACTAATAATATAAATCTCATGATTTAAAACATGGATATATATAAACCTTTTTCAATTAAAGCCTTAAATAGCATGATAATTTAATAAACGAAATTTAATAAGAATTCGGTATCAACCCTAACTTGCAAATCATGTAATCTTTAATAAAAATTAAGTTTTTGGGAACAAGGAAGAATGATTTGTCCTTGTTCAAATCACACATACCTTAGATGATGAACTAAATGAATAAGCTTGCTTTTTGAGATGCTATTTGTGCTCTTGAATGAAGATTCTCGAATCTCTTGGTCTAGGGATCTTAAATCTTGAAACAATTTGGATAAAGGATGGTGGAATCTTGAGTTTCTTGGAGATGAATATTGAAGACTAGGGTTTTGAATGAGAGTAATTTTGATGAAACTTAACATATAATGCTTCTAAAAGGCTATAATCATGTGTTTGGATGGATTGGGGATTGGGGAAAAGTCCAAAATACACTTTTTTAACTCCTGAACAAAACTGGAAAAATAAATCGGGGCCCCTATTTTTGGATTTGGCGCAACGCGCCAATATCACACCAAGTCACTTGAAAATGCCAACTGGGAAAATTCTTGGTGGCGCGACGCGTAGTTATCGTGTTGCCACCTTGGATGGGACCTGGGAACTCGGCGCAACGCTCCACTATCACAGACATTCACTGGAATCGGAGAATTGAAAATTTGGCTCTCTCCGCGACGTGTCAATATCGCGGAGTGCCACTAGAAATTGAAAATTAGGAATTAATACTTATCCACAACGCGCTAAGGGTCCAAATGATGGTGTTTTGCGACTAGAACTTAAAAAGCCATAACTTCTTACCCGATTATCGGATCTAGGCAAATCTTATATAGTTGGAAAGCTCATTTAATTTTCTACGCAATTGAATGTCTAAATCTAAATAATTCCACAAAAAATAAATAATATTCATCTTGGGATCTATCCCTTAACACCCTAGCAATGATTCTAGCTAGAAAAGGTACGGGGTATTACAATATCTCCCCCTTGGAAACATTCGTCCTTATATATGGCTAGTTAAGTTGAGATTTCCAAGGAATCTGAGAATATAAGAAAGCATGCACAACAGAAATGAACTAAGAAATTTAATCTAAATCATTCTGAGCTCCTGAGTAACTCTGTGGGTGCATGAACTTATATTAGGCCATCGATATTGCTGAATATATCATTAGAAAGGAACTGAATCAAGGAAGAATATTATCTTCGGCTAGGTTAGAGTTTGAGGAGAAAAGGTGTGGGTACTTGGCTTGCATATCTACTTTTGCTTCCCAAGTAGTGCCCTCAACCGACTGATTTCAGTAAAGAACTTTGACAAAGGGAACTTCATTGTTCCTTAGCCTACAGATCTAATGATCTAAAATCTCAATTGGAATCTCTTCGTATGAAAGGTTGTTCTGAATTTCTGAGCTTTCTAAAGGAATTACAATGTTGGAGTCACCGATGCTCTTCTTAAACATAGAGATGTGGAATACAGGATGAATTGCCGACAAGTCTGTGGTCAACTTCAGCTCATAAGTTACTTTCCCAACACGACTCAAAATGCTAAAAGGGCCAACATACCGAGGACTAATATTCCCCTTCTTGCCAAATCTATTCACCCCTTCCATGGGTGAAATCTTCAGATACACTAAATCACCAACTTCAAACTCAAGATCTCTCCTTCTCACATCCGCATACAATTTCTGATGACTCTGGACTATTTTCAATCGTTCTCTAATCAACTTGACTTTCTCTATGGCTTCAAACACTGCATCAAGCCCAAGCAAAGTAGCCTCACCCACTTCAAACCAACCTATGGGTGACCTACATCTCTTCTCATACAGAGCATCAAACAAGGCCATATAAATGCTAGAATAGTAACTATTATTATAAAACTCAATCAATTGCAAATGCTTATCCCGTATACCCTTGAAATAAATAGCACACACACTCAACATATCCTCTAGAGTTTGATGGTCCCCTCTACTTGACCATCTATCTGAGGGTGAAAAGATGAACTACGATGGATTTAGGTACCAAGACCCTTTTGAAAGGCTCTCCAAAACTGGGAAGTAATCTGAGTAACCCTATCCAGATAATAGACAAGGGAACTCCATACAATTTGACTAACTCTCAGATGTACAACTTAGCATAGTTTTCATCTATATAAGACGTATGAACTGGAAAGAAATGTGCTGACTTAGTCAATATGTCTACAAAAACCCATATCGAATCATGATGACAACGAGATTAGGGTAAACCAGTCATAAAATCCATATTAACCTCTTCCCACTTTAATGTAGGAATACTGAACTCTTGCAAAACACCACTAGGCCTTTGTTTCTCTATCTTAACCTGTTGACATGTTGCACACTTAGCTACAAACTCTGCTATATCTCTCAACATACCACTCCACCAATAGATCTCGCGCAAATTATGGTACATCTTAGTGGCACCAGAGTGAATGGTGTAACGGACACCATGTACCTCAGACATAATCCGTTGTCTCAACTCATCTACACATGGTACACACAGTATACTATGGTATCTACGCATACCATCTCTCCCTTAGGAGAAATCCTCCACTTTTTGATCTTTAACCGAATCCTTCAACCAAACAAAACTAGAATCCATGTCTTGCTTCTCCTTCACTGCTAAAACTAGGGAAGACTCGAAACTACTCTGAACCCAAATATTACCTTCAGCTGAATCAACTAACCTAACACCTAATCTAGCCAGACGCTGAACTTCTTGAGCTAATTTTTTCTTATTTTTATCCATATGAGCAACACTGCCCATAGACAATATACTAAGGGCGTCTTCCACTACGTTGGCCTTTCTCGGATGATACAACATGCTCATATCATAATCCTTCAACAACTCTAACAATATCCTTTGATGAAGATTCAACTCTCTCTGAATAAACACATACTGAAAGCTTTTGTGGTTCGTGAACACAATGACATGCACACCATATAGATAATGTCTCCAAATTTTCAAAGCAAAAACCACAGCAGCTACATCCAAATCATGGTTTGGGTAATTGTTTTCATGAGGCTTCAACATTGTAGAGGCATAGACTATGACCTTACCTCTCTACATCAACATAAAACCCAAAGCAACTCTAGAAGCATCACAATACACCATAAAACCATTGGTACCATCAGGTAATGCTAACACTGGGGCTGAAGTGAGATGAGTCTTTAACTCCTGAAAACTCTTCTCGTAGGAATCTGACCTTTGTAACTTAACTTTCTTTTGGGTCAGTCTAGACATAGGAGATGCAATAGATGAGAAACCTCTATAAAAATAGTGATAATAGCCAGCTACACCCAAGAACTCCTAATATCTGATGGAGAGATAGATCTAGGACAATTTCTTGCGGATTTTATCTTTTGGGGATCAACTTTAATGCCATCGGCGGAAATAATAGGACCGAGCAAGGATACTAATCTTAGCCAAAATTTATACTTGCTGAATTTGGCAAACAATTTATGATATCTAAGAGTTTCCAAGACAACTTTAAGATGATCTTCATGGTCATCCTCACTTATATCTAGGTACTGCTTAAACACTCTATTCATGAATTCCATGAAAGTTGTTGGAGCATTGGTTATCCCAAAAGACATGACTAGAAGCTCATAATGACCATAACGGGTTCTAAAAGAAGTTTTTGGAATATCACATTCCCTTACTTTAAGCTGATGATAACTGGATCTATGGTCTATCTTTGAGAAATTACTTGCACCTTGTAATTGATTAAATAGGTTATCAATTCTAGGAAGAGGATATTTTTTCTTGACTGTAACTTTATTCAACTGACGGTAGTCAATGCACATGCACAAAGAACCATCTTTCATTTGCACGAATAGGACGGGAGTGCCCCATGGAGAAATACTAGGCCTTACGTAACCATTATCCAAAAGATCCTTGAGTTTCTCTTTCAACTCCTTAAGCTCTACGGGAGCCATAAGGTAAGGAGGAATAAAAATTGGTTGAGTATCTAGGAGAAGGTCAATACCAAATTCTATATCTCTATCAGGAGGTACCCTCGGGAGATCTTCTAAAAAGACAGAAGGAAAGACTTAATACATTGACGGACTGAAATGTTGGAGTCTCAGACATTGTGTCTTTAACTCAAACTAGATGGTAAATGCAACTTTTGGAATTCAACCTTCTGGCGTTAAGATAAGATATGAAATAACTCTTGGGAAACACTGAATTACCTAACCACTCAAAGACTGGATCATCTAGAAACTGAAACTTCACCACACGGGTGTGGCAATCTATAGAGACATAACCGGAATAAAGCCAATACATACACAAAATAAGATCAAATTCAACCATGTCTAATTCTATCAGGTCTACTAATATGACTTTATTAAGGATGGTGATAGGACACTTTATATAAATCTGTTTGGCAACAACTGGCTCACCTACTAAAGTAGAAACCAAGAAAGGCTCAGGGATCTTTTTAGAACTTATCTCCAAATTTATAGCAGCTAATGAGGTCATATAAAAGAAACTCAACCCAGGGTCTAACAACATATAAACATCAAAATAAAAGACACGAAGCATACCAGTAATAATATCTAGGGAATCTTCCTATTCTTGGCGGGATGGAAAAGCATAAAATCAATTTTGGCGCTGACCGCCACCGGTACTAAATGATGTGCCCTAATGAAGAGTTGGATGACCTACAGGGGCTGGTTCACTGGTATCCTAAGTCTGAGGACAGACATATTTGTTTCTAAGCTTAGTATACGGACACTCTCTAATTCTATGTCCCAACTTACCACAACCAAAACAACCCTTCTTCATGGCCAAGAACTTACCGAGATATGTTCTACCACACATAGCACATGGAGGATAATTGGGCTTACCACTAACAATTTCTAGGATCTAGACATAGAAGACTTACCCCACTGCTTTTGCCTACCTCTATGAGTAGGAGCACTATCTGAAGACGAGGCTAGCATAGATGAATGGTTCTTAAATAGTGGATGATTCCCACCATCGAATCTAGTCTGAACATACTCAAACTACCCTGTTCTAGCCCTCTTATTTATTCTCTCTCATTCCTTCATCTTCTATGCCTCAATCTACTGAGCATACATCATCAATTTAGAAAGATTCATGTCTCTATTAAAGATAGAAGTTCTACACCCCTTACCTACCAATCCAGACACACTGATCACAAACTTACTCATGCTTAACCTAGGGTCAGTTATCTGATCTGGAGCATGCTTAGAAAACTGGTTTAAATTGAGTCAATACTCCTTCACTATTATGGAGCCCTGCCTCAGGTTCATGAACTCTTCTATCTTAGATTCCTTCATCTCAAGTGGAAAAAATTCCTGAAATGTCTGCCAAGTCATGGGAGCTGCATTCTCCCCTCTACTCTTCTTTCACATCACTAACCAATTAGAAGCAACATCCTTCAGCCTATAGGATGCCAATTCTACACTTTCCACCTTCATAACATGCATCACTTAGGTGATCTTCTTCCCCTCACCAATATACAGTTGTGGGTCCTCACCTACTTTCAATCCAAATAATTCTTGCGGGTTCATACTCATAAATTCTCAAATTATGACTGTGGCTAAATCCCCATCCTACTGAGATGGGACTGCAGCCTGATGATTACTGCAGCTTGATGATTACCTTGAATATTACCAGTCATAGCTTGGGCTAGCGCTTGAAAAGCTGCTCAAAACTCTTCATATGACACATTCTCATTCAAAGAATCTGCGGGTTGAGGTGGTTGGTTATCATTTCTATGAGTACTAGCTATATGAGGAGGCATATTCTATGATAAAAAAGCATGAGTTAATAGAAGATAAAGACAATTGTAAGCATGATGGATTATGAAAGAAATAGAGGATTGTCCTAAAATGCTTCATAGCCCCTTGCTCAGAGATGTGGCATGCTTCACACCGATGATGATGACTCTATGTAATGCAGTTTTTCTGACTCCCTAGGACTATCTAAATCGTTGACTCTGATACCAAGTTTGTAATGCCCCAAAATCTGATCCCAGGATGTCACACGGTGCTCTAGTCTATGAGTAGCTTCAAGATAACCCTTTGAGCCTGCTACTAAGTCTGAACCTTACTTCAAGATCATCTGGTCAAGAAATTACACTGTATCATACCGAAATTAAACTGAATACACTGTAGATAAGGTCTGAACAACAAATACTGAAAGTCTATAAATAAATATACAGTTCGACAAGCCTCTACTACTAAAGAACTAAAGAGCCATTGGAACATAAACTAAATTAATAAGAATTACATATCAACCCTAACTTTCAAATCATGTAATTTTAATAAAAATCAAGTTTTTGGGCACAAGGACGGAAGATTTATCCTAGTTCAAACCCCACATACCTTAGATGATGAACTAAATAAATAAGATTGCTTTTTGAGATGCTTTTTTTTCTCTTGAATGAAGATTCTTGAAGTTCTTGGCCTAGGGATCTTATATCTTGAAACAATTTGGAAAAAGGATGGTGGAATCTTGTGTTTCTTGGAGATGAATGTTGAAGCCTAGAGTTTTGGATGAGAGTAATTTCGATGAAACTAAACATATAATTCTTAAAAAAGGCTTTAATCATGTGTTTGGATAGATTGGGGGTTGGGGAAAAGTCCAAAATACCCTCATTTAACTCCTGAACGAAACTTGAAAAATAAATTGGGGTCCCAATTTTTGGCCTTGGTACGATGCGCCACTATCGCGCCAAGCCACTGAAAAATGCCAACTGGTAAAATACTTGGTGGTGTGACGTGTAGGTATCACGTTGCCACCTTGGATAGTACCTGGAAACTCAGCGCGACGCGCCACTATCGCGGACATTCACTGGAATCGAACAATTGGAAATTTGGCTCTCTCAACAAATTGTCAATATAGTAGAGGGCCACTGGAAATTGACAATTAGGAATTAACACTTCTCCACGACGCGCTAAGGGTCCAAATGTTCATGTTTTGCGACTGGAACTTAAAATAGCCATAACTTCTTACTCGATTATCGAATCTAGGAAAATCTTATATTGTTGGAAAGATCATTCAATTTCCTATGCAATGGAATGTCTAAATGTAAATAATTCCACACAAAATATATAATATTCATCTTGGGGAGATCTCTTAACACCCTAGGGATGGATTCTAGCTAGAAAAGGTATGGGGTATTACAATATCTCCCCCTTGGAAACATTCATCCTTGAATGTGGCTATTTGAGTTGAGATTTCAAAGGAATCTGATAATATAAGATAGCATGCACAACAGAAATGAACTATGAAATTGAATCTAAACCACCCTGAGATCCTGAGTAACTCCGTGGGTGCATGAACTTATATAAGGACATCTATATTGTTGAATATCTGATTAGAAAGGAACTGAATCATGGAAGAGTATTACCTTTAGATAAATCTGAGTTTACAGAGGAAAGGTAAGGGTATTTCGCTCTCATATCTGCTTCTGCTTCCCAAGTAGTGCCCTCAATCGACTGATTTCTTCAAAGAACTTTGACCAAGGAAACTTCTTTTTTCCTTAGTCTATGGATCTGATGATCTAAAATTTCAACTGGAATCTCTTCATATGAAAGGTTGTTCTGAATTTCTAGGATTTCTAAAGGAATTACAATGGTGGAGTCACCGATTCGCTTCTTAAGCATAGAGACGTGGAATACAGGATGAACTGCTGACAAGTTTGTGAGCAACTTAAGCTCATAAGCTACTTTCCCAACATGACTTAAAATGTTAAAAGGGCCAATATATCGGGGACTTAGTTTCCCCTTCTTGCTAAATCTCTTCACCCCTTTCATGGGTGAAATTTTTAGATACACTAAATCACCAACTTCAAACTCAAGATCTCTCCTTCTCACATCCGCATAGGATTTCTACAATGGCACATAGTTTTGGGTCATGAGACCTTGAAATCATTCCCAACTAAATGCTAAATACTACTCCCATCTTATGCTCAGAACTTTAGGAAATCCACCTTAAGATGGCATAAGGTCTTATAGTTAAAACTGATTATGCTTCTCTTTTTTAAAACTTAAACTATATGAAAAAACTGTGATTTTCTTACCTTAGCTTAGGATCGAAAGATCAATCTTCTCTCTTGAAAGAACTTATCACAACTTGTCAATAAATCTTGAGACCATAATCTCCTTGTAAACTCATTACTTATACTTTAGGACTCAGAGTATAAAGATTTGATACATAAAAATCATATTTAAACTTCATGCTTAATAATTATCTTAGAAGCTTTCAACAAATCTTAATCAAGATAGTGGAAAATAACTCATAATATAAATTTCATGATTTCAAACATGGATATATGTAAACCTTTGCAATTAAAACCTTAAATAGCATGATAATTTTATAAATGAAATTTAATATGAATTGGGTATCAACCCTAACTTGCAAATCATGTAATCTTTAATAAAAATTAAGTTTTTGGGCACAAGGACGAAAGATTTGTCATTGTTAAAACCCAACATACCTTAGAAGATGAACTAAATGAATATGCTTACTTTTTGAAATGCTATTCGTGCTCTTGAATGAAGATTCTTGAAGCTCTTGGTCTAGGGATCTTAAATCTTGAAACAATTTGGAAAAACGATGGTGGAATCTTGAGTTTCTTGGAGATGAATGTTGAAGCCTAGAATATTGAACCTTAAAAAGTGGGGGATTCTTGGAAGAAACAATTGTGGGTGATTTATGATCTTGGGTAAAATTAATTTTGTGTTTCTACTTCAAATTTGTGATAATATTCCATTATTTTCATGATTTAATTCTCCATTCTTATCTAAAGTTCCAAAAATCATGGTGGCTTGATTTTAACACCATTATAGCTTGGAATTCACCCATTTTTTAGGGTAAAGGTTCTTTGAGAATAGAGGGACGTTGTGTTAATTTTGAAAGTGCGATTTCGCTTGCAGTCCCTACACGGGGCTTTTAAAATAATTTTAGACCCAAAGAATAATAGTTTAATATGGGGATCATTATTCTTATTTGATTAGTAGATTGTGATTTTAATAACATAACATTTTGTAGAATCTTCTCTAAAAGGAAAATTAGTGGTTTAGTAGATTCTTTAGGATTTCCTTTAACATCCAAGTAGGATAGCTTTACCCGCTTCATAGATTGAACTATTTCATTGTGTGATTATGATAATATTCTAGATATTGAATATGATTTAGTTGTTGAGGTAAGTTTGTCAATATTTGGGTTAGTTGGACCATTTAGGCTATTTGAAATCTCTAGTTATGCATAATTAGCTTAGTTACTCATGTCTTTGGTGATATTAGATTCATGGACTATTTTTGGATGGGAATGGCTTAGTTTCTCAACCGAGGAGAAATTGCCTTACTCACTAATGTTCAGTGTGGAATTTTCCTTATTTCCTTAATTTAGGTGAAATTCCCTTAATTGTTATTACTTTTGGTAGGATTGACTTAATTGCTCATGGTTGGACAAAATTCCTATACTAAGAATACTTAGGGAATGTTAAACATATTTAAATGATATGTGAGTCTTTTTTGTACCTATTTGTTTTTTACCCTACTGTATGATTCCTTAGTAATGGATCAAGTGTACCAATTCTATTTTGTGACTCTTTTAGACTATGATACTTGGGTAGGTTTGATTATCTTAGATATGATCGCTTTTGATGTGATTTTATACATGTATTGGTTTTCGTTCTTTCATGATGTCTTATATTGTCATGCCAAGACATATACTCATGCCAGGTGCACCGAGGTTGAAGTGGAAGAGTAACTAGGGTTAATATCGTAAGTTGGTGGTACCTTTTTATAAATCCCAGTAGTTGGCCGGGAAAAGGTTTCTCTTATATTATGTTGATGTTTTTGATATGAGAGATGAATCACCTTTTCTTGAATTAGTAAGAGTGGATAGAGAATCTCAAAATATATTTTCAGTAGATTGTTTAGGTGTTTTACTTAATAGAAATATCAATTTTGGAATTGAACTAGAGTCGAGTTGTAATGAGCCTCTAGGTCATTTTCTATATTTCTACTTATTTCACACTTTAGGGCTTTTCTATAGCTACCCCAAGTCATTTATGACTTCTTGGAACTTACTATTTGATTACTGGGCAGTTCATTTGGTTTTTACAGCTAATTCCTATTTTTAAGTCTTCATTGGTTAAAAGTTGCTACCAAGAAAAAACATTATCTAATCAACTTTGTATATAGACTATGACTATTCTAATAGATCCAGAAGGTTGATTATACATTGGGTGAAACTTTAGTTTGAGTCCTAAGACTCTCGGTCTCATTTTGGGCTATTGGTAAGAAGTTAATAAAAATGGCAAGTGGGTGTGGGACCTACTTTTTATTGAAATGATCTCAGATGAAAATTTTGATTGTGCTAGTGAGTTTGAAATATCTAATTTATAGGGTAGCATAGTCTATTTGCATATATGGGATTTTGGATGAATCTCGAAGGGTTGGCGGCGATTTGTCCAGGTATCAGCTAGAGTCGGTGCATCATGAACTCTTAAGTGATCAACTAAATCCCAAACATGTATCGCCTAAGTTACACATGTGTCTTTTAAGCATATCTCTTAGTAGTGGTAGGGCTATCACATAAGCGATAATAGTGTCATGTATACAAAACTTGCTTAGGTAGCCAGATGTCATGTAAGTGATATATTGATTTGGTAAGTGACAGGCGTTCCAGGGTACAAGTATTTCTTAAGTGATCCAAAGTTTGCTCAAGTGATACATGCACACCTAGAAAGAGTATAAATACCCACTTAGCCCAATACTTAACCATTTTCATCTATTCTCTAGAATCTTAAACCATAAAATATGGGAGTTCTTGGAAGAAACATTTGTGGGTGATTTTGGAGCTTGGGAAAAGTTTATTTATGCTATTCATCATTGAATCTATGGTAAGCTTTGATTAATCTTAAACTTAAATTCTCCATTCTTGTCAAAAATCCCTAAAAGCATGGTGACTTGATTGTAGCACTATTAGAGATCTGAATTCACCTATTTTTTAGGATAAAAGTTTCTTGATCAAAGAGGGATGTGGTGTTGGTTTCATATGTGCAATTTTGTAAATAGGCCCCACATAGGATTTTTACGTAATTTTTTACATGAATCACAATAGTGCAATATGGATATCATTGCTCTTCTATTGAATATTAAATTGTTATTTTGATTGCGTGAAACCTTGCTAAATTTTTTGGAATGGAAAATCAGTGATTTAGCAGATTCTTTGGATTTTCTTTGGTATCCGGGTATGCTAGGTTTACCATCTTCATAGACTGAGCTATCTCATAGCATGATTATGATATTATTCAAGATATAGGGTGGGATTTAGGTGTTGGAAGTGTGAATGAAAATATTTGATTTAGTTGGACCGTTCAGTCTATCTTTAATCCTTAAACTTTGAGTAATTAGCGTAGTTATTCATGTCTTAGGTGAATTTGGCTTCATGGTTCATGTTTAGAATGGAAATGCCTTAATTACACAAGCTAGATGAAATTTTCTTAGTCATTCATTTTAGGGTGCTATTTTCCTTAATTGCTTAATTTTGGGGAAATTGCCTTAGTTGTTATTATTCAAGGTAGGATTGCCTCAGTTGTTCATGATTGTGATAGATTACTATCTTGGGGCTATTTATGGAATACTTGACATCTAGAAATGAACTTTGATACCTTTTCCTAGTCTAGCATAGAATTTTCCTATAAGATGAATTTCAAGGATTAGAAGTGGGCCTCTCAGGCTCACCTTAAGTCAAGACTTGTCATAACTTGTAAGATTTATGTTACACATGTTATACCCTTATTAATGAGTATGTATAATGAGTATGTTGATTTGAGGAAATTGAATATTTAATGAGTATGTTGATTTGATATTGAGAGGTTTATGATAATTCTGGGGAATACTAATGATATGATATTAATGTATATATATATATGATTATTGACATGGTTTCGGGTATGACTAAAGATATGACATATAGATATTTTTTATTATATGGCTTATATATATGTGATGTGATGTAGATATATGATTAATGATATGGCTTATATATATGTTATATGGCTTATAGATATGACTATTGATATGACTTATGGAAATGACTATTGCCATGGCCTATGGACATGGCTAATGACATGATTTAATAGATAATGTATTGGTATAGTTTACCGTTATGGGTTTCGATATGAATTATATTTTTGATAGTTGGTTCAGTGTATAGTATGCATAAAGGAATGGTTAATAGGTATAGTTTATTGGTATAGTCTACTGAGTTAGTTTAGCGATATGGCTTGGGGTTATGATTCATTGATATTATTTATAACTATGAGTTCTTGTTCAAGTCCATCAATTAATGATGATACTAAAAATAAGAGTTTCAGTTCAAGTACTGGAAATCATGATAATGATTATGATACTATTAAGTTCCAATTCAAGTCCGGCATTGGAGGTTAGGTGTGAGATGAAATGGTTCAGATAGATTCTTGGTTATGATTTGATAATTTTGTTATTTAGGGCTATTCGGTTGCTTAGATCCCTTGATTTTACCCTCTAGGCTTATGGGGGCATGCATTGGGTTATTTACTTTTCCACACTTATTGTCTTATAAGGGTCAAAGTTGTAGTTATAGTTGTGAGATCTTTATGTTATTATTTCGTATGCATTTATCTGTTTATGTACAATAGTGTTGGAGCTTGGTTTTAGGTTTGCCACTTTTAAACTTGAGTTAGCTTATTTTATCTCGCATCTTATCATATTTTTATTATGATTTAGATGAGTTGGCCGATGATGCCTATTGAGTACCCATGGTTTTAGTACTCATACTACACTTTTGTACCTTTTTAGTGCAAATCTGAGTATTAGTTGCTATTGCTGATTCGACGCTCATGAAGGATTACTTTTAGAGATTCGGTTTGCTCTTGGAGTCAAAGTTACCTCTTTTTACTTATATTTATCTATGTCTAGTCTTTCATCTTCGAGGCCAATTGTATTTGACTATTTAGTACTCATAGTTCATTTGTAGTAGTTCTTGTGCTTTACTTAGTCTCGGGATTGTTGTCAATTTTCAATATATCTATTAGACTTTTATGACTGTATTATTTCTATCGAGTCTCTAAATGTTAATTTCCCACTTTTAGGAAATTTTCCACAAAGTAAGCCCTTTTTATATAGCTCTGAGCTATGGTTTAACTCATCTACTGACAGCACAAAGTAGGTACTAGCATGACTCATAAATTGGGTCGTGATAATAGTTCATGGTTAGAGGGTGGTTGAATATCCCTTTTTTCTTATTTACAAGGGTCATGTAAGTTTAAGGTTGCATGAGTGAAATAGTAAATATATTCTTATACATAAAAAGTTGTAATGACTTTTTTTTGCTTAGCTTGACTAAATGTAATACCCCGGAAAAATTTTCATCGAAATTTTGTGCGTAAACGTATTGGGTCCTATCTTTTAGAATGATTTATAATTTTTCGTGTGGAATTTCCTAGAGTTAGACCCACCGTTTTGAAGAGCATCGAATAAGATTTCCAATGATATGTGGATCATCCAAAATGGGCACCCGAGCGATGAGTTACGAACATTCCGATCGAATGGTGAATAGTGATGAACAGTAAAACGTGCAAGAAAAAGTACTGAGGCCAGGCGTATTTTTTCTCCAACTTCAAACGACCATAAATCCTTGTACCTAATGATCTGGTGGAGCTACTATATCTCAACGGAAACCTCTGAGAGTCCTCTTTCTAATGAAATTGGTTTTATTCAATTTGGATATTGGAGTAAAACATTATGGTCGATCAACTTCAGCCTATCAAAACAGTCCTCCATGGACAGATTCGGGTTTTATTTGTTTCTTAGGGGCATTTTGGTCTTTCACCACTCTTTTAAACCTCTATAAATACCCCATTCAGCTATGAACTTGTATTATTTTCCTCTCATTTCTCTTATATATATATATATATATATATATATATATATATCAAGTTAGGGTTAGGGTTTTGAATTGGGGAAATTAATTGGAGGCTTTGATTCAAGAATTCCTTCCATCAATCTCTTCCGGCTACGGAGTCTAAGGTATGCAAGTGTTTATCTATGGACTCCTTTCGTCCATAGAGTCCACGAATCCCTTTTTCAAATTTTAAGTTATGTATATATATATATATACATATATATTCTAGACTTTGATGATGTATATATATATATATATGTTGATTGATATTTGATGGTTGAGATATATATGAGGATTATGTATGTTACTTGATATATATATATATATGATGATTATTCATGTTGGTTGATATATATATGTGTGTGGTGATGGTGTATGTTGGTTGATACATGCATGTGATGATTATGTGTGTTGGATGAGATATATGGGGTGGCGGAAAACATGAGAACTTGACGAATTAACCAATGCCTAAAAGTGCATGTAAGGTGTTTGTGGAATTGTCTAAGAGGCTATAAATTTACGTTCTTAGGATATAATAAGTTCTAAATGATTAGACTACTTTCTATGTATACGTTCAACATAAACTCCATGTTATTGTCTAAAATTAGGGATGTTGTGTGAAAGGCTTATGATATGGTTGTAAGTGCAGAGGAGGGATTTAGTTGGTGGAATTAAGATGAATGATGGTCTTGTAGCACATGTAATTGTTCATACTGACCTATGCCCTAAATGGTGCATGCAAGGTAATTGTAGAAATGCCTAGTTGAAGAAGAATGGATCGTATGACCCCTTGTGATCGAAGTGATGAGTTCATACCATACTTCCATGCTATATGTTTACTATTATGCTTAAGGGAAATGATAAGGCCATTAGGCCATGCTAAGTGTGAAATGTCTAATTATGGGTCGAATTGCATATATCAAGATCTTAAAGGAAAGAACCTTGAGAAGTGAACCATGATGTGTTGAATGTATGTTATTTGTGTGTATCCCGATTGGATAAACTATGTTATATTGTATTCTTCCTTAACCATATGCATCCTTGTTGAATGATCTACGATGTAATGGCATGAGATCCCAATACTTGTGTATCAATATGATCTTCAAATGATTGGTGTGAGGTGTTAATGAATGCATGGTGCATGATGGCCTATGGTCATGTGAGTATACGTTGTTGTATACTACGTATTACTTATGTTATTGATTGTTGGGGTTACGTATGCCCGAAATAGTCTGCTGGTCTAGAGCTGAGTCAATTCCATGATACTCTTAGTCGTGCTACGATAGATGAATTTCTGATGATTTGAGAACTTAAAATGAATTCCATGAGAACTTAGTATGTGGGGTTTTGAACAAGAATATCTTTTCATTCTTGTTCCCAAAGATTTGATTTAATCATTGGAATTTCATGATTTTGTAAAGTGGGTAAATACCCATGATGTTTTAATGACGAATTATGAGGTTATGAAAATATAAATTGTTTAAGCTTTCATGTACATGATTACTTTATGGTGAATTTCATATTTCTACCATGAGTTGATATTTCAAGTGTTTTCAAGATATGATTTATGGAACTTTGAATCGTCCAATATTGGTATATATAATAACCTTATCATCTTGTTTTCTTGAATTGAGATTTTGTGCCATAAATTGCATACCACTACTATGAAATTATTTTTTTGAGGATTCTTGATATAAGAGCCATGATTTGAGTTACATTAGGACATACAAAATCTTACTATGATTTGAAGAATGCTTTTCAAAAGCTATTGTCATGATTTGAATATTGAAATGAAAGAATGATCATTTGAGAATATTGTTTTGCGTAAGCAGAGTCGGGATGATTTATATTGATTTTAAGCTCGCAGAGATGAAATGCTTTTGTTATTGATACCATGTTGATGTTGAGGAAAATTAAAATGTTTTGAGCTAAAATGTGTGGAGTTAGGAATTCACAAATTGATATGATTTAATAAATGAGAAAGAGATTTGATTTGGTCTTTATGATAGACCCTTGTGATGTTGTGGTGGATGTCCTAACGTGCTCTGAGCTAGTCGGGGAGTATTACTTAGCACCGAGAGGGAAATTTGGTATTTTCCCAAACCTATGTGCCACCGTAGGGTTGTTGATGATGATATTGTTGGACAGAGAGCCAAATTGTGTTTATGAAAGCTTTAAGGTTGTACTCCCTGGAAAGAGTACAACACTCCCGCCAATGGGAGTGCTCTCCCTAGGAGGGAAAATGTTGGAATTCCACGTGGCTCAGGTGGGGTTGTCGGTTATAGGAAACTCCCCTGTCCATAAGAGTATGTTTCTTGAACTATCAAGTCGCTCCGAGTCTTTAGTTGATGAGTTTGGTTGTCTATGATGAGTCATGAGAATTTATGATGAATATTGATGATTTTATGATGATTTATGGGATTTTACTTATGTTTTCCTCTCTATAATATTATGAGAAGTATGGATAATGAAATTCAAGCCATGTGAGTCTTCATTTTCCGTACGCATGTTTTACAAAATCAAAGATATTATTCAAATTATTGCGTGCAGCCCCACATATACAGTTGCTTATGAGGAGTCATGGTGAGTTATGTAACTACTTCCCACGGTTTCTGTGTCAGTATAAATGTTTAGGAGTCAGGGGTGTGAGTGTATTCGATTGATAAGTATTGGTATCCTGTGATTCAGTAATGCAGTACCCCAGTACAGTAGTGAGTTCCGAGGACAGTAAAGCGGTATTTGAGCTGTGGTATCTGGAGTCGTTATAATTATTATAGTGGTTGTGAACTGTCCATTCATATATGTGTACTTGTTCGTTATTCTCATGATTATTCTGTTGATTAAATGTTCATGCATAAGCCCTTGCATTTAGCCTTCCCTACTTTCATACTGTAATAACCCGATTCACTGAACCGAAATGCTACACGGTGCTCATGACCCCGAGGGACCACAAGATAACCCATGACTGATATTTGTACCTGTATACTGCAAATCGTGATATAATAATGCAGAATACATAGAACTGTAAGGCCATAAGGTTCAACTGAATAAAACCATTTGGGTGAAAATACCCAAAACAACTCAATCTGAAAGCTAAGTCTGAACGTAAATCTGAACATAAATCTGAAAGCCTCTAAACTATCTGAATAAGGAGTTGAAGGAACTTGCCTCCAACTAACTCCGTAAAACTGAACTGAAGAAATAAATAAATGTATCAAATCATATTATCCTCGAATCAATGAGGACTAACTGTGTCTCTGCGACTAGAATGCTACCGCTACTGCTGGGCTGGAGCTCGTGTCTCGAAACCTATGGTGTAACATAAAAAGAAAGCACCATAGCGCAAATGCATCAGTACAACTGGAGTACTGAGTATACGAGGAAGGTAGGCTGAATGTAAAGGGTTTCATGCATGAACAACACTGACTGACTAATATGAACATGGGAGTGCAAACACACATATATAGAAACTGGGACCGTGAATACGTGATAGCATGACCTGTAAGCTAATACATGGTTTACTGATAACTGTCATTACTGATACTGAAACTGATAACATGGACGACTGTATCTGATAGTCCTGTATATACTGAAATCTGAAGAACGCCCTGAGTTCTTTTACTGAGACTGATACTAAAATAGTGGGAAACTAGTGTATAATCGATATGCCCCATGTATTCCGTTATGGCTAAGCTGGGGTCAAATCTCTGCCCCGACTGGAGGGGTGTTAATACCGTGCCACAGGTAACCCCGACTGGAGGGGTGTCAATACCGTGCCACAGGTAAGGACAACCTGTGAGTAACCCTTATCTGGCGGGTACTCAATGAGAATGGTGGGAACCCTAAACTGATGGGTTAAGCCACCTTATCAACCCTAGTCTGACGGGTTAAGATGTCTTAACCTATGCTGGCTACGTAGTTCTGGAACACAAGGATGACTACTAAGAATCACACCCTGAACGGGCGGGTGAGTTCCCATCCTTGGGTTCACTCAGTGCTAACCTCTACTCCCACCTGGAGGGACTGGACGTGAATAACTGACTGTACATGACTTAATCTTACTTAATTCCGTTGACTGGCAGAATGTTACTGATATCTGACAATTAACTAAGATCATGAGGTTTTCCTGAGTCACATGACTGACTGAAGTCTATGTAATCATAGCTTGAGTTCGGATATCGTGAAATATGACATAGATCTAGGAACACAACTATAGTTTTTGGGTACAAGTACCCGCAGGACTCGATAGGAGGAAACTGACACACATGACATGACTTGATCACAAGATTTGAGTCCACAATTCACAATATCATAAGTAAGGATTTCATAATAAGAATGATTCTCAACAAATTATCACATGATCGGGAATGCACACAACATCTATATACTTGCATGGCTTCAATAACATGGTCATTCCATATCACAACAATATCATGAGCATCTCATACAACTTCTTCAATTCAGGAAAATAGCATGGGGATCACGATTATGTCATAAAAGCATGATTTCTATTCCCTTAGGTATTTTCAAAAACACCTTACATGCACATCTTAGGCATAGGTGGATTCATCAAGATTTCAAACATTCAACCACCAATTTCACATGTTTATACGTTAAATACCACCATACCCTCACACAAAACATACAAAGATCCCATCTTAGGCATCATCAAACTACAACTACATGAACATCAACCACCAACAACATAAACATCATAATACATAATTTAGAAGATGGTTCTTGAGCTTCATGGATGAAAGGAGTCCATGAATCAACTCACGCATACCTTAGAAGGAAAATTCTTGATGGTTGTCGGAGGAATTTCCTTGAAATTGGATCTTCAAGATTTGTTATGCAACCTTAGTTGTTTTTCTCTTTTAGTGATCTTGGATGATGAGCTTTGAGATAATAATAGGGTTGTAATATGTTTAGAAGCTATATAATTCGTTGGGTTAAGTTTAGGGACGTGTAAGGAGTGTTAAAAGACTTAATTACCCTTAAATAACTCAAAACAGAGTGTTTTTGGCACATGGAACTGTCTTAGGAGGCACCCAAGTGATTGCCTAAGCTAGGTTGGGTGGCTCCTAACCAATCGCCTATGCTTGGGTTGGGCGGCGTCTAACCAATCGCCTAAGCTTACTGTCTCTCACAAAAATGGGCATAACTTTTCGTTCGGGTATTGGATTAAGGCGAAATTGGTATCGTTAGAAAGCTAATTCGATTCTCTACAATTTGGTGGGTCTAAATCAGCCAAAATACCATATTAACATCGATTTATACTCCTTCAAAGATAACCCTTGCAAACTCGAACACTAAAAATTGATGGATTCGAAAACTCTTAGCTTGTATTACCTTAAGTGACTCATATGAACATACTTAATGCATCATAAGCTATCCTATAACTAGGATATTCATTGTAAGTCATGTACGCATTTATGAATCACAGGATAGGAGATTTCATACGTAGGAATACTTACGCACTTCCTAGATTAGAAACATGCGGGGTATTTCAATATCTCCCCCTTTGGAACATTCGTCCTCGAATGAGAATTTACTGAGAAGGGATACAAGACAATAGAACCTGAACTGAAGTGAAGAACTCAAACTTGATCTTATGACTTACATGCTAAACATACTGAACTCGTGCATATCTGATGCACGGAAAACTGACACATGAATGCATGACTGAGTATGAAACGGTTAATAGGTACCAAGTTTATACTGGAAACATGAAGATGAAACTGAATAAGCTTAAAGAGAACTATTACCTTGAGCTTGATCTGAATTGGAAGGGAAGAGGTGAGGATACTTGGTACGCATATTTGCTTCTGCTTCCCAAGTAACTCCCTCATGAGACTGATTTCGCCAAAGAACCTTGACTAGAGGGACTTCTTTGTTCCTCAATCTATGAGTCTGATAATCTAAGATTTCGACTGGAATCTCTTCATAAGAGAGGCTATTAAAAATGTCGATGATCTGAATATGGACAACAACTGTTGGGTCACCTATGCACTTCTTTAGCAAAGAGACATGGAAGACTTAATGGACTGAGGCTAGATCTAAAGGCAACTCAAGCTCATAAGCTACCTTGCCAAAGCGACAAAGAATCCTGAAGGGACCGACATACCGGGGACTGAGTTTCCCTTTCTTGCCAAACCTATTCACTCCCTTCAGGGGAGAGATCTTAAGATAAACATTGTCATTGACCTCTAACTCGAGATCCTTTCTACGAACATCTGCATAGGACTTCTGTAGACTCTGAGTAGCCCGGAGTCTTTCTTTGATCAACTGAACTTTATCTAAGGCGTCGAATACTAAGTCAGGACCTATCACTAACTTTGAACCAACCAATTAGAGATCTACATCTTCTACCATAGACAGCTTCGAATGGATCCATCTGAATACTAGAATGATAGCTGTTGTTGTATGCAAACTCAATCAAAGTTAAGTGGTCGTCCCAACTTAACTTGAAATCAATTTCACATGCCCTTAGCATATCTTCAAGAGTCTGAATGGTCCTCTCTGCTTGAACATCTGTTTGAGGATGAAATGTTGTACTGAGATGGACTTGGGTACCGAGACCCTTTTGGAAAGCTTTCCAAAAGTGAGAGGTCAACTGGGTACCTATGTCTGAGATAATAGATAGTGGAACACCGTGTAACCTAACTAACTCCCTGATATAGAGTATGGCATAATCCTCGGTGGAATAAGAAGTACGAACAAGAAGGAAATGAGCTGACTTGGTCATTCTATCTATAATGACCCAGACTGAATAATGCTGATGACGAGTTCTAGGAAAACCCATCACGAAGTCCATGTTAACTTCTTCCCACTTCCAAGTAGGAATGGTGAACTCTTGCATGGAACCACTAGGTTTCTGATGCTCTATCTTAACCTATTGACATGTAGAGCACTTAGCCACAAACTCTGCAATATCTCTCTTCATCCCACTCTATCAATAAATCTCTTGCATATTGCGGTACATCTTAGTAGGCCCTAGATGAATAGAGTATCGTGCATCATGTGCTTCTGTAAGAATTTGCTGCCTCAATTCATCAACACTTGGAACACAAAGACGACCCTGACAATGAAGAACATCATCTCCCCCTTGGGAGAAAACCTCGACTTTCTAATTTTGAACTGACTCTTTGAGCTTGACAAGGCTAAGATCCCTGTCTTGTTTCTCTTTCACCTCGAAAACTAGAGATGAATCTGAACTACTATGAACACATACACCACCCTCTGAAGAATCGACTAAGCGAACGCCTAGTCTGGAAAGCTGATGGATCTCCTGAGCCATCTTTTTCTTACTATCCTCAACGTGAGAAATACTACCTATGGAGAGTCGACTGAGAGCATCGGCAACAACATTGGCCTTTCCCGAATGATAAAGAACACTCATGTCATAATCCTTCAAGAGCTCTAACCACCTTCTCTGGCGAAGATTGAGATCTTTAGTGGAAAAGACATACTGGAGGCTTTTATGGTCTGTGAAGACATTCCAAATCTTCAAGGAAAAAACTACCACTGCTAACTAAAGATCATGTGTAGGATAATTCTTCTCATGTGGCTTTAACTGTATGAAGGCGTAGGCTATGACCTTACCATGCTACATGAGGACGCAACCTAAACCCACTTTGGATGCATCACAATAGACTACAAAACCGTCTGAACAATCTGGAATAGCTAGAATTGGAGCTGAGGTAAGTCAAGTCTTCAACTCTTGAAAGCTCTTCTCGCATGAATCTGACCACTGAAACTTAATCTTCTTCTGAGTCAATATGGACATGGGAGATTCAATAGAACAAAATCCCTTGACAAACCTTCTGTAATAGCCAGCCAAACTCAAGAAACTCCTAATATCTGATGGAGATACGGGTCTGGGCCAATTTCTTACTGCCTCGGTTTTCTGAGGATCTATTCTAATGACATCACCGGAAATAATATGGCCAAGGAATGCTACTAATCTTAGACAAAATTCACACTTGCTGAACTTAGCGAATAACTGGTGATCCCTAAGAGTCTGAAGAGCAATCCTGAGATGGTCTGCATGATCACTCTCTGTGTGAGAATAGACCAGAACATCATCTATAAAGACTATGATAAACATGTCCAAGTACTGCTTGAACACACGGTTCATCAAATCCATAAAATCTGCAGAGGCATTGGTAAGACCAAATGACATGACTAAAAATTTGAAGTGACCATACCGAGTACGAAAAGCTGTCTTCGAAATGTCACATTCTCTAACTCTGAGCTGATGATAGCCTGATTTGAGGTGTATCTTGGAGATGTAACTGGCACCCTGAAGTTGGTCGAATAGATCATCAATCCTGGGAAGAGGATATCTATTCTTGACCGTGACCTTATTGATTTGACGGTAATCAATACACATCCTGACAGTACCGTCTTTCTTGCGCATGAATAATACTGGTGCACCCCATGGGGAAATGGTGAGTCTAATGAATCCCTTATCTAAGAGATCTTTTAATTGATCTTTCAGTTCCTTGAGTTCTACTGGTGCCATTTTGTATGACGGAATAGAAATAGGTTGAGTATCCGGAAGAAGGTATATGCCGAAGTTTATTTCCCATTCGGGAGGAATGACTGGAAGATCTTCGGGAAAGATATCTGAGTATTCATTAACAACAGGGACTGTTTCGAGGCTGGGAGATTCAGAACTGGAATCTTTAACATGAACGAGATGATACACACACCCCTTAGAAATCATTTTCCTTGCCCGAAGGTAGGAAACAAGTTGACCCCTGAACGCTAAAATGCTACCCTTCCACTCTAGGACGGGCTCATTCAGGAACTGAAACTGAACTATCCTGTTTCTGCAGTCGACTGTGGCATATCAGGAATGAAGCCAATCCATGCCAAGAATGATATCAAAATCAGTCATCTCTAACTCCACTAAATCTGCTGATGTGGATTTCTGAGATATCATAATTGGGTAGTTCCTGTATAACTGTCGGGCTATGATGGTTTTACCCACTGGGGTAGAGACTGAAAATGGCTCTGCTAGGACTTCGGGACTGATTCCAAAATTGCCTGCTATGTATGGAGTAACAAAAGACAAAGATGCACCTGGGTCTAGAAAAGCATAAACATGAACATGGAAAATTTGTAATGTACCAGTAATGACATCAGGAGAATTTTCCTGATCCTGTCGGGACTGAAGAGCATAAAGTCTATTTGGACGTTGCCTACTGGTAGCACTGGAAATGGCACCCTGCTGGTTCGGGCGATTGGACTGAGCTGTAGAATGATTTTGCTGACCCTGAAGACTTGACTACAGACACTCCCTAATCCTGTGGACTATCTTTCCACAACCAAAACAGACATCACTACCGGCTCTGCAAATGCCCTTGTGGTTCTTACCACAAGTCTGACACAGGGGATTCGTTCGGGCACTGCTAACACTGCCTTCAGATTTAGAGCCTGGCACTTTATCTCTATTTCCATCTCTGAACTTTGGCACTGGAGTGCTGGCACAGAAAGGAGATGGAACGGCTAACTTGGAGTGAAACTGTGAACGGTTTCCTCCATCTGACTTGGGGTGAGCAAAGTTGAAATTACCTGACCTTGCTCTCTTGTTTTGCCTCTCCCTAGTGTTAAACTTCTGCTTTCTACTTGTTGGGCATGGTTCATGAGTCTGGATAAGGTCATATCACCGATCAGCATCGTAGACCTGCACTTATTTACCAAGCTATTGTTGACCCCTGACACGAACTTGCTTATCTTAGCCCTATTGTCTGCAACCACATGAGGAGCATACCTAGCTAGCTGAGTAAATCTGAGAGAATACTCCCTAACCGTCATATTCCCCTGCCTGAGGTTGATGAACTCAAGAACTTTGGCTTCTCTCAGCTCTTGGGGAAATAATCTGTCTAAGAAGGCCATGACAAATTTCTCCCACTCGATAGGGACTGCTTCATCTAACCTCTCAGACTTCCACTGTTTGTACCAATCATCAGCAATATCCTGTAACTGGTAGGCGGCTAACTCGGCACTCATAATAGAAGTAACACCCATGATGTCAATGACCTTCTGGACTTGGTCAATGAACTCATAAGGGTCCACATCAGACTTAGACCCATAGAAAGATGGAGGATTCATCCGAGTGAAGTCCCAAACCCTAGCTTCTTTGGGATTGGCCACTAGATTGGCAGGAATGACTGGTGGCCGTTCATTCTGTGCAGCCATGGACTGAGAAAGTGTGGTGAATACGGCTCTAAACTCCGCATGGGAAACATGTTAGCCCAAAGGATCTTCAGGTTGAGGAGCTCGCTGGTTTCTTCTCTTGGGGGCCATGGTCTGGAATAAGAGAAGAATGGATTATACTGAGAGTTTAA
Source organism: Capsicum pubescens (assembly GCA_030864215.1). Taxonomy (NCBI): domain Eukaryota; kingdom Viridiplantae; phylum Streptophyta; class Magnoliopsida; order Solanales; family Solanaceae; genus Capsicum; species Capsicum pubescens. Next base: position 224,008,403 of record CM061540.1, on the reverse strand, counting down.
CTTGTAATTATGCTCACTAGCATGACATGAATAATGAATAAAAGGGAATGTTCTTAAAACATCTTATAGCCTCCCGCACATAAATGTGGCGCGCAACACACCCATGTACAAGACTCTACTAGATACGGATGTCAGACTTCCTAGGACTCTATTAAAACTTAGGCTCTGATACAAAGTTTGTATCACCCCGATTCATTGAACCGAAATACTACATGGTGTTCATGACCCCGAGGGACCACAAGTTAACCCATGACTTATATCTGTACCTGTATACTACAAATCATGATATAATAATGCAGAATACATAGAACTGTAAGTCCATAAGGTTTAAATAAATAAAACCATGTGGGTGAAAATACCCAAAACAACTCAATCTGAAAGCTAAGTCTGAAAGTAAATCTAAACATAAATCTGAAAGCCTCTAAACTATCTGAATCAGGAGTTAAAGGAAAATGTCTCCAACTAACTCCGTAAAACTGAACTGAAGAAATAAATAAATGTATCAAATCATATTGTCCTTGAATCAATAAGGACTCACTGTGTCTCTGCGACTGGAATGCTACCGCTACTGCTCGGCTGGAGCTCATGTCTCAGAACCTATGGTGTAAAAAAAAATGAAAGCACCATAGCGCAAATGTGTTAGTACAACTGGAGTACTGAGTATACGAGGAAGGTAGGCTAAACGTAAAGGGTTTCATGCATGAACAACACTGACTGACTAATATGAACGTGGGAGTGCAAACACACATATATACAATTTGGGACCATGAATACGTGATAGCATGACCTGTAAGCTAATACATGGTTTACTGATAACTGTCATGACTGATACTGAAACTGATAACATGGAAGACTGTATCTGATAGTCCTATAGATACTGAAATCTGAAGAACACCCTAAGTTCTTTTACTGAGACTGATACTGAAACTGTGGGAAAGTAGTGTTTAACCAACATGACCTATGTATGCCGTTATGGCTAAGCTGGGGTCCAATATCTACCCTGACTTGAGAGGTGTCAATACCATGCCACGGGTAAGGACAGCCTGTGAGTTACCCTTATCTAGCGGGTACTCAATGAGAATGGTGGGAACCCGAAACTAAATAATTAAGCCACCTCATCAACCCTAGTCTGACGGGTTAATATGTCTCAACCTACGCTAGCTACGTAGTTCTAGAACACAAGGATGACTACTAAGAATCACACCCTGAACTGGCGGGTAAGTTCCCATCCTTGGGTTCACTCGGTGCTAACCTCTACTCCCATCTGGAGGGACTGGACATGAATAACTGACTGTACATGACTTAATCTTACTGAATTCTGTTAACTGGTAGAACGTTACTGATATCTGACAACTGACTAAGATCATGAGGTTTTCCTGAGTCACAATGACCGACTGAAGTCTATGGAATCATAGCTTGAGTTCGGATATCGTGAAACATGACATGGCTTTAGGCACAAAGCTATATTTTTCGGGTACAACTACCCCCAGGACTCGATAGGAGGAAACTGACACACATGACATGACTTGATCACAAGATTTGAGTCCACAATTCACAATATCATAAGTAAGGATTTCATAATAAGAATGATTCTCAAAAAATTATCACATGATCGGGAATGCACACAACATATATATACTTGCATGGCTTCAATAACATGGTCATTCCATATCACAACAATATCATGAGCATCTCATACAACTTCTTCAATTCAGGAAAATAGCATGGGGATCATGTTGAACATAAACTTAGAACATGGAATAGTCATTTAAGACTTATTATGTCATAAAAGCATGATTTCTATTCCCTTAGGTATTTTCACAAACACCTTACATGCACATCTTAGGCATAGGTGGATTCATCAAGATTTCAAACATTCAACCACTAATTTCACATGTTTATACGTTAAATATCACCATACCCTCACACAAAACATTCAAAGATCCCATCATTGGCATCATCAAACTCCAACTACATGAAAATCAACCACAACCAACATACACATCATAATACATAATTTAGAATATGGTTTTTTAGCTTCATTGACAAAAGGAGTCCATGAATCAACTCACGCATACCTTAGATGGAAGATTCTTGATGGTTGACAGAGGAATTTCCTTGAAATCGGATCTTCAAGCTTAGTTATGCACCCCTAGTTTTTTTTCTCTTTTAGTTCTCTTGGATGATGCGCTTTGAGATGATAATAGGGTTGTAATATGTTTAGAAGCTATATAATTCGTAGGGTTAAGTTTAGGGACGTGTAAGGAGTGTTAAAAGACTTAATTACCCTTAAAATAACTCAAAACGGAGTGTTTTTGGCACCTGGAACTAACTTAGGCGGCGCCCAAGTGATTTCCTAAGCTAGTTTGGGCAGCGCATAACCAATCGCCTATGATTGGGTTGGGCGGCGCCTAACCAATCGCCTATGCTTACTGTCTCTCACAAAAATAGGCATAACTTTTCGCTCGGGTATTGGATTAAGGAAAAATTGGTATCGTTGGAAAGATAATTCGATTATCTACAATTTGGTGGGTCTAAATCAGCCAAAATACCACATTAACATCGAGTTATACTCATTCAAAGATGACCCTTGGAAACTCGAACACTAAAAATTGATGGATTCAAAAACTCTTAGCTTGTATTACCTTAAGTGACTCATATGAACATGCTTAATGCATCATAGAATATAATATAACTAGGATATTCATTGTAAGTCATGTACGCAATTATGAATCACAGGATAGGAGATTTCATACGTAGGAATACTTACTCACTTCCTAGCTTAGAAACATGTGGGGTATTACACATACTCAGTACATCTTAGTACTGATGCATTCGCGCTATGGTGTTCTTTTATTTTGGGGCACCATAGGTTCAGAGGAGTGAAACTTAGAGCATCTTAGAAGTCACTTGTATAGATGTCGTGGGTACAGCAGTGAGTCATCATCATCCGAGGATGTTGTTATTATAGTATTTGATTTTAGTAGACGGAGTTAGTTGGGGAATTGTCCCTTCGACTCCATAGTTCAGGCAGTGTATAGGCTTTTCAGACAGATATATTAGTGTGTGGTTTCCAGTATTGCATATTTTTAGATGTTTGAACCTTATGGAAAGTTTACGCATATATTTTATTATATTATACAGTGAACAGGTACAAATATCAGAAAAGGGTTAGCTTGTGGTCCTTCGTGATCATAAGCACCGTGTGGCATTCCGGTTCTTAGGAATCGGGGCGTTACAATCTTGGTATCAGAGTCTAAGGTTCAACAGTGTCCTAGGGAGTCTGAAAAGTCGTATCTAGTAGAGTCTTATACAAGAGTGTGTTGCGCACCACATTCATGTATGGGAGGCTATGGGATGTTTAGAAGAGTTTTCGTTCTTTCATGATCCAGATCGTGCTATAGCAAGATTTTCTAAGAGAGTTATGTAGACTCTTGTAATGATCTACTTATGTCAGATTTACCTTACTCTTAAAGTAATAGAAGTAGTGAAGCCAAAGCCTTTCAGATAGAACTTTCTCTGAAAGTCCCCGCAGATAGTTTCGGGATAGTGTTCTCTAAAGTGAGTAGAGTATGCCTTATGGGGTTAGCTGTTTATATGGTGAATGAATAGGCTTGAAATTATATATGTAAGAATCTAAGTGTGGAAGTTGGGAATTATATGTGTTGATTGATAGAGATATAGCTGCGATTCTCATGGTGTGGAGAAGTATAAGTTTAAGAGACGTGATATTTGAAGGCTAGAATGAGAATAGTATGCTTATTAAAGATTTATGGATATTCATGTTATGTTTTAGAAGCTAAGCTTGAATCTTTGAAGAATGTAAGTTTGTGGACTCCAAACTAAGTATTAAGATATGAATGTGGTATTAGTAGCCTATGAAGAAATCGAAGCAGATAATGTGTTTAGTGAGACAAGTAGGTGTTGAAAAGAGTGTATGTATATGATGATGATTGTAGAGACTAAGGAAAGATAAGAGTTGTTTTCCAAGAAGTAGCATTGGTATTGAATTTATGTTTTCAGGTGTAGTTTTTCTGGATGAATTAAGTTATCATTTTGTGCACCGTTGTGCCTCAGACTCTAGAGTACATTGGTTGTAGTTCATTTCGGGGTTTAGCCAAGTGTTCAAAAGTGTCTGTTGATGACTTAAAGTTGAGGGGAGGATGATAGAGAAAGTGACAAGTCAGGCCCTCAAAATCTGGTAGTGGTGCCAGTAGGTATGGAAAAGCTGTAAAGGGAGACAGTTCCCGACCCATTCTTATTTCAGTGAAATATGTCTAGAGGGACCTTGGGTCCCAAGGGGGACATAACCCATAATGTTATAATAATTGCATCTCTATTCTCTTTCTATGATGTTAACCTCATCGTTCGTTGCATTTCTAGTTACGTTTTCAAGAATTTGGTCTATTAGGTATATTCGTATTTAATATGCACGTTCAGTAGAATGGAACTCGATTGTGGGCATGTTTGAATATGTATTAAAGAGATTGGTTGGGTTATGATTTTATGCATCTGAGATGCATGTGTGTTGTGAAAATTTACCCATGAGTGGGTTGTTGAATGTTTTATGCGATAGATGTGCATGACTAATGAAAGTACGCAGAGTATTGGTTGCTTCAGTCATGTGGTTATGTTTTGAGATGTGTTGTTGTCTTGAATAAACCCAGTTGATTAGTGTTCTTGATCTGGCCTTCACATTCAAGGACGAATGTTTCCAAGGGGGAGATGATGTAATACCCCGGAAAAAATTTTGTCAAAATTTTGTGCGTAAATGTATTGGGTCCTATCTTTTAGAAAGATTATAATTTTTCGTGTGGAATTTCCTAGAGTTAGACCCACCGTTGTTAAGAGCATCGAATAATATTTCCAACAATATATGGATCATCCAAAATGGACACCCGAGCGATGAGTTACGAACATTCCGATCGAATGGTGAATAGTGATGAACAGTAAAACGTGCAGGAAAAAGTACTGAGGCCAGGCATATTTTACTCCAACTTCAAATGACCATAACTCCATGTACATAATGATCTGGGTGAGCTACTATATATAAACGGAAATCTATGAGAGTACTCTTTCTAATGAAATTAATTTCATTCAATTTGGATATTGGAGTAAAACGTTATGGTCGATGTACTTCAGCCTATCAAAACAGTCCCCCATAGACAGATTCGGATTTTATTTGTTTCTTAGGGGCATTTTGGTCTTTCACCTCTCTTTCAAACCTCTATAAATACCCCATTCAGCTGAGAACTTTTATTATTTTCCTCTCATTACTCTTATATATATATATATATCAAGTTAGGGTTAGGGTTTTGAATTGGGGAAATTAATTGGAGGCTTTGATTCAAGAATTCCTTCCGTCAATCTATTCCGGCTATAGAGTCTAAGGTATGCAAATGTTTATATATGGACTCCTTTATTTCTTAGTAATTTGAATTCATGTTATGTCAGTATGTGTTCCCATGTAAACTAGTTTATTTCATGCTTTAAGTTTCAATTACTCATGTTCTACTCAAGTGATTCCATGTAAAATCTTTAAGTTATGAATTGTCCATGCAACTTGTGAACTTAATCCATGTATTTCTTAGTAATTTGAATTCATGTTATGTCAATACGTGTTCCCATGTAAACTAGTTTATTTCATGCTTGAAGTTTCAATTATTCATGTTCTACTCAAGTGATTCCATGTCAAATCTTTAAGTTATGAATTATATCATGTGAATATGTCGATTTCTCAAGTTTAACTTATCCCCATGTTCATGTTCATGTGTTTCACTCAATTATTTGAATATCTTTTTGTCTTAGGTATTTCAACTATGATTTTTAACCACTGTTTTAATCGTTGCTTATAGATATTGTGATCATTTAGTACTGGAGAGTTATGAACACCCAATACCTATTTATTTATACATGTCTTTATTTTCAAGTTACAAGTCAGACAGATTATGATTTTTATTACTATAATAAGATTACGATGTTCATGTTGAGCATTTATTAGTATAGTACCATGTTATGTAAGACCCATAATAATACTAGTGTCATTCATTTGAGAGTATGATTTAACACCGAGTGAATGCAGGGATGGCGGCTCCCCCATGAGTTTAGGTAGAGTTGTTAGTTGTAGTCCCTAAGTTCTAGAACTACGTATCCAATGTAGGATACAAGGGGAAACCGGTTAGTTTGGGTTTGACTTCCTCTCATGGACACCTGTTTCGTTAGGTTTTACACCTTGGTACTTCGGGAAAATAGATTAATGGACCCACACAATGGTCTATTAGTGTGTAATAGCCTGTAATTCTACCTAGCTTAAAATCATCCCAGAAATATTAAAGACTTGTTTCAAAGACGAATCCACTTTTATAAATATGGTATTTTCAATATTTTCACTTTTTATCATGTGGGAAATTGAATAAAATTTCCATCGATACCAAATTCGCCCAAATCTGACACCCGGGCAAAGAGTTAGAGCCATTTTAGTAAGACAGTGTGCCACCTGATCCATCAACGCATCGCGGAGCCATCCAAAATGGAAATCATCAAAATCCATTGAGCCTCTACGATAATGGCGCATCACGCCAAGGTTCAAATGTAGAGTTGTCAAATTCCAGTGAAACGGTGCAATAGCGCCCATCGCGCCAGGGGTCCAGGTCGGGAAATTTTCACAAAATTAAAATTCGCATCTAAGGGTTAAAAGGGTCAATTACTCACCCCTATATATACCCAATAACATGTGATTCAGACATAATTCACCTAATATATATTGTTTCTCTAAAGTTTCTCAGAAAAACAAACTAGGGTTTTCAATTGGGGATTCAAATCCAAGTCTCAAATTCAAGAATCTCTCCGTCAATCTTCGTAGAATCAAGAACTAAGGTATGCACAATGTTTATTCATGGATTCCTTTCATCCATGAAGCCCAACAATCAATTTTTAAATCTTTTATTGTGAATATTTTGTTGTGGGTTGATTATGTTCATGTGATTATGGTTGTATGATTCCCAAGTTGGAATCCTTATGTGTTGCTCATGAACCTATTCTAGTATGTGGCCTGAATAATGTGAAATTGAGTTGAAATATGGAGTTTTATTGTATTAATTTGATGGTCATTCCTATTCCCTAAGTCATGCAACCTAGGTGTTTGATAAAATGCCTAAGAGAATAGAAATTATGCAATATAGCTTAATTGTGACCTAAGTGATAAATGTGTGCTTTACCCTATGACCAAGAATGACTTCCATGATATTGTGTGCATTATGAATGGTGAGTTAATGTCCATGAGAATAGTTTTATGAAAGTATGACTTGTTTATATGCAATTTCATTCATGTACAAGACTATGATAACCATGTGCTTCATGAAATCCCCAAATTGATGTATTATGAATTTTTGATATTGGTCATGTATTCAAGAAGTGTCATGTTTTTTCAGTTTCATGCTATCGAGTCCTGGGGGTACTTTTACCCAACAATTTAGTTGTGTGCCTAGAGCTAGTGTCATGTTTTTACGATACTCTCAGCCAAGCCATGATCAGTAGAATTTAGTCAGCCATATGACTTAGGAAAACACAGTAAACTCAGTATCATTCCAATCCCATTTAGTAATCTCAGTAATGTCAGGAATCTCAGTGATCTCATTTAGTCATCATGTCCCAGTAGTATTCAGTTCGGACCTTAGTAAACTCAGTCAACTAGCAAAACTCAATAGCATTCTGTCAGTTAATAGAATTCAGTAGTATTCCTTCAGTTAATGGAACTGCATGAATTTAGTTTAGTCCAGTTCAGTTAATCATGTTCAGTGTCTATTCAGATGGGAGTAGGAATTAGCACCGAGTTAACCCATGGATGGGAACACACACTATCAGATGAGGGTGTGATTCTTAGAAGCAATCCTTGCATTCTAGAACTATGTAGCCATCATAGGTTGACACATCAATACTATCAGATGAGGGTTGATAAGGTGGATAAACACTGTCAGATTAGGATCCCACCATTCCCTTTTGGGGACACTGTCAGATGAGGGTCACTCACAGCTTGTCTTTACTAGTGGTGCGGTATTGACACCATTTTAATTAGGGTTAAAGATTGGACCCCAACACAACTATAATATCTTATTAGAGGCATATCGATTAGATGACTACTTCTCATAGTTTCAATTACAGTTGCAGGACAGTCACATACAGTCATTCAGTCTCAATAATAGAACTCAGATAGTTCTTCAGATTTTAGGACTATCAGATACAGTCAACTCAGAATAGTATAGAACTCAGCTAGTTCCATCAGAACCTAGACTATCAGATACAGTTTCTCAGTATCAGTTGTTTCAGTTATACAGTTATCAATATCCTATGTTATCAGTATTCAGTTTTAGTACTGTCAAATACAGTCAATCAAACCAGTTCTTCATAATAAGAACTATCAGAAATAGTATTTTCTTTATTAATATTATAACACCATTTCCTCAGTACTCTATAGACTCAGTTATTCAGTATCCCAGTATTAGCACTCAGATATCAGTAAATCTATATTTTTAGAATTCACGAGTCAGTGTTATCATGAATTTAGTTACAGTCTCGTATTCATGCATGTATTCTCATATTCATGTTATTCAGTTAGTTAGTATTGTTCATGCATATAAACCATTGCATTCAGCCTACCTCACTTCCATACCGGTATATTCAACGTACTGACGCATTTGCGCTATGGTGTTTTATACCATAGGTTTAGAAGCACGAGCTCCCGAGCATCCTTAGTAGATCAGACATTCAGCAGCTAGACTTATTGTGAGTCCTCATCATTGGAGGATAATATAATTATTTTTTACTTTATTATTTCAATTGTTTGAGTTAGTTGGGGACGTGTCCCATAAATCCATATTTTTTAGACAGTTTAGAGGCTTTTAAACTACAGAATATGTTAAGACAGTTTATTTAAATTTTGGATATTTTTATACCCCATTATAAACATTGTATTATATTCAGTATTAGTTCAGTTTTGAACCTTAAACTATACCCCTTCACCTTTTTCATAGCTTGGTGAAGCAAGTCGTGACCATAAAACCTATTCTTGCCAACCTCAAACTACCCAATATAGGACCTACACCTCTTAACATACAAACCCTCAAATGGAGCCATCCTAATACTTGAGTGGTATTTATTATTAAAAGTAAACTCAACCAAGGAAAATTGTCAACCAAACTACAACAAAAATTGATCACACAGGACCTTAGCATATCCTGCAAAGTTTATATCATCGTTTTAGATTGTCCATCTATTTGCAGGTCAAAGGCAGTGCTAAGGTTCATCTTACTCCCCAAACCACTCTAAAAAAATGCCAAAACTGAGATGAAAACTGACTACCTCGATCAGATATGATGGAAACTGGATAACCATGAATCTTTAAGATCTCATAAATTAATAGCTTAGCATAATCTTCTACCAAATATTTAGTCTTCACTATAGGAAATAGGCAAACTTAGCCATCCTATCCATGATGACCCAAATTGAATCAAACTGATTGAGAGACCACAAAATACCAGTAATGAAATACTCATTAATAACTTCCTATTTCCATACGAGAAACTCAAATTCTTTAGAAAAACCACAAGGCCTCAATTGCTCCACCATCACTTGTTGACAAACCATGCACTTAGCCATAAAATTTGACAAATCCCTCTTCATGTCATTCCACTAATAGATCTCTTTCAAATCATGGTATATCTTCATTGAATAATGATGAATTGTGTACCTCTACTCGTAAGCCTCTATCAATATCTTCTCACTCAGCCCATAAACACTGAGAGCACACAACCTGCCTTGGTACCTCAAGATACCATCACCACTACTCTTAAAAGCCATTACCTTTTAGTAACCCACATCATCCTTGATCCATGTTGTATCTTGTTTTGATCATGAAAAACTTACTATAAGGGACTAGCTCCCCAGATGTTTAAGGCTACAGTACAGCTGGCATGCGACTCCACAGTTTTGTCCTCTTATATAACAACTGCGTAGATGTTTCTTGTACAATTTAGGATAGATGGTCCAATTATATCTCAATACTAATCATCACGCAACTATAAAAGGAAAAAAAATGTTTTTCTATCAAGAAATTTTTACAAATACAGAAAGCTGAAGAGTGAAAGAAAGGCAAAAACTTAATTTCAACATTGCTAAAGTTCTTATTTCTTTTATGCTAAAATAGGAAATGTTCTTGAGTCTTATTTGAGTCTGTAACTGTGCTCTTTTATTTTTTCTTTGAAAGTGACTTAGGTAGAGTTTCCTAAGCTAGAAACTTGTTAAAGTTAACCAGTGCAGAGGAATCTTTGGAGAGTTTTCAAGTTGAGATTTTAGTATAGTTACTAGAAGTAGGAGGAGCCTAGAGTTAGGTTTAAGTTTGATTTCATAATAAAGAGGTTGATTATAGTTAACTTTGAAGAACTTTTGAGGGTAAGTTGTGGTTTCTCCTCCCTTGAGCAAGGAGGTTTGCACATTATATCTGGTGTTCTTTATATTTCCTATATTATGTTATGTTCTTAGTTGGTTTACTGTGTTTTTGCCTAAGAATAATTTTGAGGGACCTAGTCCCTCACTATTTGGTGAACCCCCGGGATTTCAATAATTTGTATAAGAGCCGAAAGTATCTAAAAGTTTCATACCTATTGTGCTTTGGTTGGTATGGATGCTCCATATAACCAGGAAGAAGGGCAGTCGTCCACTAGACCACCCATATTTAATGGGCAGTATTATGGGTGGTGGAAACCAGGATGTTTGACTTTATTAAGGTTGAGGACATTGAACCTATGGACATAATTATTAATGGTCCTTATGTTCTAGTTAATGAAGTCAAAGAAGAAGAAATAACAAGAATGGTAGTAAAAAGTAGAAGAGAGTTCAATGATAAAGATAGAAAGAATGTTGTAATAAACTACATGGAAAACAAACTGCACATGTGTGGTATTGGACCTAATGAATATAACAAGATCTAATTTTGTGAAAATGCCAAAGAGATCTGGGATTTCTTGTCATAAGTGACTGCTCATAAAGGTACCACTGATATATATCAGTGACTGCTCATAAAGGTACCACTGATATGAAGGATTCGAAAATAGATATATTTACTGATCAATATGAAACCTTCATAACGAAATAAGGAGAAACCATCCAAGAAATACATACAAGATTCAATTTTATCACAAATAAGTTTCACTTCCTAGGAGAAGTGATTCCATTGAATAAGAAAGGAATGAAGATTATTGGTGCTCTTCCAAAGTACTAGGAAAAAAATTATATGCCATAACCTAAGCAAGAAACCTAAAGACCCTAAAAGTATATGAACTATTTCGAAATATGAAGACTCATGATATCACGAAGAAGTAAGATCTAGAAAAGAAGCATGTTAAAAGAGAAAAAACTTTGGCATTGAAGGCTTCAAAATGTGATTCAAGTGAAAAAGATACTGAAGTTTTCTATTTATAAAATAGGATTCTTAGAGCCATGAAGAAGATAGGTCAGTTCCAAAGAAGAAGAAGCAACAGTAAAAATGGAAGAATATTGTGATGTGTCACAAATGTTGAAGTGCTGAGCATTTCATTATGGTTTGTCCAATGCACAAGATGGATTACCAGAATTACCTTAAGACTTGATATAACAAAGGAAATAACAATGATCGGGTCCCTAAAAATTGAAGAAGGAATATTGCAGCTTAGTATGCAGTAAAGCAAGCTTTGGAAACATGGGAAGATTCTTATAGTGAATCAGATGAAGATGAGAAGTCTGGAGATGTTTATATGCTCATTGTGGAAGATAGAACAGTTATCTATGATTCCTTATTTGCCTTCATGTCCAACACAGAATATAAAGAAGAAAATGAGGTAACTCTCTCTAATATTATGGAAATCCTAAATAACTACAATGTTAGGAAGATAAAAAGCCTTGCAAGGGTATAAATAGACTTTTTATGTGAACTAACTGTTGTAAAGAGTAGTTAGAATAAAGAGTAGAGAATAAAGAGCATGAGTTAATTGCTTTAACTCTTTATATATCTGAAACTGATGAAATGGTTACTAAATTGAAATCTTAAAATCTGAGTGTTATGGGTCAATTGATGAAGGCAAATGATTTAGATTGTAAAGAGAAGAATGAAGCTTCAAGGATTTAGATTGATCTTTAGTAGAAATTGAGGAATTCTAAAAAAACACCTTATGTACGCATTTTACAACAATGAAAATTTAGAAAAGGGCCTGGTCCGTTCCAATGAAGAGCTCAACAAGTCTCTTAAATTGACTACTTTATAAATTTCTTCAAGTTTTACTTATCAGGGTGTTAATAATGGCAAAGACATGTGTAATAAAAGATAATTCTAACCTACTAAGTCTTAAGGAAAGACTATTAATGTTGTTAGAAACCAAGGATACAAACTCATATTCTCTCATTATCAATAAAATAGGCACACTAAGGAAAGTTATTGATGACTGATGATTTTACCACTCATTTGCACCAAATATTTGTGCACACTACCATGTTTTGTATATGAAAATTAGACAGCATCATGATTTAAATGCACTAATTTACATATTTTACAGGTATATAGTTGAGAAACTGAAAAGATATGGATAGGAGCAAAAAAGGGATCAAATGAAAGAAAACAGAGTGCAACTAGTGGACCTAGAGTAGTTCCGCCTCAGTTACCATGACCGCAATCTTCTGACCGCAGTCTTCTGACCATAGTCACGGTCAGTCAAGATGCTCATCTTAATGCGATCGCGAAGTACAACCGCAGTCGTGTAGCCGCAGTCGCGGTCGAACCTTGGTGATCGCGGTTCTACGGGAATATAACCTAAGTAGTTTTGTAAAATTACATTGACGAATCCCAAAACCCATATTGGCGAAAACCTTTCTTCTTGGTGAATCGCTCACCTCATAGACATTTTTGAATTCAAAGTAAGAAACCACCCTAATTGGGCAAGTGTGTAATTAATTTTGGAGGCTTGATTTCATTGTAATTTTATGAAGAATGAATGCTTTGGATAATCCTTATGGTATATCTCCCTTTACTTTCTTCATGAGTATATAAGTAATTTAGTCTTGGGATTATGTTGAACTAAAGTGTAATTATATGTGGGTGTTGTTGTTTTTTCACGAGCTTTAGTTGTTGAGTATGGATTCCATTGTTGCTTGAATTTATGAGTTAGAATTTGTGGGTGAAAACCTCAAATCTCCAAATGGATTTGATGGGTCAAAACCCTAAACTCTAGAAGTCCTTCATCATCCTTTAAAGATGGATGAAGGTGAAAATATGGTAACCTATAATATCCTTGAAAGAGGGTTATAGGGAGACAAGGTAATAGTGGACAATTAAGCCTATGGTTTACTACCTTTTGCAATATTAGAAATAAGTATAATTGGAGTGTAAATAATGTCAAGAGCATCATCCTAGAAATAGGGATGCTTGACTGAGGTTTTGGGTGATTATGAATAGTACACTTGTTAGGTACTCGAAAGAGCCAATGGGTGAAATCATTGTGGTTTTATTGAAAGATTGACCACAATGACCTTCAACGTATCCTATCCATTAGTTAACAACTAAGATTCATGTTAAACCATCATCAACCCTTATTATTTTACCTTTAGGTAGGCATAATCCCAAGATCTCCTCAAATCTTGAATTTAAATCAAAAGTGTCATATTCGTGCATTGTTAATCAAAAATCATTACAAGCCAATTCCAAACTAATTCCCCCATTTTATTTTACCTGTCGTGTTTATTAGCATTCCGGGTAACCGTTTAGCAATTAGAGCACCCATAGGATTTGAAATTTATAATTCGCTCCTTGTGGATTTGACCGCAACTCAAGTTGGGCTATTGACAACGACTGCCTCCCCCTAAAACATGAGAGTGAGTTAAGTATTATCAAAAGAGCACTGTTGCCTAGTAGTAATGAATTTAAGTTAATTTCCTTGTTGTTTATGATCTTTGATTAGGTAAACAGTATTATTCCGAAATCATCATGAGTTATGAGGACTCGGATTATTCAAGGGTCGGAGATCATGAAAATGCAATTCGTATTCCCCCACTGAGGAGTGTGGAGAATTTTATGTTACAATTGTAATGATGCATTTGCTCCACTTAAAGGGACTTTTCGGGGGCGAATTCCTTGAAGTCCCGTGATCTGAGGTGATTTTATACACTTCGATATCATTATTCTAGTTTATTTTACTTTGTTTTGAGAGCAATTTGAGTGGTTAATGTGTTCATATTGATATAAATAAGCATTTAAGTGTCCAAGTGCGTGAAAACAATGTCCAAATTATTTTTTAAACAAGTTTTTATTTAATTGAGTCATTTAGAGTTCAACCCGGAAAACTAGTTTTACTAGATTGAGCTAGGTATGTGTCTAGTTAGTCTCGGTGGATTCTAATGTGTTTAATTTATTCCAAATATTTTAAACGTGTAATTTTATGTGGAATAACTTATTTTTAATGTGTAAAGTTTAATTTGATTAAGTTAAGAGTAGGAATAATAAGTGGAAGATCATTGTAAATTTGTCTTATCTTAGCTCTTGTTTTGATTTATTGTTGAGAATATTGTGTTGTTTTGCTCGTTAATTTGTGGTGTGTGATATTGTAGGAGGTTTTGTGAACTAAATACGGTGATATATTTATGATTTAAAGGTCGAAAATTCATTAAAAATACACTACAAAAGGCATGGATAAGGAATAAAACGTTCAACACTTAATAAAAATTTTAAAAACAAATTTCAGTGAATTAACGCGAAGTCGACGCATCGCGTCGAAGCTTCCAGATCAGCGACACATTCATCGATGCGTCGTGTTGCTAAAATTAAAATTGGCGTCGACACGGACATGGATTTGTCTCAGTATGATTGCAATTTCATGGCACATTTATTAAAGTTGGTGGGAATAAATTCTTGGGTCGCGTGCCATTCTAAATCCCACTTAAGGTTTGACAAATATATTATATTATTATATATATGGAAAGCTGGCAACAACTTGAGGATTTTTAAATTCTTGGACAACCCAAATTGGGAATAAAATAGAATATATATACACATTATTTTGCTGGACACGTAGGAGGAGAAGAGTGGACACGTAGGAGGAGATGAAAAATATTGGAAAAATTATTATTTTCGGTGGCTGCTATTTCTTCTTAATTTTTTATATTATGTATTCAATTATGTGGATCGTAATTATGAATATTATCGGGTAAAAATTCTATTTCCGGGGTTAAAGTCAAGAACATAAGTACTATTATTTTGGATTAATGTTGATTAATTTTGCTTATCATTGTTGGTTGTTTGTTTATTTTGGTTTTAATTATTTTATGAATTGATCACCCATAAAATAAATATATTGTCGACCTTTTGATCTCGAGAGAGGGAATAGGGAGATAGAACATGGGAATAACCAAAGTTAGGGTTTTTATTCTTTTATAAAATAAAGAATTAAACTTAGCATCTAGGACAGGTATATACTTAGATGCCTTACTTGATTCATGCGTAGGATGATAGCTTTGTAACGCCCCGAAATCGGGTCCCGAGACGTCACACGGTGCTTAGGGTCACAAGTGACCCCAAGCTAACCCTTTTACTGGCATAACTCATAAGCAACTGAATAAAAATACAAATCCATACAAATCAGCAGAAATTAACTCTTTCCTGAATCTGATCGATACAAAAATGAATTTTACAGGATTACAATTCTGCCTTTACAACCAAAATTGAAACAAAATACATCAACTTCTACTGACTGTCTATGAAGCCTCTACTAGTACTGACTGTAGGTAGCCGGGTCATGACTCCCGACTACCCCAACTCAATACGACTGAATAAAGAAAATACAACACTATAACTCTGCATAACTAACCCAAGCCCTTGAATCAAAAGGACTTATCACCTGCTGACTGGATACCACGAACTGACTGGATCCGAAGGTGCAACTATACCTTGTACCTATATTCCGAGAAAATATAGCCCACACACGAATATGTGGGTCAGCACCGTGGAAAAATACTGAGCATATAGGGGTGCAATGCATATATAAAATAATATCTTAATATCATCACAGTTTATAAAATTATGCATGCTGATATAGATGACTCACTTAGCTCGAATTAAATCATCAAAATCATGGATGAATAATACATGTAAAGTAAAACAAGTGAGTCATTACAATACTTTCTCAATTCACTTTCATCTCAATTTCAAATCATCAAAACAATCAAATTTCATGCCAATTCTCATTAGAATATATTCCTTAAACCTTTTAAGAATAATGACTTTCTCAAACTCAGCCTTTTAAGCAAATATGTTTTCATCTCAGATAGAAGAGTACACACACACATTTGGAGATCCTATAATCGACATAAACCATGTGAGCTACATGGAGTCCAACGTACAACCCACATTGGGGAGAGCTGTCCTATCCTTGCCATCGGAGTAGGACTTTCAGTATCAATTCAAAAACACTAGTGATCACTATATAAATCAGCCTCAGGCTCACATCCAATGGGGGCACGTAGTTCTAGGGAAGTAAGGTCACTTTATACCTCCCACTCGGTGCTAGTGATTACTCCCAGACTTAGCTCAGAAATTTAAATCAGCCCCAGGCTCACATTAAAGAAAATCCACAATAAACACTTCAACAATTTTCATCGGGAGCCAATTTGCTACCCCTTTATCATAATCAATAAAAATGTGGATTTCTTTCACAGTCGAGTTCAAAATAACTCATTCACGACCAAAAGGTCAAATCATTCAAAACATCTCAAATATTCAACATCAACGTGCTTATAACACACATTTTCTCAAAAACACAATTTCAAATGAGGTTCACGATCCAAATATCAAAATCATGATAAATATCGTTCAAGATTCATGCTTTATATCACCGCACATGTAAATTCATCTTTCAAAATCATAAACATCAAGATTTCATAATAATCATCATAAGATATGGGTTCATACTTCAAATTCATAAAAAATAATCAAATAAAAATCATGCCTTTGTAAGGAAAATTACTTTTGGGCACAAGAATGAAAGAGAGTTCTTGTTGAAAAACCCCACATACCTTGAATGATGAACTTTAGATCGATACTCATTTTTGAGATGTTAATCGTGCCTTTGAATGATGTTTCTTGGAGTTCTTGAACTAGGAACTTGGAATCTTGAATAAATTTGCAGAATTAATGGTGAACTTTGGAGGTTCTTGAAGTTGGATGTAGGAGCTTAGGGTTTTCTTTTTGAGGGAATTTGATGAAATATAACATATAATGCTTCTAATAGGCTTTAATATAGGGTTTCGATGGATTTTGGGTGAGGGGGAATGACCAAAACTCCCCTAAAAATCAAATAATTCTCGAACCTGACCTTTGGTGGACTGTTTTGATAGTTTGAAGTAGATCAACCATAACGTTTTACTCCGATATCCAAATTGGATGAAATCAATTTCATTAGAAAGAGGACTCTCATATATTTCCGTTGATATATAGTATCTCACTCATTTTATTGTGTACGAGGAGTTATGATCATTTGAAGTTGACCCAAAAATTCACTTTTGATAGGCTGAAGTAGATCGACCATAACTTTTTGCTCCAATAGACAAATTGGATGAAACCAATTTCATCGGAAAGAGGACTCGCAGAGATTTCCGTTGATATATAGTATATCACCCAGATCATTATGTACAAGGATTTATGATCGTTTAAAGTTGGAGAAAAAATACGCCATGCCTCAGTACTGTTTTTCCTGCACGTTTTACTGTTCACTACTATTCACAGTTCGATCGGAATGTTAATAACTCGTCGCTCGGGTGTCCGTTTTGGATGATCCACATATCGTTGGAAAGCTTATTTGATACTCTATTCAATGGTGGGTCATAATCTAAGACATTACACACAAAAAAATTACAATTCATTCTAGAATATAGAACCCAATACGTTTACGCACAAAATTTCAATGAAAAATTTCCCGGGGTATTACATCATCTCCCCCTTTGAAACATTCGTCCTTGAATGTCGATGAATAAGTATAGAATACCATGGAAATGAGGAAAAAAGGCTGGGATAACGAAGTCAATCCACTTACTTCACTCCAAACTTTCGAATACTTCATAGAACATGCGATTCGTAATGAGAATGGTCACATAGTTGGATCTTAAACTAAGGAGACTGATTTTTAGGAATCGATATCTTTGGTTTATTCAGAGACTGAGAATCAAAGGTCTCGAAGGGGATCTCATCAAAAGAAGGACCACTTGTGCCCAAATGAAACATCCCTCAACACTCCCTCCAAAAGATTCAAATGACATTGTTCGGGGAGAAAATGAACCATAATTTGATATAATCCTATCGTATGGGAACAAAGACCCATATGGCATAAATTAAGATAGGAATTTATAGTTCTTGGGATACATAACTCCTTGCATCCAAACTTAGCAACACTTCCCAACTACTCCCTCGACTATGTTCAAGCCTAACTCCAATACTCATAAGATACGCCACATAACACTATAATATTAATCTATAGCGTAAACCTCAATACACACTGAGCCTCACAACTCCTCACTTCAAACATAACTCTTATTGTTACTCCAGCAACCACATACAATCTTATACTAGGGATCCGCTAACTTGCAGTGCATTCTTTTAGATATACAACCATAACATTCAATCCTATACTCATAACCACATACACACTTCACACATGCACCTCTAAACGAACACTCATAAAGCATCTTCCTAGTTTTCTCTAAGATTCCATCAACTACATCATTCACACATACTGGTCAATTCTTTAAACGACACACATAACATTTTCTCAACCAATTGAACTATACATAAAAACTCTGTATTACTATTCCTACAACCTCATAGAAGTGCATAAAACCAACGCACAACAATCTTTCCAAATAAACATTTAAAACTTCAACTAACCACGACATGTATCAAGGACTTAGCCTCAATCTAACTTTACTTCACCGCCGTGAGCACACCACCTTCTATCATAGATAAGGAAGTATCTTCTCTCCCTTCTAGACAACTGCTTAACACCATTAGCTTGACTTAATGAAAAGGTCACAAAATTTTAAAACATGAAGACCTGAAACATGAAGGGATAATGTAAATAACTTGACTCTCTCTATTGAGGCCTTAGGAATAAAATATCAAATACAATGGGTTCATTAAGGTATAAAAACTGAAGACACCCATAATGGAAACTAAATCTCACTGATCAATAAGAGTATTACCTGAGTAATGGAACTGAACATACTGTAAAACTTGAGTATATGAGTCATGGGCGGCATGCCCTGAATTTAGAGCTCATAACTTATGGAATGTGATTCCAACTGCTAGAAGACCTTGAATTTCTCATTTTTGGAAACTAGAAGAGTATGTAATTCTCCATCACGTGTATGAACATGAATTAAGATCATGGAACTGAAATGTAAAGCATGAGTAGGTTTTGGGACAACTGAAAATACTGAAATAACATTGGGTCAAGCACCGATCTTTCTCACAGCAAATTTACAACTTACTGGTACTTCTACTAAAATATAAAAAATTGACTTGACTACTTGTTCTATCATCTCCCCCTTAGCTTTAAGCCACCACTCAAATTCTCAAATTCTTACTAATTTTGAATCTCCACGAATATCTCTATCACCGGAGTATACACTATCTAGTGCTTCAACTCTTATTTCTATTAGCTCAACTTGAATACTTTGTAACCTTTTGATAGACCATGCTACTTTTGTCTTCTCCCTTTAATACCATGCCTATGCACTTATGTTTCTAACCCATAAGAATCAAAATCACACTTAAGAGGCTCAACATTTCCAATCATATGCCTCGCCTTAACTTAGCCATCAAAACACCATCCATCGTCTAACTAGTATTTATCTATCTAACAATCCCATGGCACAACTCACTACACCACATACACTAATCCTCGAAATTAAAGCAGTCCCATAATATCTTGGGTGAACTTTCTCATCATAATATACTATTAAACTTAATTACAAGTTAACTACACTTAAACTCTTGTGTACACTGTTCAAGCTTATTAGGTCACTTCCGACAACTAATACCATTAATCCAGAAACTATCACATTCGGCTTCATGATCACCAATCATTCAAACTTAAGGTCTCACACTTCACATAATTTACAACTCCATCTCACGCATAACTCCCACGTAAAGATTATAAAACAACACATCCATGAACACTAGCCCACTTAAACTTCATAATAATAATAATTGGTCCTAATCATATAGCCTATCTTATTCACAATCCATTAACAAATCCTTCTTTTATCCGTCACTACTATCTATCCTTCATACACAACTTAACATAGTTCATAGCTCTCTACGTCTTAACTTAACTTCTTCTTGCAATCTAGAGAGCGCCTAGATTAACAACACTTACCCACCGAGTACTTCCATCACTAACCTATACTCTCTGTTATACAAATACCGTCAGCACCCATTTCATACCTCGAACAAACTAAATCACTTCCTATTAACCCAATTGCATGCAAAAAGAGATTTCACTATACTTATGCTCAAAAAATTACACTTACTATCCTTCTTACTACTACACGTCCACATCCCACATTTTCAGCCAGCACAAGGAACAAGATGAACTACAAGTTGCTAGTGGATCGAAATAGGCCTCACACGGCTTCACTAGACTTTGGTTTTGTGTTTTGATCAAGAAAGTTATACGAATAACAAAGTAACTATGCTAGTGAATCGAAATAGGCCCCACACGGCTTCACTAGACTTAGGTTTGTATTTTGAACAAGAAAATGAGATGAATAACAAAGAAGCTATGCTAGTGAATCGAAAGAGCCCCACACGACTTCACTAGACTTTGATTTTTCACAAACATAATGATAACAAGATTACATAATATAAGAGATAGAAACTTGACACACAACATTCAACGATCTAAGAATACACCTTAATCTTTCTTAATTAAATAACTCATAAGAATGAGGGCATAACTTTCAACTTAAGGAACTTAACACACTAGAGAGCTCCTCTCAAGCCCTTTGTGTAACTTTTGAAATTTCTTCTAGAAAATATAGAAGCATTACCTGGGGAAGAACTGGAGCTTGCGAATCATGTTATCTAAAAAATAATACATAGAGGGAGAAGTATAGATTAACATTGTAGATTCTGAGGAGGAATATGAAAGCACATCTAACCTAGGCTTAGTTCATGACATTTATGAACATGAATAAAGTACTTCATTCTTTGGAACTCAAAAAGCACTGACAGGATACTTTCTAGCTCTCTTACAATCCCATACCTATCTACGGAGAATTAATCGTAACTATTTCTGATACCTTGAAAATGAGGCAGAGTTGGCCAGAATATTGTAAGATGAGAATCTATATAAGCTTCTTGGAGAACCTTTTTATAGAACGATCTTAGACTTGTAAGAAGGGAAACATTTCCTAAATGCCCTGTAGCCTCTCAAAGAAAAGTACAGACGTCTCCGTACCGTTCCGTAAGAATATACTAGACACGACTTCATAGACACCCTAGGACACTTGAACTCTGTGCTCTCATACCAAGTTTGTAACACCTCGAAATCGGGTCCTGAGACGTCACACGGTGCTTAGGGTCACAAGTGACCCCAGGCTAACCCTTCTACTGGCATAACTCATAAGCAACTAAATAAAAATACAAATCAGTAGAAATTAACACTTTTCTAAATCAGATCAATACAAAATGGAATTTTACAGGATTACAATTCTGCCTATACAACTAAAATTAAAACAAAATACATCAACTTCTACTGACTGTCTATGAAGCCACTAATAGTACTGACTATAGGTAGCCGGGTCATGACTCCCGACTACCCCAACTCAATACGACTGAATAAAGAAAATACAACACTATAACTCTGCATAACTAACCCAAGCCCTTGAATCAAAAGGACTCATCACCTTCTGACTGGATACCACGAACTGACTGGATCCGAAGGTGTAACTATACCTTGTACCTACATTTCGAGAAAATGTAGCCCACATACGAATATATGGGTCAGCACCGTGGAAAAATACCGAGCATATGGGGGTGCAATGCATATATAAAATAATATCTTAATATCATCATAGTTTATAAAATTATGCGTGATGATATAGATGACTCACTTAGCTCGAATTAAATCATCAAAATCATGGATGAATAATACATGTAAAGTAAAACAAGTGAGTCATTACAATACGTTCTCAATTCCCTTTTATCTCAATTTCAAATCAACAAAACAATCCAATCTCATGTCAATTCTTATTAGAATAAATTTCTTAAACCTTTTAAGAATAATGACTTTCGCAAACTCAGCCTTTTAAATAAATATGTTTTCATCTCAGATAGAAGAGTACACACACACATTGGGAGATCCTATAACCGACATAAACCATGTGAGCTACATGGAGTCCAACGTATAACCCACGTTGGGGAGAGCCATCATATCCTTAACATCGGAGTAGGACTTCCAGTATCAATTCAAAAACACTAGTGATTACTATATAAATAAGCCTCAGGCTCACATCCTATGGGGACATGTAGTTCTAGGGAAGTAAGGTCATTTTATACCTCCCACTCGGTGCTAAAGATTACCCCCGTACTTAGCTCAGAAATTTAAATCAGCCTCAGGCTCATATTAAAGAAAATCCACAATAAACACTTCAACAATTTTCATCGGGAGCCAATTTGCTACCCCTTTATCATAATCAATAAAAACGTGGATTTCTTTCACAGTCGAGTTCAAAATAACTTATTCACGACCAAAAGGTCAAATCATTCAAAACATCTCAAATATTCAACATCAACGTGCAGACATTTTCTCAAAAACATAATTTCAAATGGGGTTCGCGACCCAAATATCAAAATCATGATAAATATCATTCAAGATTCATGCTTTATATCACCACACATGTAAATTAATCTTTGAAAATCATAAACATCAATATTTCATGATAATCATCATAAGATATATTAATACTTCACATTCATAAAAAAAATCAAATAAAAATTATGCCTTTGTAAGGAAAATTACTTTTGGGCACAAGAACAAAAGAGAGTTCTTGTTGAAAAATCCCACATACCTTGAATGATGAACTTTAGATCAATACTCGTATTTGAGATGTTAATCGTGACTTTGAATGATGGTTCTTGGAGTTCTTGAACAAGGAACTTGGAATCTTGAATAAATTTGCAGAATTAATGGTGAACTTTGGAGGTTCTTGAAGTTGGATGTAGGAGCTTAGGGTTTTCTTTTTGAGGGAATTTGATGAAATATAACATATATTGCTTCTAATAGGATTTAATATAGGGTTTGAATGGATTTTGGGTGAGGGAGAATGACCAAAATTCCCCTAAAAAATCAAATAATTCTCGAACCTGTCCTTTGGTGTACTGTTTTGGTAGTCTGAAGTAGATCAACCATAACGTTTTACTCCGAATTCCAAATTGGATATAATCAATTTCATTAGAAAGAGGACTCTCATATATTTCCGTTGATATATAGTATCTCATCCAGTTCATTGTGTATGAGGAGTTATGATCATTTGAAGTTGACCCAAAAATTCATTTTTGATAGGCTGAAGTAGATCGACCATCACGTTTTTCTCCGATAGACAAATTAGATGAAACCAATTTCATCAGAAAGATAACTCGCATAGATTTCCGTTGATATATAGTAGATCACACATATCATTATGTACAAGGAGTTATGATTGTTTAAAGTTGGAACAAAAATACGTCAAGCCTCAGTACTTTTTTTCCTGCATGTTTTACTGTTCACTACTATTCACGGTTCAATCGGAATGTTCATTAATCGGTTCTCGGGTGTCCGTTTTGGATGATACAAATATCATTGGAAATATTATTCGATAATCTACGCAATGGTGGGTCATAATCTATGACATTCCTCACGAAAAATTTACACTTTATTCTAGAAGATAGAACCCAACACGTTTACGCATAAAATTTTAATGAAAAATTTCCCGGGGTATTACAAGCTTTAATTAACATAATTGGATCATTAGATCCCCGCTCAATAATGTAGTTGTAATGTCCATATTAGGTAAAATATTATAAGTTGGGAAACGATGATCATGCAATTAACCCTACGAATCAACAACCAAGATAAGCAAGTTAACAAATGAAATTCAATAACATAGTATGATTGTTCAGAGTGCTTTAACCCCAGGCTTTTCTCCTATTGATTGTTCCAAGATTTTATTTTATGCATTATTTACTTTATTTTTAATTTACAAAATTACAAACTCTTTTTGGTTACTTTAGCACTAAATTAATCTCGACTGTAAACTAAAATTAAATCGTTGTTAAATCAAGTCACGGTGGGATTGATACTCGTCTTTCTTGAAGTTCACTATATTACTTGGTAGACCACATACACTTGCGATTGCGCTTGGGTGCTGTCAAGTTTTTGGCGTCGTTGCCGGGGACTTATTATTTGGCAATTGTTTATTTTAGTTTTAGTTTTAGGCTTATTTGGTGATTTTACGCTTGGTCTTGGTTTTGTTATTGTAGGAAAAAGGTTTTTAGGTTGATAATCTAGCAAGGAATTGGAAGTTGGTAGAACTAAGCCCAAAACCCGAGAAACTTTACCATCAATGCAGGAGAGAAGAAATCCTTCTTCCTAAAATTCCTCAAATCCAAGAAGACCAAGGGCATACTGTTCCTATGGCTGAACAACAAACAGATGGTAGAAAGGTTAGGGAAGTGGTAGTCCTACTTCCAACAATCTTGATTTCCCCAATTTAAAGACCGATAGCTGGGGGGAATTTCTAGTTGAAATACAATATGGTGCAACTTCTTATTATTAGTGGATAGTTTGCAGGGCTTTTACACGAGGATCCACAAGTCCACTTGTAGACCTTCATTGAGCTTATATACACATTCACTCCAACCGGGGTGACTCCAGATTATGTGAGGCTGACACTATTTCCCCATTGACTTTTGGGGGAAGCTAAAAGGTGGTTGAATGAGGAGCTGACTAATTTAATTACTTCAAGAGACGACTTAGCCAGAAAGTTCCTCATTAGATTTTTTCAATCAAGCAAGACTGCGAGACTTCATAGTGAAATAGCAAGCTTCAAACATAAGCCTGATCAAAACCTCTATCATACTTGGGAATGTTTAAAGGATCTTCTTCGAGAGTGTCCACACCACCAGCAGTCCAATGAGGTACTTGCTCATACTTTTGTAGAAGCTCTTTATCATAATAAAAATATTTTCTAGATTCACCCGCAGGTGGTCAAGCATTGAAATTGACTTATGATGAGCTATACACATTGCTAAACCTTATAGCTCAAATAAATATAGATTGGCATTCAGATTCTAGAAGTTCCACAATAAGAATTGCGGGTGTATTGGAAGTGGACCAATTCACAGCCTTATAAGCACATGTTTTTGCACTAAAGAATTTGATCAACATATCATTCAGCAGCATGAAGTTGGGAGCAACACAACTTGCAGCAATAGTCAATGCAATGCAATAAGCCACATGTTGGTGTGTGGTATGCTGAAATAATGGCCATTCAGTGATCATGTGTGTTTCAAATACAGAATCTTTGATGTATGTAGGCAATGCTTAAAGGCCAAATTATGGTAATGCCTACAACATGAAGTAGCAGACTCAGCCAACAAATTAGCCATGGAACGCACCATAGCCACAGGCCCAACCTATTTAGTCAACTAACAACACAGAGAAGATGTTGAAATAACTCTTAGCAAGGCAAGAATAATTTTTTACGGATCTGAGAAATCAAAAAACAAATATAAAAAATCAGGAAGCGGACACTATAAGTTTAGTATTTTAAGTAGGCTAATTATCACAAGTATTGAATAAAAGATAGTAAGTTGGGTTGCCAACTGGCACAGAATATCCAAAACATGTTATGGTAATCACCTTACGGAGTGGTAAAGAGCTTCTAGGAGAACCTTTCAAGGCAACAAAGGAGGTTGATGCTGACCCAATAGGTAAATGATAGCATTGTTGAAAATTCAAGAAAGTCTAAGTACTTAAAAGAAAAAGCTACTGAACCAAAGAAGAAAAAGATGCTTCCTCTCCCATTCCCTCAAAGGCAAATAAAAGCGAAGGAGGATGCCCTATTCAAAAAGTTCATTGATATATTCAAAGAGCTTCATATTAATTTATCTTTGCTAGATGTTTTGTAGAGTATGCCTAAGTATGCAAAGTACTTAAGGGATTTGGTGGCAAAGAAGGTAAAATTGCAAGATATGGAGCAATAACCCTCACTGAAGAGTGTAGTACGGTAATGACATAGAAGATCCCTAAGAAAATAAAAGATTAGGGAAAGTTTCCTATCCTTATTCAAATTGGAAGAAAAGAGGTCCATGCATTGAGTGTTTTAGGGGAAAGTATAAATTTGATGCCCCTATCTCTATTTGAAAAATTAGGCTTAGGAAATCCTAAATCAACTAGTGTGGTTTTGCAGCTAGCAGACGGTTCCATGACATATCCAGAAGGAATAATTGAGGATGTCCTCATTAAGATTGGTAAATTTGTTATTCCTATTGACTTTATTATTCTTGATTTTGAAGTAGACGAACAGGTATCAATTATTTTGGGGCATCCATTCTTAGCAATAGGAGGGGCCTTGATTGATGTTAGAGAAGGCACGCTCATGATGAGGGTAGAGGATAAAGAGGTGGTATTTGATGTTTACAAATCACCCATTGAAAATCCCAAATATAAAGATTTATGCATGATCAATGTGATTGAAAATAATGAGTGTGGGGTTCTTAAGCCACTAAAGACCTCTTCCAAATACCTGATTGAGAAACCTAAGATGAAACCACCGATTCCTAAAGGTAAAAGAGGTCAGAAACGAATGAAAAATAGCTCCAAAAACTGAGTAAAATGGTGAAGGAATATGTATAAGTTAAGTTGGGTCATGCCGCGACACTAAATCATGTGCTGCTTGGGAGGCAACCCAAGTTAATTAGTTATGTTTTCTTTTCAGTTTTTAGTTTTTATTTCACATCGTTTTTATTTTTTGTTGAGTCACAGGTTAACGAGAAGTCTGAGTACCCTAAACTTCATCTTGGACATGGTAAAAATTGAGTGTGGCGTCCCATGGATCTCGTATATGTGTAAAGATGCTACTAGCTAGGCCTAGAGGCCTCAGGGAGTATTTCTATCTCTTACCTTTTAATTCACTTTGGGGACAAAGTATATTTTTAAGTATGGGGTGAATTCATAATTTTTGGCTCAATTTAAATTTTTTTAGGTTAGGAATAAGTAAGATATTCTTGTTTGTGCTATTTTTGATTGCATGATGCAAGTGGGTTTGTTTTTAAAAGCATATTGATTGATGTGAATTGCTATTTTTGAGACTCTTAGGCTCAAATTTATGATTCTTGTTATTGGTGGCTTAAATTTGAATTTGTTTTATTGTTTGGTTGGGATTCTATGATGATCTTATTGAGTTGAGCATGTGCCATGTGAGTGTGAGATTTTTGTATCTTCCTTGTTGCATGTGATTTTAGAACTTGCTCGGCGTGTGTGTAAAGTGAAATAAAGAGTGGGGATTTAGGAGATGATTTAGGCATTTCTTTGATAGCCTTGTTTTATACCTTCTATTTATCCTACCTTTGTGCATTATCCTAGTTAACCCCTTTAAGCCTTTAGCTTTTTCTTTGGTAGCTCATATGTAGCCTAATTCCCTTATTTGGTAGATCATAAATTGATCCAAAATGCTCCTAAGTGCTTTAAAAGAATTGATTTAGTAAGGAGTTTGAGAAATTGAAGAAGAAAAAGGTGAAACTTATGCCCCAAGGTAATAGTTACTGGTGTTTATAATTGATGTGTGGTCGATGGATGGATATGATGTAATTTAAGATAGAATTTTTTCCATTATTGTGAAAAAAGAGAAAAAAATTCATGTGGTAGTAAACTATGTGTCCACACTTGTTTGTGAAAATTCTTAAAAGAGATGGGGTAGACAAAAATGGTGTAATTTGGTTGTTGGAGATTGATTTTAAATGTTTTATGTAGTGTATTGAAGCTCTTACAGAGGTTATTCACTATTCCTAACTAGTTCCTACCCATCCCTTAGCTTACATTACATCCCGAAAAAGACCTATTTGATCCTAAATTAATCATTCTGATATTAGTGGAGCATTACACTAAGGGCAAGCCTATGGTTCATTATGTGTAACTTGTGAACTATTTGTGAAAGTGAGCGTAATTTGATTCTTGTACCCATTATATTACAAGTTGCATTATTGTGAGTGATTATGGGTAACTCTCCTGTTGTGAGGGGCACATGGTTGATGAATTTGGGTGATTTATATGATGTCCTTGATTGAATGATAAGAATGAGTTTGCAACTTAGGTGAGTGAATTTTCGAGGTTAGGATGTTTTGGAGTAGCGTTCATGAGTTATCAACTGTGTTTATAACATGCTTTGTGTAGAAACTTGCATTCCGTGTAGTCATGGTAGCACTAGCTTGAGTGTCTTTATTTTAGTAGAAGTGTTGAATCACCTCATATTTTTATTCTTTGAGTAAAGAGTTGTTTGAGGACGAACAAGAGTTTAAGTGTGGGGTGACGATCTGAGGTGATTTTATACACTTTGGTTTCATTAGTCTATCTTATTTTTCCTTGCTTTGAGAGAAATTTGAGTGCTTAACATGTTCTTGTTGATATAAATAACCATTTATGTTTCCAAGTGCATGACTACGATGTACAAAGTATTTTTTTAAACAGGTTTGTATTTAATTAAGTTATTTAGAGTTCAACCCGGAAAACTAGTTTTACTAGCTTGAGCTAGGTGTGTGTCTATTTGGTCTCGGTGGATTCTAATGTGCTTTATTTATTCCAAATATTTTAAACATGTAATTTTATGTGGAATAATTTGTTTTTAATGTTCAAAATTTAATTTGATTAAGTTAAGAGTCGGAATAATAAACTGAAGATCATTGTGAATTTGTCTTATCTTAGCTCTTGTTTTGATTTGTTGTTGATAATATTGTGTTGGTTTGCTCTTTAATTTGTGGTGTGTGATATTGTAATAGGCTTTATAAACTAAATACGGTGATATGTTGATGATTTAAAGGCATAAAATTCATTGGAAATACACTACAAAAGGCATGGGCAAATGATAGGACGTTCAACACATAACCCAAATTTTGAAAGTAAATTTCAGTGAGTCGACGCAAAGTCGACACGATGTGTCGAAGATGCCAGATCAGTGACGCGTTCATTGACGCGTCGCGTCACTCAAATTTAAATTAGCGCCGACACGGAACAGGCGTTGTCTCAGTATGATTGCAATTTCATGGCATATTTATTAAAGATGGTGGGAATAAATTCTTGGGTCACGTGCCATTCTATATCCCACTCAAGGATTGGCTAATATATTATGTTATTATATATATGGAAAGCTGGCAACAGCTTGAGGATTTTTTAATTCTTGGACAACCAAAATTGGGAATAAAAATAGAATATACATACACATTATTTTGAAGGACACGTAGGAGGAAAAGAGTTGACACGTTGGAGGAGACGAAAAACATTGGGAAAATTATTATTTTCGGTGGCTGCTATTTCTTCAAATTAGGTTTATTAATTTTTTAATTAGTCTTTAATTTTTCATATCATGTATTCAATTATGTGGATCGTGATTATGAATATTATCAGCTAAAAACCCTCTTTTCGGGGTTAAAGCCAAGAACATGAGTACTATTGTTTTGGATTTATTTCGATTAATTTTGCTTATCATTGTTGGTTGTTTGTTTATTTTGGTTTTAATTATTTTATGGATTGATCACCCATAAAATATATATATTGTCGACCTTTTAATCTCGGGAGAGGAAATATGGAGATAGAAGAATAAACTAAGTTTGGATTTTTATTATTTTATAAAATAAAGAATTAAACTTAACGTCTAGGACAGGAATGTACTTAGATGCCTTACTTGATTCATACGTTGGATGATAGCTTTAATTAACTTAATTGTATTATTACATTCCTGCTCAATGATGTAGTTGTAATGTCTATATTAGGTAAAATATTATAGGTTGGGAAACCATGATCATGCAATTAATCCTACGAATCAACAAACAAGATAAGCAAGTTAACAAATGAAACTCAATAACATAGTATGATTGTTTGGAGTGCTTTAACCCCGGTCTTTTCTGCTACTGATTGTTCGAAGATTTAATTTTACGCATTATTTACTTTATTTTTAATTTACGATGCTTGGGGAAGATTCAAGAAAACACTTTTAAAATGCTCCACTCATGAGATGCCAAATAAGATGCTTTTCTAAATCTTTTATAAGACATTGGACTAACAAAATAAGGCCATAGTTCACAATGTATCCGGTGGATCATTTATCAACTCGCCATATGGGATTGTTTCAAAAGGATTTAACCAAGTGGAAATTTTTTGTAAGGGTTGGGATATAAAGGATTCCGAGGTAGCCATGGGGGCTCCCCCCTCGTCCTTTGTCTGCCACGATAGAAAAATAAAGAGGAAGAGATTGATGTGAATATGGTCAAGGTGATGTCATGCCTCAAACTCATACTCGAGCCTATGTTAGGTGACCAAATAGAATGTGTAAGTGTGTTAAGTACAAAAGAAATTGAAATACCTGAAGACGCAGATGAGAAAGTGATTGATGACAAGTTAGGTATGGTATTTAAGAGCTCGAAGGGTTTCTATCTTGACCCACAAGGACAAAATGGGAATTAAGGTAAGAATTAGGAAATACTAAGTATGACACATTTTTAAAGGAAAGTGGAAATCGATAGAGGTACATTGGTGTGGATCTTGAGTAGTGCAGAGAGAACCGACGAAATAGTGAATGAGATGTGGAGTGAATTCTTCATGATCCACCAAACGGTTTCATCCCACTCAACCACCATCCAACAACTAGAGGCACAAGTAATCCAAATATCAAATTATCTCAAGGAGAAACAAAGTGAAGAAATGCAAAATAGGGAGGACAAAAAGTCAAAAAGAAAAAGTTCCAATAATGAAGAACCAATGTTAAATGAGATATTAAGGGGAAAGCCAATAGTTAATAGTTGTAAAATTTTCTCTATTCCATAGAACCCCATTCAACCACCTTTCCCAAAATGGTCCTTGAGAAAGGGAGAACATGATAAGCTCAACAAGTGTTTTGATAAATTTAGTACCCTTTCTATTCATGTTCCTCTTATTGAGGTGTTGCATAACATGTTGGGGTATGATAAATTTATGAAGGATTTGATATCCAAAAGGAGACTTGTGGAGGATGAAACAATAGAAATGACACATCAATGTATTACCATTATGACAAGAACATATGTGTAAAAGAAGAAAGACCCTAGTGCTTTTACAATCTCATGCACCCTTGGCACCTTCACATTTGCAAAGGCATTGTGCGAGCTTGGAGAAAGTGTGAACCTTATGCCTTATGCCATATTTCACAAGCTTGGATTAGGGAAGCCAAAGTCCACCAAAATGAAGTTTCTCATGGATGTCGATCAATAAAAAATCTGATAGGAATTATCCATGATGTTCTAGTAAAAGTGGACCGGTTCATATTTTGAGCCGACTTTGTTATTTTTGATTGTGCAATGGATGTCAAAATTCCTATTATCCTTGGGAGTCCATTTTTATCTATCAAGAAGGCTTTGGTAGATGTGGAGTCCGGCGAGATCAAGTTTCGATTGAATAATTATGAGGTATCCTTCAATGTATGCAAGCCGATGAAACAACCAATGAACTTAAAATCCATCTTAGTGATTAATGTAATTGATAGGGAGGTAGTACAGCATGTTAACGTGAGCTTGTTGAATGACACTTTGGTTGGAGTGCTATGTAATTGTGCAAGAGATGAAGTGAAGGAGTATGATGAGGTAGTATCATGTTTAATTGGGCTTGGGTTTCACATTAAGAACCCGATTAAGTTCGATCTTGAACTAAAAAACCGCAAAAGTCTACCCGCTAAACCATCCATCCTTGAACCTCCCAAGGTCAAATTGAATCCCTTACCACCCCAACTCAATATGTGTTCTTGGGGAAGGGTGAAACTTTACCAACAATCATTGCTAGTGACCTCGACCCCTCTCAAGTAGAAGCATTAAAGATAGTGGTAAAAAAATCCATTTGGGCTATTGGTTTAATGATAGTGGATATTATCGGAATAGCTCCCGGCATTTGTTCATAAATAATTAAACTCGAGCAATATCATATACCGAGTGTGGAACACCAAAGGATATTAAATCAACCCATAAAAGAGGTGGTGAAAAAAGAAATAATAAAATGGCTCGTCGCGGGAGTGATATATCCTATACCCAATTGCACTTGGGTGAATTCGGTAGAATGTATTCTGAGAAAGAGTGGCATCAATGTAGTTGAAAATGACAAAAAAGATCTCATCCCCGTCCGACCAATCACCGGATAGTGAGTGTGTATGGACTACTAAAATTTAAACTCATGGAATGAGAAAGACCATTCTCCAATGCCTTTCATGGATCAGAAGGATCACCGGGAAAGGATGGTATTATTCTTTGGATGGTTACTTGGGGTAAAATCAAATTTATATCGCCCCAGATGACCAAGAGAAGACAACTTTTACTTGCCCATATGGTACATTTTCCTTTAAGAGAATGCCCTTTGTGTTGTGTAATTGCCCGATAACCTTTAAATATTACTTGTTGTCAATATTCACAGATATGGTTGAAGACTCTATGGAAGTGTTTATGGATGACTTATCGGTAGTGGGGAACTCTTTTGAGTCGTTCCTCAAGCATTTGAACAAGGTGCTTGAATGGTTAGGTGAAATAAACCTTGTCTTGAATTGGGAGAAGTATAACTTTATGGTACAAGAAGGGATTGTCTTAGGCCACAAGATATTAGGAAAGGGCATTCAAGTCTATCAAGCAAAGGTTGAGGTAATTTCCAAGCTCCCACCTCCCATTTCGGTAAATGGTGTTCGGTGTTTCCTTAGCCATGTTGGGTTCTATCAATTTTTCATCAATGCTTTTTACAAGATAGCATACCCCACATGTAAACTTCTTGAGAAAAAATCTAAATTCACCTTTGATGAGGCATGTTTGAAAGCATTTGAATATCTTAAAGAATTGCTCATTTCAACCCCTATTATTGTGTCTCTGGATTAGTCCACCCCGTTCGAGATAATGTGTGATGCAAGTGGTATTACATTGGGTGATATGGTAGGAAAACACAATGACAAGCTATTTCATCATATTTTTTATGCAAGAAAAAACTTGAATGACACCTAACATAACTACACCATCACCAAACAAGAATTATTGGCGGTTGTATATGCCTTTGAAAAGTTTTGCGCCTATTTGTTAAGCACGAGAGTAGTGGTATACCTGGATCATTCTTCTCTTAAGTATGTCATGGCCAATAAAGAAACAATGTCGGGCCTAATTAGGTGGATTTTTCTATTACATGAGTTTAACTTTAAGGTGAACGACCAGAAAGGGTGTGAGAATCAAATGGCCGATTAACTCTCGTGACTTGAAGGAAACAATGAAAACCATAGGGAAATAAAAGTTGATGATGCTTTCCCTGATGAATTAATCATGTCTATCGAGGGGAATAATAAACCATAGTATGCCGACTCTGCTAACTATGTAGGATGTGGTGTACTCCCGGAGGGACCGAGTTACCATCAAAAGAAACATTTTTCGTTTGATGCAAAGCGCTATTTTTAGGATGAGCCATTTTTGTTCCAGGAATGTGTCGATGGATTTATTAGGTGGTGTGTCATGTCTATTTAAATAAATGATATCTTTGAGGCTTGTCACTCTTCACTTTACACCGACCACTACGGAGGAATCTGAAATACTACCAAAATTCTCCAATGTGGATTTTATTGGCCTTGCATGCAAAGGGATGCCATTGAATGGGTTAAATCTTATCACAAATTCCAAATTCATGGT
Organism: Capsicum pubescens; assembly: GCA_030864215.1. Classification (NCBI taxonomy): domain Eukaryota; kingdom Viridiplantae; phylum Streptophyta; class Magnoliopsida; order Solanales; family Solanaceae; genus Capsicum; species Capsicum pubescens. The sequence goes on along the minus strand of CM061540.1, from coordinate 223,974,412 downwards.
GGTATTTCAAGAAGGCACGAGATTCCCCTCAAGAATAACCTTAAGGTAAATCTCTTTGATGTATGGGGAGTTGATTTCATGGGTCTTTTTATGAGTTTATTTAGGAATGAATACATTTTGGTAGCGGTCGATTATGTCTCTAAATTGGTGGAATCCATCGCACTCCCTACTAATGAGAGAAAATACGTTACCTCATTCCTAAAAAATATATCTTCATAAGTTTTGGCACCCCTCGAGCCATCATTAGTGATGGCAATTGGGTGTTTGGTGCTCTTCTTGACAAGTATGGGGTTAAGCACAAAGTTTCCACTCCATACCAACCCTAAATGAGTGATCAGGTAGATGTTTTGAATTAAGAAATCAAGGCCATACTCGAAATTACGGTTAATGTAGGCCGCACAAATTGGGCAAGGCAACTTGATGGAGCACTTAGGGCCTATAGAACGGCCTATAAAACCCCAATTGGAATGTCTCCCTACTAATTGGTTTTTGGAAAAGTGTGTCATTTACCCATAGAGCTTGAGCACAAGGCCTTGTGATATTTGAATAGGTTGAATATGAATTAGGAAGAAACATCTGAGGTGTGGGTAACAAACTCCACGAGATGAAGGAGTTCCGACTAAATGCTTATGAGAGTTCGACATTTTATAAGGAGAAAATGAAAAAATGGCATGATGCTTAAACATTACGTCGAGAATTCTATGTTGGTGAGAATGTACTCCTCTACAATTTCTATTTGAAACTCTTTGGGAGAAGCTCCGCTTGAAATGGTCGGGATTATTTATGATTTGTAATGTCCACCCAAGTGGTGCCGTGGAATTAAAAGATAATGAAGGGAAGAAATTTGTAGTCAATGGTCAAAGGGTGAAGCATTACAATGAGAAAATTCCCATGGTGGCTAAGGTGGAGTGTGTTAAATTCAAAGATGCTATGTGGTGAAAAGGAAGAGTCATGCCGTGACATTAAATTTGGCTTTTGATGGGAGGCAACCCATCTTTGATTCATTTTTGTTTTTGTTTTGATGTTTTATAGGTATTTTAACATATGTGGTGTTTCAAAAAAAAGGGGAATACAAAGATGGAAAATTAGTAGCTGTGCAGGAAATCAAAAAACAGAGCAAAAAAAACGAAATTCAGTCTCAGTTACCGCGATCACGGATAACTGACCACGATCGTGGCATTCGACTCCTGCACTTCTTACTATCTATGGGAGCCTTTATCATCCCTTATGCCTCTTAAATTTACTTCAGTAATGGAACTTCAGGCCTTTGAGTTGAGGGTGACGAGGATACCTGAATTTCCCTTAGCTGTGGACAAACTTTGCCCTATGATAGATTTAGTGATGACATTATTAAGGGTAAAACGTCATAATTGGGTTAGCCGTGGATGCAGGGGAAGTCTAAATACCTATGGAATCAAGGAAATAAATGAAAGGGAAGTCTTAGTATATGTAGTATTAATGATCTGGGATCGCATTCATACCTTTTGGCAAAGCCTAAGTAGCCATATGGGTGGTCCACCCGTTCTATAGCTTACAATATGAGACTATAGCTTGGGTTTTTATCATTACTAATAAATTATGCATGGTGCGATTTCAAAAAAAACAACCTCTTCCATCCAAAAAATTTCAAAATTCAAGGGCATGGACGCAATCAACCTTGTAATAAAACTTTTCCACCATTTATGAATCAGAAAAGTGATTTCAAAAAATAGTTGGTACTCCATTTTTGTCTAGAGCGGGTGACAATTTAACTCCACTAACGAGCTTTTCATGCCATGTGTGTGAGCTTAGTTGTCTACATCTTATGTGTACTTATACTATCTAGAACTTTCCCCATTAGTCTTTCAAGGCTAAATTTTGATTGTGCTTTCTTGCTAAAATGATCATAGGCCATCTTTAGGCATTGGAAGACCACTTTAGCCTAAAAATCATATTGATACATTGCATTTACCCCTATTAACCCACTTTGAGCCTTTGGATTTTTCTTTGGCAAACACATTACAAGCCTTGACCCTTCTATTTTTTCTCTTTTGAACCTTACCCTCTTTGAACTTAAGAATACAATTTGAGGCTAAAAGCCTAAGTTGGGGTGGTGGAAATTGAAAAAGGTGTAGTTGGGACATGAATTCATCAGAAAGTCCCTACAAGCTTAAGCTAATAAAGCAAAATAATTAGAAGAAAGAAAAGATCCAACAAAAAAAGGGCATGATTTATGCAAAAAAAGAAGACAAAGAGGAAAATGGGAAAACAAAGAAAAGGCAAAGTTGACACAATATTAAGGGAAAAGAAGTGGCCCAATAGAAAAAAAGTGAAAAGTGTGTGATGTAGAAGTTTAAGGATGGTTTATACTTATTGTTTTAAGTTGATATAATACCCTACCAAAAAACTATATTACAAGCTCAAAAAGTCCTTTGTGATTCCCAACCAAGTGTGGTCATTGTAGTGAAGATTGAAAATAGGGGAAAGCCTATGGCATGATACTTGTTAACATTGAAAATTTCTTGAGAGAGAGAGTGTGTGAACTTAAACTCCTTTTTGTAGTGTTGGTAACTTGGTGTAGGAAATTTTCTTTTTTGTGAGAAGGCATGTGAACAAGTTGAGGTGGGTGATTTTTTCATCTTTCGTGGAATTAGATAAAAGGAAGAATATTATAGTTGAGTACAACAAGTGAGACATTTCAAGAGTTAGTAGTAATTATCACATGGTTTCTTCTCAAAGTCTATTCGTCCTCCATTATCCCATTTTATTTTGAGGGGCGTCGTTAGAAATCATTTTTCCCATGTGTGAAGAACTTTTTGTGGTAATAAACAAGTTGGAGTCATCATGAGCATTGGCTAATAGAGTGTGGGCATAATGTAAAGTTGTCTCATAGTAAAAATATGGTCTTTCTTGAGGGCAAACAAGGTTTTAAGTTGGGAGTGTTGATGAGTGATGATTTAACAACAAATTTGCACCAAATATTTGTGAACACTACCATAGTTTGCATAAGAAAAAAGAGACAGAATCATGATTTAAATGAACTAATATACATATTTTGTAAGTATATAGTATAGAAAGTGAAAAGATGTAGATTGGAGCTAAAAAGGGATCAAATTAAAGAAAAAAGAGTGTAGCTGGAGACAATCTCAGTTACCACAACTGTGGTCCTCAGGCCACGGTTGTAGTCAGTCAAGATACTCAGCATAATGCAATCGTGGAGCATAAACACAGTCGCATAACCATAGTCGCGATCAAACTTGTGCGATCTCGGTTCAGTGGGAATATGACCCAGGGAAATTTTATAATATTACAAAGACGAATCCCAAACCACATTTAGGAAAAAAACTTTCTTTTTGGTGAATTGCTCACCTTATAGATTTTGAAATCAAAGCAAGAAATCGTTATTAGGCAAGTGTGTAATTAATTTTGAAGTCTTGATTTCTTTGTAATTTTGTGAAGAATGAATGCTTTGGATTATCCTTATGTTATCTCTCTCTTTACATTCCTCATGAGTAGCTAAGTAATTTAGTCTTGGGATTATGTTGAACTAAAGTGTTATTGTGTATGGGTATTGTTGTGTTTGCATAAGTTTTAGTTGTTGAGTATGGATTCCACTTTGCTTGAATTTATGAGTTGGAATTTATGGGTGAAAACCCCAAATCTCCAAATGGGTTGATGGGTGAAAACCCCAAATTCTAGAAACCCTTTATCATCCTTTAAAGAGGTATGAAGGTGAACATATGGTAACCCATAACATCCTTGAAAGAGGGTTAGAGGGAGACAAGGCAATGGTGGACAATTAACCACATGGTTTACTACCTTTTGCAATCTTAGAAATAAGTGTAATTAGAGTGTAAATCATCTAAAGAGAATCATAATAGAAATAGGGATGCTTGATTGAGGTTTTGGGTGATTACGAATGGTACACTTGTTAGGTTCTCAAAAGAGCCAATGGGTGAAATCGTTGTGATTTTATTGAAAGATAGAGAACAATGAACTTTGAACTAGCCTATCCTTTAGTTAACAACTAGTCTTCATGTTAAACCATCATCAACCCACATGTTTTTACCTTTAGGTAGACATAATCCCAAGATATACTCAAATCTCAATTTTAAATCAGAAGTGTCATATTCGTGCATTGTTATTCAAAAATAGTTACAAACAAATTCCGAACTAATTCACCATATTTATTTTACATGTCATGTTTATCATCATTTTGGGTAACCTTTTAGTAATTAGAGCACCTATCCGATTTGAAATTGAAAACGACCGCCTCACCCCTCAAACATGAGAGCAAGTTGAGCGTTATCAGTTAATAAAGATGGATGAGAGAAAGAATGAATGGTTTTAGATATGTTCAGCAGGATAATACACAACCCAAGGGCATCAAGTCTCTAAAAAGTGTAAAAAGGAAATCTCTACCTTGATGGGATAAGGAAATCTCTACCTTTATGGGATAAGAAGATTTTAATCACACAATTGTCCTATTGGGAACTCAAGCTCAACTGGGTTCCCAAATACATCAAGTGATCATATCTCTAGCTATGAAAAAGGGTATGGTAGTCAGGACTGGTCTATTGATAGAATGTACTCAAAGCTTAATTTTTGAAGGTTTGACTATATTCTCGCTCTCAAGACACTTCAAGTAGAGGTGTCTTATTTTTAAATAGTTGATTTTAAAGACCCTGGTACACTATAGAACATAGCTGAAATTTCCATGACTATTAGAACTTATTGGAGCAAAGATAAAAGATTGGTGATACTGAAAAATAAGGGGAAAAGGCTGAAAGATACAGATAAGAAGGAGTCATAATTCTAAGGGACTTGGTCCCTAGGAAACGCATCTCATAAGAAGAAGCTTAAGCATTTTTAATAAAGTCAAGTCTTATACCTAGTCCCCAGACCTACATTGGAAACAAGTTTTAAGTTGAAAGGGGTGTGCAGAGGCTAAAGCATGATATTGACCAGACCTAACATTTGAATTAATGTCTTTCCTCAAATTTGGCTATTATAAGAAACCAGGTATCCTTAGTAGAATACGTGCATGTTTGTATAACTCGGTACCATGCATTTGCAGGTATACACCCATGGGAACAGCTTTGGAAATGACCAAATATGACTTGCACAAATTTAAAGATTCACTTAAAAAGGAGTGAGACCTGGTCTCATCTCTAAGGTTTGTATCAATACAAAGTGTTTTAATAATAATAAATGTTGTCTAAAAGGACATGTGTTTTCCCTTCTTAAAGGAAAATATGTCAATTCTTTTGCAAAATGAAGAGTCATACTTATTAGGAACAAATAGGTCATTTCAAAAGGAACATTTTTTAATGACAATTGTTACCTTTTAAAATTTCTAAATCAAGCTATTTCGATTATCCGTCTTGAATTATCTCTCTTAATCATTTTGCTTCTCTAAACTAAACTGGTACCTCTCACTCACTATGTAATGCTCCAAGACTACACCCTAGGCGTCACACGGTGCTTATGACCCTGTAGGATCATGAGCTAACCCATGACTAGTACCTGTTGTGAGCACTTCATAATAATCATAAAATATATGCGGAAGTAAAAATAGAAAAATACCATAAATTTCATAAGAATGAATCAATACTAAGTACATCTGTAGAATAACTGCTAACTGAAAGTGTCTGAAAGCCTCTACAATCTTAAATAAACGAGTTGAAGGGACATGCCCCAACTAATTAAAAATATTGTCTGATAGTAACTGAAAAACTGAAATACTGTAAATAATAAACTAACTAAATGAGTGTCACGTCCTCGATGGATAAGGACTCACTACTGTACCTACAGATGATAGACTGATCTGGCTAGGTACGTTCAGGAACTCGAGCATCCGAACCTATGATATGAGACATAATAGCACACAGATAGAGTATGTGTCAGTACTTTGAATGTACTGGTATGCTAGGAGAGGTTAGGCTGATATCCATGGGTTCACGTGTATGACAATAATAACTAAATATCATGAAATAACTGGAAGAGAGGTTAGGCTAACATTTGCTTGTCTTTACTCTTGGTTTACTATTTTCACTTTTCAATGATGCCAAAAGAGGGAAAATTATTGATTTCATATGTTAAGGATAGAGTGTGTTAAGATACCAGATGATGATTTCATGTTTTAAGGACCAAGTCTATTAAGATAATAAATGAGTATGACATGTTTATAGGGGGAAGAAATGATGATGCAATGATGGTGCATAATGATAAAGAGAAGTAAATGAGTTCAGAATGATAGGGGGAAGTAATTAGTTGAGTATTTGATACAAATAACAACTAAGTCTAGGTCCCTAAGTTGCATGATGATGGAAGCATGGTGTTGCATGATATGGGGAACATTCATCTTCAGTAGTTGTTATCACACTGATTTAATGGATTAATATGTATTGATGCTCAAATCTCTATGGTTGGTTTGTCGTAATAATAAAGGGGGAAAATTAAGGTATCATGTTTTGATGATGGGTAGCTGACTACAAGGGAATAGGTCCCTAGATTTTCAAGGATACAATATAAATGGTACGTATCTGCACAATTTTGTCCTCTTGTGTAACAAAATATGGAGGTGATGCTTGTACTATTTAGGACACCTGGTCCAATTGTATTTCAACCCTAATCACTACTTAACTATAAAAGGAAAAGAATATTTCTCTATCAAGTAGTTTTTGCCAGCACAGAAAGCTAAAGAGTTAAAGGAAGGAAAAAACTCAATTTCAACATTTCTCAAGTTCTTATTTCTTGTATGCTAAAATAGCAAATATTTTGTAGTCCATTTTGAGTTTGTAATTGAATTACTTATTCTATAAGAGTAGTTCTCTTTTATTTTTTTACTTTGAGAGTGCTTTATATAGTGTTGCCTAAGCTTGAAACTAGTTAGAGTTAACTAGTTTTGTGGAATCTTAGCAGAGTTGTCAAGTTGAGATTGTAGTAGAGTTACTACAGGCAAGACGAAACTAGAGTATGGTTCTAGTTCGAGTCTGTAATCAAGAGGCTTATTATAGTAAAATTTTGAGAGCTTGTGAGGGAAAGTCTTGGTTTTTCTCCGTTTAGCAAGGAGGTTTCCAGATTATATCTGGTGTTTTTTATATATCCTGCACTGTTTTGTGTTCCTAGTTAGTTTACTAAGTTTTTGCGTGTGAATGATTTTGAGGGACATAGTCCCTCACTGTGTGAAGCAACCCTTAGGGTTCTAACAATCCACATTAAGATAGGATCCAAAACCTATTACTCATGCACCTCGAAATAAAGAGATGACTTCATGACCTCTTACACCACTACACCACTACACCGCTATACTCAAAGTCCAAGATACGAGCTCAAAGATTAGACAATCATTGTATATCCTTCACCAATTGTCAGTTATCCTCAACCACATGAGATAAGCTTTCTATAGACAACTTACTAAGAGCATCAACAACCACAATAGCTTTACATGGATTATAGTGAAGACTCAAGTCGTAGTCCTTGAGCAACTCAAGACATCTTGTTTGACTGAGATTCAACTCCTTCTGGGTGAACACATATGTCTTATGGACTAAGAAGATGTCAACATAAACCCTATACAAATAGTGGCTCAAATCCTCAAATCAAAAACCACAGCTAATAACTCTAAGTCATGAGTCACATAGTTCTTCTCACTTACCTTCAACTGCCTAGAAGCATATGAAACAACCTTACCATCCTGTATCAACACATAACCCAGTTCCACCCAGGATGCATCACAATAAACAACCAAACCATTAGTACCCATGGGCAGGGTCAAAATTGAAGCCTATGATAACTTATCTTTCAACTTCTCAAAACTCACTTCACAAGCATCAGACCATAAGAACATTACCTTCTTCTGAGTCAACTTAGTCAATGGGTCAGTAATAGAAGAGAAACTTTCCACAAACCTCCTATTGTACCTAGATAAATCCATAAAGCTACTAATATCAGTTGTTGTCATAGTTCTAATCAACTTTTTAACCACCGCAACTTTCTTTGGATCCACCATGATCCCTTCACTACAAAAAGCATGTCCCAAATAGGTTACAACATTTAACCAAAACTCACATTTAGAGACTTAGAATATAACCATTTCTCTTTCAAGGTTTGCAACAAAAGGCGTAGGTGATCCCGATGATCCACCTCACTCTTTGAATAAAAAAAAATATCATCAATAAACATAATTACGAATAAATCTAGGATCTAACAGAAAAACCAATTCATAAGATCCATGAATTTCGGTGGGGTATTTGTCAAACCAAAAGACATCACCAAAAACTCAAAATGACCATTCCGTGTTCTAAATGCACTCATAGGGATAAACACTTCCCTAATCTTCCACTAATGGTAGCCCAAACGAAGATCAATCTTAGAAAAGTACTTGTCTCCATGAAGTTGGTCAAATAGATCATCAATCCTAGGAAGTAGATACTTATTTTTCATAGTCATCTTATCCAATAGATGTTAATCTATACAAATTCAAAGGGACCCATCCGTCTTATGCTAAAAAAGAACTGGAGCATCTATGAAGAAACACTAGGGCGAATAAAACCATTATCTAGAAGATTTTTCAACTGCTCTTTAAGTTCCTTAAACTCAACAACAAAAATTCTATAGGGAGGTATAGAGAGATAGGCCAAGTGTCCTAAAGAATATCAATCCCAAAATTAATTTCCTTATCGGGAGAAACACCAGGAAAATCATCAGGAAATACCTTAGGAAACTCATAGACCATAGTGAATGATTTTTAAGAAGGATCTTCAGATCTAGAATCTTTTACATGTACTAAATGGTAGAGAAACCCCTGGGAAACAAATTTCTGAGCTCTATGATAAGAAATCAACTTTCCCTTGGGCACTATGGAACTACCTTCACACTCAACCACTGGTTTATTCGGTAATCAAAAACTTAATCTTTGAGTTTGACTATCAAGAGATGCATAGCATGAGTGCAACTACTCCATCCCACAAAACACGTAAAACTCTAACAGGTCTAATTCAATCAAGTCCACAAACATCTCCCTACCATAAATGGATACCACAAAACCCCTATAGACTTTTCTAGACACAATAAAGTTACCAACCTAGGTATATACCAAAAAATGATCAGTAATATACACAAGATCAAAACCAAAATAAATAGACACATAAGGGCTCACATAAAAGAGAGTAGACTCGGGAATAAGTAAACAATATATATCACGAGAGAAGAGTTTTAGAATACCATTAACAACATCAGGAGATACCTTAGAATCTTTATGAGTGGCAAGAGCATATAGAAAATTCTGACCAGTGCCAGAGCAAGATGTAGCACTTTTTGGTGAAGGAGTAGAAGAAATATCAATTGGGACCTTATGATCCCTCACAACAACATAGATTGAAGGAGTGTTCCTCTAAATATGGACAGGATGACCATATTTGAAATATTTATTCCTCTCATTATAAAAAAAAATCCATGATGCATCTATCCATAAAAATGAAAAAAAGGGATAAGATAGAGCTGACTGAACCCCATTGGCCAGAGATTAGACATAATATGCCTTAAATCCACTGTTTCTTTAAAACGATGATCACTAGGTGGCTTAGGATATAGAGTACTAGCCATAGAATAGGAACAAGAATTTCCCCAGTTTTTCTTAAACTACTTCCCACCATCTCTACCACTAAACTGATTAACTCCACCTTGATACAAATACTAATGTTTCTTACTCAGCCTTTTTCTCAACTTTGTATGCTTCTTCTTTTCATCTGCAACTTGTTTCATATAGACCACAAGCCTACAGATATCCATATAACTATTTCAAAAAGTGTCCTTACTCTACAACACCAAGTCTCGAGTCAAACCCGAAGCAAATTTCCTCATCTTAGCCTTCATATTTGATACTATCTCAGGAGAATAACAGGATAGCTGATGAAACTTTAAGGTATACTCCTTCAAAGTCATCTTCCATTGCTTCAAGTTCACAAACTCTTCAACCTTCACCTCCCTCAACTCCCAAGGAAAGAAATGGATAGCAAAATCACCAGAGAAATTTTTTCATAAAGCCAACTCTATATCATCTCCCCTAGACTGATCCCACTACTTATTCCACTGATACGCCACATCATTAAAATGATATACAACGAATTCCACACCCTCAGAGTCAAAAACATGCATAACATGGAGAATCTTGTCCATCTGATCTATAAACCCTTGAGGATCTTCCTCAACCATAGAAACAGTAAAGGTTATAGAATTCAGACTCATAAATTGGCCAACTCTAGTAGAATCGGAAGAACTCACAGAAGCACCAACAGGAACAAACTAACATGATTGAGATGTCACCAACTATGTCTATAGATAAATGGAATGGTGGAACTCCACATTAGAGATATCTCTTTGAGGCGGTGGGGCATTATCATCATTAGCTCGATGAGCTCTAGAAAGACTGGTAAGGACGATGGAACTTTATGTGGAGTAGAACATTCAGAAGATTGACCCCTAGACCGGTTTTAAACTCAATAAGAAGGATGATTTGCATCCATATTTTCCCCAAGCATGATTGAAGAGTTTACACGAGCATAAGATCTTTTTGGAGAAATGATATAAAAATTAAACATATAGGAATTTGAGGAAATTTTAAGACATTAGACTCTACAGCCTTATAGTAGATTACAAGAAAGGCAAACATTTCTAAATGCCTCATAGCCTCTCCCTTATGATTGTAGAGCACTACACACTCATAAAAAGGCTCTACTCAATACAACTTTATGTACACTGAATGAAACCAAACCTAGGATCTAATACAAACATTATTATGACCCAAATAATGCCTGGCTATGATGGTTATATGAAATGCAACAAGTATATGAGACCACTCTCTGCACCTAGACAAAAAGAATGTCATACCCCCAACTTTTGAAAAATTGCAAGCATATAATAAGATAACATAAGATAAGTATAATGAATTTAAGATATGTCTATAATTGATAGCTAGTAACCAACCTAAAATAAACAACAAATATCACCCACGTCCATAGTAATCCATAAAGTTTTCTAATAAAACCAAAATTAATAAATTGTCGGGACATTCTCCCAACCCTTACAATGGTAATGATAATGTTAATATGAACTCTTAAATTCTAGTCTATTAAAGTAAACTGATGAAATAATTGAGCCTTTTAGAGAATAGAAGCTCACTACTTCACCACCAACAACCAACGAACCAAGCCAATCCACCTATCACTCCATAAGAAAAGTAGAATTATCTGCAGAGCTTGCATCACATGGGGATACAATATTTGAAGATTATTAGTTGGTTGAGCACTAGCATGTAACTTAGGGGTAGGGAATAAAATAATGCCATAATCCATATTTTCAAAACCATTCTAGCTAATGCACATAATCATATACACATATATATATTTTATCCCAGGAAAGGGAATGAGGTTTAGCATATAGTAAAATTTTATATTAGATAATTTATCTCAACCATTATAAATAGGCACCCATAGGTGTAATACCCCAAAGATTTCTTGAAAATAACGTCCTAAGAATGCCTAGTATTAACTTCTAAAGTGAATGATAATTATTCCATGAGGAATTTTCACGATTTTCACTTTTTCATGTGTAAAATTCAGTAAGCTTTCCATCGATATATGATTCTCTTAAATCCGATAACCACGTAAGTAGTTATGACTATTTCAAGTTCCTATCATAAAATAACGTCATATTAGTCAGTGGCGCACCGCGCAACAAGAGGAAATGGAATTTGGAAATTTCCAGTAGGTGTCCATGATTATGGCGTATCACGCCAGCACTCAAATTCAGAATTATCCTTTTTCCAGTGTCTCAGCGTGATTTCCCCGCATCGCGCCAAAGCTCCAGGTCATGACGGAAGGGGCAACACGATGGCTCCGTGTCGTGCTATCCCTCAATTTCCCAATTATCAATTTCCATTAACATGGCACGATAGTGCCGCGTCGTTCCAGGGGCCCAGTTCAAGAAAATTTACTAAAATTAAATGACGTGTCTAGGGTTAAAAAGGTTAATTTCCTACCCCTATTTAAACCCAATAACACGTGATTTAGCTATTATTCACCCAAAATATACTATTTTCCCTCAAGTTTCTTTCAAGAAAAAGATAGGGTTTCTATTGGGGATTCAAATTCAAGAAGGTTTCACCACCAATCTTCACAAAATTAGAAACTTAGGATGCATAGTATTTATTTATGGACTCCTTTCATCCTTGAAGCCCAAAAATCCCTTTTCTAAATTCAAGTTATGGATTATCTTATGAATTTCATGATTGGGCTTCTTTTGTTCATGTATAAATGAGTAATTGAATTTTATTCCATGAATGAGTGTTAAATTCCATATGGGTTGATTTGTATCGGTGTAGATTCATGAAACCCTAGGACTAAAGGCTTGAATGACTAAATTGGAATTGATTCACGATAGTTAATTGTGGTATGCTGTTGTTTACACATTCTATGCCTACTATGTGTTTGGTTGAATGCCTAGATAAAGGGAAAGTGTCTAATTAACATGATATCATGAAATCCCCATGTACGTACAAGCTTATGCCTATCTTATGTTTGATGAAATGCTTCAGTAAATGTATTATGATGATTATTACGTAATCAAGTAAGTCATGCTTTGTCAGTTTTCTTCCATTGAGTCTTGGGGGTACTTAGAATTTAGATAGTCTTATGGCTCAGGAAAAAATCTCCATGATCTCATGACTCAGTCAGTTGTCAGATATCAGTAGTATTCCGTCAGTTAATTGAAATTAGTAACTCAACTCATGTTCAGTTTAGTAAATCATGTTCAATAACTATTCAGATGGGATAAGGAATTAGCAACGAGCGAGCCTAGGGATAAGGACTCACCTGCTAGATAGGACAAAGATCCTTAGAAGAAATCCTTAAGTTCCTGAACTATGTAGCCAGTATAGTTTGAGACATCAACACTATTCGATGAGGGTTGATAAGGTGGATAAGCACTGTCAGGTAATGGCCTCACCGTTCTCTTTTGGGGACACTATCAGATAAGGGTCGCCCATAGCTTATCCTTACCAGTGGTGCGGTATGGACACCCTTCCAATTGGGGTTATAGATTGGACCCCAACTCAGCCATAATAGCGTATCAGGGGCATGTCGGTTAAATGCTATCTCCCATAATTTCAGTACAAGTCTCAGTAAAAGAACTAAGATAGTTCTTTAGATTTAAGACTGTTAGATATAGTCGACTATGATACAGTAAGGAACTCAGATAGTTTATTAGATTTAGGACTATTATATACAGTTACCCATGTTTTCAGTTACATTCAGATTCAACTATTTATGCTATTAGTTATATCAGCTATTATTATGTCATGTCATCAGTATTCAGGTTCAGTAATCACAATATCACAGTGTAAGTTGCAGTTATGTATTTATGTATGTATTCTCGCATTCATGTTAGATAGTCAGCTAGCATTATTTATGCATATTAATCCTTAAATTAGCCTACCTCACATGTATACTCATTACATTATATTGAATTGACGTATTTATGCTATGGTGCTTTCTTTTTATGTTACACTATAGTTTTAGAGACACGAGTTCCAGATCAGCAGTAGATTCTAATTTCAGCAGTTAGAATAAAAGTGAGTCCTCATCCTTCGAGGACATGATTATTTCTCCACTATTTAATTGATTAGTTATTAGTTAGAGTTAGTTGGGGACATGTCTATTAGTTGGAGTTAGATGGGGACATGTCCCTTCAACTTCTTATTCAGATTATACAAATAGTAGAGGGTTTCAGACTAGATGCAAACTATTATGTTTCATACTTCAGTGTTAACAGTTTTGTTTTGGGTATTATATTACCCCATCGATGTTATCTCATCCATGTTATGTTCAGTATTGAACCTTATGGCCTTCAGTGCATGTTTCTGCATTATTTAGTATTTTATGCAATATATAGGTACAAATATCAGTCATGGGTTAGCTTGTGGTCCTTTGAGGTAATGAGTACCGTGTAGCATTATGGTTCAACAAATCGGGGTGTTGCAAACTTGGTATTAATAGAGTTCTAGGAAGTTTGAAAGCCGCATCTAGTAGAGTCTTGTGCATGGGTGTGTTGCCCGCCACATTTATGTGCAAGAGGCTATGATATGTTTAGAAATAGATTCCCTTGTTTCAGTATTCATGTCGTGCCAGTGAGCATAATCATAAGTCAATCTCTCAGTCTAATTTGCTTTTTCTCTTTATTTCAAAATTTGCCTCCTAATAGAAGAAATCAGTTAGCCTCTCAGCCCAAAGAACCTTTAGGCAATCATGTTTCTCCTGCGGAGTTCAGGACCACATTTACTACTCTTGCTTAGTTAGTAGCTCCCATAATGAGCGACCAGCTGTCATTCCGGCCAACCCAGTGGCCAACTCAGCTGCAACTAGGATTTGGGACTTCACTCAAATGAATCCTTCGTCCTTCCACGGGTCTAAAGTAGATGAATACCCTCAGGTATTCATTGATCAAGTTTAGAAAGTGATAGAAATCATGGGGGTGACTACTGTTGAGTGTACTGAGTTATCCGTATACCAGTTGCAGAATGTGGCTCATACTTGGTTTAAACAGTGGAAGTCAGAAAGGTCAGATGATGCAGGTCCTATAGAGTGGTAGGATTTTTTCATTGCATTCTTAGATAGATTCTTTCCCCAAGAGCTTAGAGAGGCTAAGGTGATAGAATTCATCAACCTCAGGCTGGGAAATATGATAGTGAAAGAGTATTCTCTAAAGTTTACTCAATTAACTAGATATGGCCCTCATGTGGTTGCACATGGCAGAGCCAAAATAAGTAAGTTCCCTTCAGGGGTAAGTAATAGCGTGGTTAATGAGTGTAGATATGCCATGCTAAATAGTGACATGAATTTAGCACGACTTATGAGCCATGCTCAGCAGATAGAGGAGCAGAATATTAAGCAGAGTGAAAAGCAGAATAAGAAAGGTAAGACAGGTAGTTTCAATTTTAGTCATCCTAAATAAAAAGGAGAAAACCATTCTCAATTTCATCCTAAGTCATTACATCCAGCTCCTTCTTTAGCCGGTGATTCAGCTTCTAAGTGCAGAGATAGAGTGCCAGGCTCTAAGTCTCAGGGCAGTGTCAACAATGCCTGAACTAATCCCATTTGTCAGACTTGTGGTAAGAACCACAAGGGTGCTTGCAGAGCTGGTAGCAATATCTATTTCGGTTGGGGCAAGCCAGGCGACAGAGTCAAAGGCTGCCCTCAGTTAGGCTGATAAAGTCATCTCTGCTTCTCAGCTCAGTCCAGTCGCCCAAATCAGTAGGGTGCCACCACTAGTGCTACTAGAGGGAAATGACCAAATAGACTATATGCTCTTCAGACCAGACAAGATTAGGAAAATTCTCCCAATGTAGTTACTGGTTTAATATTCATGTTTACACTTTGATAGATCCAGGAGCTTGTTTGTCTTTTGTTACTCCCTATATAGAAGCTGATTTCAGAATCAGTCCCAAAATTCTAGCAAAGCCCTTCTCAATCTCTAACCCAGTGGGAAAAACCATCATAGCCCGGTGGGTATACAGGAACTGCCCGGTTATGATATTTCAGAAAGTTACTTTAGCAGACTTAGTCGAATTAGAGATGACTGATATTGATGTCATTCTTGGAATGGATTGGATTTATTCCTGCTATACCACAGTCGACTGCAGAAATAAAATAGTCCAGTTTTAGTTTCCAAATGAACCCGTCCTTGAGTGGAAGAGTAGTATATCCGCTTTTAGGGGTCTGCTTGTTTCCTACCTTTGGGAAAGGAAAATGATATCTATAGGATGTGTGTATCATTTTTTTTTGAGTTAAAGACACTAGTTCCAAAAATCCCAGCCTTGAATCAGTCCCAGCAGTGAATGAATATTCAGATGTCTTTCGCAAAGATCTTCTAGGAATTCCTCCCGAAAGGGAAATAGACTTCAACATTGATCTTCTTCCAGATACTCAGCCTATCTCTATTCCTCCATAAAGAATGGATCTAGAAGAACTCAGAGAATTGAAAGAACAATTGAAGGATCTCTTAGATAAGGGATTCATCTAACCCAACATTTCCCCGTGGGGTGCACCAGTCTTATTTATGCCAAGAAAGACGGTTCTCTTAGAATGTGCATTGATTACCGTCAACTCAATAAGATCATGGTCAAGAAAAAGTATCCTCTTCCCAGAATTGATGACTTGTTTGACCAACTTCAGGGTGCCAGCTATTTCTCTAAGATAGACCTCAGATCCGGCTAGGTTATTCTGTGGAGGATAGTAAGAAGAAGTTAACTAAAGAAGTTCATCATCTTACCTGACTAGGTGTTTGCTTAGTCGATTCTTTAGAGAGTGGTGTATGTGCTCATAGTAGTTCAGAATCATCTTTAGTTTCTGAGGTAAAAGAAAAACAAGATAGTGATCCTTGCCTTGTCAAGTTGAAAGAGTTAGTTTAGGATTAGAAAGTAGAGGTTTTCTCCCAAGGGGGAGATGATGTCTTGCATTGTCAGGGTCTTCTCTGTGTTCTAGGTATAGATGAATTAAGGCAGCAAATTCTTGCAGAAACGCATGGTGCGTGCTACTCTATTCATCCAGGGGCCACAAAGATGTACCGCGACTTGCGAGAAATCTATTGGTGGAGTGGGATGAAGAGAGAAATTGCAGAGTTTATGTCTAAGTGCTCTACTTGTCAGCAAGTTAAGATAGAGAATCAAAAGCTTAGTGGGTCCATGCAAGATTTTAGTATTCCTACTTGGAAGTGGGAATTTGTGAACATAGACTTCATGATGGGTTTGCCTCAAACTCGTCATCAGCATGATTCAGTCTGGGTCATTATAGATAGAATGACCAAATCTCCTCATTTACTTCCAATTCATACCTCTTATTCAGCCGAGGATTATGAAAAACTCTATATCACGGAGTTGGTTAGATTGCACGGTGTTCCGCTGTCTATTATCTCAGACAGAGTTACCCAGTTCACCACTCATTTCTGGAAAGCATTCTAAAAGGGTCTCGATACCCAAGTTTATCTCAGCACAACCTACCATCCTCAGATACATGGTCAAGCAGAAAGGACCATTCAGACTTTAGAAGATATGCTAAGGGCATGTGCAATTTATTTCAAGGGAAGTTGGGATGACCACTTGCCTTTGATTGAGTTTTCATTCAACAATAGTTATCATTCCAGTATTCAGATGGCTCCATTCAAATATCTCTATGGTAGGAGATGTAGATCTCCTATTGGTTGGTTCGAAGTCAGTGAGGCCTCAGTCATAGGTCCAGACTTAGTATTTGACACGTTAGAAAATGTCCAGTTAATCAGAGAAAAACTCCAGGTTTTTCAGAGTCGACAGAAGTCTTCTGCAGATGTTAGAAGAAAAGATCTTGAGTTTGAGGTTGGTGATCATATCTATCTAAAGATCTCTCCCATAAAGGGAGTGAAGAGATTCAACGAGAAGGGAAAGCTCAGTCTTTGATATGTTAGTCCATTCAAGATTCTCAGTCGTTTCGGTAAGGTAGCTTATGATGTCGAATTGCTTTCAGATATAGCCTCAGTTCATCAAGTCTTCCATGTCTCTTTGCTCAAGAAGTGTAAAGGTGACCCACCAGGTATAGTCCCTATTCAGAGCATTGATGTTAAGAACAGTCTCTCTTATGAAGAGATTCTAGTCAAAATCTTAGACTATCAGACTCGTACATTGAGGAACAAAGAAGTACCTCTAGTTAAAGTTATATGGAAAAATCAATATGTCAAGGGAGCTACTTGGAAAGCAAAAGAAGACATGCGTACCAAGTATCCTCACCTCTTTTTCGCCTACTCAAATCAAGCTCAGGTAACATTTCTCCTCAACCTTACTCAGTTTCATGATCAGTGTTCATCATGAACTTGGTATTCAGTTTCATGTTCATGTTCCCAGTATAAACTTGGTATCAAATGCCATTGCATATTTAGTCATGCATTCATGTATCAACTCAGTTATATAATTATGCATCAGAAATGCATTCTCATTGTGAGAAACTTAGTTCCTCGGAACATTCAGTCATGCATTCATGAATCAGTTACACATGCATCAGATATGCATGTTCAGTATGTTATGTTCAGCTTGTCAGTCATGAGATCATGTTCCAGTTATTCATGTTCAGTTAATGTTCATATTATTATTTCCTCTCTCAGTCAGTCTCATTCGAGGACGAATGTTCTCAAGGGGGAGATATTGTAATACCCCAAAGATTTCTAGCAAATTTCATCCCAAGAATTCCTAGTAGTATCTTCTAAAGTGAATGATAATTATTCCATGAGGAATTTTCAAGATTTTCACTTTTTGTCATGTGGAAAATTCAATAAGCTTTCCATCGAAATATAATTTTCTTAAATCAGATAATCGGTTAAGAAGTTATGACTATTTCAAGTTTCCATCGTAAAACATCATATTAGTCAGTGGCGAGCTGCACCACTAGAGGAAATGGCATTTGGAAATATCCAGTAGGTGTCTATGATTATGGCGCGTTACGCCAACAATCAAATTCAGAATTGTCCTTTTTTCAGTGTCTCAGCGCGATTTGCCCCGCATCGCACCAAAGTTCCAGGTCACAAAGGAATGGGCAATGTGATGGCTCCGCATTGCGCCATCCCTCAATTTTCCAAATGTAAATTTCCAGTGACATGGCACGATAACGCCGCGTCGCGACAGGGGACCAGTTCGGGAAAATTTTATTGAAATTAAATAACATATCCAGGGTTAAAAGGGTCAATTTCCTACCCCTATTTAAACCCAATAACATGTGATTTAGCTATTATTCTCCAAAAATATACTATTTTATTTCAAGTTTCTCTCAAGAAAAATTTAGGGTTTCTTTTGGGATTCAAATTTAAGAAGGTTTCACCATCAATCTTTAGGAGATCACGAACTAAGGTATGCATAGTGTTCATTCATGGACTTCTTTCATCCATAAAGCTCAAGAATCCGTTTTCTAAATTCAAGTTATAGATTTTCTTATGAATTTCATGATTGGGCTACTTTTGTTCATGTTGATAATGAGTAATTGAATTGTATTCCATGAATGACTATTAAATTCCATATGGTTAGATTTATATCGGTATTGATTCATGAAACCGTAGGACTAAACACTTGAATGATTAAATTGGAATAGAATCACGACAGTTAATTGTGGTATGATGTTGTTTACACATTCTATGCCTACTATGTGTTTGGTTGAATGCCCAGATGAAGGGAAAGTTTCTAATTAGTATGATATCATGAAATCCCCATGTACGGACAAGCTTATTCCTATCATATGTTTGATGAAATGCTTCAGTAAATGTATTATGATGATAATTATGTATTCAAGTAAGTCATGCTTTGTCAGTTTCCTTCCATCGAGTGATATGGGTACTTGTACCTGAAACGTTAGCTGTGTACCTAGAGCCATATCATTTTTTCACAATACTCTCAGTCAAGCTATGAATCCTCAGACTTTAGATAGTCGTATGACTCAGGAAAAATCTCCATGATCTCATGGCTCAGTCAGTTGTCAGACATCAGTATTATTTCGTCAGTCAAAGGAACTTAGTAACTCAGCTCATGTTCAGTTCAGTAAATCATGTTTAGTGTCTATTCAGATGGGAGTAGGAATTAGACCAAGCGAGCTTAGGGATGGGGGCCACTAGATAGGACTGAGATCCCTAGAAGCAATCCATAAGTCTAGAACTATGTAGCCAGCATAGATTAAGACATCAACACTGTCCGATCAGGGTTTATGAGGTGGATAAGCACTATCAGATAAGGGCCCCACCATTCTCTTTTTGGGACACTATCAGATAAGGGTCACCCACAGCTTGTCCTTACCAGTGGCGCGGTATTGACACCCTTCCAATTGGGGTTATAGGTTGGAACCCAACTTATACAGAATGACGAATCAGGGGAATTTTGGTTAAATACTACCTCGCACAGTTTCAGTACCTGTCTCAGTAAAAGAACTCATATAGTTCTTCAGATTCAAGACTGTCAGATACAGTCGACTCAGATACAGTAAAGAACTCAGATAGTTTCATCAGATTCAGGACTGTCATTTATAGTCACCCATGTTATCAGTTACATTAAGATACAACTATTTATGGTATCAGTTATATCAGTTATTAGTATTCAGATTCAGTAATCACGATATTACCGTGTCAGTTATAGTTATGTATTTATGTATGCATTCTCGCATTCATGTTAGACTGTCAGCTAGCATTATACATGCATGTTAACCCTTGCATTAGCCTTCCTCACATGTATACTCATTATATTTCATTGTACTGATGTATTTGCGCTATGGTGCTTTCTTTTTATGCTACACCATAGGTTAAGAGATACGAGTTCCAGATCAGCAGTAGATTCCAGTCTCAGCAGTCAGAAAGAAGTGAGTCCTCATCCTTTGAGGACATGATTATTTCTCCACTATTTCATTGATTAGTTATTAGTTGGAGTTAGTTGGGGATATCTCCCATCAACTCCTTATTCAAATTATTTAGACAGTATAGGCTTTCAGACTAGATGCAAACTATTATGTTTTAGACTTTAGTGTTTATAGTTTTGTTTAAGGTATTGTATTACCCCATAGATATTATCTCATCCATTTTATGTTCAGTATTGAACCTTAAGGTATTTTAGTGCATGTTTCTACATTATTCAGTATTTTTTACAGTATACAGTTACAGATATCAATCATGAGTTAGTTTGTGGTCCTTCAGGGTCATGAGCACCGTGTAACATTGCGGTTTAGCAAATCGGGGTGTTACAATATGCTATATAGTTTTATTTTCTCTTGCTTAAAGGACCTAAATGCGTGTTAGCTGCAAAAACTTGAGGTATCAAGGAAAACCACAGAATACCCCAGCCCCACTTTAGTTCAAGATACAAATAAATCAATAGTGTGAACTATGCACAGAGTTCATCAAGACCAAAACTCACGTTGGCAAACATGATTTTCTAGTACAAATCATCTAAGACCCACACCTTCACAACTTTAATACATAACTCCAATTAATCCCAATTTAACTTAAGTTTCACATAACCTATTTATTAACCAATCAACCAACCATTAAGGAACACTTAGGTATCATAATACCCTTAAACTTGAAAGTTTATCAGTAATATCTTGGGTTCTTGGACCTTGAAAATTTTCTTAGTTCTGAGCTCACTGCCTCAGATATGACTCACCCTATTAGTCGTAGTGTGTCTTGCCGGGTTAAGTGACCCTAGTTGTTAGGTGTCCAGTGAATGGTGTTTAAGTTTCTGTCTTGGGTATGACTTGGGGACACGAGTCATAATGACTCATGATGAGCCCCAAGTGATAATGACTCATGATGAGTCATTGAGATAGAATTATAATAAAATCAAATATTAAGTGTCTATGTTTTTCTATAAGTAGGAGTGGCTAAGTATTTGCCTTACAGACTTGTTATGAATTATTGGGTTATAATTGTAGGATGTCCAATATTTAACCTATTGGGTTCTGTGTTAACTCTGACTGGACCCTATAAGTTATAAGGTCCCATTACGAGTCATGTCATTGATTCGTAAGGTCAGTAGTGCATGATGCCTTGGTAGTTATGTATTTCTTATGACTTATGGTGACATCTAAGGAGTGGATACGAGTCAATAGTTTACAAGTAGATAATGGAGAAACTTTTCAGCCTTTATGTTAAGGGAATTTTAGACATTTCTCCTCTTACCCATATTAATACTCACATGTTATAACCACTTTAGGGTGTCATAGCACTCAACAAAAATTAAGTAACTTCTAAAACACTCCAAAAGGTTCTCTAAATTCCCCCAAGAAAGTAAAGCTAGGGTTTCATCAAGTTGGTCATCTAAGGGCTCAAGGGTCGATTTCTCTCCAAATTTATTTGTGCTTAAGGAACTTTACTCTTCCATAATTTTAAATTTGTGAAAAGAACATGTTTTAAACTATTGCTAATAAGATATTCATGTTGGTTTTATAACAAGAGTTTAAGGTTTTGAGAACTTATTGTTAAATAATGTTTTCCCATAGTTTACATATGATTTTACATATTATAATTATCATTTTGAACTTGTGGGCGCATGGTTATTGTGAATGAACAAGGGAATTGTATTTTCCCAATCTTGTAACATTTGTAGTGGTTATGACTCTTACCCTATATTGTAAAATTGGTTTTTAATTATGATAAATATGGGAATTTGTAAAATTGAACTATTGTATTATGATATTGAATTGAATCTTATGGATTTGTGTTTTCACAAACTCATTCATAATTGAACCAAGTGTGTTGTGAATTCCCTAAGTGATGTAATTGTTTTGGCATTTTTATATTAGTTTGCACGTGTAGTAGGTATAATGATACCAAAAATGTTTGTCACAATGTGAATGGTGGTTCAATGATAGAGAATATGTGATACTTGTTTTAATTGGTATTTAATAACGGTCATGTATCTAAGTAGTGAAAGTGGAGGTCTGACTTATTGATACTAGAAAATGCGTTTGCCGACACGAGGGTCAAAGTGACCAGGGAGGTTTGAGTTCTCCTTATTATTATTTCATGATTAGGGAGGTCAGATTCCCCCATAAATCATTACATGGTCGGGTTCTTAAGTCACCATAGTATATAATTGAGAGGTTTGAGTCCCCCATGCATACATATGAGATTATTCTCCAATTCTTGTGGCTACACATGCTGGGACTAGGATAAGGGGTGAGATCTTGGGCACAAATAGATCTTGGGTACATGTTATGACAATTAAGCTACACAATTTAGGCTAAAGTTTTAAAATATATGGTAAGATTTGCTCTCTATCCTAGCATGTGATACATCTATATTTATGCATTCAACTTTGTACATTGGATAGAGATTGTTGATTTTACCAATATGTTATTCTTATACCTGGGTTTTATGCTAGCGCTCCAATTGCTATCCATCTTAGGATATTGTATCCTCACACAATGAAGGAATTGGTCATGCTTCTACTTTTTCTACTCAGTGACTAGGATTCGGGATTAGCTTGTGAGTTGACATTAAAGTGGTGAGCTTTCATACTTCAAAAGTCTAGATTTCATATTTTGGTCTCTTATTTCCTAAACTATTTAGACTTGTTCTTGTCTATAGCCGGGGGCATGTCCCGATACTTTATTAATATTCAATTTTAGTTCTTTACTTAGAAGTCTTTGTCTGAATCACTATGATTATTAAGAGGTGTTGGTCAGTTGTTTAGATAATCACTAGTTAACGATGTGCATTAAATTGTCTTAAGCTTATTGGACGCTACCTTGTTATATGTTTGGAATTTGTCTAAACTTGGGGTATGTTGTGTTTGGTTTGGTTAGGTACAAGGGTGATCTCTAGTCCACTAGGGACTTGAGATACCCATCACGGAGCCAGGCCATGGTTCAGGTCATGACATAAAAGGTATTAGAACCTAGGTTTAGTGTCATTATGTGTCCAACAAAGTTAATCACGTTGAGTATCATTTATGGGTGCGTAGCTGCCATACTTATAAATGAGAGGCTATAAGACTTTTAGGAATATTTTCCTTTTTTTGTTGTTTTATTTAAATCTATGGAGTCTATGGTCTTTAATATTCTCTAATTCTTATGTGTTCTCTTTTCAGATCATGTCTCCCAAAAGATCTGATGCTTGTGACAACTCTTCTATCCTCTCTTAGGATAATATTGATGGAGTTTGTCCAACTATAGGAGTTAACACCCGGTCTAGGGTCACTGCTACAGATTGGTCTAAGGGAGATCTATTGGTTCCTTTATCCCTCCCCAGGCACCTAGAGCTGATATGTGTAATGTTGAGTTTCACTAGATGATTAATTTATTTACCTAGTTGGTGGCCTTCCCAACTGAACCGGTTGCTTCTGTTGCTCCATCATCTGAGGCTACTAGAGTTAGCCAATTCATTAGATGGAGTCATCATGTTTTCACTATTTTTAAAGTTGAGTAATATCCTCAAAATTGCATTGATAAGATGGAAAAGATCTTTCATATGATGCATGCTTTTGATGTAGAGGGTGTAGAGTTTATTTCTTATCAGTTAAAGGATGAAACATACTAATGGTATGAGTAGTGGGACCAGTCTATGGGTGATAATGCTTTCCTGGAATGCTTCTTTCCTCAAGAGCTGAGGAAAGGGAAGGCTAAGAAATTTGTTAATCTGAAGCAAGGCAGGATGTTAGTAATGGAGTATGCCTTAAAGTTTCATCATCGAACACATTATGCTCCTAAATTGATGTCTAGCATGAAGGATAGAATGAGAAATTTTACCTCGAGTTTCAACATAAGTTGATCTTGGAAAAGAAGACTACCTTGTTGAATGAATAAGGATATGGAAAATTCTAGACTTGTGGTGTATATGAAATAACTAGAAGAAGAAAAGAAAAAGCAAGAGAATATGAGTGAGAGGTAGAGTAAGAAATTTCACTATTTACATTAGGGTAGAGGTCAACAACATAATAGTAGAGATGGTGGAAAGTGGTCTAAGAAGAAGTGGGGAAATTCTGTTTCCTACTTTATAGACTAGTTCTCCTTATATGAAGTCATCGGGTGACTATTATTATCAATATAATAATGGGTTTAGAGAACCAGGAGCCTAATTGTAGGGTATTGGGGCTCAGTCAGCTCTTTCATATCCTCCTTGTAGATTTTATGGTCAGATGTATCATGGTTTTTGCGAGAAAGGAAGGAATAAGGGCTTTAAACATGGTTATATTGGCCATATGTGGAGAAATATTCCTTCTAATGTTGCTTCTAGGGAAAATAAGATTCATGTTGCTAATTCATCTGCTCCAGCACCAAAGGGTGCTACTTCTGCTTCTGGCTCCAGCATTAGATGAAACCATTTGTATGACCTTTCCACCAACCAGGATTTTTAGGCATCCCTCGATATTGTTACTGATATGATTAATCACTTTTCTCGTTATGTATATTGTCTACTTGATCCTAGGTCTACTCTCGCTTATCAGACCCTTTAATGGCTATTTATTTTGGGTTTGATCCTAAGTGTATTTTGGATTCTTTTTTTGTTTCCACCCTAGTGGGTAACTCCATTATGGAAAAGAGAGTTTATAGGGGTTGTGTGATGTCGGTTCATTGAAGAGAGACCTTGTTGGATCTAATAGATTTGAATATATTAGACTTTGATATAATTTTGGGGAAGGATTGGTTGCATTGGTTCTATGCGTCTCTTGATTGTCGAACCCGAAGGGTCAATTTCTATTTTCTAAATGATCCAATAATAAAATAGGAAGGTATTAACATAATTCCAACTAGATGGTTCATGTTATATCTTTGAACTTGAAAATTGGTTTCCAAAAGGTGCCTCTATCATTTAGTATATGTTAAGGATTCTAGAGCCGAAGGCCCTTCTTTGCAGACTATAACTGTGGTCTGTGAATTCTCAGAGGTGTTCCCTGATGATCTTCTTAGTTTATCACCCAATAGGGAAATTGATTTTAGAATTGATCTTCTTCTGGACACTTGTCCTATTTTTATCCTTCCTTATAGGATGGCCCCGGCTGAGTTGAAGGAACTCAAGGAGTCATTGAAAATTTTTCTTTATAAGGGTTTTATCTGCCCTATTGTGTCTCCGTAGGGTGGTCCGGTGCTTTTCATACATAGAAAGGATGGTTCCCTTTGGATATGTATTGAGTACCGCAAATTGAATAAAGTAAGCGTTAATAATAAGTATCCACTTCTGAGGATTGATGACCTTTTTGATTAGCTTTAGGGTTCTAAGTTCTTTTCAAATATTGATCTTCAGTCTGGGTATAATTAGTTAAAGATTAGGGAGGCAGATATCCCTAAGACTGCTTTTCGGAAGCGATATGGTCAAATTGAGTTTTTGGTGAAGTCCTTTGGTTAGACCAATGCCCCATTTGCAATTTTGGATCTCATGAATCATGTTTTTCATCATTCCTTAGACTTTATCATGATTTTCTTTATTGATGATATTTTTATGTAGTCTAAGAGTGAGGCAGATCATATCGATCACCTCCACCTTGTGTTGAAGACCCCAAAGTATCAATATTTGTATGCAAAGTTTTCTATGTCTGAGTTATGGTTGAATGTTATGACTTTTTTGGGTTATGTTGTTTCTAGTAAAGGGATCATGTTGGATCCACAAAGGGTTGCGGCGGTTAAGAAGTGGCCAAGACCCATGATTCCATTCAATGTTCAGAGCTTCTTGGGTTTATCCAGCTGCTATAGAAGGTTTCTGGAGAGTTTCTCTTCTATTGCAGCCCCGTTGACTAAGTTAACTTAGAAGAACGTGAAATTTTTATGGTCTGATGCTTGTGAGGGAAGTTTCAAGAAGTTAAATGATAAGTTAACTTCAGCTTCGATCTTAACTCTGCCTGAGGGAACTGATTGTTTTGTTGTCTATTGTGATGTGTCTCGGGTAGGGCTAGGTTATGTGTATTTACAACATGGTAAGGTGGTTTCTTATGCTTCTAGGCAGTTCAAAGTTCTAGATAAGAATTATCCTACCCATAAATTAGAATTATTAGCTGTGGTGTTTGAATTGAAGATATGGAGGCATTATCTGTATATAGTTCATGTTGATATTTATTTTACTCATAAGAGTCTAAAATATGTATTCACCCAGTAAGAAATAAATCTCGAGCAAAGGATGTGTCATGATTTACTAATGGACTTTGACATGAGTCTGCACTACCATCCAATTAAAGCTAACGTAGTTTTGGATGCTCTTACCATGATGTCCAAGGAAAGCTTATCTCATGTGAATGAGGAGAAATGGGAATTGGTGAAGGATATTCACCGTTAGGCTAATCTTGGAGTTCATCTCTTAGATTTTGAGAATGGTGGTCTGATTTTTATAGAGGTGGTAAAATCATCTCTTGGTGCTAAGGTAAAGGAGAAGCAAGTGCTGGATCCTATCCTGATACAAATCAAGGATAATGTAGGTGGAAAAAATAATGGTTTTTGAAATTGGCGGTGATGGTATCTAGAGGTACCAAGGTAGATTATGTGGTCATGATATTAATGGGTTGCGAGGAATAATTTTTACCAAATCTCATGAGTCACGTTATACTGTTGATCCTGGTTCGATGAAAATGTATCATGATCTCAAGGAAATTTATTTATGGAATAATATAAAGCAGGATATGGCCAATTTTCTGGCTAAGTGCATAGTGTGTCAGCAAGTGAAGGTATACTTGAGGACTGGTGGGTTGACTCAAAAGATTGAATTGATAGTGTAGAAATGGGAGATAATTAATATGGATTCTATCATCTATTTTTCATAGTCTCGCCAGTAATTTTACTAGATTGGGGTCATCGTGTATAGGATGATTAAGTCTTTTAACTTCATACTAGTAAGGACTGATTTCTCTTTTCTGAGGATTATGCCCAGACATTTATCGAGGAGATCATGAAGTTGCATGGTACTCATATTTCCATCATATCTAATTGCGGTACTCAGTTCTTATCTCAATTTTGGAGGTCATACTAGTAAGGTGTTGGGACTAAGATGACCCTTAGCACTTCTTTCCACTCACAAATAGATATACAAGTGGAAAGGACAATTCAGGTCTTTGAAGGTATTTGATGTGATTGGTGGAACTTCTCTTGTGATTATGAGTGTCTCTTGACCGTCCCTACATTGATATGCATTATTTCATATGAGTGAGTGGGGCTTGGTCCCCAACTTAACATTAATTGCAACGTTAATATCATGATCCCAAGGTATACTAGGGAAATTTGTACGAAACACATCCATGAACCCACATATGGATTTTCCCAGATTTAGACCCTCAATTGTGTGGAAAATTGAATAAGCTTTCCATCCATACTTATTTCACCTAAATTCAACACTCGGTTGGAGAGTTATGGCATTTTAGTAAAGCAGTATCGTATGACTTTATTTGATTTGTGATTGTTCCATTTTATTATGGTATGGATATGGACTTGGTTATTATTTTGATTTTGGTTATGCTTGTTCGTTGGCATATGCTTTGACCTTATGTATTTGAATTTGGGGGTGGTTAGGTTGACTACCTACCTCCCATAGAATTTTCGTACAACAACAGTTATTACTCTGGAGTTGGTATGGCTCCATTTGAAGGCTATATGGTAGGAGGTGTCAATCTTTAATTGAGTGGTTTGAGGTTGGTGAAAATAAGTTATTTGGTCTTGATTTGATTCACCAATCCATGGAGAAGGTGATGGTGATTTGGGATAGTCTTATGGCTGTCCAATGTGCCAAAAAGTCCTATGCATATGTTATATGAAGGGAGTTGGAATTCAGTATTAGTGATTGGGTGTTATTAAGGTATCCGATTAGAAGGAAGTGATGTAGTTTTGTAAGAAGGGAAATCTCATTCCCTGTTAAATTTGTCTGTACGTGGTTTTAAGAGGGTTGGTGATGTCACATATGAATTGTAGTTTCCCTTTAGTTTGAACCCCATTCATCAAGTGTTTCATATTTCAATGTTGCAAAAGTGCATGGGTGATCCTTTCATGGTTGTTACTTTGGAGGAGGTAGGTATCTCGGATTCCTTGTTGTATGAGGAAGTCCTGGTTAAGATTTTGGATTGGAAAGTCCGTCTATTGCGGACCAAGTATGTGGCATTGATAAAGGTTCTTTGGAGCAACTAAAAGGTTGAGAAATCTACTTGGAAATCCTAGGAGGACATAAAGTTTAAGTATCTATTCTTGTTTCCTATTGTGGGTAATTGTGCTTAAGGTATGTGAATTTTTTAACACCATTGTTATCTGACTTTGTTAAAGGAAATGAGTGATTTCCTTGGAATATTTTTTTCCTGTCTTTATTAAAGGTAGGAGTAGAGGTATGTGGATGCCAAATCATTTTAATGAATGCCTTACCTATCATTTGAGGACGAGTGATCCTAAGAGGGAGAGTATGTAATGCCTTGGGTTTTGGACCTTTAAAATTTTTTATGTTTTGAGCTCACTACCTTGGATACGACATACCCTATGAGTTGTAGGGTGTCTTGATAGGTCATGTAAACCTAGTTGTTAGGTATGAATTGGGAAAACAAGTCGTACAGACTTATTACAAGTCGTTGGAATAGAATCGTAATCAAAAAAAAATTAAGTGGTTAAGTTCTACTATAAGTATGAGTGGCTCACTATAAGCAGTAAAGACTTCTTATAGTTGTTGGATGCAAATCGTAGGATGTCCAGTGTTTACCTAATTTGGCTCTGTGTTGATTACAACTGGACCATACCAGTCATTGGGTCCCAACGTGTCATATCATTGAGTCGTAAGGTCAGCAGTGTATGGTACCTTGGTGGGTTTGTCTTGGTTATGACTCATGGTATGAGTCACAAGGAATGGCTACGAGTCAACGGTTAATGCATAGTCAATGACGACACTTTTCAACCTTTAAGTTAACGGCATTCTGGATA
This sequence comes from Capsicum pubescens, assembly GCA_030864215.1. Classification (NCBI taxonomy): domain Eukaryota; kingdom Viridiplantae; phylum Streptophyta; class Magnoliopsida; order Solanales; family Solanaceae; genus Capsicum; species Capsicum pubescens. Next base: position 223,945,010 of record CM061540.1, on the reverse strand, counting down.
TTTCCCCTCTTACCCAAATTAATACCCATGTCTTATAACCCATACAAGGTGTCATTAGAACCTAGAAACAAATATAAGTAACTTCCCAAACACTCCAAAAGTCTCTCTGAATTCCCTGAAGAAAGACAGGCTAGGGTTTCATCATGTCTGTCATCTAAGGGCTCAAGGGTCAATTTTCCTCCAAATTTCTTGGTGTTTAAGGCATGTTACCCTTCCCTCATTATTAATATGTTAAAAGAACATGTATTAAATTATTGTTCATGAGATATTCATGTTAGTTTTATAACAAGGGTTGAGGGCTTTGAATGCTTATTGTTGAATAATGTTTTACCATGGTTTACATATTATTTTTCATGCTTTAATTATTCTTTTGAATTTGTGGGTGCATGAGTATGATGAATGAACTAGGGAATTGTGATTTACCCAAACTTGTTACTTTTGAAGTTGTTATGACACCAACCACATATTGTGAAATTGGTTTGGAATTTCGGGAAATGTGGGAATTTGTAATATTGAACTATTGCATTATGATGTTGAATTGAACCTTATGGATTCGTGTTTTCATAAACTAATGCATAATTGAACCAATGGGTTTGTGAATTTCAGCATGTGATTTAACTATTTTGGTATGTTGTTATTACCTTACAAGAGTAGTTTATATGACGATACCAACAATATATGTAGTAATATGAATGATGGTTCAATGAATGGGAATGTTATACTTATTTTAATTGTGCTTTAATAAGAGTCGTGTAGCTGAATAGTGAAAGTGGTGGTCCGAGTAACCGAAACTGGAAACCGCATTTGCCGACACGGGGGTCAAAGTTACCAGGGAGGTTTGAGTCCCCCACATTATTATTTAATGATTTTGGAAGTTCGAGTCACCTTTTAATCATTACATGATCAAGTGATTAAGTCACCTCAGTATATGATTAAGAGTCTTGAGGCCCCCAAGCATTTATATGAAATTATTCTTTAGTTTGTGTGGCTAAAAGCATTGGGGACTAACTAGAAGGTGAGAGATGGGGAACATACATCCCGTGGGTAGTTTCTATGATGGTTGAGCTAGAAAATCTAGGCTAAAGTTTTAAAATTCATGTTAATCCTTGTTCCCTAACTCAGCATGTGATATATCTATGTTTTTGCATTCGATTTTGTACATTAGATTGAAACTGTTGAATTTTACATTATGTTATCCTTATCCCGATGTTTCATGGTAGTGCTAAAACAAATACTTGTCTTTGGATGCTACATCCCCATGCGATACAGGAATTGGTCATACTTTTCTCCCTCTTTCTTAGTGACTAGGATTTAGGATCAGCTCGTGAGTTGACATTGGAGTGGTGAGCTTCCATACTTTGAAAGTCTACATTTTATATTTTTGACTCTTATTTCTTAGACTGTTTAGAGTTTTCTTTTCTATAGTCATGAGAATGTTAGAAAACTTCATTGATATTCAGTTTTGGTTCTTTTTTTAAAAAGCTTTGTTTGAATCATTGTGATTATTGCGCGGTGATTGTCGGTTGTTTGCCCGATCACCGGTCGTCGCTTATAGAAGTGCATTAATTTTCATAAGCTTATTTCATGCTATCTTGTTATATGTTTGAAATTTATCCAGCATTGGGGTATGTTGTGTTTGTTTTGGTTAGATGTAGGGGGTGTTTTTTGGTCTATGTAGGACTTCAGATACCGTCACGGCCTGGCACTAGTTCGGGTCGTGACATTATCTCTATACCATAATAATCACATTAACTTTGCGGAATGCCTCGACCCCCATTTTGTTTATTAAATCAAATCATATCCAACAAGGCTTTCAAAATCCATGTTTATTGTTTAATCATTAATTCCATGGAATATCATAGGTGAGAAAGTCATACCAATTGGCAATCTCACAATCCAAAGCCATTTACACATGTGGGTTGAGGGGACACAATTAGTCAAAACCAATTCCAACTTAAAAACACTAATTTATGAGGAAACCATGACCCTTAGTTTATTCATTATTCCCATGCATCCCATAAGTTCAAAACCATCAATAAAGCATAAATAATGTATAATAAATCATGGGAAAACATGAAGGATCAACCATATAGAAATCCTCAACCACATCAAAACACACAGTCAAAACTATCCAATTAAACCATTAAAATACATGTTTTTCATAAAGTAATACTTGTGGGAGAGAGACATGCCTTAAATATCAAGAGTTATGGTGAGACTTTGCCTTTGAGAGCTCTAATTGATAAACTTCTTGAAAACCCTAAGTATCGTGCTTGAGATAATTTAGAGAGTTTTAGATTTTTTTGGTATTGTGTTATGAATAAGAAATAACCCCACAAAGTGCTTTATGGTATTTTGGGTTCAAGTAAGGGAAAAGGGGAATTGACAAAAATGTCCTTAATGATAAGATTGAAAAATCACTGCCAGTCCTTACGGGTTCCCTTACGACTCGTAGGGTCACCCTACAATTCTTATCATCCAAACGTAGGCTGGATAATGTTCAAGATCATCAACACTGACTTGGATATGGGTCATACCATATGACTTATACTCAGTTATTGCGACTATCATAATCTAGTCATTGTCAAAGTAGAAACAATTAGGAGTCACACTGCTTAAGCCACGGAAGACACCATATGACTCGTTACAAGACCCTACACCTCATAGAGTCTATGTCGTAGATAGGACAAAAACTCTAGGTCAACATACTGGCCAGGCTACAATTGTGTCCATAAGACCCATCAAGACACCCTACGACTCCTAAGGGAAGTCTTAGTCTGGGCAGTGAGTATAAAATTTCAGAAATTGTCAAGGATGAAAAATCTGGGTGTTATTAGAAGATTAGAAATTAAATAGAAAAATAACTTTGATTTATATTGTTAACGACATGGATTGATGGCTCATCAATGAGTTGATGGCTCTTCAACCCTCTTCATTAGATTAAGATAGACTGACTTATTTTATTTCCAATATTAATGACCTATTTTGACAGCTCATCAACTTCCATTGTCAACCTAATACAAAATGAATGCACATGTATATAGTATTGATAACTTGCTTTATGGCTAGTCAAATCTCATATTCAACCAAATATAGAATCAACATTAATATTTATAACGTTGATAACTCATCAACTCTTGTCGTAATCATAAAATAGATTTTAAGCAAAATTGTACACAATTGACAACATAGGATGGCAACTCATCAACTAGTTGACAGCTTGTCAACCCTTGTCGATAGTCTTAAACTATTGGCATATTAAACATAATTTAACTTGAGATTATGTAATTTGCAAAAGTAATTATAGATTTACCATTAGGTTATTAAGGTTACTCACTCATATAAAGAGTAAGTCTTATATCTAAAAGGGGATTTACCATTTCCAAACATATGATTTTGGGGTTACGTTGACTTAATCCTAACGAAAAACACTTGGTAATACTATTTTTCTCATTATTTTTCAATTTCAAGAAAAATATATCACCCAAATTTTCACATGGTTTTCTCATTCTTCCATTTATTTATGCACACCGCCTTATGTTTTACAAAGAGGAAAAACAAAAAAAAGTAGATTACCTACCTTGTCAGCTGCTTGCACTAAAATTAAGCCATAAAGATGAGAATTGGGTTTTCAACTGGTGGTGTTTACAATCTTTTTCGATATAAACCATTGAGTATGTATTTCAAAAGAAGACTGAAGAGTTTGGGAAAGAGTAGAAGTTACATGGAGACGTGGGTTTAGAGAAGTAGAGTGGAGGGAATGTGAAAGTTTCTTTTTTAAAAGGAAGGACTCTTTTAGTTTTGCTAAATATTTTAAAGTTTTGTAATTATAAAAATTTAAAAGAATTAAGTATGAATGGGTAAGTTGGGATGTGAAGGGTTTTGAAGAGGTTGGATTGGATTTTGGGTTTAATGAGTTTTAGGCTTTAATCGGGTCAGATCAAACACTTTCCTCGGTTGTCCTTTATTGACACCTCATCACATGGTTGACAGCTAATCAACTGAGATCGCCAATCATAGGCATAATCTCCTAAAATATTTGGACCAATTGATGATGGTGGTGGACAACTCATCAACTAGTTGACAACTCATTAAATTTTATAGTCAACACTATACAGAATGTGTACTACCTTCTCTCGAATATTGATAACTTGGGTTGACACGCTATCAACTAGTTGAAAGGTCATCAGTTGTCTTCCTTTGTTTTCCAATTCTACCACTTCTAATGGAAAGCCATGGGTATCTTTTAAAGAACCCCACCACTTTGATTTTAGCTTTCCTAAAATAACTTGAACCATGAGTTGAATAGCAACACTAAATCACCTACTTTTAGCTCTTTATTTTCAATCTTCCAATCATGATACAACTTTATTGTCTCTTTATACAGATAAACACTCTCACAAGCCCAAAGTCAAAACTCATCAATCTTATTTAGCTTGTCTAATATAATATTTGTTGGATCTTTCTAGATCAAAATCATCTTTTTGAGTCCCACAAGGCCTTATGCTCTAATTTTACTTCAGGCAATAGAATTTAACAAAAACTATATTGTATGGGGAGAGACATATAGTCATCTCGAATGAAATACAGTAATCCCAAAGATTGTCATAATGCTTTCTTGACCAATCACATTGATTTGCATTACCATTCTTGGCTAGTATCATGTTAATCTTTCTATTCAACACATCTACTTGCCAGCTGGTGTGGAGGTTATAAAGAGTTGCTGCCTTATATTGTTTAAGCCAATAGTTTTCCAAAGTCTCTCGACACACCTTGTTGTAAAAATTAGAACCTCTATCACTTATAACTGTGCTTGGTGTACCAAAATGAGAGAAAATGTTCTTTCTCAAGAACACCACCATATTTAAGCCTTTTTTTAAGTTAAATACATGACTTCAACCCATTTGGATAGATAGTCCATGGTGACCAGAATTTACTTATGACCAAAAAAACTCAAATAAAGGACCATGAATCTATGCCCCAAACATCGAACAATTAAACCTATAATATTTTGGTCATCAATATCTCTTGATGTCTAGAAATCTATTCTTGCCACCGGCATTAACCATATGTTCTCACAAACTCATATGAATCTTTATTAATTTTGGGCCAATAGAACTCACTTTGCAAAGTCTTTATAGTTGTGCGATCACCCGCATTATGATCACTCGAATGATATCTTATCACTGGGGAAGATTGAAAAGACTACAAAATAATAACCATTTCCAGCTCTGGTATGCATCTCATAATAATGTTATCAACACAACATCTGAACTAATATGGTTCATCCAAAATATACTTATTCTGTAACACCCCACATTTTGGACTAAAATGAAAATCCATAATTCATATGCGTAAATGTTCCAAAAGCCTCGAATCCTTTGTAAATTTAGTGTTTTAATCAATTATGTAGTGTGGGAATCTATTTTAGAATGAATTTAGATCATAGAGGTCCCCTAACGCAAGGACAAGTTGAAAGATTTCCTATCGTTCAATTTTTAGTGAGCGTCAAAACATAGGTCAATTTTAATCGACCAAAACTCCTTGTATATAGATAATAAGAGGACTTACTATATTTCAAATGAAAGCTCATTGAATTAGCTTTCCAACTATACCATTTTTTTTCCAAATCCGATATCGGAGCAAGAAGTTATACTCATTTTACTCCAGCATGTTAGCCTGGAAAACTAAGTGACGACATTCGTGGTAACTTATCACAAGTGTGATGACTTATCTCAAACGTCATCAGCCTTAGGAAGAATCCATCGCCCAGTGATGACATGTCTGATAAGTTATCATAGGTGTGATGACTTATCACGAATGTCATCAGCCTTAGGCAGAAATCCATCAATTCCAGCCCCCCAGTGACGATATTTGTGACGACTTATCACAAGTTTGACGGCCTATCACAAATGTCGTTAGCCTTAGATTTTCAGAAACTAGAAAGCAGTTTAGTAAGGGTATTTTTTTCTTTTTCCTTCACCTCCCATGACTTAAAACACTCAAGGGACGTAACTTTCTCTTTTTTTACTGTAGTTAAACATCTCAAAAACCCTCTCTTACACTTTCAACCATAAGATTAGGGTTTTTATTAAAATCATCTCCCAAAAGCAAGATTCAAGACCTTTTTCTAAGACAATCAAGAATTAAGTTTTCCAATCCAAGAACTCTCCAGAAACTCATCAAAGTTTCCTTAGAAAGGTATGCGTAGTGTTCATCAGTGGATCGCTTTCATCCATGGAGCTCAAGAATCATGTTTAAAATTATAAATAATGATTTTTTTTTTAAGTTATGACTATAAACATGTCGATGATTGTTATTTGGATTCAAGTTTGTATCTTGATGTGTTTTTCATGAAGCATGTGAGTAGGTTAGTCGAAACCCATGAATTTTGGTTGAATTATGATTGTCAAATTCATAAGTACACCTATGACCAAACTTGTGCATGTAAGGTGTTTGATAAAATGGCAAGACTGATAGAATCCATGTTTTTATGACTTAATAGTGCTCAAATGACAAGTCCATGTTCTATTCCTTATATTTCCACATGAATTCCATGTTATTGATATGTGTTGTTGTTATGAGTTGTTGTTGGGATATGGAATGTCCATGATATTGAGGTATGCAAGTATATCCATATTATATGTATTCCCTTTCATGTATAAGGTGTTGAGAACCATGTGTAGTATGAAATCCTCTACTTATGGTATTATGAATTGTGGATGTTATTCCTACGATCAAGAAGCATCATGTCTGTCAGTTTCCTTCCATCGAGTCCTGGGGGTACTTGTACCCGAAAAATATAACTGTGTGCCTAGAGATGAGTTAGTCTTAAGATAATCTTAGTCGTGTTATGATCAGTAGAACTCAGTCTGTTACAGAATTTATAACTCTCAGAGAGTTATAGAACTTAAGAAATCTCAGTAATCTAAGTATCGTTATCATTCTAGCTTCAGTTCAGTACTCAACTCAGATCTTAGTAGCATTAAAGAAATCAATTCAGAACTTGGTATCATTCAGTCAGATAATAGATTTAATAGTATTCCATCAGATAACGGTACCAAGTGAACTCATTCAGCTCAGTCAAGTAAGAAACTCAGTAACAACTTCAGTTCAGATTAAGTACAAATTCCAAGAATCTGTTCAGAGTCTTTCAGTTGGGAGAAGGAGCAAGCACCGATGAGTGCAGGTATGGCGGCTCCCCTTTAGAGAGGTAGAGTCATTAGAAGTAATACCTGAACTCCAGAACTGTATAGCCATCGCAAGATGTAAGAGTCACCCATCAAAAAAAGACGAGTCACCCGTCAGAGAGGCTTGACTATTATACTTCCTTAGGCTTGACTTCCTACTAGGGTCACCCGTTAGATAGGCTTGACCAGAGAGGTCTTTAACTGTGGCACGGTATTGACGCCCCTCCAGCTGAGGTTACAGGTTGGAACCCACTAGTTCAGACTCGGGGCATGTCGATTAAGTTAGAACTCCCATAATTACAGTTTTAGTATCAGTCTTCAGAGTAGAAATCAGAAATCAGGACTGTTAGATACAGTCATCAATCTCAATAAGAAACTCAGATAGTTCCACAGATTGATAGACCACCCACTAGATAGGCTTGGTCTAACATAAAGTTATTCAATATCAGTACTTATAGAGGTCACCCATCTGATAGGCTTGATCTCAGTATCAGATTCAGTTGAGTATTCTCAATATCAGTTCCAGAGATCACCCGTTAGTTAGGCCTAATCTCAAGCTTAGTCACTCTTAATCATTATTAAAAGTTTTTGACTATCAGATACAGTTGCTTTGTTTTAGTTACTTATGCATGTATATATTCTCATGTTCATATTAGTACGCATTTTTCATGCCTATAAAACCCTTTGCATTTAGCATACCTCACCGTATATTCAATATATTCAAATGTACTGACGCATTTGTGCGATGGTGCTTTCTCTTTTGTTACAGCATAGGTTCAGAGGCATGAGTTCCAGGGCAATAGTTGCATTGTAGATTTCAGCAGTCAGAGTTAGCAGTGAGTCATCATTCTCTAAGGAAATGATTACTACATTATTACTTTATTATTTCAGTTTGGATTTTAGTAGTCGGGTGTTAGTTGGAGACATGTTCCTTCCACTCCTTACTTTAGATAGTTAGAGGCTTTCAGACTAGATTACAGACTAGATTCAGAATTTAGTACTTCAGTTTTGTTTTGGTATTGTGATACAACTTTGTTTGGACATTGTTATTATTCAGATTATGTTCAGTATTAAACCTTATGGCCTTTTAGTTTATGTTTCTGCATTTATATTCATATATTATGTAGTGTACAGGTACAGATATCAGTCATGGGTTATCTTGTGGTCCATCAGGGTCATGAACACCTTGTAGTGTTTTGTTTCAAAAAATTAAGGCGTTACAAACTTGGTATCAGAGCATAAGGTTCAATAGTGTCCTAGAAAGTCTGAAAGCCGCATCTAGTAGAGTCTTGTACATGGGTGTGATGCGTGCCACATTTATATGCAGGAGGCTATAAGATGTTTTAGGAACAGTTTCCCTTCTTTCATGTCTCAGATCATGCTATAAAAAGGTTCTCTAAGAAACTTATGAATTCTTATCATGTTCCATTTATGTCAACTTTACCTTACTCTTAAGGTAGCACAAGTAGTGAGGCTAAGATCCCTACAGATAGAGCTTTCTCAGACCATCCCCACAAATAGTTCGGGATATTGTTATCTAATGTTGGGTAAAGTATGTTTCATGTGGGTTAGTTGTATTGAATCAGTAGGCTTGAAACAATGAATGCAAGATTTTAAGTTTAGTGATCCAGAGTATTACGTGTTATTGATGGAGGCATAGTGGTAATTCTCATGGTGTGGAGAAAATATAAGTTTTAGAGAGGTAAAATTTGAAGGCTAGGATGATAGTAGCATGTTTATTAAAGAATTATGGATATTCACATTATGCTTTAGAGACTAAGCTTGAATCTTTGAAGAATTTAAGTTGGTGGATATTAGACTAAGTATGAAGGTGTGGATGTAAGTTAAAAGATGTGATATTAGCATCCCATAATAGTAGCGGGTGTTATGTTTATGTATAAGTGGCTAGACATGTTCTGGAGATTTCAGTAGGCTTGAATAGTGCATGCAGGAATTTAAGTTTGATGATTGCAGAGACTAAAGAAAGTAAAGAGTTGTACCCCAAGGGATAGTATTAGCAGTGAGCTTTATACTTTCAGGTGAAGTCTTGCAGGATGAGTAATCATTTAGGTATATTATTGTATCGCATACCCTAGAGTAGATTGATTATAGTTCAATTCAGAGGTTAGTGATGTGTTCCCAGATTATGATGATGACTTGAGGCTAAGGTGGAAGGTTTAGATGAAAGAATGCAGAAGCAGTGCTTCAATTAAAGTTAAGTTTTCAGCATGAGTTAGTCTGTAAAGCCAGCACTTCAGTTTAGCAGTAAGACAATAAGATTCGTATAGTTTGTTTTCACATTTTTCCATCTAGTCATAATATAAAAAATCTCAGTAAAGTAACTATTCCAAGAAAGAGTACCTTAGTAGTTGCGAGTATAACTCAGTTCATGCATCATGTATTATCTTCAGCTCTCAGATGTTTAGATACGATCTGATTCATAGATGCCTTTTGCACCGCCTCAATAGTCCTCAAGTATTCCAATAATATAAGTGGTTTTTGAGGGACATAGTGTCCCAAGGGGGAGATGCTATATAACTCCCCAAAATTATCAATTCCATAAACCCATTCAATTTCATGCATAGATTTCGATTATGAGTTAGCATCAGTGGTCATTGCACAGTCAGTCATGCTTTCAAGAGTAAGTTCAGTCAGACCTCCATGTATTAGATATGCATGTTGAGTAGAGAAAGTTCAGCTTATCAGTGTAGTCAGTCATACATTCATGACAAAAACTCACTCAAGTATCCATGTATCAGATATGCATGTCCGTCATGAGGATTCAGCTTATCAATAGTCTCATCCGGGTATTCTATGCATCAGCTATGCGTGCATACTCTAGTGGAAAATTCAGTGTGTCAGTAATTTCTGTAATATAATCATGTTTTAGATATTCACGTCCCTTAAGTAAGTTCAGTTGATTAGTACTCGTAACTTATCAATCAACATTCCAGGACGAATGATTCCAAGGGGGAGATAATGTAAAACTCCACATTTCAGACTAGAATGAAAATCCATTATTCATATGCGTAGATGTTCCAAAAATCTCGAATCCTATGTAAATTTAGTGTTTTAATAAATTATGTAGTGTGGGAATCTATTTGATCATGAATTTAGATCATAGAGGTCCCCTAACGCAAGGACAAGTTGAAAGCTTTCCTATTTTTCAAGTTTTAGTGAGCGTCAAAACTTAGGTCAACTTCAATCGAACATAACTCCTTTTATATATATAATTAAAAGTCCTACTATATGTCAAATGAAATATCTTTGAATTAGCTTTCTAACAATAGAAATTTTGCCCAAATCCAATACCGGAGAAAAAGGTTATACCCATTTTACTCCAGCATGTCATCCTGGAAAACTGAGTGACGACATTCATGATAACTTATCACAAGTGTGACGACTTATCACAAACTTCGTCAGCCTTAGGCAGAATCCAGCCCCCAGTGATAACATTTCTGATAAGTTATTACAATTGTGATGACTTATCATGAATGTCGTCAGCCTTAGGAAGAAATCCATCAATTCCATCCACTAGTGACGACATTTGGGACGACTTATCATAAGTCTGACGGCCTATAACAAATGTCATCAGCCTTAGATTTTTAGCAACTGGGAAGTAGGTTTAGTAAGGGTATTTTGATCATTTTTCTTTACCTCCCACGACTTAAAACCCTCAATGGATGTAACTTTTTCCTATTTTTCTATAGTTAAACATCTCAAAAACCCTCTCTTACACTTTCAACCACAAGATTAGGGTTTTTATTAAAATCATCTCCCAAAAGCAAGATTTAAGCCCTTTTTCCAAGATAATCAAGAATTAAGTTTCCCAATCCAAGAACACTCCAACAACTCATCAAAGTTTCTTTTCTAAGGTATGCGTAGGCTTCATTCATGGATACCTTTCATCCATGGAGCTCAAGAATCATGTTTAAAATTATAAATTGTGATTTCCTTGTTGTGTTATGACTATATTCATGTTGATGATTGTTGTTTGGATTCAAGGCTGTATCATGATGTATTTTTCATAAAGCATGTGAGTAGGTTAGTTGAAACCCATGAATTTTGGATAGATTAAGATTGTCAAATTGATAAGTACAGCTATGCCCAAAGTTGTACATGTAAGGTGTTTGATAAAATACCAAGAATGATAGAATCCATGTTTTTATGACTTAATAGTGCTTAAATGGCAAGTCCATATTCTATTCCTTATGTTTCCACATGAATTCCATGTTATTGATATGTGTTGTTGTTATGAGTTGTTGTTGGGATATGGAATGTCCATGATATTGAGGTATGCAAGTATATCCATGTTATATGTATTCCCTTTCATGTAAAAGGTGTTGAGAACCATGTGTAGTATGAAATCCTCTATTTATGGTATTATGAATTGTGGATGTCATTCTTATGATCAGGAAGTATCATATGTGTCAGTTTCCTTCCATCGAGTCCTGGGGGTACTTGTACCCAAAAAATATAACTATGCTCCTAGAGCCGAGTTAGTCTCAAGATAATCTCAGTCGTGCTATGATCAGTAAAACTCAGTCAGTTATAGAATTCAGAACTTTCAGACAGTTATAGTACTTATGAAATATCAGTATCTAAGTATCGTTATCATTCCAGCTTCAGTTCAGTACTCATCTCAGATCTCAGTAGCATTCAAGAAATCAATTCAAAACTTAGTATCATTCAGTCAAATAATACATTCAGTAGTATTCCGTTAGATAATGGAACCAAGTGAACTCAGTCATCTCAGTCAAGTAAGAAACTCAGTAACAACTTCAGTTCAGATTAAGTACAAGTTATAAGAATTAGTTCAGAGCCTTTCAGTTGGGAATAGGAGCTAGCACCGAGCGAGTGCATGTATGGAGGCTCCCCGTCAGAGAGGCAGAGTCATTAGGAGAAATCCCTGACCTCTAGAACAGCGTAACCAGTGCAGGATGTAGGAGTCACCCATCATAAAAAAGGCTTGTCACCCATCAGAGCGGCTTGACTATTATACTGCCTTAGGCTTGACTTCCTCCGAGGGTCACCCATCAGATAGGCTTGACCAGAGAGGTATTTACTCGTGGAACAGTATTGGAACTCTTCCCGCTAGGGTTACAGGTTGAAACCCACTAGTTCAGACTCGGGGTATGTCTGTTAAGTGACAACTCCCATAGTTACAATTTCAGTATCAGTCTTCAGAGTAGAACTCAGAAATCAGGATTGTCAGATACACTCATCAATCTCAGTAAGGAACTCAGATAGTTCCACAGATTCATAGACCACCCGCTAGATATACTTGTTCTAACATAAAGTTATTCAGTATCAGTACTTACAGAGGTCACCCATCAGATAGGCTTGATCTCAGTCTCAGATCCAGTTGAATATTCTCAATATCAGTTCCAGAGATCACTCGTTAGTTAGGACTGATCTCACGCTTAGTCACTCTTAATTATTAGAAAATTTAGAATGTAAGATACAGTCGCTCAGTTTCAGTTACTTACGCATGTATGTATTCTCACATTCATAGTAGTCTGCATTTTTCATGAACATAAACCCCTTTGTATTTAGCCTACCCCACTCGTATGCTCAGTACATTCAAACGTACTGACACATTTTTGTTATGGTTCTTTCTCTTATGTTACACCATAGGTTCAGAGGAACGATTTACAGAGTAGAAGTAGCATTGCAGATTTCAGCAGTCAGAGTTAGCAGTGAGTTCTTATTCTCCGAGGACATGATTACTACTTTATTACTTCAGTATTTCAGTTTGTCTTTCTGTAGTCAGGAGTTAGTTGGAGACATATTCCTTCCATTCCCTACTTCATACAGTTAGAGGCTTTCAGACTAGATTACCGACTAGATTCAAACTTTAGTATTTCGATTTTCTTTTTGTATTGTGATACCACTTTATTCATACATTGTTATTATTCAGATTTTGTTTAGTATTGAACCTTATGAACTTTCAGTTCATGGTTCCGCATTTATATTCATATATTATGCAGTGTATAGGTATAGATATCAGTCACGAGTTAGCTTGTGGTCCCTCGGGGTCATGAGTATCGTGTAGCATTCCGATTCAGAAAATCGGGGTGTTACATATTCAGATCATTTTGGAACTTCTTCCTTTGATGAAAATTCATGTTATTCGAAATAATTTCATTATGTAATTAGTAAAATATGAATACCAAGGTATAAGATTAAGGATAGCTGCAACTACCTATTTATCAGGAAATGAGCCATCAATTTCTTACTCATCTGATTCTTTTCGTTAATTCTCATACAGAAAAAGATGATCCGCCACGTAATTTTTGTAGTCTTTTCTATCTTTGAACTCAAAGTCAAACTCCTATAGCAGCGATACCCACTTATATTCCTAGTTTTGGCATATTCCTGTGCCATCAACTATCTCAAAGCTATATGGTCAGTATCAACCATAAATTTTGTTCCAATAAAGTACACCATAAATTTCTCAAAGGAATAGACTATAACAAGGAGCTCTTTCTCCATAACGGTATAATCTTTTGAGCCCTATTAAATATCTTACTAGCATATTCAGTAGGATGTCACGACTAAACCCTGAGCCTAGTTGTGACGGGTATCTCAAGTCCACGGAGGAACAGAGACTACCGCCTTAGCCTAGACAATCAGAACACAGTATAATTAACAATGGAATATTAAAAAATACATAAGCAAGATAAATAAGATAACCAAAAGGGTCACTAGGATTCAAAAACAAAAACCATTCCCACACTTTGTCAATAAAAGCCTCTAATCCAAATACTAAGTAAGGTCGGGACATGTCCCGGACCATGCCAAAAATGGGAATACCAAATACGAAAAGAAACCTATAGGATTTTGGTACTCATAAAGAAAAAAATAAGATGTTTGACCTTTCAGTAGATTGAGGTACACCACTTCAGAGCAACTCGACAGGTGTGCTAATCCACCTAACAGAGCATAAGTGTAAAAGATGTGTCCTTAGACCCTACATTATGAAACTATGTAGCGTCTTAGGATACTTAGCAGGAGGAGCGTAAGCATGTAACTCAGGAAAATGGGATAAAAAAATGTAAAGTAAAAATCAATCCAAAATTCATATGCACACATTCATATACATATATATAAGATGCCGAGAAAGGGAACAAGGTTTAGCATGATATTTTAAACTATTAACCTAGACTATGTAGCTCTAACCATCCTAAGGGAACACACAGGCTGTATGGGTACAATTCCTCCTACTAAAAGGGTCCAAGCACGTGTTAGATGCATGAACCAGGAAAATACGAGGAAGGGACAAAGCCACCGAGGCTCCAACTATTCCATTTATATATAATGTGTGAACTATGAACATAATCACCATGACCCCCACGCCAACAAATGTTATTTCCAGTATCGATCCTACCGAGACCTCTATTTTCCATAGTAAGCTGCACAACCCCTTTTAAGCAAAAATTAAAACTACTTACACATTCCTATCCATTAAACCAAAGAGTCATCCATTAAGGAATTTACCAAATAGTATCGTCATAGAAATTTAACATGTAAGTCAGTTCCATTATGCCATTACAACAGAAATACTGGGGTAGAAAGGACAGATTGTACTACCCTAAATGACATTAGGAAAACAAAAGTGTCCCATTACTACGGGTCAGGTAAAGACTCATAACGACTGGGTATGAGTCTTTGCCTTAACTTATAGTCTAGGAAGTTACTCAGGGTCATATTACTTTATGGAAAGGAGTCCCTCCCCATAACTAGTGAACAAACACTCTGACTCATAAGGTCTTAGTAGTGATAAGGAATCCTCACTGGTTACTCTACGACTGGTTCTATTAGACTAGTGATGAGTGACAACAACTCTTCACTTTAGTTGTTGCCTGGACAGTTAGCTCAACACACATTAAATTTTCAAAGGCCAAAACTTAGGGTATTACATTACGCCCCCCCTAAGGATTATTCTTACAAGAATGATGAGGTAAAACAACCCTTACATGAATAAAAGACAAAATGCAACCACAACACTATTAACAAAATCTAAAAAGCGGTAAGAGAAAAAAGGAAACCCATACCTCAAACACATCCATCCAACGCGGGGAACAAGAATGGATAATTGTACTTCATGTCCTCTTCGGCTTCCCAAGTAGATTCTTCCACCTTTTGATTCCTCCAAAGGACTTTAATCAAAGCTACATACCTATATCCTTAGTCCTCAACCTATAGACTTTCCTATGCAAAATCTCAACAGAGACTTCCTTATAAGACAAGGAATCCAAGACACCAACATCCCCCACCGGGACAATTAAAGAAGGATTACCCACACACTTCTTCACTACCGACACATAAAAAACGTGATGAATAGAATCCAAATTCACAGGCAACTCCAATTCGGAAGAAACATTCCTATCTCACCTTAAAATCCTAAAGGGACCGACATAGTGGCGACTGATCTTCCACTTTTTCCCAAACCACATGACGCCCTTCATAGGAGAAACTTTCAAAGAAACCTAATTACCTACATCAAACTCCAACTCCTTTTGACTCATATCGCCATAAGACTTTTGGCGACATTGGGTAGTCTTAAGCCTCTCTCTAATTACCTTCACCTTTATTATGTCCTGATAAACTATGTTAGGACAAAAAAAACTATTCTCACCAACCTCAAACCACCTAATAGGAGACCAACACCTCCTACCATAAAGAACATTAATAGGATCCATCTGAATACTCAAATGGTAATGATTATTATATGCAAACTCTATAAGAGGTAAGTTATCAACCCAACTACCTCCAAAATCAATCACGCAAGCCCTTAGCATATTCCCTAAAGTCTAAATAGTCAGTTCCAACTTCTAATCCATTTGAGGGTGGAAAGCGGTAGTAAGGTTCACCTTAGATCCCAATTATTTTTTAAATAAATGCTAAAAGTCAGAAGAGAATTGCATACATTGGTTTAAAATGATGGACACCAATGCTCCATGCAACCTAACTATCTCGTCAATGAATAACTTAGCATAATCTTATCTAGAGTAGTTAGTCATTACAGACAAGAAGTGAGAAGATTTTGTCATCCTATCCATAATGACCCAAATTGAATCATATAGATTATGACACTGCAAAAGACCTTTAATAAAATCCATATTGATCATCTTTGACCTCCACATGGGTAAATATACCTCTTTAGACATTCCATAATGCCTTATGTGTTCTACATTCACTTGCTGATAGACCATATACTAAGACACAAAATTTACTACATCCCTCTTCATATTGGTCAACCAAAAAATGCCCCTCAAATCATGATATATCTTAATTAAACTTGAATGGAATGTATACCTTGACTCATGAGCCTCAATCAAAATCCTCTCCTATATCCCTTCAACCTAAGGAACACATAACCTGCCTTGGTACCTCAAGATACTATCACCACCAATATCAAAGAAAATAACCTTTTGTTGAACCAAATCTTTCTTAATATGCATAAGTATGGGATATAAGGACTGTTTATTCTTCACCTTAACATCAAGAGAAGACTTAACCACTTCTATAACAATCACATCTCCATCCCTGAAGTCTAAAAGATACACTTCCAAATTAGCCAACCGATGAATAACCTTCACGAATCCTCTATTCTCCTCATCAACATGAGATAAGATCCTCATGGATAACCTGCTAAGAGCATCAGCAACTATATTAGCTTTAACTAGTTGGTAGTGAAGACTCATATAATCGTCCTCAAGTAGTTGAAGCCACTGAATATGCCTAAGATTCAACTTCTTCTGAGTAAAAACATACTGCAAGCTCTTATGATCACAATAAATATCCACATGCACTTTATTCAAATAATGGTGCAACATTATCAAAGAAAAAACCAGTGCCGCTAACTCCAAATAGTGAGTCAGATAATTTCTTTCATAAACCTTGAGTTGTTTGGAAGCATAGGCCACCACCTTACCATATTGCATCAATACACAACCCAGTCATATATGGAATGTTTCACAATATACAATAAAACACTAAGTACCATTGGGAAGGATCAAAATTAAAGAAGAGGTCAACTTATCCTTCAACTTCTCGAAACTACCCTCACAAGAATCAGACCAATAAAACTTCACCTTTTTTGAATCAACTTCATCAATGGAGTGACAATAGATGAAAATCTTTCACCAAACCTCCTATAATACCCAGCCAAGCCCAGGAAGGTCCGAATATTAGTTGGAGTCTTAGGTTTAGGCCACCTCTTAACCACGTCAACCTTCTATGGATCCACCTTGATCCCTTCACTAGAAATAACATACCCAAGGAAAGTCTCAACAATCAATAAAAACACACACTTAGAAATTTTATCTTACAATTTTTAATCTGTAAGTGACTACAACAAAATGCAGAGGTGATTGGCATGATCCTCCTCACTTTCAGAATGCACCAAAATATCATCTGTAAAAACTATCACAAATAGACCCAAAATCTACCTAAAAAATCCATTTATAAGATCCGTAAAAGTAGCTGGAGCATTAGTCAATCCAATTGACATAACAAGGAATTCATAATCACCATATTGTGTTTGAAAAATAGTCTTGGTAATATCACCCTCACTAATTTTAAAATGATGATAACCTAAATAAAGATCAATCTTAGAAAAATATCTAGCACCCTAAAGCTGGTCAAAAAGATCATTAATCCTAGAAAAAAGGTACTTATTCTTCACTATAACCTTATTCAACTGTTGATGATCTATACATATCTAAAGAGAGCCATCTTTCATATGCACAAAAAGAATAGAATCACCCTATAGAGAAATGCAAGAAAGGATGAAACCATTTCTAAAAGTTCCTTTAACTAATCCTTTAGCTCGTTTAATTCAATCGGGCCCATTCTATAAGGAGGAATGGAAAATGGATAAGTATCGAATAAAAGATCAATCCCAAAGTCTATTTCCCTATTGGGAGGAATTCCATGAATATCCTCAGGAAATAATTCATGGAACTTATTGACAATAGGGACAGATTGCAAAAAAGGCCCTCAAAAGTAGAATCCTTAACACAAACCAGGTGATACAAACACCCCTTAGAAATTAACTGTTGGGCTCGAAGATAAGAAATGAACCTCTCTTTAGGTACTAAGAACTTTTCTCTTATTTAATCATTGATTAATTAGAAAATTAGGAACTGACCTTTCGGGACCTATAGTCGAAAGAAGCATAACATGAATGGAGTCAATCCATCCCTATGATTACATTGGAATCTGCATATTGAGCTCTACTAAGTTCACCAATGTCTCTCTATGAAAGATTGACACCACACAACCCCTATAGATCCATCTAGCAACTGTAGAGTCACCCATCAGAGTAGACACAAAAACTGGCTCAAATATAGTTTCAGGACAAAAACCAAAGTCCACAGCCTAATAATGAGTCACATAATAAAGGGTAGATTCCTGATCAAGTAAAGAATACACATCACAATAAAAGAGGTGTAACATATCAGTAACAACATCAGGAGATGCCTCTGATTTCTGATAGTTAGCCATCATATAGAGACATTATCGTCCAGTATCGGTACCAGAAGTAGCACCCTTTGGTATAAGAGCCAATGTTGTGGCAACAGAAACTTTATTAGCCTAAGTGGCTACATTAACTATTGGTTGTTCCTCTATATATATCCAAGTTGACTGTAATTAAAGCACAAGTTCCTCCCCTCATCTTAATAAGCATGGCAAAGCTATCCAAAATATCTACAAGGCGGATAAGGTGGAGCTAACTGAGCTCCACAAGCTTAATAATGGGAACCTTGTACCTTAGGAATACTACTATCCTAAAATTAATGATCACCAGATTGATTGGGGTAACGATCACTAGCCATCAAATATGAATTAGAGCTCCCTTAATTCTTCTTCTTAGTCCGCTGCCTACTATTTCTCCCATTACTCTATTTATTCACACCCTACTCTAAATACCTAAAACAAATTTTGCATCTCACCCATCTCAACCTATTTCTTCTTTTCATCCTCAACCTACTTAACATAAAGCACAAGCCTTCAGATATCAGTGTCATTGTTAAACATTGAAGCCTTACACTCCAATACCATGTCACAAGACAAACCTGATGCAATCTTTCTTATTCTATCCCTTATAATAGATACCAACTCCGAAGCATAATAAGACAACTGATAGAACATCCGGGGAATACTACTTCACAATAATCCTACCTTGCCTCAAGGTTAAAAACTCTTTGGAATTACCCTCCCTCAACTCCTGAAAAAAGAAGAAATCAAGAAAAATACAAAAAAATTCCTCCCACACTGCCTCCTCTACATCATTGCTCCTTAACTACTCTTACTCTTAATACCCCTGATAAGCAATATCTTTAAACTGATAAGCAACAAAATTAATACCCTATATATTAGTAGTATGCATTACCCTCCAAATTTTCTCCATCTCATTAATTAATCCTTGAGGATCCTCTTCAACCTTAGATCTTATAAATGTTAGAGGATTCAACCTCATAAACTGACCAACCTGATTAACCTCAGATGAAACTACAACAGAACTAATAGTACCAGACTGACGAGACTAAGATGCCACTAATTGAGTAAGAAGATAAATAGACCGATGAAACTCCATTGTAGAAATATCCCCCTGAGGTGAATACTCAAGAGTGTCTCCAGCCTGGGAAAGACTATTAGGGATCGATAGAACCCTAGGTGGAGAAGCACAATCAGGAGCAGGGACCTTAGACCAGGCCTAAACTCCATAAATAAGATTAGTCCCCTCCACATTCCCTATAGTAGGGTTGAGGGTGCCAACAAAATTTCTACGAGCATCAGATCTTTGGGGAGGCATGGTCTAAAATGTGAGTAAGTCAGAGATTAGAGGAATATCAAGACACCAGACACTATAGCCCGAAATATAACACAAGAAAAGGAAACATTCCTAAATTCCTAACCTCCCTGTTATAAGTGTGTCATGATACATACCCAAAAATGGACTATATGTAACATGGATTTATGGACAACCAATGACCCTAAACCTATGCTCTGATACATAGCTTATCATGACCTGACCCTAGGCCTATCATGATGGGTATCTCAAGTCCATATAGGACCAGAGACCACCCCTTTAGCCTAGCCAACCAAAAGACAATTTGAATAACAAATGAAGATGGCCAAATATATAGGCTAGATAGACAAGATAACTGAATGGGAAACTAGGAGTTTAAAATAATAACCATTCCTAAACATTATCAAAAAAGCCTTTAAACCAAATACTAAGTTAGGTTAGGACATGCTCCTGACCATGGAAAAAATTAGAGTGCAAAATATGAAAAGAAACTAATGTGATTTTAGTACTAATAAAGAAAGCAATGAAAATTCTGGACTTTTAAAAGATGAAGGCTCACAACTTCAACGCAACACGACAGGCATGTTAATCCACCTAATGTTGAACAAGGTAAAAGAGGTTTTCTTTGACCATACATTATGAAACAATGTAGCATACCAGGATGGTTAATGGGGTGAGAGATATCATATAACTCAAGGAGAAGGTATAAAACAATTCAAAGTACAAATAAGTCCAAAAACTCTATGCGAACATTCATGTGCATATATTTAAGATGTTAGGATAGGGATTTGATGTTGGGATAGGGATAAAGGTTTAGCATGTTATTTAAAACCATTAACCTAAATTTCATAGATCTAACAATCCTAAGGGAACCCAAAGACTATATGGTTTTGGCTCTCCCTGCTGAAAGGGTCAAAGGGAATGTTAACATACGATTCAGGAGAATCTAAAGAAGGGCCAAAGTACACTATCTCTCATACCAAGATTTTGGAGCTTGTTTGAGGCTGTAGAGCGCTTTTGATAATTTGAAAAGATGATTTGGATACGAAAGATTTTCAAACTCTGGGGGTTGTTTTACAAAATATTATTCATGAATAAAACCATTTAAGAAGTCACTTTCTACGCCTATTTGATACAGCTTAAAATATTTGAAAGTAGCAAATGCTAATAAAATGTGTATTGACTCTAAGTTTTCTACGGGGTAAAAGGTCTCATCATAATCAATACCTTCTTGTTGAGTATAGCCTTGAGCTACAGGTCTAGATTTATTTATGCTAATGTTACTTTCTTCATTCAATTTATTTCAGTAGACCCATCCAGTTCCAATTAACGAGCAGTTTCTTGGTCTTTCAACTAAGGTCCAAACTTGATTTCGTTCAAACTAGTCCAATTCTTCCTTCATATATTCGACCCATAATTCATCTTTCAGGGAAACACATTGGTTTTCTTTTGTTTAATTTGGGATAGAAGGGAATCATATGCTTGTCTTTTTAATGATTGTCTTCTTAGAACTTTATCTTCTGGATTTCCGAAAATGAGTTTTTTTAGATAGTTGGCATCATGTTTTAACTCTCTTGGAACACTTAGTTTCACTATTTCTACAGAGGGAATCAATTTTAGAGGGGTTGTAGTCAACTTGTCTTGTGATGTCTTAGAGGTTGTGTTGTTATTTTCTCCATATTATAGATTACTCACCCATTCTTCATTAACACTTAAATTTATAAGGGGTTTATTAGATTAATCAGATACAATATTCATATATTCCTCAACACACAATGTTCTTTTATTAAAGGCCCTATAAACATGACTAGTGGGAGAATATCTAAGGAAAATTACTTTGTAGTTATAATTTCACCAAGTTATTCTTACCATTATTATGAATAAAATATTTGTAGCCAAAAGGATTAAAATAGATAATGTTTGGCTTCTTTCCTCCCCAGATTTCATAAGGCATCTTCCTTAGAATGGGTCTGATCAGGCATCTATTGATGATGTGACATGTTATGCTTACTGTTTTTGCCAAAAAGTGATATGGGAGATTATTTATTAACAACATGGTACTTGTAGTTTCCTTAAGAAACTGATTCTTTTACTCCACTACACCATTTTTCTGAGGAGACCAAGGTGAAGAGAAGTTTTGACAGTTTCAGTTCTGAGCATAATACTCTTCAGATGTATTATTTTTAAATACTCCTTCATGATCACTGTGAACATATGTATTGAGGTGTCTAGATTCACTCTTTACCTTTCTAGAAAAATCTAGATGTTTGTAAAAGCCTTATGTTTTTAAGGAAGAAACATTATCTATGTAAAACATGAGTAATCAACAACCATAACAAAAATAGATCTCTTTCCACCAATGCTTGCGGTCTTGGTGGGGCCAAACATATCTATGTGGATTGTTTGAAGAGGTGTGGTAGTAGCGATAATTTCATTGACTTCTAATGATATCCGGTTCTATTTACCCAATTATCAAGCATCATAAATTTGATCCTTTTAAAACTTGAGTTTTGGCAGACCTTTCACCAATTCTAGTCTGGACAACTTCAGAATGATATGCATACTAGCATGCCCAAGATTTCTTTGCCAAAATAACATAGCAGTATTTTGCATAGTAAGGTAAGTTAAGTTAGGAAAGTAAAGACTATTTAGGACATAAATATTATCAATGTGTTCACCGATGAGAGAGATGTCTCTTTTATCATGTTTGATTGAGCAATTTTTAGCTTTAAAGAGGACTTTGAAACAGGTGTCACACAGCTGACTGATGCTAAGTTGATTATGTTTAAGGCCATCCACTAGATATACTCCAGTGAATTCACATGATTAGCTGAGTTTTACTGATCCGACTCTAATGACGTTACTTCTAGCATTGTCACCGAATATGATTGATCCTTCATTTATTTTCTTTAGAGTAGAAATTTTTTTTATCTTCCTAATCATGTTTCTGGAACATTTTCTATCAACGAACCATATTACCTTCTTATATCTCTTGCGTACCGGTTCCAACAAAATAAGAAAATTAATTATATTTAGGTACCCAAGTGGGTTTGGGTCATTTCGGGTTAGATGTACTTCTTTGGGATTCCAAACCCAAACGTTTCTATTCATATGCCAGTAGTTGTAGGATTTGTGCCCTCTCTACCAACAGATAAAATAGAAAGGTCCTTGAGAGGAGAAAGAGGTCTTGGCTAATTTAAACGATTCTAATGAGGAACTTGAGTTGTTATTAAAAGAGTTTGATCTCATGAAACTTTGACTTGGTGATCTCTAAATATTATTTAATTTTATTTTTACACCATTATCTCTTCATGAAGTATGTCAATTTAAATTTTACATGCTTCTATTTCTATTTGATAATTTCTTTGTTCCTCTTCGAGTTTTCGTTTAAATTGAGCTTTGTAATTTTTCATCTCTTGAGCGAGTTTCTTATATTAATCTATAACTTTTTGAAGATTATCAATTATCATATCTAAATTAGATTCAAGAATATTACAATTTTGATAATAGTTTAGTCTTACCTCACTTGATTCACCTATTGCGATGAAGCACATATTTGCAGCTTTTATTTTATCTTTGGTTTCATCTTTATCTCTCAAGGCTCCAAAATTTTGAATCTTCCTAGTGTTCTTCTTCTTAATTCTGGATAGTTTTGTTTGAAGTGACCAGGCCTTCCACAGTGTTAACAACAAAAATTATTTCTAGGGGAGTCATTATTTTTTGCTCCTTGGGATCTTTGGTGTCTTTATCTCATGATATTCCTTACTCCAAGGTTAATGGGGGACATTCCTTCGCTATTAGCATCATCAAAAATGTCCTGTTCTTTAGTTAGAGCAGCGTTGAAGGTGTCTAGTTTTTTCTTTTCCTCCGTGTGATACCTGTTGATATAATTTAATTCATATGAAATGAGGTTACCTCATAGTTCGTCATATGTTATGTTGTGAAGATCTCCGTTTTCCAAAATAGCAGCCTTAGTTTCCCAAACTTTTGGGAGACTTTGGATCAGCTTCTGGACTTGCAGGATGTGTGGATAGATAATCACTAGAGATTCAAGTTTGTATACGATCTTGCTAGATCTGGCAAACATTGTTTCAATGTTCTCATTCTATTTCATTTTGAACAACTCATATTCATTGACTAGGGCAACAATCTTTGACTTTTTAACTTTTGTGGTTCCTTCATAGGTTACCTCCAATCTATCCCGCATTTCTTTTGCAATCTCACAAGTTGATATCTTGTCATATTCTTCTCCACTAACTGTACAAATAAGGAAGCTTATAGCATGTGCATTAGTTAGTATTACCTCTTGTAGTTCTTTGGTGACCTCAAAACTTTCAACGTCTTCTATGTCAGTACTGCTAGATTCTTTGTATTTGTCATATTACTTCTCTTTTAATCTTGGAATCGACTTTGGACCCTTCTTTATAACAATACTGTCTTGGTTTTCATTTGATTGGACAAAGATTATGAATCCATTCTTCCAGTAAGAGTAGTGATTTCAATTAAAGTATGGTTGTCTTATGGACGAGTGACCATCTTGAAAAAGAGCACTGAGAATTTGATAATTTTACATTTTATCTTGGCTCACTTGCTGTTAAGAAATAGTGTTGGTGAGATCTGCTCTGATACAAATATAAATTCAAGAGGGGATGAATTGAAAATTTTATGTGAGTCGACTGTTGGCTTCTCACATTCGACTTTCCTGCAGATCAGTACACTTCATAAAACAAATTAGTCTCAAAATAATAAAGATAATAAATAATCAAATTTAAATTAAAGACATAGTGATTAATCCTAGTTCGGAACACCAATGTGTTGCCTACTTCCATTCCCCTTGGGTTTCAGTGTTTCCTTTGATTATTCAATGTTGGGCTCGATTACAATGATGGAAAACAAGTTTTGAAGACTTATTTTGTTCATCAGATCTTGTGAAACAACTTTAGTTTGCATTACAAAGTTTACTCACTTCTACTCTTTATACAATAATTGTAAAGTAAGAATTACAAAGCTTGATGAGACTAAGATTGAGACACTCTAAGATTCTTCTTGAAGTTGCATAACCCTTGTCTATCTTTAGTCTTCTTCTCTTATAGTCTTTGGTTACTACTCTTTATAAGGAAACCCAATTGATTTCTTCTCAATCAAGGATCTAAATTGATTTCTTTATTGAGGAATATAGCTGTATGATATGTCCATATATAGGTTTTACTCACGTCCATATCAAATATACCTGTGATATTTTACCCTTTTTGGTCTTGTAGTGATTAATGATTTTCCATGTTTGTTTGTGATATTTTCTTCTTTTACTTCATTGTGAGTTATTGATCTGTTTCGATTTCGGGACTGGAATTCTCCTTCAATTTGTTCTTGTTTTGACTGATTTTGTTAGATGTCGTAGATCATGATTTGATACCTTTCCATTCCTGGAGATAGCTTCATTGCTTTCTTCATCCTTCTATCATTAGCATTCTTCTAGTATCCTTCAAAGATCCACTCATTAGTTTGTCATTATTAACAAGTAAACTTAGTAGGCTAATATAAAGAGGTACTAAGGGAAACCATCGTTCCCAAACCTTTCTGAACTGACTTCCAAAAATAAGATGAAAATGGAGTACCACGGTCCGAGATGCTAAAAATCAGGGTACCATGCAACTTTACAATCTCAGTAAGATACAACTTTGCTTAATCCACTATAGAACAGCTAGTACTCATGGAAAGAAGTGAGAGGACTTGGTCGTTCTATCCACAATGACCGATACATAATAACATTGATTCCAAGACCGAGGAAGATCAATAACGATATCCATATTAATCACCTCCCACTTGAATTCAGGCAACTCTATTTCTTAGTACAAACCCCGGTGTCTTATGTGCTCAACTTTTACTTGTTGACACACCATGCACGTAGCCACATAGTTAGCCACATCTTATTTCATATTAATCCACCAGTAGATCTCTTTGATATCATGATACATCTTTGTAGATCAAGGATGAATAGCATAACGAGATCCATGAGCTTTGTCTAAAATCCTTTTCCTCAAACCATCAATGTTGGGAACACATAACCTTTATTGGTACCTCAAGATACCATCACCTCCATTCGCAAAGTAAAAAACCTTTTGCTGAACCACATTACTCTTAATCTTCATCAAATCAGAATCCAACATATGCTTTTCTCTTATCTCAACAACAAGAGAGGATTGCGATACCTAATGTACGAACACACCACCCTTCTCAAAGTCCATGAGACTAACTCTAAGACTAGACAAACAATGAATGTCCATCACTAATGCCCACTAATCCTCATCAAAATGAGCAAGACTACTCATGGATAACCTGCTAAGTGCATCGGCAACTAAGTTAGCAATACCTGGAACGTAATGGAGATTGTCCTTCAACAATTCAAGCCACCTTCTTTCCCTAAGATTCAAATCTTTTGGAGTAAACGCGTACTATAGGATCTTATCATAAAAAAATATGTAAACATGAACCCCATAGTGATAGTGACGCCAAATCTTCAACGCAAATACCATATCCAACAACTCCAAACCATGGGTAGTGTAGTTTTTCTCATGACCTTTTAGCTGCCTAGAAGCATAGGTCACAACTCTACCGTGATGCAAAAATCATAATAAACACCAAAAAAAGAAGCGTCACAATAAACTATGAAATCATTATTACCCTCTAGCAGGGTCAAAATCGGAGCAAAAGTCAAATTATCCTTCAACTTCTCAAAAATACCCGCACAGGCATCCGACAACAAAAACTTGACCTTTTTCTGAGTCAAATTAGTCAATGGGGCAACTATAATTGAAAAACATTCCACAAATCTCCTATCGTATTTTCAAAACTTAAGAAGCTCTGAGTTTCGGTTGGAGTCACGGGTCTAGACCACTTCTTAACCATGACAACCTTTTGTGGATCCACCATGGTCCCATTACTAGAGATAGCATGTCCAAGAAAAGTCACAATCTTAAAAAAAACTCACAGTTTGAGAACTTGGCATATAAACGCTGATCCTTCAAGTTCGGCATAACAACACAGATGTGATCGGCATGATCCACCTCACTCTTAGAGTAGACCAAAATGTCATCAATGAAGACAATAACAAACAAATCCAGAAAATTACTATAAACCTTATTCATCAAATCCATGAACACTGTCAGAACCTTGGTCAACCCAAAAGATATAACTACGAACTCATAGTAACCATACCGGGTCCTGTCTTAGGGATATCCACCTCCCTAACCTTAAGATAATGATAACCCTACCAAATATCAATCTTAGAGAAACAATTCGCACCCTGAAGCTGATCAAACAAATCATTGATCCTTTGAAGAGGTTATTTATTCTATGTAGTCAACTTGTTCAATTAGCGATAATCAATACACATTCAAAGGGAAAAATCATATTTATACACAAAAAACACCAGAGAACCTAAAGGAGACACACTACGATGGATAAAATCTTTATCTAAGAGATCCTTCAATTACTCCTAATGCTCCTTCAACTCAGCCGAAGCTAATCTATATGGAGTGATACAAATTGGACGACTGTTCAAAACAAGATCAATTCCAAAATAAATTTCCCTATCAGGAGGAATACAATAAATATCATTAGGGAATACCTCGGGAAAAACAATAACCAAAGGAAAAAATTATAGAGTAGGACCTTCTGAGTTAGAATCTTTAACCCTGACCAAATAATACGAACACCATTTTAAAATCAACTTTCGGGCTCTAAGATATGAGATGAACCTTTATTTAGGCACTAGAGAACCCCCATCCTATACAATGACAAACTCATTAGGGAATTTAAGCATGAACATATGAGTCCAACAATTTAAAGAAGAATAGCATAATATAACCAATTCATCCCTAATATGACATCAATTTTAACCATATGCAACTCTATCAAATCCATATGAGTTTCCTTATTACCAATAACTACCATACACCCCTTATAGACTCTTTTAATAACCGTAGAGTCACCTACAGTGGTAGAAACAAAAAAAGGAACTGACAGACACTCAAGACCAAAACTAATATGCATAGCCACAAATGGGGTCATATAATAAAGAGTGGACCCAAGATCAAATAAACATTACAAATCAAAGGAGAAAAGTTTCATATACCAGTAACTACCTCAAGAGATGCCGCAGAATCCTAAAAAGACATAAGTGCATATAATTGATTCCAGCCAATGTAGTTACTAGAAGCAAAAACTAATGCAGAAGCAACACCCACTGTTATAGGAGCAAATAAAGAGCCAAGATAAACCTTATTTGACCTAGAAGACATTCTAACATGAAAGTTACAATGCATATGACTAATCTTACCATAATAGAAACATATATTTTTCCCTTCCTCATATCAACCACCGAGTGACTGCTCATGAAATCTAAAAAGTGGGTGGGATGAAGCTGACTGAGGCCCACTAACCTAAGATTAGGCACCCTATGCCCTAAACCACCATCATACTGAGACCAACAATGACCTGATAGATTCAGGAAGAAGAACTAGATGTTGAGAAAGAACCAGAACTCCCCCACTTCTTCTTTGGTCACTTACCACCATGTCTACCACCTTGCTTAGATGTCCTAAATTTCTTCCCTTGTATGTAACTAAACTCAACCTGCTTTTTCTTCTTTTCCCCTACCTACTTTATATACACAACCAACCTAGAGATATCTATGTCCTTGATCAACAAGGCAGCCTTACTATCAGGAATCAACTTATGAGACAATCTCGAAGTGAACTTACACATTTTATCCCTTATGCTAGAAACCAACTCAGGAGCATACCTAAAAAAATAATGGAATTCCATGAAATACTCCTTGAAAGGCATCCTACCTTGCCTTAAATTCACAAACTCTTTCACTTTTACTTTCCTCAACTTCTTAGGAAGAAAGGAATAAAGAAAATCATAAGAGAAATCTTCCCACAAGGATTAAATAGCATTTTAGACACTCTATTTTTCCCACACTTTTACCACTGGTATGCCAAATTCTTCAATAGATAGGTAGAAAATTATAACACCCCAATTTTCTTAACCAAAATGCTTCACGGTGCTCATGACCCTGAAGGACCATAAGCTAACCCATGACTGATATTTGTACCTATACACTACATAATATATGACTATAAATGTGGAAACATGAACTGAAAGACCATAAGGTTCAATACTGAACATAATATGAATAATAACAATGTCTGAATAAAGTGATATAACAATACCAAAACAAAACTGAAATACTAAAATTTGAATCTAGTCTGTAATCTAGCCTGAAAGCCTCTAACTATCTGAAGTAGGGAGTGGAAGGAACATGTCTCCAACAAACTCCCGACTACTGAAAGACAAACTGAAATACTAAAGTAATAAAGTAATAATCATGTCAACAGAGAATGAGGACTCACTGCTAACTATTAATACTAAAATCTGCAATGCTACTGCTGCTCTGGAACTCGTGCCTCTACACCTATGGCATAAATATAACACCATAGCGCAAATGCATCAGTACAACTGAATGTATTGAGTATACGAATGAGGTAGGCTAAATTTAAAGGGTGAATATGCATGAACAATGCTGGCTGATATGAACGTGAGAATACATAGATGCATAAGTAACTATAACTAAACTCGTGGTGATACTGACTACTAAGTCTCAATGCTGATTATAGTAGTATGCTGACACTGAGATACTAAATGACTAAGTTCATTGATGTTAATATATAATTCACTACTAAGTGAGGAACTGATACTGCATTACTGAATAGATAAACGACTACTTCTGGCAGTTTGAATTATGAAAAACTGGTCTAATTAACTGTGTCTAACAGTCCTAAAATTAAATACTGATAACATGAGTTATGATGACTGATATAACTAATATGACTATGATGATTGGCATAACCGATACAACTGATACTGAGCGACTGTATCTGTCAGTCTAAGTTTTGATGGATCTATCTGAGTTCCATTCTGTACGGAGTATCTGAATTTGAGATCAGTCCTATCTAGTGGGTGATCTCTGAGTATAATGATTAAAAGATGATTTGACTTAGTCTGAGATCAGTACTACCTAGAGGGTGATCTCTAAATCTGATGATACTGATAGTGATTGACCATAGTTGAAGTTAGTCCTATCTAATGGGGGATCTCAGAGTTTATTGATAATGATAGGTACTGACTGTATCTGATAGTCTTAAATCTGTAATTGAAACTATGGAATATACTCATTTAACCAACATACCCTTTACTATATTAACTGGGGTCCAACCTATAACCCCAGTGGGAAGGGCGTTAGTACCGCACCACTGGTAAAGACAATTGCTGTGGAGTTATTCCTAATCTAGCGGGTGACTGCTGGGATCAGTCCTATTCATTTAAATGTGCTAACGGGTGATCCCTGAGAATGTTAGTCCTATCTAATGGGTAATATCTCATACCTATACTGGTTACATAGTTCTGGAACTTAGGGATTGCTCCAAGGAATCTCAGTCCTATCTAGCGGGTAAGTACTCGTCCCTAGGCTCACTCAGTGCTAATCCTACTCCCATCTAAAAGACTCCAAAATGATTAACTGAGATGAACTAATTAACTGAACTGAAATGATTCTAGTGGAGATAAACTAAATTATCAGAGTTCTATTGACAGACGGAATGTACTGAGTTCTGAGGACTGACTGAGAGTACTGTAGTTACAGAAATTTACTGGGAATACTGAAATTATTGAGATTATTAAGATTTCTAAGATATCCTGAGTCACATGACTGACTGAGTTCTATGGATCATGGCTTGACTGAGAGTATCATGAAAATATGACATGGCTCTAGACACCTAACTAAATTGTTGGGTACAAGTACCCCCAGGACTCTATGGAAAGAAACTGATATAGCATGGCTTACTTGAACACATGAACAATCAACACAATTCATAATTCATATATTGAAGCACTTCAACATATATGTGATATGCATAAGCTTGTACATACATGGGGATTTCATGATATCATCCAAGTTAGGCACTTTTCCTTCATCTAGGCATTTAATCAAACATATTTTAGGCATAGTACATGTAAACAACATTATACAACAAACAAACATCATGATTCATCTCTAATTTCATCATTCAAGGGTTTAGCCATAAGGTTGAATGAATTTATAGCTATAATAATTAAACCCACATATAAATTCTCACCCAACATGTATTTAAATTAAATTGATCATTCTCATCATAAAAAAAAACAAACCCAACATGAAATTCATAAAGAAATCCATAAACTTGAATTTAGAAAAGGGATTCTTGGGCTTCATGGACGAAAGTAGTTCATGAATGAACACTATACATACCTTAGGGAATGAATATTCTAAGCAAATTGACCATTCTTGAATGTTCTTTTATTGGGAATCTTAATTCTTGAATATCTTGTGGACAGTGTGATGGGGTCTTGAAGTTAATTAAGAAGCAACCCTAAGTTTGTTCTTGGGAAAAAAGAGGGTTACGAGCTTTTGAAACTAAATATCAATAGATAAATACGTATTTTTAGTATTTTATCTCGTGGGTTTAAGGTTTAGGGTGAGGGAAAAAGACCAAAATACCCCTACAAAATTGCTTCCCAGTTGCTGAAAGTATCAGCTGACGACCAAGGCTGATAAACTGTCAGATCTGTGATAGACCGTCAGCCCAGGTCATCACCTGGGAGATGGACTTTTGGGTTTCTATCTTAGCCTGACGACATCAGCTGATAAGCCGTCAGACTTGTGATAAGTTGTCAGCCCATGTCGTCACTCATTTGCCAGGCGGACATGCTGGAGTAAAATGGGTATTACTTTTTGCTCCGATATCGGATTTGGGAAAAATTGGCAGTGTTGGAAAGATAATTCAATTATATATCTATTGGTATGTCATGACCTCAAAAAAAAGTGGTATAATGAGAGATATTCTTATTTGAAGCTGACTAAAACAATATCCTTCCCATGAATTCAATCGGTAAGGAATGTTTTGATTCGTCTAATAGCTGGGAGTTATTTGAAGCCTTAATATACATATAACTTAATTATAAAACTATAAAAGAACCATGATATACTATTCATAAGGTTTAAAC
Source organism: Capsicum pubescens (assembly GCA_030864215.1). NCBI lineage: Eukaryota > Viridiplantae > Streptophyta > Magnoliopsida > Solanales > Solanaceae > Capsicum > Capsicum pubescens. The sequence goes on along the minus strand of CM061540.1, from coordinate 223,912,892 downwards.
ATGGCGATAATAGTTGTTTGGATTTTTTTGGGGTATTACAATATCTCCCCTTTGGGAACATTCGTCCTTGAATGAGACTGACTGAAAGGGGAGGAATGATAGACCAAACATGAAATGAGCATGAATAACTAAAACATGATCTCATGACTGAAGTGACTAATAAACTGACTATATCATACTGAACATGCATATCTGATGCATGTGTAACTGATTCGTGAGTGCATGGCTGAGGTTTCTGATAACTGAAGTTCTCGCAATGAGAATGCATATCTAATGCATGATTATATAACTGAACTGGAACATATATGCATGAATGAATATACAATGTTACTTGATATCAAGTTTCTGATGTAATCTTGAACAAGGACTGAATAAATTTAAAGAGAACTGTTACCTTACACGGGAATGCTAATGAGCCTGGGATCATTTACTAAACATGCATGAGCTGAAAAATGAAAACATAACTGAGTCTCATACGGGACATATGAATTGAACATCATGAACTGAACTGAGTTTTTGAATACATAGCTTACAACTGAGGTTGGGATTTTAAGGGTCAAATTATGAGTGTACCCTACTCCAAAATAGATTCATTACTTGAAAAGAGAATAGGACACTTATGTTATTAAGCTCGAGGGATCACAAAATATCTCCCCCTTAGGACATTTGGTCCCTATAGGAATACTGTCTTGGTTGAGCTACTGAGGGAAACTGCGACGATTCGTAAGGCATCTAGAAACTGAATTGTGATTGATTATCTAAGATCTGAGACTTGAGGCCTGTTACATCACCTAAGATGAAGTAACTAAGATTTATGCATTACAAATGAGACTACTGAAAGTTTTACGAGGTGTTGAGCACGACTGCATGAATATACTAACTTATCTGATTAACTGAATAACTAATAGCTGAATACTGGGAATGTGAGACTAGTCTATACTTAGTCCAAACAACTAGAATAAGGCTGTAAAATATTCTGCATAAGAGGTAATAATTGACTGGATAACATGAGGTAACTGAGCATGAAGGAGAAAAACTGTATCACCTCAAGAATGCAAGGCTAGGAGTATAGTATGATTTGGAAGCATCCTGCAGACTGAGGTACTAAAATACTACTAACTGAGTGAATGATAGTTGTAGCATGGGTCAAGAAAGTCTGGAACTGAATTGAGTTTCTTATCTGATTACTCGACAGAAGTTGACATTATAACTAAAACAGTAACTAAGATTCTTACTAGGACTGAATACTGGGTTCTGATAACTGAATGCTAATAACTGATGATCAAACTGATACTAAAATACTAAATTTTGGAACTAAACACTGATTACTGGGTACTGAATACTGGAATTGTAACTGAGATGGCAACTTAGTTCTCATAGTAAGCGATGGGGACTGACATAAGTCAAGGATCCAAATATACATTCACATTCTGTTCGACACATGCTTGCCTTACTAAACACATTTTCTTCTACTATGTCCTCATATACTACTAATATCGCATTTCCTAATTCACATCCACCTCTACACACTTAATTTCAAATCAATATCTTAATTTCTTTCTTGCACTGTTCAAGCCTACTGATTCACTTTGGTATAACTATCCCGATGAATACATAATCTGCTTAATCTTGATAATATTATCCCAACATTACTATTCCCAAACTCCTGGGTTTATGCTTCTAACTCTAGGTCTATGCTATCATAGGATTCTGAGAATGGATCTGAAGGTGTATCTAAATTCGGGTTCAAGAATGAGTCCTTATGTTCATGAATGAAATCTATACAACTTTAGGGTAGAACAAGACTAATGGGATACTTTGAGTCTGTGACCAATCCCATAACTGACAACAAGAACTGTCTGAGAAAGGCCTATCTCTAAGACTTGGGCATTACTGTTTCTGGTACCTTGAAAGTAAGGTGGAGTTAACATGAGTGGAGCATGATGAAAATCTACATGACTTTCTTAGAGGACCTTTCTATAGCACGATTTGAGACATGAAAGAAGGGAAACTGTTCCTAAAACATCTCATAGCCTCCTGCACATAAGTTTGGTGCACGACACACCCATGTACAAGACTACTAGATATGGCTTTCAGACTTCCTACAATATTTTTGAACCTTAGGCTCTGATACCAAGTTTGTAACGCACCAGTTTTCTCAACCGAAATGCTAGACGGTGCTCATGACCCTGAAGGACCACAAGCTAACCCATGACTAACATTTGTACCTGTACACTACATAATATATGACTATAAATGTGGAAACATGAATTGAAAGGCCATAAGGTTCAATACTAAACATAATCTAAATAATAACAATGTCTGAATAAAGTAGTATAACAATTCCAAAACAAAACTGAAATACTAAAATTTGAATCTAGTCAGTAATCTAGTGTGAAAGCCTTTAACTATTTGAAGTAGAGAGTGGAAGGAACATGTCTCCAACTAACTCCCGACTACTGAAAGCCAAACTGAAATACTAAAGTAATAATGTAGTAATCATGTCCTAGGAGAATGAGGACTCACTGCTAACTCTGAATGCTGAAATCTGCAATGCTACTGCTGCTCTGAAGCCCGTGCCTATGAACCTATGGCATAAAATAAAACACCATAGCATGAATACATCAGTGCGACTGAATGTACTGAGTATACGAGTGAGTTAGGATAAATGCAAAGGGTTTATATTCATGAACAATGCTGACTGATATGAACATGACAATACATACATGTATAAGTAATTATAACTGAACTCGTGGTGATACCGACTATTGAGTCTGAATGCTGACAACATAAGTGTACTGATGTTGAGATACTAAATGACTAAATTCACTGATATTAAAATATAATTCACTACTAAGTGAGGAACTAATATTGTATTACTAAATAGATGAACGACTATTTCTGACAGTTTGAATTATGAAGAACTGGTCTGATTGACTGTGTCTAATAGTCCTAAAATTTAATACTGATAACGTTAGTTATGATAACTGATATGACTGTGATGATCAAGATAACTGATGTAACTGATACTGAGCGACTTTATATATCAGTCTAAGTTCTGATGGTACTATCTGAGTTCCATTCTGTATGGAGTAATTGAATCTTAGATCAATCCTATCTAGTGGGTGATCTCTGAGTATAATGATAACAAAGATGATTTGACTTAGTCTGAGATCAGTCCTACCTAGCGGGTGTTCTCTAAATCTAATGATACTAATACTAATTGACCATAGTTGAAGTCAGCCCTATCTAGTGGGTGATCCCAGAGTCTATTAATAATGATAGGGATTGACTTTATCTGATAGTCCTTAGTCTGTAACTGAAACTGTGGGATGTATTTATCTAAACGACATGCCCCATACTATAATAACTGGGGTCCAACCTATAACCCCAGTTGGAAGGGTGTCAGTACCGCGCCACTGGTAATGAAAACTGTTGTGGAGTCAGTCCTAATCTAGCGGGTGACCCCTGGGATCAGTCCTATACATTTAAATGTACTAACAGGTGATCCCTGAGTATGTCAGTCCTATCAAACTGGTGATATCTTGTACCTGCACTGGCTACATAGTTCTGGAACTTAGGGATTGCTTCTAGGGATTTTAGTCCTATCTAGCGGGTGAGTCCCCGTCCCTAGGCTCGCTCAGTGATGAATCCTACTCCCATCAGATAGACTCTGAACTGATTAACTGAGATGAACTGATTAACTGAACTGAACTGATTCTAGTAGTATTATCTAGCGAAGCTAAACTAAATTTATAGAGTTATGTTGACTAACGGAATATACTGAGTTCTGAGGACTAATAGAGAGTACTGTATTTACTGAGATTTACTAGGAATACTAAAATCACTGAGATTATTGAGATTTCTAAGATATCCTGAGTCACATGACTGACTGAGTTCTATGGATCATGGATTTACTGAGAGTATTATGAAAACATGACATGGTTCTAGGCACACAGCTAAATTTTTGGGTACAAGTACCCCCAGGACTCGATGGAATGAAACTGACATAGCATGGCTTACTTGAACACATAACCAATCAACACAATTCATAATTCATGTATTGAAGCACTTCATCAAACATGTGATATGCATAAGTTTGTACATACATGGAGATTTCATGATATCATGCTAGTTAGGAACTTTTCCTTTATCTAGGAATTTAATCAAACATATTGTAGGCATAGTAGATGTAAACAACATTATACAACAAACAAACATCATGATTCATCTCTAATTTCATTATTCAAGGGTTTAGTCATAAGATTGCATGAATCTATAGCTATAATAATTAAACCCATGTAGAAATTATCACCTAACATGGATTTAAATTCAATTGATCATTCTCATCATAAACAAAACAAACCCAACATGAAATTCATAAAGAAATCCATAAACTTGAATTTAGAAAAGGGATTCTTGGGATTTATGGACAAAAGGAGTCCATGAATGAACAATATTTATACCTTAGGGATTGAATCTTGAAAGAAAATTGACCTTTCTTGAATGATCTTGGATTGTGAATCTTATTAATTCTTGAATATCTTGTGGAGAGAGTGATGGGGTCTTGAAGTTAATTGAGAAGAAACCCTAAGTTTCTTCTTGGGAACAAAGAGGGTTAAGAGCTTTTGAAACTAAATACCAATAGATAAATACATGTTTTTGGTATTTTATGTCATGGGGGTAAGGTTTACGGTGAGGGAAAAAGACCAAAATACCCCTACGAAATTGCTTCCCAATTTTTAAAATTATCAGCTGATGACAAAGGCTGATAAGCCATCAAATCTGTGATAGCCAGTCAGCCCAGGTCGTTACCTGGGAGCTGGAATTGTTGGGTTTCTGCCTATGCCTTATGACATGGGCTGATAATCCATCATACTTGTGATAAATCGCCAGCTCATGTCGTCATTCATTTGCCAGGAAGACATGCCAAAGTAAAATAGGTATAACTTTTGGCTCTGATATTGGATTTGGGCGAAATTGGTATAGTTGGAAAGATAAATCGATTATCTTTCTGTTGGTAGGTTATGAGCTCAATAATTCGTAGTATAACAAGAGATATTCTCATTTGAAGCTGACTAAAACAATATCCTTCCCAAGTATTCAATCGGTAAGGAATGTTTTGATTCGTCTGATAGTTGGGAGTTATTTAAAGCCTTAATATACATATAACTTTCTCATAAAGCTATAAAAGAACCATGATATACTATTAATGAGCTTGAAACATGGCTCTAATATTGGTTTGAATTTTTTGGGGTATTACACAAACTTAACACCTTCTATCTCCAAAGCATCATAATCTAGAGAATCATTAACATTTCATCAATAAAAGCTTGAGGGTTATCCTAAACCTTAGTACCCATAAACATACTATAACCTAATAAACGGGCCAACCCCTATGGCCTCAGAAGATAGAGTAACAGGAACAACACGCTTAGATTAAGAACCTACCAACTGAGTCAACTGAGTAATGGAGCAATAAAATTCAGCATTTATAGCCTCCCCTTGAGGCGACTGAGTATGAGTGTTTCCCTCAGGAGAACAATTAGTAAGGGCATGTAGAACCCCACGAGGATAGTGAGATGTAGCGACCCTTGACCGAGTCTAGAATCTAGAGGTAGAGCATGTCCAATCAATATTATCCCCAGTTGGGGCAAAGGTGTTTTCATGAACATCAGATCTCCTTGGAGGCATGATCTGAAACACAAGCAAACAAAAATTGGAAGAATCCAAGACCTTAAAATGTATAGCTCGAAGTAAGACAACAAGATAGTGAAACATTCCTAAATGTCTTATAGAATTTCTCTTATAAAAGTGGCATGCTACATACCTATAAAAGAGACTCTACTTGACATGGCTTTGTGGATATCTAATTGACCATGAAACTGGCTCTGATACCAACTTCAAAACGACCCAAACTAGGTCCTTGTTGCAATAGGTTTCTCAAGCCCAACAAAGACTGAAGATCGCCACGCTACCCAATCCAACCAACCTGCAAATTCCCTGAATCTGATAAATTCTTAACATACACAAAGATAAGGTGATTAATTATATAAGAATTTGGGATAGGTTTAAGACCATAACAAACCCAAATAAGTCTAACCATTCAATGACCAACCAACAACCATAAACAAAAATAATAACCAAGTCTGTATCCTTACCATAACGTACTTAAGTCCAGAGTTTATACCATATAAAGACTCTAAAAGAAATAAAAAAAAAATATTCTATCAAGATATGTCCTCGACAATAGCCAAAACCAATGTCCAAGTCTTAATCAATAAAGACATAAGAAAAAATCAAAGCATAAAATAGAGCCTTTTGAAGTATGGAAGATCAACAATTTAGGACAACACAAGTTGTTCCTTAGTCTACTCACTAATTAAGAGGTGTAGCATGACCAACACTTACAGCGCATGGGATACAACATCAAAGACGATTAGCGGTTGGAATGCTGGCATGTAACTCAATGGTAAGGACAAAATAATGCCAATAATTCAAATACAATCAACCAATGCATATAACCAATGCAACATATACATATACATATGTATATACCATGCAGGGGTATGGAACAAGATTAACATGAACTTTGAAATCTTTAACCTGGTATGTGTAGTATAACCATCATATAACAAGGCACCCATGGGCTTTATGGTCCCAATTCTCCCCAAGATGGAAGGGCCTAGTGCCTATAACTATACAAACTAGAGAATATCCAAAACCATATAAGCCTATATGGGGGACTCAAACCTCCCAGCATAAACAAGGTGACTTAAGAACCAATACATGTATTATGGGGGACTCAAGCATCCCAATCAATTTTTATTCGGGGGACTCAAACCACCTGGTCATAAGACACCCGTACCAGCTTGCACAATTTCTTATGTTAGTCCTTTGGACTCCACTTTCATGGACTAACTACACATCCCGATTTAGAGCCCAATTTAAAACCGTCATTTTATATACAAAACCATTAAACTAATTATATACCAAAGGAAATTCATTGGTATCATCATACCAACACCACTTGTAAGAATACAACAATGCCATAACCATTATCATTTTACCTTGGGACTTGAACCCATTGTCTATACAAACATATCAATTTAATTCAACATTTAGGGACTCAAACCCATTGTAAAATAGAGACATAAATCAATTTAATGTTTAGCGACTCAAACCCTTTTAGAAAAAAAAATCACCAAAGTTATCATATATATAATTACATCGCCAAAAAAGCTTTCACAAAACCGTTTATCAACCATTTATATCCCTTAGGACAATTCCTTTTTTCAAAACATATTTTAGTTTAATTTATGGTCATCAAGCCCTTTAAAAAATCATTCATTATTCATTAGCATTCTAATACCAAACATTAGTGCAAACCCCAATTTATCATATGACTAGTTAATTATCTTAAGCATTTGGATGAACATTTAAGGGCATACCTTTACCAAGTCCAAAACCAAAGTAAAACCCATCAAGTTTAGAATAACCTATGATCCATTTGTTAAACCACAATTACCACGATCCCACATGTGAAAAACATCATCAAAAGTAGGTATAAAAACAATTTAAACAAAGAGTGAACAATACTCTACACTATGCAAACAAAACCCTCTACTATGGTTTTCAAAACCACCATTTATGAATAAAGATCAATGTTTAAAACAGATGATATTTTAGATCTAACAATGAGGGAAGAGTAGCATGCCTTATTCATGAACAATTATGAAAGAAACTCTACCCTTGAGACTCTAGATGAAAACTTGAAGAAAACCCTTTCCCAATCTTCAAGAGAGAGTATAGAGAGTGTTTTAAGAATGTATGATCTTTAAAAAGTTTGTTATGAGAGGACACAGCCTGTTATAGGATGTGGGGACTTAAGCATTTTGGGTTGGAAAATTTCTGGAATACACACAGGTTAAAAGCTATAAACTTGCTCGCAAGAGAGTACAATCATACCTTATTGACCTTACCCTAGAGTACGAGTGGTACCCTTATCTCATACCATAGGACTAATCTTGGACCTCCATACTGACCAACATATGACCACAAAGGACTAAGTCATATGCTATCATATGAGACATACCCTTAGAATCATACCTTTGTCCAAATTATCCAGACAAAACTTAGGGCATCATACGACTTAAACACATACACCTCATACCCTAACATATGACTAGTAAGATGCCTAATAATATCTTGGACATAATGCAACCATACTACACTACATAACATACGCGAGGGGGGCCATAAACCATATCTTAGCATACAACAAGTATATTTAAATCATATGTTATCCAGAAACTCAAACTTATGAAATTGCTAAAGGTCCAAAGCTAAGGTGTCTCAATTTTATAATATATCATATATCATAACTTGAATTGTTTTTATTTGGTAAAGTAATGACTTTGAAGGTAGACATTGAACATGAACACATACATAGAAATCATATGGAACAACATAGTTATGAAATTAGTATAGAGTAATGCTAGAAGGTAAATCTATACATCATATTGAATTGGTTTTAATAATGAACAAATAAAAGTACTTGGTCATGATGTATGTGAATGAAGGATATAGCTGGGCTGAAAAGATAAACCCCCAAAAATGAAATTGATTCTTTAGTTGACTTGATTGACTATAAGGAGATGATTCATACTGAGAGTTTTAAACTCAACCAAAGTATTCATGACACAAATGTGAACATAGAAAGGCAATTTAATAGATGATGCAATGAAATTTCTAAGATTTACTAAGTAAGGAATATATGTTTCCTCAGATGATACTTATCAGAATATGTAATAACATTTAGGGGAAACAATAACTGACATGATCTAAATAAGGCATTTAAATAAGGAATCCTAACATGGTTTTATAGTCATGGTCAACCTATATTGAATCATGAAACAAGGAAGGTATAAACATACACATGCTACATCCTCTAGATGAAACTATGGAACATGGAATATGGGCATCAAGGAAAGAAAGTACTAATAGGACTACTATACCTAGCAATGCGACTACTAACTTTCTAGCTCAGTAATGCTTTCTTAATATGCTCCTTTTTGGAAAACACTACACTTTATGGGCCTTAACTTCAAGTTATCGTTATTGCATGCTACTCAAGGCTACTAAAGGATAAGTCTAACTCCATGACTTTACCCTGTTAAGGCCTAACTCATGCATATAAAGTTCTATCCATATGTTAAATATGCTAGTCTCAACTAGGGGAAACTAAAGCCTATCTCTACTTGAAGTTATCAATATAAAAATACATTACATTTTCCTTCAACTCCAATGAACCTTAAATTCTAATAAAGAAGCCACTAGAGATTCATAAAATCATCTATGTTTTGTCAAGAAAATATTGAAGTCTATCACTACAATAATTTAATAGGATTATACTTAACCAACTAATCTATGAATTTTACCTTCTTCCTAGCAACTCTAGCAATTATAATTTCATGAACTACTGAAAAATACAGTAACTACACAAATAAATATTACATAAAGTCAATCTTTATCTCAAACTTCCCCCATACATAGGACCTTATATGGAACAAGCTCACCATATTAATTTTTGAATAGAAAACTTTACTTTATCCCATATAAATAATTGTTCAATCACTTTCATCACCACTGTTGTAACATAAAGAATGTAACTAAAGGGCTAAAACATGAAGTTATAAAATAAGTCAGATATTGGGACATCATGACATAAGGGAAGTCATAACATTGGTGCTAAACTAGTGTCCTAAGAAGTCAATTCTAATAGTCACGAGCCTGTTTAAGAGATCTAATATGAGAACACACGTAGTGTATTTTATCTAGTCATTAAGGGAATATCATGAGTTCATGGGGATGAGCCGTTGAGGAATTGTGGATGCGTGAGTTATGAGTATATGGTATAAGACTGTATTTCATATGTTATTGATTATGGATAGGACTACTGAGTGAGTATTTAACATTCCATACTAGGGCTAATGCAATTCAGAATGTACAAAAACCTGAAAAGGTGCATGGGTAAGAATTATGCTCATGGAATTAACACCCAAGGCATAAGTAGAGTGTCATGATGACAAGAAAATTTTGAATATTCTAGGGTAACAATGGGACTCTATCACCTTCTATATATGCTTTATAGCATAATAACATTATTACATAAATCTCAAAGTATTATTTGGTTCTACATTTTATAATCTCCCCCTAGACTGAGACAACTTTTATATGTTTGCGGTGCTCTTCATGAACTCTAAATGAAATCATATTTATTTTACTATTACTTTTGGGGTACCTCTATATACATAAATACTAAGCCCAGTATGAAAGACTGCATTAAAAGATACAAATCATGTGTTGGGGCTCACTACTGAGACACTATTCTAGAACTAACTACTCCATATGGAGATCACATATACCTCAAATGTGCAAAACCACACTCACTAGCGAGATAATCACTTTATATTAATGCACATGTTAGGCTAACCTACAAGATAATTTCAGTGAAACCAGCACCATCATCTCCACATAATCATTTTCCTTATCTCATTTAGCAACCACAATTGAAATTTAAGTGTCTAATATTCATCATAGACAACCACACAACTTGTCATACATTGCTATGAACTTTAAATACTAAATAAAAATAAAGGAATCTGAATCCACTTATACCTTCTAAAACAATAGTCTATCTTAATATTGTAGTATATCTTATTATAATCCACTAACATATCCTACTTTCAAACATCCGTACTACTTATTCAATCACATCTCTAATATACATTCATATATTTCTAAGCATCAAGCAGTTTCATCTTCCTAATTAAAAGGTGAAACCTAGATCTATCAATCCTTAACCACTTTATAATGGCCTATACCTTTCTAGAAAAATAGGAGACCATCATAAACTTCTTTCCTAGTTTAAGCATAATCTATGATAAGTTAACCAATAACAACTCCTCTACCTCTTTCCATAAAACTACACTACGCATATTTGGTTAACACCTAAAGATATATCAAAGCAATTCTAAAACTACACTACACATACTTGACTAAAACCTAAAGACATACACTACCTCCTTCTCTAGCATATATATATATATATATATATGCTATACTTCAATAATTCACTATTTCTACCTATCTGGATGATACACCTTTGGATTCACACTTTTAACTTTATGGGCTATTCTACTACTTATAAATAATAACATACAAAAATCACACTATCTCTCAATGACAATACTAACTAAGAATCTGGGCAAATAATTTCTCTTTTCATGAGTATCATCTATAACGAAGGGTTGGAGAATAATATAAATATATTCTAGTCCAACAACATGATTCATATTAATAAGAAAGTAAGAGTTCAAATTGCTGGACTAAAAGTAATAATGGGTTCTTCTCAATCCCATTGTGCATTTTCTAATCTTTCTACTAGTTTTATATGAGAGAACCATATTGGTAGGAATTGAGCTTTACTATTTCTATCACCATGAATATGAGTCTTAGTTAGAGGAATTGTGGAGCAACGCATGAATCTGAATAAATTTCTAAAGGGATAGCTCTATTACACCGTATAGGTCTTGAAAAAGGGATAGTTTCTAATAATGTCTCATAGACTCTTCCTCATAAGTGTGACACACTTCATACCCATGAACAAAACTCTATTTGATGTACACCCTTAGAACACCTTAAAACTTAGGCTCAAATAAAAAGTTCATAACACCTCAAGACTACCCATGAAAGTCTCATAGTGCTTAGGACCACAACTAGACTGAGGCTAACACATGGCATCTCAAATAACATTAGACCATGTTTAATTTTTCTAAAATCATGAGTTGAAGGTGATATTTATTTACAAAACTGCGAATAAGCAATAATAAGTCTAAAATCTATCAACATTGATTGAAATACACAAAAAACTAAAGTAAGATAAAATGTTACAAAGTCTAGACAAACCTTTAAAACACTCAATAACCATGGGGACAGGCGCCCAGCTAACACAGAGCCTTGTGAAAATTGAATAATACTAACTTAAACTGTTTAAATCTAGAAATCTAATCATAGCCCTCCAAACATGATTACTCACCGACTAAAATTGAGTAAGCACTAGAATTTTCAAGTAATTATTGTGTTGAGGACAAGTACCAAAACCTAAATCATGATAGGATGGAGAGCATAAAAATATGCGGTCAATACAAAGTTAAGGTATTAAATATGTATGGATGCGTGCAACAAGTAAAAATTATAAGAATCATGGGAAAATATATGCATATTAAGGGGTCATTTAGTTGGGGAAGAGTTATCCCAAGATAACTAATCTTGGGATTAGTTTTCCTACAATCTATATAGGATAACTTATCACATTACTATGGTATAAATGGTGGGATAAATAATATCTTACCAACTAATACATCCAACCAAACATGTGATAAAATAATCCTTCATTTTATCCCCAAGCTATTTTCCCTTTATGCATTGCACCACATGACCCCTAAGTGTATAACAACTCATAATTTTCTTTAATAAAGTTGAAACTATAATATTTTATACATAAGAATTACCAAACATAGTTTAACAAACTTAGTGAGCCATATACATATAAGTGACAAAATTGATTTTCTATGTGTGATTATATTAGCCAACATGACCTCTTTAAGCAACATGAGGCGCAACTTGTAACCTACGATGGAAGAATGTTCAATACCTTACATTGGGTAGAGAAATATGACTGGCATGGTTTCAATCATTAGTCTATTTCTTACAAAGGGAAACACTCTTAACTGACAAAGATCCTTTTAACCTATGGTGTCACACAGTTTGGGATTTCAGGTACACTGAACACACATCCTCTTAGTGATAAATACTATCTTTAAACCCATACCATTTCCCATTACATATAAAGTACATTATGAAATAAGCATACATTTTTGTAAATTAGAAAACCAAATTTTCTTTATGTTTCTACTTCATATCCTTAAATCAATTTGCAAATTCATAATGAGTTTTAGATCATAAAATAGTATTATATTTATATTGTATGATTGATATTATTCTAATTCATGTAACATTTAAAAAATTACAGGATTTCATACCAAGTATGTTTAAAATCTAATCAAAAGGTAAAGCATGGAAATAGAGTTATAAACCACCGAAAATGTTTATGAAATATAGTAAGAATCCATAATAATTTCATAGGGAATCATAAAATTCAAGAGCATAACAATATGGTTTGAATCCTAGTTGATAAATCCATCATTAGTAAAGAACACAATATTTTTTAGCACAAAGATGAAAAGGAATCCATGTTGAGAACCCCACATACCTGAACTTGTTGATTTCTAGAAGTGGAATCTTGAACTAGGGCCTTGGATCTTGAATTTTTGGAAGAAATCCCTACTTGAGTTTTTTGATATTTAAGAGGAGGGGGATAGTGATTTTTGAGTTACTCTGCCTATTTAAGATGTTTCTAGGATATACAATTGATTTAGGGAGATAAAAGGATGAAAATATCCCCCTTAAAATCTAAAAACCCAAGAAAACCTAATAATTTTCATTTGTATATAGGGAAGGCATGTCGCCTCACTCAATACACTTGGTATAGTGATAAAAATTTTTAGGCCTAGAACTCTATGCCACTCTCAGTGTGCCATATTTTTCTATATGGAGTGTCTCTGATGAAATGATCATAATTTTTTACTCTGATATTTGTTTGATGAATTGTCTACGCTGAGAGAAAGAAGAACCGAAGATCTTTTATTTAGTAAGTGTTGAGATAAAAAGATATTTATACTTTAGTATTCATTCTCCTTTAAAGTTGATTCTAGTAAATTTCTTATACAAAAATTCAATAGGTAAAGAATCTTTCAACTTAACTTTGTGCTAGATGTTTCTTATAGTTATGATTTGCATCAAAAGATCTAACAACATTATTGAACTGAGCATTACCTTTATATATGGTTAGATATCAGTGATTTTGGGATTATATACATATGCATAGTTGTTCAAAGCTTTGTTAAGAGTTGGTGAGGTGGTACATCAATCCTCCACATCTTTCTTTGTTAACTTCATGAGGTTTATGTAAGGGGAAGAACACTTGAACATAAGCTATACTTCTTTTAACATCCTCATTATCACATAATCTTGAGAGTGCCTTTTCTTTGTCTTTTCATCTATCTCTCTTTTGATTTTGAATAGGCATGGCTATGACTGGAAAGGCATTGACCTTGTAGGAGAAAAACTGGTTCATAATGTGGAGTATGGCATAGAGCTACCAAATTAAGACCAGGTTGAATGCAAGGACAAGCTCTGTCAATATTGAAAAACAAAAATTCCTCAACTAGTTATAGAAGTGTAATACCCCGCATTTTTCTAAGATAGGAAGTGAATAAGCATTCCTACGTATGAAATCTCCTCTCATGGGATTCATACATGAGTACATGACTTACAATGAATATCCTAGTTATAGGATAGCGTCAGAAAGGTAGAGATTCACGTGAGAAAGTCGCAAATCCCAGTACCAATAATGGTCAGCGTCAGAATCGACTCTATTCACTCCAGACTCATCATGATCCAGAAAGTTATCCTAACCAAGATTCGGGTAGGTTACAAGTTTTTCAAGATCATTGTATGCATTGTTAGATAACTTGCGCTCGTTTGAGCTTATGTTTCCACATGAATTAGTCAGTAACATTGGCAGGTCTACTTCAGTTCATACATCATGCATTATTCTCAGCTCTCCAATGTTTAGTTATAATCAAGTTTGTATATGCCCTATGCATCACCCCAGTATCTCAGCAAGGTAAACATTCCTAGAGGAACATAGTGTCCCAAGGGGGAGATACCCCACCATTTTCTTGATGCTTTCATGTTCTCGTTATAAATAAGTTATCAAGTGCTATGGCATAATCAGTCAAGCTTTCAAGAGTCAGCTCAGTCAGATATTCAGGCATTAGATATACGTGTTCAGTAGAGAAAGTACTATTTATCAGTAACTTCACTAATACATTTAAATATCATGTCAGTCATGTAATCATGCATCAGATATGCATGGATTTAGTCTTTCAGTTGTGCATCAGAAATGCATTCTCATTTTGAGAAAACTCACTTTATTAGAGTCCTCAGTCTTATATTCATGAATCAGCTTCCCATGCATCATATATGCTTGTTCAGTATATTGTACTCCGCTTTCAGTCATGTCAGTCATGAATCCATGTTTTAGTAGTGTATTTCTTATACGTACTTCATCTTATCATCTCTTCTACCTCAGTTAATTCTCATTCGAGGGCGAATGTTCCCAAGGGGGAGATATTGTAATACCCCGCATGTTTCTAAGCTAGGAAGTGAATAAGTATTCCTATGTATGAAATCTACTATCCTGTAACTCATACTTGAGTACATGACTTACAATGAATATCCTAGTTAAAATATAGCTTATGATGCATTAAGCATGTTCATATGAGTCACTTAAGGTAATACAAGCTAAGATTTTTTGAATCCATCAAGTTTTAGTGTTTGATTTTGCAAGGGTCATCTTTGAAAGAGTATAACTCCATGTTAATGTGGTATTTTGGCTTATTTTGACACACCAAATTGTATATAATTGAATTAGCTTTCCAACGATACCAATTTTGCCTTAATCCAATACCCGAGTGAAAAGTTATGCCCATTTTCGTGAGAGACAGTAAGGATAGGCAATTGGTTAGGCACCGCCCAACCCAAGCATAGGCGATTGGTTAGGCACCGCCCAACCTAGATTAGTCAATCACTTGGGCACCGCGTAAGTCAGTTCCAGGTGACAAAAACACTCTGTTTTGTGTTATTTTAAGGGTAATTAAGTCTTTTAACACTCCTTACACGTCCCTAAACTTAACCCTACGAAATATATAGCTTCTAAACATATTACAACCCTATTATCACCTCAAATCTCATCATCCAAGAGCACTAAAAGAGAAAAACAATTAGGGTTGCATAACTAAGCTTGAAGATCCGATTTCAAGGAAATTCCTCCGTCAATCATCAAGAATCTTCCTTCTAAGTTATGAGTGAGTTGATTCATGAACTACTTTTATCCATGAAGCTCAAGAACCATATTCTAAATTATGTATTATGATGTTTATGTTGTTGGTGGTTGATTTTCATGTGGTTGGAGTTTGATGATGTCTAAGATGGGGTCTTTGTATGTTTTATGTGAGGATATGGTGGTATTTAACGTGTAAACATGTGAAATTGGTGGTGGAATGTTTGAAATCTTGATGAATCCACCTATGCCTAAGATGTGCATGTAAGGTGTTCGTGAAATTACCTAAGGGAATAGAAATCATGCTTTTATGACATAATAAGTCCTAAGTGACTATTCCATGTTCTAACTTTATGTTCAACGTGATCCCCATACTATTGTCTTAAATTGAAGAAGTTTTATGAGATACTCATGATATTGTTGTGATATGGAATGACCATGTTATTGAAGCCATGCAAGTATATAGATGTTGTGTGCATTCTCGATTATGTGATAGTTTGTTGAGAATCATTCTTATTATGAAATCCTTACGTATGATATTGTTAATTGTGGACTCAAATCTTGTGATCAAGTCAGTCATGTGTGTCAGTTTCTTTCCATCAAGTCCTGGGGTTACTTGTACCCGAAAACTATAGCTGTGTGCCTAGAGATAGTGTCATGTTTTAAGACATCCCTAGTCAAGGTACGTTCCATAGATTGCAGTTAGTCATATGACTCAGGAAAGACTCAGAAATCTCATGAACACTTAGTACTCAGTAAGATCGGCAATCTCATGACTTAGCTAGATATCAGATATTAGTACTATTCCGTCAGTCCAAGGAACTCAGTAAACTCAGAATCAGTTCAGTTCAGTTAGTAAATTCAGCACAGTTAATCTTTTTAGAGTCTTTCAGTTGGATGTAGGGACTATCACCGAGCGAGTGCAGGGATGATGGTTTTCCCGTTATAAAGGCAGAGCCGTTAGAAGCAATCCCTGTACTACAAAACTGTGTATCCAGTGCAGGACAGGATTCACCCGTCAGATTAAGGCTAAACTTGATTATTATATTGCCTTAGGCTTGATTTCCTGTTCAGGGCTTGATTTCCTGTTCAGGGCCACCCGTTAGAGAGGCTTGACCATAGCAGAGGTCTGTACCCGTGGCATGGTATTGACACCGTTCCAATCAGGTCAAAGATTGGACCCCACCAATACAGTAGCAGGGCATGTCGGTTAGGTTACTACCTCCCACAGTCACAGTACAGTTACAGTTTTAGTATTAGTCTTTAGAGTAGAAATCAGGAATCAGGACTATCAGATACAGTCATCGATCTCTATAAGGAACTCAGATAGTTCCATTGATTCCTGGTCCATCCCGTCAGATATTCTTGGTCCCATATTCAGATACTTATTATTATATCTAGAGTTCACCCAACAGACAGGCTTGATCTCAATCTCAGATTCAGTCGAGTATTCTCATTATCAGTTTTAGAGAACACTCGTCTGCTAGGACTGATCTCAGACTTAGATGTTCAAATACAGTTTGGAACTCAAATAGTTTTCCTCTGAATTAGGACTGTTAAATAAAGACATCCGTGTCATCAGTCATTCAGTATCTCAGTATCACGAAACTCATGTTGTCAGAATTCAAACTCAAGTAGTCAGTATCTCCACGAGTTCTATAGCAGTTATGTATGTATGTATGTATTCTCACGTTCATATTAGTCATCATGTTCATACATATAAACCCCATGCATTTAGCCTACCCCCACGTATACTTAGTACTTTAGTTGTACTGACCCATTTGCGCTATGGTGCTTTCTTTTTATGTTACACCATAGGTCCTTAGCTGTAAATTTCTGATCAGCAGTAGCAGTTCAGTAAGAAGTGAGTCCTCGTCTTTCAAGGACATGATCGTTACATTTATTATTCCAGTATTTTAGTTTTTTCTCAGTTTAGGGAGTTAGTTGGACACATTTTCCTTCAACTCCTTATTTATACAGTTTAGAGGCTTTCAGAAGATTATAGAGTTTTTAGATTTAGAGTTTAGTATTTTCAGTTTTGTTTTGGTACTGTGATACCACCTTATTTCATATATCTTATTATTCAAGATTGAACCTTACGCCCTCTTTGTTCATGTTTCCGCATTTTATATGAATATTATGTAGTTATAGGTATAGATATTAGTCATAGGTTAGCTTGTGGTCCTTCAGGGTCATGAGCACCGTGTAGCATTTTGGTTCAGAAAAAAATCAGGGTGTTACAAACTTGGTATCAAAGCCTAAGGTTCAATAGAGTCCTAGGAAGTCTGAAAGCTGTATCTAGTAGAGTCTTGTACATGGGTGTGTTGTGCGCCACATTTATGTACAGGAGGCTATAAGATGTTTTAGGAATAGTTTCCCTTCTGTCAGTACTCATATCGTGCCAGTGAGCAAAATCTCAAGTTGAACTCTTAGTTTAATCCTTGTTCCTCTTCTGTTTGTAGAACATGCCTTCTAAGAAGAGAACAGAGAATCAGTCGGACCCGCAGCCCGCAGATCCTTTGAATGAGAATGTGCCACATGTAAAATTTCACACAGCTTTTCAGGCACTAGCCTAGGCTATGACCACTAGTGTTCAGGGAAATCGACAGACTGCAGCCCCCCCAGCAAGATAGGGATTCAGCTGCAGCCAGAATCAGAAATTTTATGAGAATGAACCCTCCATAATTCTTTGGGACAATAACTGGTGAGAACCCACAACTGTATCTAGGAGAGGTAAAGAAGATCATCCAAATCATGCATGTGTCAGAGGAGGAGAGTATGGAATTAGCGTCCTATTGGCTGAAAGATATTGCTCATGATTGGGTAGTGTTGTGGAAGAAGAGTAGAGGGGAAGATGCAACTCCTATGACTTAGAAGATATTTCTGGATGCCTTCTTAGATATGTTTTTCCCATTAGAGATGAGAGAAGCTAAGGTAGAAGAGTTTATGAACCTGAGACAAGGATCCATGACAGTGAAGGAGTATTGTCTTAAGTTCAACCAGTTATCTAAGTATGCTCCTGACTTGATAGATGACCCCAGAGCGAGTATGCGTAAGTTTGTGACTAGTGTGTCCGGGTTGGTATTGAAAGAGTGTAGAATAGCTATGCTCAATAAAGACATAGATCTTGCTAGATTAATGATGCATACTCAACAGATAGAGGCAGATAAGTATAAGGAGAGGGAGAGATCTAATAAGAGATTCAGAGCAGGTATTTACAGCTTTTCTCTGGCTGGGTCACAGGGTGGTAATCGTTCTCACCATAGTCTAAAAAATTCAGCCCCTGCTCCATCTTCAGCTAGTTTGCCCACACCTAACTTTGGATATGTTAGTCATGGTGGGGCTCCAGGCTCAAAAGCCCAGAGTAGTGTTAAAAGTGAGTGTACTTATCCGCTTTGTGGAGAGTGTGGCAAGAATCATCTAGGTGCATGCAGAGCTAATAATCAGGTATGTTTTGGGTGCGGTAAGCAAGGCCACAGAGTGTGGGAGTGTTGAGTGTTAGCTCAGAAAGGTAGAGATTCACGTGAGCAGGTTGCAAATCCCAGTACCAATAATGGTCAGGGTCAGAATCGACTCTATTCACTCCAGACTCATCATGATCCAGAAAGTTTCCCCAACCTAGATTCGGGTAGGTTACAAGTTTTTCAAGATCATTGTATGCATTGTTAGATAACTTGCGCTCGTTTGAGCTTATGTTTCCACATGAATTAGTCAGTAACATTGGCAGGTCTACTTCAGTTCATACATCATGCATTAGTCTCAGCTCTCCAATGTTTAGTTATAATCTAGTTTGTATATGTCCTATGCATCACCCCAGTATCTCAGCAAGGTAAACATTCCTAGAGGAACATAGTGTCCCAAGGGGGAGATACCCCACCCTTTTCTTGATGATTTCATGTTCTCGTTATAAATTAGTTATCAAGTGCTATGGCATAATCAGTCAAGCTTTCAAGAGTCAGCTCAGTCAGATATTCAGGCATTAGATATACGTGTTCAGTAGAGAAAGTACTATTTATCAGTAACTTCACTAATACATTTACGTATCATGTCAGTCATGTAATCATGCATCAGATATGCATGGATTTTGTCTTTCAGTTGTGCATGAGAAATGCATTCTCATTTTGATAAAACTCACTTTATTAGAGTCCTCAGTCTTATATTCATGAATCAGCTTCCCATGCATCATATATGCATGTTCAGTATATTGTGCTCCGCTTTCAGTCATGTCAGTCATGAATCGATGTTTTAGTAGTGTATGTCTTGTACGTACTTCATCTTATCATCTCTTCTACCTTAATTAATTCTCATTCGAGGACGAATGTTCCCAAGGGAGAGATATTGTAATACCACACATGTTTTTAAGATAGGAAGTGAATAAGTATTCCAATGTATGAATTCTCCTATCCTGTAACTCATACTTGAGTACATGACTTACAATGAATATCCTAGTTAAAATATAGCTTATGATGCATTAAGCATGTTCATATGAGTCACTTAATGTAATACAAGCTAAGAGTTTTTGAATCCATCAAGTTTTAGTGTTTGATTTTGCAAGGTTCATCTTTGAACGAGTATAAATCGATGTTAATGTGGTATTTTGGATGATTTTGACACACCAAATATTAGATAATTGAATTAGCTTTCCAACTATACCAATTTCGCCTTAATCCAATACCCGAGAAAAAAGTTATGCCTATTTTCGTGAGAGACAGTAAGGATAGGCGATTGGTTAGGCGCCGCCCAATCTATCTTAGGAAATCACTTGGGCGCCGCCTAAGTCAGTTCCAGGTGCAAAAAACACTCTGTTTTGTGTGATTTTATGGGTAATTAAGTCTTTTAACACTCCTTACACGTCCCTAAACTTAACCCTACGAAATACATAGCTTCTAAACATATTACAACCCCATTATCACCTCAAAGCTCATCATCCAAGAGAACTAAAAGAGAAAAAACAACTAGGGTTGCATAACTAAGCTTGAAGATCCGATTTCAAGGAAATTCCTCCGTCAATCATCAAGAATCTTCCTTCTAAGGTATGCGTGAGTTGATTCATGGACTCCTTGCGTCCATGAAGCTAAAGAACCATCTTCTAAATTATGTATTATGATGTTTATGTTGTTGGTGGTTGATGTTCATGTGGTTGGAGTTTGATGATGTCTAAGATGGGGTCTTTGTATGTTTTATGTGTGGATATGGTGGTATTTAACATATAAACATGTGAAATTGGTGGTTGAATATTTGAAATCTTGATGAATCCACCTATGCCTAAGATATGCATGTAAGGTGTTTGTGAAAATACCTAAGGGAATAGAAATCATGCTTTTATGACATAATAAGTCCTAAGTGGCTATTCCATGTTCTAACTTTATGTTTAACGTGATCCCCATGCTATTGTCTTGTATTGAAAAAGTTGTATGAGATGCTCATGATATTGTTGTGATATGGAATGACCATGTTATTGAAGCCATGCAAGTATATAGATGTTGTGTGCATTCCCGATCATGTGATAGTTTGTTGAGAATCATTCTTATTATGAAATCCTTACTTATGATATTGTGAATTGTGGACTCAAATCTTGTGATCATGTTAGTCATGTGTGTCAGTTTTCTTCCATCGAGTCCTGGTGGTACTTGTATCCAAAAAATATAGCTGTGTGCATAGAGCTAGTGTCATATTTCAAGACATCCCTAGTCAAGCTATGTTCCATAGATTGCAGTTAGTCATGTGACTCAGAAAAGACTGAGAAATCTCATGAACACTTAGTACTCAGTAAGATCGACAATCTCATGACTTAGCTAGATATCAGATGTTAGTAGTGTTTCGTCAGTCCAAGGAACTCAGTAAACTCAAAATCCGTTCAGTACAGTTAGTAAATTTAGAGCAGTTAACCTTTTCAGAGTCTTTCAGTTGGGAGTAGGGACTAGCACCGAGCGAGTGCAGGGATGGCGGTTTTCTCGTTATAAAGGCCAAGCCGTTAGCAGCAATTCCTGTACTCCAGAACTGCGTAGCCAGCGCAGGACAGGAGTCACCCATCAGATTAAGGATAAACTTGATTATTATATTGCCTTATGCTTGATTTCCTGTTCAGGGTCACCCGTTTGAGAGGCTTGACTATAGCCGAGGTCTCTACCCGTGGCTTGGTATTGAAACCTTTCTAATCAGGGCAAAGATTGTACCCCACCAGTAAAGTAGCGACGCATGTCGATTAGGTTACGACCTCCCACAGTCACAGTACAGTTACAGTTTCAGTATCAGTCTTCAGAGTAGAAATTAGGAATCAGGACTGTAAGATATAGTCATCGATCTCAGTAAGGAACTCAGATAGTTCCATTGATTCCTGGACCTTCCCATCAGATAGGATTGGTCCCATATTTATATTCTTATTATTATATCTAGAGGTCACACGACAGACAAGTTTGATCTCAATCTCAGATTCAGTCGAGTATTCTCATTATCAGTTTCAGAGATCACTCGTCATCTAGGACTGATCTCAGACTTAAATGTTCAGATACAGTTTGGAACTCAAATAGTTTTCCTCAGAATTAGGACTATTAAATACAGTCATCCATGTCATCAGTCATTCAGTATCTCAGTATCACAAAACTCATGTTATCAGAGTTCAAGCTCAAGTAGTCAGTATCTCCATGATTTTTGTAGCAGTTACGTATGTATGTATGTATGTATGTATTCTCACATTCATATTAGTCCATATTTTCATGCATATAAACCCCATGCATTTAGCCTACCCCCACGTATACTCAGTACTTTAGTTGTACTGACGAATTTGCGCTATGGTGCTTTCTTTTTATGTTACACCATAGGTCCTTAGGTGCAGATTTCCGATCAGCAGTAGCAGTTTAGTAAGAAGTGAGTCCTCATCTTTCAAGGACATGGTCGTTACATTTATTATTTCAGTTTATTCTCAGTTTAGGGAGTTAATTAGAGACATGTTCCTTCAACTCCTTATTCAGATAGTTTAGAGGCTTTCAGACGATTATAGAGTTTTCAGATTTAGACTTTAGTATTTTCATTTTTGTTTTGGTACTGTGATACCACCTTATTTCATATATCTTATTATTCAAGATTGAACCTTACGCCCTCTTTGTTCATGTTTCCGCATTTTATATGAATATTATGTAGTTACAGGTATAGATATTAGTCATGGGTTATCTTGTGGTCCTTCGGGGTCATGAGCACCATGTAGCATTTCGGTTCAGAAAAAAATTAGGGTGTTACAAGAAGTCAGACACCTCATTCTATACGTCCTTCAATATGAACCCTATCTCATAAAGGAAACCCTTTTTAAGTTGCCCTTCTAAATAGCATTTATGGTAGGTAGAGTTGGGGAACCTTTGGTATTGTGGTTGGTTAGCCATAGTAGTCCTATAAAAATCATAATTAAAGTGTTAGAAAACCAATTTTAGATGCTTCCAAAAGAAAGAAAATTCAAAAATAGGGAAAATAAAAAACATAAGAGGGCTAATGCCTAGTGTTTCAGAAGCACTACTACACAAGCAATTACACCATTGTAGAGATGTCATTTTCCCCAATGATTCCCAACCCTTTCCTATGGGATAAACTCATCTTTTCAGTAAATTTTCAATCTTAAGTCTATATTGGTCTTTGTAGAATGTGTATCAACTCTTTTATAATACAATATGGGTTATTAATACTGAAACATAAGCCTAAACTATTATAATTCATCAAATAGGTTGAGTCATTATTTTACTCTATTTTCAATCCCAGAATACACCATAAATATCTGCAATATTATGTCCAAAACATTGTAGGAGAGTTAGGAATGTCAGATAATCTATCATGCTTGCAAAATCATGAAATAAATCCACTAATATTGAATATTTCACAAAGGAACCATTCAATAAATCCCTTTTCTATGCTCAATTTTATTATTCTACAATGTTAAACATGTAAATAAAGTTGTAGAGCTAAGAATGATCTTAGTAGTGTTGCTAGAAGGAGGTTGTTTGAGTATAATTTTGAGAGTTTTGAGAATTTTTATTGAAATATGAGGAAATGAAAATTTTTTACTATTTGAATTGCTGATCTTTGGGATGATATATTGTCATAGCAGTAGTGCCACTGTAGGGATGGTTTGTACCGCTAGAATGATGGGCTCTTCAAACTTTTTCTTCGTCCTAAATTTTTATGTGTTAAGATTTTTTGCAATTTTTGTGGTATTTTAAGATGACCCATTGTGTAAGATATTATTGTAACATTCATTCTTTGGTTCTTAATGATGTTGAGTCAATTTATGAAGTTCAAGACTCCTAGTTCATAAACAAGCTGGGTATAGTGATTAGAATCTTAATTGAACGAGTTTCAATGGTATGTCATTGGGCAATAACTATGACTAAGGGTCACACTTCTTTCTAGAAACCATGTTAACCTTGTTTTCTTGTGTTCTAACAACTATGATGGAAACTCTCTTCAGCTCTCCATAACCATTCAGGGATGAACGTTGGGTAAATTGGTATCTAATGTAATGACCCAAATTATTTCTATGTAAAAAATCCTCTTGGAAAAATATCTTGACTAAGAAATACTTATTTTTGATGTTATTAGAATTATTTATGTGAAAAATATTATGGCCTAATATAATTTTGCCAAAATTAGAAAATACAGGGTAGGAATGTTGACCCACTATTACATCGACACTTTTGCCACTATAGCAGTGCTCTAAAGTGACACTTATATCTTCACAGTCAGGAAATTTCCATGTCACAACCCAATTTAAGAAGTTATGATAGCACCTTGGTGAGAAAAACCATACCTTAGAACTATAAGCAATGGGCTAGTTGTTGGAAAATGGCATAAATGCCTAAAATATACAACTAACTTAATTGCATTCCATAACATAAGAATAAAGCATTAATGAAGAGAAATAAGAGAAGAGTGACATCATCCCACGACCTAGTAAAGTCACTAAAAGATCCTCTAATCGAATATAACACAGTACTATAAATGTTAACATATTTCACTCTCTAAACAAGGAAGACTATCCAAAAATAGAAGATGGAGAAAAGGTCAACACCAACTTTGAGAAATTGCCCTATCTCTGAACTCTGTCTAGCACAATCACAACATCTACGATGATAGATAGTACTCGAATCTACACCAAAAAGGTATAGAGTGTATTTTGAGAACCAAATCCATGGGTACTCAATAGGTATCATCGGCGGACTAAGTTATCTTTATATAAATATAATAAAATGCGAGATAAATAAGTCAAGTCAAGAAAAGAAGGAAAACCTTTAATAGTGCTTCAAATACCAAAGGTAAATAATAAAAATAGTAATATTAAAGAATAAAATAGCTATCACCATATAATTAGGCCCCCATAAGTCCAGAAGATACAATAAAGTAAATAACCTAATGGGTGCCCCCATAAAACAGAAAGGTGAAATTGAGCAGAATTAGCAATAAGAATTATACAATTCAACCATATGCAAAAAATCATAACCGAGGATCCTTCAACACTATAAAACATCTAACTTGAATAGGTTCCATAACTTTCATAATAATCTTGCAATGAGGACTTGAATGGAACTATTATCATCAATAATGCCAGAATCGAACCGATCTTCATATCATAACTCTCTAGACATAAATCAAAACTAATATCATCAAGAGTGCTAGAATCGAATCGGTCTTAATTTCATAAATCATCTGACTTGAACCAAAACTATTACTCCCAAAAAACTGCTAGAATAAACCTTAATACCAAATCTTCCTCGGGTTCAAGAATGTGAATAAGATAACATAACATGTCTAAATAATTACTCCTAATTACGGTTCCTAAATCAATTAAATAATTTAATTTAATCTATGAGTATCTACAAGTTTTAATTCCCAACCCAAAACTACCATATCATCATATTGATACTAAATCATGCTCAATCAAAGAGAAAAGTAAACCTAGCCTACCTGGACATTAAAGGAAGTCTGATTAAGTCCACTAAATTGATAATTTCCCCTTAAATGAAGCTTCTTCAAGATGTCACGGTATCAAAATGGTTATCCATGCATTAATACAGGAACAATGGTACCCATATTATATTTTTATGCTTCGGGTCCAAAATTAATTTAAAATCCTTTATTGAGTCCAATTGTGGAATCACAATTTGGATACCATCAAAATATCCCTCTATGCTCAAGGAATATTTATCCTCAAGAATGTGTAAACTTTGAGCTTAAACAGTACTAAATCAACCCAACAAAAATCTTCGGATTTGAGTATGAATTGAAGAATTAAACCATGAATTAACTAGGAACTTACTATGATTTTGATGAGGAATGATTTATTGCAAGCTAACAACACCCCACATCTCCTAATATTAACTCTACAAATTTTCCGCACTCTCTAGGGCTTTGGATCTTAAGACTTTTGAAAAATGTGGAAAAAATAAGGCAAAGGAGAAATTTAATGCTCTTTAGGTTCCACTTATGTGGTCATAGTGAAAGGGGTCAATGGATCGCTTAAGAGATCCCTATGTTGGGTTGGTGTTGACTTAAGTGGTCAGGATGTTTCTTAAGAGACTTCCACTTAAGAAAATGAGCCTTTGCTTATGCAACCAACTGGGAAACCCTAGTCGTTAAAGAGAGTAGCTGGCTGCTTAAGTGGATGAACCACCTGAGTTGTACCAACTGAAACTTAGAAAAATTCCTAGTTTTCACTGTCCCATCAAGATTAATTTGGAATCCCGTGAATACAAAAGAACTATTCTACCCTATCATTGACATTCCGTACATAATGGAACTATCAAAATTTTCATTTAGGGTCTTTTTTATGAAATATGGTGTAATACCCAAGAAAATTTTTTTGTTGAAATTTTGTGCGTAAATGTGTCGGGATCCTATCTTCGAGAATGATTTATAATTTTTCTGCATGTCATTTCTTGGATTTCGACCCACCATTTCATAGAGAATCGAATAAGATTTCCAACGATATGTGGATCACAAAAAACGGACACTCGAGCAATGAGTTACGACCAATCCGATCAAACTACGACCATTCCGATCGAACTATGAACAGTAAAATGTGCAGGAAAAAAATACTGCAGCCAGGCGTATTTTTGCTCCAACTTTAAACGATCATAAATCAACGTACATAATGATCTAGGTGAGCTACTATATATCAACGGAAATCTCTGAGAGTCTTCTTTTTAATGAAATTGGTTTCATTCAATTTGGATGTGGGAGTAAAACGTTATGGTCGATTTACTTCAGCCTACCGGACAGATCACCGAAGGGAAGATTTGACATTGATTGATTTTTAAAGGTATTTTGGTCATTTCCCATTATTGTAACCCTCTATATATACCCCCTTTGAGATGAGAATTGTCATTCATTTTCTCTCATTTCTCTTATATCTCTCTCTCAAAATATATGTAAATATATATATATAGAAGAAGAAGAGTTAGGGTTAGGGTTCCAATTGGGGGAAAATCGATTCAAGGACTTGCTTCGCGAATCGCTTCCGTCAATCTCTTCGGATACGAAATCTAAGGTATGCAAGTGTTTATCTATGGGCTCCTTTCGTCCATAGAGCCCACAAATTCTTTTTCAAAGGCTCAAGATACATGTCTCTATATATATATATATGATTATACTTTTTAAATTTTCATTGTGTATGTGTGTAGTATTCACATGATGGTTGAGATATATGTGTGCGATGATTATGTGTGTTGGTTGAAGTATATGTGTGTAGTATTTATGTGATGGTTGGTGATTATGTTGTTGAAGTTGATGATATCCAAGAAGGTATCTTTGTATATTTGTGGAAACTATGGTGGTGTGTGATGTATAAATATATGAAATGGGTGATTGAATACTTGTAATCTTGATGAATCCACCTATGCCTAAGAAGTGCATGTAAGGTGTTTGTGAAAATACCTAAGAGACTAGAGATTTTGTTTTTATAACATAATAGGTCCAAAATTAATTGATTATGAATATATGATGATTTAAATTGTTAAGCCTTGATTTATACTATTATTCCATTATTTCCTTGTTATGACTTGATACTTGTTATTGGGAATTATATATCCCTACTATTGATTGATATGTCAAATATTTTCTAAATGTGAGTTGGATTGTGAATTGAGAAATGTGGATGTTGATGTTGAAGTTGAAGGATGATGGTGTTGTGGTGCATGAAATTGAGCATTAAACCTATGCCCTAAATGGTGCATGTAAGGTGATTGCTAAAATGCCTATGTGAAGAAGAATTAAGTATGCCCGAAATAATCTACTGGTCTAGAGCCGAGTCAGTTTAACGGTAATCTCAATCGAGCGATGAACAATGAACTCTCGGTTAGTTTCAAAACTTGGGGAAAACTCAGTAATCTCAGAAATCATTCTTTATCGAATACTTGGGCCATGAAGCTCTGAAATATTACATATCAATTCACTTCGTTACAGACCTTGTACATTTTGTGTGATAGTCAGATTATCTTAAAAGTAAGTGGCATTTAGAAATACTCCTTCTGAGAACGGAATAAAGCGAACTCTGTCATATTGAAAAAGTATCATAATGTAAGAACAAATTCAGTTCAGTTGGGTACAGTTAAGAAACGGTTAAGTTTCTTTCAGTTGGGAGTAGGATTCAGCACCGAGCGAGCTAAGGATGGGAACATTCCTGCGAGTAGAGGGTTTGATTCCTGGTAGCAATCTTTATGCTACAGAACTACATCCCCAGCGTAGGTTGAGATATCTATCCTGCAAGTAGAGGGTTAGATGAGGTGGTTGTCTTGCGAGTAGAGGGTCCCACCGTTCTCGTTTGAGGTCCTGATAGTAGAGGGTCCTATCCAGTTGTCTTTACTGGTGGCGCGGTATTAATACCCTTCTAGCTGGGGTACAGGTTGGATCCCACTTGTGGTAAGTAGGGCATGTCGGTTAAATGATCACTCTAACAGTTTCAGTAACAGTCTCAGAAAAGAACTTAGTTAATATGCAGAAGTTGAGGCTGTCAGATACAGGCCTCCCAGTATTGCTATCATTATCATTGAGTAGAGAGACTTCCTGCGAGATGAGGGTTGCTTTCGAACTTATTTGCCCATTATCATTATCATTGAGTATAGAGACTTCCTGCTAGATGAGGGTCGATCTCAGATTCAGTTGTTCAGTGTTCCAAAGTTGGTGAAGTTGAATATCAACTATCAGTAATATCAGTTATCCGATTTCTCAGTATGGATAAGTACATATGCCAGCTCTAGTAGGTTTAGATACTCAGTATCTTATTGTCAGCATTATTATTTTTGGGTGTCAGTGTTCAAAATGTAACATTCGGTGTCATGATGATTTAAGGTGTACTTTATGCATCCATGTGTGTATTGTTGATTAGACATGTTTCAAAATTTGTAACTGCAGAGTTTCTATATATGTTTATTCCAGCGAATACATATTATTCATAATTTTATGTTTATGCATAAGCCTTATATTTCACCTTACCCTATCCTTGCATACTCGGTACATTCATTGTACTGACGCATTAGCGCTATGGTGTTTTCCCCACCATAGGTTCAGAAGAGCGAGATTTAGAGTATATTTAGCTGTCAGATCTAGTAGCAGTGGGTGCAACAGTGAGTCCTCATCATCCAAGGATATTCCATTTCAGTGTTTTGTTGATTTTAGTAGATGGAGTTATTTGGGGAATTGTCCCTTCAACTCCACAGTTTAGACAGTTAGAGGCTTTTCAGACAGATGTATTAGTGTGTGGTTTCCAGTATTGCATATTTTTAGATGTTTGAACCTTATGGCAAGTTTACGGATATATTTTATTATATTATGCAGTGAATAGGTACAAATATTAGAAAAGGGTTAGCTTGTGGTCCTTCGTGATCATAAGCACCGTGTGGCATTCTAGTTCTCAGGAATCGGGGCATTACAAACTTGGTATCATATCCTAAGGTTCAACAGTGTCCTAGGGAGTCTAAAAAGTAGCATCTAGTAGAGTCTTGTACAAAAGTGTGTTGCGCACCACATTCATGTACGGGAGGCTATGGGATGTTTAGAAGAGTTTCCATTCGTTAATGATCTAGATCGTGCTATAGAAAGATTTTCCAAGAGATTTATGTAGACTCTTGTAATGATCTACTTATGTCAGATTTACCTTACTCTTAAGGTAATAGAAGTAGTGAAGCCAAAGTCTTTCAGATAGAGCTTTCTCTGACAGTCCCCGCAAATAGTTTTGGGACAGTGTTATCTAAAGTTAGCAGAGTATGCCTTATGGGGTTTGCTATTTATATGGTGAATGAATATGCTTGAAATTATATATGTAAAAATCTAAGTGTGGAAGTTTGGAATTATATGTGTTGATTGATAGAGATAAAGCTGCGATTCTCATGGTGTGGAAAAGTATAAGTTTAAGAGATGTGATATTTGAATGCTAGAATGAGAATAGTATGTTTATTAAAGAATTATGGATATTCATGTTATGTTTTAGAAGCTAAGCTTGAATCTTTGAAGAATGTAAGTTTGTGGATTCCAAACTAAGTATTAAGATGTGAATGTGGTATTAGTAGCCTATGAAGAAATCAAAACAGATGATGTGTTTACTGAGACAAGCATTTATCGAAAAGAGTATATGTATGTGTCGATAGTTGTAGAGACTAAGGAAAGATAAGAATTGTATTCTAAGAAATAGCACTGGTATTAGGATCAGTAGTAAATTCATGCTTTCAGGAGCAGTTCTCTGAGATGAGTTATCACTTATGTGTATCATTGTGCCTCATACTCTAGAGTACATTGGTTGTAGCTAATTTCAGGGTTTAGTTAAGTGTTCATAAGTGTATGGCGATGACTAAATGGTAAGAGGAGGTGATAGAGGAAGTGATAAAGTTTGACCTGCATAAATTGTTTTCTCATCTTTTCTTCTAATCCTGTTATTGTAAATTCCGAGCATGTCATTATTCTGAAGTGGAATATCCTAGTGGTTGTGAATATAACTCAGTTCTTGCATTGTGTATCATGTATATAATTTACTTCAGAGGTTCCCTGCACGCTGCTTTGATACTGTTGTAAAGTAATTGTGAAGGGACGTGGTGTCCCAAGGGGGAGATACCCCATACAGTTGCATATACAGATTTTTATCATAAGTATTACATCAGTTGTCATTACATATTCAAGTACATGTTCATACATTTGTTTAACTGTGTTCTCATGCATCAGACACGCATGCATATTGTGAGAAGTTCGAGTGATTAAGAAATTCAATTGTGTGACTCAGAAGGCAGTACATTGAAATGATTATGCATTAGATCCGTATGTTTCGTGGTAGTAGAAAGATCTCAGTTGGTCAGTGTATTCGATTATGTGTTCTTGCATGAAGTATGCATTGGTAGTAGTGAAAGACTCAGCTTGACAGTAATGTATTCATGAAAGTATCTCAATTACATACTTCTGTATTATGTATGCATATTCCTCCTGAGAAGTCAGCTTGTCAGTATATTCAATCTTATATCTATGAATTAGATATGCATACTTACCATAAGAATCCAACTTAATTATTCGCTGATTCAGTGTGTATTCCACGCATCAGGTGTACATGTTTGGTGTAAGCACCCACTTTATCAGTAGTTCCAGTCGTATAGATAAGTTTCAGATGTTCATGTTCCTTAAGTAAGTTCAGTTGATTAGTAATATTATCCTATCAAGCGACATTCTAGGATGAATGTTTCCAACGGGGAGATGATGTAATACCCCGGAAATTTTTTTCGTTGAAATTTTGTGCGTAAACGTGTCGGGATCCTATCTTTGAGAATAATTTATAATTTTTCTTTGTGTCATTTATTGGATTTCGACCCACCATTTCGTAGAGCATCGAATAAGATTTCCATCGATATGTGGATCACCCAAAATGGAAACTCGAGCGATGAGTTACGACCATTCCGATCGAATTGTGAACACTAAAATGTGCAGGAAAAAATACTGCAGCCAGGCGTATTTTTTCTCCAACTTTAAACAATCATAACTCCTTGTACATAATGATCTGGGTGAGATACTATATATCAACGGAAAGCTCTGAGAGTCCTCTTTCTAATGAAATTAGTTTTATTCAATTTGGATATTGGAGTAAAACTTTATGGTCAATTTACTTCAGCCTAACGGATAGATCACTGAAGGGCAGATTTGACATTGATTGATTTTTAAAGGTATTTTTGTCATTTCCCATTATTGTAACCCTCTATATATACCCCCTTTGATCTGAGAATTGTCATTCATTTTCTCTCATTTATCTTATATCTCTCTCTCAAAATATATGTATATATATATATATAGAAGAAGAGGAGTTAGGGTTAGGGTACCAATTGGGAGAAAATCGATTCAAGGCTTCGCTTCGTGAATTGCTTCCGTCAATCTCTTTGGCTACGAAATCTAAGGTATGCATGTGTTTATCTATGGGCTCCTTTCGTCCATAGAGCCCACAAATCCTTTTTCAAAGGCTCAAGATATATGTGTATATATATTGTGTATGTGTGTAGTATTCACATGATGGTTGAGATATATGTGTAGGATGATTGTGTGTTGGTTGAAGTATATGTGTGTAGTATTTGTGTGATGGATGGTGATTATGTTGTTGAAGTTGATGATATACAAGAAGGGATCTTTGTATATTTGTGGAAACTATGGTGGTGTGTGATGTATAAATATATGAAATGGGTGATTGAATACTTGTAATATTTATGAATCCACCTATGCCTAAGAAGTGCATGTAAGGTGTTTATGAAAATACCTAAGAGACTAGAGATTTTGTTTTTATAACATAATAGGTCCAAAATTAATTGATTATGAATATATGATGATTTAAATTGTTAACCCTTGATTTATACTATTATTCCATTATTTCCTTGTTATGACTTGATAATTGTTATTGGGAATTATATATCCCTACTATTGATTGATATGTCAAATATTTTCTAAATGTGAGTTGGATTGTGAATTGAGAAATGTGGTTGTTGAAGTTGAAGGATGATGGTGTTGTGGTGCATGAAATTGAGCATTAAACCAATGCCCTAAATGGTGCATGTAAGGTGATTGCTAAAATGCCTATGTGAAGAAGAATTAAGTATTTCACATGTTTGTTATCCAAATTATGATTTCATGCCATATCCATATGCTTAACTTATGTCTACCATATGTTTGACAAAATATTTAAGAGAATAGGAAACTATTCATTGTGGTTCATTAGGTCTTAAAAGATAAATTCATGCTTTATTCCTATGGATAGTTGATTTCCTTGAATTCGTGGTGCGTTGTGGGTGTATGATGGAATGCCATGATGAATTGTTGAGGTAACTATGATATTTGTGTGTAGTATTTGTTGTGGACCCAAAGCATGCTCCCCACGTGTTCGATTGGATGCTTATATGAAGAAATGAGGCCATTTGATTTGCTAAGTGTGAAGTCCTCAATTATGTGTTGCGTATGATGGCCTATGGGCATGTAGTGTATTAGTTATCTATCTTGTCTTACTGTATGTTATTGTGTGCTGGGGGTATGTATGCCCGAAATAGTATGCTGGTCTAGAGCCGAGTCAGTTTAACGATAATCTCAATCGAGCGATGAACAATGAACTCTCGGTTAGTTTCAAAACTTGGGGAAAACTCAATAATCTCGGAAATCATTCTTTATCAAATACTCGGGCCATGAATCTCTGAAATCTTACATATCAATTCACTCCGTTACAGACCTCTGTAGATTTTGTGAGATAGTAAGCTTATCTTAAATGTAAGTGGCATTTAGAAATACTCCGTCAGCGAATGGAATCAAGCGAACTCTGTCATATTGATAAAGTATCATAATATGAGAATAGATTCAGTTCAGTTGGGTACAGTTAAGAAATGGTTAAGTGTCTTTCAGTTGGGAGTAGGATTCAGCACCGAGCGAGCTAAGGATGAGAACATTCCTGCGAGTAGAGGGTTTGATTCCTGGTAGCAATCCTTATGCTCTACAACTATGTCGCCAGCGTAGGTTGAGACATTTATCCTGCAAGTAGAGGGTTAGATGAGGTGGTTGTCCTGCGATTAGAGGGTCCAACCATTCTCGTTTGTGGTCCTGCTAGTTCAGGGTCCTATGCAGTTGTCTTTACTGGTGGCGCGGTATTGACACCCTTCCAGATGGGGTACAGGTTGGATCCCACTTGTGGTAAGTAGGGCATGTCGGTTAAATAATCACTCCCACAGTTTCAGTAATAGTCTCAGGAAAGAACTTCGTTAATGTGCATAAGTTGAGGCTGTCAGATACAGGCCTCTCAGTATTGCTATCATTATCATTGATTAGAGAGACTTCCTGCGAGATGAGGGTTGCTCTCGAACTTATTTACCCATTATCATTATCCTTGAGTATAGAGACTTCCTGCTAGATGATGATTGATCTCAGATTCAGTTGTTCAGTGTTCCAGAGATGGTGAAGTTGAATATCAAATATCAGTAATATCAGTTATCCGATTTCACAGTATGGATAAGTACAGATGTCAGCTCTAGTAGATTCAGATACTCAGTATCTTATTGTCAGTATTATTATTTTCGAGTGTCAGTGTTCAAAATGTAACATTCGGTGTCATGATGATTTCAATTGTACTTTATGCATCCATGTGTGTATTGTTGATTAGACATGTTTCAAAATTGGTAACTGCAGAGTTTCTTTATATGTTTATTCCAGTGAATACATATTATTCATATTGTTATTTTTATGCATAAGCCTTATATTTCACCTTACCCTATCCTTGCATACTCGGTACATTCTTTGTACTGACGCATTTGCACTATGGTGTTTTCCCCACCATCGGTTCAGAAGAGCGAGATTAAGAGTATATTTAGCTGTCAGATCTAGTAGCAGTGGGTGCAGCAGTGAGTCCTCATCATCCGAGGATATTTCATTTCAGTGTTTTGTTGATTTTAGTAGATGGAGTTAGTTGGGGGATTGTCCTTTCAACTCCACAGTTTAGATAGTTAGAGGCTTTTCAGACAGATGTATTAGTGTGTGGTTTCCAGTATTGCATATTTTTAGATGTTTGAACTTTATGGAAAGTTTACGCATGTATTTTATTATATTATGCAGTGAACAGGTATAGATATCAGAAAAGGGTTAGCTTGTGGTCCTTCGTGATCATAAGCACCATGTGGCATTCCGATTCTCGGGAATTGGGGCGTTACATATGGGCACCAAACCCAAGGGCCATTTTTACTATATCCAAACCAATAGCCCGAAGTGAGTTTAGATGCCTCAAGACTCGAATCAAAGGTCCCCCTAGCCTAAAATTAACATTCCTGAGTTGATGGAACTTTCAAAATTTGAATGCTAGGATATAAAAATGATTTTTTTTCCTACTAGCCAATCTTTACTAACGAATACTTTGTGACAGGGAATTGTCTCTAAAATCAAATAAACTGTCTGATAACTAAACTGTTATCTCCAACAAGTTTTAAATGTCTTATGGAAGCTACAGGAAAGCTCTAAATAACGAAAATGCTTGGAAATGTAGAAAATGACCTAGAGGAACATTACAATATCCACTACTAAAAATACTTGCATCTGCAAAATTAAAGGGTTAGAATGTACTTGAAGAATTGAATAGGTTAGGATACTGGCCTATTTCTCCCTCTTGATCTCCTAAGTAGCCTCTTCTATTAGGCAGCGCAACCAATGAACCTTAAAAACTGGAATTTCACAGATCACAAACCTTATAGAATCCCCGTCTAATATGAACGCTAACTCCTCTATGAAGGTCAAACTCTCTTACAATTAAATTGACTCCCACCGAAGCACATATGACTTATCAGAATGTAATTCTGCAACATAGCAAACATGGAAAACAAGATGAACAATGGAAATTTTTTGGGGCAAGACTGATTCATAAGCCCCATCTCCAACTGGGAAGGATCTCAAAACATCAAATATACCTAGGGCTGAGCTTGTCTTTCCTCCCAAACCATATCACACCCTTCATGGGTGATACTCAAAGGAATACCTGATCTTAACTCCAAACCTCAGGGAATAAAGTATATGATCTGCATAAGCCTTCAACCTACTTTGAATTACCATCAACGTATCTTGAATAACCTTAACTCTATCTAATGACTCTGAAAGTAAGTCAATACAACAATCTCTAATCTCGAAGGTCTAAAAATATATATTTGGAGATCGATAATTCTTGGCATATAGATCCTCAAATGGTGTAATCTCAATACTTGGGCGACAAATTTTATTATATGTGAACTCCTCCAAAGTTAAGTGATTCTCCCACTGACCTCTAAAATCCCTAACATAAGCTCAGAGTATATCCTTGAAAACCTAAATAGTCTGCTCTGACTACCCATCATTTTTAGGGTGAAAAGGGGTTCTATGATCCACCTGAGTACCCAACTCCTCTTGAAAAGCTCTCTGGAAGGTAGAAGTAAATACTAAACCCTGGTCTGAGATGATAGATATAAGCACTCCATGCATGTGAACTATTACATGAAAATAGATAGGGCTAGACTCTCGGCACTGAAGGATATTTGAATAATAAAATATGCTTATTTGATCAACCAATCTATAATAACCCAAATACCATAAAAAACACAAGAGGTGCCAGGTAAACCACTAATGAAATCCATGATAATCTTCTCCTACTTCCACTCTAGAATGGGCAATCTCTAAATCTATCCACCAAGAGTCTAATGTTCGATGTTCACTTACTGACAACATAGGCACCGAGCTATAAAGTCCACCATGTATCTCTTCATGCCATACACCAATTATGCTACCTCAAATCCCAATACATCTTATTTGTACTAGGGTGTATAGAATATTTGAAGTTGTGAGCTTCACACAATATCAACTGAATCAAGTCAATAACTATGAAAATAAAAATTGTGCCATCACATCTAAAAATACCCTCGTAATCCATGGTAGCCCTCCTTGACTCATTATTTAGCACTTGATCAAGGATGATACAAAGTCCCCTATTCTCAAATAGGCAACTATAAATTTTCTCAAATAAGGTAAATCTCACCTCAACATTAGAAATGATTCTCTTAGTATTTGAAATAACAAGATGCACTATCAAGTTCTTTACGAATTAGATGTCCCATACCAACAACCTCTCAGATACTAAAATAGAAGACAAACTAGCCATACTCATCACCTCTCAACTCAAGGAATCTACCATGACATTCTCATTAACCATATGGTATAAAATAGAAATCTCATAATCCTTCAATAACTCCATCCATCTACACTACCTAGAAGATAACTTACTTCGGAATAAAAGATACTCAAGATGAAGATGATTGGTGTAGATTTCACAATGCTTACTATATAGATAATGCCTCTAAATATTAAACATAAAAATGTTTGCTGCCAACTCTAAATCATAAGTGGGGTAGTTATTCTCGTGAACCTTCAATTGCCTTGACACATAAGAAATAGCCTGACCCTAGTGCATCAACACATGGCCTAAAATAACACCAAAAGCATCACAATATAAGGTTAATACCTCACACTAAATAGGAAGAACCAATATATGATCTAAAGTGTGAAAACCCTTGAGCATCTTAAAGCTTAACTCATACTCCTCAGACCATAGAAAAGGAACCTCTTTTTGGGTCAATCTGGTCATGCATGCTCCAATAGTAGCCAAACCCTAAATGAACCACATGTAGTAACCAGCCAAACAAAAAATCAACGAAACTCAAACAAAGATGTAGGTTTTGTCTAATAATGAATAGCCTCAATTTTGTTGATTCCACTATAATCCCATTGTTGTACACCACATGCCGTAGGGATGATCTCTAATTGATATAGAACTCACACATTGAGAATTTGGAAAAAAGCCTATGATCTCTTAATATTTGAAGAACAATCCTCAAATATTGCATATGCTCCCCCCTACTCCTTGAATACACAAGAAGGACGTCAATAAACACAATCATGGTGGAATCCAAAGAAGGTCTTAACATATGGTTCATCAAATCCCTAACTGCAGTTGGCAATTAGTCAACCTAAATAACATCACTAGGAAATAATAATGACCATAGCGCATCTTAATTATTGTCTTTTAGATATCCTATGCCTGAATCATCACTTGATACAACTGAGCCTCGGGAAAATATTAGAAAACACTGATGCTCGCTAAAGATGGTCAAATAAGTCATCAATACAAGGTGTAGGATACTTAATCTTCAACATAACATTATTAAGCTACCTGTAATTAATACACATACACAAGGAACCATCTTTTTTCTGCATGAAGCAGATAGGTGCACCCCAAGGCAATGCACTTATCTAATAAAACCCTTATGCAAAAAATCCTGAAGTTGAGAATTCATCTCCTTAAGCTTGGAAAGATCCATATGGTAGGGTTCCATAGAGATAGCTCGAGCACCCATCTAAACATTAATAATAAACTCAATATCATGCTCTGGAGAAAAACCATGTTGATATCATAGAACATAGTACCATAGTAAAGCGGGTGAATATCCATAATAACATTATAAATATAATAAAGATAAGACTCTCCACCCTTTGATAGAAGTCTCCTAGCCCAAACAGAAGAAATAATCCCCGTTGGCTCATGGATAAAAGATCCTTGCCCCTAATTAGGTGTTTATCGGCCATGACAAAGGTAATGGTCTCGGAAAAATATTCCAAGATTGCAAGACATGGGGATAACTAGTCCATAACTAGAATCACAACAAAATCGACCATATCTAATATGATAAGATTAGCCTGTGGATAAAATTTTTGATTAGAATAAATAGATGATATATAAACCCAATCCATTACAATAAAAATTACCCATAGGAGTAGATAAAGATAAGGAATCCAAGATTACTGTAACCACAGTGCATAACAAGCAGTCATATAAGAAAAAATGGATCGTAGATAAAATAAAGAAAAAGCTAGACGATGACACACTAAGATCGTACCTATAAAAATAGAATCTAAGGAATCTACCTCTAATCTACCAGTGTAATAACCCTTTAGGTCATTTTCTATGTTTATACTTATTTTAACTATTAGAGCTATTCCATAGCTTTCCTAAGTCATTTGTGATTTGCTGGCTCTAGCAGTTCAATTAATGGGTAGTTCATTTGTTTTTCAATGATATTTCCCTATTTTAATGTCTTCGCTTGTTTCAAATGTCCACCAGAAAAAACTTCAGCAAAACATTCTAATATTAAAATTTTAACTATGCTAGTATCTCCAAAATATTAATTTTAGGCAAGTGGACCTTTGATTCAGGTCTTGAGAAACTCGGGCTCATTTAGACCTATTGGTAAAAATGTTAAGAAAATGAAACTTGGGTATGAGAACTATATTTTGTCGAAATAATCTAGGATGGAAATTCTGAGTGCACCATCATATTTGGGACATAAGTGTTGGTATGTTTACATAGTTTTTTTTTGCATATATGCAATTCCAAATGAATCCCAAGCACCTGGTGAAGCCTATTTTGGACTTGGAAAATCTGGCGCATTTTGGTGCCACTGCAATCATGGTATCTATGTCATGATTGGAACAATTTTGATCAACAACACCTGATATGATTTCAAACCTCAGTTTGCAATCATGTTTTTCATATACAGGCCTAATATGGTGTAATTTTGATAGATCAAATCTCGATAGCGATTCTCGAGTACCTGGATTGGGTATAAAAAACCCATTTTCAATGATTTTTGTCGCTCTTTATCACACCCAAGAGAGTTAAAACCCCTAAATAATGTAAGGTATGAAAATTTAAGATTTTTAATGATTAGGAATCTAGATTAACATTCATTTTAAATATTATCTTCAAATTTAAGGCAATAATTCACCCTTTTTTATGAAATTTCTTAATTTCTTGTTCAAATTTGTAAAAACCTGAAGGTTTGATTTTGGCCCTAACTTTGCTTGGATTTGTACCCATTTTAAAGGGTAATAATTCTTGAGCTCGTAAAAACATTGGGTTGGTTTCAGAAATGCAATTTCTTTAAGTAGGACTCATATGGGGTTTTGATGTATTTTTGGACCTGAAGCATAATAGTGCAATATGGGCATCATTATTCACATAATGATGAGTAAAATGTTTTTATGATATCTTGGCAGATTTAGGAGGCTTCTCAGAAGAGAAAAGAGGTGGTTTAGTGGTTTGTTGAGCTTTCTTCAGTGTTGAGGTTGGCTAGGTTTATCTCTTGTTAGATTGAGCTATTTCATAGTAGTCTTTTGACATTGTTTTAGATTTGGGGTGTGTTTTTGTTATTAGATGAATGACATGCAAGACTTGGGTTAGTTAGATCATTTAGTAGAATTTGAAATTATAGTGTTGAAATATTTTTCTTGTCTCTTTATGCCTTAGGTAGAATGGATATTATTACTCATGTTTAACATGAAAATGCCTTAGATTACTCAAGTTAGGAAAAAATTCTATAGAAACTTATTCTTATGTTAAATGGGCGTTAGTTTCTTATACTAATGGAGGTTACCTTAGTTCTCATTTGAATTAGTTCAAGTGCTTGAGAATTTCTACCTTAGGGATAGTTGTTTCTTGCTATACATCTAAGAGTGAATTTAAATTCCTCAGCCTAGTCAACGATATAACTTCTCCTAGAATATACTCTTGGGATTTATATGTGGGTTCTTTGGCATACCTTAAGTCAAGATTGATAATTAGTTCTCTTGAAACCCTTAAACGCTTATTAAATGCCGAGAGAATGCCCACTTGAGGCAATGTTGAGGAACCTTAGCACTTGATGCTTATGGAATGATGACATTAGATGTTATGTTCATAGAGTAATGATTTATATTGACATTTATGTTGTGATATGATATGAATCATGTTATGATAAGCTATTAGTTTGCCATGTATAAGCTATCTATTATGCTAATGATAAGCCTTTGACCGTTTTATTAATAAGTCGTTGCTCATGATATTACTTATAATTAGGATAATGCTAAGAAGTTATTCTAGTAATAATCCTAGAAAACATCCTTATTGAAGATATTAGAAATTGTACCATAAATTATGTTAGATGTTATGATTGTTTCATTGTAAATTATGCTATTAATTATTCTTGAAATCTTGATACTTGATTATATGATCAGTTATGATGTTTATTTTTCCATCGACTATGATGATGTGGCTATCAATTTGAGTCCAGATATTTACTACATATATAAAGTTATACCCAGTTTAATTCCTGAAGATGATATTGGTATTGACTATACCCAGTTTATTTCAGAGGGTGATTATGATAATATATAAATATTGATGCTCGACAAAGTTGAAGGATGTTTATGATGATACATTGATAGCCTACAAGGCAGGGGGTGATTATGATGATACATTGATTCCCAACAAGACCGAAGGATGATTACTATGATATATTATTACCCAACAAGGATGGAGGATACTTATGATGAAGTATTGATACCTAACAAGGATGGGAGATGATTATATTGATGTACATATGTGTACATCTATCAGTCCAACTTTGACAATGCCTTCCGTATAGCTATTATATATATATGTTCTTATATGCAGTTGGGAATGAAATTTATATTAGTGATACTGGATATGTCCCAAAGGAGGTAAATAATTAGAAGATGATATAATTGATGATTAGTGATAATTGATGATTAGTGATGATTGATGGTTAGTGGTGAATGGTTGTTAGGTGATAAAATAATGTCTAGTTTATAATTGAGGATTAGTTTGTAAATGATATTTAGATAATAAATAATGTTAGAGGATAATTGATGGTTATTTAATAAATGGTGATTAGCGAATATGTAGTAAATAACTACTAAAATATGACTAGAAATTAAATAAATTAGTTAATAATAGATGGTAAGCTAAAAATTAGTGACTAGTGAGTATCGACGATAAGGTTGTTAAATGATTGTAATATTATAGAATGTGGGTACATCGTCAAATGTTGATAATTGAATGATTGATGATAAATTGTGAAATAATGGTTAAATAATTAGTTTGTTTTTTGTTAGCGATGAACGGTTGCTTTATTCTATCTTCGAGTGTACTCTCCAACCGTATAGGAGTCTATGATGAGTTATGTACTTTTTTTAACAAATGGCGTATGCGAGATAATTTTGTAGTTTGTGATTGCTTGTGTGATTCCTTATGATGCATTATTATTCTAATTTATTTACTTATAGTGCACGGTGATGTTGGCATGCGTTGATGGATTGTGTTATGTTATTATTTCAGTTAAATTACTTACTATGTATAAAAGTATTAGAGGTGATGCAGATTCATTTTTGTACCATGAAGTAATTATGTTATATTGTATTTTATCATAATTCTATCATGATTTAGTTTAGTATGTTGATATGCCTACTGAGTACCCATTGCTTTCATATTGAAACCACACTTCTGAACTTTTTTGGTGTAGATCCGATTACTAGTTGTCACCATTGATCATTGATCATGTTGTGTTGATTTTTTACAGATAAGGTTAGCTCTTAGATTTATAGTCACCTATTTTCTTCTATCTTTAGTCCTTGAGTTGTATTATTATTAGATGATCTTGTACTGGTTCTACTATGTCATGGGATGGTATTATGTATTGACTATTTTTTTTGTTTAGAAATCTTTGATTATTTATAAGTTTGTTTATCAATTAAACTATGATGGGCATTTCCTATCTAATTAACCCATTGTGTTAGCTCTGAGTTATGGTTTGGGTTACCTACTAGTGGGATTTAGTAGGTTCTCTCATGTTTTTTAAATTAAGTCATGCCAAATTGGTGTTGGAGATATGTATCATTGGTATTGTTGGTACGAGAGCAAGTGTCTAGTAGAGTCTTACGAATTGGAATGATTATGTCTATTTTCTATCTTTGGGAGGCTATGGGACATTCATAGTTGTTCTTCACTTCTTTTAATTATATTGTTCTAATAGACTGAGTTGGTTTATAGAATATTTCTCTTATTTCACTCTTTTGTAGATTCCCAGGAGATATGCTACCGTGAAATGATATGAAGGTCCTGAGACCAAGCCTAGGAATCCTACTCTTATTTATTGATGATCTAGAGGTCGTGTACAACCTCATGCTATGTACCCTTCTTGGGGACAGGATAGGCCATCTCCTAAG
Organism: Capsicum pubescens; assembly: GCA_030864215.1. NCBI lineage: Eukaryota > Viridiplantae > Streptophyta > Magnoliopsida > Solanales > Solanaceae > Capsicum > Capsicum pubescens. The sequence goes on along the minus strand of CM061540.1, from coordinate 223,869,766 downwards.
GTTTTATTCCTGATTTTGAGCAATAGATTCTTTTTCCTAGCCAGTGATGGGCTAGGGACCAGCCCAGGCTCCACCAGGTTTAATTTTTTCTTTAATACTAAAAGTTGCATTGGTTTAGCTTTTAATTTTAGTTTGTGGTGCAGCATCTGATGGTTTATAGTTTATTGATTAGAGTGGTGTGAGGTGGGGTTGCAACCTTTAGTTGTGGCTCCCAAAGTTTAGGTTCCTCCTACACCAGTAGTTACTCGACTAGTAGTTTCTCAACCAATAGTTGCTTAGCCTGGTATGTCTTTTAAGGAGCAGAAGATACTAGGTAGATTCTTGAAATATGCTTCGCTTAGGTTTTTTGGTTCTTCGGGCAAGGATTCATATGAGCTCTTAATTTAATATGAGGATAGGATCTGTAATTAAGATCTTATTGAGACTTGTGTCAATTGCACTATATATTATTTAGACTTTTCATCTCAACATTGGTGGAGAGGTTATGTGGACCCTAGACCAGCTGGATTTTTTTCTTTGTCTTGGACTTAATTCTCCAAGATATTCTTAAAGAGGTACATGCCTCGAAGCTTTAGATATTGTTTAAGGGTTTAATTCTTAAGATTGGAGAAGGGCTTCATGAAAATTATAGAGTATGAGGCTCATTTTCATAAGTTGGCTAGGTAAGCAACTTCTATTCTGAATACAATGTGTGGGAGGGTTCATTGCATTTTTAGAGGATTGCGAATTTTCATTTGTATGTCTACTTAGAGTTTAGATGTTGTAGGTATGACTTTTGTTGAGGTGTTAGATCTTTCTTGGGTGATGAAAGAGATTGAATATGATGGTCGTGATGCCTTGATTAGAGGCCTAGGTTTTACGAGAGGTTAAGTGGGAGCCATCGTATTTTCTGACCCAAAGATAGTATTCCTTAGAGTTGGTATCCTTCAAATCCATTCTATTAGCTTCAAAGTTAGCCAAGTTGACCAGTGCATTAGATTACTAATGCAGGTCAACCTAGAGTTAGTGATTGCCCTTGTAAAGGCAGTGGTTAGTATTTGAGAGGTTTATTATCTAGTTATTCCATAAATGGTGGTTAATTTGGGTATGCTAGTTGTTAATTTGGGTATGCTGGATCTATTTATTCTAGTTCAGCTCAGGTGTCATGTTTTAGTTGTAGAGCTCTTGGTCATTATTCACGAGATTTCCCTAGTCATGGGGCGATTGTTGTTTCATCCAAGTGAGCTTCCCCCATTATAGTAGTTTATAACTCGGTTAAAATTGGTTCTCATAGGCACAAAGGTGGTTTCTAGGTTACTCAAGGAGGTTCTCAGATAGGAAGAATAGGAGGGCAGTCAGGAGCCCAACTAGGTGGCGAGCGTGGTTAGTTGTATGTAGTACTTTCTATACCCGAGGCTGATACTTTAGATGCTGAAGTTACAGGTACAATTTTTATGTGCCACCAGTAGGCCATTGCTTTATTAAATATGTGATCCACTTATTCTTATGTTTCCGCTTTTTGTGCACCATAGTTTGAGTTGTCTTATGACTTATTATCTTTGCCATTACATGTATCTAGTCCCTTGGGTTATTATTTAGTAGTCGATTGATTTTTCAGATCATATGTTGTGGCTGCTAGCAACGCTGATATGCATACTTATTTTTTTATTCTAGATATGGCTATTTTTGATGTAATTCTAGGCATAGACTGGTTATCCTACTATCATGCGCTCATGGATTATTTTTCCAAGATGGTTACCCTAGCCATGCCCGGCTTCCACCTAGTCATATGGCAGGGAGTGGTTAACCATGAGCAAATGGGGAGTTTTTTCTTATGTTCATGGTATGAGGCTTATTTCATGGGGTTTTGAGTCATACCTCACTTATATTTATGATACTAGTAAGGAGAGTTTTTCACATGATCCTTTTTGTATAGTTTAAGAGTTTCCTGATGTGTTCCCTACTGACCTACCTGGTATTCCTACTGTATATGAGATTGAGTCAGCTATTATCTCGATCCTGGCACTTTACCTAATTCTATGACGCCCTACCGTATGGGTCCTGTAGAGCTTAAGGAACTGAATTCTCTGCTTTAGGATTATCTTAGTAAGGCTTTTATTAGATCGAGTCTGTCTTCTTCGAGAGCTTCTGTAGTTTTTTTTAAGATTAATTATAGCTCCATCCGTATGTATATGGATTATATGCAGCTTAAAAAGGTGACGGTGAAGAACTATTATCTTATGTCTCACATTGATAATTTATTTTACAATCTTTAGGGTGCGACAATGTTTTCTAAAATTGATTTAAAATATGGTTACCACCAATTCAGGTTATGGGCTAAGGATATTCCAAAGACAGTCGTTAGGACCAGTTATGGTCCTTATGAGTTTGTAGTGATGTCATTTGGTTTGAATAAAGCCCAAACCTAATTTATGGATCTAATGAACTGAGTATTCAAGACTTATTTGGAATCTATTATGATTGTGTTCATCGATGAAATCCTTGTGTAATTGAGGATAAAAGAAGAGCATGTATAATATTTTAGGATCGTCCTCCAGACCTAAAGAAATATATTCTTTTTGCCAAGTTCTATAAGTATAAGTTTTGGATTGAGTTAGTGATATTCCTTGAACATGTGGTATCTAATTATGGGATTATCGTAGACCCAGCTAAGATAGAGGCAATTCATGATTGGGCTAGACCTATATCTCTGACTGAGGTTCGTAGCTTTATTTTTTTGGCTTGTTATAGTCGGTGATTCATCGATGGTTTTGATACTATTTCAGCCCCTATGACCAGATTGACTCATAAAGAGGTTCATTTTTAATGTTCCGAGGAGTGTGAGTCGAGCTTTTGAAAGCTTAAGGATTTGCTTAATTCAGCTCCTATTTTAGCTCTTTCTATTGAGGGTGAGGGATTCACCATATTTAATGATGCTTCTGGTGTTAGTTTGGGTTCTGAATTGATGCAGTAGGGTCGTTTATTCCTTATTTTTCTAGACAGCCTAAGGTTCATGAGTGAAACTACATCACCTATGACTTGGAGTTGGCGGTGACAATATTCATGCTTAAGATTTGAAGGCATTATCCTTATGGTGTGCATTTCTAGATTTTCACCGATCATTATAGTCTTCCGCATATTAAGACCCATAGGGAGCTTAATGCTAGATAAAATAGATGGATGGAGTTCCTTAAGGATTCTGGTATTTCGATCTTGTATCATCTGGGCAAAGAAAATATTTTAGCCGATCCCTAGATTCAAAAGGCAGCAAGTATCGGTATCATGACTTGAATTTTAGTTTCTCAGGGGTATATGGCACGGGTGATCCAATCCTTAGCCAACTTAATAGTTTCCTTGATATTTCAGATCCAAGGAGGATTTTGGCTAGTATAGAGCTGACTTCCTCGCTATTTGAGAAGATTCTAGATCTTTAGTTTGAGAATAACAAATTTTTCTTTCTTCGTGATTTGGTGTTGAGTGGGGAGTTCGAGAGGAAAACCATAGATTCTGAGGGTATTTTGAGATTTGATGCCCTAATTTTTTTCTGAGGATTAACGACTTTAATCAACTGAATTTGCATAAGGCTCATAGTTCTAGATATTTTACTCATCGCAGCACATCAATGTTGTATTGAGATTTGAGATAGCATTATTGGTGGAGTGGTATGAAGAGAGATATGGCTGACTTTTTAGCCTGTTTCCTGTGTAGTCAACAAGTAACGGCCAAGCATTAGAGACCATGTGGTTTGACTCAGAGGTTGCCAATTCTTAAGTGGAAATGGGAGCAAATTATCATGGATTTTGTTAGTTGGTTGCCTTACACTTCCTGTGGTTCTAATGATAATTAGGTCCCTATGGATCGTTTGACCAAACCATCATATTTTATTCCTATTCAGATGTCCTTCAATGCTGAGAGGTTGGCCCATATCTATATTCTAGAGATAGTCCATTTACATGGTCTTCCCATTTCTATTTTTTCGAAATGTGGTTTCGTGATCACTTCATAATTTTTGATAACATATCAGGGGGAGTTAGGTACTCAGGTGGATCTTAGTGTAGCTTTTCATCGGCAAATCAAAGGCCAATTCTAGCGGACTATTCATGTAATTTAGGATATGCTCTGAGCTTGTGTTATGGTTTTTTTAGGCAAATAGGAGGAGCACTTAGTATTGATAGAGTTTTCTTATAATAATAGCTATTTTTAGTATTGAGATGGCCTATTTAAGGCTTTGTATGGTAGGATATATCTTTATCTGATTGGATGGTTTGAGACTTCTATGGTTTTTTCTCATGGTATAGATGGTTTTTAGGAGTCATTGGAGAGTGTTAGGGTGATTCAGGACAGGTTGAGAGCAACTCAGAGTAGGCAGAAGGCCTATGGAGATTGTAGGCTTAGTGCCTTGATATTTGCAGTTGGTGATCGTGTATTCCTCTATTTATCACCCATGAAGATTGTGATAAGGTTTTGAAGTAAGGGAAAACTCACCGCTAGATATAGTAGACCTTTTGGGATTCTCTGTAAAGTTGGTGAGGTAGACTATGATTTAGCTCTACCTCTAGATTTTGCCGTTGTTCATCAAGTTTTCCATACCACTATGTTGCGGCATTATATTCTTTATCCTTCTTATGTGATTAGATTGGACTCATCCTAGTTGGATGAGCGTTTAACCTTTGTGGAAGATTCGATTCTTATTTTGGCTTGTGATATTATGGGGTTGTGCATTAGAGAGATTTTTGTAGTTAAGGTTTAGTTGAGGCACCATCAAGTGGAAGAGGCCACTTGAGAGATCGAGAGTGAGATATGCACCCAGTATCCTCACTTATTAGAGACTTCTTGTATCTCCTAATCCTTAACTTTCGCGGATGAAAGTTCCTTTAGTAGTAGATATAGTTATGACCCTTCCATTTATTTTCCATATTTTCTCTTATTTTCACCATTATAACTTTTCCATAGCTTCCCCAAGTTATTTGTGACTTGATGGGTATGATAGTTGGGTTATCCGACAGTTCATTTGGTATTTAGAACTATTTCTCTATTTTTAAGTGTTTGTTGGTTTCAAATGGCCACCAAGCAAAAACTTCAGCAAAATGATCTCATATACAAACTCTAACTGCGCCAACAACTCCAAAATATCATTTTTAGGATGGGTTGAGCTTTAGTTTGGGTCCCAAGACACCCGGGCTCATTTTGACCTATTGGTTGGAAAGTTACGAAAATGAAATATCGGTGTGGAACCCACATTTGGTCAAAATGATGTCGGATGGAAATATTCAATGCACATTTGCGTTCAAAACATCGAATTTGATATGGTTACATAGTTTTTTGCGTATACGATATTCCAAACGAATCCCAAGCATCGGTCGAGCCCATTTTGGACTTGGAAAATTTGGTGCATCAGAAAATCTGGTGCCACCGCGATCGCGATATATATATCATGATCGCAAAAACTGTGATCATCCCAACCTACTTCTATTGTGAGGTTCAAGTCGTGACCACATTTTGCAAATGCAGGAACAATATGGAGCGATCACAAGAGCTCAGTCGCGATTATGACTCCCAAGTACCTGGATGTGGTATAAAAGGACCTCTTTTCCACAATTTTGGCCATTGATCATCACTCCCTTGAGAGCTAAAAACCCTAAATAGGGTGATGGTTTAAAATTATAGCTTGTTGGTGATTTGGAAGTTAGATAAATATTCATTTTCACGATTATCTTCCATTTTTAGGTAAGAACTCACTCTTTTCTTGCTGAAATTTCTTTATTACTTACTCAAAACCACAAAACCATTATGGCTTGATTTTAGCCTCAATTTACCTTGATTTTTACCAATTTTTAAGGGTAATGATTCCTTGAGCTTGTAAGAACGTTGGGTTGGCTTCGACAACATAATTTTCATAAGTGGGACTCACATGGAATTTTGATGTGATATTTGGATCTAAAGCACAATAGTGCAATATGGGTATCATTATTCTCGTCTTGATGAGTAGAATGTGTTTATGATAGCTTGGCATCTTGAGAATGCTTCTCAGAAGGGAAATGCAGTGGTTTTACGGTTCGTTAAGCTTTCTTTGGCGTTTAGGTAGGCTAGGTTTATCCCTTGTTAGGTTGAGATATTTCATATTATTCTTATGATATTGTGTTAGATTTGAGATGAAATTTAGGTATTCGATGGATGAATTGCAAGACTTGGGTTAGTTGGACCGTTTAGGCAAATCTAAAATCGTAGAGTTGAAACGCTTGGCTTGTTTCATTATGACTTAGGTAGATTGGACTTCATTACTCACTTTGAAGATGAGAATACCTTAAATTACTCCAGTTAAGTAAAAATACTTTAGACACTCATCCTTAGGGCAAATTGGTTTTTGTTTCTTACACTAAGGAAGGATGCCTTTGTTTCCAATTGAATTAGTTAAAGTGCTTGATATGAATTTCTATCTTAGGTATAATTGTGTCTTACAATTCATTAATGAATGGTTTAGATACCTTATCCTAGTCCGGGATAGAATTTAACCTTGAATGTATTTTGGGGATCTAGAAGTGGATTCTTCGACCAACCTTAAGTAAAGATTGATGATTAGTTCTCTTAAAACCCGTATATCATTATTAAAGGCCTATAGAATGCCTTATTGACTCAAAGTTGAGGAACCTTTGCACTTGATGGTTATGGTAATGATTACATTAAAAGTAATGCTCATAGACTAATATTTTAGATTGTGATTTATGCTATGCTGTGATATGTATCATGTTACGACAAGCTAGTGGTTATCCCAAGTATAAGCTATCAATTATGCTAATGATAACCCTTTAACCATGCTATTAATGAGTCATTTCTCATGATATTGCATATGATTATGATTATGCTAAGATATTATGTTAGAAAATATCCCTATTGAAAATATTAGCAATTGTGTCATGAATTATGTCAGAAGTCTTCTTATAAATTTTATGGGAAGTTATGCTACTAATTATGCTTGAAATCATGATGCTTTATTATATGATCACTTATGCTATTGATTTTTCCACTGACTACGATGATGCGGCTATCGATTTTAGTTTTGAAATTTACTATATATATATGTATATATATGTATGTATATATATGTAATACTATACCCTGTACAATTTCGAAAGATGATGTTGATTATGATTATACCCGATTCGATTTCGGAGGATGATTATGATTATATATATAGTGATTCCTGGCAAGGCCAAAGGATGTTTATGATGATGCATTGATACTCGGTAAGATTGGAGGATGACTATGATGTTATACTTATATCCGGCAAGGTCGGGGGATAATTATTATGATATATTTTTACTCGTCAAGTCTGGATAATGTTTATGATGAGGATTGATACATGGAAAGGTAGGAGCACAATTATATTGATGTGCATATGTTTAAATCTATGGTTTGAGTCCTGCTATGCCCTATGTATGTCTATCCTTTATAGATATTTATATGAATATACTTATATGTAGTTGGGCATAAAATTGATATTAGTGAGGTCGGATATGGCCCAAAATTGGTAAATGATTAACACAACAACAACAACAACAACAACATACCTAGTGTATTCCCATATAGTGGGGTCTGGGGACGGTAGAGTGTATGCAGAATATACCACTACGTCAGGTGAAGTAGAGATTAAAACATGATATAATATGTGATTAGTTATAATTGATCATTAGTGATGATTAATTATTATTGGTGAATGTTGGTTAAGTCATAAAATTAATGACTAGTTGATTATTAAATATTAGTTGATAAATGATGATTAGAGAATAAATGATGTGAGATGATAAATGATGGTTAGCAGATATATGGTGAATAGATTTTAAAAGATGACTAGAGGTTATATGATGACTAATAATCAAATGATGTATTTAATATGAGATAGTTAGATAATAAATGTTAACTAGTAATTATCGACGATAAGGTTGTTAAAGGATGGTAATATTATGGATTGCGGGTACATAGTTAAATGATGATAATTGACTGATTGATGATAAATTATGGAATTATGGTTAAATAATGAGTTGGTTGTTTCTAAGCAATGAGTGGTTGCTTTAATCTATCTTTGACTATAATCTCCAGTCATATGGAGCCTAAGATGAGCAATTTGCTTTTTGCACCAATTAGCGTATAAGAGCCAATTCTATGCTTGTGTAATACCTTATGATGCATTATTATTCTAATTTATTTACATATATTGCACGGTAATGTCGGCATGCGTTGATATCTTATGTTAAATTTTTATTCTGATTCAATTACTTATCATGTACAACAGTATTGGATATGATTCAGGTTTGTTTTTGTACCTTTACTTAGTTATGTTTTCTTTCATTTTATCATAATTTTATCATGATTTAACTCAATCGGCTGATGATGCTTACTAAGTAACTATTTCTTTGGTATTCATACTACACTTCTTTACCTTTTTGGTGCATTTTCGAGTACTAGCTATCATCATTGATCATTGATTATGTTGTGTTGATTTTTAGGAGATAAAGTGGGATCTTATAGTCAGAGTCGCCTATTTTCTTCTATCTTTAGATATTCAGTCTTTTGTTATTGAGACAGACGTTGTTGGTTATTATGTCCTTGAATTATATTATTATTAGTTTCTCTTTTTATGGTTCTACCAGGTCATGGGATGGTGTCTTTTATTGATTATTGTTTCTATTCAGAACACTTTGCTCAATTATAAGTGTACTGTTCTTTTCGCCTATCATGGGCATTTGATACATAATTAACACATTGCATTATCTCTAAGTTACAGTTTGTCTTGCCTACTAGAGGGATTTAGAAAGTGCCATCATTGCTCATAAATCGGGCCATGACAACCATATATGACATACAAATAACCTCGCTAGTCACCAAGCTTGGTGCTTGACCAAACACCTATCCTACCTGCTTGAGGACTTCCATGGGGACCACTCAAATGGTCATTACCTAATTTAGGAGTCATGATGACACCTGTTTTATCCCACCAATAGGTAAGCAAATCATAGACCAAAGTTATAAGCAAGGGGCTAAATTTTGTGGAAAATAGCCCAAAAGACAAATATTAAAAATTTAAGACTTCAAAAGTAATAAGTCAATAACAATCATCTAAAAGATAGATAAAACATCAATAACCATCTTACAACCTAGTAGTGTCGGTAAAAGAGAAACTACAAAATGAACATAAGTAATGGAATAGTCAAATACAAATCTGTCTCAAATAGTTAAAGACTAGACATAGATAATAGAAGTAAAAAGGGTCAACTCTGACTCTAAAAGTTTACCCTATCTCCAAAAAAACTCAGTGCAATCTTCACGTTAGCAGTGGCTTCTAATACTCAAATCTTCACCAAAAAGGTGCAGAAGTATAGTTTGAGTACAAAAATCAAGGTTACTCAGTAGGCATCATCGGTTGACCGAGCTAAATCATGATATGAATATGATAAATAAGCTAAGGTGCACGGACAAACCTAGAAATAACATCAAACACTATAAATAAATAATCATAATACATATAATATGAAGTAAAGACTAATTAATACTAGAAAACTAGGCCCCATAAGCTAGTAAGTGCAGAAAACTAAACAACACAAAGAGAGTCCCCATAAGCCTGGAGGATACAATGAAAGGTTAGTAAAAAAACTAAATTTTCAAAAATTTATCAAATGTCAAGCAATAACCATGAATCCAGACATACCGTATCATAACAAAAATAAACTCTCAATGTTGGACTCAAATAGAAAGTCATTAAAAAGACCATAGTTAGCATCATTTTCCAAACTTTAATCAGAAGTCATGTCATCAATATTATCATCAATTGTTGGACTTGAATCGAAACTCAAAATAAATAAACCACAAAGTTTTGCCCAAGTAAAGCACCAACTACAAAGTACCAAACTAGTATAATCATTAACTATTTAATCTCGTTAAAGTCCCAAATAAGCATATTAAAGGGTACAACATGCATTTAGAAGAATACAAGAGCTAAGATGAATATTTGCCTAAGGTGGGCCGGAGGGGACCAATTTTAACCATCAAAATATACTCTAAGGAAATTGTACCCCGGACTACTCTAAGGTGTGTAAATTCACTACTAGGTGTTAAACAAGCTACAATTAGTCCTAAGATAGAAATTCTACCTAAATCATGAGCAAATAAGTCAATTCTTCCTAAATTACAATTCCTTAGTAGGCTAATATGTTTAAATAATACTAATTATATCAACTCAATCCTCCAAGACCTCTTACCCATTGCATAGCTATGGATTATCTCAATCTACGAAGAAAACAAACCTATCCTACCTTAAAGCTGAAGAAATCCCTAAAGAATTTGCTAAATCGATGATTTCGCCTTTTCATGAATTTTTTGCTACTTTCCGCACTACCCAAATCACAATATACTCATCAAAATGAGAACAATGATACCCATATTTCAATATTGTACATTGGGTCCAAAATTATATAAAAATCTCATGTGGGGCTCATTTGTGGAATCACATTTTCAAAACTGACAATACTTTCCTTTGTGCTCAAGGCAAATTTATCCTCAAGAATGGGCAAATTTTGAGCGCTAATGGTGCTTCAATAAAACCACCAATATTTTTGGGATATTGGAAGAAGATGAATGATTAAGTCATGAAATCAATGAAAGCTTACCATGAATTCAGTGATGAAATGCATTGTTAAGTGCACAAATGCTCCGAAATCACCCACTAATGATTCTCATAAGTTTTCACACTTTTTACGGTTCTAAACTCTTGAAAATGGTTGAAAAATAAGATAACGGTATATATGGGGTATTTATATAGTTCCAGGTGCCTGGGTGTTGCTTAAATGGACACTTGGCTAGTTAAGCTACCTACTGTCATTTTAGCGACATTCGATAGCCTATAGAGGAAATGCTTAAGAGGTCCCTTACTTCTTAAGCGCCCATTGCTTAAGTGGTAGGGTTCCACTTAAGCAAACCTCTATTGCCCAGCCTAGTTTCTAACACAACAAGATGATTAATTTAGTGCCCTCATCAATTAAGTGACATAAAAAGGCACTTAAGTGGGGCACTAGTACCAGCTGAGACTTTGAATTATTTTGAGTCACTGCCAACCCCTCGAGATTTATTCAAAACCCCATATACCTAATCAAACTGTGCTACTCTATCAAATTCAACGTTTTGGGCTCAATGGCATAGTGGAAATTTCAATCTAAGATTGTTTTGACAAAAGGTGGATCCCACACTTTCCATTTTTCTTATATTCCAACCAATAACTCAAAATAAGTTTGGAAGCCTCTTGACCAGAATCAAGGGTCCACCTATCCTAAAATTAATGTTCATGAGATATTTAAATAGCCTTAATTGGCATACAAGATCGTTTGAGTAAATTTTTTTCCCAGTAGCCAATTTAAACCATCAAAGACTTCAAAACAGGGAATTGGTTTTAAAATCAAAACAAACTACCTTGTAAATAAATTGTTAGTTCCAGCAAGTCATAATGACTTAGGGAAGCTATAGAAAAGCTCTAAATGGCAAAAATAAGAGAAATATAAAAAATAACATGGAGAGCCAGTACAATATCCACTACTAAAAGAAGTTTCATCATGAAAAGTAAATGGTTAGGATATATCCTATCCTCGAAAAAGTGAGGATACTGGGCCTACTCTCTCTCTTAATGTCCCAAGTAGCTCCTCTATTGGGTGGTGCCTCCATAGAACCTAAACTACTTGAATCTTTATAGTGTGCAATAAACTGACATCACTAGCTAATAAGAGCACAAGCTCATCCATGAAGACTGGCCACTCATTCAATTAAATCGAGTCCCATTTAAGCACAGACGATGCATCCAAAATATATTGCCACAAACATAAAAACATGGAAAACCAAATTGATAGAAAAAGATCTGGGGATAATGCTTACTCATATACTGCCTCTCCAACTTACGAAGGATCTCTAAAGGACTGATATATCAAGGATTGAGCTTTTCGTTCCTCTAGAACATCATCCAATCATTCATGGGAGACACATGGAGAAATATCTATTCATTAGCTCCAAATCTCAAGGAATGAAGTCTATGATCTTCATACATCTTCTCCCTACTCTGAGCTTCGCTGAATCTATCCAGAATCACTCAAACAACATACAATGACTCCTAAAGAAATTCAATACCACAAAGTCTAACCTCAGAGGTCTCAAACCATCTAATTGGAGATCATTATCATCTACTATATAAAGCCTCAAATGTTTATATCTCAATACTACTATGCCAGAGCTAAGTACTGCTCCCACCATCCTCTAAAATCCATCACACAAGCTCAGAGAATATCCTCAAAATATGAAAATCTGGCTCTGATTTCCCGTGAGTTTGAGGGTGAAAGGTTGTAATAAGATCCACCTATATTTTAATAACATATATAAAATTCAACAACATATCTTGTATTTTAATAATTAAATATAGATAAATAAGTTATATCAATAAAGAAATATAGAAGGAAATAGGTGACTTCGACTCTAAAAGCTAACCTAATCACTGAATATTAACACGACATGAACGTCGATCAACAATGGAAACTAGTACTTTAATCTGCACCAAAAAAGTACAAAAGTGTAGTATCAGTACCAAGAACACATGAACTTAGTAGGCATCATCGGCCTATTGAGATAAATCATGATATAAGAATGATAAAATATAACTGTGCCAATAGCTCTGTAATACTGATTTTAGACTATGTAAACCTTTGGTTTGAGTTGCAAGACACTCGATCTTATTTTTATCTATTGGTCAGAAAGTTAAGAAAATGAAAGAGGGGATTGGGATCCATATTTGGTTGAAACAACCTAGGATAGAAATTCTGACTGAGCCATAGAGTTAGGAACATCAAATTTTGAAATACAATATTGTTCATTTGTATATATAAGATTCCAAAAGAATCCTGATCAACTCGTCAAACATATTTTGGACTTGTAAAATCTAGTGCATAAAAAATTTGGTGCTACTGCATTCGCGGTATCTATGTCACGATCACGACAAGTCTAATCACACCAACTACTATGATCATGACACTCAATTTTCAACCATGGTTTGTGTATGCAGGCCCAATATGGTGCGATCACAAAATATGAATCATGATAGCGACTCCCAAGAACCTGGACTGGGTATAAAAGGACCCTTTTTCCATAATTTTAGCCATTCTTCATCACTCCTAAGAGAGTTAAAACTCCTAAATAGTGTGAGGGTTTAAAATTAAAGCTTGTTGGTGACTGCGAAGATATATTAACATTCATTTTGGCAATTATCTTCCGTTCTGAGAAGAAGTCACCCTTTTCTTGGTGAAATTTCTTGATTTCTTTCTCAAATCCCCAAAACCCTCAGGGCTTAATTTTAGCCCCAATTTATCTTGGTTTTTTCCCATTTTTAAGGTTAATGATTCTTTGAGCTTGTAATCATATTAAGTTGGTTTTGGAAATATAATTTCTGTATGTGGAACCCACATGGGGTTCTGATATGACTTTTTGAACCAAAGCATCATAGTGCAATATGGGTATTTTTACTCTCATATTGATGAGTAGAATGTGTTTATCATATCATGGAATATTGAGGAGGCTTTTACAAAGGTAAAAGTTGTGGTTTAGTGGCTCGTTGACCTTTTTTCGTGTTGAGGTAAGCTAGGTTTATCCCTTGTTTGATTGAGTTATAGTATTCTTATGATGTTGCATTAGATTTGATGAGTTGAGTTGTTGTATGGATAAAATGTAATACTTAGGTTAGTTACATCGTTTAGGCAAATTTGAAAATGTTGTGTTGAAACGCTTGGCTTGTTTCCTTATGCCCTAAGTGGATTTTCCTTAGTTTATTACACTAATGGAGGTTGCCTTAGGTTTCATTTGAATCATTTGAATTAGTTAAAGTGATTGAGAAAAATTTCTACCTTAGGGAAAATTGTGGCTTGCTATATATCTAAGAGTTAATTTAGATACCTTAGCCTAGTATGGTGCAGAATTTGACGTAGGAAGGGTTCATTGACCCACCTCATGTCAAGTTTGATGATTAGTTCTTCTGAAACCCTTATACACTTATTAAATACCGGAGAATGCCCTCTTGAGGCAATGTTGAGGATCCTTGGCACTTGATAGTTATTGTAATAATAACATTAGAAGTAATGTTCATAGACAAATGGTTGATATTGTCATTTATGATATGATGTGATATAAATCATGTTACGACAAGCTATTGGCTATTCCATGTATAATCTATCTACTATGCTAATGATAAGCCTTTGATCATGATATTAATAAGTCATTTCTTATGATATTTCTTATAATTATTATCATGCTATGAAATTGTTCTAATAATCATGCTAGAAAACATCCCTATTGAAGATATTATCAATTGTTCCATGAATTATGTTAGAAGGCATGCTTATTGATTTTATGGGAAGTTATGTTATGAATTGTGCTTGGAATCATGATGCTTGATTATATAATCACTTATGTTATTGATTTTTACACTTGATATGATGATAACAGTTCAAGTATGGATATTTACTCAATATATAAAATTATACCCAGTTCAATTTCAATAAATTATGTTGATATTTATTATACCTAGTTCGATTTTGGTGGATGATTATGATAATATATATATTAATGCCTAGCATAGTCGGAGCATGTTTATGATGATGCATTGATACCCAAAATGGTCGTAGGATGATTATGATGATATATTAATACCTGGCAATGGCGAATGACAATTATGAAGATCTATTGATACCCGGTAAGGCCGGAGGACGATTATATTGATGTTCCCATATGTACATCTATCGTTTGAGTTCATCTATTCCTTATGTATGGCTATCTTATACAAAAGTAACAACAACAACTTACCCAGTATTTTCCCACCAAGAGGGGTCTGGGGAGGGTAAGTATACGCAGTTCATACCAGTACCTCAAAAATGAGATAAAGAGGTTGTTTCTGAAAGACCCTCGGCTCAAAATAGAACAATGCTCAATAAAAAACAATTTAGACAAGTCATAGTCAAAGGAAAAAATATCATAGAAGACAAAGGCATAGTCAAAGGTCAAAATATCATAGAAATCAACATATCCAATAGTATCATATATAAGATACACTAAGTAGTACAAAAAAACATAAACAATCCTAAACTCAACCTAACCTTCTACCCTAATCCGCCTCCCCCCAACTCTCTATCTAGGATAATGTCCTCGATAAGCTGAAGCTATTCAATATTTTATTTTCTTTGGTCTATATATACTTCGCTTGAACCCATCCCTAGCCAATCTCTCATACCTTTGCACTAGGGAATCCGCGCCCTCCACATAACATGACTGAACAATCTCTACCTTATTTCCCATATCTTGGCTTCTACCAATGCCACTCTATAATGACCCGAGACTACCCCCAAGTCATCACACGATGCTTGGAATCACAAGTGATCCCAAGATAACCCATGAACTGTCATACTACTAAGCAACTGAAGTATAACATAATAAATAGATATTCTACTCTGCCGAAATATAATCAGACTGAAAATCTAAACTAGATACATTACTGATAAAGCTTTACAATCAGATAAATCTGAAATAAAAAACTTAAATTACATGAATGACTCTGACTGACATCTATAAAGCCTATACTATACTGACTATAGATGGCTGGGACATTCCTCCAACTACCACTAATCAATACTATGAAAATAAATGAATTGTACATGAACAAAAATTGTCTGGAGTTCTCGAAGTAGGAGAAATCATCACCTGCTGGTTGGAATCTGCAACTTTCTGATCATGATGCGTAGGCTATAACTGATACCAACATTATGAGACAATATAACACATAGGTATATATGTGGATCAATACTTCTAAAATATACTAAGTATGCAGTGGTGAATGCAATAAGTAAAATTTATTTCATACGTAATCATAAAACATACATGCTAAGTAAAAGTAGACTCACTAATAGGCTGGAATAAACTGAAAACTAAAATATCTTAAAGCATGAGTAAAAAACATTCTCTAATAAGATGGTGAATCACTACAGGTAGTTTCTGTAAAGTTTTCTTTAATGATATAAGTAGAACTGAATATGACACATGGTAAAACATGGATACTATTTAAATACTGGGTCTGAAACTACGTGATGGAGACTTCCATTAATTAAGGATTTGAATAAACAATCACACGAAGAACGGATACATAAGCATACTAACTTATCTAATTAACTAAATAAATTATAGCTGAATACTGGGCATGTAAGACTGAACTGTACTTAGTATGAATAACTAGAATAAAACTGTAGAGTACTATACATATGGGGTAAGAATTGACTAAGAAACATGCTATAACTGAGCATGAATGCGTGTAAACTGTATTATATGAGAATGCAAGACCAAGTGTATAACATGATTATGAAATATTTTGTAAACTTAAATACTAAAATATTGATAACTAAATAACTGATAACTATATGCTATGGTCAAGCAAACCTGAAACTGAACTGAGTTACTGATTTGATTACTGCACTGAGACTATGACTGAGACAGTAACTAAGAAGATAACTGAAACTGTGTAAGGTAATCATTTAACCGACATACCCCTCTCTGAATATACTGGGGTCTAACTTGTAACCCCAGTTGAAAGGGTATCAGTACCTTGCCACAGGTAAAGACAAGCTAAAGAGTTACCCTCAATTTGGTAGGTTTTCTAAATATGAATGGTGGTACCCTCAATCTGGCAGGTAAAACACCTCATCAACTCTCAATCTGGAAGGATGATGTCTCAACCTATACTGGCTACGTAATTCTATAACACAAGGACTTCTTCTAAGGATCATACCCTCTACTAGAAGGTGAGTCTCCATCCTTGGGTTCACTCGGTGCTGAATCCTACTCCAAACTGAATAGACACTGAACGGATTTCTAAACTATACTAGGATGGACGGAACTGTTACTGGCTTAACTGGACTATGTTCACTGAGTTCTAATGTCTGACTGAATATACTGATTTCTGTAGTGACTGAATACCACTGATTGTAAAATTACTGAGACTATTTTATAACTACTGTAGTTCTAGGTAAACAACTAGATTTTTGGGTATTGAATACCCCCATGACTCGATAGAATGGAAAGTAAAGCATTGCATGATCTTGAAAAGCATAGCTATAGTCATTTGTTCGCAATTTATTCACTGAGACATTTTATTAAAAAATATGGAGTTTATGGACTTGTACATGAATGAGAACACATGGTAATGTGACATGATTACCCTAGTCAATTTTCATGGCATTCTGTCAAGCACTTGGAGATTAATACTTTAATATGGGACAATTCGCCAAACATATAGGAATAATGAACTTGGACATGGTAATATCTTAAACATGGGAGCATAGTATTATTACATAACTAAAATAGTGAATTGGGGAATTCACATGTAATTCTCTTGAAATAGGATATGGGTATTTCATCAAAACATGTAAAATTCATAAATTGAACATAAGAATGTGTTAATCATGAGGTAATAATTGAGTTACATTGCAAAATTCATAACTTGGGGATTCATCTTGAAATTGACATAACATGATACGGGAATTTCATCAAACATGTGGGAGGCATGAATTTAAAACATGGGAATATTGCTAAACATCATGAATTTAGAATTACTTTAATAAAGCATGGAAAATTAAAATTCATAGCATGAGGAATTTAAAATCTTTGATGAATTCATACATGGGTTAAATTGAATTAAAAACATCATTAAAACATGAAATTCAATCTTTCGTGAACATACAAAATACCATAGTAATGGAAAATTCATTCTTTAATTAAAAGATAAAAAATTTTGGGTTCCATGGGTGAAAGAGGATCCATGGATGAACTCCCACATACCTTAAAGCTTTAATCTTGAAGGAGAAACTCAATGTTGAAAGCCTTCATGAATTAGTAAACTTGAATTCTTTCTTTTCTTGAAGAAAAATTGATGAAGTTCTTGGTATTCTTGAAGAGGCTAGGGTTTTCTTTGAGAGATAAGATAAATAATTAAGTGTATAATGCTTTTGGGGGCTAAAATTAAGTGTTATGGGTGGATTTGGGTTCGGGGAAGTGACCAAAGTTCCCTAAGACCCTATAGAAACTGAATTAGCATGTAAAACAGTTTCATAATGCGCAGGCCAATGCGTCGCGTCACTATCGCATCGACCTACTGCCTCATACGAAAAAAGTCATAACTTTTTGTTCCAGTATAGTATTTTGGCGAAATTGGAATCGTTGGAAAGCTAATTAAATTATCTACATTTTTTTGGGTCTTTATCTGTAAAATTATAGAAAATAAAAAGTTATACACATTAAAGTAGACCCTTGAATAATTGAATACCATACTTTGGACGAATCAAAGGCTTTAAGCTCAACTTTGTTCTAATTAATTCTTATGAGCATTTTTCACCTCAAAAGCAAATAAAACATGATACTAAAGATCATGAAACTTATATTCACATGGGAATAATTTATATTATAGCTTATACACGTAGGAACGATGGTTCAAAGACTAGCCAAAAAATGCGGGGTATTACATTATCTACCCCTTGGGAACATTCGTCCTCAAATGAGACTGGTTAGACTGAGAGTACTGTACGAAGGCAACTAAGATCATATTATGAACATTACTGACTTGGAACATGATTGTATAACTTAATCTGAAATATGATAGATGAACTGAATATCATGAACTGAAATGATTTCTTAAATATATACAATGACATAAGAATGATTGTAAGGCTGGGATAGAAATGAAAGAGTCAACTGATGAGTAACTATTACTTCAAGATGGATCCAATTTCATGAAGAAAAATTAAAGGTTTAAGACATTAATTCTCAGGATATTACAACACATCTCCCCCTTGGGATACTTTGTCCCTCGAATGATACTGACTTTGTTGAAATACTAAGGAAAGACTGAGATGATGCACGGGAAACCCATGGACTGAATCATGATTGAATATCTAGGATATGAAACTAATACATATGCATAAACATATCTGAATTCGAAATTAGCATGAACATGAATTACCTCATGAATAGGTAAGATGGAAAACCATAGGAACTTGTATGTCTGACTGCTTGACTGGGTTGCTGGCTGTACGAAATGAATTATACTAAAATCTTATACTCAACTATACATTACACTTGTACACCAACATGATATTCAAGCCTATCTTCATAACCACACATAAAATTGTAGGCAAACCACCACAAAAGCATCTTTATTATTTTCTTTAAAACTTTCATGCACTAGCCCAAGAAAACACACATAGAATTTCAACTAATCATGACATAATAAGAGGTCATTGAAACTTAAAATACGAGGAATTGAAGCATGAAAGGATAGATTTGACACTCAACTGAGGCCTGAGAAATAAAGTATCAATGATGTGAATTCGCTAGAGAGGTCAGAACTAAGGACATAGATGACATAATCTAATTTTTACTGATTATTAGGAGTCTAGCATGGGCACTGGAACTGAACATACTGTAAAACATGAGTACCTGAGTCATGAGCTACTTGACCTGAGTTTGGAGTTCATGATTTCATAGAACATGATTCGTATTGTTGAGTGAACTAGAACTCCTCAAACTAGAAACTGAAAGCATACATGGTTTTTCTATAAAGTGCATGAATATAAGTTGTGATGAGGGAGATGACATGCTAGGCATTAGTAGATATTGTGATGAATAAAAAACTTTGTGTTGAGATAAGAATAGGTTTGGAATAGTCCTTCAATACTTATTTTCTACACACACTAGCATTACTACTAGAATCTAAGAGTCTGACTTAGTTACTTGTTCTATCATCACATACTCACACTCTTTTCGACATATACTTGCCTCACTAAACACATCATCTGCTTCTATTTCTATATACACTACTAATATCACATTTCTTAACTCACATCCACACCATCATACTTACTTTCAAATTAATAAACTTAAATTCTTTCATTAACTGTTCAAGCCTACTGATTTATCTTTGGTACAACTATCCCATGAATACATAATCTTCTCAATCTGTATAATGCTACCCCAACTTTACTACTATAAAACTTTTGGGTTCATGATTCTAACTCTAGATCATATGCTATCTTAGGATTCTTACAAGGGATCTGAAAGCACATCTGAATTTGGTTTAATGCACGATTTTTATGAACATAAATGAAATATTTCAAACCTTAGGACATAAGGGAACTGATGGGATACTTTATGAGGCAACATGTATTCCCATAACTGTCTATGGGGATTGGATGAGAAAACATTATCTGTAAGGAGTTAAGCTTCACTGTTTCTGTCGCCTTAAAACTAAGGCAAAGTTAGCATGGATAGAGCAAGATGACGATCTGCATAAATTTCTTAGATAATACTTCTACTGCATGATCTCAGAATTAAAAGAAGGGAAACATTTCCTAAATAACTTGTAGCCTCACGAAGAAAATTACAGATGTCTCTGTACTATTCCACAAGACTCTACTATACACGACTACATAGTCACCCTAGGAAACTTCAAATTTGTTCTCTGATACCAAGTTTACAATGACACGAGACTACCGCCAGTCGTCATATTGTGTTTGTAACCACAAGCGATCCTAAGCTAACCCATGAACTAGCATATTGTTAAGCAACTGAATTATAATATAATAAATAGATGTTCTGCTATGCGAAAACATAATCATACTAAAATCTAAAATAGATACAATACTGATAAAGCTTTAAAATCTATAAATCTAAAGGATGAAACTGAAATTACATGACTGACTCTGACTGACATCTATGAAGCCTCTACTATACTAACTATAGATAGTTGGGACATGCCTCCAACTACTACTAATCAATACACATGAAAATAAATTAACTGTACATGAACTAAAACTGTCTGGATTTCCCAAAGTAAGAGAAATCATCACCTGCTGGCTGGAATCTGCAACTATCTGATCATGGTGCGTAGGCTATAATTGATATCAAAATTATGAGACAATGCAGCACATATGCATATATATGGATCAATACTTCTGGAATGTACTGAGTATGTTGGGGTGAATACAATAAGAAAAATTGATTTCATACGTAATCATAAAACATGCATGCTAATTATAAGTAGACTCACAAATAGCCTGGGATAAATTTAAAACTAAAATATTTTAAGGCATGAGTGACAAACATTCTTTGATAAGATGGTGAATCTCTACACTTAATTTCTATAAACTTTACTTTAATGATATATGTAGAACTAAAGATGGAACATGGTAAAACATGGATATTGTATAAATAATGGGTTTGAAACTACGTGATGTAAAGTACCATAAATTATAGATCTGAATATACAATCACATTGACCAAGAATTCATAAACATACTAGCTTATCTGATTAACTAAATGACTAATAGATGAATATTGGGCATGTAAGACTGAACTATACTTAGTATGAATAACTGGACTGAAACTGTAGAGTACTATGCTTATGGGGTAAAAAATGACTAAGCAACATGAGATAACTGAGCATGAATGCGTGTAAACTGTATTATTTGAGAATGAAAGACCAAGCGTATAACATGATTCTGAAATAGTTTGTAAACTAAAATACTGAAATACTAATAATTGAATAACTGATAAATGTACGCTATAGTCAAGCAAACTTGAAACTGATCTGAGTTACTGATCTGATTACTGGACTGATACTGTGACTTAGACTGTAACTAAGACAGTAACTGATACTATATCTGAGACTGTAATTGGGATAGTAATTGAGACTGAAACTAAGACTTAACTAAGACTGTATCTGAGACTACAATTGAGACTGTATACAGAGTTCTGATAATTTAGTAACGGATAGCTGCGACTACTGATAATTGAGTGATTTATATTTGTGATTACTGATAACTAGGTGACTATTTCTGACAGTACAAATTCTGTAGTACTGAACTGAGTTCTTACTGAGATGGGTGATTGCATTTAACAGTCTTGATTTTGTAGAATTTAACTGAGTTCTATACTGAGTCTAAAATTAAAACTAAAACTATGGGAGGTAATCATATAACTGACATGCTCCTCTCTGAATAGTTTGTGGTACAACTTGTATCCCCTGTTGGAAGGGTGTCAGTATTGTGCCATGGATAAATACAAGCTGAAGAGTCACCCTTAATCTGGTAGGTGCTCTAAATAAGAATGGTGTTACCCTCAATCTGGCAGTTAAAACAACTCATCAACCATCAACCTAGCAGTTTGATGTCTCCACCTATGCTGGCTACATAGTTTTGGAACACATGTACTACTTCTAAGGATCATACACTCTACTGGAAGGTAAGTCCCCATCCTTGGGTTCACTCAGTGTTGAATCCTAATCCCAATTGAATAGACACTTAATAAATTTCTAAACTATACTAGGATAGATTGACCTATTACAGATCATGTTAATTGACTGAACTGGACTAAGTTCACTGAGTTCTGATGTCTGACTGAATATACTGAGTTCTGTACTGACTGAATACTATTGATCGTAAAATTACTGTGACTATTCTATAACTATTGTAGCTCTAGGTAAACAACTAGATTTTTGGGTATTGAATACCCCCAGGACTCGATAGCATGGAAAGTAAAGCATAGCATGATCTTGAAAAGTATAGCTGTAGTTAATTGTTTGCAATTCATTCACTGAGACATTTTATCAAAAACATGGAGTTTATGGACTTGTACATAATAAGAACACATGGTAACGTTTCATGATTACCCTATTAAATTCACATGGGCATTCTATCAAGCATGTGGAGATTAATACTTTAATATGGGGCAATTCGCCAAACACATGGGGATCATGAACTTTGCCATGGGAATATATTAAATATGGAAGCATAGTGTGATTACATAAATAAAATCATGTATTGGGGAATTCACATGTAATTCGCTTGAAATAGAACATGGGTATTTCATCAAAACATGTAAAGTTCATAACTTGAACATAAGAATGTCTTAATCATGAGGAAATAATAGAGTTTCATGGAAAAATTCATAACTTGGGGATTCATCCTGAAATTGACTTAGCATAATATGGTTATTTCATCAAACATGTGGAAGTCATGTATTTAAAACATGGGAGTTTTGCTAAACATCAATCTATCATGGAATTTACTTGAATAAAGCATGGAAAATTCAAATTCATAGCATGAGGAATTTAAAATATTTCATGGAATCATACAGGGGTTGAATTGAATTTAAAACATCAAGAAAACATGAAATTTAATCTTTCTTGAACATACAAAATACCATAGTAATGAAAAATTCATTTTTTAATTAAAAGAAAATAGTTTTTGGGGTGAAAGAGGACCCATGGATGAACTCCCACATACCTTAAAGCTTTAATATTAGAGGAGAAACACAATCTTGAAAGCCTTCTTGAATTAGGAAACTTGAGTTATTGCTTTTCTAGAAGAAAAATTGACGAAGTTCTTCGTGTTCTTGAAGAGTCTAGGATTTTTCTTTCAGAGAAAAGATGAATAATTAAGTGTATATTGCTTTTGGGGGCTGAAATTAAGTGTTACGAGCTGATTTGGGTCAGGGTAAGTGACCAAAGTGCCCCTAGACGCTTTAGAAACTGAATTAGCGTGTGAAAAAGTTTCATAACACGCACGCAGACACATCGCGTTGCTATCGCGTCGGCTTACTACCTCACACATAAAATGACATAACTTTTTGCTTGGGTATTGGATTTTGGCGAAATTGGTATCGTTGGAAATCTAATTTAATTATCTACAATTTGGTGGGTCTTGATCTATAAAATTGTACGTATATATAAAGTTATACACATTTCAAGTAGACCCTTGTAGAATCGAATACCAAACTTTGGACGAATCAAAGGCTCTGAACTCAACTTAATTCTAATTGATTCTTATGTGCATTTTTACCTCAAAATCAAATAATACATGAGAATAAAGATCATGAAACTTATATTCACATGAGAATCATTTATATTATATCTTATAAACCTTGGAAAGATGGTTCAAAGACTAGACCAAAAATGCGGGGTATTACACATTCCCACCTTATCTTGAAAAAACTCATTTCTAATCCTATTTTCCTAGTGCACCCACGCATCCACTGGAGAATTCTCATCTACGCCATCTTCATCTTCTGGATGAGTAACTTTTTAATAGTTCAACACCCTGCCCCATACAATAATGTTAGTCTAACCACCACTCTGTAAAACTTGCCTTTAAGTTTAAGAGATACCTTTTTGTCATAGAAAACTCTGGAGGTAAGCCTCTATTTCATCAACTCTACCCCAAACCGATGAGTGACATCTTTGTCAATCTCTCCATTCTCCTAAATCATAGACCCTAGATACTTAAAACTATCTCGTTTATTAATTGAATAAGTATCAATCAAAACAACCAAATTACACTCATGAGACACTTCGCTGGACTTACACTCCAAATATTTTGTTTTGGACCTACTCAACCTAAACCCTTTTGTCTCAAGAGTTTTCCTCCAAACCTTCAATTTAGATTTAACACCACTAAAATTTTCATTAATCAGCACCATATCATCCGCAAAAAGCATACGGTAAGGCACTTCCTCCTGAATTTGCTGCGTCAATAACTCCATCACCAAGGAAAAAAGAAATGGACTAAGCATC
The DNA here is from genome assembly GCA_030864215.1 of Capsicum pubescens. Lineage (NCBI taxonomy): Eukaryota > Viridiplantae > Streptophyta > Magnoliopsida > Solanales > Solanaceae > Capsicum > Capsicum pubescens. The sequence continues at coordinate 223,845,108 of CM061540.1, read as the reverse complement.
GATCCTTGGGGTAAACCCATCAAGATGGGGAAGTTCTCTAAATACCCTCCCTCAGTCCTAACTCGAGTCTTTACTCCATCGTACATATCCTTAATATTCATACCAAACACCATAGGAACACCTCTAGCCTCCCAATATCTCCAAAGAACATCCCTGGAAACTCTATCATAGGCTTTCTCTAAGTGTATAAAAACCATGTTCAAATACTTCTTCTTTTTTTTATACTGATCCTCTTGTCTCCTAACAAGGTCGATGGCTTCCATAGTTGAGCATCCTAGTATAAATCCAAAATAATTTTAGGAAATAGTCATAATCCTCCGCAACCTCAACTCCATACCCTCTCCCAAACCTTTATAGTGTGACTCAACAACTTGATAACCCTATAATTGTTGCAATCCTGAATGTCACCATTATTCTTACACAATATAATAATCGTGATCCACCGCCATTCTTCGGGCATCCTCGTCGTCTTGAAAATTTAGCTAAACAAACGAATCAGTCAATCCATACCTGCCCCACCTGTACACTTCCAAAAATCCATAGAAATCTCATCTGGCCTCGTCGCTCTACCTCTACGTATCCTATGAATATCCCCCTTAACCTCCTCAACCTTAATGCACCTACAATAACCATAGTTGGAAAACCTCTTAAAATGCTCCAAATCCCCCAACAAAATGCTAGTTTCCCTTCCTTTATTCAGGAGCTTATGGAAGTACGACTGACATCTCTTCCTAAAACAACATTCCTCTACCAAAACTTTGCCGTCCACATCCTTAATACACTTTACCAGATCAAGTTCCCGAGCACTCTATTACAAACACAACATTATGGGATCATAACAAGAAGGATATCCAATATGAGTTGTATATATACATGAGGGAGTTGCATTAAAAAGACTATAAAATATAATATTGCAAGATATCCACGAAGCCTCTAGTCAGTTTGACAAGCAATACAAGTGACTAGTTGGCATAGAGACAACCATACCCAACTAGAGACCTATACATATAATAAGAAATACTAGACATAGACTGGCTCAAAAGAGAGATGGAGCTCACCAAAATATTAGCTAAGAACGGCGATAGGGACAAATAAAGATTTTTGCTATCCTGAGGGCCTGAGCCTACATCAATAAACGTGGTGTCCCTAGGATGTCAGTAAAAAAACTACATATACTAGTATGAAAGAAGACAGAAGAATAGATGGACAAATACAAAAGCTCGTAGTAGTCAAATATCAAAGTGAAGGAAGTATGAGCAAATAAGTAGCACATACGATATGAAACTGTAACTTATGCACCAATCTCTTTAGTAACTTATATAATATTTTTAAAAGATTCATTATAATATAGGGCCTATAATTGTCCTAGGTAGTGTATTTATCCGATAGGTAGTACAAATGATCACAAGATGGCCTACTGAATGCAACCAAGGAATGTATAAAGCATATGTTGCTCAAATACTAATTAATATTATCTTATACATATAGTTGTAATCGCAATCTAAAACCAGTTATTCCCCTCCAGGGGCTCACTATAACGGTCTACCCGCAAGCTATGTATGCTATAGGTTGAGTTGAGTAAAGGGAAACCAATGAATAACATTCCAACTGACTCCAAATACAAATAATGCCATAAAGGGAGGTACCCCTAATGGTTGAGTTCATTATAATGGTATAGTCTCGATTCTGTGCACAGAATCCTATCGAGGGATATTCCAACCTAAACCTAGGTACCGTCCCATTTTAATGTTTATCAAATAATGCCTTGAAGGACTAAAACATGTGAATACAAAAATTATCATTTATCTAACATATACAACAACAACTATGATATTACAATTTACTTTTACTCCTAACGTGTGATATATATATATATTATATTTATATATGTATATATAGTGTATGTCTTAAGGGCTTAAGCATAGAAACTTATGATAATATGGAAGTCTCATGTACACTTAACATAAAGAGGGAAAAATAGATACTCATAAACTTGATGGTAGAACGAGGCAATGATATGTAAGTCAATATAAAGACTCAACTTATTTATTTTGTGATAATTATATTAACATTAATAAGAAGGAGCACATGATGTATGGTGGTTCCCTTGTGGCGAGGGAAGGTTTATCTTTACATACATTAGTGATTTGCTAGCTACGATAGAGTTCCGAGCCTCAAACAATTTAACCCATGAAAGTGTATACCTTATCCTCCCAACCACTAGTTCTAGATGATCGCTAGCCAAGTAACTAACTACAAGGATAACATATATGTCGATCAATGATATTTAGGTGCATTTAACAATTTATTTCAATAATGTTTGATTATGCCCGAAACCAATAAAATTTCATAACAAGAATCCAAAATAAATTCTAACTTTTTCAACTTGTAGAATCCAACATTAAATCCACTCAATTGATAGGAATCCCTAAAAACTCCTCTATTCTTTCATGAATCCATTTCAAAAGTTGTACAAGAATTTATATTAGATACCTCCAAATGCTTATTTATACTTAAATTCAAAAACAAGGGATAGAGAATTTACCTCTTGGGATTCAATTTCTAACTATCAATTTATAAATACAATTCTTGAAATTTTTTTAATTCCAACTAGTATAGTACATATATTGGTTTTTCTTTTTCATTATTTTTTCGTTTTGGTCACATACTAGTACTTATGTGACTTTCCCAAAGACACAAAATTTCCCATCTTTTTCTCTAGCTTTACCTTATCACCAACTAGTAGTAACCATATAAATTATATACGCTATAGTTATACATATATTTATGAACTATAATTTTTTGCATGATACGTACACCATGTAACTCTTTAGAAATTCTGCGTCACGCTTGCTTAATGTATTAAACTTGGATTCGAATAAAAATTTGAGGTGATGCAATCTCCCCCACTTAGGATTATTCATCTTTGAATGATGATTGTAGCTTAATTTCCATCCCATAACTATATGATAAATTCTTATGATAGTTTAATCAACTTTGGTATCACATTATCTGATCATAAAGCCTTAAAATTTGGCTAACTCTCAAAATTTCCAAAATTTTTGCTAGAGTTTCCTTTTTAAATAGGCCTATTGTGTACCTGTCATCTAACCAGAATACATCCAAATACGATTCACAAAGTGTCACAATACATATAATGCTCAATAGATAATACATGAGGCTTCACATTCCCTTAAACTCAAGAAATAGTACACCAGCTTCTCTTTTTGATAAACACAATCAAAAGTCATAACCAACTAGGTAACTTACCTTATACTCTGCATCTTCCTGCTATTCCCTAGTAAACCTCAAGACTCATAGGAGAAAATCATGTACCTAAAAATATCAAGTAAGAATCATATGTCAACAAAACATAATATAATAGAAACTAACTATCAAATGAAAGGACAAATATCTTAAGAGCTCCTAAAAGTTTTTAGAACAAATACGGGTATTTATCTTTAATAGAAGCTTCTTTTTCCCCAGTGGCTTCTTCTACATTATGGTTCCTCCAAAGGACTTTTACTAAATCTATGTATTCAATATTTTACTTTCTAACCTGCCTATCAAATATAGTTGCAGGGACTTCCTAAAATTACAAGTCTCCTTCAATCTTAAAACCCTTTAAGGGAATGGAGTGTTAAGGCTCTCCTAATAATGTGTGTGGGAAATGGGAATTTGGATAGTTATTTAAACTGATTTGACCATAATTATAGTCCTAGTTCCACGATTGCAGTGGTACGAACCGCGGTAGTGGTAACTGAGATCAACCTCGGGTCTCCTACACTCCACTGTTTGATCCTAACACTCTAATTTCACACATTCCTATTTTCAAATTCAATTAACATTCCACCTAGGACCAATATTTTATGGATTATGCATGCATTAGAAAAATGGAAATTCTACTTTATCATGCATAAACAAAAGGATACAGGCCACTTTTTGTGGTTTGATTGGGTGTTTCCCATCGAATGCTTAGTTTAATGTCATGGAACGAAACCTTCACCATTTCCTTTAATGTTTACACTTAGAAGATTTGAATCTCCATCCCAGCTTTTGTTCAATATGTAATGAGCGGTAGAGGGACAAAATATTCAAATCTTCCAAGATAAAACTTGGAAGATGTTAGGACATGGCGAGCAAGTTTTGATCTCACCATTTTGAAGACTTGAATCTTTTACCCAACTTCACATCAAAATTCCATTTTTTTTCCTTGGGTAAAATTGAGCACATCAATAAGTCATTAATTGCGTATCGGGCATTGTGTTCCTTGTCCACTGATGGATGGGATACTTAATGCTCCTTTGGAATGTCAAATCCCAAAATTTTGGGATGGTCCTCTATCTCACCACAATCCATAACTTTACTAGGTGGATGGGTTCTCATCACATTATCCAAGCACAATATTGAGAAGTGGCTCGAACCCCAAAATCCGGGATTTCCTCCTCCAATGCATTTTCTCCCCAAAATGTAGTAGAGTCATCATTAGAGATTTGACTTGATTCTTCTTTTTACTCTAGGATCATTTTCTTTAGTTTGGCTTATTCTTCTTCGTTTGATTCGGTAGATTTGATGATCACTGAGGAGTCTTCTCTACTAAGCCCATCATCATACCTTGGTTTCTCTTTTTAAAGAAACGCCTCTTGGGAAATGGGGAAGGTAGTGATAGTTTTGAGGTTTTCTTCTTTTCTCATTTCCCTCATTAGGAAACTTTTACATCCTAATGTCTCTTGTTGTATGGTTTGTACTCTCTTCCCCATTGCACCTACCCAATCCAAAATATCTAGTAGACTTGTGTCAAAGCTATTGGGCTTGGTATGTTTCTCTTCCTTATTCTCATCATAAGATCGATCAAGATCATAAGAAGAACTAGGAACCCAATTAGCATAATAGGCGGAGGGGAATTTGGAAAGATATCCCAATATCCCTCTCAACTACTACATAAAGAACACCTATACTGCCTATAGGATCGAGATGATGGGTCCATCTCCCTTCAGTAGTATAGTTACAATATCTTCTGAAGCGTGGTCAGTCAGAAATTGGACATGGGTAATAATGATAGGATTCCCAACTACCGACATCATACTTGTCGGATGATGCCATAGAAAAAAGTAAAATAAAATAAAAATCTACCTAGAGAAGAAAATCCCATAAAATATATTCAAGCTTGAATTCAAGAAAGTAAGCTAAATTCCAAACTAACTTTATACACCAAATTGTTCCCCAACAATGATGCCATTTTCTAATAACGCTCAACATACACGTCAATTTATGTGCAAGGCGGTCGTCGTCAATATATTTACCCAACTTTTGTGTTGGTGTCGAATCCACGAGGAATAATGTGAGTGATAATTAAGTTAATTACAAATACTAGATACAAGTTAAATTCAAACCAATGGTAGAAAAAGATAAAAATGGGGGAGACAAGTGTCTACACTAAAGTTTTTTTGGGGGTTTTCTAGTATAAATTTAGGGCTATGAATAAATAGAGTTTTAACAATTTTGCACTGATCTTGGTGTTATGTGTTACTCTGGGAGTGATATGTGGATTCTAATAGTTAACTTTAGTATTAGTAGTTCAAGTATCGTAGGTTTGGTTATAGGTTTTAATGATACAAATCTACCCATAAAAGACACAATACAATCCACAACTCAATAATAACAAAATGAATACAAGCTTTGGATTTCAACAACACAATAATAACTCACAATACAACAATAAAATGTAAGGATAGGTAGATTGACTAAGGAATATATAATCCCTAACAACCCTAGAATGTGTCAAAATAAAGGATCCCTATCACTTACACAAACCATCACAAAAATTTTATGAAGACACTAGAGGGATGTTAATCTCCTCAAGCACCAACGTCTCAAGACAAAAAAGCAACACAAGTTATTCCACACTTGGATACCCTAGTCACAGTTGAAGCACTCTCAAACTATTGAGAATTTGGTGTTTCAAGTGTTTCAGGACGTACAACAATAATAAACTAAGAGTAAATGACCTAATACTAATCTATTTATCGTCTATAACAAATAAAAGATCAAATATCCAAAAGACCCTTAGTGAAAAAGGGTGCCTCTTAAGTGTAAGTTAGGGTAGACTTGGGTGTATTTTAGGTCCTTCCATCACTTCAACAACGAACTTCCTTTGATGGAGTCTTGTCAGACTTGCACACACATCGATCTTTACGGTGAGTCTACTCTTGTCCGAAATAGCTTTTGGATTGAAACTTAAACAAATCTTGTTGGACTTGAGCCATGATCTAAAAATGATTTCAAAAGACAAAAGCACACAACAAACGCAAACACAAATAAACGGACTCAAAAAACTAACTTATAATATAATAGATGAGTACTAGCTTGTCAATTAATGTTACAATCAATAAATGAAACTAAGGAACAACCAAATAAACTAAGAACCCAATATTGTGATCCTAAAATTGGTATGTACGGAGATTAGGTGATATGGCAGCCTTGGATTGGTTGCGGTGTTTGAAAAGTTCTTATTTTTCCAACTTTGAATTTTGTCCAACTTTCAATTCTTGAAGGAGTATAATCTGACTTAGAGAAGAATAAAATAAGATTGGAGCCCTTTTTCACTTGAAAAAAGGTTTGACTTGTCTTACACCTTTTTGATGGGTTTGTAGCCTTTTCCTTTTTTGTACACCTAGGAAAGTATTCTTTATGTATTTTTGTAGCAAGTGTTTTTGTAGAACTTTTTGTCCCCTTACCCTTTTGGTATTTATTTGGGACTTGTTTCAAGACAAAAAAAGACTTCACTTCTGTCCACTTAGTCTTAGGATCAAAACACCACTATTGAAAGTTCTTCTTGCAATAAGAAATGAATATTGGTCAAGAACACCTAGACCTCTCAATAGAACCTTGAAGACTAAGATACATGTTGGACCATAACAACAAGAACAACACTTTTCAAGATGAAAACCACAACAAAATATCAAAAATACACGTTCAAACATTTAACCAACAACACATCAAACGCCCATACCTTAATCCATAACAACAAAACAAACAATAATTGTGTAAGCTCAACTTAGATCTAGACTCAATTGTATTAGTGAAGAATAAAAATAACACTAGAAAAACTCAATAAAAGGAAAAGACTCCCAAATGTTGGTCTCTAAGTTTTTTCTCGAATGCAAACAAGAACACTACTCTTTTGTTTTTAAATTTTACAGGGGAGCGAGTCCAAGATTGATTCTATAAGAATGAAATGAACCATAAGCTCTAATACCAATTGATACAAATCAACCGACAAAAGACACAAAACTATCCATAACCCAACAATAACAAGATAAACACAAGCTTCAAATTTCAACAACACAACAAGAACACATGATACAACAATAAAATGTAAAGATAGGTAGATTAACTAAGGATTATCTAAGCCCTAAGAACCCTAGAATATGTCAAATTCAAGGACCCCTAACACTTACACAAACCATCACCAAACTTTTAAGAAGACACAAGAGGGATGCTAACCTACTCAAGCACCAACGTCTCAAGTAAAAAAAGCAACACAAGTTATTCCATACTTGGATGCCCTAGTTACAGTTGAAGCACTTTCAAACTATAGAGAATTTAGAGTTTCAAGTGTTTTAAGACATACAACAATAATAAACTAAGTGTAAATGACCTAATACTAATCTATTTATAGTCTATTACAAATAAGAGATCAAATATACAAAAGACCCTGAATGAAAAGGGGTGTCTCTCAATTGTAAGTTAGTGCAGACTTGGGTGTATTTTAGGTCATTCTCATACTTCAACAATAAACTTCTATTGGTGGACTCTTGTCACACTTACACTCACATCGATCTTCATTGTCATACCTGTATCAGTTATTATGCTAGTTTTTCAACAAAACACCAAACTTTCACCCATTGATTCTTTTGAATACCTAATGGGTGTGTTAAATAATTGTTAACCACAACCTCAATCTAGGCCTCCCTATTTCTAGGATAATGCCCATGGTATAGTAAACTTCACAACCACCCTTATGTCTAAGATAGTGATAGATTAGCAAACTATACACATAATTGTCTACCATTACCTTGGTCTAAATATCCCTCTTTCAAGGATGATGTGGATTCCTAAAGTTCACACAAAACCCTTCTTTCTAATATAACCTGGAGCTTTTTAGAGCATTGAGCTTTCAGTAATCAAACCTATGTAGGTATTTGGTGCTTTCACCCACAAATCCCAAAAAAAACATCATAGAAATGATAAAACCCATCAACATAAACTACAAAATTGAAGATAACAATAACAAGCCATACATATTTAGATCCCTATTCACACTTAACCCCAAAAGGGAGATTTAGCTACACATAAGGTAAATAAACATAGATATACCCATAATATCAACTGAAATGACCTATTGAAGATTAAGTGAATGTTACTACAAACTTTGCACTCCCACAAATCAACATTAGAAGTGAGCTATTCCTCTACTTAGATGGTCTTTAATGTTTTCATCACCCAAAATTTATACTATTTCTTTTTCTCTAAGTATGGATGCTATGAACTCAAAAGCTAAACCTAAAAATGGGGAAGATGGAATATTATAGATTATTTAGGGTTTGAGTCAAAATTTTCAAAAATTTAGGATGAGTATGTACAGTTCAAGATTGTCCCTTTCGCTGCATTCTTCCACAAAGCCTCGATCATGCGAGTCTAGTTGAAACCACACTTATTTTCTTTGACCGCAGTTGACTAACTTTTGCTTGATTTCTGTGATCCCAGTTATCAAATCATGACCATGGTAACTTAGGCCAGGTCCTACTCAAAGTCGTCAATTGTACTTTCTGTACCCTTTTGATCATTTTCATCTCAAATCCACATCTTTTTATATTATCAACTATATACCTACAAAGTGTGGATATTAGTGCACTTAATCACTATTTTTTCTCTTTTATTCATTCAAAACCGAATGATGAGTGCAAATGAGTGGTAAAGTCACCACTCATTCTGGTTAGGGTGGGATATTATTTGGGACTAACATGGCTACACCCTTCCTTGAACATCTACGTCACACTATTTAATCCTTCTTTTTGACTATGCACAACTCTTATTTGTTTTCTCTCTTTTCATATGCATACTTTTCGCTACCATTGTTCACCACTTGTCTTTCATTCCATTTTATTGCAACACTCACTCATGTCTTTTCTTTGTTGAACTCTTTATTTTTATATTTATTTATTTTTAATGCTTAGGCACATTAGGCATTTCACTAACAACTTTGTTGCCCCAAACTCTCTTCCGTCAATCTTTACTACCACCAACTTAGTCTTTTAACTTCAAGTAGCATTTTCAATTTCAAGGAGGGTATGGTTCAAAACAGGAATAATTGAAGGGTCATGGCTTGTAATGCATTTGCCAACTAAAGGTCCAAAGTCTCAAAGTGGGTAACTAGGGATTACATTTATGCTTGGGTAGGATGATGTGGCTTCCAAAATCACAAAGATGACCTAAGATCATTTCTCCAACCAAATAAAATCAAAATTAGCTTTGAAACACTAACGAGGAAAATTCTAGATAACACCGGTATATAAGTGATAAATGCAAAGTTCTCACCACATATGGCATGAAAAAACTCGCTAAGGAGGCTCAATTTTCCCTCTCGTGAGAGACAAATTCGGAGTATCTATTTCTATTCATAAGTCAAAAATTTATGGAACCACAAAAAGAGAAAATATTTGTTACAACATTTCTCACATCCATGCCCTTGATTTTTCAAAACTTTTGGATGAAGGGGGATTCTTGTTTTGTATTAGCACCACACACAATAAGCTAAATTATGGCTCAAACCAAAGCTTTAGTCTAACATTTTTGCTCAAAACGGGCATACCACCCATATGTCTACTCAAACTTCGCCAATGGTTTATAATGTGATCGTAAATTTACAATTTACAGAGCAATAAGTACTCAGAAATCCCTTGTATTCATGACATTTATGCTACTGGTACTCAGAATTACCCTACACCTATGTCTCAAAACCCAAACACAATGCTTTACCCTAAAAGATTTCATCACTCAATCTATCATATGACAAAGCATGTCATGCATCACTAAACTTCAAATAAAATTATAATAAAACTAAAACTAAAACTAAAAATCACATGATAATCCATATAACGGGGGCACCATAATATTCCAAAGAATGTGTCATCCCAAAATCAAAACAAAATAATATCCAAGATGTCATAAAAAAATAAAAATGTCCAACAACACATCAAAACCATATAACTATAGGGAAAACACCCCCAACTGAAAATCTAGAAGTGTCCCCACTGCATAATCAATAAAAGCATAGATAAATGGGTAGGGATTATAGCTGAATCTGTATCAAGAGCTTCTCTCTCCTATTGACTCTACACCATCATCATTGGTATCATCAGCTTACCAATTAGCAGGAGCCTTGTCGTCACTATCCAACCTTGGTGAAGGTCCATCATCGGGTTTAAGCAGCTTAAAGATGCCCTTTACCCCCTTGTACACCTTTAAGAATAATTTATCTCTTTTTTTCTCTCTCTTCACTATTTTCTTATGTGACTCCTTAAGGTCCCTGCGTGATCCTACTAAGGCTGAGTAGGCTCTCTCCAAACAAGAAATGGTGGATCCCTACTTCTTATACTCTTCATGGTATATGGCATAATCAAACTGAGTCACATATGAGTGGTAAGAGGTGGATGGATATCCTGGTCCCTGAGGCAATCAGGATACTAGGTCCCTAACCTCTATCATCTGACGTGAGTTATCATCGAGTGGGTTGGCTGATGAAGGTCTAAAAGAATATGTATCCTTTTGGGTTGATTTGATGGAGTCCATCTTTATTTTCTTTATCTGACTCGGGGCACCCTCACCCTTAAATTTAAGTAGGAAAATGCAGGGGCCTTGGAGCACCCATGTATCTGCAACATACTCCTCCACTTGTGCTCTCCTACATAGCTCAATAATAAGGGATGGGAAGAGAAGATACCTACCTTCATGGTTCTTGAAATACCACCACTCTATGATCACAATCAATCTCACCAATATTTAGATTAATGTCATACATGATATAATCCACCATCAGAACTCACATGTCTGTGACAACGGTTATGTGAGAAAATGACAAGTCATTCATCAAAATATCTCAGTTGGTAATGTTCCAGAATACTTCTTTACTCAGGTATAGTATGTTTGCAATCCAGGTTCCCGGCTCGCATCCTTTTGCTTGGAATTTCCCCATGTCAACATTCGACAACCAATATACCTCATTAATTTGGTCTGCTTTGAAGTTCACTTTCTTTACCCAAATTTTCATCATTGGCTTTGTGAGAGATGCTATGCAAAGTTTTATGTAGAACTCACGTACCCACTACTAATTTACATAGCAAGGGTCCGAGGCAAAACACATCCACCCGGTAGCATTGAGTCGGGCATGAAATGCTGGGACATTCTTCTCTACTTTATCAGGGCAAATACCCCTCTCTAGGATAAATATCATCATTTGGAAAATCATCAAAGTAGAGGACTTGGCATTCGGCGGCCATAAACCTGGTGTTATCAAAATCTCCCATATTTGAGACTTAGAACCATTAATCAATGTAACTCAAACCATCATTGCTATTATTATACCCTAAATATGCCAAATCAAGCAGATAAACTCATGTGGTAGTGTAATAGAAAGTATTGGGGGTAGAAATTGTTGTACAAAAATTTTGGGTTCCTACAGAAACTACGTTAGGTATGGAGATCGTGAAGCAGTGACTGCAACCGCGGTGCTAAGATGACAGTCCAAAATTTGAAGAACTATCCGAGTTCTTTTACTAAGACTAAGACTGAAATAATAGGAAGTAATCCTCTAATAAACATGCCCCAAATCTAAACTGGTGGGGGTCCAACCTATAACCCCAGGTCGAAGGGTTTTATTACCATGCTATGGGTAAAGATAATCTATGATTTAACCCTCTATGATAGGGAGCTCTTATGTGAACCCCTCCTAGTAGGAAAACTCAAATGAGATGTATAATCCCTAGACTCGTAGGGTTACATCTCAACCTACGTTGGCTAAGTAGTTCTAGAATGAAAGTATTTCTTCTTAGGATCACACTATCTACTGGCTTATAGGTGATTCCTCTTCCCTTGGTTCACTCGGTGCTGAATCATTCTCCCAACTGAATGTACACTGAACTGATTTGCTAGTTCATACTAGGCTTGATTAAGATGTCACTGATAGTGTTACTGACAGAACTGGACTGATTCAACTAAGTTTTATTGACTGACGGAATACTACTAAGATCTGATAACTAACTGAGATTACTGTTATTACTGAATACTATGAAGGAATGGACTGATACTGAATTTACTGAGTTTTCCTGAGTCATGTGACTGACTGAACTCTAATGCTCATGTCTTGACTGAGAGTCTATTGAAAACTGAAGCTGGATCTAGGCACACAACTAAATTGTCGGGTACATGTACTCCCAGGAATCGATAGCATGATACTGACAAGACATGACACTTCATGCACAAATGACCATAGTCAACAATTTATAGTACAAACGTTGGGTGTTTTCATGAAGTATTTGTATGTCATAAGCTTACACATTAGTAGGAATACATATAAACATGTCATAATTTCTTAAATCTAATCTCATGAGCTTTCTACCAAATAATTAAAATGCATAACAATAATATGGAGGTCATTTTGAACATAAGGGTAAATCATGGATTCATCAATTTGGTCGCAATTGAATCAAAAAGCATGATTTTTATTCTTGTACGCATTTTAGCACACACCTTGTACGCATAACTTGAGTCTTAGGCATGAACATTAAAATAATACATCATGGAAATATTTTTCACTTCAAATACAAGAATTCCAACCACATTCTAACATAATTTCATTATATGTATTAAAGATTTCAACTTGGTTGTCATACAACAACATAAACATGGATATGATTCAATTCATAACATGGAATTAAAAATTTATATTTTTGAAAGGTTTTCTTGAGCTTCATGGGTGAAGGGAGCCCATGATCCAACACTTTACATACCTTACATGGAAGTTCCTTGAAGATTAATGATGGAATCTCCTGTATTAGAACCTTCAATTGATAACCCTAGACTTATACTTAAGGGAATTTGAGAGAGAAAACTATATTTTGGTGAAAACCTAGCTGAAACTCGTGTTATAGGCTTATATAAGGGTGGGAATTGACCCTTTTCCCCTTAAAAATGCGAACATTTAATGACTGAAAACTGGGTATCGAAGCAATTGGTGACACGACGCATCAATAGCACTGACATGATACTCGACGCATTGCACCATGATCATACCAAGCCTTAGTACTTTTTCCTTTGAAAACCTACAAAAATGTTAACCAACGCGATAGGCGACGTGGCGCGTCAAAATCACGTTGGTCCAGTGTTTTGGGGGACCAATCATGGTCTAAACGAGGTCCAAAAAATCCAAAACTTGTTCTGGAACACCTATTGACCTCCCTAATCATGAATTAGCAAGAATACCGACCATTAAAGGACATTAAGTTCATGAAATGAGATTGCCAACTTTTGAAGGCCAAAAATAAAATGTCTGAAAACTTAGTTAGAATTTAATAAGCCTGGGACCCCCTTGACAAGCTTAAATGACTGAATTAAGCTTAGCAATTTTTTGGGGTCCTACAATATCTCCCTCTTGGGAATATTCATCCTCGAATGGGACTGACTGAGATGGGTGAAATGATAAGCTGAAGTACATACTGAACATGAATAACTGAAACTTGGGTATATGACTGACATGACTGATAAGCTAAATGTATTATACCGAGCATGCATATCTGATGCATGAATAGATGACTCAATGAATGCATGACTGGTATTACTGGTAACCTGAATTTATCAAGATAAGCATGCATATCTGATGCGTGAATACATGACTTAACTGACACATGAACATATGACTTAATATGAAACAGTAATAGATATGAAGTTTATAATAGGAATCTGAGCATGTAACTGAATACCAAGTTTGTAATGGAATCTAAACATGGAACTAAGTGAATTTATGGAAGACTGTTACCTTAAACCAAAAATAATGATGAACCTGAGATCACTTACTTGGAACACGTGAATGGGAATATGGGAATATATTTGAGCCTGAAATATGGTATATAAACTGAATATCATGATTTGAACTGAGCACCATGAATACATAGCTTGCGATTTAGGTCAGAGTTTGAGGGTCAACTTATGAATACCCCTTACTCCTAACTGTATTCATTATGAGAAAAGAGAGTGGCATGTTTATGTCATGAAAGTTTAGGGGATTATTGTGTATCTCCCCCTTGGGACACTTGGTCCCTCGAAGAATACTGATTTTGCTGAGATACTGAGGAAAACTAGGGTGATGCAAAAGGCACCTACGAACTAAATTGTGACTGAATATCTGGGATCTAACACTATGATGTGATACATGAACTAAGCTGAGAACGCAACTACCTAGTTGGCCCATCTTAGAATGATCACATTCGTGGGACTCGGGATAGTGTGACTAGATGGAACAAAGGGAAACCAAACCATCAAAACTTGTTCGCCTGACTGCTAAAATAAACTACTGGCTGCTTAAACTAATTCATACTAAAAAGTTATACTTTACTAAAGTACTTTTACGGCACTCTTTTAACTATAATCTCCACCTTAGTACAACACGTCACTCGAGACTACCAAAAACATTCTTATGGGTATCGAGCACATCTTCATAAATATACTGCTCATCTTATTAATTGAAGGAGTGATAACTGAATACTGGGTCTACAAGACTTAACTGAACTTAGTCTGAACAAATGGACTAAAACATTAGATTATAATGCCTAAAAGGTAATAAAAGACTAGGTAACATAAGGTAACTGAGCGTGAGTGAGTGAAAACTATATTACCTTAAAAATGCAAGATCATGCGTCTAACATATTTTTGAAACATTCTGTAATTTGGGGTACTAAAATACTAATAACTAAGTAATTGATGGCAATATGCTATGGTCGGGAAATCCTGAAACTAAAGTGAGTTACTGAACTAATTACTGGGCTAGGACTGGGACTGATATTGTAGCTAAGATAGTAATTAAGACTGTAACCGTAACTAAGACTATAACAAAAACTGAATGATAGTTTCTGATAATCGAGGTTTAGACTAGTACTGAAATACTGAATTCTGATGGATAAGTAATTGATAACTGAAATCCATGGTCCTGAAGGACTATCTGAGTAGTTTACTGAATATTGATTCCTGAACTAACACAGTAACTAAGGCCTGAGTGATAGAGCATCAAGACCATGGATTCACCGAGGGATCTAACCTGAGAGTATACGTGATTCTGTCGGGACTGAAGAGAAACTATACCAGTGGCTGTATTAGGAGGATTTTCTTGATTCTGTTAGGACTGAATAGCATAGAGTTTGTTTGGGCATTGCCCACTAATAGCATTGGAATTTTCACCCTGCTGATTCAAGAGATCGGGCCCGACTGAAGGACGACCATGATGACTTCTAGGGATGGGCTTAGGATAGTATCAGACCTTGTGATATGACTAACCACATCCAAAACACACATCACTGTCGGCTCTGCTCACCCCCTTATGATACTTACAACACTCTTTGCTAAGCGAATTAGTAAAACTCCTGCTCTCACTACCCTGGGCTTTGGAGCCTGGCACCCCATCACTACAGTCATTTTTGAACTTTGGTACACTAGCTGAGGGTGGAACTAGGACTAAAAACATTTTACTCTACTGAGAACGGTTAGCACCCTGCTACCCTGGCTGAGAAAAACTATAGCTACCTATTTTAGCTCTCTTATTCTCTCTCTCATTTTCTTAAGATTATGCTCTTCAATATGTTGATCATGGACCATAATACTAGATATGTCTATCTCCTTAATCAACATCAAAATCCTGCACTCCTTAACCACTCTACCTGATACCTTGGGCACAAACTTGATCATTCTGGATCTACTATTTGCTACTAAATGGGGAGCATACCTGGCTAACTGAGTAAACTTGAGAGAGTATTCTTTTACCCTCATGCTACGTTGTCTAAGATTGATGAACTCTGACACTTTGGCTTCTTTCTTCTCTAGGGGAAAGAATCGGTCTAGGAAGGCAGTAGCTAACTCTTTCCACTCTATGGGCTTTGCAATTGTACCACTGTCTACCTTCCACTGCTTAAACCACGTATAAGATAAATATTATAGCTGATAAGTGGCTAACTCAACACTTTCACTGGAAGTCACTCCCATGGTATTTGTGACTTTTTGAACTTGGTTAAGGAACTTCTATGGATTTTCTTCAGATTTAGAACTTGAGAATAGGGGAGGGTTTATTCAGGTGAAGTCCTAAATCTTGGATAAAGTAGTATTGCCCACTTAGTTGGCCGGAATACAAGTTGGTCATTCATTCTAAGATGTCACTGACTTGGCTAGAGTAGTGAATGCAATCCTGAATTCTACAAGGGAGACATGTTCATCCAGGGGATCTGCTGATGCTGAGAGGCTGACTGATTTTCGTTTCTTCTTTTAGGAGGCATGTTTTGTAAACGTAAAGGCACGACATGAATACTAAAAGAAAGGAAACATTTCCTAAAACATCTTATAGCCTCTTGTATATAAATGTGGTGCACAACACACCAATGCACAAAACTCTACTATATGCGGCTTTTAATTCTTCCTAGGACTCTATTGAACCTTAGACTCTAATACCAAGTTTGTAATGCCCAGAATCTAATACCTAAAATGCTTAACGGTGCTAGAAATTTTGAAGGACCACAACTAAGCCATGATTGATATCTATAACTGAGCACTGCATACTATGTTGTATAAATGAAGAATAAAAGGGCTGAAAGGCCATAAGGGTCAAATATCTGATAAAATCTAACTTCTAGAAATAAGGTATTTTAATACTCCGATCATTTCCTACGCCTAAATCCATCTTTTTAGTGGATATGTATGACTTCCTAAGATTTCCATCGATACCAATTTCATCAAAATCCGACATCGGATAAGTGAGTTATGGCCATTTTACTCAATGGTATTGGATCACCCAAGTTTGATGGTCGACCTGGTGGACTGTCAGGTCCCTGGTGGACCGTCAAGTGACCCGTCAGGCCAAGGAAGTGACTCTTTTTCCAGGCCATCATGCGAAGGCCAAGTTGGTGGATCATTAAAAAGTTGACGGACCGTCAGGGGTTCCATCAAATTGAGACAAAATGTCTCATTTATGGCCCTCGAGTGATGGATGACTTGGTGGATCATTAGTTTCCTGACAGACCATCACATTGAACGTCACATCGAGGAAGAACATTCCAGTTTTGGTGCTCGAGTGACGGAAGATCTGGTGGACCGTCAGGAGACTTGACGGACCATCAGATCGATCATCACAGGCCCTGATCTGCAATTTTCAACTTTTTTTTCAAAAGGGATTCTTGGTCATTTCCTCTCCTTGTGGCCTTATATATATATCTATGTAGAGAAGAGAAGATCATTTCTTTCCATTACTCTCCAAATTTCTTTCAAGAATTCTCTAGAAACCTAGGGTTACTTCCAAACCCAAAAATCAAATCATCTCCAAGAAATTCAAGAAATCTCCCATAAATTTCTTCAGAGTTGTTCAAGAACTAAGTTTACCAAGTCAAAGGCATCAAGAATATTGGCCCAAAAGTGTGAGAAGAGTTCCAAACAAGTTTGCATATCTTCAAATCAAAATCCAAGGTATATGGGGTTTCAACAAGAACACTCCTTTCATTCTTGTACCTAAAGATTTACTTTCTATTATTGATTTACATGATTTTGCAAGTGGGTTTACACCCAAATTTCTTTACGTATGATTTATGAGACTTGAGTTGAATAATCTTGATATGTATGGTTATTTCACCATCATGCTTCTTAAATTGAGTATTTATTCCATGAAATATATATTGTCATTATATATTGATGATTTCTAAGTGATTTATGATAAGTGTCAAGATTTGTGTTTTTCGATGAGAAATTTGACTATTAAATATATATATATTGATATTTGAATTGAAAGTCAAGAATGAGTTTGATGATGTTTCCTTGAAGCTTTGGCATTTGAAATGATTTGATAAGCAAATGTACTTGATGTTGAGAAACATTGTTTGAATTTGAGTCAAGTTAGTAATCCACAGTCATATATGATTTACCGAAGAAATATACTGTTGTTTTGGTCATCATGATAAACCCATGAGTTGATATTTATTGAGGTGGATTTCCTAACGCGTTCTGAGCTGAGTCTGGGAGAAGTATTTAGCACTGAGCGGGAAATGTGGTATTTTCTCAGAACTACGTGCCACCGTAGGATTGATGTTGATAATTTTAGGCCAGAGGCCGAGTATGAGATTGTAATAATGAGATTGAGGTTTTACTCCCTGGCAAGAGTACGACACCCCTGCCAATGTGGGGTTCTCTTCTTAGGAGGGCAAAACGTTTCACTCTATGCTGCTCACATGGAGTAGTTATGTAGGTTATAAGAAACTCCCAAGTCCATAATGATCTAAGTACCTTGAGTTACTGAGTCACTCTGAGTCACGAGTTAATGAGTTTGAGTTGAGTTAAATGATTTATAAGATTTATGAAACACGTGTCATTACTGATGATTTATGGAAATAATGTTTCAGATAATTCAAGCGAAGATAGTTATTATTGTCAGCATGTATGATTTCTCATACATTTATAATATTATTTAAAATGTTGCATCCACCACCACATACTCAGTACATTCCCAAGTACTGACTCACAAACTCTTTTGTATTCTATATTTCCTCCTGATATAGGTTCAGGTGCTCTATCTCAGTAGAGACAGTGATCTCTGAGTATCCTCATCTACATTCCTAAAGTTGGTGAGTCCTCATGGTTCGAGGACCTGTATCTTTTATTTTATCTTGTTAATAGATGGTTATTTCCTTTCAGTTTAGTATAAGTCAGTTGGGGATCTTTCCTAATGGCTCCTTAATTCTATGTAGTAGAGTCTTTGTCAGACTAGAGTACCAGTACATATAGAACTGCAGTATTATGATTGTACAGGATAGTATTACTTTGTATCTAAATATATTCAGGACATGGTTATTCCTCTTTATCTTATCATGATTTGCATTATAATGAGTTCTGAAAGTAATGATAGGCTTAGAGGGTTAGCTTGAGGCCACGTGTGAACTTAATCACCGTGTGATATCTCGGTATAGGTTCTCGGGGCGTTACAGTTATATCAATACCAAAACTGAAATAAACTGTCTGAACAGGCTAGTCTGAAAGCCTCTAAACTGTCTAAAAACTTTGGAGTTTATGGGACATGTCCCCAACTAACTCCGTCTACTAAAACAAAATAACAAAGTAATGAAATAATCATGCTATCCTTGAATGATGAGGACTCATTACAAATCTACTGTTGTTGGCTGAATCTGAAGCTAAGTGTAATTGGGAACTTGAGCGTCTGAACCTATGGTATAAAACACCATAGTGAAGAAGAAAAGTATGTGTCTGACAGTTCTGATTTTGATGGAACTAGCTGAGTTTCGTACTGAACTGAGTGACTATAGCTGACAGTCCTGAATCTGAAAAACTATCTGAGTTCTTTTACTGAGTCTAAGACTAAGACTACGGGAACTAATCTTCTAACCGACATCCCTAAAATCTGAACTGGTGGGGGTCCAACCAGTTACCCCAGCTGGAAGTGTGTCAGTACCATGCCACGGGTAAAGACATTCTATGAGTAAACCCTCTATGACAGGGAGCTCTTCTGTCAACCCTTCATAATAGGAAAACTCAAATGAGATGTATAATCATCTAGACTCGTAGGGATACATTTAAACCTATGCTTGGTATGTAGTTCTTGAATTCAAGGATTGCTTCTCAAGATCACACCCTCTACTGGCTAACAGGTGAGCCCTTATCCCTGGGTTCACTCAGTGCTGAATCGCACTCCCAACTTAATAGAAACTGAACTTATTTCATAGTTCATACTAGGCTTGACTAAGCTATCACTGATCATGTTACTGACTGAACTGGACTGATTTCACTAAGTTCTGTTGACTGATAGAATACTACTGAGATCTGATAACTAACTGAGATTACAGAGATTACTGAGTATTGTGAAGGACTGGATTGATACTAAATTTACTGAGTTTTCCTGAGTCATGTGACTGACTGAACTTTAATGATCATGGATTGACTGAGAGTATATTGAAAACTAACGTTGTATCTAGGCACACAGCTAAATTGTCGGGAACAAGTACTCCCAGGACTCGATAGAATGATACTGATAAGATATGACACTTCTTGTACACATGACCATAGTCAACAATTCATAGTAGAAACGTTGGGGATTTTCATGAAGTATTTGTATGTCATAAGCTTAGGCATTAATAGGAATACATATAAACATATCATAATTTCATAAGTCTAATATCATGAGCATTCCACCAAATCAATTAAATTCATAACAATCAGATGAAGGTCATTGTGAACATAATGGTAAAGCATGGATTCATCAATTTGGTCGCAATTGAATAAAAAAACATTATTTTTATTCTTTTAGGCATTTTAGCATACACCTTGCATGCATTACTTGAGGATTAGGCATGAACATTAAAGTAATACATTATGGAAATATTTTTGACTTCAAATACAAGAATTCCAACCTCATGCTAACATAATTTCATTATATGTATTAAATATTTCAACTTGGTAGTCATACAACAACACAAACATGGATATGATTCAATTCATGCGATGGAATTCAAAATTTATATTTTTGAAAGGGTTTCTTGAGATTCATGGGCTAAAGGAACCCATGATCCAACACTTTACATACCTTAGATGGAAGTTCTTTGAAGATTAACAGTGGAATCTCCTGGATTAGAACCTTCAATTGATAACCCTAGACTTGTTCTTAAGGAAATTTGAGAGAGAAAACTATATTTTGGTGAAAACTTAGCTGAATCTCATTTTATAGGATTATATAGGTGTGGGAAACTAACCCCCTTCTCCTTAAAGATATGGATATTTAATGACTGAAAACTGGGTATCGAAGCAAATGGCGACGCGACGCATCAATTGCACTAACACGATTCTCAACGCGTTGCGCCATGATCGCACCTAGACTTAGTACTTTTGGCTTTGTAAACCCACAACAATGTTAACCAACGCGATAGGCGACGCGGAGCATCTAGATCGCATTGGTCCACTATTTTGGGGCACCAAACATGGTCTAAACGAGGTCCAAAAAATCCGAAACTTATTCGTGAACACTTATTAACCTCCCTTATCATCAATTAGCAAGAATACCGACCATTAAAGGACATTAAGGTGACGAATGAGATTTCCAACTTTCAAAGGCCAAAAATAAACTGTCTGAAAACTTAGTTAGAATTTTATAAGCCTAGGACCCCCTTGACAAGCTTAAAGGACTGAATTAAGCTTAGCAATTTTGTGGGGTCTTACAATATCTCCCTCTTGGGAACATTCGTCCTCTAATGGGACTGACTGAGATGGGAAAAATAATAAGTTGAAGTACATACTAAAATGAACAACTGAAAGATGAGTAGATGACTGACATGACTGATAAGCGGAATGTAGTATACCAAACATGCATATCTGATGCATGAATAGCTGACTCAATGAATGCATGACTGGTATTACTAGTAAGCTGAATTTGTAAAGATGAGCATGCATATCTGATGCATGAATACATGAATGACCTGACACATGAACATGTGACTGAATATGAAATGGTAATTGATACAAAGTTTATAATGGGAATCTGAGCATGAAACTGAATACCAAGTTTGTAATGGAAACTAAACATGGAACTAAGTAAATTTATGGAAGACTGTTACCTTAAACCAAAAATACTGATCAACCTGAGATCACTTACTTGGCACGAGTGAATGGGAATATGGGAACATATCTGAGCTTGAAATATGGAATATAAACTGAATATCATGATCTGAACTAAGCACATTGAATACATGGCTTGCGACTTCGGTCGGAGATTGAGGGTCAACTTATGATTACCCCTTACTCCTAACTGTATTCATTATGAGGAAAAAGAGTGGTATGTTTATGTCATGAAAGTTTAGGGGATTATAGTGTATCTCCCCCTTGGGACACTTGTTCCCTCTAAGAATACTGATTTTGCTGAGATACTGAGTAAAACTAGGGTGATGCACAAGGCACCTACGAACTAAATTGTGACTAAATATCTGGCATCTGACACTATGACGTGATACATGAAATAAGCTGAGCACACAACTACCTAGTTGGCCCATCTTAGAATGATCACATTCATAGGACTCGGGATAGTGGGACTAGATGGAATGAAGGGAAACCATACCATCCAAACATGTTCGCCTGACTGCTAAAATAAACTACTGGCTGCTTAAACTAACTCATACTAAAAACTTAAACTTAACTGAAGTAATTATCTGGCACCCTCTTCACTATACTCTCCACCTTAGTAAAACACATCACTTGAGACTACCAAAAACATTCACATGGGTATTGAGCTCGACTTCATAAATATACTACTCATCTAATTAACTGAAGGACTGATAACTGAGTACTGGGCCTGCAAGACTTAACTGAACTTAGTATGAACAACTGGACTAAAACATTAGAGTATAATGCCTAAAAGGTAATGAATGACTGGGTAACATAAGGTAATTGAGCATGAGTGAGTGAAAACTGTATTACCTTAAGAATGCAAGATCATATGTCTAACATGTTTCGGAAATATTATGTAAATTGGGGTACTAAAATACTAATAACTAAGTAACTGATGGCCACATGCTATGGTCGGGAAATCCTGAAACCAAAGTGAGTTACTTAACTGATTACTGGACTAGAACTGGGACTGATATTGTAGCTAAGATGGTAATTAAGATTGTAACCGTAACTAAAACTATAACAGAAACTGAATGATAGTTTCTGATAACCGAGGTTTAGACTGGTACTAAAGTACTGAATTCTGATGGCTAAGTAATTGATAACTGAAAGCCATGGTCCTGTAGGACTATTTGAGTCATTTATTGAATATTTATTACTGAACTAACACAGTAACTTAGGCCTGAGGGATAGAGAATCAACACCACAGATTCACCGAGGGACCTAAATTGAGAGTATACGTGATTCTATCGGGATTGAAAAGAATCAACACCAGTGGCTGCATTAGGAGGATTTTCCTGATTCTGTCAGGACTAAAGAGCATAGAGTTTGTTTGGGTTTTGCCCACTAATAGCATTGGAATTTGCACCCTACTGATTCTGACGACTGGGCCTGACTGAAGAACGACCGTGATGACTTCTAGGGTTGGGTTTAGGATAGTCTCAGACCTTGTGATCTGACTCACAACATCCGAAACACACATCACTTTCTTCTCTAATCACGCCCTTATAATACTTACCACACTATTTGCTAAGCGAATTAGTAAAACTCCTCCTCTCACTAACCTGGGCATTGGAGCTTGGCGCCCCATCCCTACGGTCATTTCTAAAATTTGGTACTAGCGCACTAGCTGAGGGTGGAACTAGGAGTAAAAACTTTTGACTATGCTGAGAACGGTTACCACCCTGCTACCCTGGCTAAGAAAAACTATAGCTACCTATTTTAGATCTCTTATTCTCTCTCTTCTTTACTTAAGCTTCTGATCTTCAATTTGTTGATCATGGATCATAAGCCTAGATATGTCTATCGCCTTAATTAACATCGTAATCTTGCACTCCTTAACCACTAAACCTGATACCCTAGACATAAACTTGATAATTCTTGATCTACTGTCTGCTACTACATAGGGAGCATACCTTGCTAACTAAGTAAACATTAGTAAGTATTCTTTTACGCTTATGCTACCTTATCTGAGATTGATGAACTCTAACACTTTGGCTTCTTTCTGCTCTAGAGGAAAGAATTGATCAAGGAAGGCAGTAGCAAACTCTTCCCACTCTATGGGCTCTACGTCTATACCACTATCTACCTGTCACTACTTAAACCACGTATAAGCTAAATATTGTAGTTGATAAGCTGCTAACTCAACAATTTCACTAGAAGTCACTCCCATGGTATCTGTGACATTTTGAACTTGGTTGAGGAACTCCTGTGGACCCTCTTCAGATTTAGAACCTGAGAATAGGGGAGGATTCATTCGGATGAAGTCCCGAATCCTGGATAAAGTATTATTGGCCACTGAGTTGTCCGGAGAAGCAGATGGTTATTCCTTCTAAGTTGTGATTGACTTGGCTAGAGTAGTGAATGTTATCCCGATTTCAGCATGATGACATGCTCATCTAGGGGATCTGCTGACTGTGCTGAGGGGCTGACTAATTTTCATTTCTTCTTTTAGGAGGAATGTTCTTTAAAAGTAAAGGGAGAAATTAGACTGAGAGTTAAATTTGAGCTCATGCTCACTAGAACGACATGAATACTGAAAGAAAAGAAACTGTTACTAAAACATCTTATAGCCTTTTGTACATAAATGTGGTGCACAACACACCCATTTAAAAGACTCTACTAGATGAGGCTTTTCATACTTCCTAGGACGATATTGAACCTTATGATCTAATACCAAGTTTGTAACTCCCCGAATCTAATACTCGGAATGCTAGAAATCCTGAAGGACCACATCTAAGCCTTGACTGATAGCTGTAACTGAGCACTGCATAATATGTTGTATAAATGTAGGATAAAAGGGTTGAGAGGACATAAGGTTCAAATATCAGATAAAATATAACTTCTAGAAATATGGTATATCAATACCAAAACTAAAATAAACTATCTGAACATGCTAGTCTAAAATCCTCTAAACTGTTTAAAAATTGTAAAGTTGATAGGACATATCCCCAACTAACTCTGTCTACTGAAAAAAATAATGAAGTAATGAAATAATCATGCTATCCTCGAAAGATGAGAACTCACTACAAATCTACTGCTTCTGGCTGAATCTGAAGCTAACTGCGATCAGGAACTTGAGAGTCCGAACCTATGGTATAAAACACCATAGCGTAGAAGAAAAGTATGTGTTTGACAGTCCTGATTCTGATAGAACTAGCTGAGTTCCATAATGAACTGAGTGACTATAGCTGACAGTCCTGAATCAGAAGAACTATCTGAGTTCTTTTATTGAGACTAAGACTAAGACTGTGAGAAGTAATCTTCTAACTGATATGCCCTAAATTTGAACTGGTGGGGGTCCAACCAGTTACCCCATCTGGAAGTGTGTCAGTACCATGCCACGGGAAAAGACAAGCTATAAGTTAACCCTCTCTGACAGGCAGCTCTTCCGTCAACCCTTCATAGTAGGAAAACTCAAATGAGATGTATAATCATCTAGAATCGTAGGTATAAATCTCAAACTACATTGGGTATATAGTTATTGAATGCAAGGATTGCTTCTTAGGATCATACCCTCTACTGGCTGATAGGTGAGCCCTCATCCTTGGGTATACTCGGTGCTGAATCCTACTCCCTACTCAATAGACACTAAACTAATTTCATAGTTCATACTAGGGTTGACTGGACTATCACTAATCGTGTTACTGACTGAACTGGACTGATTTCACTAAATTCTGTTTGATTGACGGAATACTACTGAGATCTGATAACTGACTGAGATTATAGAGATTATTGAGTATTATGAAGGACTGGACTGATACTGAATTTACTGAGTTTTCCTGAGTAATGTGAGTGACTGAACTCTAAGGATCATGGCTTGACTGAGAGTATATTGAAAGCTGACGCGGGCTTTAGGCACACAACTAAATTGTCATGTACAAGTACCCCAAGGACTTGATAGCATGATACTGACAAGACATTACACTTCTTGAACAAATGACCATAGTTAACAATTCATAGTACAAATGTTTGGGATATTTATGAAGTATTTGTATGCCATAAGCTTACACATAAATAGGAATACATTTAAACTTGTCATAATTTCGTAAGTCTAATCTCATGAGAATTCCACCAAACCATTAAAATGCATAACAATAACATGGAGGTCATTATAAACATAAGGATAAATCATGGATTCATCAATTTGGTCGCAATTGAGTCATAAAGCATAATTCTTATTCTTTTAGGAATTTTAGCAAACACCTTGCATGCATAACTTGAGGCTTAGGTATGAACATTAAAATAATACACCATGGAAACATTTTAAATTCAAATACAAGAATTCCAACCACATGCTAACATAACTTCATTATATGTATTAAAGATTTCAACTTGGTAATTATACAACAACATAAACATGGATATGATTCAATTCATAACATGGAATTCAAAATTTATATTTTTAAAGGGTTTCTTGAGTTTCATGGGTGAAAGGAACCCATGAATCAACAATTTACATACCTTATATAGAAGTTACTTGAAGATTAACGGTGGAATCTCCAAGATTAGAACCTTCAATTGAAAACCCTAGACTTGTTCTTGAGGGAATTTGAGAGAAACATATATATTTTTGTGAAAACCTTGCTGAATCTCGTGTTATAGGCTTATATAGGGGTGGGAAATTGACCCTTTTGTCCTTAAAGACATGAGTATTTAATGAATGAAAACTAGTCATCAACGTGATTGGCGACGCGGTGAATCAATGGCATCGATGCGATACTCGACGCGTAGCGCTATGATCGTGCAAAGACTCAGTACTTTTGGTTCTGCCAACCTGCAATAATGTTAACCAACATGATAATCGACCCGGCATGCAAAGATCAAAATATGGTGTAAACGAGGTCCAAAGAATCAGAAACTTGTTCGGGAACACTTATTGACCTCCCTGATCATGAATTAGCAAGAATACCGACCATTAATGGACATTAAGGTAACAAAATGAGATTGTCAACTTTCGTAGTCCAGAAATAAACAAAGTTTAAAAACTTAGAGAGAACTTTCTAAGTCTGGGACCCCCTTGATAAGCTTAAAGGACTGAATTAAGCTGAGGAATTTTGTGTAGTCTTACAGGTACCTGGACCTTAGTCGACAGATTCTGCACAATGCTTAAAATACAATTTTAACCCCAATTCTTTGCTTCAACTAGGAATTTTAACATTATAATAAAATGAATTCAAGACTAGAATGTGTAATTATATACCCAAGCTGAAATAATTGAAATTGAACTCATTGGGGCATTAAATCGAACACATGATGTACACAATCATTTAAACCATTTAAAGCTTAAATTTGGGTAATCAAGACTTCCCCATTATTGCGTATACATACTAAAATAGATAACCACGAAAATAATCATAGATAAGTATACATTTAGTAATGAAAACATCAATTAAGGCCTTTCCATAAATAACAAGTTCTAAGCATGCAATTAAGTTAAAAATCAGGGTGTTAGGACAACATAAGAAGGTCAGATAATGCAAAAGAAATGAAATAACACTTCGATATGCAATTCAAAGCCAAAAGGTTGAGAGATTTTGATTCAATTTCGAAATATATGTGTGTGGGAAATGGGCATTTGGATAGTCACTTAAATTGATTTGACCACAATCGTAGTCCTATTTCCACGATCACGGTGGCACGGACTGCAATCGCGGTAACTGAGATCAAACTCGGGTCTCCTACACTCCACTGTTTGATCCTAACATTCCAATTTCACACATTTCTTTTTTCAAGTTGAATCAACATTCAACTAAGGACCAACATTTCATGGATTATGCATGCATCAGAAAAAATAAAATTCTACTCTATCATGCATAAACAAAATGATACAGACCACTTTTCATGGTGTGATGGGGTGCCTCCCATCGAATACTTAGTTTAATTTCATGGCAACAATCCTCCACCATTTAATTTTATATTTATAATTAAAAGATTTGAATCTCCATCCCAACCTTTATTCAATATGAATTGAGCGGCAGAGGGACAGAAGATTCAAATCTTCCAAGATGAAACTTAGAAGATGTGAGGACATGGTGAGAAAGCTTCGATCTCACCATTTTAAAGACTTGAATCTTTTACCCAGCTTCACATCAAAATTCCAAATTGGTTCCTTTGGTAAAAGTGAGCACATCAATAGGCCACTAGTTGCACATTGGGCATTGTGTTCCTTGGCCATTGATGGATGGGGTACTAAATATTCCTTTGGAATGTCAAATCCCAAAATATAGGGATGGTCCTATTTATCCCTATTATCCATATTTTTACTAGGTGGATGCATTCTCATCAAATCATCCAAGCACAATGCTGAGAAATGGTTTGAATTTGGTCGAACCCCTAAATCCGAGATTGCCTCCTCCAATGCATTTTCTCCCCTAAATGACCTAGAGTCAGCATAAGAGATTTACCTTTATTCTTATTTTTACTCTAGGACTGTTTCCTTTATTTTGGCTTCTTATTCCTCATTTGATTTGTTAGATTGGAGGATCACTCAGGTGTCTTCTCTACCAAGACCATCATCATAGCTTGGTTTCTCTTTTTGATGAAACACCTCTTGGGAAATGGTCAAGGTAGTGATAGTTTCAAGCTTTTATTCTTTGCTTATTTACCTCATCATGACATTTTTCCATCCTAATACCTTTTGTTGCATGGCTTGTACACTCTCCCCCGTTGCATCTACCTGATCAAAAAAAGCTAATAGCCTTGTGTCAAAGCTATTGGACTCGGTATGTTTCTCTTCCTTATTCTCATCATAGGACCAATCAAGCTCATTAGAAGAACTTGCAATCCAGTTAGCATAATAGGGGGAGGGGAATTTGGATAGTTATCCCAATTTCCTTCTCGACCACTAAAAAAAGAACACCTATACTCCCTATAGGATCGAGATGGTTGGTCCATCTCCATTCGGGAGCATAGTTACAATCTCTCATAACGTGTGGTCTGTCATAAATTGGATATAGGTCGTCATGATAGGATTCCAACTACCGACATCATACTTATCGGATGATGCCATAGAAAAAAGTAAAATAAAATAAAAATCTACCTATAAAAGAAAATCACAAAAAAATATTTATAAGCTTGAATTCAAGCAAGTAAGGTAAAATTCATAACTAACTTCATATGTCAAATATTTCCCCGACAATGACGCCTTTTGTTGATAACGCTCAACTTACACGTCAATTTAAGTGCAAGGCGGTCGTTGTTAATATATTTACTAAATTTTTCAGTCGGAGTCAAATCCACAAGGAACAATGTGAGTGGAAATCAAGTTAATTCCAAATACTAGATACATGTTAAATTCAAACCAATGGTAGAAAAGTATAAAAATAGGGGAGACAAGTGTCTAGGAGAAATTTTGTCCTTGGTAGATCATCGAAGTAGAGGACTTGGCATTCAGCGGCCATAAACATGGTGTTGTTAAAATATCCCATCTTTGAGGCTTCAAACCTTTAATCAATGCAACTAAGACCATCGTTACCATTATCATACCGAAAACATGCCAGATCAAGTAGATAAACTCATGTGGCAGTGTAATAGAACGTATTGGGGGCAGAAATGGTTGTGCAAAAATTTTGGGTTCATATAGAAACTACCTTAGGTATGGAGATCGTGGAGCAGTGACCATGATCGCGGTGCCATGATCACGGTCATCGGGACCACAATCGTGGTACCTGAGACCTTGGTCGACAGATTCTGCACAATGCTTAAAATACAATTTTAACCCCAATTCTTTGCTTCAACTAGGCATTTTAACATTATAAGCAAAAGAATTCAAGCCTACAATGTGTGATTATGTCTCCAAGATTGAAATAATTCAAATTAAACTCATTGGGGCATTAAATCGAACACATGATGTGCACAATCATTTCAACCATTTAAAGCTTAAATTAGGGTACTCAAGACTTCCCCACTATTGTGTACACCTACTAAAATAGCTAACCACGACAATAATCATAGATATGCATGCATTTAGCAATTAAAAGATCATTTTAGGCCTTTCCCTAAACAACAAATTCTAAGCATGCAATTAAGTTAAAAATCAGGGAGTTAGGATATCATAGCAAGGTCAGATTATGCAAAAGAAATGAAATAACACTTGGATAGGCAATCCAAAGCAAAAAAGATGAGATAATTTGAGTGAATTATGAAAAATATGTGTGTGGGAAATGGGCATTTGGATAGTCATTTAAACTGACTTGACTGCAATCATATTCTTAGTTCCACGATCGTGGTGGCAAGGACCGCAGTTGTGGTATCTGAGATCAAACTCGAGTCTCCTACACTCCACTGTTTGATCCTAATATCCCAATTTCATAGATTTCTCTTTTCAAGTTCAATCAACATTCCACCTTGGACCAATATTTCACAGATCATGCATGCATTAGGAAAAATTAAATTCTACTCTATCATACATAAATAAAAAAGATATAGGCCATTTTTTGTAGTGTGATGGGGTGTCTCCCATCAAATGCTTAGTTTAATGTTATGGCACGATGTGTCCACCATTTTATTTTATGTTTACACTTAGAAGATTTGAATCTCTATCCCAGTTTTTGTTCAATATGCAATAAGCGGTAGAAGGACAGAAGATTCAAATCTTTAAAGATAAAACTTGGAAGATGTGAGGATATGCCGAGAAAGTTTCGATCTTACAATTTTGAACACTTGAATCTTTTACCCAACTTCACATCAAAATTCCAAATTGGTTCCTTGGGTAAAAGTGAGCACATCAATAGGCCACTAGTTGCACATTGGGCGTTATGTTCCTTGGCCATTGATGGATGGGGTACTAAATGCTCCTTTGGAATGTCAAATCCCAAAATATAGGGATGGTCCTCTTTCTCTCAATAATACATAATTTTACAAGGTGGATGGGTTATCATCACATCATCCAAGCACAATGTTGAGAAGTGGTTCGAATGAGGTCAAACCCCTAAAATTGGGACTGCCTCCTCTAATGCAGTTTCTCCCCAAAATGAACTAGAGTCATTATAAGAGATTTGCCTTGATTCTTCTTTTTACTATAGGACCATTTTATTTATTTTTTCTTCTTCTTCTTCATTAGATTTGGTAGATTGGAGGATCACTGAGGAGTCTTCTCTACCAAGCCCATCATCATAGCTTAGTTTGTCTTCTTGATGAAACATCTCTTGGGAAATGGGAAAGGTAGTATTAGTTTCATGCTTTTCTTATTTTCTCATTTACCTTATCATGACACTTTTCAATCCTTATGCCTCTTGTTTCATATCTTGTACACTCTCCCCCATTGCATCTACCCAATCCAAAATTACTAGTAGCCTTGTGTCAAAGATATTGGACTCGGTATGTTGCTCTTCCTTATTCTCATCATAGGACCGATCAAGTTTATAAGAAGAACTACCAACCCAGTTAGCATAATAGGGGGAGGGTAATTTGGACAGTTATATTAATTTTCTTCTCGACCACTACAGAAAGAAAACCTATACTCCCTATAGGATCGCGATGGTGGGTCCGTCTCTCTTAGGGAGCATAGTTACAATCTCTCCTAAAGTGTGGTCCACCATAAATTAGACATGGGTCGTCATGATAGGATTCCTAACTACCAACATCATACTTGTCGGATGATGCCATAGAATAAAGTAAAGTAAAATTAAGAACTACCTACAAAAGAAAATCATAAACAAATATATACGAGCTTGAATTTAAGAAAGTAAGCTAAAATTCCAAACTAACTTCATACGCAAAATTTCTCCCTAGAAATGACACTATTCTTTTATAACGCTCAACTTACACGTTAATTTAAGTGCAAGGTAGACTTCGTTAATTTATTTACCCAACTTTTAAGTCGGTGTCGAATCCACGAGGAACAATGTGAGTGGAAATCATGTTAATTCCAAACAATAAATACAAGTTAAATTCAAACCAATGGTAGAAAAAGATAAAAATGCGAGAGACAAGTGTCTACACTAATGTTTTTATTGGGGTTTTTCTAGTATAAATTCAGGGCTATGAATAATTAGAATTTTAACAATTATGCATTGATCTTGGTATTATGTGTCACCAAGAGAGTGACATGTGGATTCTAATTGTTAACTTTAGTATTAGTAGGTCAAGTGTGGGTAGTTTTGGTTATAGAAGAAGAAAACTAACACTAGAAACACTCTCGACAAGTAAAAGACTCCAAGATCTAGGTCTCTAACTTTTGGCAAGAATGCAAACAAAAATACTACTCTTTATTTTTATTTTTCAAGTGAGCTAGGCAAAGATTGATTTCGTATGAACGAAATCAACCACAAGCTATGATACCAAATGATACAAATCAACCCACAAAAGATACAAAAAAGTCCATAACTCAACAATAACAAGATGAACACAAGCTTCGAATTTCAATACCACATTAAGAACACACGAAACAACAATAAAATGTGAAGATAGGTAGACTGACTACGGAATATCTAAGCCCTAAGAACCCTAGAATGTGTCAAAATCAAGGACCCCTAACACTTACACAAACCATCACCAAAATTTTATGAAGGCATAATAGGGACATTAACCTCCTCAAGCACCAATGTCTCAAGCCAAAAAAGCAACATAAGTTTTTCGACACATAGATGCCCCAGTTATAGTTGAAGCATTCTCAAAGTATGGAGAATTTGGTGTTTCAAGTGTTTCAAGACATACAACAATAATAAACAAAGAGTAAATGACCTAATACTAATCTATTTATAGTCTATTACAAATAAAAGATTAAAAGCCAAAAAGACCCTGAATGAAAAGGGGCACCTCTCAAGTGTAAGTTAGGGCGGACTTGGGTGTATTTTAGGTCATTCTCACAGTTCAATAATAAACTTCCTTGGATGGACTCTTGTCATACTTACATGCACATCGGTCTTCATTGTCATTCTTGTATCACTTTTTATGCTGATCTTTCAACAAAACACCAAACTTTCACCCATTGATTCTTTCGAATACCTTATGGGTGTTTTCAATAATTGGTTAACCAAAACCTTAATCTAGGCCTCCCTATATAAATGATAATGCCCATGGTATAGTCAACTTCACAACTACCCTTATGTCTAAGATAGTGATAGATTAGCAAACTAAACTTATAATTATCTACCATTGCCTTGGTCTCCACATCCCTTTTTCAAGGATGATGTGGATTCCTAAAGTTCACACAATACCCTTCATTCAAATATACCTGGAGCTTTTAGGATCTTGGAGCTTTCAATCATCAAACCCATCTGGGTATTTGGGGTATTCACCCACAAATCCCAACAAAGTTATCATAGAAATGATAAAACCCATCAACATAAACTACAAAACAGAAGCTAATAATAACAAGCCACACATACTTAGATCCCTATTCACACATAACCCCATGAGGGAGATTTAGCTACACATAAGATAAATAAGCATAGATATACCAATAATATCAACTGAAATGACTTGTTAAAGATTAAGTGAATGTTACTTCAAACTTTGCACTCCCACAAATCAACATTGGAAGTGAGCTATTCCTCTACTTAGATGGTCTCTAATGTATTTATCACCCAAAATTTATACTATATTTTCTTCTCCATGTATGGATGTTATGAACTCAAAAGCTAAACCTAAAAATTGGGGAAGATGGAATATGACAGATGACTTAGGGTTTAAGTCATAATTTTCAAAAATTTAGGATCAGCATGTACATTTTAAGTTTACCGTTTGGCTGCATTCTTCCGCAAAGCCACAATCAACTGAGAATGGTTGCAACCGCGTCTATGTGACCGCAGTTATAAACTTTGACCGCAGTTGATTGACTTTTGCTTGACTTTTATGATTACGGTTATCAGGCCGCGATCGCGATAACTGAGGCCAGGTCCTGCTCTAAGTGGTAAACTGCACTATCTTGCTCTCTTTTGATCATTTTCAGATCCAATACGCATCTTTTCATCTTATCGACAATATACCTACAAAGTGTGGATAGTAGTGCATTTTTTCTCTTTTATTCATTCAAAATCGAATGATGAGTGTGAATGAGTGGTAAAGTCAACACTCATCATGGTTTGTTATGGCCAATTTTTCATAGTTACTATATTCTCAAAATCTATTTTAATTCCTTCTCCAAAAACAAAAACTTATATTTAGAGAATTAGCATACAACTTGTGCTCTCTGAGTTCTGCAATACTGATCTTAAATGATTTGCATTATCTATTTCATTATATTAATATATTAAAATATCATCTTTAAATACAATCACATATATATAAAAAGGGTTTGAAATTCCTATTCATGATATCCTTGAAGGTTGTTGGAGCATTCATTAGACCAAATGGCATTACAAGGAACTTAAAGTTCCCATATTTTTTCCTAAAGGTTGTCTTGGGGATATCTGTTTCTTAAATCCTTAACTAGTGATAATCAAACCTTAAATCGATCATTGAATAACATTTGACTCCCTGCAATTGATCAAATAAGTAATATATTGAGGGAAGGGGGTACTTATTATTTATATTCACTTTGTTCAACTGCCTGTAATCTATACACATTCACAACATGCAATCTTTTTTGCATATAAAAAGATCTAGTGGACCCTAAGGTAATATACTAGGTTAAATGAAGCCTTTATCAAGTAAGTAATATAAGTGCTTTTTTAGTTCTTTCAATTCTACAAGCATAATTTTATAAGGTGAATTTAATACCGGTTGAGTACCAACATCCATAATAATACCAAAATCGATCTCTGTAATATGAGGTTATCCATAAAGTTCATCAAATATCTGAGTACTCGTTCACTACTGGTATAGATTGGAGAGTCGGTGCGTTTTTTTCCTCAACATCTTTCACTTGATCAAGGTGATACATGGACCACTTTGCAATAAGTTTCTATGCCTTAAGAAAGAAAATAAATGTCCCTTTATGTAGCAAACCAAAATCACCTCCGGAGATGTCCCATAGTGCTTAGGGCTACAAGTAGCTAACCCTTTGAGCCTATCACTTCTCACAATAACTCATTCAAGAAGAAATATACAAAACAGTGGCACTGTCATATCCAATGAAAGGAAATACGAAGGTAATACTCGATCCAAACAAACACAATACTGGAAATCTCCACACAACCACAGTCTGATAACTAGTCTGACAAATCCTCTATTACGCCATGAACTCAAGAGACATTGGGATAGGTCCCCAACTAACTCAAACTGAACTGAAAGTAATAACATAAACACTCGAATACAGAAATGTCTGAAGATAGGTCCTCGAACCATGAGGACTCACCACTGTAGAAATGTAGACGAAGGTACTCGGGAATGACTGACGAGGATGGGACTGAGCACCTGAACCTACATTATAAGACAATATAGCACATACACGTATGTGTGGATCAACTCTTAGGAATGTACTGAGTAAATGGGGGTTTATGAATTTACATAAAACAATATCAATACTCTTTAATCAAATCATGCATGCAAATAGGAATGACTCATATGGCTTGGATAAGTCTAAAATATAAAGCTCATAAATCATGTCGAATGAAGAATGTAACACAAATCTCATGAGTCACTATACTCTGTCTCTAAAATTTGTTCTCTCCTCTTATTCTCATATATGTCTCAGGGAGAGTAAAACTTCTTTATTGCTCGAGAACTTATAACTCTTTTGAACTCAAACACTTGAAACTCGGAATGATATTACTTTGGTTTAAAAACAGATGATCAAATCTTATTAGTAGAGAAAACTACTTCCTTCTTTAGAAAATACTCAAAAGCAATTCGTTCACTTTAGAAAATATCTTATCTCCAAGCTTTATGGAAAATATTCTATCTAAATAGAAAATACTTTAGTT
Organism: Capsicum pubescens; assembly: GCA_030864215.1. Classification (NCBI taxonomy): domain Eukaryota; kingdom Viridiplantae; phylum Streptophyta; class Magnoliopsida; order Solanales; family Solanaceae; genus Capsicum; species Capsicum pubescens. The sequence goes on along the minus strand of CM061540.1, from coordinate 223,809,334 downwards.
TTGGGAGGTTCTCTTAATCGACATAAACCATGCGAGCTACATGGATTCTAACATCTTGTACTCCTATGGAAGAAACCTCACGTTGGGGAAAGGCATCATACTATTGCCAAGGAGAATAACCTCAACTAACGGATCACTTATCTCGGCCTTGGACCCAATCATCTCGGCCTCAGGCCAAAACTCTTAAACATATGGTGGAATATAGTTAGGGGGTAAGAAACCGTGGTAACTTACCAACTCGGTGCTAAATACTACTCCCGTTAGTTTATCTCACTCATGTCATGGAAATCCACTTCAAAAATAGTCTCATAGTTCATAAGAACCCAATAATCAAATCTGTAATCTCATGTGGTAGAGTGGATTTGAAAACTCTATGACTAGTAGGCCAAAACATTTCTCATTAATCTCAAAATACTCAAATTATGGGTGCTTATAGCACAATGGTTTATAAAATTGCAAGTCTCAAGTAGGGCTTAATGACCCATAATTCAATATCAAGTTAAAACTCATCACAATGCATAATAGATAACATATAGATTCATAATTCCTGTAGAAATCTAGAAGTTATATAAATTTGTCTCAGAATATCAATATACTCACATACTTCAATTTCTAGAACATTGAAACTCTTAAATTCTCAAGGAGTCACAACATAGGGTATAAAACCATCTAAAATTTCTAAGGAAAACATGTAAAATAATGCTATTTGACATTCAATTCATGGGAAACATCAAGATATTTCAAGCAATAACAATGGGTGAAAAACCCTAATTCAATATCATGTAAAGTCTCATATATTGCAGAAAATTATAGTTTAAATAAGCCTTTGGGCACAAGGGTGAAAGGATTACCCTTGTTCAAAATCCCACATACCTTAGATTATGAAATTGGATGAACAAGCTTGATCAAACTCTTCTTCTTACTTTTAAGACAGGGTTCTTGCAACCCTCAAACTTGGGGAACTTAAATCTCAACTCAATTTATAGAATCTATGGTGAGTTCTTGAATTTCTTGGAGAAGGGTTTTAGATTTGATCTTGAGGGAGAAACCCTAGCTCTCTTGTGTTTTGGATGATGAATGAATTCATTTGCTCTCTTGGGTTCTAGAATATGAATGAAGCTAGGATAAGGCCACACTGCCTCGGCGACGACGATCTCAGCTACGGTCCGTTAAAGTCTTGATGTTCTGTTGTCCTGGCCGTCGCACTTGGGCCAAAAAATAGAGTTACTTCCTTGGTTGCGATGGTCCGAGCGATGGTCCATCGTACAATAGACGGTCTGTCAACCTGTCCATCACACCTGGTCTATTTTGACAACTCTCGGTAAAACGGTCATAACTTCCCACCCCGATGTCGGATTTGGACGAAATTGGTACCGTTGGAAAGATAATTTAATTACCTACACTATAGGATGTAATTTTCAGGAGAATTCAACAAGATTAAAACACTAATAACTTGGGAAGTCTCTTCTAAATCTTTTAGGGCCGGAATTACACTTCACTTGACACGCTCAAGGCTCAAAATACAAGGGAGCTTTGCAGGGTCTTACAGTATCTCCCATTTAGAAACATTTGTCCTTGAATGCCACTAGTTAGACTAGGAACACAGGAAAAAAGAGTACACATAGATGAAGCAAGTTGCTAAATGGGCTCAAAATCTCTCTAAACTCTTGAATACTTTGAAAATTGCAAGAACTCATGCAAAATTAGATATATAGCTGAACTTTAGATTAGAAGGGCTGAATTAAGGAAGAATAATACCTTTGGATCGATCTGAACTCGCAAAAAAAAGGTGTGGGTACCTGGCTCACATATCAGTTTCTGCTTCCCAAGTAGCACCCTCAACTGACTTTGACTAAGGGAATCATTTTGTTTCTCAGTCTACGAATCTGAAAATCTAGGATCTCAACAGGAATTTCTTCAAGGGAAAGACTGTTATGAATATCAGCACTCTCTGAAGGATCTACTACAAAAGAATCACCAATATGTTTCTTAAGCATGGAGACATGAAACACAAGATGAACGGCTGACAACTCCTCAGGCAACTCAACCTCATAGGCTACTTTCCCAACATAGCTCAAAACTCTATACGAGCCAACATAACGGGGACTTATCTTTCCCTTCTTACCAAACCTCTTCACCCCTTTCATGGGTGAAATCTTCAAGTATACCAAATCACCCACTTCAAACTTAAGATCTCTTGTCCTTCTATCGGCATAAGACTTTTGACGACTTTGGGTTGTCTTCAATCTCTCCCTAATCAACTTAACTTTCTACATAGCTTCAAACACTGCATCAGACCCTATCATCGAAGCTTCACCCACTTCAAAACAACCCATGGGTGACCTACATCTCCTACCATATAAGGCCTCAAATGGTGTCATCCCGATGATAGCAAGGTAACTATTGTTACAGGCGAACTCTATCAATGAAAAATGCTCATCCCAACTACCTTTAAAATCAAGGGTACATGCCCTCAACATATCTTCTAGAGTTTGAATGGTCCTCTCAGCCTGACCATCTGTCTGCGGATGAAAAACGGAACTCAAAAGAACTTGGCTACCAAGTCCCTGTTGAAATACCCTCTAAAACTGAGAAGTAAATGATGAAGAGTAATTAGATCTACAATGGATAGAAAATGAGTTAGAAAATACAGATTTCGATAGTAGAAACTATTATTCAGATTGGTATTATTCAGATTAAAATGATAAACTATGAATACTTGGAATATTGGAGAAAAGATATGGAAAATATAAGATTAATAGAAATACTTATGAAAAAAGAATCTACTCGACTACATAAAACCTAGAAATATGGAGCATATAGTATACCTTAAAAATAATATAGAAGAATTAATAAGGTTAAAACAAATAACTAAGGAATTCTATGACATATCATTTCAATAAATATGATAAATCTAGTAGTACAAGTACCCCCCAACTTTGGTATCACAGCTATATGATTTAAAAATAAAGGAGTTGTATGTATTTATTTAAGGAATGCATATTATGATAGAACTAAATTTAGAAATCTACCAAAATATTATAAATACTAATGAATAAAATAGACCAATCCCAAAAATATAAAGAACTAAAATAAATATTATCTGAGAAACAAAGAGAATTAAAAATAAGAACAAAAGACTACTGTATAATTTAATTGTTGGAGTATGTCAAAAATCAATAAAAGCACAAAAAGAAAAAATATCACATTTGAAACTCTAATAGATAACATATAATACATACATCAACATGGCTTATATACAATCAAATAGATAAAATAGATAAAAAAGAATTCATCATAGATAAAAAAAAAATGAAAATCACGAAGGTTTAAAAATAAGAATAGTATTTTCTAATTTAGGAAGAAGATATAAGAAAATAAGTGAACATTTCTATTTAATGTTAGAGAAAGAAGAATTAAAATTAGAAGATAAACTAACAGCTATGGTAAGAATAACAAAAGAAAATGAAGAAATACACATAAAAAAAGAAATAGAAAAAATGAAACAACAAACTACTGATAAAATACGGAAAATAGAAGAAATAAAAAATAATAGGATTACTGAGTTAGAAAAAGAATTACAAATACTAAAAGATCTATATGAAAAAAGACAGAGAAAAAGAAGAAAAGGATAAAGAACAGAAACTACTAGATGAAATAAACCAATTTAAAAAAAAATTACAAACAAAAAATAAAGAATTAAAGACCAATGAATTAGAAATAAATACAATAAATACTGAAAAAATAAATGATTATGATTCAAAAGATAGTGAAACATATACAGAAATTTTAGAAAGAATAGAAGATCTAGAAATTAAGGAAAAAGAAGAAGCAGTTAATAAAGAAAATATAGAAGAAATAAATACTCTTGTTAAAAAAGATGACGAAAACATAATACCTAGTACATCAGAAATAAGTAAGCCAAAATATAATTACAGAAATAAGTACAACCCAAAAAATGAATACAGATGGACGCCAAAATGAATAGTTAATAAAAATTACAACTTCTTAAATTTAGACTATGTAATAGAAATAAATAAGACAATACAATTATGGGTAGGATATATATCAAAAAAATACTAGATAATAGCATAGACACAACAAATACACCAGAATATATAGAAAGAACACTAATAGGAACAGTAAAGTTATGGCAATCAAATTTAACTAAAGAAAGTAAAAAGGTACTAATTTCTGACAAAAATACAGAAGGAACAACAAAAGAAGGAACAACTAAAGCATCACTCGTAGAAATATTAAAAAAATATGAAACGGCTATAAGAAATAAATTTAGTAGTATAGAAACAGAAGAAGAAGAACAAAATATAGAAAAGAATACAAATAGGAATTTAATGTTGAAATTAGCAATATGTAATATGTGCAACATAGATGAATATACATGTCCATTCAGAGAATATTATTATTAGGAAAAATATAATGTAAAAGAAAGTAAAGAAATAAGGAGATTATATTTTAGCAAACTACCTGAATCATTAAGTTCAAAAATAATAAAAAGTTGGGATGAAGCAAAAATAGTAGATACTCTAGGAGCAAGGAATTTTTTTTTTACAACAATGGTATAGGAATATATGTGAAAAATATAGGGAAGAATTAAAAATAGAAAAAACATTAATAAAGAATTTAGCATGTTGCAAAGATAAAATAACACCCAATTTGGATGTGAAGAAAAATACTACAAGAAAAGAAAAAGACATAAGAAATATAATAAATATAAGAAATCCCAATATAAATATAAAAGCAAAGAAAAAGATATTACGTAGAAGACTATAAACATAAAAGACCATATAGAAAGAAGAAATCTATCAAAGAATGCAAATGTTAAAATTGTGGAAAAATAGGACACCTAGCTAAAGATTGTAAAGTACCAAAAGATCCAAAAAAGAAACAAATATAAAAAATAAAGATAAAAAATACAGAATATATGCAAATAGATTATATAGATTAGGAATTAGAAAATGAAGATAGTATATATGAAATCTCGGAAAATGAAACAGATAACAAAATAGATAGCGAATTAGATGAATTAAATGACTGAACAAAGTATACAAATAATAAAAAAAGAAGAATATTTAAATGAAGTAGAAATAGACCAACAAATTATATTTGATAGTAATATATTTGAAGAAATAAAAAGAAAAGAATTAGACTTAAGTGTAGAAAAAATATTTAAAATACCAACAATAAGGAATATATTTAATAGACGGAAAGAAGAATGCTACGTAGTAAGCCAAAAGAACATATAATAGATTGTAGATACGCGAAAGGAAAAACTTGTATACCACTAGTTACAAAAAAAAATAGTTAATAAGGAAATACACGATATAAAAAGTAAAGACCCAATAAAATATGTACACCTTGGAGGAACAGAAATATTAATAAAAACATGTTCTAGAGAAGGAATAGATACACCAATAGAACTATATTTAGCAGATGATAGAGTCGTAAAACCTATAGAAAAAGGATAATAAGTGCTATAAGAGGGAATCTAATATACCAAAAATTTAAATTTATAATAAGTGCAAATTATTCAGTACCAATAACAGATAAAAATATAGATAAGTCATTAGTACGATATTGGAAAATATTAGGAATAAAATTAACCCCAGGAAGTAAAATATTTACAGTAAGATGTAAAAATTTATATGTATTAACAACAAAGCATAAAATAACTGGAAAAAGTAAAATAAACAAAATACAAATAGAAAGCCCTTTTGAGCAATTTGTAAAAATCATAGATAATAATGATTATAGCTACCAAAATATAGATATAGAAGAAGATTTGGAAATAGTAAATGAAAGAATAGGAACACCAAGAAGAATATCTTGTGAAAAAATAGAACCATAAAAAAGAATAGCATATGAGATAACTCCAAAACCTAACCTAACTCAATATTATATAATAGGAACAACAGATGACATAGAATATTTAATACTAATAAACACATGGCAGTAAGATAATTATATAATGAAATACTTAGTAAAAACTGAAGAAATTAAAACAAATAATGATAAATGTAGAGATTTTCCAAGAAACCTAATAATGATTAAAAATATGACTAAAAAGAAATTATAATAGGAGTCAGAAAGATAAAAATTGAATTTGAAGTAAAACAAGAAATGAAAAAAACAGATATAATATCAGGAATAAAATGGCTGGAACAAGTAAAACCATACAATATAGAACATACCCAATTAACCATAACGTATAATATAGAAAACTTGTTAATAAAATGATCTTTAATATGAAAATATACGTACTCATGAAGATAATAGTAGAAGGATATTATAATAGCTATTATATGCCAATGATAGATATAGGAGCAGAAGCCAATTTATGTAGATATAACTGTTTAACAGAAAGTAAATGAGATAAGTTAAAAACACTAATAGTAGTAAAAGGATTTAATAATGAAGGGAGTCTAATTACATATAAAGGTAGAAATGTAAAAATACAAATATGGGATAAAATATTAATAATAGAAGAAATTTATAATTACGAACTAATATCAAAAGATATGCTTTTAGGAATGCCATTTTTAGATAAACTATATGCACAAACAATAACTAAAACACACTGGTGGTTTACAACACCATGCAAATAAAAGGTAAGAGCAAAAAGAGTTACTAATAAAATAAGAAAAAAAAAACATATTGGATAAAAGAAAGTGAAAAAATTACACAAAAATTAGAAAATATAAAAACTACCGAAGACGCGATAGAATATATTATATTCTCTATAAATAAGGAAGAAATGACCATATTTTCAATAGATAAAGTAGAAATAATCAAAAATAAATTAAAACAACTATATAGTGAAGATCCATTAAAAGGATGGGAAAAACATAAAACTACTGTAAAAATTGAACTAATAAATAAAGATAGTATAATAACTCAAAAACCACTAACATACAATTTTGACGATCTAAAACAATTCGAAATGCATATAAATGAACTATTAGAAAAACAATATATACAAAAAAGTAATAGTAAACACACTAGCTCAACATTTATAGTAAATAAATATAGTGAACAAAAAAAAGGAAAAAGTAGAATGGTTATTGACTATAGAAATCTAAACGCAAAAACTATGACATATAATTACCCAATGCCAAACAAAATATTAAAAATAAGACAAATACAAGGATATATTTATTTCAGCAAATTTGATTCTAAATCAGGATTGTACCATTTAAAATTGAAGAAGAATCTAAAAAATTAACTGCATTCACAGTACCACAAGGATTTTATGAATAGAATGTACTACCATTTGGATATAAAAATGTACCAGGTAGATATCAACATTTTATGGATAATTATTTCAATTAATTACCTAATTGTACAGTATACATAGACGATATATTGTTGTATTCAAAAACTAAAGAAGAACACCTAAAATTATTTGAACAATTTATAAATATAATAGAAAATTCAGGAATAAGCTTAAGTGAAAAGAAGGCAGAAATAATGAAAAACTAGATACAATTTTTAGGAATACAAATAGATAAAAATAGAGTAAAAATACAACAGCATATAGTACAAAAAATAATAAATTCAAAAGAAGAATTAGAAATAAAAAAGAAATTACAATCATTTTTAGGATTCGTAAATCAAGTAAGAGAATACATACCAAAATTAGCAGAAAATTTAAAACCATTACAGAAAAAATTGAAAAAGGATGTCGAATATAATTATAGTGAATAAGATAAAAAAAAAGTGCAAAAAATAAAGATACTTTGTCAAAACCTGCCAAAATTACAATTTCCAGATAAAAATAAAATTTTAACATACATAGTAGAAGCAGATGCGAGTAAGCACAGCTACGAAGGAGTACTCCAATACAGGTATGAAAATGAAAAATTAGAACATAATTGTAGATATTACTCAGGAACGTTTAACGAAACAGAAATAAAATAGGAAATAAATAGAAAAGAATTGTGTTCATTATATAAGTGTTTATTAGCATTTGAACCATACATTGTATATAACCAATTTATTGTACGAATAAATAATACACAGGTACAATGGTAGCTACCTAAGAAAATACAAAATTCAGTAACAACAAAAGAAATACGGAGATTGGTATTAAATATATTGAATTTTACATTTACAGTTGAAATAATCAGTACTAACAAGAATGTTATTGCAGATTATATATCAAGACAAAGCTACACGGATTGATTTAACAAAAAATGATACATTAGAAGAGATACTCAAAACCCTAACTACGCTTTCACTGAAAGTGGACAGTATGGACAATGAGGTAGAAAAGCTCATAATGAAGATAAACTGAAGTCGAAAGCTACAAGTCAGCTGCATGACTATAAAAATGCAGAGCTATGTCGATCGGAAGACATCAAAAATCCAGAGCTAAAAGGAAACGTTGGGACACTTTATAAAAACAATAATCTTTATCAATCTATGTCTGCAGGTACAACAAAAGAGTTAGTAGACAAGTATTAAATCTGAACAAGATATTTGACAAACCATTTATACCAAAAATACCAAAAAACCCTTTATTCATACCTCCACAAACTACCACATATCGAGAAAGTTTGAACCAAGATAAAAAAGCATATAACCATATAACCCGAGCATACATAGAAAATATCTACAAAATACAAACATACCTAAATCTTAAACCCAGAGCTATAAATATCCAAGAACCGAACACAGACTATATAACCCAAAAACTACAAGGATATAACAAGTTAATTGCACTACCAAAAACCAATCCAAGCCTAGTTAGAACTTTTTTTAGTTATGTCCCTACTTAATACCATGTATACCCAAGACAGAAATGAATTATCAGCTATACCTGAAATATATAGAGCATTTTTTACCTACAAAAAAATAACCAAAGGAAACCTATTTTTTATAAAGTTTTAAACTGCCCCAGCAGAGATATTATATGTCTAAATTAAACCAGTTATACAAGTTGTAAAAATTGTATTAACAAGAGATATGATTATACCAGAAGATATTGGACAACATCCAAAAATACCTATGATTGAAATACCAGAGTTCTATGCAATCAAACGAATTATTGGAAAATCTACGATTATTCAAGATCTAGCAAATAATTATCTATATGGAAACTCTATATGGAGTTATTATTCGCGAGACCAGCTAATGATCTATTCAAATTCAAGGGAGTTACGTCATTCAGATATGGAAGAAGTTCAAAAATGGATAATGACATTACTCAATCCAGAAAGAAAACCAACTACGAGAGCAATTAAGAAGGAATTTATTTTAGAAGAATTATTGACAAGATATTGCAAATTAATAGGACATAAATATCCAGAACATCAATGTTCGATATGTAACGGAGATGATAATATTATTCCAGAAGTCCAAGTAGAAGAAAGATAAAGACAAAATCAACCAAGAAGATAAGGATGAAAAGAAGCCAGTTATAAGATAGACAACAGGAGATAGAAAGCAACATAAAGAAGAACGAACCAATGAAAAAATAAAGGCAGGAGACAAAGAGACAAGATATTAAAGTTATGAAAGTGATATGTGAATTATTAGATAGTTTTTAAGAGACGTAAATTATTGTATAGCATTGGGAGCTTTTGACTTTTTTGGCAAGTGTCATTATTAGTTTTTCACTTTTTTTACAAGTGTAGAATAGAAATAGTGTTAGGATTTTCATTTTGTAGATTATAAATGTAAGCCAGTCGGCTGATCTAAGGCAAGACTTTCTAAACGGAAAGCAAGACTCCTTGTACACAACCAAAAATCTCTCAAAATATTTAATAAGATATTTTGTTTTATACTCAACTATGGAAAATCAAAGCTCAGAATCATCAAACCTACAAGAACAGGTATTTTCATTTATAATTATGAATAACTAAATTCATAAATTCCTGGCAATCATGATATAATAAAATAAGTTCATATTAGTTACTATATAGTAGAATTATTCGAAGGATAATATGTTCTGAAGTTTACTAGCATAGAGGAAAAGGACAAAATTCCCCGAATTATGCCATCCTAAAGGTGAAACCAGTAAGGCAGAGAAGTCGTTATAGGGTAGTAACCAGAGTTGAGGTGCTGTTTAGGGAAGAAGTATTCAAATGTACCATGCTAATAGTAACAGAGGAGCATAATTATCTAAAGATAATCTAGTACATAGTGATCTAAGATGACCATATTTTGTTATGTATATGATTGAAAGGAATATTTTGTAATAAGCATCATATGAAATACAATGACTGCCTACTTATCTGATGAGATGATAGATAGATTTAAGATACTTATTTTGTATATACTTAAGGATATATAAATAATAAATATAAATAAACTTATATGGGAAAATATATTTGATTTTGAGGATGAAGAGTTATTAGATCTAGAATGGATAGAAAATGAGTTAGAAAATATAGATTTCGATGGTAGAAATTATTATTCATATTGGTATTATTCAGATTAAAATGATAAACTATGAATACTTAGAATATTGGAGAAAAGATATGGAAAATATAAGATTAGTAGAAATACTTATGAAAAAGAATCTACTCGACTACATAAAAACTAGAAATATGGAGCATATAGTATACCTTAAAAATAATATTGAAGAATTAATAAGATTAAAACAAATAACTAAGGAATGCTATGACATAGCATTTCAACAAATATGATAAATCTAGTACTACAAGTACCCCCTCTAACTTTGGTACCAAAAAATTATATTTGATAGCAATATATTTGAAGGCAATATATTTGAAGAAATAAAAGGAAAAGAATTAGACTAAATTGAGTACCCCTATCCAAAATGATACACGAGGAAAATCCGTGCAGCCTGACTAACTCTTGGATATACCATCTACCATAATCCTCTGCTGTATAAGATGTATGCAAGGGCAAGAAGTGCACGAACTTAGTCAGCTTGTCTACAACAACCCTAATGGAATCATAATGACGACGTGAAAGAGGTAACCCGGTCACGAAGTCCATATTCACCACCTCCCACTTCCAAGTGAGTATACCAAACTCTTGCATCACACCACTAGGTCTTTGGTGCTCTACCTTAACCTGTTGGCACGTCGCACACTTCACTACAAACTCAATTATATCTTTCATCATACCATTCCACCAATAGATTTCCCGCAAGTCACGGTACATCTTGGTAGTGTCGGGATGAGTAGAATACCATGCGCCATATACTTCATCCATAATCCTCTACCTCAGATCAATAACACACGGAACGTGTAATCTACCCTGCAATCTCAACACGCTATCTCCCCTTTGGGATAAAACCTCTACCTTTTGATCCTTAACTGCCTCCTTCAGTCTGACAAAACTAGGATCTCTATGTTGCTTCTCCTTCACTTCCAAAACTAAAGAGGATTCGGAAATACTTTGCACCAAAGTACTTACTTCAGCTAAATCAAGCAACCTAATACCCAATCTATCCAGAGAATGCACATCACGAGCTAACACTTTCTTACCTTCCTCTACTAGAGCAACACTACCCATAGACAATATGGTAAGGGCATCCACCACTACATTGGCCTTGCCCGGGTGATACAACACACTAATATCATAGTGTTTTAACAACTCTAACCCCCTTCTCTGCCTAAGATTCAAGTCTCTCTGAGTAAACACACACTGAAAGATCTTATGATCAGTAAAAACATAAACATAAACACCATAAAGATAGTGTCTCCGTATTTTCAAACCAAAGACTACAACAGCTAACTCAAGACCATGGGTTGGGTAATTCTTCTCATGCGACTTTAACTGTCTAGAGGTATAGGCTACAACCTTACCTCTTTGCATCAACACACAACCCAAACCAACTCTAGAGGCATCACAATACACCACAAAACCATCTGTACCATCAGGCAAAGACAACACAGGGGTTGAAGTAAGTCGAGTCTTCAACTCCTGAAAACTCTTCTCACAGGAATCTGACCACTGGAAGTTAACTTTATTTTGGGTCAACCGGGTTATGGGATATGAAATAGAAGACAAACCTTCAATAAAACAGTGATAATTACCCGCTAGACCCAAGAAACTTCTAATGTCAAATGGAGAGATAGGTCTGGGCCAATTTCTTACAGTTTCTGTCTTTTGGGGATCAACTCTAATACCTTCGGCTGAAACAATAAGACCCAGAAAGCTACAAACCTTAGCCATAATTCACACTTACTAAATTTAGTGAACAACTGGTGGCCTATAAAAGTTTGAAAGACAATTCTAAGGTGATCTGCATGGTCATTTTCAGTATGGGAGTACACAAGGATATCATCTATGAACACTATGACAAAGATATTAAGATATTGCTTGAACACTCGACTCATGAGGTCCATAAAAGCTGTTGGGGCATTGGTTAACCCAAAAGACATGACTAGAAACTCAAAGTGACTCTAGCGGGTTCGGAAGGCTATTTTTGAAATATCACATTCCGTCACTTTAAGTTGATGATAGCCGGATCTAAGGTCTATCTTGGAGAAATAACTTGCACCTTGCAACTGATCTTCAAGAAAAACATTTGGAAACTCATTAACAATATTGACTGAATGAATTATTGGAGCCTCAGACTTAGTGACTTTGACTCTAACTAGGTTAAGATGCAACCCTTTGATATTAGCTTTTTGGCTTTGACATAGAAGATGAAATGACTCTTGGGATATAACTAACTCTCAGACCACTCAAAAACTGGCTCATCGGGAAACTAAAACTTGACCACATAGGTACGACAGTCTATAGATGCATAACAAGAATAAAGCAAATTCATACCCAGAATAAGGTCAAAATCGACCATGTCTAACGCTATCAAATCCGTAAGTATGACTCTATGAAAAACAGTAACAGGACAATCTCTATACACTTATTTAGCAACAACTGACTCATCTACTGGTGTGGAGACTAGGAAAGACTCAGGAATCTTTTCGAGACTAAGTTTGAAATTCACAGCCACAAGTGGGGTCACATAGGAGAGACTTGACCCGGGGTCTAACAACACATAAACATAAAAAAAATACATGGAGCATACCAGTAACAACATCGGGAGAGTCCTCCTTCTCCTGACGGGATGGTAAGGCATAGAATCTATTCTGGCACTGACTGCCAATAGTCCTAGATGAAGTGCCCTGAACAGGGGCGGGATAAGGGACATGAGTTGGTGTACTAGTAGTCTATGCCTAAGGTCAGGCATTTCTGGTCCCCTTCCCAGTATGCGGACAATCTCTAAGTCTGTGGTCCTACTTGCCATAACCAAAACAACCCCTCAAATCTGCGAAACACTCACCGGGATGATCTCTACTACACTTAGCACAAGGAGGATAATGGGGCCTGTTACCAATACTATTCTGTGACCTAGACATAAAAGACCTACTCCCTTGCTCCTATGTGCCTCTAGGGGTGGGAGCACTATCTTATTAAGGCGCTGGAATAGACGGACGTCTCTGAAATTGAGGGTTGTTTCCTCCATGGAACCTAGGCTGACTATACTCATGCTGCTCAGATCTAACCCTCTTGTTACCCCTCACTCTATCTGTCTTTCTAATCTTATCCATCTCTATCTGTTGTATATATGTCATAAACTAGACAAATCACAGTCCTACACTCTTTCAGCACCAAACAAGAAACACCTATCATGAACATACTCATACTAGCTCGGGTGTCAAAAATCAATTCAGGAGAATACTTGGCCAACTGGTTAAACTTCCAGCAGTACTCCTTAACAGTCATGGAGCCTTGTCTTAATTTTATAAACTCCTCAATCTTTGATTTCCTCATCTCATGTGGAAAAAACTTGTCCAAGAATGTATCTTGGAACACCTGACAGGTTATAGGAGCAGCATCCTCACTTCTATCCTTCCTCCACGATATAACCCAGTCATAAGCTATGTCCTTCAACCTGTAAGATGTCAACTTAACATTTTCTTCCTCAGAAACATGCATCACCTGCATGATCTTTCTGACTTCCTCAAGGTACAAATATGGGTCCTCATCTGCCTTGGACCCATAAAACTTTGGCGAATTCATCCGCATGAGATCACGGATCCTAGAAGCAGCTACATCACCTCCCTACTAATTTACAACTACGACCTGGTTATTGGCCCAATCATTGGCGGTGACTGCTTGGGCTAACACCTGAAAGGCCGCTCAAAACTTAGCATGAGACACAGTCTCATTCTAAGGATCAACAGGTGGGGGTTGATTATCATTATTTTCGCAGGCATTCGCTCTTCAGAGAGGCATTTTCTAAAATAGAAGAGCATGAATTATTAGATGAGAGGGACAACTGTAGGCATGATAGAATCTAAAAGAAAGAAATAAATTTTTCCTAAAATGTCTTGTAGCCTCTTGTTCATAGATCTAGCGTGCTACCACCGATGATTAAGACTCTACTCAACGTGGTTTCTCAGACTCTCTAGGACTCTATTAAAACCTTAGGCTTTGATACTAAGTTTGTAATGACCCAAAATCACCTCCCGAGATGTGACAGGTGCTTAGGGCTACAAATATCCCCAAGCTAACCCTTTGAACCTATCACTTCTCACAATAACTCATTCAAGAAGAAATATACAAAACACTGGCACTATCATTTCAATTGTAAGGAAATACAAAGGTAATACTTAGCCTAAACGACCACAATACTGGAAATCTCAGCACAACCACAATCTAATAACTAGTCTGACAAAGCCTCTACTAATTCATGAACTTGAGAGACATTGGGAAAGGTCCCTAACTGACTCAAACTGAACAGAAAGTAATAACTTAAACACTCAAATACTAAAATATATGAAGATGGGTCCTCAAATCATGAGGACTAACTACTGTAGAAATGTAGACAAAGGTACTCAATTATCACTGACGAGGCTGGGACTAAGCACCTAAACCTACATTGTAAGATAATATAGCACATAGACGTATATGTGCATCAGCACTTGGGAATGTACTGAGTATATGGTGATGTATGCATTTACATAAAACAATATTAATACTCTTTAATCAAATCATTCATGAAAATAGGAATGACTCACATGGCTTGAATAAGTGTAAAATGTAAAGCTCATAAATCATGTAGAATGAAGCATCTAAGAAAAATCTTGTGAGTCATTATACTTTGGCTTTAAAATCTATGCTCTCCTGTTATTATAATTACTCATAGGATGAAGGAAGATTTAAACAATACTTTTAATTCATCCATATGTCTCAGGGAGAGTAAAACTTCTTTATTGATCAAGAACTTATAACTCTTTTGAACTCAAACACTTGGAACTCAAAATCATATGAATTTTGTTTAAAAACTGATGATCAACTTTTATTAGTAGAGAAAACTACTTCCTTCTTTAGAAAATATTCAAAATAAATTCATTCACTTTACAAAATATCTCATCTCAAATCTTTAGGGAGAATATTCTATCTCAATGGAAAATACATTAGTTTTGGGAGGTTCTCATAACCGAAATAAACCATGCGAGCTACATGGAGTCTAACTTCTTGTCCTCCTAAGAAAGAAACCTCATGTTGGGAGCGGCATCATACTCTGGCCAAGGAGTATAACATCCACTCAATGATCACTTATCTCAGCCTCAGGCCCAATTATCTCGGCCTCAGGCCTAAAATCTCAAACCTATGATGGCACGTAATTCTAGGTTATGAAACCATGGTAACTTACCCAACTCAGTGCTAAATAATACGCCCTTTAGTTTATCTTGCTCATCTTATGGAAATCCACTTTCAAAATAATCTTTTGGTTCATAAGAACCCAATAATCAAATTTGTTATCACATGTGGTAGAGTGGATTTCAAAACTCTATGACCATTAGGTCAAAACATTTCTCATTAATCTCAAGATACTTAAATCATGAGAGCTTATAGCACAATGGTTCATAAAATTGCAAGTCTCAAGTAGGGCTTAATGACCCATAATTCAATCTCAAGTTAAAACTCATCATAATGCATAATAGATAGTATATAAATTCACAATTTATGTAGAAATCTTGAATTTATAGTAATTTATCTCAGAATATCAGCATACTCAAATACTTCAATTTCTAGAACATTGAAACTCTTAAATTCTCAAGGAGTCACAACATAGGGTATAAACCCAGGTTCGATTTCTTAAGAAAACATGCAAAATCATGCTATTTGACTTTCAATTCATGGGAAACATCAAGATATTGCAATCAATAAAAATGGGTGAAAAACCTTAATTTAATATCATGTAAAATCTCATAGATTGCAGAAAATTATAGTTTAAATAAGCCTTTGGGCACAAGGGTGAAAAGATTACCCTTGTTCAAAACCCCACATACCTTAGATTATGAAATTTGATGAACAAGCTTGCTTCAAACTTTTCTTCTTACTCTTGAGAGAGTGTTCTTGCAACTCTCTAACTTGGGGAACATAAATATAAACTCAATTTGTAGAAGCTATGGTAAGTTCTTAGATTTCTTTGAGAAGGGTTTTAAATTTGATCTTGAGGGAGAAACCCTAGCTCTCTTCAGATTTGGATGATGAATGAAGTCATTTTCTTCATTTGGAATATATATGGTTGATAAAAGAGTGGAAAGAACCAAAAAATCCTATTTAAAAATGACTTAAAATATTGAACGGGGGTTGCGACAGTTGAAGCGATGGTTCGTTGCTAGCCTGATGGTCCATCAGATCGTTCATCCCATGTCGGTCAGAAAAAGAATACACTTCCTCTATGTGACAGTCTCAGTGATGGTCCATCGCTAATTCGATAGCCCGTCAGATCATCCATCGCACGTTGGCTAGGATGAAGCCACACTTCCTCAACGGCGACGGTCTCAGCGATGGTCCGTCGAAGTCTTGATGATCCGTCGTCCTGGTCGTCGCACTTGGGCCTGAAAAGGGAGTTATTTCCTTGGTTGCGACGGTCCATCACACACTTGACCGTCCATTAACCTATCTTCCTCACCTGGACGGTTCCGACAACTCTCGATAAAATAGCCATAACTTCCCACCTCGATGCCGGATATGGACGAAATTGGTATTGTTGGAAAGCTAATTCAATTCCCTACACTATAAAGAAGTCATTTTTAGGAAAATTCAACAAGATTAAAACACTAATCACTTTGGAAGTCTATTCTCAATCTTTTAGAGCCAGAATTACACTTCACTTGACATGCTCAAGGCTCTAACTACAAGGGAGCTTAGCGGGATCTTACACTCTAGGCATTATAGAATCACGTCTCTAATCGAAGATTGGTTCACCTAGGAAGTGGAAATGGGCGATCTTTGCTCGACAATCAACTGTAGCATTATAGGAGGATAACCAATCCATACAAAAAATAACATCAAAGTCAACAATTTCAAGTTCAATCAATTTTTCTAATTTAGCACGACAACATACTATCACCACACAATCATAATAGACCCATCTGGCTGTAATAGAATCTGCTACTAGAGTCGATACTACAAATGGTTCAAATAATAATTTTGGCTCTATTCCAAATATCACAGCAACAAATGGTGTAACTTATGAATGGATTGATCCTTAGTCTATCAAAGAAAAAATATCATGTCAAAAGACAACTAAGGTACATGTGACCATATCTGGGGATGCCTCTAAGTCTTTCCTACTAGCTAGTGCATACATAAGGTTAATTCCAACAATTAAACTAGGCCTTTTCCCCCTATCAAATCCTTTTCCTAATGATGCTTGAGGACTGTGATAAGGAGAAATAACTGAATATAAAGAAGTTGATGCAGACGTTGTAGGTTATGATAGATCGCCTCTATTTTTATGTTTGATTTGAGGATATCACGTACCATATGAATCTCAATACCACACCAGTAACACACAATTGAACTATGTTGACACTCTTCCCATGTGCTCGACAATAATACCCGCATGTAGGTCGAGGTGGTAATCCTTGAATTGTACCCTCTAAGTCCATAAGTCTAGTGCTCTAGAAGTCTAAATTGTCTCATACTTGCAACTTAAAGAGTGAACTGGAGCATTACATTGTAAGAGCACAACCAATGGGTTTACTTAGGTAGCTCTCAACTAGTGAAAGCTCCACTACTACCGTGATACTAGTTGGTCATCCTAGCTCTCTTACTTTTATCCCTATCGACTTCATGATTATGCTAATACTCCTCTAACCGCTGAGGATACACCATTATTTATGTTATATCCAAATCCTTATTCATAGAAGTAATAATAAGAACGACCTTTAAGAGACCCGTAGGTCTATTCAAAAAGCGATGAATCTGTGATATCTGTGTTCTAACCAACTCTGGAGCATGTCTGTACAATTGTGTAAACGGAAAATAATACGCTTCAACTCTAAGAGTACTCTTCTTTAAAGAAATAATTCATCAGCCCTTTCCTCTCTGAGCCTTAATGGTATGAAATAATTTTTCAAGGCTTTTGCAAAGTCTATCTAGACTACTGGGGGAGCTTCCTGACCTCTCGAAGAAGCCCATGTATCATACCAAACAACAACAAAATATTTACATCGATAGGCAGTAAATTAAAGTGCATTTGTGTCTGATACCTGGATCATCTTACAAATTCTATAAGTGTCATCAATGAACTATTGATGGTACTCTATAAGAGTAGAACTTGTGAATTATATTTGATTCATAAGGTGGAATATTTAATCCTATATTCGGCTACCCCTCCATGAGTAGCAACAAGTACGTCCATATTTTTTCTTTGGGCCTAAGCGGCTACAAATTTTGTAAGCAACTTTATCGCTCTTTTGAAAATCGAGTCTGAGGCATATGGTGGTGGAATAGGAACTACAGTTGGTACCACTAGAGGTGTAAAAACTCCTGCAGGTCCTTTTAGCTTAGGTATTTGTAGACCTAGAAGCATAGGACCGATCAAACTTTCTTGTGTCCTATTAAAATCTACCAATATAGGAGATCTCCCTATAGTGGTTGCCTCCTGAGTAGTATTAATAGTGGAATACTGGGATACTTTATCCTTTTAAGTACCATACATGATTTGTATCATAAATAAGCAAAATAAGAGTCAAAAATAACTTCCTAGGACTTAGCTCAGCTGCACGATCTGGACTATAATTGAAGGTCAAATTCCTAAATGTCTATGTAGTACCTTAATTATAAATAAGGCACACAACACATCGCTAATTAAGGTCCTACTTGACATGGATTGAGTGACTCCTTGGGAAGTGATCATAGGCTTGGATACCAAGTTTTTCATGGCCCAAAATGATAATGGTAGACAAGAACCGTATATACTTATTTTATGAGCACTCAATGAAACATGCAAGGTTATGGGATAATAATGAGCAGGCTATCCAGTATGAGTTGTATTTGTACATGATGGAGTTATATTAACAAAACTGTACAATATAATACTGCATGATGACCATGAAACCTTTAGTTAGTTTGATACGCTATACTACAAGTGACTAGTTTGCATAGGGCCTAGCATACCCAACTAGAGACCTGTACATATAATTAAAAAAACTAGACATAGAATGGCTCCAGAGAGAGATGAAGTTCACTAAAATATCAGTTGAGAATTAAAATAGGGCCTAACAGGGACGTCTGTTGTTCTGAGTCTCTAAGCATTCATTAATTAACATGGTGCCCCTAGGAGGTTAGTACACAAATGACATGCACTTGTATGATTGCAGAAAAAATAATAGCTAGACAAGTATAGAAGCTCGAAAGAGTTAAATACCAATGTGAAAGAAGTGTGAGAAAATAGTAAAAAAAATACCAAGGGCTCACTATGAGGTTCTGCCGACAAGCCATATATTCCATATGTTGGCTTAGGTCAGGGGAAACCAAAGAATGACGTTCCAGTAGACTCTAAATACAACTGTTGCCATAAAGGCTAGTAAGTCTAATAGTTGGGTTCATTATAATGGTTGGGTTCCATATAATGGTCTGGTGTAAATCCTGTGCATAGAAACACGTCGAGCGATATGGCAAGCCAAACCTATGTACCCTTCCCTCGTTAATGTTTATCAACTAATGCATTGAAGGCCTATAACATATGACTTATGAAAATAATTGTTTAGATAACATATACATGTACAACTATGATATTACAATTTATTTTTGCTGCTAACATGTGATATATATATATATATATTGTGGAAGAAGGGCTTCAAGCATACAAATTTATTAAAATATGGAAGTATCATGGAGACTTAACACAAAGAAAGAATGATAGATACTCATAAGCATGATGGTAAAACGAGGGAATGATATGTAAGGCAATATAAAGACTCTACTCTAGTATTTCATGAGAATTATATTAATATTAATAAGAAGAAACACATGGTGTAGGGGGTTCCCTTGCCGCGAGGGAAGGTTTATCTTTACATACCTTAGGTCTTAGCTATCTACAATAGAATTCTGAGTTTCAAAGAATTTAACCAACAAAAGTGTAGCCTTTATCCACCCAACAACTAGTTCTTGATGTTCTCTAGCCAATCAACAAACTACAAGGATAACATATATTTTCATTAATGATTGATAGGTTAATTTAACAATTTATTCCAATAATCTTCGATTATGCCCGAAACCAATAATATTTCTTACCAAAATTTTGAAATACATTCAAGTTTTTTCATTTTATACAATTCAATGTTTAAATCCACTCAATTGATAGAAATCCCTAAAAACTCCTCTTTTTCCCTTTTTTTTCACGAACCTACCTCAACAGCAGTACAAAAATTCAAATTAGATACCCCCAAATACTTGTCTATACTTGGATTCAAAATGATGGAATAGAGAATTTACCTCTTGGGATTCAATTTCCAATCATCAATTTAAAAGTCAAAGTCTTGAAATTTCTTTATGATTGCCACAAAATTCTTTTGCTTATGATTAGAGAACGTACATACCCTTCCTCCGCTTATATTCAATTCTCATTAAATTTAATTAATTCTCCTTATTGATAGTGATTAAAAGAAAGAAAGAAAGAAATGAAGGAATGAAACAAAGTAGCAAAAGAAACAGAGTAGCAACGCCTATATTTCTTATTTCCTGGAAGTGATTTCTAGTGAAATGAGTAAATAACCTCCCCCTTTATTTTTTTAATACCAACTTGTATAGAACATATATAGGTTTTTCTTTTTCTTTTTTTTTCTCTTTGTTCACATTCTAGTACTTACATGACTTTCCAAAAGACACAAAAATTCACTTTTTTTCTGGCTTCACCTTATTACCTACTAGTAGTAACCATATAAATTATTTGCATTATAGTTATATGTGTATGTATGCACTATAATTTTATATATGCGTACACCACGTAACTCTTTAGAAATTTAGGGTCATGCTTGATTACAGTATTAAACTTGGATTCATAAAATTTTTTGAGGTGCTACAAATATGAACCAAAAATGATAAAAGATTAGAAGATGATATAATGGTTGATTAATTATAATTGATTATTAGTGATGATTGAGGATTAATGGTGAATATTTTTAAGTTATAAAATAATGACTAGTGTATAATCGAGGATTAGTTGATAAATGATTATTCTATAACAAATGATGTTAGATGATAAATGATGGTTAGCGGATATGTGATGAATATTTTTTAAGAGATGACTAGAGGTTATATAAGATGACAAGTAATCAAATGAGTTAGTTAATAAGAGATGGTTAGATAATAAATGATGACTAGTGAGTATCGCTGATAAGGTTGTTAAATGATTATAATATTATGGAATGTGGGTACATGGTTAAATGTTGATTATAGATTGATTGATGATAAATTGTATAATGATGGTTAAATAATGATTTGGTTGTTTTTAAGCTATGAATCATTGCTTTATTCTATCTTTGAATGTACTCTCCAGGTGTATGAGATCCTATGATGAGTTATTAACTTTCCGCACCAACTAGAATATGGGATCCAATTTTGTAGTTTGTGATTGCTTGTGGGATACATTATTATTAGGATTTATTTACTTATATTACATGGTGATATTGGCATGGGTTGATGCCTTGTGTTATATTGTTATTCTGGTTAAATTACTTATCATGTATAGAAATATTAGAGATGATTCAGGTTCACTTTTGTACCTTAACATAGTTAAAATATCTTGTATTTTATCATAATTCTATCATGTTTTAGCTCAGTCAGTTGATGATGCCTACTGAGTACCCATTGTTTTGGTACTTATACTACACTTTTGTACCTTTTTGGTGCATATTCGACTACCAGTTATCATCGTTGATCATTGATCGAGCTGTGTTGATTTTCAAGAGATACAGTGAGCTCTTAGATTAGGAGTCACTTATTTCCTTCTGTCATTATATATTCAGCCTTTTGTTATTGAGATAGATGTTGTTGACTATTCTATGTCCTTAAGTTGTATAATTATTAGATGTTTTTGTACTTCCTCAATCAGGTCGTGGAATGGTATCATGTATTGACTATTTTATCTATTTAGAATTCTTTTCTTATTTATTTGTGTTGTTCTATTTGCCTATCATGGAAATTTCCTATAGAATTAACCCATTGTATTAGCTTTTGGTTATGGTTCGGCTTATGTACTGGAGGGATTTAGTAGGTACCATCATGACTTATAAATTGGTTCGTGAAAACCACATACGACATACAAATAACCTCACTTTCCACCTAGATAAGAGACTGACCGATCAACACTCCTACCTGCTTGAGGACCTCCACGAGCACCCTGGGTCTAGTCGGCCAGTCATGACCCAATTTATGAGTCATGATGTCACCCACTTTATCCCGCTAGTAGGTAAGCCGACTGTAATACCCCAAAAAATCCAAACCAATATTAGAGACATGTAACAAGCTCAAGCATAGTACATCATGGTTATTTTATAGTTTCATTATTAAGTTAGATGTATATTAAGGCTACAATTAACTCCAGCTATCAGACGAATCAAAACATTCCTAACCGATTGAATTCTTGAGAAGGATATGGGTATAGTCAAATTCGAACAAGATTATCTCTCATTATACATAAAATTTAAGATCTCATGACCTTTAAAAAGATATATAATTGAATTAGCTTTCCAATGATATCAATTTTTCCTAAATACAATATCGGAGCAAAGAGTTATTCCTATTTTACTCCAGCATGTCAGGCTGGAAACTGTGTGACGACATTTGTGGTAGCTTACCACATTTGTGATGCCTTACCACGAAGGTCATCAGCCTTAGACTGAAACCAGCTCCTAAGTGACAATATTCGTGGTAGCTTACCACTTTTGTGACGCCTTACCACAAAGTTCGTCAGCCTTAGGCAGAAACCAACTCCTAAGTGATGACATTCGTGGTAGCTTACAACATTTGTGACACCTTACCACGAAGGTCGTCATCCTTTGGCAGAAACTAGCTCCTAAGTGATGACATTCGTGGTAGCTTACAACATTTTTGATGCCTTACCACGAAGGTTATCAGCCTTAGGCAGAAACCAGCTCCTAAGTGACGATATTCGTGGTAGCTTACCACATTTGTTACGCCTTACCACGAAGGTCGTCAGCCTTAGGTGAAAACCAGATCCTAAGGGATGACATTCGCGGTAGCTTACCACATTTTTGATTTCTTGTCACAAATGTCGTCAGCTATTATTTTCAGCAACTGGGAATATATTTCATAAGGGTATTTTGGTTTTTTTCCTTCACTTCCCACGACTTATAACCCTAAATAGGCGTAATTTTTCCTATTTTTCTTCAGTTAAGCATCTCAAAAACCCTCTCTTATGCTTTCAATCACAGTATTAGGGTTTCCATCAAACTCAACTCTCAAAAGTAATATTCAAACCTTTTTCAAAGATAATCAAGAATTAAGATTCCCAATCCAAGAACTCTCCAGTAAATCATCATGGTTTCCTTTCTAAGGTAAGCGTAGTGTTCATATATGGATTCCATTCATTCATAGAGCTCAAGAATTATGCTTTTAAATTTTATTTTGAAAATTTTTTGTGGTGATATGAGCATGTACTTGTTGATGATTGTTGTTTAAGTTTCAACATGATATCTAAAGCTGTTTTCAAGGAATATATGTGGTTATTAGTTGAAAAACACGAACTTTGGGTGGTTTGATGTGATGCAATTATGAAATCCACCTATGCCTTAAAGAATGCATGCAAGGTGTTTGATAAAATGCCTAGGATGCTAGAAATTCATATTTACATGATTCCATGATATCTAACTGACAAGTCCATGTTAGCTATACACTTCAATATGGATTTCCATGCTATTTATGTGTTGTTATTGTTGTGGTATGAAGCATGTATGATAATGGAGACATGAATTATGTACATGAAATATATCCATGCTTTCCCCTACCATGTTTGAGATGTTGAATAAATACATGAAGTATAATATCCCCTACTTATGACAATGTGAATTGTGGACTCCAATCTTATGATCAAGTCAGTCATGTTGTGTCTGTTTCCTTCCATCGAGTCTTGGGGGTATTCGTACCCAAAAATATAGTTGTGTGCCTAGAGCCATGTCATGTTATCACGATACTCTCAGTCAAGCAATGATCTATAGAATTCAGTCAGTCATCTGACTCAGGAAAATCTAGTAACCCCAGTAATCTCAGTAGTTCAGTAATCTAAGTAATTTCAGTACTCTCAGCCAGTCCTTAGAACTCAGTACATTCCATCAGTCATCGGAATCCAGTAAACTTAGTTTAGCTCTGTTAAACAATACCACTAGTATCAGTCTAGTTAATCAGTATCGATTCATCTAATCAGTTCAGTTCAGTTATTCTATTTAGCCCAGTTATTTAGTTCAGTGTCTTTTAGATGGGAGTAGGATTCAGCACCGAGTGAGCCTACGAATAGGGACTCACCCATTAGATTAGGACTGGGATCCTTAGAAGCAATCCCTAAGTTCCAGAACTACGTAGCCAGTGTTGGTATTAGATATCACCCATTAGATAGGACTGACATACTCAGGGGTCACCCATTAGTACATTTATATGTATATGACAGATCCCAGGAGTCACCTTCTAGATTAGTACTGAATCCATAGAAGATGTCTTTCCTGGTGGTGCGGTACTGACGCCCTTCTAGTCAGGATAGAGATTGCACTCCAGTCATCTTAGCTTAGGGCATGTCGGTTAGATGAACACATCCCACAGTTTCAGTTATAGATTCAAGACTATCAGACACAGTCAACTCAGCTTAGAAGTACAGATTCAGTACTGTAAGATACAGTTAATGCTTATCATTGTAAATAGCCTTCAAGATCACCCATTAGCTAGGACTGATCTCAACTATGATTAATCAGTATCAGAATTATTAGATTTAAAGATCACCCGCTAGATAGGACTGATATTAGACTAAGTCAAATCATCCTTATTATCAGTATAGTCATGATCACCCGCTAGATAGGACTAATCTCAGATTTAGTTACTCCAAGTAGAAAGGAACTCAGATATTTCCATTAGAACTTAGACTGTTAGATATAGTCGCTCAGTATCAGTTAGATCAGTTAGGTCGATCATCACAGTTATATCAGTTATATCAGTTTTCTGAACTCTTGTATTAGTTATCTGAATTCATGATATCAGTATTCAGCTCCAGGACTCTCAGACACAGTCAACAAGACTAGTTCTTCATAATTCAAACTATCATAAATAGTCATTCATCTATTCAGTATCTCAGTATCAGTACACTCATGTTGTCAGTATTCATACCTAGTAGTCAGTATCTCCACGAGTTCAGTTACAGTTATGTATGCATGTATGTATTCTCACATTCATAATAGTTGGCATTGTTTAAGCATATAACCATTTGCATTTAGCCTACCTCACTCGTCTACTCAATACATTCAGACGTACTGACACATTTATGCTATGGTGCTTTCTCTAATGTTACACCATAGGTTTAGAGGAACGACCTCCAGATCAACAGTAGGATTCCAGTGTTCAGAGTTTGCAGTGAGTCCATTTCATTTGAGGACGATATGATTATTACTTCATTTGTTGTTTTAGTTCAGTTGCTAGATCGAGTTAGTTGGGGACATGTCCCATCAACTCCTTATTCAGATAGTTTAGAGGCTTTCCATATAATAGCATGTCAGACAATTATTTGATATTTGTTTTGGTGTTGTTATACTATTTTCAGACATTTTCTTATCAGATGTTTATCCAGATTTGAAACTTATGGCCATTCAGTACATATTTCTTTATTTTCATGTTATATTATGCAGTGTACAGGTATAGATATCAGTCATGGGTTAGCTTGTGGTCCTTCGGGGTCATGATCACCGTGTAGCATTCCGGTTCAGAAAATTGGGGTTTTACAAACTTGGTATCAGAGCGTAAGGTTCAATCGATTCCAAGGAAGTCTGAAAGCCACATCTAGTAGAGTCTTGTACATGCGTGTGTTGTGCACCACACTTATGTGCAGGAGGCTATGAGATATTTTAGGAACAGTTTCCCATCTTTTAGTATTCATGTAGTGCCAGTGAGCATAATCTCAGTCTAATTCACTTCTCCCTTTCTTCTACAGACATGCCTCCTAAAAGAAAAAATGGGAATCAGTCAGCCTCTCAGCCCGAAGATTCTTTGGGAGATCATATTTCTCATACAGAGTTCAGGGACGCATTCACCACTCTTTCTTAGTCAGTTGCTGCCTAGAATGAATGACCAACTTTTGTTCTGTCCAACCCAGTGGACAATTAAGCTGCAGCTAGAATTTGGGACTTCACCCGAATGAATTCCCCTTACTTCCCAGGGTCTAAGTAAGATGAGGACCCGTAGGAATTCCTAGATCACGTTCAGAAGGTGAAAGATGTTATGGAGGTTACTACTGTTCAGAGTGCTGAGTTAGTTGCATACCAATTATAGGATATCACTCATACTTGGTACAAGCAGTGGAAGTCAGAAAAGTTAGATGATGCAGGCCCTATAGAGTGGGAGGAGTTTTCCTCTGCTTTTCTTGAATGATTCTTTCCGCTAGACCTTAGAGAAGATAAGGTGCTAGAGTTCATCAACCTCAGGCAGGGAAGTATGATGGTAAAGAATTATTCTCTCAAGTTTACTCAATTTTCCAGAGATTCCCCTTATGTGGTTGCAGACGGTAGAGCTAAGATGAGTAAGTTCGTGTCAGGGGTGAATGATAGTGTGGTAAACGAGTGTAGATCTGCCATGTTGAATAGTGATATGAATTTAGACAGACTTATGAAACATGCTCAACAGATAGAGGTGAAGAATATTAGGATGAGAGAGAGACAGAGTAAGAGAGCAAGAACAGGTAGTTTCAGCTTTCCTCAGCCTAAGTCACAGAGTGGTAACCGTTCTCAGCATAGTTAAAAATTTTCAGTCCCAACTCTATCCTTAGCTAGTATACCAGCACCTATGTCCAGAAATGACCGTTATGATGGAGCGCCAGGCTCTGAGGCCCAGGGTAGTAAAAATAGAGGTCTTACTTATCCGCTTTGCGAAGAGTGTGGTAAGAATCATCTAGGTGCATGTATGGAAGGCAGTGATGTATACTTTGGTGTGGCAAGATAGGACACAGGATGCGAGAGTGTAGAGTTATAGAACAGAGAGGTAAGGAGTTGTATCAGCAAGGTACCAATAGTGGTCAGCGTCAGAATAGACTTTATCCACTCCAGACCCGTCATAATCCAGAAAGTTTCCCTGACTTAGATTCAGGTATGTTACCATTATTTCATGTTCATAGTATGCATTGTTAGATCTTTTTCTCTCATTCGAGCATATGTTTCAGTATGAGTTAGCTAGTAAAGCCAGCACGTCAGTTTAGCAATCGAGTAGTCAAATTTTTATAGCTTGTTTTCTCATCCTTGCATCTATTCATGCTATCGAAAATCTCAGAGAAAGTAACTATTTCAAGGTAGAACCTCCTAGTATTTGCAAGTTCAGTTCATCTCATACATCATGCATTAGTTTCAGACTCCCGAAGTTTAGTTATAATCTAGTTTGTAGATGCCCTGTGTATTACCCAGTATCTCCGTAAGGTAAGCATTCTTAGAGGGACATAGCGTCCCAAGGGGGGAGATACCCCACTTTATCTTAACGCTCTCATGACTTAGATCCTTCAATTTCCCCTTAGATAATTAATTCAGTCTAGAATAAATGATACTCATAAGTTGACCTTCAAGTTAGACCTCAGCTGTAAGTCAAGTATTCAGAGGTTCAGTTTAGTTCATGATGTTCAGTCCATATGTCTCGTAGAAGAATCAGTCATGTTCTCGTGTTTTAGTTCAATCTTAGTGCCTTTACCACTGCATGTTCAGTCGCATGTTCGTGAGTCAGTTTAGTCCTATATTCATGCATCAGATATGCGTGGTCATCTTATCAGTACTTTCAGTCATGCATTCACGTATCATATCAGTCATATAATCATTCATTATATATGCATGGATTCAAATTATCAGATATGCATTCTTAGTTTAAGAAACTAAGTTTATCGGAACACTTAGTCCTACATTAATAAATCAGCTACCCATGCATCGATATGCATGTACAGTATGATATGCTCATTTTTTAGTCATGTCAGCCATGAAATCATGATCAGTCATTCATGCTATATACGCGACATTTGATCTTTTCTCCCCTCTCAAGCAGTGATCATTCGAGGAAGAATGTTTCCAGGGGGAGATATTGTAATACTGCGAAAAATCCAAACCAATATTAGAGCCATGTACAAAGCTCATGCATAGTACATCATTGTTCTTTTATAGTTTTATGATTAAGTTAGATGTATATTAAGGCTTCAAATAACTCCCAGCTATCAGACGAATCAAACCATTCCTTACCGATTGAATTCTTGAGAAGGATATTGGTATATTCAACTTAAAACAAGAATATCTCTCATTATACGTTGAATTTTTGAGTTCATGACCTATAAAAAGATATATAAATTAATTATCTTTCTAACGATACCAATTTTGACTAAATCCCATATCGGAGCAAACAGTTATTCCTATTTTACTCCAGCATGTCAGTCTGGATACTGTGTGACGACATTCGTGGTAGCTTAGCACATTTGTGACGCCTTACCATGAAGTTCGTCAGCCTTAGGCATAAACTAGATCCTAATTGATGACATTCGTGGTAGATTACCACATTTGTGATGCCTTACCATTAAGGTCGTCAGCCTTAGGAAGAAACCAGATCCTACGTGACGACATTCGTGGTAGCTTACCACATTTGTGACTCCTTACCACGAAGGTCGTCAGCCTTAGGCAGAAACCAGCTCCTAAGTGATGAAATTCGTGGTAGCTTACCACATTTTTGATGCCTTACCATGAAGGTCGTCAGCCATAGGCATAAACCAGCTCCTAAGTGCTGACATTCGCGGTAGCCTACCACATTTTTGACGCCTTGTCACAAATGTCATGAGCTATTATTTTCAGCAATTGGGAATTTATTTCATAAGGGTATTTTGTTCTTTTCCCTTCACTTCCCACAACTTATAACCCTATAGAGGCATAATTTTTCCCATTTTTTTTAGTTAAGGATCTCAAAAACCTTCTCTTATGCTTTCAACCACAAGATTAGGGTTTTCATCAAACTCATCTCTTAATAGCAAGATTCAAGACTTTTTCCAAGAAAATCAAGAATTAAGTTTCCCAATCCAAGAACTCTCCAACAAATCATCAAGGTTTCCTTTCTAAGGTATGCGTAGTGTTCATCTATGGATTCAATTCGTTCATAGAGCTCAAGAATCATGCTTTTTAAATGTAATTTTGTGAACCTTTTGTGATGAAATGGGCATGTACTTGTTGATGATTGTTGTTTATGTTTCAAGATGATATCTATAGGTGTTTTCATGGAATATACGTGGTTGTTAGTTGAAAAATACGAACTTTGGGTGGTTTGATATGATGCAAGTATGAAATTCACCAATGCCATAAAGAATGCATTCAAGGTGTTTGATAAAATGCCTAGGATGCTAGAAATTCATATTTATATGATTCCATGATATCTAAATGACAAGTCCATGTTAGTTATACACTTCAATATGGATTTCCATGCTATTTATGTGTTGTTATTGTTTTGGTATGAATCATGTATGATAATGGAGATATGAATTATGTACATGAAGCATATCCATGTTTTCCCATACCATGTTTGAGATGTTGAATAAATACATGAAGTATAATATCCCCTACTTATGACAATGTGAATTGTGGACTCTAATCTTATGATCAAGTCAGTCATGTTGTGTCTGTTTCCTTCCATCGAGTCCTGGGGGTATTCGTACAAAAAAATATAGTTATGTGCCTAGAGCTATGTCATGTTATCACGATACTCTCAGTCAAGAAATGATCTATAGAATTCAGTCAGTCATGTGACTCAGGAAAATCCAGTAACCCCAGTAATCTTAGTAGTTCAGTAATCTAAGTAATTTCAGTACTCTCAACTAGTCCTTAGAACTCAGTACGTTCCATCAGTCATCGGAATCCAGTAAACTTAGTTTAGCTCCGTTAAACAATACCACTAGTATCGGTCTAGTTAATCAGTATCGGTTCAGCTAATCAGTTCAGTTCAGTTATTCTGTTTAGCCCAGTTATTTAGTTCAGTGTCATTCATATGGGAGTAGGATTCAGCACCGAGTGATCCTAGGGATGGGGAATCACTTGCTAGATTAGGAATGAGATCCTTAGAAGCAATCCCTAAGTTCCAGAACTACGTAGCCAGCGTAGGTACGAGATGTCACCCGTTAGATAGGACTGACATAGTCATGGGTCACCCGTTAGCATATTTATATATATAGGACTGATCGCAGGAGTTACTCGCTAGATAAGGACTGAATCCATAGCATATGTCTTTACTGGTGACGCGGTACTGACACCCTTCCAGTCAGGGGAGAGATTGGACCCCAATCAGCTTAGCTTGGGGCATGTGGGTTAGATTAACACTTCCCACAGTTTCAGTTATAGATTCAGGACTGTCAGACATAGTTAACTCAGTTTAGTAGTATAGATTCAGTACTGTTACATACAGTCAATTCTTATCATTGTAAATAGACTTTAAGATCACCCATTAGCTAGGATTGATCTCAACTATAATTAATCAGTAACAGAATCATTAGATTTAATGATCACCCGCTAGATAGGACTGATCTCAGACTAAGTCAAATCATCCTTATTATCAGTATACTCATGATCACCCGCTACATTGGACTGATCTCAGATTTAGTTACTCCAAGTAGAACGAAACTCAAATAGTTCCATCAGAACTTAGACTGTCAGATACAGTCGCTCAGTATTAGTTACATCGGTTAGGCCGATCATCATAGTTATATCAGTTGTATCAATTTTCTAAACTCTTGTATCAATCATATCAGTTATCCAAATTCATGATATCAGTATTCAGCTTTAGGACTGTCAAACACAGTCAACCAGACCAGTTCTTCATAATTTAAACTATCAGAAATAGTCGTTCATCTATTAAGTATCTCAGTATCAGTACACTCATGTTGCCAGTATTCAGACTCAGTAGTCAGTATCTCCACGAGTTCAATTACAGTTATGTATGCATGTATGTATTCTCACGTTCATATTAGTCAACATTGTTCATGCATATAACCCTTTGTATTTAGCCTACCACACTTGTATACTCACTACATTCAGATGTAGTAACACATTTGCACTATGGTTCTTTCTCTTATGTTAAACCATAGGTTCAGAGGCACGAGCACCAGATCAACAGTAGCATTCTAGTGTTCAGAGTTTGCAGTGAGTCCTTTTTATTTGAGGACGATATAATTATTTCTTCATTTGCTATTTTAGTTCAGTTGCTAGATGGAGTTAGTTGGGGACATGTCCCATCAACTCCTTATTAAGACATTTTGAGGCTTTCCCGACTATAGCATGTCAGACAGTTATTTCATATTTGTTTTGGTATTTGTATAGCATTTTCAGACATTGTTTTATCAGATGTTTATTCAGATTTGAACCTTATGGCCATTCAGTTCATGTTTCCGCATTTTCATGTTATATTATATAGTGTACTGGTATAGATATTAGTCATGGGTTAACTTGTGGTCCTTCGGGGTCATGAGAACCGTGTAGCATTTTGGTTTAGAAAATTCGGGTGTTACATCAACCGTAGGCCAAAGTTATAAGCAGTGGGCTAATTTTGGTGGGAAATGTCCCAAAAGCTAAAAATTCAAACTTTATGAGTTAGAAAGTAATAGGGAAATAACAAGTATCTAAAGTATGGATAAAACATTTATAACTATCCCACAACCTAGTAATGTCCATAAAAGAGCAACTACAAAGGGAACATAAGTACTGGAATCGTAAAATACAAGTTCTTTTTGAATAGTGAAAGTCTAGACATAGATAACAAAAGTAAATAGGGGCAACTCTGACTCTGAGACCTTAATGTATCTCAAAAATCAACTCAATACGATCTTCATTTCAGCGGAGGCTACTAGTACATAGATCTTCACCAAAAAGGTACAAAACTATAGTATGAGAAGTGAAACTATGGGTACTCAGTAGGAATCATCAGTCAACTTAGCTAAATCATGATATAAATATGATAGAATTAAAGATAAATTTGCTAAGTCAAGGTAAAAGACAAACCTAGAAATAAGCTCCAACACAATAAATACATAATCGAAACAGATATAATATAAAGTAAAGCATAATTAATATTAGAAGAATGGCCCCCATAAGCCAACAAGTGATGAAAACCAAACAACCCAAAGTGAGTCCATATAATCCTTGAGGGTACAATCAAAGGTTAGTAAAAAATAAAGTTTCATAAATTTACTTAATATCAAGCAATAACCATGAATCCATCCATAACATATCATAATAAAGTCTCAATTTTGGACTTGAATCGAAACATAATAGCATTACTATAGTTAACATCATTTGCGGGACTTGAACTAGAACTCATATCATCAATATCATCATTAATTGTTTGACTTGAACCGAAACTCAATGTCAATAAACCACCAAGTTTTTTCTGGATAAAGCACCAACTCCCAAATACAAAACTAGCATAATCATTAAGTATTTAATCATCTCAAAGTCCCAAAATAAGCATATTAAATAGTATACCATGCATTTATAGGTACATAAGATCTAAGATGAATCTTGGCCTAAGATGGCCCGGAGGTGATAATTTCTAACCCTCAAAATCTACTTTAAGGAAAATTCTACCCGAGATTAGGCTAAGGTATCTAAATTCAGTACTAGATGTTAAACAAATGACAATTATACCTAAGATAGTAGTTCGACCTAAATCATGAGAAACTTAGTCAATTCTGCGGTTCCTTAGTAGCCAAAAAGGCTCAAATAATACTAATTATACCAATTATATCTCCAAGACCTAATTCCCATTTGACATCTAACATAATATTATCAAAATGCTATGAATTATCTCAATCTAAGAAAAATGCACACCGATCCTACCTTGATGTAGAATAAAAGCCCAAAGAATCTGCTAAATAGACGATTTCCCCTTTCCATGAAGCTTCCACAAGTTGCCAAGCTACAAAAATCACAATCTACTCATAAAAATGAGAACAATGATACACATATTGCACTATTGTGTTGAGGGTCCAAAATTACATAAAAATCCAATGTGGGGCCTATTTGTGGAATCACACTTTCGAAACTAACAATACGTCCCTCTATGCTCAAGACACATCTCAACAATGAGCGAATTCTGAGCACTAATGTTGATACAATCAGCCCGTCAATATTTTTGCGATTTTGGAAGAATAGGGATTAAGTCATGAAATTAATGAAAGATTACCAAGAATTAAGAGAAGAACTACATAATTTAAGTTTACAAAGGCTCCAAAATTACCCACTAATGATTCTCCCAAGTTTTCATACTTTTTATGACTCTAAACTCTTTGAAATGGGTAAAAATGGGAAAACTTGGGATAAGTGGGGCATTTATAGGGTACCAGGTTCCCGGGTGTCTCTTAAGCAGACATTAGGCTACTTAAGCTACCTCATGTCTCTTTAGAGACATTCTATAGCTTGTAGAGATAAAACTTAAGTGTTTCCTTGCTGCTTAAGCATCCATTACTTAAGTAGTAGGGTTCAACTTAAGCAAACCTATATTGGCCATCCCAGTCAGTTATGCAACGGGATGATCGATATAGTGCCCCCATCACATACAAGGCACAAAAAGGCACTTAAGTGGGTGCACCAATACCAACTTAAACTTTGAATTATTTTGAGTATCTGCCAACCACTTGAGATTCATTCCAAAACCTATATATCCAAAAAAAACTATGTTAGCATATAAAATTCAACATTTTAGATTCAATGGCGCAGTCAAAATTTCCATCTAAGGTCATTTTTACCAAAGATGGGTCCCATACTCACTTTCCATTTATCTTAAATTTTGACCTATAGCTCGAAATGAGTCTATTAGCATCAAGATCCAAAACAAGGATCCACCTAGCATAAAATTGTTGTTTCTAAACTATTGGAATAGTTTGAATTACCATATGAGATCATTTGACTATAGTTTTGCATGGTATCTAATTTAAACAATCAAAGACTTCAAAGAAGGGAATTGTCTCTAAAACTAAAATGAACTACCTGGTACTATTATTTCTAGAAAGATGTAAATAACTTAGGGCAGCTATAGGAAAGCTCTAAATGGTAAAAATAAGCAAAATACTGAAAATAACGTGGAGGGTCATTACAATATCCGCTATGAAAAAAGTTTCATCTACAAAAATTAAGGGTTAGGATATATCTGAGGCCCTGAATAGGTGAGGATACTGTTCCCGTATCTCTCTTTTGATATACCAATTATCCCACTCTAGTTGTTTGTTCTTCCACTTACCCTTAACTATGAGAATCTCAGTATTTCACAGCCACCTTACATCACTGTCTATATGTGCACCAACTCGGATATATCTGAGGCCCTGAATAGGTGAGGATACTGGTCCCGTATCTCTCTCTTGATATCCCAATTAGCCCAGTCTAGTTGTTCGTTCTTCCACTTAACCTTAACTATGAGAATCTCAGTATTGCACAACCACCTTACATCTACAAAGCCTGACCGCTCATTCGACTGAACCGAGTCCATCTGAGCATATGACATGAATCTAGAATATATCACCAAAAACGTAGAAACATGGAATCCAAATGGACAACAAAAAAATTTTGGCATAAGGATAACTCGTATGCCACCTCTCCAACTGTGCGAAGGATCTCAAAAGGTCCATTGTATCTGGGGCTGAGCTTACCTTTCCTCTTTAACCACATCTAACCCTTCATAGGCAACACATGAAGATATACCCAGTCACTAACTCCAAATCTGAAGGAACAAAGTCTATGATCTGCATATTCCTTCTCCATTCTCTAAGATTCCTTCAATCTATTCTGAATCAGCCAAACTCTATCCAATGAATTCTAAAGCAAGTCGATACTATAGGGTCTAACCTCAAAGGTCTCAGACTAATCAATCGAAGATCGACATTGTCTACTATATAAAGCCTTAAATGATGCCATCTCAATACTCGAATAGTAGTTATTATTATAGGTGAACTATGCCAGAGCTAAGTACTACTCACACCAACCTCCAAAATCCATAACACAGTCTTGGAGAATATTATCAAAAACCTAAAAAGTCTGCTCTGACTGCATGTCCTTATTAGTGTGAAAGGTTGTAATAAAATCCACTTGAGCACCCAACCTGTCACGAACAGAGGCTACCCTTTTGTCGTAACATGAAGCTTTAAATCACAAGTGACCCCAAGCTCACTCAAGTACCGGAATGATACTTCAAAAATAGATTTAAATTATATAAGAAATAAATTTATTAAGCGTAAACATGATCATGATAAAGAATAAAACAAATACTTATAAATGTTACAACATGATAAAATTGAGGAAAGAAACTACAATTACATGTAACGACTCAGACTGACTATCCATGACACCTCTACTATACTAACTATAGATAGCTCGGATATGCCTCAAACTACCACTAATCAATAAATATGAATAATGACAATATAATATATGAACTACAACTGACTGGAGTCCCCAAAATAAGAGAACTCTTCACCTACTAACTGGAAGCTACAAACTATCTGGTTATGATATGTTCGCTACAATTAGTTCTTACATTATGAAACAATGTAGCCACACAAATATTTATATGGTCAGTACTTTTTTAATGTACTTAGTAAGTAGGGTTGAATTCAATATATTAAACTTAATAGATACATAATCTTAAAACATGCATTTTAAGTCCAAGTAGACTCACAAAGAGACTGAAATCAACTGAAAGCTGAAGTATCTTAAAACATTTGTGACAAACATAATATGATAAGCTGGTGAATCACTACACTTAGTTCTTAAAATCTTTAATTTTGTAGAATAAGTAGAATGAAGATAGGAAGCGGTAAAACATGAATACTATATGTTAATCTCACGTAAAGATAAACATACTTTAAGACTGAACTGAGGTTCATTTATGAATAATGAGCATAAAAACATGATCATGTAAAATTGAGAATGTAAGACCAAGTAAATCATGTACCAAAATAATCTCACTAAGTAAATAACTGAAAATTTAATTACTTGGTATAGAAAACCTAAACTTGTATAGACTGAGTACTGACTGAAACAGTGGGAGATATCATGTAACCGACATTCCCCAATCTGACCTAGTTAGGGTTCAAGATATAAACCTAGTTGGAAGGGTGTCAGTACCTTGCCACAGGTACTAACACATAGCAATGTGGATCCACTAATCTGAAGTCCCAAAGGACTTAGGAAGTCAGTCCTAAATTGGCGGGTAACCCCTAAGAGTGGTAGTCCTAAACTAGTAGGTGACATCTCATAATCCTATGTTGGCTTCGTAGTTCTAGAACTTAGGGACTATTACTAAGCATCCAATCCTAACTTGCGGGTAAGCCCCATCCCTTGGTTTACTCGATGCTAAATCCTACTTTAAACTGAATAATACTAGTATTAATATGGGTCTAACATGACATGGTATTGTACTTATAATTGCTCAACATGAACATGGAAATTTGAATATAATAGTGAATAAATGATCTAATAAACTTGTAACTAGAAAATAAGGACTAGTATTAACAAATAGGTATCGGGTGTTCATAACCCTCCAACAATAATTGCAAGAATGTGATAACAACTCTTGTAATAGTAATAGGAGGTCATAATTAAGGGACTAAAAATATTGGACAATTCCATCCTTGAGTATAATACATAAATTAAGAACAGGGACATATTTAACTTAGAAGAATGACACTTTCTTATCAAAATCACAAAATTCAAAACAAAATCACAAACTTGTGGTTTTAAATAGGAGTAAGTACAACTATTATTTTCTTTAGTCCCTTAAATCACATGATAATGCTATGCATTAAACATATGAGGATTTGAGAATGAACCCTAACTTAAAACATGTAAATTCAACTTAAAAATAATGCATTTGGGAACAAGTATGAAAGAGTAACCTTGTTCAAAACCCCACATCACTTAATTGAATGAATTCTTGAAGAAATATAGTGTTCAGAACATAAATCCTTCTGTTCTTAAGAGGAAAATCTTGAAATTTGTTCTTGGGAAAATGAAAGTGTTTCTAGTGAGAAATTTTAAAGTGATGGGCAAATAATTCTCCTTGGAATGTAAAAAATCGAGTTTTGGACATTAGGGTCGAGCGGAAAGGACCCAATTTCCCCTTGGACTCTTTTTCTTGTGGGAATAACCCTCTTGCACGACCCTTATTCTGGGTAAGTAGCTCTCGTGATATGACCCTTATATCGGGGGAATAATGCTTGTTGCACGGTCCTATTACAGACCCTTACTATTTCTCACCAAAATGGTCATAACTTTTTGATCGAGTATCATATTAAGGTGAAATTTGTATTGTTGAAAACCCAAATCAATTATCTATAATTTAATTGTTATTGCGATGCAAAATTCCACAAATTTAAAAATTTATAAACATTCAAAATAGACCCTTGTAGAATCAAATACAAAAATTTGGCCGAATCAAATTCTCTTAGCTCAACTTTGCTCTAAGTGTTTCCTGTTGATGACAGGCGTATTTACACGAATAAAGTACTATAATTTACCCATATTTTAGCTAAGTTTTGAGGACAAAATATATAATTGATGCACTTTTATTCCTTTTTCCTGTATGTGAGCTAACAAACATGATTAGCAAGTTTTCAGGTATAAATGATGCAGGTTTCAGCTTATTATGGATAACTTGACGCCCAAGGAAGCTTCACGAAAGAAGGAAGAGAAATCTTGGACGCCAAGGACCAAAAGTGACGCATGGAATATCTGTCCCGTGCAAAAATAGCATTTCTAAAGACTTTGGGGATCAGCAGTAACTTAGTAGGATTAGGATAATGATGCAGTAACCTAGTAGGACTAGGATAAGTAATGCAGTATCCTAGTAGGAATAGGATATAGGTGTTATAAATACCCTATGTTGCTGAAGTTTTTATTATCATCTCTCTCCATTCATACAATTATTTCTGGAGTTCCAAAAACAATTCTCTTTCAATTAATTACTTTCTCTTCTTCTATTCAATTCTTAATTTCCACAACAAGAGAACCGTTATTCTAAAATGGAATTCACGCCTAACGCCATACCAAACCCTACTACACGTGAGATCTTTATTTTGGTATAATGATAAAGTCTATTGTGATTTCCGTTGCACTCATGAATAGCTAAACTTCT
The DNA here is from genome assembly GCA_030864215.1 of Capsicum pubescens. NCBI lineage: Eukaryota > Viridiplantae > Streptophyta > Magnoliopsida > Solanales > Solanaceae > Capsicum > Capsicum pubescens. Next base: position 223,770,697 of record CM061540.1, on the reverse strand, counting down.
CTGTTGGGGTTATGGAAGCCTTATGAGATACTATCTATTTCTATGAGTTTGTGAATTTATGACATGTATGTTGTTTATATCATTATTCTCTTCATCTTAATGCAAATTCTTGTGGTTGTAAACGCATAGAATACGCCAGTATTGCATTAACTTGTTTGAAAGAAAAGTTATATGTCTCGAAAAGAGATAATGTCAAGGTAATAGGGCACCAACCCCTGTTAAAAAGTTAGTGCCGTAACTGGATTAACCTCTTGGAGAGTTCGTACCGTTAGACACGCTTTAAGCTCGAAAGATTTAAAGTGAAATAATCCTTGATGGTTGAAAGACGCCTGGATTAACCATAGAATACAATTCTCTATAAGCACATGCATGTCTGAATTCCGCATAACTCATAGCCAATAGATACATATAACTCATAAGGTGGACATAACCCCAACTCTCAATTCTCATTGGTTAAACGTCATACTGAACATTCATTCCTTTTTACTTTGCTATTTTTCGTTTTTACTCTACTATTTTGTTACATTATTGCACGCTACAAAATCCCCCCTTTTACAAGACTTGCACCAAAAGTCTAATAATCTTTGCTTACTTAGTGACCGGCTATTCTCTGTGGGATCGATACCCAACCCAGTTGGGTTATATATTTGACAACGACCGCTTACACTCTTACGAGAGCTGTAGTTTGAGCGTTATCAAATATTGGCGCCGTTGCCGGGGAATACGGTTGTCAACTAAGTTTGTGATAGTTACTAGACCCTTTGGTCAAAAGTTCTCAGATTTTACTTTTAGCGGTTGTTTTTGTTTTATTCAGGTTCTATTGGCAGGATGGATGCACAACGTGACATTGACAGAAGGGCGGCTCAACAGGAGCAGGCTAGACTAGCTGCACTGGCACCTGCTTAAGTGCATCAACAAAATATTGATAACCCAGGTCGGGCAACAAATCCTGATGATGAGGACCTGGGTGATGAGGAACTACTAAATCCTAGGCGTACTGATGAAGTGGCGGCACCTATGCATAGGAGAGATTGTCAAGCTAGAATGAGACCTGACCGCCGAGCTGTGCATGCTCCTTTTGATGATGATGATGACGATCTGGATGGAGCTGGTGCTACAGGAGCTATTATTCCTCCGCCCTTGGCACCTGGAGCAAAGTTCAATATCACCAGCACCATGATTCAACTATTGCAGCTCAAGGGATTATTTGGTGGACTTGCAGGCGATGATCCGAATATGCATCTGATCAACTTCATCTCAACATGCAAGTCATTCGACAATCCAGGCGTTGGGCAGAATGCAATTCGGCTGCGCTTATTTCCATTGTCTCTGTCTGGAGAGGTAACTCTATGGTTGAACGGGCTAACTCCTGATTCTATTACTAATTGGAGGCAACTGAAAAACGCTTTCCTAGAAAGATTCTTTCCGCCATCCAAGAGAGCACAGTTGAGAGATGAGATCAACAACTTCCGACAGCTTCCAACTGAAGCTCTCCACGAAACATGGGAGAGGTTCAAAACGAAGCTTATGCGGTGCCCAAACCATCATATGACCAATGTCCACTTGATGGAGATATTATACAGATCTTTGAATTCGGTGACGAAGCCAGTGGTTGATAATGCAGCAGGTGGGTCATTCATGGACCTCACCTTTGGTCAGGCAAGCAATATGCTAGATCAGATGACGAAGCAAAGTAGAGCTTGGCATACCAGGGATTCTGAGGTAGCAAGCCCCACCTTATCTATTGGCTTGACTGTAGAGAAAAGGCGTAGACAAGAGGAACGTGACCAAGATGTGGCTCATATGAAAACACAGATGGATCTTCTTACCAAGCACTTATTATCAGGGAAGACTGAAAAGGTTAAGGTCGTTGTATCAAAGGGAAGAGATGAATCCGACTATGAGGAAGAAGCGAACTACTTGAATAATCAGGGGGGTTTTCGAGGCAATGCCCAAGGAAACCAAGGTTGGATCTATTATGATAAATCTGGATACAAGGACCGCGATCAAGGTAGTTGGAAAAACAATACCGATAGGAGTGGTTTGTATGTTCCTCTCGGAAGACGTGACGCCGCTGCATCTGGTTCTGGAAATATGTCCATGGAAGAAATGATGGATAAGCTGCTGAAAGGAGTAGAGGCAACCAGCACAGGAGTAACTGAGGTAATAAATGATCTGTCCTCAATGAAGCAATTGGTTGACTCGCATTCCACTTCAATAAAACAGCTGGAGCAACAATTGATTCAATTATTTGCAGTATTCAACCAATGAAAGGATGGAACACTACCTAGCAATACGGTGCAAAACCCAAGGAACGACGGATCATGCATGGCTATTACTACCCGGAGTGGTAAAGTGTTGGAAAATCCAACCAAGGACAAGCAGGTGGTTGATGATATAGCGGATAATGTTATTGATGCAGAATGTGAAGATGCCGTAGAAGCTGAAGTGAGTGCTCATGATGCTACACCTAGACATCACCAGCCTAAAAAGGTTGATAATCGAAAGAAAGATAAAAAGGAAGTGGTGGAGAAAACAATTCCCCTTCCACCACCACCTTTTCCGTAGAGACTGAAGAAGAAAGCTGATGATACCAGGTTCATTAAATTCATGACTATGTTGAAGCAGCTGACTATTAATGTTCCTTTGGTGGAAGCGCTAGAGAAGATGCCCGAATACGCTAAATTCATGAAGGACCTTTTAACAAAGAAGCGGGCAGTAAGCTATGAGCTGACAGATAATATTCATCATTGCAGTGCAATTTCCACAAGGTCCTTAGTACAGAAGAAGGCAAACCCTGGTGCTTTCACTATTCCTTGCACGGTTGGATCTATGAATTTTGCTAAGGCATTATGCGATTTGGGAGCTAGCATCAATTTGATGCCACTATCCGTCTACCAAAAGTTGGGGTTGGGCGACCCTACACCAACCAATATGCGGCTCGTGATGGCAGATAGGTCGGTAAAATGACCTGTGGGTATCTTGAATGATGTGTTGGTGAAGGTGTCTACCTTTATTTTTCCTGCAGACTTTCTGATTTTGGATTGCGAGGTGGATTCTGAAGTTCCCATAATCTTGGGATGTCCTTTCCTTGCAATAGAAAGTGTGCTTATTGACATGAGAGCTAATGAGATTTTATTTCGATTGAATGAAGAAGTGGTCCGCTTTGATATATGCAAAGAAATGAAGCATCCCAGCGATATGAATGTGTTCTCCGTAGCTGATGTTTATTATGAGGATAAGAAAGCATTATCTGTAGAGAAACATCTTACTGTTGAGCCATTTTCTGCTGCGCTGCTGAATGTTGAGCATGAGGACGATGAAGATTATAAAGAAACTATGTGTGCTCTAACATAAATAGGGTCCTATTCTCATACTCCTAAGTAGCCGGACCTTGATCTTAAGAATCAACCGTCACCAACAGCGAAGACTTCCATTGAAGAGCCCCCAGTGCTAGAATCGAAAGATCTCCCCAATTATCTAAGGTATGCATGCTTGGGAAGTAGAAATACACTTCCAGTGAGTGTGATGGATGATTTAAGTGAACAACACATAGAGGCTCTCATCTCTGCTCTGAAGAGATACAAGAGAGCTATGGGTTGGACTATTGATGATATAATTGGTATCCCTCCTGGGATATGTATGTACAAGAGTCATATCGAAGAATATTGCATGCCTACAAGTAAGCATCAGCGTCGTCTGAATCCATTCAGAAAATGATGCCCCATCTATCTCGATGAAGTCTAAGTAATCGAGATAGCTATGTCGTGCCGCGACAATAAATCAAGCGCTTGGTGGGAGGCAACCCATCGTTTTTAATTGTTTTGTTTTCTTAAGATTTTGTCGAGCCACGACCAAAACTAAGGCTCTTGATGGGAGGCAACCCATCGTTCTAATTATTTTTGTTGTTTTTGAGTAAATGTAGGTGCAAGAGGTGTAAAGGAGGAGATTGAGTTCAAATCTTGATTTGGAAGAATTGCATGTTCAAGGTGGTAAGTTAGGATTGAAGAAGCAAAAGGCTATGGGTTGGGCATTGCCTATGAAAATATAGGCAAAGAACAAGGCAAGGCCTATGTAAATCTAGGCCACGAACAAGGCAAGGCCTATACTATGGCCTAAGCTCTCGGAATCTAGTGTGCCATAGCATAGGCGCCGCCCATGCCTAAGTGTGCCATAGCATAGGCGCCGCCTATGCAAAAGCATTTTGTCTCTGAATCTCATGTGCCATGGCATAGGCGCCGCCTATGCTCAACAATGCTTTGCAAAAGGCGCCGCCTATGCCAAGCATAGGCAAAGCAAAAGGCGCCGCCTATGGTCACTTTTGGTCTCCAAATTCAATTCCAAATGGGTCAAAACCCAACCCAAGCTTGTCCTATAAATAGAACCTTAGTCTTAGAACAAAAATGCATTGCAAATTCAACCTAAGTGCCGCCAACCTCTCCAAAATCTCTCAAAAATTTTCCTTTTGCTCTTTTACTTTGCAAGAACATCTTCCGAGGCCATCAACCAAGTAAGTACTTCTTTGTTCTTCTTTTATATTCCGTAAGTACTACAATCCTACGCCTATAATGAATTGTTAAATCTTGAAGTAGTATTGGTGATTTGAATGTGGTTGATTTGTTGTGATACATCTCGTTGAGTGGAAGAATACGTGTGGGTGTTCTTGATTTTATTCCGACTTGTATTTGATTGTTATACACTGTCATACTTTTGCGGAGTCGACATGGTGAAGTTAATTGCATAATCTTCAAAATTTAATGCTTGAATATTTGAATGACTCGTTCATCGAGATAAAGATCATGATTGAATACAAGCATGCGATGTTGTGATTATTTCTATGCCATAAATTGATACGATATCTATGTAGTAGTTTTGTTCAAAAGATGCATTAGTCCAAACACAAAAGCATTTTCAAGATTGCATAACGTTAAGAGGACATGAAATTATGACTATGTTGAACATATTGTTGGAACATATCACCTAAATGTATGTCGATGAAGTCTGAGTAATCGACATCATTCACTTAAATTAGTTTGTGTCAACAAATTATGTATGGGGTGGTGCCACTATTGTCTGTTTGTTGATTGAATCTTTCGAGATAAATCTAACATGATTTTATTGAGATCTCAGGTAGAATGGCACAAAAAAGGACGACAAGGAAAAGAAAACGCAACCACTTCACAAAAAGGCCAGAAAAGGGGACGAAAAGAGCAAGGTGAATCCTCCGTGCTGCAAATACCTCGACGCACTCTTGGAATCAAGTGGGGTACTTATGAGGAACTTCTGAGGATGACGACTCTGATGATGATTCCGACGCAGGGGGTATAACCCCAGACATAGAGGAGGAGTCCGACTAACCAGGTTCTTCTTATTTATTTTCCACTGAGGGCAGTGTGTCCCGTCTAAGTGTGGGGTGCTGGTATTTGTATGCTTTACTTCTTTATCTGCATTTTCATCTATCTATGTTTGTTTGTTTTGTTTGTTAGTAGTTATATTTTTTTAAATTTTTTTTAACTTTGCATGAAATTGTTCTGAGGGGCAGCATGATATTATAACAAGAGTTTGTGCTAAAATCATTACTATTGAGATGTTTAGGCTCTAATTGTGACTCACTATGTGATAATTGTGTGGTTCAGTTCCTTCATCTGTTGGGTCAAGAGTCTATACTACTCCCAATAAAGTTGACCATGTGCCTTGTGTGTGTGAGCTGATAGTATATTCTGTGTTTGTGACTGATGCTAGAACTTGCCTGGTGTGTGTGTAAAGAGAAATAAAGAGTGTGAGTTTAGGAGATGATTTAGGCATTTCTTTGGCAACCGATACTTGTTTACCTTCGTTTTACCTACCCGTGGACATTATCCTAGTCAACCCCTTTGAGCCTTTAAGCCATTTTCTTTGACAGCCTCATATGTAAGCCTAATCCATTTTTTTTTCAAGACCATAATTTGATCCAAATTCCTAAGTGCTTTAAATTTTGAAGTCATGTGACAAAATAAGAGGAAATTGGGTGAGAGTGATGCCTTAGAGTGTATTGGTACTTGAATTTGTTATGAAAAAGAGTGGATATCATGGAGGTGTGTTATAAAAAAAAAGAGAAAGAGAAAAGAAAAAGAAATAGAAAAACAAAAAAATTAATTGTGTTTATGATTAAATAAAAAGATAATTATGCTTCAATGGCAAAATAGGTGAAAAGGGGTGATAGATGAAAAAAAGGTAGCAGGGTTGATTAAAAGAGAGTGTTAATGGAATAATGTGATGTATTAAAGTGCTTAGGAACTTAGTCACTATTTCTGGAAAAAATAGTCCTACCCATCCCTTAGCCTACATTACAACCTATAGAAGACCTATTTGATCCTAAGCTTAGCATTCTGATATTTAGTGGAGCATTACACTAAGGGCAAGCCTATGGTCATCAGTTGCAACATAAGAATTCTTTGTGAGAGTGAGAGCAAGGATAATCTTATACCCATGTTCTGAAAAATGCAATATTTGAGAGTGATTATGGGTAATATCTTATGTGAGACACACATAGTTGGTGAGTTTTGGGTAGTCTTGTATGATTCTTTGTGGCTTAACTTGTGGATATGAATTAACCATAATTACGAGTCTATATTAGAGGTTGAATTGTTTCTATAAGTGATTAGAAAACTACTCTTTGTTAATAATTGTTGTGCCTGTCTTGATGAATATTTTATGCTGTTACTGTGAAACCCTAAGTAGATGTTTATATGGACATGATATATTGTTCGAGGATGAACAAAGCTTTAAGTGTGGGGTGTTGATGATAGGCGCATTTACACGCCTAAAGTACTATAATTTACCCATATTTTAGCTAAGTTTTGAGGACAAAATATATAATTCATGCACTTTTAGTCCTTTTTCCTGTAAGTGAGCTAACAAACGTGATTAGCAAGTTTTCAGGTATAAATGATGCAGATTTCAGTATATTATGGATAACTTGACGCCCAAGGAAGCTTCACGAAAGAAGGAAGGGAAATCTTGGACGCCAAGGACAAAAAGTGACGCATGGAATATCTGTCCTGGGCAAAAACAGCATTTCTAAAGACTTTGGGGATCAGCAGTAACTTCGTAGGATTAGGATAATGATGCAGTAACCTAGTAGGACTAGGATAACTAATGCAGTATCCTAGTAGGAATAGGATATGGGTGTTATAAATACCCTATGTTGCTGAAGTTTTTATTATCATCTCTCTCCATTCATACAATTAATTCTGGAGTTCCGAAAACAATTCTCTTTTAATTAATTACTTTCTCTTCATCTATTCAATTCTTAATTTCCACAACAAGAGAACCGTTATTCTAAAAGGGAATTCACGCCTAACGCCATACCAAACCCTACTACACGTGAGATCTTTATTTTGGTATAATGATAAAGTCTATTGTGATTTCCGTTGCACTCATGAATATCTAAACTTCTCTGTTGGGGTTATGGAAGCCTTATGAGATACTATCTATTGCTATGATTTTGTGAATTTATGACACATATGCTGCTTATACCATTATTCTCATCATCTTAATGCAAATTCTTGTGGTTGCAAACGCATAGAATACGCCAGTATAGCATTAACTTGTTCGAAAGAAAAGTTATATGTCTGGAAAAGAGATAATGTCAAGGTAATAGGGCACTAACCCCTGTTAAAAAGTTAGTGTCGTAACTGGATTAACCTCTTGGAGAGTTCGTACCGTTAGACACGCTTTAAGCTCAAAAGAGTTAAAGTGAAATAATCCTTGATGGTCGAAAGACGCCTTGATTTACCATAGAATACAATTCTCTATAAGCACATGCATTTCTGAATTCCGCATAACTCATAGCCAATAGAGACGTATAACTCATAAGGTGGACATAACCCCAACTCTCAATTCTCATTGGTTAAACATCTTACTGAGCATTCTTTCCTTTTTACTTTGCTATTTTCCGTTTTTACTCTACTATTTTGTTACATTATTGCACGCTACAAAATCCCCCCTTTTACGAGACTTGCACCAAAAGTCTAATAATCTTTGCTTACTTAGTGACCGGCTATTCTCTGTGGGATCGATACCCAACCCAGTTGGGTTATATATTTGACAACGACCGCTTACACTCTTACGAGAGTTGTAGTTTGAGCGTTATCAAAAATTGATGAACATTTTTCACTTCATAAGAAATCTTCCAACAAGGATAATGATCATGAAACATATATTCACCTGCAAATCATGGGATTAGAGTTTACACACATAGGAATGAAGGTTTGATTTATAGCTAAAAAAATTGAGGTTTTACATTATCTCCCCTTGGAATCATTCATCCTCGAATGATGGGTAGGAACTTGTTGAAACTTTAGATGTCTGAAATAATATAGACATTAAATGTCTGCTATCAAAGGATATAGCTGAGCTAAAACATTAAAACATTCATCTTGAAACTGATTTATCAGCTGACTTGACTATATTTACTATAAGGAGATGATTCATGCTGAGAGTTTAGAACTCACTTGAAATGTTCATGTTTTGAGATTACATATAGAACTACAAAGGTATAGATGATGCAAAAAAATTCCAAGTGTTACTAAGGATTGATAAAAAATACGTAACTTCTCATTAGGAATTGTTCCTCACCAAAATAGGTATAGGGATCAAAAGAAAAGATCTTCATGGCATCACAAAGTACTTTATGAAAGCATAAATCATGAGATAAAGTGACTAAGGTCATACAGGGGTATTACAATGTTTGAGATGGAATACATGGAAAACTGAGATCATGAATTGAACACTTATGAACAGAGCCATGACTAAATGGCTCAATCTTTAACATGATGCCAGGACTGAACTAAATTTGTAACTTACTTGTATGCGAATTGATTACCTCGTGGAATAGACATATTCATGAAACTTTGGATAGTTAGACTAGATAGGAAGATGGAAACTATTGGAACTTGTATGTCTGCATGCTACACTGAGTTATTGGCTAGACAGACTGAATTATACTAAAAGCTTATACTCAACTTGAGTATTTCATCAACACTCTTTGTAAGAAGTTCTAAGAACATTAGGGAGTAAAGAATCTTGGGCATAATTTGAGAGAGATATCTGAAAAAGGACTCACAACATGGATAAAACTTGATAACATGGATCATAGGTCTATAAAACATAAGCTAGGATAGAATTACTAAGACTTGGGCAATGCAACTTCTAGCTTTCAAGCTTAGAAGTCCAAACCCATCGGTGACCCCCGAAACTTGGCACAAACTTTCACTTAGGCATCTCAAGTGGACATTGTTAACTTTTGGCACCTCAAGTAGACATAAAGTGTGTCACTTTGACATCTTTCGACATCAGCTCTGGTGCGTGGGTCACACTCACTGCCAAGATGGATTACCTGACCAATTAATTTGTGCCATCTAATTTTACATTGCCATATCATTATATATACACAAAATTTGTTTTTTTTAAAAGGTCAAAATACATGGCAATTACATCTAATGAATTAATGACACATGTTTTATTCCCCAATTAATTACAAAAAAGTACCCCCCACATTGTCTTCTCCACCTAATTTTCTTTTAGCTTAAACATTCATTAATGGAGATTCAACTTTTCAATAATGATAAACATACCTCCTCATTCTCTAAAAATAATAGATCTACATTCATAACTTCACGAATTTCAAATACACGATGAAAAATATGGAGAAGGATGAGGTTAGTGTTCAATTAGAAAATAAATTAACGAATATATAAATAGGAATGTGAGTTATTTGGAACTAGAATTTTAGATACATGGGAATGAGAGACATTGAAATTTCAGATACAGTGAAAATAAAGAATGATTTGAGAGACATAGGAAGGAGTAAAGCTGGAAGTGAAAGTAGAAAGAAAAAGAATATGGAACTAAAAAAAATGCAAGTCTCCAATTACACAATAATGAAGAAAGAAAGAGTAAAACCATGATAGTGTGAGCTTGACCTCCAAGAATTAATGGAGAAAAAATTAATTGTGTTTAAAAAAAAATTACTGAAAAACTAATGGATGGAGACAGGGACGGAAAAAAAGTGTGAATAACAACTTTGTGTATTTAACGGAGTGAGAAATTACCTATATTAAGACTTGATTTATTGCTATGATATGTAATGAATCTTGATTGTCATTGGGTTGTTGTTAGTGTGTTTATGGTGTAATGGTAGAGAATTGAGATTAAAAGGTGTGTTCCTTTGATTAATAGAAGGAGTATTATTTGGTGTTTATGGTGTGTATTAGTTAATAGAGTGAATATTTTGTTATTGGAGTGAAATTTATTTTGAGTGTTGATTTCACCTCCATTAATGGAGGTTAAGCTAAAAAAAATAGGTGTGGAGAAGGCAATGTGGGAAAGAAGATGTAAAATTATGAAAATACCCCTAAAAAATTATGAAAATACCCCCCAAACGTGCTTAATAGCGAGTATAATAAACTCTCTCTGCTGATTCAGCAAAAGGTGCCAAAATGACACACTTTATGGCTACATGAGGTGTCAAAAGTGAAAAACATCCACTTAAGGTGCCAAAGTGAAAGATCGTGCCATGTTCAGGGGGCTGTCGATGGGTTTGGACAGCTTCGAAATACTCCCTCAACTATATGTTCCCCTTCAATACTGCACTTCACTTGAGGCTACGTATAATATTCACATGTGGATCGATAACTCTATCAATTAAAATCTGAGAAGAACTGAATTCTCTCCCTATATGCAAGCCTACTTAAAAGTACAAAGTGCACACATAACACTGAGATACTTGGCTATACCATGAATTTGATACCCCATGCATGTTTTACAACACTCATATTAAGAATAATTCTTCATACCACTTCAACAATTGAATTCAACCTACAACAATAACAAACACAACAACAAAAAACCCTATGTATTCCTACCAAATGGGGTCTGGGGAGGGTAGAATGTACCTCTACATCCAGAGAAGTAGAGAGGTTGTTTTCGATAGACCTTCGGCTCAAGATAGAGAAAAGTAGACCAAAGCATAATTAAATAAGAAGGAAGATGGATGGCAAGGAATAATACACAATAAAAATAGAACTCGGAGAAATAAGAAATAAAATAAATAAGCATAATAGGAAAAAGAGACCCAAGCCCGCCTAATCGGGCTCCTATCTCTGGACCCAATCCTAAAGTTACTAGCCTGACTAAACCTAAGCTTTTATAACTACTTACTAAATTCACGCACACAACCTAGCCTTCTACCCTTATCTGCAGCCTCCACACCTTCCTATATAGGTTCATGTCCTCAGTAAGCAGAAGTTGCTCCATATCTGGTCTAATCACTTCCCTTCATACTTCTTCGGCCTACCTCTCCTTCTCCTGAAGACATCTAATGCTAACCTCTCATACCTATGAAATGGGGCATCCGTGCCCCTCCTCATCACATACCCAAACCATCTCAACCTTCTTTCACACATGCATCATCCACTTATATACCAATAAGAAATTCAAGCCTATCATTATAATAACATATGCACTTCTAGGCAAACCACACGCCAAATCATCTTTCTCATATTCTCTAATACCTCTATTAATAATAAACTTCCATGAACTAGCCCTAACAAAACATAAATTAAGTTTTCTTTTTTCAACTGGCCATGACATATACCTAAAAATTTGCCTTAATATTCCTTCAAACTTATATCCCTATATAGAATAAACGTCCAATGATCTTTTCATGATACGGAAGATTTAGTCTCTTCCATCTAAACCATTGATTATTAATTTTTCATCACCACTAACTTAACATCAGGAGAAGTCACTGAAAGGTTAGAACATAAGGTCCTGAAGAATAAAAAAACTCTATGTATATCTTTGACACTTAACTGAGGCCTAAGGAATATAATATCAACATCATGGATTCATCAAAGAGATCTAATCTGAGGACATACAGGACATAATCTTAATTTCGTTGATCATTAAGAGTGTAACATAAGTACATGGAACTGAAGATTCTGTAAAGTATGAGTACATGAGTCATGAGTTGCATGACCTGAGTTTGGAGTTCATAAATTCATGGAATATGATTCGTACTGTTGCATGGACTTGAACTCCTTATACTAGGAATTAGAAGCGTACATGATTCTATATAAAGTTCATAAAAATGAGCTATGTTCATATAGATGACTTGTAAGTCTTGAGTAGATATCGTGATGACTGAAGTACAAAATATTTCACTGATATGAGAATGGGTTAGGCATCTTTCTCCCCTAGTGATGTTCTATAATACACAAACATCAATATTAGAAACTGAGAGCCTGACTTAGTTCCTTGTTCTATCATCTCCCCCTTAGCTTTAAGACATTATTCTATGTTTTTGAACCACTTAATAAACATTAATTAAACTATAAAAACTTTACTCTAGGGTTAAAGATATAATAATACACGTACATACTAAACTTACCCTAAAAGACTACACCTGAAAATGTAAAACCCACTGCTAATACTTCCTTCTAAGATAGAAATCTTAACTTTCTATAGCCCTAATAGAAATCTTATTACAACTTAAACACTTACTAACTTAGAATCTTTGGGAGTATCACCACTGAGTTCACACCATCTAGAATTTTAATTCTTCTTTCTATTAGCTCAATCATCATAGATTCAAAATAAGATTCAAACACTTAATATAGGTATTCCTAAACCTTTAATGAAACTTACAAACTTCCTTCATAGCCTACTAATATCATACCTCTAAACTTATATTTTTCCCTGAACCATGAGAATTACTATTACATTGAATATCAAAGATCAGCCACCTATAGCCCATAACTTAGCTAGTCAGAACATCATGTACTATATGGCGTTATTCTCACTTAACAACTAAAGGGTACAATATAAGAACACACACTATTAAAACTTAGAAATAATACAATGCCATATCACCTTGGTTACACCTCTAGATCATACATACACCATCATACTTAATTTTCAATCAATAAACTTAAATTCTTGCATACACTACTTAAAGTCTACTTATTCACTTTTCATTCAACTAGCCCCATGGATACATAATCTACTAAATACAGATAAACACTATCCTTACTTTACTATTGCTAAACTTGTAGGTTCATAATTATAATTCTAGATCATATGCTATCATAGGATTCTGAGAATGGATTTTAAGGAACATTTGGTTTTGCCTTTGTGCAGGATTTTCATGAAAATGAATGAAATATTACATACTTTAGTATCTAAACCCACTAGTGGGGTACTTTTTGAGCCAACTTGTAATCCCGAATGTCTGTGGGGACTGGTTGGAAAAACTCTATCAATAGGAATTTAAGTTTCATTATTTTTGGTACCTTGAAAATAAGGCAGAGTTGACATGAATGTAGCATGATGAGAATCTGTATAATTTTCTGAGAGAACCTTTATTCTGCACAATCAGAGACATAAAAGAAGGTAAACATTATTTAAATGCCTTGTAGCCTCTCAAAGAAAAGTAAAAACGTCTCCATACCATTCCAAAAGACTCTATTAGATACTACTTCATAGAAACCATAGGAAAGTTAAACCTTGTGATATGATACGAAGTTTTTCATGACCCAAGGCTACCCTAGTCGTAGCACGGTCCTTAGAATCACAAGTTATCCTAATCTAACCTATGTATGATACTTGAGAAACAAATTTAAATTGTATAAAAAATAAACTTACTTAGCAGAAATATGATCATGAAAAAGATGAAATAAATGAAATACTAATAAATTTTACAACATGATATAATTGCAGAAAGGAACTTGAATTACATGTAACAACTCTGACTGACTATCTATAAAACCTCTACTATATTGACTATAGATAGTTGGGACATGCCTCAAAATGCCACTAATCAATACATATGAATAATAATAATATGGTACATGGACTACAACTAACTGGAGTCCTAGAAACATGAAAACTCATAAGCTACTGGCTAAAAGCTGCAAACTATCTAGTTATGATATGTTGGATACAACTGGTGCCTATATTATGAAATAATGTAGCCATACAGACATATATGTGGTCAGTACTTATGTAATGTACTAAGTAAGTGGGGGTAAATGCAATAGTAAAATTTAATAGATACATTATCTTAAAACATGCATGATAAGTGCAAGTAGACTCACCAAGAGAATACAATTAAATGAAAGCTGAAGTATCTTAAAACATTAGTAACAAACATAATCTGATAAGCTGGTGAATCACTATACTTAGTTTCATAAAATCATTACTTTTGTAGAATAACTAGAACAAAAGTTGGGAAGCTATAAAACATGAATACTGTATGTAAATATCATGTAAAGATGAAGATGTAGTAAGGATTAACTGAGGATCATGTATAGATACTGACCATGAAAACATGAGCATATAAAATTGAGAATGCAAGCCCAAGTAAAGTATGTACTAAAATGATCTTAATAACTTAAAATCTGATTACTTTGTAAAGCTAACCTGAACATGTATAGACTGAACATTGACTGAAATAATGGGAGCTATCATGTAATTAACATGACCTATGCTGAGCTAATTAGGGTCCAACCTTTAACCCCAGTTAGAAATGTATCAGTACTTTGCCACCAGTAGTAACACATGGTTGTGTGGATCCATTACTCTAATGCCTCGAAGGACTCAGGAAGTAAGTCCTAAACTTGAGGGTGAACCCCTAAGAGAGTGCCAGTCTTAAACGGGCAGGTGACATCTCATAATAATATGATGGCTACATAATTCTAGAACTTAGGGACCATTACTAAGGACCTAATCCTAACTGACAGGTGAGACCCTATCCCTAGGTTCGCTCGGTGCTAAATCATACTCCCAACTGAATGACACGGGTATTATTATGGGTTTAACATGACATAGTATTGTACTGATAAGTGCTCAACATGAACATGGAAATTTGAATATGGCAGTAAAAATATGATCTAACAAACCTGTTAATTAAAAATTAGGACATGTATTAATAATAGGTATTAGGTGTTTATAACCCTCAAGCAATGATTTTAACAGTGCTATAATAACTCTTAAAGCAGTAATAAGAGGTCATAATTTAAGGACTCAAAACATTGGACAATTCAATACATGAGTATAATACATAAATTAAGCATAGTGATGTATTTAACTTAGGAGAATAAATCTTTCTTATAAAAAATCATGAAATTCAAAACAATGTGAAACTTGTGGATTAAAACTAGAGTAATTACAAATACTATGCACTTTAGTACCTTAAATTACATGATAATGCAATGCTTTTAACATATAAGGATTTAGGAATGAACCTTAACTTCAAAAATGTAAATTGAACTTAAAAATCATGAATTTGGGCACAAGGATGAAAGATTAACTTTGTTCAAAACCCCACATACCTTAATTGTAGTAATTCTTGAAGAAATCGTATTTTCGAAACTTAAATCCTTGTGTTCTTAAGAGGAAAATTTTGAACTTATTTCTTGGGAAATAAGAAGTGTTTATAGTGACATATGCTGAGGTAATTGGCAAATAATTCCCTTTGAAATGTTAAAAATCATGTTTTGGATGATTGGGGTTGAGAGAAAAGGACCCAATTGCCCCATGGCTTTTTTTTCTCATGGGAATAGCCCTCGTGGGAATAGACCTTATGGTGTGACCCTTATTCTAGGTGAAAATCCCAACCGATGCAACCCTTATTTTAATGTAGTAACCCTCGTGGCACTGGCCTGTCGCCAACCCTTACTATTTCTCACAAAAATAGTCATAACTTTTTGCTTGGGTATTGACTTAAGGTGAAATTGGTATAGTTGGAAAGGTAACACAATTATCTATAACCTGGTGGGTCTTGAGAGGAAAAATTTAATATAAATCAAAATTTATACACTTACAAAGATGACCCTTGTAGAATCGAATGCCAAAATTTTGTTGAATGAAAGGCTCTTAGCTCAACTATGCTCTAAGTGTTTCATGTGAACATTTTTCACTTCATCAACACTCATCATACTAGGATAATAATCATGAAACATATATTAACATACAAATCATGGAATTATATTTTACAAATGTTGGAACAACCGTTTGATTTGTAGCTCAAAATAAAGGGTGTTACACAACTCCTCCTGAAATTCTCTCTAAAATCTAAAAGCGAACATTGACACCTATTCAGATTGATAGATATAGGAATACCATTCAAGTGAACTATATTACAAACATAGAGATGACATAACCTCTAGATATTGAAGTGTATGACCCTGCAAAGTACCCTCGTAGTCTAAGCCTTTAGAGCATGTGAAGTGAAGCCTAATTTTTCCTTTAAAAGAATAAGGAATGACTTCCAAAGTGATTAGTTTTTAAACCATCTTGAATTTTCCTAATTATAACTTTTTATCAAATGGTAAATTGAATTATCTTTCCAATGATACCTATTTCATCAAAATTCGATGTCGGGGTAGAAAGTTATGGCCAAATTACAAAAAGAAATTTGAACGGCCCTGGTGCGACGGAAAGGGCCGACAGACCATCGAGCTAGCAATGGGCTATCACCCAAACTGTCACAGTGGAGGAAATAATTCCACCTTCTTTACAGGTGTAATGTAAAGGCCAACAAACCATCGAGCCAGTGACGGACCATCGCATGAGCCATCGTAGATCCCATTCAGCATTTTTAAAGTCGTTTTTAAAAGGGCTTTTTGGTCTTTTCTCACCCTTTTCACATCTAAATACATCAGATTCAAGGCACAAACGATATATTCCTCTATAGTATCCATAAAACTAAGATTTTCTTGCAAGATTAAACCTAAAGCGAAAATCCAAATCTTTCTCCAAGAACCTTAAGATTCCACCATAGTTTCTACAAATTGAGTTAAGATTCAATGTTTCCATGTAAAAAAATTCAAGAAATCTCAATCAAGAATATGAAAAAGAGTCTCAAGTAAGCTTGTTTATCTACAAGTTATAATCTAAGGTATGTGGGGTTTGAACAAGGGTTACCCTTTCACCCTTATGCCCAAAGGTTTATTTTAAATTACAAAATTTTTGCAATTTATGAGATTTTCCATGTAATTAAGTTAGGGTTCATACCCACTTTCATTATTTATAAGATAGTGAGATTTACTCTTGTATTAAAAGTGAAATTACATAATTTATTTATATTTCAATGCCTATTGATTAAATTTACAAATTCTAAGATAATATATGAGTAATTGCATTACCAAGCATAAATTTTGAAATATCTGACTTGAGATTACTATTTGGGTCAATAGACCCCTTTTAAAGATTATTGTTCAAGATTGTTTGGGTCATAATTACCCCATAGTTAAGTTATTTTCATATTTTAGTTAAAGATTTGATCTTTTGTGTCTAAGCTAAGATAAGGGATCCACATTAATTATGACTTAAAGTCAAGAAAAGTATATTTGGTCTTTACTATAGACCCCTGAATTATTTTAAGATGGATTTTCTAAAAGTTCTGAGCTTAAGTATGGGAGTAGTATTTAGCACCAAGTTAGGTATGATTCCAAGGTATCATGCCCCAGAACTACATGTCCGCGTAGGTTTCTGATATACCCCAAGTGGCGTAAGATAGTGATCACTAATGTTAAGGTTCTATTCCGATGGAAAGAGTAGAGCAACTCTCCACAATGTGGGCAAGACGTTGGACTCCATGTAGCTCACATGGTTTATGTCAGTTAGAAGAAACTCCCAAAGAAGTCCCCTACTCTAATTAAGATAAAAGTTTATATGTTGAAATTTTTATTTTGAGGTTCCCAAAGTCCTAAAATCTCTGAGTTTTAAAGTAGTCCCTTATTCTCCATAACATAAAAGTATAAGTTTTGAAAGCTATTGTATATATGATTTCTCTTACTTACATGTTTTCAAAATAAGATGGAGAATACATATTTTAGAACTAAGTGTAATGACTCACTATATTTGTACTATATGCTTCATTATACATGATTTATGAGATGCAAATTTTAGTTTTACTCAAGCTATGTGAGTTATTCATATCAGTATGCATGTTTTATAAAGTATAATAACATTGTTTACTTAAATGTATACACCCCCATATACTCAGTACATCCTCAAAGTACTGATCCATAAATACGTTTGTGTGCTACATTGTCTCATAATGTAGGTTCAGGTGCTAAGTCTCAGCAGTGACAGTGATTCCTGAGTACCTTTGTCTACACTCTACAGCATGTGAGTCCTCTTGGTTTGAGGACCCATTGCTCAGAATTTTAGTTGTCGTTGCTTTCAGTTTAGTTAAGTTAGTTGGGGTCTGTCCCAATGACTCTCTAGCTTTTGATTAGTAGAGGCTTTGTCAGATTAGATTATCAGTATGTTTAGACTTTTGGTATTTTGATTGTTCAAACAACTATTTTTTTAATTTCCCTAAATGATTATGATACAACAGTACCATTACTTTTCTTTATTCATCTAAAAGTAAGTTATATATGTAGTAGCAAGCTCAAAGGGTTAGCTTGGGGCTACTTGTAGACTTAAGCACCGTGTGATATTCTGGGATGATATTTTAGGGCATTACAAACTTCGGTATCAGAGCCTAAGGTTTCAGGAGTCCTAGGGAGTCTAACAAGTCGTGTTACATAAAGTCTTAATCATCGGTGTATAGCGCACCATATCTATGAGCGAGAGTCTATGGGACATTCTAGGAAAAAGTCATCTCTTTTTTCCAGAGTCTATCATACCTTCTATTGTCTCCATCTGCTATTGACTCGTGCTCTCTTATGACAGAAAATGCCTACCTAAAGAGCTAATTCCCGTAGGAATGTCAATCAGCCACCTCAACCAGCCGATACCCTGAATAAGAAAGTGTCTCACACTGAGTTTCGGGATGTCTTTCAAGCATTAGCCCAAGCAGTCACCACAATTGTTCAGTAAAATAACCAGCCTGCAGTTCCGTACCAGCAAAGAGGTAATTTTTTTGCATCCCAGACTTGAGATTTCATGAGGATGAATCCACCAGAGTTCTATGGGTGTAAGGCAGGTGAGGACCCACAGTTGTATCTTGAGGAGGTGAAAAAGATCACCCAAGTCATGCATATTTCTGAAGAAGAGAGTGTAGAGATGGCCTTTTATAGGCTAAAAGATATTGCTTAGAACTGGGTTATGGCATGGAGGAAGAAAAGAGGGGAGAATGTTAATCCTATGTCGTGGTAGGTGTTCCAGGATGCATTCTTGGATAAGTTCTTCCCACTTGAGATAAGGGAAGCAAAGATAGAGGAATTTATGAACCAAAGGCAAGTCTCTATGATTGTAAAAAGGGTATTGCCTTAAGTGTAACCAGTTAGATAAGTATGCTCCTGACATCGTCGCTGACACCCGATGTGCAAGTTCATGACCGGTGTGTCTTGTTTGGTGCTGAAAAAGTGTAGGACTACTATGCTCAACAGAGATATGGACCTTTCCATACTGATGATGCATGCTCAGTAGATTGAGGCTGATAAGATAAGAAAGAGAGATAGAGTAAGAGGAAATAAGAGGGCTAGATCAGAGTTATTTGAGCATGGTTAGAATACATCCCGTGGAGGGAACCATCCACAATTTCATAGTCATTCATCTATGCCAACGCCTTCGTCAGCTAGTGCTCCCGCACCAAGAAACAGGCAAGAGCAAAAGAATAAATCTTCTATGTATAGGTCCCAGAACAGCGTGAGTAACATGCCCAATTATCCTTCTTATGCTAAGTGTGGTAGGACCCATCCCAGCGAGTGTTTGGTCAAACAGAGGGGTTTCTTTTGTTGTGGAAAATTGGTCCACAGACTTAGAGAGTGCCCGCATTCTAGGCATGAGAGTAGAGATATCCAAACTCAGACTCAGGATACTAGTGCCGATTTTCTTTAGTCTGCCAGCCCCTCCTCAGGGCGCTTCATCCAGTACTGCTGGCGGTCAGTGTCAGAATAGATTTTATGCCTTGCCATCCCACCAGGAGTAGGAGGATTCACCAGATGTTATGACTAGTATGCTCAATTTATTTTGCTTTGATTTTTATGTGTTAATGAACCATAGGTCAAGTTTCTCTTACGTGACCCCATTAGTTGCTGTAAATTTTAAAATGAGTCCCAAAAAGATTCTTGAGTCCATTCTTATTTTTACACCAGTAGGAGAGTCAGTTGTTGCTAAGCAAGTTTACAAAAAGTAACCTATTACTATTCTTCACAAAGTTATTTTCACTGATTTGATAGAGTTAAATATGGTCTATTTTGACCTTATTCTAGGTATGGATTGGCTTTATTCCTATTATGCATCCATAGACTAATGTACCCATGTTGTTAAGTTTTAGTTCCTTGATGAGCCTGTCTTCGAGTGGTCTGGGAGTTCAGTATCTCCCAAGAGTCATTTTATATCCTATATCTAAGCAAGAATGCTAATATCTAAAGGTTATATCTATCACCTAGTTCGAGTTAAAGACACTAAGTCTAAGAATGACCATTCAGTCAGTCAACATAGCTATAGAGTTTCCTGATATATTTCCGAAAGATCTCCTAGGGGTACCTCCCAATAGAGAGATAGAATTCGGGGTTGATTTTCTTCCCAATACACACCCTATTTCTATTCCTCTATACCATATGGAACCCACAGAGCTTAATAAGTTGAAAGAGAAATTACAAGATCTTCTAGATAAGGGTTTCAAAAGGCCCAGTATTTCTCCTTGGGGTGCACCTGTCCTGTTCGTGCAAAAGAAAGATGGTTCTTTGCGTATGTGAATTGGCGATCATCAGCTGAATAAGATTATAGTTAAGAAAAAGTACCCTCATCCTATAATTGATGATCTGTTTGATTAGTTGAAAGGTGTAAGATATTTCTCAAAGATAGACCTTAGATTCAGCTATCACCAGCTTAATGTAAGGGAGTGTGATATCCCAAAGACAACCTTTCTAACTCGTTATGGTCACTTTAAGTTTCTAGTCATGTCTTTTGGGTTAACTAAAGCTACAACAACTTTCATGGACCTCATGAACCTAGTGTTCAGATAGTATCTTGATTTTTTGTCATAGTGTTCATAGATAATATCCTTGTGTACTCCCATACTGAGAATGTCCATACGGATCATCTTAGAATTGTCTTGCAAACTCTTAGAGATCATAGTTGTTCGTAAAATTCTGAATGGGTGAATTTTGGATAAGTTCAGTAGACTTTTTAGGTCATATTATTTCTGCCAATGTCATTAGAGTTGATCCCTCAATGAGAAAAGCTCTAAGAAATCGCTCTAGACCTATCTCTCCATCAGACATTAGAAGTTTCTTAGGTCTAGCAGGCTATTACCGCTGTTTTGTTGAAGCTTTCTCCTCTATTGCCTCTCCCATGTATAGAACGACCCAAAAGAAATTTAAGTTTCAGTGGTCAGATTTTCGCGAGAAGAGTTTTCAGAAGTTGAAGACTCAACTCACTTCAACCCCCATGTTGACATTGCCTGATGGTACAAATGATTTTGTGGTGTATTGTGATCCCTCTAGAGTTTGTTTGGGTTGTGTTTTGATGCAGAAAGATAAGGTTATAGCCTATACCTCTAGAAAGTTCAAGCCGCATGAAAAGAATTACCCAACCCATAATCATGAATTAGTTGTTGTGGTCTTTTCTTTGAAAATATGGAGACACTATCTGTATGGTGTTCATATTGATGTGTTCACTGATCACAAAAGCCTGCAGTATATATTTACTCAGAGGGAGTTGAATCTTAGATAGAGGAAATGGTTAGAGTTGCTAATGAATTATGATATGAGTTTTCTATATCATCCGAGCAAGGCCAATGTAGTTTTAGATGCCCTTAGTAGGATGTCTATGGGCAGTGTGGCTAAGGTGGAGAAAGATAAGAAAGAGTTAGCTTGTGATGTACATTGTCTGGCTAGATTGGGTGTTAAGTTGCTTGATTCCGCTGAAGGGAATATTTTGGTGCAGAGTAGTTCTGAATCCTCTTTAGTTTCAGAAGTGAAGGAGAAGCAAGACTTAGATGCTATTTTGTAAGACTGAAGGAGTCAGTTAAAGACCAAAAGGTAGAGGTTTTCTCCCAAGGGGGAGATGGTGTGTTGAGATATCAGAATAGATTGTATGTCTCGTGTGTTGGTGACTTGAGAAAGAGAATTATGGCTGAGGCGCATGGTGTGAGGTATTCCATTCATCCCGGTGCTACCAAGATGTACCGTAACTTGTGGGAAATCTATTGGTCAAGTGGCATGAAGAAGGATATACTAAGGTTTGTGGAAAAGTGTGCAACGTTCCAACAGGTGAAGATAGAGCTCCAAAGACCTGCTGGTAAGTTGTAAGAGTTCGGTATACCCACTTGGAAGTTGGAAGAGGTGAAATATGGATTTTGTGACTGGTCTTCCCTTTTCACGTTGTCATCATGTTTCTATTTGGGTTTTTTTAGACAGGTTGACTAAGTCAGTGCATTTCTTGCCAGTTCATATATCTTATACAACTGGGGATTATGCTAGGTTGTACATCCGCGAGTTAGTCAGGTTGCTTGGAGTTCCCTTGTCTATCAACTTAAATAGGGCTACTCAGTTCACTTCACAGTTTTGGAAAGCTTTCCAGCAGGGTCTTGGTACCCAAGTTCATTTGAGTTCCTCTTTTCATCTGCAAACAGATTATTAGGCTGAGAGGACCATCCAAACTTTGGAAGACATGTTGAGGGCATGTGCTCTTTATTTCAAAGATAGTTGAGATGAGCATTTGCCATTGATTGAATTTGCGTATAGCAATAGTTATCACTCTAGCATCCAGATGTCCCTATTTGAGGCTTTGTATGAGAGGAGATGTAGATCACCAATAGGTTGGTTTGAAGTGGGTAAAGCTACTTTGATTGGTCCTGATGTTATGTTTGAGGATATGGAAAATTTTAAGTTGATTAGAGAAAGGTTGAAGATATCCCAGAGTCTTAAGAAGTCATATACAGATGTGAGAAGAAAAGATCTTGAGTTTGAGGTAGGTGATTTGGTGTACTTGAAAATTTCTCCCATGAAGGAGGTGAAGAGGTTTGGGAAAAAAGGGAAGCTTAGTCCCTGTTATGTTGGACCTTATAGAGTTATGAGACGCGTGGGGAAAGTAGCCTATAAAGTTGAGTCGCCTGCAGATCTGTCAGCTTTTCATCTCGTCTTTCACGTCTCTATGCTCAGGAAGAGCATTGGTGATTTCGTTGTTGTAAATCCTTCGACGAGCTCAGATATTCAGGATAGTATTTCTTATGTAGCAATTCCAGTCGTGATTCTAGACAATCAGATCCTTAGACTAAGGAAGAAAGAAGTTTCCTTGGTCAAAGTTCTTTGGCAAAATCAGTCAGTTGAGGGTGCTACTTGGGTAGAAGAAGAAGACATGTAAGACAAGTACCCGCACCTCTTCTCCGCGAGTTTAGATCTAACTGAAGGTAATACTCTTCCTTAATTCAATTCCTTTATAATCATGTGTATTAAATTATAGAGTTGTTTTCTCCATGAGTTCATGCATTCTCTGAGATACTCAAAAGTTTAGAATGACACAATGTCAGATTAGTAAGTTGTTTCAGCCATGCATTTCTGATTTTTTCCTCCGTATTCTTATCCTAACTAGTGACATTAAAGGATGAATGTTTCCAATTGGGAGATATTGTAAGACCCCGCAAAGTTCACTCGTAGTCTAAGCCTTTAGAGCATGTGAAGTGAAGCCTAATTTCGCCTTTAAAAGATTAAGGAATGACATCCAAAGTAATTAGTGTTTAAACCATATTGAATTTTCCAAATTTTGACTTTTCATCACATAGTAAACTGAATTATCTTTCCAATGGTACCCATTTTCTCAAAATCCGATGTCAGGGTAGAAAGTTATGGTCGAATTATAGATTGTACTCTAAACCGCCCAGGTGCGACGAAAAGGCCTGATGGACCGTTGAACTAGCGACGGGCCATCTCCCAAACAATCGCAGCCGAGACAGTAAGTCCACCTTCTTGCCTGGTATGATGGGATGTCCGACGGACTATTGAGCCATCGATGGACCATCACAGATCCCATTCAGCATTTTTAAAGACATTTTAAAAAGGGCTTATCGGTCTTTTCCCAACCTTTTCACATCTAAGTACATCAGATTCAAGGAACAAATGATATATCCTCCATAGCATCCAAAAATCTAGGGTTTTCTCTCAAGATTAACCCTCAAGATCAAATACAAATCTTTCTCCAAGAACCTTAAGATTCCACCAGAGTTTCTACAAATTGAGTTAAGATTCAAGGTTCCCAAGTCAAAATATTCAACAACCCTCACTCAAGAATACGAAAAAGAGTCTCAAGAAAACTTGTTCATCTACAAGTCATAATCTAAGGTATGTGTGGTTTGAACAAGGATAGCCCTTTCACCCTTGTGCCGAAAGGCTTATTTTAAATTACAAAATTTCGGCAATTTATGAGATTTTCCATGAAATTATGTTAGGGTTCATACCCACTTTCATTATTTGTAAGATTGTGAGATTTCCCCATGGATTAAAAGTTGAATTACATAATTTATTAATATTTCCATTCCTATTGATGAAATTTATAGATTCTATGATACATTATGAGTAATTGCATTACCAACCAAGAATTTTGAAATATCTGACTTGACATTACTATTTGGGTTAATAGACCCCCTTAAAAGATTGTTGTTTAAGATTGTTTGGGTCATAAGTACCCCATTGTTAATCTATTTTCAGATTTTATTTGAACATTTCACCTTTTGGGTTTAAGCTAAGATAAGGGATCAACATTAATAATGACTTAAAGTCAAGAAAAGTATATTTGGTCTTTATTATGGACCCTTGAATTATTTTACGGTGGATTTCCTAAAAGTTTTGAGATTAAGTATGGGAGTAGTATTTAGCACCGAGTTGGGTATGATTCCAAGGTCTCTTGCATGAGAACTAAGTGCCCCATAGGTTTCTGATTTACCCAAAGTGGGTTAAGAAAGTGATCACTAAAGTTAAGGTACTATTCTGATGGCAAGGGTAGAACATCTCTCCTTAATGTGGGCAAGACGTTGAACTCCATAAGGCTTACATGGTTTATGTCGGTTAGAAGAAACTCCCAAAGCATTCCCCTATTCTAATTAAGATAAAAGTTTATATCTTGAAAGTTTGATTTTGAGGTTCCCAAATTCCTAAAATCTCTAAGTTTTAAAGAAGTCCTTTATTTGCCATAAGATAAAAGTATAAGTTTTGCAAGCTATTGTTTTTATGATTTCTCTTGCTTACAAGTTTTGAGAAAAAGATGGAGAATACAAATTTTAGAACTAAGCGTAATGACTCACTAGATTTGTACTATATGCTTCATTATACATCATTTTTGAGATGCAGATTTCAGTTTTACTCAAGCTATGTGAGTCATTCATATCAGAATACATGTTTTATAATGAATAATAACATTGTTTACTTAAATGTATACACCCCATATACTCAGTACATCCTTAAAGTACTGATCCACATATACGTCTGTGTGCTACATTATCTTATAATGTAGGTTCAGGTGCTCATTCTCAGCTGTGATAGTGATTCCCGAGTACCTTTGTCTATACTCCATATTTGGTGAGTCCTCATGGTTCGAGGACCCATTGCTCAGATTTTCAGTTTTTATTGCTTTCAGTTTAGTCGAGTCAGTTGGGGATCTGTCCCAATGACTCTCTATCTTTTGATTAGTAGAGGCTTTGTCAGGCTAGATTATCAGTACATGTACATTTAGACTTTCAGTATTTTGACTGTTCAAACAAGTATTTCTTCGGATTCCATTTATGATTATGATATTACAATACCATCATTTTGTTTGATTCATCTCAAAGTATGTTTTTTATGTAGTAGCAGGATCAAAGGGTTATCTTGGGGCTACTTGTAGACTTAAGGACCGTGTGACATTCTGGGATTAGATTTTGGGGCGTTAAATGAAGGACATCTGAATAGGAATGAAATATGTCAATTTGGTCAATATATCCACAATGTCACAAATACCATTAGAACCATGGCAAGTACAAGGCAAACCAGTAACGAAGTATATGGTGATCCCCTCCCACTTCCAGTCGAGAATGGGCAATCTCTAAATTAATCCTCCAGGTCTGTAATTCTCATATTTCACCTGTTGATAACATAGGAAACGAGCTACAAAGTCCACCATATATCTCTTTATACCACTCCACCAGTACTGATGTCTTAAATCTCCATACATCTTCGGTATACCCAGGTGAATATAATATCTAAATAACTGAGCCTCTTGCAATATCATCTGAATCAGGTCACCAACCTATGAAACAAAAATACACCTATCAGATTTCAAAACACCATTAGAATCTATAGTATCCCTTCTGGACTCACCACTCAACTCCTGATCACAGATGATTCAAAGTCTCATATCCTAAAGCTGACGACACTAATTTTGGTCAAATAAAGTAGACCTTGCCTCAACACTAGCAAGAATCCTCGTAAAGTTAAGAAATATCAAGTAGCACTATTAAGTTGGATAAGGATTGGATGTCCCATGCCAATGGCCTCTAATAAATTAAAATAAAAACCAAACCACCAATACTCACTTCCTGCCAGCATAAGTCTTCCACTACTATATTTGATGTCATAACCCAATTTACGATTCTTGGTGGCACCTACTAAATCCCTCCAGCATGTAAGCAAAACTATAACCAAGAGCTAACACAATGAGTTAACTTGGTGGAAAAATGCCTACATATGCAAAAATAAAAAACACATCTTCTATTTTAACAAGGTAATATTGATAGATAAGGTAAATCAACACAGAATGATAGAATAAAATAGGTGACTCCGAACCCAAAAGCTCACCCTATCCCTAAATATCAACACAACATGAACATCAATCAATGGTGGAAACTAGTACTCAGATATAAACCAATAAGATACTAAAGTGTAGTATGAGTACAAAAACCACGGGTACTTAGTAATCATCATCAGCCTACATAGCAAAATAATAATATAAGAATGATAAAATGCAAGATAACATAACTAAGCCAAGGTAGAAATGAAGCATAATGATCTCCAACATCATTATGCATAAATAGGTAAATAAACTTAATAATAGCATATCATAACATAAAATATCAAAACACGTAATCAAAACTACAAAATGGGATCTCATACGCCAATTTTTATAGAAAAGTAAATAACCTATCACAAGCCCCCATAAGCCTGGAAAGTACACACATGATAGTATAACCCACCACCGTTATTCACATAGTTTCAACATTCGACTAGAATTCACTCATATTACTCTACATTATAGTTATTTCCTAATTTTAGACTTACACAAATTGTTATCTTTAATTTCACACCTCGATATCGTCATATCATAACAAGTATATAATAATAGCATAATATGTATATCAAGAATTGAACCGGTATAAATAATCAATAGACGGACTTGAACTAGTAAATATAATAAATAGTCGGATTCTAACCAGTATATATAATTATTATCCAAACTTGAAATTGTATATATAATCAATAACCAAACTCAAATTGGTAAGTATAATCAATAGCATAACCATCCTTCAGACACAAGCTAGTAAGTATAAATATAAATCAATGTAAGCAATAGTATCACCAATAGCATAAATAATAGCATAATCAATAGGTGTCAACCCTCATATCAACCACCATAACCACCAAACAACAAAGTTCATTAATATAACCTCAATAAGCATTTCCAAGAGACTAACAAGTATATAATGGTCTACAAAAGCTAATATATATCTTAGCCTAAGGAGGGTCAAGGGTCCACTTCTAATCCCCGAAGTTCTATTTTAGACAAATTTTACTCAAACTAAGCTTAAGGTATCTCAATCCATATTTAGAGGTTAAACAACCCTCAATTATCAATTAGCTAGGAAATTCTCCTAAAATATTAGTAACTAGGTCAATTATGTCTAATTTATGATTTGTGAATACCCTAAATGGTCAATGTAACCAAAGATTTGCAATTCCTCATAACAACACCTAAAACCCCTCCCAAATCTAATGCAATATCATAAACAAACTATAAATTTGCTCAATCTAAAAAGGGGTAAAACCTAAAATACTTCGACGCCGAACAATGATCGAATGATCTTCTAAATTGCCATTTTTCCCTTTCGAGAATCTTTTACAAGATACCAAGCTATGAAAATCACATTCTACTCATCTATATGTTAATAATTATACCCATATTACACTATTGTGTTTTGGGTCCCTAAATCACCTAAAATCCTATGTGGGTCTTATTTATATAAATTCACTTTTTTGAAACCAACCTAATATTCCCTCATGCTCAAGGAGTCATTACCCTAAAAAAAGTGAAATTATAGATAATTTGGGCTAAAATCAAGCCTCCAAGGCTTTGGGGTTTTTTTAAAAAGCAACAAAAAATCTACCACAAAATAAGAGAAATGATACCTCAAATTTGAAGGAAAATTGCGTAATCAAACAATATCTAAGATCCCAAATCACCCAAAAACTCCAATTTTAAGATACCTCAATATTTAGAGTTTTAGCTCTCTTGGATAGGATGAAGAATGGGAAAATCATACAAAGACGGTGTATTTATTCACATACCAAGTACTTGGGTTTCGTTATCGCAAATGAGTGTTCACGATAACCACATCTTGTGGCTGCATCACTAAATCACAATTGTGACAAGCAACCGTGATCGCGACACTTGATGTTGGTCAAGGTTATCATGATTGCAACTTGTGGCTCATGATTGCGATGCACCAGATACAACAGTAGACTTGAAAGTATTCAAAGTCACCACCAAGCCCTTAAGATTCATTTGGAATCCCGTATACGTAATGAATTATGTAACCATACCAATTTGTATGTTTCAAACTTAATGATACAGTTAAAATTTCCATCTTAGAATGTTTTGATGAAATATGCATGACACAACAAATTTCCAATTTCTTAACTTTTCGACCAGTAGGTCGAATTAAGCCTAGGTTTCTCGGGACCCAAACCAAGAGTCCTCCCAGCCTAAAACTGACATTCCAGAGCTGCTGGAAAATTCAAATTTTTAATTTGAGGTCATTTAACTAAAGATTTTGCCAAATGGATATTGGAACCAGTAAAGGCTTTAAAATAGGAAATCATCTCTAAAAACAAAACAAACCACTCAGTAACCGTACTGTTAGTTCTAGAAAGTCATAAATGACTTAGGGTATCTATAGAAAAGTTCTAACAAAAAAATATGAGAAATAACCTAAAGGGTCATTACATTCTCCATGCCCTAATGATACAAATTAGAGATATCATAATCCTTAAGTAACCATGCCCTGATGATACAAATTAGAGATATCATAATCCTTAAGTAACTCCATCTATCTATGATTCCTAGTATCAAGTTCTCTCAAGGTCATAAGAAGCTGAAGACTATGATGAGCCATGAAAATTCTCACAGTGCATGCCATACAGATAATGCATCCAAATCTTAAACACGAAAACTTTTACCGCCAACTCTTAATCATGAGTGGGGTAGTTATTCTCGTGCACCTTCAACTACCTCGATGTATAAGCAATAATTCAATCCTTTTGCATTATAACACACCCCAAACAAACACTGGAAGCATCACAATACATGTTGAATCCATCTTCCTCAACAAGAAGATCCAATATTGGGGCTTAAGTGGGAAATTCCTTGAGCATTCAAAAGTTCGACTCACACTCCTCGAACCATTGAAAAGGAATCATCTTTTGAGCCTATATAGCCATCGATGCTGCAATAATAGAAAAACTCTCAACGAACAATCTATTGTAACCAGCCATACCAATAAACCATAGATAGAGATATAGGCCTAGCATAGTACTAAATCTCTTCAATCATTGTTGGATCCACCACCATCCCATCTTTAGACACCAAATGTCCTACGAATGTAACTAACCCAATTCAGAACTCATACTTAGAGAATTTTACAAAATCCTATGATCTCTAAATGTTTGGATCAGGATATTCAAATGATTCATATTCTCATCTCTACTAGTCAAATACACAAGGATGTCATGGATGAACACAATCATAAAAGAATGCAAGTGAGGCCTGAACACACCATTCATAAAGTCCCTATATGCAGGTGGAGCATTAGTTAACCCAAAAGACATTAATAGGAACACATAACAACCATAATAGGTCTTAGAGATTGTCTTTGGGATATCTTCACCTCGAATCCTCAAGTAGGGGTAACCAGACCTCAAGTCAATCTTAGAGAACACCATCGCTCCCTGAAGTTGTTCAAACAAATAATTAATGTTAGGATCATCATCATCTTATTAAGCTACCTACAATTAATACACATATAAATGGAACCATCCTTCTTCTTATGGAACAAGATAGGAGCCTCCTAAAGAGACACACTCGATTCTAATGAAACCCTTACCAACAAGATCCAAAAGCTAAGAATTTAGCTCTTTAAGCTCACCAGGAGGCATAAGGTAAGGTGCCATAAATATAGATCAGGTGCTCAGCTCAAGATTAATAACATATTCAATATAATAGTTAGGAGGAAGACCAAGTAGATCGATAGGGAATACATCAAAAAACTCATGAATTATAGGAACAAAATCAAGCGACGTACCATTCATACTAACATTGTTAATATAAGTTAGATAAGCCTCGCAAACTCTCAAAATAAGTCTCTTAGGAGAACATAAGAAAAAATCCTTGTTGGTTCATGTCTAATAGATCCCTACAACAAAATAGGGGGTACGTCGGGCATGGATAAGGTAATGATCTTAGCAAAATAAACCACAACCACATGATAGTGGGATAGCTATTCCATGCCCAAAATCACATCAAAATCTACCATGTATAGTAAAATATAATCAACCTGCGTATTAATCTCTCAAATAATTCACTAATAAAGAATCACCCATAGGATTATATACATAAAATGTCCTAGAAAAATAATTACATGACAAATCTAATCACACGACATAATAAGTAGATACATAAGAATAAGTGGATCCCAGATAAAATAAAGAAAAAGTTGACTGAAGTCACACTGAGATTGTACCTATGATAATTTCATTTGAAGACTCAACCTTGGGTTTAGCAGGTGTGACATAAAATTGACCACACCCACCACCAGGCTAGGGTCCAATTTGATTCTTTGTCTTACCTAGCTAAGCACCGCAATGACCATGAGTGTCACCTCTAGTTGGGGGTGGAATATCCCTAATTAATAGAACACTCTAAGATGAACAAACCATTGCTCTATGACAGGAGCACTCTCTCAAGAAATACCAAAAAGCCCCACAACTACATGTAAACCTAGAAGATTTTACTGACCTTAAGTAACCACCATGACAAGAATAAAAAGAACATGAACCACTCAAAGGTTGGCCATCACTCTAGATTTGACAATTACTGTGGCTAGACTAGCCTCAATCAGTAATCTAAAGCATGGCCTAAATGGGCCTACTTGATTAACACTATTACTGATAAGGCTAATGTAGAGGTTAACTACCCTAAGAACCACTACCTATGAAAAATGAGCCACTATTGATTCCAGTAAAACAACCCTAATAAGGTCTCTTATCATTGCTCACTTTGAACTCAAAATAAATCTCCTCCATAACCTGAGCATGATTAGAAACGTCATCAAAAGACCAACTTACTGCAACTAATCTCTGTGTAGACATACAAAGAGGGATTCTTAATCTCAAAACAAAGTAATGATCCATCTTTAACTTAGTAGTAAGAATAGAAGTAGCATACCTAGCTAACTCATAAAATTAAGCCTCATACGCCACAACAGCCATGGATCCCTGCTCCAACCTCGAGAATTGATCCCTCAATTAATTTCTATGGATTCAAGGCATTTACTTCTCTAAGAAGACCTCAAAGAACTAAGTCTATAACATAAGAGGTAATCTAATTAGCTTAGAATAAAGATTAACTCTCAACCAATATTGAGCTACCAAATCTAATTCAAAGGTTGTGCAATCCACACCCTGAGTCTTAACTAGGCCCAAATTATAGAGCCTATCCTCACAAAAAATCAAGAACTCTGAAGCAACCTCACTTGATACACAAGAAAACCTCGGTAGAGCCAGCCTCAAGAATACACCCAGCATCTTCTACGCCTCAAGAGATATAGAAGGCTGGGTAATTTAATTACCCTTCAGTTCATTTACTATATTTCTTCTTATTTTTGTCATTAGTTCTTCTCTATAGCTACCCTAAGTTATTTATGACTTTCTGGAACTGACAATTTGGTTACCGAGAAATTCATTTGGTTTGTAGAGTCAATTCTCTATTTTGCAGTCTTAAATGATTCCAAATAGCCATCAGGTACACAATTCAATCAAACAACCTCCAATGTTGATTTTGAATGTTCCAGCAACTTCAAAATATTGATTTTAGGCTAGGTGGACCTTGGGTTTGAGTCCCGAGGTACGCGAGTTCATTTTGACTTATTGGTCGAAAAGTAAAGAAATTGGCAATTAGGTATGGTTCCTATATTTCATAGAAATGACCTTGGATGGAAATTTTTATTGTGCCCATTGATTCCAAAGCATAGAATTTTGTGTGATTACATAGTTCATTTGCGTATACGGGATTTTAGATAAATCCCAAGACTCAGATGTATTTAGTGCATCACGATCGTGATGGTTTGGGCGACGATTGCGACTTATTTACACAAGTCAGTAGTGCCGCAATCGTAAGGAAAAATGTAATGACCCAAAATCACCCCTCGAGACGCTACACGGTGCCTAGGGTCATAAGTGACCCTAAGCTAACCCTTCACTTAGCATCACTCATAAATAACTAAATAAAATGCATAAAACTGAAAGAATAAGGCAAAATATAACTCTAATATCAATTTGCTCAATACCGAAAATGGAGTCACAAGGTTAAAACTCAACTTTTTACAATAAAATTGAAACCCAATACATCAACTTCTACCCACTATCTATGATGCCACTACTAGTACTGACCATGGGCAGTTGGGTCATGGCTCCCAAGTACCCCGACTCAATACGACTAAAAAAGGAAATACCACTCGTCTCAACCGTATCACTGACTCAAGATATTGAATCAAAAGGACTCTTCACCTGCTAACTGGAAGCTGCAAACTAATCGTACATGGTACATATGCTATAATTTGTATCTACATTATGAGATAATGTAGCACATAGAAGTATATGTGGATCAGTACTTGGGAATGTACTGAGTATATGGGGGTGAATGCACATGTATAAAATAGTATCAACCTTCTTCAGTCAAATCATGGATGCAATATGGGATGACTCACATAGATTGAACAAGTATCAAATATAAATCTCATAAATCATGTAAGATGAGGCACATAACACAAATCTTGTGAGTCATCATTCTTTAACCTTAAAAGTAGAAATCTTCTCTAATTCTCAACACTTAAGATAATAGGGGCTTTAAACAATACTATCAACTCATACATATACCTCAAGGAAATTAACACTTGATTACTGCTCAAGATCTCAGAACTCTTTTTGAACTCAAATACTTGGAATTCAGAATCATATCATTTGAAACATACTTGAAGGCATTTCATTCACTTTAGAAAAATATGTCATTTTAAGCTTTTGGAAATCATTCAATCTCAAAAGAAAGATACTCTAGTTTAGTGAATATAACTCATCTCAAGGTTTTATGGAAAAATACCAAATTAAGGGAAAACATTTCCTTTTGAAGAGATAATTCATATCAAGGGAGTACTTTAGCTAGGAAACCATCTACAACCTCATTAGTTGGAAAATAGCTCATAGGAGGGAAAATACTTTAGTTTCCGAGGAAGTAGCTTTTCTCAAGTTTGAAAGGCAAGGGAGGTTCTCTTAACCGACATAAACCATGCTAGCTACATGGATTCAAATGTTTTTTCCTCCTAAGGAAGAGACCTCAGGTTGGGGAGGAGCATCATACTCTTGCCAGGGAGTATAAAATAGGTATATTAATCACTAAATGAAACTCGGTCTCGGGCCAAATATCATATCGGCCTTAGGCCCAATAATCATAAACTCACCCTCAGGCCCAACCTACGGTGGCACGTAGTTTTGGGGTAAGAAACCATAGTAACTTACCTACTCGGTGCTAAATACTACTCCCTTGGATTATCTGCTCTCATCTCATAAAAATCCACTTTTAGAATAATCTCATGATTTACCACGAACCTAATAATAAAATCAAAAATCTTATATAGTAAAGTGAATTTCAAAGCTCTTAGACCATTAGGTCAATTCATTTCTCAATCATAACAAAATACTCAAATCATGGATGCTTATATCATAAGAGTTCACAAATTTACAAGTACCAAATAGGTCTTACTAACCCATAGTTCAATATCAAGTTAAAGCTCATCAAAAGCATAATATATAGCATATAGATTCATAAATCATAGAGAAATCTGGGAATGTCAGCAATTTATCTCAAAATATTTATATAGTCATATGATTCAATTCTCAAACATTACAAATATTAGCTTTTCAAGAAGTAAAATCATAGGGTTTATACCAAACTGTAAATTTTAATAAAACATGAAGAAATAATGCCATTTGACTCTTAATTCATGGGAACTATCAAGATAATGTATTCAATAATAATGGGTGAAACCCCCCAATTTAAATTCATGTAAAACCTCATAGATTTCAGGAAAATCATGATGAAAATAAGCCTTTGGGCACAAGGGTGAAAGGTTTACCCTTTTTTAAAACACCACATAACTTAGATTATGACATTGGATGAACAAACTTTCTCTAAACTCTTCTTCTTACCCTTGAAAGAGAGGATTCTTTCCATACTTGACTTAGGGAACTCGAATCTCAACTTAATTTGAAGAATCCATTGTGAGTTCTTAGATTCCTTGGAGAAGAATTTTGTTTTGATTTGATTTGGAGGAGAAAACCCTAGCTCATTAGAGTTAGAGATGGGAAAATGAGGCAGATGCTTTGAATAAAATATATAGTAGGGTTTAAAAGAGGGGAAAAGACCGAAATATTTCTTCAAAAATAGGTTAAAAATACTGAACGGGGGATGTGACGGTCAAATCGATGGTTCGTGCAATGTTCGACGGTCCGTTGGATCATCTGTCGCAAGATGGACAGAATAAGGGACATACTGCCTTGCTTCGATGGTCTCAGTGGTGATCTGTTGAAAGTTTGGTGGTCTGCCATTTTGTCCGTCGCATGATGGACAGGACTTGGCCACACTGCCTCAGAGCGACGATCAAAGTGACGGTCCGTCGAAAAGTTGGCGGTCTGTTATTTTGGCCATTCCATATTGGCCAAAAAAGGGTTCACTTCCTTGGTTTCTATAGGATGATTAATTTTCCATCACACATTTGATGGTCTGTCGAATCGTCCATCAAACCTGGGTGATTCCGACAACATTCAGTAAAATGACCATAACTCCCTCGTTCGATGTCCGATTTTGACGAAATTAGTATCGTTGGAAAGATAACTCAATTCTCTACATGAAAAAATGTCAATATTAGGGAAATTACACACGTTTAAAAATATTTTACACTTGGGAAGAAACCTCTCAAACTTTTAAGGACGGAATGACACTTCATTCAACATGCTCTAAGGCTCAAACTATGAGGGAATTTTGTGGGGTTTTACAAAAAATGTGGCGATTGAAACTCAGTTTTGCATCCACAAGATGTGGTAAACACAAGTATTAGGATGAGATAGCAGGACCTGAGCACCTAGCATTGGTAAAAATAAACCATTTTTGCGAAAAATTTCACATTCTTCATCCATTCCAGTAGAGATAAAATCTTATTTAGAGAGAGAGCTAAAAATTAGAGCTTTTAGGTGGGTATGGATGTTGTCTAACACTTGTTAATGTAATCATTTACCAATTTGTTGTAAGATTTCTCCCTTTTCATGGTAGAAATTTTCATTTCTTGTTCAACAATTACAAAACTTTCAAGGCTTGATTTTAGCCCCAAATCAACTCAAATTTCATCCATTCTTGAGGTTAATAACTCCTTGAGAATGAGGGATAAATAAGTTGGTTTTAAAAATATAATTTTTCATAAATAGGACCAACATAGGATTTTGATGTGATTTTATGGACCCAAAGCACAATAGTACAATATGTGTATCATTTTACTCATATTTATGAGTAAAATGTAATTTTTATATCTTGACATCTTGCAAAAGCTTCTTGGAAGGGAAAATCAATGATTTAGCAAATCTTGTGAGCTTTCTTTGACTTCCAAGTAGGCTAGGTTTTACCCTTTGTTAGATTAATCTATTTCATAGTATGTTTGTGATGTTGTGTTAGATTTGGAATGTATTTTAGGTGTTGGTGTGATAAATTAAAATGATTGGAATTAGTTGGATCATTTAGCCTATTTTAGATATGATTTTAGCTGTGATTCTCCTAGTAAATCATACCTTAAGGTGAAGTCAACGTTGTAGGCATCTGATTATGTCAAAAATGTTTTAGTTACTAAAATAATTAAAAGATTTCTTTAGTCCCTTGAGTTTAGAATAAAACTTACCCAAATTGCCAACACCTTAGGTGGAATGAACTTAGTTGCTCAATATTAAGAGGATTTGTTATCCTATGGCTAGTCGTGTATTTTTCAACATCTAATAGTTGATTTAGATACTTTAGCCTAGTCCAAGGTAGATATTTCTTGGTAAATGATTTGGAGGATTTAGTAGTGAACTCTTTGACCCACCATAGCCCAAGACTTGTGATAGTTATTGAAGATTTTTTGATACATTTTTGTTCATCTAGTTAGATGGTTATTTTAGTGTTCTTTAGATGCCTTGGTATTTTTTGGTTATGATGGATGAAATTGAAAGTAATGCTTAATGAGTATTCTATGAATGAGTTATTGAATAAAATTATGTTATCGATGAGCTAATGAATATGCTATTTTTTGACTATCGATAGGGGTTTTGAATATAATATTAAATAATCCATTGATTATAACATTTACTAAATCATAAATTATGCTCTTGACTAAGCTAACAAATGAGCTACTAACTACGCTAGTGATCATGCCTATAGATATATTAGCAATTATGTTATTATTCATGCTAGAGGTCATGCTTAATGACTACATTGGCATTCATGTTATTTATTACGCTATATATAGGCTATAGATTATGTCATGGATTACCTAATGATAAATCTATTTATTTGATATTGATTATACAAACAACAAGCTTTCTATTATGCTATGATAAGTTATTAATTAGGTTATTGATAAGTTAATGCATACGTTTTAGAGTACATGTTGTTTATGTTAGTGCTCATGTTTGTTGAATATATTTGTGAATATGTTATGGATTATGCTAAAGAACATGCTTATTGGTTATATTAATAATTATGCTTTCGATTATACTAAAGACTGCTTATTTACAAGATTGGCAATCATGCTATTGGTTATGCTAGAACTCATGATTTTGATTATGATTATTAATCATGTTAATATATTTTTTCATAGTTATTTTATTAAGTACTATATTAATTATGATTTCATCCATATTGAGGGTGATTATGATTTATGTATATGTCTGGCAAGATTGCAGGATGATTATAATGCCATATGTATACCCGACAAGATTGGAGGATGATTATAATGACATATGTATGCCTGGAAAGATACGAGGATGATTATAATGATATACATATATGACCATCAAGAGCAGAGGATGATTATGATGATACATATATTCTCGGCAAGCCTGGAGGATGATTATTATTATGATATATATATGCCCGAAAAGGCCTGAAGATGCTTATGAGGATATTGTTTAATATCCATGTTGGTTTGAGCTCATATATACATACTATAGTATGATGATAATTTAATTATAATAGGGTGACATGGGGGTTTGAGATTGGCAATGTAGCTAAGTCAAAAATCAGAAAATTATTATAATATGATGTGATATAAATGGATTCACATGGAATAATGATTAGTTGATAAATGTTGGTAAATAATGACTAGTTGATAAGTTATTATTACCTGCTATATGATTATTAGTTAATAAATAATTTTTAGTTGATAAAGGATTATTTATTGATATATGAGGATTAGTTGTTACAAGATCATTAGTTGATAAGTGTTGATTAATTAGAAAATTATGAATATAGACAATCGATAATTATAGTGTGACATGAATTGGATGAATTCCAATTGTATTATAAGAGTTGAAAAATGACGATAGTAAGTTACCCTATCCTGTTTGATCCTTCCAGTCTTATGAGAGCTTGAAATGGGATAATTAATTTTCCACACTAATTGGCGTATGGTAGCCCATTTTTTAGTTATTATTGCTTCTGTTGACGCTTTATGTTACATAATGCTATTAATTTGGTTTGTCGGTCTGTTTATGCACAACGATGACTTTGTCTATTCCTTGTCTTATATTTTTTATCATACTTTTATCATGATTTAGCTGAGCCGAATGATGATACCTACTAAGTACCCATATTTTTGGTACTCATACAACCCTTCTATACCTTTTGGGTGCAAATCCTAGTACTAGTTGTCATAGATAATCAACGCTCGTGCTATGTTGATATCCAAAGATAGGGTGATCTCTTGGAGTTAGAGCCATCTATTTCTTTCT
Source organism: Capsicum pubescens (assembly GCA_030864215.1). NCBI lineage: Eukaryota > Viridiplantae > Streptophyta > Magnoliopsida > Solanales > Solanaceae > Capsicum > Capsicum pubescens. The sequence continues at coordinate 223,732,145 of CM061540.1, read as the reverse complement.
ATATTTCTATGTTTAGTCGTTTGTTTCTAGATAGATTTTATTGACTATTCTAGAACATGGGTTATATTATTATTATTACTAGATTCTCTTGTATTGGCTTAACCAGGTCGTGGGATGGTATCTTTGTTGACTATCTTTATCTAATTTAAATATATGCTTTTTAATAGTTGTGTTACTAATTTTTGCCAATGTTCGGCACTTACAACAAAGTAATACGATTGAGTTTAGCTCTGGGTTATGGTTTGGCTAACCAATTAGCGGGACAGAGTAGGAGCCATCATATCTCGTAAATTAGGTTGTGATAAATTGGTATCAGATCCTAGGCAATACCGATACTATTGGTTCTAGAGAAAATGTCTAGTTGAGTTTTATAGATTGGAATGATGATGTTCTTTTCCTATCTTTGGGAGGCTATTGGACATTTTGAATAGCTTTTCACTTCTTTCACTTCTTTCGTGCTAAGAGTCTGAGTTTTTCTATAGAACATTTCTATTATTTCACTATTCTACACATTGCTAGGACACGTGCTACCGATACATGCAATGAGGGTCTCGATACTGAGCCTAGGGATTTTTATCCTTTTTAGCTGAACCAAATATCGTGGACAACCACGAGATCTGTCTGTAGCAAGGGGATAGATTAGGGGTCCTCCACCAGACCCTATTCCTGTATCAGAGCCAGAGATTCTTCTGCCTCATCTAATGGTACTCTAGGGACCATCAAATGCTCCACTAGGGTTTATTTTCTCATCAGTTCTTAGAGGGCCGTTGGTTTAGCTTTTTGGGTTACTTGGTGGTGTATCGTCTGATGGTGGATAATATATGAATCACAATTGTATGGAGATGAGGTCACAACCTATAGCTGTGGCTCTTAAAGTTGAGGTTCCCCCACTTCTGAAAGTTTCTTAGCTGGTAGTTTCTCCGCTAGTAGTTGCCAATCCTGCTAGGTCTATCAAGGAGTAAAATATGTTGGGTTAATTCTTTAGGTTAGCTCCGCATAGGTTTTCTGTTGCTCCAAGAAATGATGCAAATAAGTTTCTAATTTCTTTATGGCTAGGCTCCATAATTTGGGCTATTTTGAGACTCGTTATATGAATTATATCATATTTTAGTTAGACTTGGCCGCTTGACATTGGTAGAGAGTATATATTTATTCTAGACTAGCTGTATCTTCCCGTTTGACATGGACTCTATGCTGTTCTTAGAGAAGTGTATGCCTCATAGCCTTAGTAATTGGTTGGGTGATCAGTTCTCTAAGTTTTAAGTAGGGATCCATGACTGTTGGAGAATATAAGGCTCATTTTCTTAATTTGGCTAGACATGCGACTTCTATTTTTTATACTAAGTATAACAGAGTTCGTTGCTTTGTTAGAGGGCTAATACTTCCCCTTTATATGTCTACTCATAGTTTAGTTGTTGTGGGTAGGTCTTTTGCTAAGGTTCTTTATCATGCTCACCTTATGGAGAAGGTACATCTTGAGGCCCATAGCAAAGCAATAAAAGGCCTAGACATTAGGCCAGTTTTAGTAAGAGTTCTGTTAATTCTCAGTTTAGAGGCAACCATTTTCATGGTAGATATCCTCTGTATCCATCCTATCAACCTCAGAGTTAGCCTAGTCAACCTGTTCAAACAGTGCTATAAATTACTATCAGAGGTAAGTCTAGTGCTATTGCCCTTGTAAGGGAAGTGGTCAGTCTTCGAGAGGTGTATCATCTTGTTATTTTAGGTCAGGTAGATCTATTGTTCAAGTTTTGCTCAGGTGACATATTATAACATTAGAACTCATGGTCACTATTTATGAGATTGCCCTAGTCGCCTGGTGATTATTTCTTTAGCCCAGATTGTTCCCCCTATTAAAGCAGTTCATCCCTTAGATAGAGGTGGTTCTCATGGTCGTAGGGGTGGTTTCAAGGGTATTCGAGGAGGTTATTTGGTAGGCAAGATAAGAGGTCTATTAGAGCCCAGCCAGGTGGCAAGTGTGGTCAGTGGTATGCAGTACCTACTAGACTCAAGGATGAGTCTTTGGATGCTTTTATTAAAGGTATTATTTGGTTGTGCTATCATTCGGCCTTTGCTTTATTTGATTCAATATCCACTTATTCTAATGTATCTACCTATTATGCTTTGTAATTAGAGTTATCATGGGATTTATTAGTTGTGCCATTGTGTGTATCTACTCTCGTGGGTGATTCCTTAGTAGTGGATCGAGTTTTTAGATCCTTGGTTGTAGCTGTTAGAGATGTTGATACTCATTTGCATCTTATTTTTCTGGATATGGTGGATTTTGATGTGATTATTTATGTGGACTAGTTATCCCAATATAATGCAGTCATTGATTAATTTTCTAAGACCGTTACCTTAGCCATTCCCAGCATACCCCTAGTCGTGTGGTAGGGAGAGCATGTCATGTCCTGACGGGAAATATTTCTTATGTTCATGATAGAAGGGTTATATTTTGGGGTTAAGAGTCTCATCTTATTTATATTTATGATACTAGTGTGAAGAGTTCATCGCTTTACTCTATTCCTGTATTTTGTGAGTTTTTTATGTGTTTCCTACCGACCTGCCTAGTATTCCCTCTACCTATGAGATTGAATTTTCTATTTATCATAAGACTGGAACTCGACTTATTTCTATGGGACCTTACCGTATGGCTCGTGTTGAGCTCAAGGAGATGAATTCTAAGCTCCTTGTCAAGCTTAATAATGTGATGGTGAAGAACCATTATCCTATACCTTGCATTTATTATTTATTTTACCAACTTCAAAAATCGGTAATGTTTTCTTAGATTGATTTAAGATTTTGTTAAAATTAGTTGAGGACTCAGGTTGAGTATCCTGAAGACAACCTTTAGGATCTGCAATGGTCATTATGAGTTATTTGTGATGTCATTTAGCCTGACTGATTCCCCAGCTGAATTTATGGATCAAATGAATCAAGTGTTCAGAAATTATTTGAATTCATTTATGATTTTGTTCAACAATGTGCTCCTTATGTATTTAAGGATTAGAGAGGAGCATGTTCAACATTAGAGGATTGTGCTCCAGACTTTATGAGATCAGGTTCTTTTTTCCATGTTTTGAAAGTGTAAGTCTTGGCTTAGGTCAGTGTCATTCCTTGGGTATATGGTGTTTAAGGATGGGATTATAGTAGACCCAATAATGGTTGAAGCTATTCCTTGTTAGGATAGACCCACATCTTCAACTGAAGTTTATAGCTTTATTTGTTTGGCTGGTTATTATAGACATTTTGTAAAGGGTTTTGCTACTATTTCAGCACCTATGACCAAATTGCCTCGGAAGGAGGTTCCATTCCAATGGTCTGAAGAGTATGTGTCGATCTTTGAAAAGTTCCAAGATTTCATTAGTGCATATTCTATTCTAGCTCTTTCAGTATAGGGTGAGGGATTCACTATGTTTTGTGATGCTTCTAGTGTTGGTCTGTAATTACCCTTTAGGTTATTTTCTATATTTCTACTTATTTTCATAATAAGAGATTTCCTATAGTTGCCCCAAGTCGTTTATGTCTTGTTATAACTAACAATTTGATTATCATGTGATTCATTCGGTTTTAGAGACAATTCCTATTTTTAAAGTCATCGTAGGTTCCAATTGGACACAAGGCAACAACTTCAGTAAAATAATATCATACAAAAATTCTAACAATGCTAGCATCTCCAAAATATTGATTTTAAGCTAGGAGGACCTTTTGCGTGGGTCCCGAGGCACCTGAGATTCTTTCAACTTACTAGTTCGAAAGTTAAGAAAATGAAATATGGGTGTGGGACCCATATTTGGTCGATACAACCTTGGATCGAAAATCCGAATGCGTTATTAAATCTAAAACGTTAAATTTTGTATGGTTACATAGACCATTTGCGCACATCGTTTTTTGGATAAATCCCAATGGCTTGGCGGGGAATTGCAAATTTCAATGTCCATTGTTATTTGCTGGTGCATCGCTATTGTGACCTAAGGGTTGCGATCGTGATACCTATGATAGTCAACTAGTACAACATTTGTAGTGTGTAGGTTGCAATCACGACTGGCACTGACAAGCTCAACAAATCATGATCGTGAGGTCCCTAGTTGCGATAGCGAGACCTGAGTACCTGGTATAGGTATAAATATGCCATTATGTCACAATTTTAGCCATTTCTCACCCATTTCATTATAGCATAAACACTGAATAGTGAGATTAAGTGTGATTGAATCTTGTGGGGTGATTGGGAAGCTTGATTATCATCTATTTTCATGATTATCTTATGATTTAAGGTAAGAATCCACCCTTTTCTTGGTGGATTTTAATGAATTCTAGCTCAAACCCCCAAAATCTTGAAGGCTTTATTCTAGCCCCAATTTAGCTTGGTTTTCACCTATTTCTTAGGGTAATGATTCCTTGAGCTTGTAAGACAAGTGGGCTAGCTTCGAAAATATAATTTTCATATGTAGGACCCACATAGGGTTTTGATGTGATTTTTTTACTAGAAGCACAATAGTGCAACACAGGTATCATAATTCTCGTATTTAGGAGTATAATGTGTTTATGATAGCTTGGCATCCTGAGGATGCTTTTCGGAGTGGATAAATGGTGGTTTAGCGGTTCGTTAAGCTTTCTTCAGCGTCGAGGTAGGCTAGGTTTATCCCTTATTAAATTGAGCTCTTTCATAATATTCCTATGATATTGTGTTAGATTTGGGATGGGTTTTAGGTGTTGGATTAAATTAATGCAAGGCTTGCGTTAGTTGGACCATTTAGGACAATTTGAAATCGTAAAGTTGAAACCCATAGTTCATTTTCCTTTTGCCTTAGTTAGATTGGACTTCATTCCTCATGTTTAGCATGAGAATGCATTAGATTACTCAAATTAGGTAAAGATGATTTAGTCATTGATGCTTAGAGTAAGATTGGCCTTAGTTTCTTACACTAATGAAGGTTGCCTTAGTTCCTATTTATACTTAGTTATTGTGTTTGGGAAGAATCTTTACTTTAGGTCTAATTGTTGCTTATTTTACATCTAAAAGTTTATTTAGTTACCTTAAATTATTTCGAGTATATTTTGCCTAAAATGGAACACTAGGATTACATATAGACTTTTAGCCCACTTTAGACTACAACACATGTGAGATTTTGTAATCCATTTACTTTTATTATCCTTTTGGAAATGTGTAGTGTGGTATATTGAGAAATATTGATACTTAACGGTTAAGTTGGTTAATATGAGGGTTGACTCCTATTTATTATGCTATTATTTTTGCTACTGATGATACTATTAATGGTGTGTATTATATATATATAAAAATATATACATAGTTCGAGTCCAAAAGATGATTATGATGTTGATCATATATACTCGGTTCAAGTCTGGAGGATGATTATGGTATTATTTATTATTTTTTGATTCAAGTTTGGCTATTGATTATATTTATTGGTTTGAGTCTGGTATGCATAATATGCTATGATTATATACTTCTTATGATTAATGATATCGGGGTGGGAGGTTGAAAGTAGAAAATTGGCTAAGTTGAAAAAAATGATAAATAGTTATAATGTGGCATGACATAAATGGACTCTAGTGCTAAAATGACTAGTTGACAAATGATGGTTTGTTGATGAATGATGACTATGGATATATGATGATTAGCGGATAAGTGTTGGATAGTTGATTAATGGTTACTAGTGTATAATGGTATTAAGAATTTTATATGTTGGTAAAATTATAGAATGGAGGTACTTTGTCAAAGGTTGGCAAGTTGGGGAATATGGGTACTTTGTCAAATATTGGTAAATGTGGATTGATGGTTCAATAACAAGTTAGTTATTTGTAAACAGTGAATGGTTGCTTTATTCTGTTATCTTTTTAGTGTACTTTCTAGGTGTATGAAAGTTTGTGGTAAGTTATTCACTTTCAACACCAATTGGCATATGGGAGCCAATTTTGTAGTTATGACCGTATGTGTTGATGCTTTATGTTATGTTAGTAGTTTGATTTATTTCCTTATCTATGCACAACTATGATGGAGCCACTTCAATTTTTCCTATACTTTTACTTAATTATATATCCAACATTTTATCATACTTATATCATGATTAAGCTCAGTTGACCAGTGATGTCTACTGAGTACCCATTAATTTGGTACTCATACTACACTTATGTACCTTTTTGGTATGGATTCAATTACTAGTTTTTGGCGTTGGTTCGTATTTGTGTGGTATTTATATTCGAAAATAGGGTGAGGTCTTGGATTCGAAGTCGCCCATTTCCCTCTATCTTTTATATTCAATCTTTTGTTCTAAAGATATATTTTGCTGACTATACTAAGCCTTTAAGTTGTAATACTATTAGATACTTATGTACTAGATCTACCATGTCGTGGGATGGTATCTTGTATTGATTATTTTTATCTATGTTGAATGTTTTATCTATTTATCAATTATGTTGTGGATTTTTTCTTAAGTTTGGTATTTTTTACCAAGTTAACCCTTTGCATTTAACTCTGGGTTATGGTTTAGCTTATTTACTAGCGGGATAAAGTAGGTGCAATCAGGACTTGTAAATTTGGTCGTGACATAGTCTAGGTTGTGTTTTCATTAAGAAAGATTGTGTTATTTCTTATGATATGAGACACCTTATGGTTCATGAGTGTAGCTACTTAGTGGCGGTGGTTTTCACACTTAAGATTTGGAGGCAATAATTCAATGGTTTGGATTTTAAGATTTTCACCAATCATCGCAGTCTTTAGATCTTATGACCCAAAGGGAGATTAATGCTAGACAACGTAGATGTATGGAGTTGTTTAAGGATTATGATATCTCTATCTTGTATCATCCGGGAAAAGTGAATATGGTAAAAAATGCCTAAATTTATAAAATAGTGAGTATGGGTATCATGGCTTTTATTTAAATTTCTCAAAAGTCGTTGGAATGAGACACTCTATCCTTAGTAAACTTGATAGTTCGCCTTGATACTTAAAATGGTAGGTGGATTCTTGCTAGTGTTGTGATGAGGTCTTTGCTCTTTGAGAAGATTTGAGATCATCAGTTAAGGATATCAAGCTTCTCTCCCTTTGTGATTAGGTGTTGAGAGGTGAGTCCAAGAGGATCACCTAGATTCAAAGAGAGTTTTGAGATTTTATAGCTCTGTATATGTGTTTTGAGGATCGATGACTTGTTCCAGTTGGTTCTGCATAAGGTTCACAATTAAGATATTTTATTCATCTGGGAACAATAATAATGTATAGGGATTTGAGATAGTATTATTGGTAGAGTGGCCTAAAGAAAGATGTGGCAAATTTTGTATCTCTTTGTCTATGTTGTTAGTAGGTAATGATTGAGCATCAATGACTAGCTAGATTAACTCATTGCCTATTCTTGAGTCGAAATGGAAGCGGACTACCATGGATTTTGTTAGTGGATTACCTCATACATCCCATAGTTCCGATGTTATTTGGGTTATCGTGGATTATTTGACCAAGTCAACATATTTTATTCCTATTCAGATATCTTTCATTGCTAAGAGATTAGTATGTACCTATGTGCGTGAGATAATCCGTTTGCATGGTGTGCCCATATATATTATTTTTAATAGTGGTTTCATGTTTATTAATAGATTTTGGAGAGAATTTAAAGAGGAGTTTGGTGCTTAAGTAGATCTTAGTACAACCGTCTATCTCATACTATTCAGGTCCTTAAGGATATACTCTGAGCCTGTGTTTTGGATTTTGAAGGGAAGTGGGAGGATCACTTGGCCTTAGCAGAGTTTTCTTATAAGAAAGTTATTATTTGAGTATTGAGATGTCTCTTTTCAAGGATTTGTATGGTAGGAGATATTGTTCACTGATTGGGTTGGTTTAGACTTTTGAGGTACAACCTTGTGGTACTGATTTGATCCAGTAGTCTTTCAATAGAGTAAGGGTAATTCAGGATAGGTTGAGAGTAGCTCAGACTAGGTAGATGGCCTATGCAGACTGTGGACTCCATGCCTTTAGATTTGTAGTTAGTGATCGAGTTTTTCTCTGTGTGTTTACCATAAAAGGTATGATGAGGTTCGGAAGAAGGGGTAAGCTCATCCCTAGATATATTAGACCTTTTGAGATTTTTCTCACAACTCGTGAGGTTGTTTATGAGTTAGTTTACCTTCAAATTTTGTTGTTACCCATCCAATTCTCCATGTTTCCATGTTGCGTCGATACATTCTTGATCCGTCTCATGTGCTTAGTTGGACTTAGTCAATCTAGATGAACCATTGACCTTTGTGGAGGAGCCTTTGCTTATTTTTGCTAACGATGTTAGCCAGTTTCACACTAGGGATATTACCATAGTTAAAATTCAACAGAGGCACTAGAGGAGGCCACTTGGGAGATTGAGAGAGAGAGGAGTATCCAATATCCTCCTCGTTTTAGATTTCAGGTACATCCTAATCCTTATTTTTTGCTGATGAAAGTTCCCTTAGTAGTGGATATTGTGTGACCCTTAAGGTCATTTTCCATATTTTCTCTTATTTTCTCTATTATAGCTTCTCTATAGTTGCCTTATGTCATTTATGTCTTGGTGGAATTGATAGTTTAGTTACCGGGAAATTCATTTCTTTTTTAAAGCTAATTCCCTATTTTGAAGTCTGCACTATTTCCAAATTGCTAAAGGGAAAAAATTCAGTCAAACAACCTTGAATACAAATTTTAACTATTCCAGCTGCTCAGTAATGTAGATTTTAGTCTAGGTGGACAAAGTGTTTGGGTTCCGAGGCACCCAATCTAATTTTGGCCTATTGGTCGAAAAGTTAAGAAATTAAATTTAGGTATGAGATCCATATTTAGTTGAAACGACCTTAGTTGGAAACTTCAACTAAGCCATTAAGTCCAAAGCATCGAATTCGGTGTGGTCAGATAGTTCATTTGTGTATACGGTATTATGGATTAATCCTGAGAGCTTGGCAAATTTCCAAGTCTCAGATGTATCTAGTGCATTGCGATCGCGATGGTTTAGGCTAAGATTGTGAATCATTTGAGCAGGTCAGCAGTACCACGATTGCAAGGTAAATTTACATGATCACGACTCACTAGTACAACAACAAGATGTGGTGGTCGAGAAAACTTGGTCGGGATAGCGAGATCAGATCACCTAGTATGGCTATGAAAAAACCTCTTTGCTTGATTTTGCCCATTCTTCATCTATTCCAAGAGATTTAAAACCCTAATTAGAGAGATAGATTAAAATTGGAGCTTATGGATTGATTGGGAGATTGTCTAACACTTGAAAACACGATTATCTTCCAATTTGTGGTAAGATTTTACCCCTTTCAATGTAGATATTTCCATTTCTTGTTCAAAAATTCCAAAACCTTGGGGGCTTGATTTTATCCCCAAATTAGCTCGGATTTCACCAATTCATAAGAGTAAGAACTCCTTGAGCATGAGGGATCTTTGGGTTGGTTTCAGAAACATGATTTTTTGTAAATAGGATCCACATGGGATTTTGATGTGATTTTTTGTACCAAAGAATAATAATGCAATATGGGTATCATTATTCTCGTATTAATGTGTAGAATGTGATTTTGATAGCTTAGCATCTTGCAGAAGCTTCTAAAAATGGAAAACCGGGTGATTTAGTGGATCCTATGAGCTTTCTTCGGCTCTAGGAAGGCGAGGTTTTGCCCATTGTTAGATTTAGCTAATTCATATTATGTTTGTGATATTATGTTATATTTTTAATTTTTTTAAGGTGTTGGTGTGATAAATTGAAATGCTTGTGATTAGTTGGATCATTTAGGCTATTTTGGATAGCATTTTGATCATGATTAGCCTAGTAATCATACCTTAAGGTCAAGTTGGCCTTGTAGGTGTTATGTACAAGCACATACATAAGTGTACTTTGTCTCACTAAGTAATATAGTGGCCTTTAGAATCCAACTATCGATCCTTTAAATACTTGTTAACAACTACCCTAGACTAGTCTAACTATTAAAATTAACTCAATGCTGATGTAATCAGAATACCGTTTGAGAGTAAACTAACAGTAAACCAAAACAATGAGGTAAATTAATGTTCTTGGATAATCAATGGGGACAAACCTAGGGTTAAGGAACAACGACAATAATACGATCTTATAAAACTTCACTGGTTAGGTTAATTATCTTGGTTGATGATTCAGGGGGTTGATATTATGACTATGGTATTCGAACCTCTAATCACCTATCTAGTTTAGCCTCACAACCACATCAGTGAGTGGTGATGCCTTTACTAAATTAAATGCATTCATATTATATCCTGTAATTAAAAAAAATAGGGAACTTAAGTATATTTCTATCCTAAGTGCAAATCATGACTTCATTCAAGTGAATTTACGATTGTATTCTATCAATCCCACATTCTATCTTCTTATTCCTCCTCTTGAGTTCACAAGATTATTATGCATGTATTATAAGGGTCGAAAATCCTTAAAATAGTGATAACACGGATAAATAAACAATAAATATGATAAAAAACCAAAACAAAATAAATTTATATCAATAATTCTCCTGTTCTTGGTCTTAATCCTGGAAAAGGGTGTTTAGCAGATGATGGACATAACTGTAATCACAACAAATGAATGCATGTTAAATCCAAAACAAACAAAACTAATGGAATAAAAACCCTAACTGAAGTGTTCTTCAGCCTCCCTTCAAGTCCCAAGGTCATCCAAGGAGTCTAACTAATGCCCAAGTGTCTTATTTATAGGAGGACAAAATCGATTGATTTCAACCTAAGGGCGTGCCACCCCAATATCATGCCATCTAGGCAGTGTGGACTGATAAAAACATAGAGGTATATAATAAATTCACAACCAAAGAGTCTACAAGGGCGTTCCATGGCCTTATTGCAACATCTAGGCAGCGTGGCACACCAAGGACATCAAAACCTCCAACTTTTATCCAAGCTTGTCCCATGCTTTTGTCGATAAACGCAAAGCTTTGTGGTGTTGTTTCCACTTGATTTAAAGATTCTACATCATCTATATTTCATCATGATAAACTAAATAAGCTTCCTAAAAAATCAAAAACCACACATTAGAGCACAAAACAACATATAATTCAAGACAACAAACTAGTAAAGGGCATAACTCAAGCTAAGAGTACTAGTTTTTGTCCCTTGAACATTATATTTATACAACATAACACTTAGATTCTTATTTATACCAAGAATAACGCATTAAGAATAACATAAATTTATTAAAATAAGCTAAATAATCCCAGATAATAACATCGAGGATCATGAATCAACCTAAGATTAGTATGCTTATGCTTAGGTCAGAAATTCTTTAGTTACTAAACTAATGAGAAGATTTCCCTTATCGCATGAATTTAGGATGAAACTTACCCAAATTTACAATACCTTAGGTGAAATGAACTTATTTTCTTTATATTAGTAGGAATTGGTATCCTAGGTCTAGTCGTGGATTTAGATACATTAGCCTAGTCCAAGGTAGAAATTGATTGTTAAACCCACCTTATGAAAAGAATTGGGATAGTAATTTAAGATACTTTGATGTTCTTGTGTACATTTATGGAGATGATTATTTTGGTGATATTTAGACGCCTTGGTATTTATTAGTTATGATGTATGACGTTGATAGTAATGCTCAACAAGTATTGTATGTATAAGTTATTAATCAAACTTATGTTATTAATGAGATATTGAATCTTCTATTGTTTGACAATAGATTGTGCTACCAAATATACTATTGAAAAAGGCCTTGATCATAACACTGACTAAGTCATAATTTATGCTCTTGACTGAGCCAACAAATGAGATATTAACTATATATATATATATATATCATTGGCGTAGATGCTAATATATTGATATGCATGATCAGTAACTTGATCACCAATGTAGTCATTGATCAAACTTATATACATACATACACACACACTCATATATATATATATATATATATATCTTTCATCTGAGCTTGTTTTCATATAAAGTGGGTCCCACACCCAAAGAATATTTTGCCAAAATCCACCCCATACCCCAAAATGAGTTTGGAAGACTCTATACTTAGACAAAGTATCCCCTACCTTAAAAATGACATTTGATACTGTTGAGATTGTCATAAATGGCATCTGATGTTTTTCACCTGAGGTTTTGGTCTGAGACCCACTTTTCAACTATAGAGGCTTTTAAATAGGAAAATGTCTCTAAAAACCAAAGACAGTGCTAGATGATTACACTATTATTCTCATAAGTCACAAATGACCTAGTGAAGTTATCAGAAAGCTCTAAATGTAGAAAGAGCACAAAACAAAGAAAATGACCTAGTATGTCATTACAACATCCACTACTATAAGTACATTTGTTCTTAAAAGTAAAGGATCAAAAAGTATGTAAAAGCTTTAATAGGTAGGGATAATGGATTTAAATGCTTAGTCTTATAAGTAGCCTCTTCAACTAGATGGTGATGCCACTAAACCTTAACTAAATGAATTTTGTTATAGAAGAACAACCTGACATCTCTGGAAAAAACAAACATAGGCTTCTCCAAAAATGTCAAACCTTCATTAAACTGAATTGATTCCCACCAAAGAAGATGAGACTCATCTAGGATATATTTCCACAAGATAAACACCTGAAACTCTAGATGGATAGTTGAGGTAGCTAAATGCAAAGTTAACGAATATGCAACCTCTCTATCTGTCGGAAGAACCTCAAATAGTCCTATATATCGTTGGTAGAGCTTTCCATCCTCCCATTATTTATTAACCCCTTTATGGGCGATACTCTTTAGAAGACTAAGTTATCAACTCTAAACTTATAGGTATAAAATCAATGATAATAATAACTCTTATGCCTATTTTGACCTACCCAAAGCCTAACCTGAATTAGCCAAACTCAGTCTAATTAATCAAGAAGAAAATTTTTACCACATGGTGATAACCCTCACCTATACCATTCAACTTGGTAGAGGACGGTCATTGTCACTAGCTTAACTTATGTTGAGGTTGTATGCATGAAGAGTGAGTCTAGTCTTCAAAACCTATCGATGTTAAAGACATCTAATGGTAAACTAGTAGCAAAGGCAAAATTAAGTGCATGGTTTATAATGGTGTGCGGGGAGGGGGTCATTCGGAACGTGTTTCTATCAATGTCTATTTAAGTTAACTAACGGTTACAATTTCGATTGAAACTCCAATATAAGAACGACCTTGGGATTATGCATAATGCCCCATACTTTTTCCTAGCTTGAAATCATCTCAAGAATCTTATAAACTTATATTGAAAGATGAATCTACTTCTGTACATGTGGTATTTTTAAGATTTTCACTTTTTGTTATGTGGTAAATTGAATTACCTTTCCAACGATACCAAATTCATCAAAAGCCAACATCGGAGGAGAAAGTTATGGCCAAAATACAGAAGAAAGTAAAATCACCCAAGTGTGACTGTGAGGCCGACGGAACATTGTACTAGCGATGGACCATCGCTCAGGCCTTCATAAGGGAAATAGTGAGGCCAACTTCTAGATAAGGTGCGATGGGCAGGTTGATGGACCGTTGAACTTGCGATGGACTGTCGCCCAGGCCGTCGCTACCTAGGCAGAAAACCCTTTTATTAGTCCACGTACGACGGTCGAAACGATGGACTGTCGCCCTAGCGACGGACCATTGTACGAGCTATCGCCGGTCCCTATTAAGAAAATTAAATCCATTTTAAAAGGTGATTTTTGGTCTTTACTTTTTTGGTTTTTCATTGTTTAGATCATAGGCTTCTACTTAGTCTATCTTGGCCTAAAGCCAACTCTTACAAACTTACCACCCCAAACTTAAGTATTTAGCCTCAATTTTATTTTTTCTTATTCAAGGGGGTTAGGGTTCAATAGGGGGGGAAAATTGAATATATCAAGGTTTGCAATGTGGTCACCATAGAAGGGCTTGAAGGATCAAATTGGGTGACTAAGGTTACTATTCTAAGAATGGGTAGGCTATTTCGTCTAAAGTGGGTTCCAATGTGCACAAAGATTTCCTAGGATCATTTCACCAACAAAGCATAATCAAAATTATCCTTGAGAGACTAACTAGGAAAGTTCTAGATGGTACAAGTAGGAATAAGATTTAAATACAAATTCTTACCGCACATAGCATGCAAATTTCAAAAGGGTGCTCAATTTCTATTCCTACTATAGAGAAAATGGAGTATACACAAATTTCTAAAAGCCAAAACTTTAGAGTAAAAAAAAGAGGTAAAGTATTGTTGCAATGTCACTCACGTCTGTTCCCTTGATTTTTAGAAAAAATTTTGATGGAGAGGGGTGTTTGCTTCACATTTACACTGTGCATAATTTTCTATTTGTGACATCAAACCAAGACGACTTCTAGCATTATGGCTTTCATACGGGAAAATTATATGGCTACTCATACTTCACTATAGGCATAAGTGTGATCCCAAATCAAAATGCTACGAGAACTCAGACTTTCCCTATATTTATAGCTACGATGCTACAACTACTCAACTTCACCTGCATTCATGGCTCAAAACCCAATCACAACAATTTTCGCTTATGAATACCATTACTCAATCTATCATAGGGAAAGGTTCATCTGAAATGAATCACAAGAGGTACAACAATCTCCATGATTGGAGTGAGAATTTTATTACTACGATGCCCAAACATCAAAGTAATTCCCACCCCTAACTTAAAGACTTGAAGTGTTCACACTACAACAGATAAAATAAGTACAAGGGTTAAAGGGGACTCCCGTAGGAAACAATATTTCTTGTCTATGGATACCGTGATCGCATGTGGATGTACCGTGATTATGGTAACTGAGACCAATTTCCCCTATTTTTGCCCTGCTTTACTGCAGTTCTGCCATTTCATGTTCTATTTTCCCCCTATTTTTTTGGACTTCTAGCTTATGTCAAAACACCTACAAAACATCAAAAAATTCAAAAAACTTGTAAAGGGTGGTTTTCCTCCCATCAAGCGCATAATTTAACATCACAGAATGACTCTCCTTTATCACCATGTAAGGTCTTTGAAACATACAAACTCCACCTTGGCCACCACGGGACCTCCCCCACTATAGTGTTTCACCCTTTGTCCATTTAATACAAACCTCTTTTCTCAGGATCTTACCATTCAATGGAATCACTAAGCTAAACATTTGAAGTTATAAAAGATCTTGACCATTTCCAATGAAGATTTACTATAAACCTTTTTTTCTCATGATTTTCCAATTCAATGGCACCACTAGGTTAAACAATAGAAGTCACAAAACGGCCCGACCATTTGGAATGAAGATTCCTATAAAAAGTTTTAAACAAGATTTGAAAATAAGCACACTCGACATGGAATTCTCATCTTTGTCTTTTTGCATCATGTCATTTCTTCATTTTCCCCTTACACAAGGAAGAACTCTAATAGGCTTTGAGTCAAAAATTCTCCAACTCGTTATGTTTAGTGACCCTTGGCTCGGAAGCCTCTCCCCAATTCATGCTTAACCACTTTAAATACCACAAGTATTTATGCTCAAGCTCGACAGGAAACTGTTATGCCTTTCTAAACACCAACTGGTTGGAAGACATGCCCATTAGGATTTTGTAAGACGTTTTATATGTCCATGTTACTGGTCAAGTTACTTAGCCCAATTAGTTTGGCTTATATTTATGGTCTTCTTAAGTATGTCATAGATTTCTCGATTAGAAAGTTCGACTAAGACACTTTTTAGGGAGTGATATGGGGTAGTAACATTGTGTTTCACCCCATATTTGTCAAGAATTGTCCCAAATACCCGATTATAAAAAAGTGAGCCTTTGTCACTAATTATCGCGAATGATATTTCAAACTATGTAAAGATGCATTTCTTCAAAAAGAAAGTGATGCTCACACTCTCATTATTCAAAAGTGACATAGCTTCCACCTATCTGGAAACATAATCCACCACCACCAATATGTACGTATTTCCAAAAGAGCTCACAAAAGGGCCCATAAAAATGATTCCCCACACATCAAAGAGTTCAACTTAAAAATTAGGCTTAAAGGGAATTTCACGTCTTCTCAAGATTCCACCATACATTTGACATAGATGACATGCTTTTACCCACTCAATGACATCTCTATGAATGGTGGTCCAATAATACCCATATTAAAGAATTTTGGCGACAATCCAGATTCCCCCATGGTAGCCACCGAAAGATAAGGAGTAAATTGCTTTAGGGATATCCTTTATTTCAAATTCCATGACACAACTCCTAATCACACCATCCGTTCACTCTCGAAATAGGAAGGGTTCTCTCCAAAATTATTTTTTTTACAAGAAACAAGAACTGCTTCTTTTGATGATAACTTGGCCCTTGGGAAGTATACGACTTGCCAAATAATTATCATAGTTGGCATACAATGGTTCACCTTTTCCATAGATTGACATATCTAACTCATCAAAAAAATCTTTGTTAATCTCAATTTCCCCATGCTTTTCATGATTACTCTCAAGATAACAAAGATGGTCGGCCACTTCATTTTTGCAACCCTTTTTATCATTCACATCATAATCATATTATTGCAAGAGAAAAATCCAACTAATTAGTCATGGATTATCTTCCTTCTTTGAAATGAGTTATTTAAGGGCAGCATGATCTGTGGGTACCGCAGCTTTCATTCCTAACAAGAGGGCACAAAATTTCTGAAAAAAATATACAACCACTAATAATTCTTTCTTAGTAACAGTATAGTTTTGTTGAGCATCATTCAAGATCTTGCTTGGATAATAGATAGGGTGAAATATATTTTCCTTACATTTCCCAAATATTACTACTAATGCAATTCCACTTGCATCACACATCACTTTAAATGGGGATGGCCAATCCGGAGCCACAATAATAGGAGCCAAAATAAGCAATTTCTTGAGACAATTGAATGACCTCAAACATGAATCATCAAAATTAAATTTTGCCTCTTTTTTAAGGAGATTGTACATTGGATGAGCTACTTTGGAGAAATCCTGGATGAATCGGCAGTAGAACCCGACTTTCCCAAGAAAACTCTAAACATCTTTTACAGAGATAGGGGTGGAAACTTGTCTCTTCTTTGACCTTAGCTTGATCAAATTGTATTCCATTCCCTAAGATCTTGTTTCCCAACACAATAGCCTCATTGACCATGAAATGAAATTTCTCCCAATTGAGGGCAAGATTGATTTCCATACATATCTCAAGTATCTTGCTTAGATGCTCAAGACACGATTCAAAAGAGCTCCTTACCTCCGAGAAATAATCCATGAAGACTTCCAATCCTCAACCATATCCACAATGATTTATAGCATACAACATTTGAAAGTTCCCGACGCATTGCAGAAACCAAATAACATCCATTTAAATGTTAATGTAACTTAGGCTGAAGTAAAAAAAAAATTCTTGGTTTTCCTAGGCAATAGAAATTTTATTGTGCCCCGATTTACCATCTAGAAAGTAATAACACCCTCACCCGGCTAACCTATCTAGTATTTTTCCCTTAAAAGGGATGGGGAAATGACCCTTTTTTATTCAAGAGTTCAATTCCATGCATACCCGCCAACCCATGGTTGGTCGAACGGGAATAAGGTGATTCTTTGAATCCTCAACTATTGTAATTCCACCTTTCTTCAGAACACATTGAACTGGGCTCACCCAAGTGCTATTGGAGATTGATTGGATAGATGACTCCCGCTTTAAGCCAATTTATAATTTTCTTTTTCACTAATTCTTGCATGGGTTGATTTAGCCTCCTTTTCTGTTCCAAAATTTAAACATGATCTTGTTCTAGCTTGATCTTTTAGGAGCAAACTCTAGGGGAAATTCCTATGATATCCACAATTGTTCATTCCATGGCTCGAACAAACTTTTTCACCACCAACTTCAAAGCATCTACTTGAAAGGGCTCAAGATCACCTACAATGATGATAGGTAAAGTATCTCGATCCCCCAAGAAAACATATTTATGATGAGGAAGCAACACATTTAATTTAATTTTAGGTGGCTCAGGAATGAATGGTTTTGTGGGTGGGATCTTATGGTTTTTAAGATCAAGTTCCATCTTTACTTTGTTTTTTGTATAAGATCCAAGTCCTATTAAAGATGCAACCACTTCATAAGACTCTTTAAATTCTTATCTTTCACAATTCCACAAAACCCCAAACAATGGATCATCGACCAAACTCAGATTGGCATAATTCATTACCTCACCATCAATGGTATCAATCACAGCTACGACTTGTAAATCCATTGGCTACTTCATGGAATTACATAATAATATTCATTATTAATTAGGCGAAACTTCATCTTGCCGCATTCCACATCTACCAATGATTTCCCAGTGGCTAAGAATGGGCTTCATAGAATAATAGGAATTTCATGGTCCAAAGCACAATCAAGGAGAACAAAGTCGGCCAAGAACATAAATTGGTCGACTTTAACTAGCACATCATGGAGTATTACCATAGGTTTCTTGATGGATCAGTCGGCCATGAGCAATATCATTGTGTGTGTTGCAGTTTCCCCTATCTGAGCTTGTGAAAAATGACATATGGCTTTAAATTTACACTTGCCCGGAGGTCACACAAGGCTTTTAAAAACTTGAACATTCTGATGGTACATCAAGTTATGAAGGCACTAGAGTATTTCATCTTTCTCCACAACGTGCTTGACGTAATAGTATTACAATGATGTATCACTTCTATTGTCTCATCCCCCACAAGCCGGTTCTTGGAGACTTATTCCTTTAAAAAATTTGCATACCCCATCATATCTTGCAATACTTCTATAAAAGGAATATTGATGGAGAGGTTCCTAAATTTATCAAGGAATTTTCTCAAATTAGCATTTTCCCTAATTTTCAAGAATCATTAAGGGAAAGGAGGAGCAATTGTGATGGGTGGCATTGACACAATTTTACATTCTTTCATCTTTGAATTTTCAAAGGCAACCTCATTTGCCCTTGACTCATCATCATTTGACCTTTTTCTCTTCATATTTATCTGCTCATCATTTACTTTCGCAGGGACCACATCAAGTTCCATGCCTTTGCTAAGGATTTTTTCACTTCGAGTGATAATGGCATTTATGGCCAAACCAGTTGGTACTTCTTTATTTTTTCTTTCATTGAGATGAACCGATATTTGATTCAATTTTGCTAAAAGTTGTTGGATGGAGATTTAATGAGACTCCACCATATGATGAAGCTTGGAGAAGTCATTGCTCATTTATTTCACTATCTTGTCAGTCCCCTCAACTCCAACCATGATTCGAATCAAAATATCTTCATTAATGCATCCCTCCTTTTCACATTTAGTTATTCCCCAAATTTCATTATTCTGACCTTGATTCACACATTGCCCTTGAGAAGTAACGTTGAAACTCTTTGAATAATTCGGCAACCATATTCTCCCATAATCAATTCCCTTTTCTTTGTTATCTTCAAGAGCCTTGGTATCTTTTGCATCTATAAGATTGACTCTTCTGTGGAGGTCCCCCAACACATGTTTTGGAAGAAGTTCTAGGTGTGTCATTACCTTGATCATGCTTGCATCTTTTTCTTACTTCTTGACATTGTTGATATTGACTCATTAAGGATGACGAGGGATCCCTGTGGCCACCTTGACATCCTTTAGAGGCCAACCCCTATCCAAACTATCCACTTGGTCTAACATCTTTGATACAACCCCAAATGATGATTTAACAAGGGGCCTACAGGATGCATTATCTACTATGGTATTTTTTTTTGGTCGAATTCCCTAAAGAAAACTTGGAGAATTATATTTTCTAGCATCTCATGATTAGGGTATTTCAAGAGATTCTCCTTAAAGCTCCCCTATGCTTCATAGCATGGCTCAAATAAAATTAACAAAAAATTATGATTTCGTCCCTTAATATAGAATTTTGGATGGTGGGAAGTATTGATTCAAGAATACCTCTATATATGTGGCCCATGAGGTGATTCATCTAGCTAAAAGAGATTGATTCCACAATGTCGCCTCACCCGTTAAAGATAATAGGAAGATACACAACCTTATTGATTCTGGTGATATATGGGCGATGTTGAAGGGGGCACAGATTTCTATGAAGTTCTTCAAATGCAAATTAGTTTCCTCATACGCTAGCCCTCCGAAGAGGCCCTTCATGTGAAGTAATAGGAGCATGATTTTTGTGATATAAAATATGTCATTTCTGCCTAGAGAAGGAATACGAATGGCACTAGCATGCTCTTTGTCAGCAAGATAATCCATCGGTTCAACATGTTCAAATGATGGATTATTAATGATGCCCTTTTGACTCATGGCTATTTGAAGGAAATAATGATTAAATACAAAGAACAAAAACAACAAACAAAGAAAATCAAAATCACCACGGTTATACCCAAAGCTATAATCAACACCGTATAAGTGAAAACTAAATCTCACACCCCGGTAATGATTCAATTTTGATAATGATCACCTATACCATTTAACTTGCTAAAGGATGGTACTTTTCAATAACTTAACTTATATATAGATCAAATCCATGAGAAGTGAGTCTAGTCTTCAAAACCTATGGGTGTTAATAGAATCTAAAGGTATACGCATAGTGAAGGAAAAATTAAGTGCATGGTTTAAAATTAGGGGGGTGTTTGGAACATATTTCTCTCAAAGTATATTCAAGTTAAAAAACTAACAGTGACAATTCAGATTGAAACTCCAACTATTGAAGAACCTTGGGATTATGTCTACCTAGGGAAAAGTTATGCATAGGTGTATGATGATTGGATGTACATTCTAGTCATTAGTGATATGCTAGGATAGATTGAGGGTACTTGATTTTATTTTTTCAACAAAACCTCAAGTTATCACCTATTAACCTTTTAGAGTACCTAATGAGTGTGTCAATAAAAACCATCTAAAACCTCCATTGGTCATCCTTATTTCTAAGAAGGTGCCAAAGACATAGCCAACTATCCACTCACTCTTATTTCTAAGATAGGGAATAGAGAGTAAACTACAACCATTACTGTCCACTATTGCTTTGTCATCGATATCCCTTTTTCAAGGATGATATGGGTTCCAAAAGTTTACATACATCCCTATTTGAAGAAATATACGAGTTTTCAAGAGCTTAGGATTTGCACCCACAAACCCATTTTGGGCATTTGGGGTTTTCACCAACAAAATCCCATCTAATTAAATTAAGCAATAGTAAAACCCATCAATAACAAACTAGAATCCACACAAATACATCACAACGCACACATAATTGCATCCTAGTTTAACATAATCCCAAGACAAATGAATCTAGCTACTAATTATGCTAAAGAAAATAGGTATACCAAAAGGTTAATTCATAGCATCAATTGAAATGGATAATAAGAAAAATCTTCACTTTACACTTCTATTTCACCAAATTCAAAATTGGAATTTAAGTACAAAAGTTTCCCCAATTTCTAGGGTTCACCAAGTCTCACTTTTTCAATCTATAAAATACAATAATTATCAAGGAAAAAAGGATTTATACTTTATAAGGGAATTGGGATTAGCTGCGTTAATTTACAGATTTTCCTCCAGGGCATTAAACCCGATTATCTCTGAGCACTCCAACTTTCCCGCGATCATGTGCATTTGATTAAGCTTGATTGGTATCGATCGCGGCCATTCATCTGCGATCGAGGTTTCTGAGACCAGTTTTTTGAGCAATGTTTTCCATCTTCTGCACATCTTCTTCTCTTTTTGATCTTATTAAGCTAAATTTGACATTATTCCTTCTCTTTGCCTGTAAACCTACAAAATATGGAGAAAAGTTCTTTAAATAATGAATTTTGTCTCATTCATACCTTCAAATCATAGTAGTGTGCACCAATTTTGGAGGTAAAATATTGGTAAATTTACCATTCATCACTTGGCCTAACATCATCAAACCAACCAATTGGATATTGGGATCGCCAACCATACAACTCCTTAAATTGGGCCATCTAAATACTAGAATAAAAGATTTTATTATATGAAAACTCTATTAAGGCTAATAACTAGTCCTATTGACCATCAAAATCCAAAATATAAGAATGGAGCATATACTCCAATACCCTAATTGTCAACTTTGACTGCCCATCCGTATGGGATAAAAAGTGGTGTCACAATCCGAGCCAGGGTATATTCATGATGGGCATCTCAAGTCCGATGTGGATTGAAGATTTCCCCCTACACCTAACCAAGAGAACACAACATCCCCAACATAAGATGAATTCTAAACATATAATAAGATAGCATAATGTAACATTAAAGAATAAAAGATAAGTGTATGACCAATAACCAGTAACTAGCCGAACAACTTACTTACATCACCCAAGTGCAAAAAAATCCGATAAACCCTTCTACCGAAAAAATAAAACCCCCATGTTGGTCGGGACTTGTCCCAACTCTTACAATGATAATGAAAATGATAATGTTAATGATAATAAAAATATTTAATTCTGAGCTATGATAATAAATGATGAAATGTATAAGTCTTTCAAAGAATGGAAGATCACCATTTAACCATAATGAATAAATGAACTGAGTTGGTCCACTTAGCTCTGCACAGGAAAAGTAGAGGTATCTTCGGTTCCTACATCGCATAGGGATACAGTGTTCGAAGATGGTTAGTGGGGTGTACATTAGCATTTAACTCGAGGATAAGTAAAACATAATGTTGAAATGAACAGTTCAAATTATTAAAATTCCATGAACATAATCAAACGTGTATGCATATGTATTTATATATCACATACCCGGATAGGAATTAAATCTTAACGTGCACTATAAAAAATTAGCCTAGATTGTATAGCTCAACCGTCATAACATTAAAAGGCACCTATGGGAAATATAGGACCAACCCTCCCCAGATGGTAAGAGCCTAATACGTGTAGCCGCATGAACCAAAGGGTATACATATGCCCAATGGGGATCTTGAACCTCTTATCATATCAAGGTGACACGAGCACCAACTTATGTAATATAATATAAGGGACTCGAACCTCCCAATTATATCATAAAAATAAGAGGGACTCAAACCACCCGATCATATAGGCCCCTGCATCAACAACCGCAGTTTCCAGTATTGGTCACTCTAGACCTCCACTTTCACAACTCAGCTACACACCCCTTATTAATGACCAATTAAAGGTAGTATCAAACAATCTCATTCATTGAACCACATTACACATTATTGCATTCATTATTGGTATTGTCATACAAACTACACTTGAAAGGTAACAAAAACATGCCAAACTAATTACATCACTTGGGGAAATCAAAATCCTCTTTGGTTAAATTTTATATTAACTTGGGTAGTTACACAGTCCCATAAGGTTCAATTAAAATCTTTATGCTTCATTAACCTTTCATATTATAAAATAGTTCAAGAGTAGTTCAATGTGCATATATTTTATATTCATAAGCAATTCCATAATAGGGGATTGAGGTTAGGTCATGACCACTTCAAAAGTCACTGATTTAGGGAAATCAAAATCCCATATTTATTCACCATTCCAATGCATCAGTTTGATTTTAAAAACCACCATTAAGCATAATCCATAAAAGGACAAATACGATATATCACATAACAACAGTTATTCAAAAACCCACAACCTATGTTTTCAAATCAAAAATCAATATTGTAAGAACAACACTTTAAAACTAATGCTTTTAATAAATTAGCAATTTGGGAAGATTATAAATACTGAAATATCTAAGTATTGAGAGAATTCCACCGTTGGGCCTTTGGATGACCTACATATTTGAAACCCTAAGTATGGATACTTGAGAGATTTGAGAGAGCTTTGGAAGTGTTTGATTATTTTATAAATGATAAATAATCCCTCTTAAGTGCTTTATGAATATGGGGTTTTAATTGGGAAGAAAGGGAATTATCCAAAGCTCCCTCAATTTAAAAGTTGGAATCTAGTCATTAGTGACTACGGGGCACTATACGACAAATAAGGTTTTACTATGACTCATCACCACACGTGGTATCCAAGATAGTTTCCAGGAAACCAACGCATTTTTGACCCTATGACTCGACTGTTAAGACTCATAATATGACCATACCACTCGTAGCATCCAGTCATAGTTAACACAATACTCATTTTGGTTAAATGTTGGACATCCTACGACTAGAACCTAATGACTTATATAAATTCCTTATGTCTCATAGTGAGCCAGTCGTACTCAGAGAAAAAATAGTGACACTAACTATTTTGTTATAATTGGGTCCTTAGGACCCACTAAGACTCTTTACGACTCATAGAGGAAGTTGTAGTAAAGGAAGTAAGGATAAAATTTCTGAAATTTTCAAGGGGCAAAAACCCAGAGTGTTACAAGTGGTTCTTAGGTCAACCTGGGTACGCAACTCCTTTGAATATCATCCAAAATCTAGAAGTGAACTACGAATGTTAGACTAAACTGTCTTACATGGTCACCCCATGAAAGAAAACTATCTCCCCAATATACATATATTCCAAACTCTTTGCACTGTAGGATGTTTGAGTAAGGGGAGATTGGCAGATTTGGTCCCTCGATAAATAATGGCCCAAATGCTATGAAAATACTATAAATTTTTAGGAAAACCTCTTATAAAGTCCATATTAACCTACTCCTATTTACACTATAGAATGGCTATCCTTTAATACAATCCACCAGGCCTCAGATGATTGTTTTTTACCTACTAACAACACAATCACTGAGCCATAAACTCTTTTATATCTCTCTGCATACTACTCCACTAGTAATTCTACCTTAAATTCCTTTTTATATTAGTTTTATTAGGGTAAATATAATACCTGGAATAATGATCCTCTTAGGGAATCAACTGTATCAAATCTTTAAACCATATAACACAGATACAATAGTTAAACCTCAAACTACCCTCTGAATCTTTCTCTTTGACTTACCTTTCAACACTTAATCTGAAATTATATAGATCCTATCATTCTAAAATTGATGACCCCTAATATGATCTAAAATGGTATATCTAGACTTAACCTTAGCAACTATCCTCCTAGGGTAAAAAATATCAAGTTCAACCATCAAGTTATATAAGAACTAGATATCCATAGCCAATGACCCTTTAGGTCATTTTGCATGTTTATTCTTATCTTCATTGTTTGAGATTCTCCATAGATTCCCCAAGTCATTTATAACTTTATGGGACTGACGGTTTGGTTATCAGGTAGTTCGTTTGTTTTTTAGAGTCAATTCCCTACTTTGAAGTAATCGCTACTTCCAAATGGCCACTGGGTGGAAACTTTAGTGAAATGATATTGGATGAAAATTCCTACTATGCTAAAAAATCCAAAATATTGATTTTATCTTAGGTAGACCTTAAATTCGGGAACCAATCCACCCGAGCTAATTTTGACTTACTGGTCAGAAAGTTAAAAATTGGAAATAATGGGTGTGGGACCCACATTTCATCAAAATGACTTCGGATGGAAAATCCAACATTGTTATTGAATTCGTAAAGTCAAATTTGGGCTAGGAAATCCCTTAGTTTAGGTCCCAAGGATCCCAGACTCATTTCGACCAACTGGGCAAATTTTACGAAAAGTGATGAAATTGTAGGTGTGGTCCACACTACTTTCCTAAACTATCTCCTAAGAAATTTTAGA
This sequence comes from Capsicum pubescens, assembly GCA_030864215.1. Classification (NCBI taxonomy): domain Eukaryota; kingdom Viridiplantae; phylum Streptophyta; class Magnoliopsida; order Solanales; family Solanaceae; genus Capsicum; species Capsicum pubescens. The sequence continues at coordinate 223,706,526 of CM061540.1, read as the reverse complement.
TGCTTACAATGTATATGAAATGTGTTTTACACTCAAAATTCACTATTGTATCATGTTATTTGGATTCCACATGAGTTTCGAGGATGAAAAACTCATTTTTCAGTTTGCTGCCATCTAGTGAAACAGTGGTCGCGGCCAAAAGATTTGATTGTGGGAGCACAATCACGGCCCATGTGAAAGAAATAATGGCACCTGAGAACCAGTAGGGGCTATTTAAAGGTCCCAAGATGCATTTAAACTATTTCCCCTTCACTATTTAGACCTAGGAACCTAAAAATGAATTTAATGACTCAAAATTGGTCATGGGGGTGACTTGAGACCCTATTATCATCTTGTATCGCGATTATCTTCAAGATTAAGGTAATAATTTCTTGAATTCATTCTTGAATTTCATAGTTTTGATCCAAAACCCCAATTTATCTTAGGGCTTAATTTTAACCAAAAGAATGCTTAGTTTTTTCCCATTCTTTAAGAGTTATTATTCCTTGTTCATATGTGAACATTGGGTTGGCCTTGGAAACACATTTTCCATATGTGGGACCCACTTGGGGTTTTGGAGTCATTTTTGGACTTGTATTACAATAATGCAATATGGGTGTCATTAGACTCGTATTGATGAGTAGATTATGGTTTTGATATTGTGATGGAATTTTGAGGAATCTAAAGTGAAGACAACCTTGTAGTGCATGAAGTGAGGTTTTGCAGTTTGGCCTTGAGGTAGTCTTCTATCTACTTTTCTTCATAGATGATGTGTGATATATCTTGCGTATGAATATGGATGTTATGGTTGATTATGCGTAGGATGAATTGACCTTGATTATTGATCTTTTGGGAGTATATAAGGGTCGTTGACCCGTAAGATGTTATGTTTATAACCCTTTTGTATCCTATTGTCTTTTCTCTTTAGTTTAGATTAGTTATAACATGGATATGATATAATTCTATGTTTTGAATATGTTTTAGCATTTGAAGCATGATTTGTATATTTAGCCTTATTAGGGTTGTGTGGTAGTATTGAAACTTTATGTTGGGTAGAGTTGACTTGAGTACCCTTATTTCTAGTAGAATTTGCTATCTTAGGCTTGAATATGGCTTACTTGACATCTAGAAGATATACTAGATACCTTAGCCTAGTTTGTGGCATAGTATGCCTAATTATGGAAATTATTGATTAGAAGTGGGATTGTTCAACCCACTTAGGACTAAGCTTGTGTTATGTCCTGTGGACTCAGTTGCAAATGTTAGACATAGATGTGGCTAGTAAACCTTATAATAAGGTTACTTTGTAACTTGTTAACTTGTTTTGATGTTCTCAGATTGTGGTTTTTAAGTTATTGTTATGATCCTCCTTGTGGAAGTGATATTGGGCATTTAGAGATGATATTCCTTCTAGTTACATTATGTGGCCTATAGAGATGTTATTTCCTCTTAGACTTGATGATTGACCTATAGAGTTTCTATTTTCTTTAGTAATGATTGTTTGACCTAAATAGTTGATGTTCCTCTTGGATATGTAAAAAGTCCTAGAGAAGTTATATTCCTCGCTGTTATGATGTATGACCTATTGATATAAGATATCCTAGAGATGATTACATGCTTATTGATATTATGTGTCATATATGTGAGATGCCTCCTATATGTGAGATGATTAAACATATGTTATGGCTTATAAATATTATTAATGATATGAGTTCTAATATGAATATAGGCCTAAGCCCATAATTATGATTTTGAGATAATACCAGATAAATTAATGTGCCAAGGGACGCGTTATGACATTGATTGAATATCCGAGAAGTGTTTTTCATTATAAGTGATATGATTACAGTTTATGAATATGAATATGTACATGTTTATGTACACATCTCTCCCGGGATGGGATGGAGGAAGATGCATTATTATTCTTACTATTCCACTGATAAAATACTAGTGATGGGATGCATAGATTTAGCACATTCATGATTAGTATATCGGTAATTGATTTGATTCTAGTTTAAATATTATCTTACTACTGTTCTTCTTAATTAAGTGTTAAGTTAACTGGTACCTAGATTTCTTTTAAGTGGCTATAGTACTTAATGGATAGAATTCTAATGTACTAGATAACCAACCTTTCTTAGTTGAAATATGGTAGATAACGATTAGAGTCGATATATGGCCATGAAAATAGGTTTATCTATAATAATGATTAGTTTCTATTGAAAACAAAGTTGTGATGCCGAATAGTTGTTAAGTAAGAATAATGTGGCTTAATAACGAGGATTAGATGGGAAATGATAGTTAGTTAATGATTGGTGTTAGTTAATAAAACATAATTAGATGATAATTGGTAATTTGTTAGCTAATGATGATTATCGGATATGTCATAATTAGTTAAATATAATTAATAGTGGATAAATAGTGATTATGATCCTACGACGGATAGTGAAATAGTGGTTTAATAATCATAAGCATTGGTTAGCTAATAACGAGTAGTTGGGATGTATTAACAAGATAGATTTCTTTATGGTTATGAGTATATCAGCTTGCGTCTGTGCACCTATTATATGCCTATTTTTATGTGTTGGTAGTTATGATACCCGGCAAGGCCAGAGGATATTGTGATTACATAGTATACTAGGCATGGACAAAGGATACTATGATGATATTGATACCTGGTTCTAGTCTGGAGGATACTATTGAGATGATATTGATACCGGATAAGTCTGGAGGATATTATGATGACATATTGATACCCGACAAGGCCGGAGGATATTGTTATTATATTGATACTCAGTTAGAGTTTGGAGGATACTATTGAGATAATATTGATACCCAGCAAGGTTGAAAGATATTGTGATGATATTAATACCCGGTTTAATTTTGGAAGACACTATTAAGATTATATTGATACCCGATGAGGCCGGAGATTGATTACGATGATAATAGTACTGATGAGGAAATTCTTGATGAGTTGTGATATTGATTTTGTACTTTACATTATTTCTGCATGTGCATCGCCTATCACCAGTATGCACCTATATTTCTCATTCGGTAGGGGAAGATTATATAGATATGGGTAAAGAATATGCCTTGTATTGTTGTATGTTGATTGGAACTTCTAAGACTAGGACGGTGGGGGTAAGCATTGGCTCTGCTAGGTATTTGGTTGTCTGGAGTAGCCAGTATTTCACATTGTTAATTATATTGTTGTTATCATTTTTATGATTATTATTATGGTTAGCTTATGACTGATTGGTCATTGTTCCGGTATCAGGATTTGAGGCATGTATTCAGCCTCTCCTATGTTATTATTGCATTACTATGCACGATTATTTCATGTCTAGGCATATGAATTAGAAACTATGAATATGATAGTATTTAAATCCTAATAGTATTGTAATGAGGTCTTCAAATGAGAACATAAAGACATAGGTTATTCTTAGAGATAACCTCTTGTTTATATGTATATATACCTATATATATCTAGATATATAATGTTATAATACTATCCTCTATCCCTTCCTTCGTTATTCATATTGTATAGTTATTTCTTCTTCTTGTATATTAATACGTATGTTTCTTTCACTCTTTCTTCATATATTGACAAGGGATATACAGTATAGCATTGACGTAAATTGAATATAGCTGGAATAAAATGCTTCACCCTGATATTCAGACAGTTTCATCAACTGCTTATTCAGACAGTTTAGTCATGATTTAAAGGCTTTTCAGACTACAATATGTTTTAGACAGTTTATTTATGTTATTTAGGGTATTTTATACCCCATGCAGATGTTATATTCTTATCAGATATTATATCTCAATGTTGAACCTTATGTCCTTACAGTTCATGTTTCTGTATTATATAGTATATTATACAATATACAGGTACAGATATCATTCATGGTTTAGCTTGTGGTTCTTCGGGGTCATGATCACCGTGTAAAATACTGGGTATGAGATTCGGGGCATTACAAACTTGGTATCAGAGCCTAAGATTCAATAGTGTCCTAGTAAGTCTGAAAGTCGCATCTAGTAGATTCTTGTACTGGGTATGTTGCGTGCCACATTTATGTGCAGAATGCTATAAGATGTTTTAGGAATAGTTTCCCTTCTTTCAGTATTCATGTGGTTCCACTGAGTATAGTCTCAAGTCAATCTCTTAGTCTAATCCTCTTCTCCCTTTCTTCTATAGAATATGTCTCTAAAAAGAAGAAACGGGAATTAGTCAGCCCCTCAGCCCAAAGAATCTTTGGGAGATCATGTTTGTCATGCAGAGTTCAAAGTTGCATTCAATACTCTTGCCCAGTCATTTGCTGCTCAGAATGAATGACCGTCTATCGTTCCAGCCAACCCAGTGGCCAATTTAGCTGCAACCAGGATTTGGGAATTCACCCAAATGAATCTTTCATCTTTTTTCGGGTCTAAGTCTGATGAGGACCCTCAAGAATTCATTGATCAGGTTCATAAGGTTACTGAAGTTATGAGGGTGTCATCTTTTGAGAGTTATGATCTAGTTGCATATCATTTACAGGATGTTGCTCACATATGGTACAAGCAGTGGAAGTCAGAAAGACCAGATGATGCAGGGCCTATTGAGTGGGAGGAGATTTTCACTGCATTCTTAGAGAGGTTCTTTACCCTAGAGCTGAGAGAAGCTAAAGTGTTAGAATTTATCAACCTCAGGCAAGTCAACATGATGGTGAAAGAGTATTCTCTTAAGTTTACTCAATTAGCCAGATATGCTCCTCATGTGGTTGCAGATTTTAAGGCTAAGATGTGTAAGTTTGTTTCTAGGGTAAATGATAGTGTGGTCAATGAGTGTAGGTCCGTGATATTGAATAGTTACATGAACATAGACAATCTTATGACTCATGCTCACCAGATAGAGGAGAAAAAGATTAAGATTATGGAGAAGCAGAATAAGAGAGTAAGGACAAGTAGTTTCAACTTTGCTTAGCCCAAATTAAACGGAGGAGACCATTCTTAATTTCGACCTAAGTTAGCAGTTTTATCTACTTCTTTAGTTAGTGGTCCAGCTTCGAAGTTCAGGTATGGTAATAGAGATAGGGTGCCAGGCTTAATGTCTCAGGGCAGTGTCAGAAATGGCCAAACTAATCCCCTTTGTTAGACTTGTGGTAAGAACCACAAGCATGCCTGCAGAGCTAGTAGTGATATCTATTTCAGATGTGGTAGGCCAGGACACAGAGTTAGAGATTATCCCAGTCAGGTTATCAGGGTCAGTAGAACTATTCCTCAGCATATTCCTATCACCCAAACCAGCAGGGTTCCACCTTCAGCGCTACTAGTAGGCAATGCCCAAACAGACTTTATGCTCTCCTATCCTGGCAAGATTAGGAAAATTCTACTGATGTGGTTACTGGTACGTTATAGATCTTTCATGTTAATGTTTACGCTTTGCTAGATCTAGGAGCTTCTTTGTCTTTTGTTACTCCATCTATAGCAGTTGATTTTGGAGTCAGTCCCAAAATTATAGCAGTTCCCTTTTTAGTTTCTACCCTAGTAATTAAAACCTTCATAGCTCGGCGGGTATACAAGAACTTCCCGATTATGATATTTAAGAAAGTCACTTCAGCAAACTTAGTAGAATTAGAGATGGTTGATTTTGATGTCATTATCAAAATGGATTGGCTACATTCCTTCTATGCCACAGTCGACTACAAAAATAGAATAGTTCAATTTCAGTTTCTGAACAAACCCGTCCTAGAGTGAAAGGGTAGTGTATCCACTTTCAAAGGTCAGCTTGTTCCTTACCTTCGGGCATAGAAAATGATATCTAAAGGATGTGTCTACTATCTTGTTCAGGTTATGGACACTAGTTCTGAAACTCCTAGTCTTAAATCAGTCCCAGTAGTGAATGAATATTCAGATGTGTTTCCCGAAGATCTTCCAGGAATTCCTCCAGGAAGGGAAATAGACTTCGGCATTGATCTTCTTCTAGATACTCAGCCTATATCTATTCTTCTATATAGAATGGCACCAGCAAAACTCAAAGAATTGAAATAGTAGTTGAAAGGTATCTTAGATAAGGGATTCATCAGGCCTAGCGTGTCCCTATGGGGTGCACCCATTTTATTCGTACGCACAAAGACGGTTCTCTCCGAATGTGTATTAATTACCGTTAACTCAATAAAGTCCTGTTCAAGAACAAGTATCCTCTTCCTAGAATCGATTACTTATTTGACCAACTTTAGGGTGCTAGTTATTTCTCTAAGATAGACCTCAGATCCGGCTATCATCAGCTCTGAGTCAGAGAATGTGACAGTCCAAAAACAACTTTTTAGACTCGGTATGGTCACTTCGAGTTTTTGGTTATGTCGTTTGGTCTTACTAATTCCCCAAAAACTTTAATGGATCTAATGAACTATGTGTTTAAGCAGTACTTAGACATGTTTGTCATAGTCATCATAGATGATATTTTGGTTAATTCCCGTGGTGATCATGATCATGCAGAATATCTCAGAATCTTACTTTACACTGTTAGAGATAATCAGTTGTTCTCCAAATTCACTAAGTGTAAATTTTGGATAAGGATAGTATCATCACTTGGTCATATTATTTTTGGTGATGGCATTAGATTAGATCCTCAAAAGATTGAATCGGTAAAAGACTGGCCTAGACTTTCCTAGCCATCACACATCAGGAGTTTCTTAAGTTTGGTAGGCTATTACAAATAGTATTTTTGGTGATGGCATTAGATTAGATCCTCAAAAGATTGAATCGGTAAAAGACTGGCCTAGACTTTCCTAGCCATCACACATCAGGAGTTTCTTAAGTTTGGTAGGCTATTACAAATAGTTTGTTGAGGAATTTTCTTTTATTGCATCCCGTACGTCTAGATTGACTCAAAAAAGAGTCAAGTTTCAGTGGTTATATCCTTTCGAGAAGAGTTTTTAGGAGTTGAAGACTCGACTCACCTCAGCTCCAGTCTTAGCTCTTTTAGATGGTTCAGATGGTTTTTTAGTGTATTGTTATACATACAGAGGGGATTTGGATTGTATCCTTATGCAACATGGTAAGGTCATAGCCTACACCTCCAGACAACTTAAACCCCATGAGAAAAATTATCCTACTCACGATCTCAAGTTAGCAGCCATAGTTTTTTCTTGAAGATTTAGAGGCAATATCTATACGGTGTTCATGTATATGTTATCATATATCATAGGAGCCTTCAGTATGTCTTTTCTCAGAAATATCTCAATATTTGTCAGAGATGGTGGTTAGAGCTCTTGAAAGATTATGAAATGAGTGTTCTTTATCATTCGGGAAAAGCCAACGTAGTGGCCGACACTCTCAGTAGACCGTCCATGGGTAGTGTTTCTCATGTTGAGGACAGTAAGAAGAAGTTAGCCCAGGAAGTCCATCAACTTTCCAGACTAGGCGTTCGCTTAGTCGATTAAGAAGAGGGTGATGTATGGGTTCAGAGTAGTTCAGAATTATCTCTAGTATCTGAGGTGAAAGAAAAGCAAGATAGAGATCCTAAACTAATCATGTTGAAAGAGTCAGTCAAGGATCAAAACCTAGAGGTTTTTCCCAAGGGGGACATGGTGTTCTGCATTGCTAGGGTCGTCTGTGTGTTCCAGGTGTAGATGACTTAAGGCACTGATTTATTGTAGAAGCGCATGGTACACGTTAATATATTCATCCAGGGTCCATAAAGATGTACCGTGACTTGCAGGAAATCTATTAGTGGAGTGGGATGAAGAGAGATGTTACAAAGTTTGTGGATAACTGCTCTAGATGTCAGCAGGTTAATATTGAGCATCAAAAGCCTAGTGGGTCCATGTAGGAGTTCAATATTCCTACTTAGAAGTGGGAAGAAGTGAATATGGACTTTGTGATGGGTTTTCCTCGTACACGTCGCCAGCAAGTTTAGTTTGAGTCATTGTAGACAAGATGATCAAATTAGCTAATTTTCTTTAAGTCCGTACCGCTTATTTAGACGAGGATTATGCTAAACTCTATATCAGAGAGTTGGTACGATTGCATGGTGTTCCGTTATCCATTATATCAGACAGAGGTACCCATTTCACCTCTCATTTCAGGAAAGTGTTCCAAAAGGGTCTTGATACCCAAGTTCATCTCAGTACAGCCTTTCATCCTCAGACAGATGGCCAAGAATAAAGAACCATTTAGAACCTATAATATATTCTAAGGGTGTGTTCAATTTATTTCAAGAGTAGTTGGGATGACCACTTGTCTTTTATTGAGTTTGCATACAACAATATCTATCATTCCAGTATTTGGATAACTCCAATTGATGATCTCTATGGTAGGAGATACAAATATCCAGTTGGTTGGTTCAAAGTTATTAAGGACTTATTTATAGGGCCTAACATAGTATTTTATGCCTTAAAAAAAGTCCAGTTGATCCGAGAAAGACTCCGGGCTGCCCAAAGCAGATAGAAGTTTTGTGTAGATGTTCGTAGAAGGGATATTGAGTTCAACATTAGTGACTATGTCTATCTAAAGATCTCACCCATGAAGGGAGTGAAGGGGTTCGGAAAGAAGGGAAAGCTCAGTCCCTTATATGTCTGTCCCTTCAAAATTCTCAGTCTCTTTAGCAAGGTATCTTATGAGCTTGAATTACCATTAGATCTAGCCTCATTTTATCCAGTCTTCCATGTTTCTTTTCTCAAGAAGTCCATAGGCTATCCAGCAGTTGTAGTCCCTATTCAAAGAATAGATGTTTAGAACAACCTCTCTTATGAAGAGATTCCAGTCGAAATCCTAGACTATCAGACTCATAGACTGAGGAACAAAGAAGTGCCACTAGTCAAAGTTCTTTGGCTAAATCAGTCCATTAAGGGAGCTAAATAGGAAGCAGAAGCAGATTTACGAACGAAGTATCCTCACCTCTTCTCTTCCAACTCAGATCAAGCTCAAGGTAACAGTTCTCTTTAATCTTTTCAGTTTCATGTTCAGAATTCAGTTACCAGATTGGTATACAGTTCATTTTCAGAATTTTATCACAAACTTGGTATTAGATACCATTGCAAATTCAGTCATACATTCATGTGTTAGTTCTGTTATATAATCATGCATTAGACATGAATTCTCTTTGTGAGAACCTTGGTTCATCAGAAGTCTCATCCATGCATTCATTAATCAGTTACACAAGCATCAAATATGCATGCTCAGTATGATATGTTCAGGTTTCATCATGTCAGTCATGAAATCATATTTTAGTAATTTATGTTTAGTGTGTATGTTGGTTTATCTTCTCCCCTCATTCTCAGTCTTATTTGAGGATGAATGTTCTCAAGGGGAACATATTGTAATAACCCGTACTTTTTCCTAGCTTGAAATTGTCCCAAGAATGTTAGAATCTTTCTTTGAAAGATGAATCCACTTTTATACATGTGGAATTTTTAAGATTTTTACTTTTTAACATGTGGTAAATTCAATTATCTTTCCAACAATACCTATTTTGTCTAAATCCAGTATTGGAGTTAAAAGATATGGATATTTTATCGAGAGCAGTCGAAATCGCCTAGGTGTGACGACCAGGTTGACAGACCATCGATCTAGCGATGGACCATCGCCTTGACCATCGCAGCTAAGGCAGTGAGGTAACCTTCTAGATAAGGTGTGATGGACAGGTTGACGGACCATCAAACTTTCAATAGACCATCACCCAAGCCTTCGCTACTTAGGTAGTGAGTCATTTTCCTAGTCCACGTTCGATGGTCAAAATGACAGACCGTCAAGCCAGCAATAGACCGTCGCACCAACCATCACACTTCCAATTCAATTATTTTTAAGTCATTTTTATAGGGGATTTTTGGTCTTTTACCACCCGTTTATATACCTAGTAATATCCGACCAAGTCTTCAAAAAATTATTATTATTCCACTACATAAAAACTTAGGGTTTTCTACCTAAGAGCAATCCTTAAGCAACAAAATCCAAATTTTCTTCAAGAACTAAGAGATTCTAATTTTTCAAGTTCAAGAACATCAAGAAACTCACTACTAGGTATGCATAGTGTTCATTCATGGACTCCGTTCATCCATGAAGCCCAAGAATCTCTTTTCAACATTTAAGTGTGGATTTCTTTATGAATTTCATGTTGGGATTGCTTTTGTTCATGTTTATAGTGACCAATTGAATTCTAATCCATGTTGGGTGATCAATTTTAGATGGAATTGATTAGTATAGGTGTAGATTCATGTGAACCTATGATTAAAGACTTGGATGATGAAATTAGAGTTGAATCATGATGTTTATTTGTTGTATAATGTTGTCCACATATACTACGCTTACCATGTGTTTGATTAAATTCCTATGTGAAGGAAAAGTGCCTAACTAGTATGATATTATGTAATACTCATGTATGTACAAGTTTATGCATATCACATGTTTGATGAAATGCATCAATAAATGAATTATGGATTAAGATGTTGGTCATGTATTCAAGAAAGTCATGCTTTTGACAGTTTTTTTCCATCGAGTCCTGCGGGTAATTGTATCCAACAATTTAGCTGTATGCCTAGAGACAGTGTGATATTTTCAATATATCCTCAGTCAAGCCATGTTCAGTAGAATTCAGTTAGTCATGTGACTTAGGAAAACTCAGTAAAACTCAGAAATCCTAATAATCTCAGAAAGCTTAGTAATACAGAAATCTCAATAATAGTTCGTCAATCAACAGAACATAGTTAACTTATTCCAGTTCAATTCTGTAATTCATGTACACATTCTATTCAGATGGGAGTAGAAATTAGCACCAGTGAACCCAAGGATGGGAACACACACTGTCAGATAAGGGTGTGATTCTTACAAGTCATCCTTGCATTCCAACTCTATGTAGCCAGCATAGGTTGAGACATCAATACTATCAGATGAGGGTTGATGAGGTGGATAATCACTGTCAGATGAGGGCCCCATCGTTCTCTTTTGGAGACACTCTCAGATGAGGGTCACTCACAACTTGAAATTAGCATCGAGTGAACCCAAGGATAGGAACACACATTGTCAGATAAGGGTGTGATTCTTAGAAGTCATCCTTGCATTCCAGAACAATGTATCCAACATAGGTTGAGACATCAACACTATTATATGAGGGTTGATGAGATGTATAAGAACTGTCATATGAGAGTCGCACCATTCTATTTTGGGGACACAATCAGATGAGGGTTATTCACAGCTTGACCTTACTAGTGGAATAGTATTGACACCCTTCCAATGAGGGTTACAGATTGGACTCCAACTCAGCTATAATGTGTTATTTGGGGCATGTTAGTTAGATAATTACTTCCCACAGTTTTAGCTACAGAAATCAAGACTGTCAGATACAGTCATTAAGTCTCAGTAATAGAACTCAGATAGTTCTATAGAATTCAGGAATGTTAGATACAATCAACTCAGAACAGTATGGAACTCATCTAGTTTCATTAGATTCAAGACTGTCAGATATAGTTACTTATGATATTAGTTATACCGGTTATCAGAACTCAGTTACCAGTCATGTTACTTATCAGTAAGTTTATGTTATCATGATCTTAGTTATAGTTATATGTATTCATGCATGAATTCTCACATTCATATTAGTTAGTTAGTAAGTTAGTATTGTTCATGGATATGATCCCATTGCATTCAGCCTACCTCACATGCTTACCAATACATTGAATGTACTGATGCATTTTATCTATGGTGTCTTATACAATAGGTTCAGAGACACGAGCTCCAGAGCATCAGTAGATTCAAGTCTCAGCAGTCAGAGTTAGCAGAGAGTCCTCATCATTTGAGGTCATGAACATTACTTTATTACCTCATTAATTTATTTATTAGTTGGAGTTAGTTGGGGATATGTCCCATCAACTCCCTATTCAAATATTTCAGTCATGATTTAAAGGCTTTTCAGACTACAGTATGTTTCAGACAGTTTATTTCAGTTTTTTTGAGTATTTCATACCCTACCCAGATGCTATATTTTTATCAGATATTATATCTCAGTGTTGAACCTTATGGCCTTTCAGTTCATGTTTCCATATTATACAGTATATTATGCAGTATACAAGTATATATATCATTCATGGGTTAGCTTGTGGTTCTTCGGGGTCATGAGCGCCATGTAGCATTCTGGGTACTAGATTCAGGGAATTACAATCAGCAACTGTAGTTTCCAGTGTTGGTCACTCTGGACCTCTATTTTCATAACTAAGCTACACAACCCTAATTAATGACAAATTAAATAAAGTATCAAACCCTCTCAGTCATTGAACTACATTAGACAATAAGGCATTAATTGTTGGTATCGTTATACCAACGACACTTGCAAGGTAACATCAACATGTAAAACCAATTACATCACTCGGGGAAATCACAATCCTTTTTGGTTAAATTATACATTATGTTGGGTAGTTACACAAAATGATAAGGTTCAATTAAAAATATTCATGCTTCATTAATATTTCATGTTATACAATAGTTTAAGAGTAGTTCATTATGGATATTTTTCATATTCAAAACCAATTCCATAAAAGGGGATTGAGGATAGGCCATAACCATTTCAAAAGTCATAAATTTGTGGAAATCACAATCCTTTAATTTATTTACCATTCCCATGAATTAATTTGATTTTAAAAACCACCATTAAACATAGTCCATGTGAGGAAAAACATGAAATATAACATAACAATAGATATTCAAAAACCCACAACCCATGTTTTCAAAAAAATATCAATACCGTAGAAACAAAACTTTAAAACTAATGCTTTTAATAAATTAGAAATTAGGGAAGAGTAACAAGCCTTAAATATCCAAGTTTATGGAGAGAATTCCTCCTTTGGGACTTTGGATGACCTACTTCTAGGAAACCCTAGGTATGACTGCTTGAGATATTTGAGAGATCTTTTTAGTAGTGTTTGATTATGTTATGAATGATAAATAACCCCTATTAAGTTCTTTATAAGTGTGGGGTGTTAATTAGGTAGGAAGGTAATTATCCAAAGTTCCCTCAACTTAAAATCTGTAATCTAGTCGTCAGTGACAACGAGTCACTAGACGACTTATAAGGTTTTAAAACGAATCATCACCACGAGTCGTAGCAAAGATAGTTTCTATGACAGCCATAAACTATTGACCCACCTATGTACTACGACTCATAATGGGACCATACCACTCGTAGTGTCAAGTCATAGTCATCATAAAACCTATTTCGGTTAAACACTGGACATCCTATGATTTGCACCTAAAAACTCGTATGAATTCCTTATGTATCTCAGTGATCCACTCGTACTCATAGAAAAACATAGTCACACATGTACTAATTTGGTTACGATTGGGTCCCTAGGATCCACCAAGACTCTTTATGACCTATCGGGGAAGTCGCAGTCAAGGTAGTGAGGATAAAATTTCATAAAATTTCAAGGACCAAATACTCGGGGTGTTACAAATGGTGCTTAGTTCAACCTGGTTACCTAACTCCTTCTGAATGTCTTCCAAAATCTAGAGGTGAACTAAGAATGTTAGACTAAAATAAAGTACATGGTTACCCCATAAATGCAAACCACCTCCCGAATATAGATATAAGACAACCTCTCCATATAGTAGAAAGTTTGAGTTGGTGGGAGATTTGCAGATTTGGTCACTCGTTCAATGATGAACCAAATGGTATCAAAACCCTATAAATTACAAGGCAAACATCCTATAAAGTCCATATTAAGCTATTACGATTTCCAATTAAGAGTGGGTAGAATCTAACACAATCCATAAGGTCTCAGATACTTGGTTTTCACCTGCTAACCACATATTCACAAAGCCACAAACTCCTCTATATCTCTCTACACACCACTCCACTAGTAATGCTACCTTTAATCCCTTTTTATATTTTTTTGAGGGTAAATATATTTCCTAGATCTATGATCCTCTCTGAGAAACAACAGTATCAAATATTCAAACCTTAAAACCTACATACAATAATTAAACATGAAAATACCCTTTGAATCTCCCTCTTCGACTCACTTTTCAGTACTTAATCTGAATTTATACAAAGCCTATAATCCTCAAACTAATGAACCCTAATATGATCTAATAAGGTAGATCTACCTGTAACCTTAGCAACTATCCTCCTAGTGTAAGAAATAACAAGTCCAACCATCAAGTTAGATAGGGACTAGATGTCCAAAGCCAATGGCCACTTGTAAATATCCTTTAGGTAATTTTACATATTTATGCTTATCTTAACTATTTGAGATTCTCCATAGCTTCTTGAAGTCATTTATTACTTTTTCCGACCAATAGTTTGGTCACCAGGTAGTTCGGTTGGCTTTTATAGTCAATTCCCTATTTTGAAGTCTTTGCTAGTTCCAAATAGCCATCGGGTGGAAAATTTAGTGAAACAGTCTCGATGGAAATTCTAACTGCACCAACGAATCCATAATATATATTTTACTCTACGTATACCTTTAGTTTGGGTCCCAATGCACCTGAACTCATTTTGACCTATTGGTCAAAAAGTTAAAAATTATAAAGAATGGGTGTGGGACCCATATTTGTTCGAATTGACCACAGATGGAAATCCAAAATTTTCATCACATCCATAAAGTCAAATTTGGGCTAGGGGGTCCCTTGGTTCAGGTCCCAAGGCTCATGGACTAATTTTGACCTATTGGGTGAATTTTATGAAAAGTGACAAAACTATATGTGTAGGCCTCACTTTTTTCCTAAACTATATACTATGAAATTTTTTATGCTTCCAATGGATTTGAAATTTTGTTTACACTCAAAATTCACTATTGAATCTTGTTATTTTGATTCCATATGAGTTTCGAAGGTCAAAAATTCATTTTTCAATTTGTTGTCATCTGTTGCAGCTGCGATAGTGGCCAAAAGTGTGCAATCACGGAAGCGTGGGAGTATGATCACTGACTGTGTTACCACGATAATGGCACCTGAGAACCTGCAGGGGCTGTATAAAGGTCCTAAGATGTGTTTGGACTATTTCCCCTTCACTATTTAGACATAGGAACCCCAAAATGAGTGTAATAACTCAAAGTTGGTCATGGGAGGTGACTTAGGAGCCTAATTATCATCTTATATTACGATTATTATCAATATTAAGGTGAGAATTTCTTGAATTAGTGCTTGATTTTCATAGTTTGCACCCAAAATCCTAATTTAGCTTAAGGCTTAATGTCATAGATTCATCTAATAGGTATGTTGTGTCTGTACCCTTGAGATAGTTTTCTTTGTTTTTAATATGTATATTAGATACACCTTTGTATTTGTGATGTGGTTTTGCCTTATGTGGTGTTACAGAGTTAGTGGCAGGTGGTCTTTCCTATGATCGCTTCTTAAGTTGGCAAATTAGAAACTCTTTAGTTTGAGTTGTTGGTACTCTTGTAGTGGTCTGTTCTTTGACCTTGGTTTTGAGATTGGTATTTCTTCTTCAATAATGTTGTTATTAGGTGGATTAAGGAAATCCCCATTTCAGTGTTTGGTTGGCCTAGTGAGGATTGGTTGAGTTATTCTCCTCGATGATATGTTCTTTTGGATATATCTTTTCCTAGATGGAGTATTGCATTGGTTAGTTCCCAGCTTAAGCTACATTTTTTTAAGTTGCTAGAGAATTTTCCATTTCTGGTGTGATTTTCAGCCTTGGAAAGGTTTTGAGTATGTTTGGATAGTTCGTGCCCTCCAGCAGATATGGAGTGGGTTATATGCATTTTCATAAAGTGATTTTTCCTTTGGCATGATTTCTATTTTGCGGCTATATTTCATTACCTACAGTCGATATAGAGTTGTTTGCTTATTATTATCAGTCAATGTTTATCCCTGTGGTGATTTTGCTTTCTGGATATGCCCCAACTGTGGCTTGGTATGGTTTATCATAGATATGTCAGATTTGGATACTAAAGTTTATTTGAGATAGTTAACATTGATTTAGTCTTATTGGCTTAGTTTTGGTTTTGACACTATGGAAACACGATTTGGAAAAATTAAAAATGTGAAGAATTAATTCCTACATGTTGTTAGTTTTGATTTAGATATTTGAGACTGATCCATTCAACCTTGATATTGATATTTCATCATGTTGTTATAGATCTTGCATGAAGCTTTCCTTTAAGACTTGTCCTTGTTTAGATTTCATTTATAGGTTGATTGATCCTACTCTGTGGTAGCCTATTTGGTCTTCTAGACTTTGGTTGGATTATAGTTAATAAATGTTCAGATGATAGCCCATGGGCCCCATATTGGTTATTTTAGTTTTGACCTGGAGTTTCAGTTTTCTTTGGAAATTTTGGATGATTTACTCAGGGGGAGTAATATTCTCGAGTTGAATTCGGTATGTCTTCATTCTCTGTGGATGAGACATCCTAGAGTGGAAAATTCAGTGATGAGTAGTTATACCTTGGAATTCAAGATTTTAGTTTGATTTTCATCTAGACAGGTTACGACAATGGCATAGATTGCATTCCATTACTATCTCTATTTTTATGTTAAGATCCCGCAATGTCATAGTCATTTTAGTCATATATAGCATGCCAAGAGAGGTCCCAGACTTAGAAAATTTTAGTTAAGTGTTGACACTTAGTCTCTTTTTTTTCCTCAATATTTCAATGGCATCAAGTACGATCTTTCCTACCATATAAATGTCAATTTTTGAATTGATTTATGATCAGGGTTATCTATAGGTCATCTCGGGTAAGATTCAGATTTTTTTGATGAAGGTTGGACCATGTTCGTATTTTCAAAATAGCAAGTTACCGCGATTTCATCTCATCGCGGTGACTATGGCGATGGGAAAGACATCCGTCATGGTGGACAACAAATGAGCACTTGGATGATTCCAGTAAGCCACCGTGATTCCACTGTGTCGCAGTGAAAATTGTAATGCGAGCCTCTCAGCGTCGTTGTGAAGGATAAATCATCAGTTGTCAAAACTAGTAAATCACCACAATTACACCGCATCATGGTGAGTATAGTGATGAGGTTGTCATCGCGGCATGGTGAAGGTCTAAAGCGGGTTCTAGTTATGAATTTAACTTTCCAAGGGAAATTAGGTCTTCTTCCCCTAACCCAATTCCTCCATAATACAAAATTAATCATCCTAAAAAGAAAAATACACTCATTTTTCTCAAATACTCTCAAGAAACAAAACCCTAGTTCATCAAGCTCAATATCAAGTTTCAAGGAATCCCTAACAATCTTAACAAAATCAAATAAACAAGGTGTGTTAGGTGTTCATCCTTTAGTTTTTTCCACCCTTGAGTTCAAGAACCCTTTTTAGAATCTCAAGTTAATAGCTTCATGATTTACATATACCCATTTGGGTAGTTTTCATGTTTATGTTGTTATATGGGTTTCTATTCAAGATTTAATTGCAAGTTTCATGAATATAAAATATCATATATTGTGATGGATGTAACTCCCATGTCAAACCCACGAATTGTGACTTGGTGTTTGTAGTCATGATGCATTAGCATGTATTTCATGCCCAAGTACAAGGTTATACTATAAAGCCTCCTATCCTGTTGAGATGGACATGCACCCGATGCCCTAAGGGCTCAAGAAAACCAACTTATGCCTTGGGATTTCTATGCATGTAATCGTAATATATAAGGCCCTACCAAGTATAGGTAAGACTCCTTAACAAAATATCAACATAGATAATAGGACTATAATAGATATACAAGGCTTGGTCGTCTGGGCCTTGATTCCTAGAAAATAAGACACCCTCATGCTTTACATTAATAATAGTCTACAAAGACTATAAGAGATAGACAAAAATAGTTTGGATTAGTAAAGGACCCTACCATACCCTTAAATGTTATACAATATCAAAAATATGTTAAAGACTCGGCAAGGCCCCTAATCAACCTAAAGTTCTCACCAACAGCCGCTGAGTAAAGTGTGCTCCTTTTAGGGAGATCTATTAGCTGGAGTGCATGTACCTGTGACATGAAACATAGTATCCCTAGGAAGGATGTCAATATGAAAGAATGTACTGAATATGTAAGGCATAAAGTAACCATATGTAAAATAAGAGCTCAAATAAAACAAGGTAAAACTGTATAGATAATGATAGAAGACCACCTTTGCTTATACTTGTGGAATCATTTACATTACATCCTTTGCTTTGCTTTATTTTTCTTTACATTAGTAACTTTATAGGATATTACAAATGATCAGATGACCAGTGGTAAGTTGACAAATCTGGATTGATCTAGGCTAGGCCTACGCCCCTGAGCTGCCACCAATATAAACATTGGGATTAGCCAATGCTAGGCTTTTTCCCCTAAGATGCCATACACATATAAAGTTTTCAAGATCGGACCATGCTAGGCTTATGCCCCTGAGTTGCCACCCGCATATAAATGTATTAGGATCAGCTTATGCAAGGCTTATTCCCCTAAGCTGCCACCCGTTCAATTCAAATTGCGTTTCTTAGCTTATTTATCCTTTTAAATTATTATTTGGTGGTCATAACATTATTTAGCTTTAGAGTTATGAACAATTAGAAGAAGACATGTGATCCAGACAAGAACAATGATATATCAATTAAGTGTAACATCAATGTTGTAATACCATGCCTTGGAACTTATATGACACGACAAACCTAACTAGGCATAAAACACATTCGCTAATGAGGTAAGAAGACATGTGAAAAGTAAGGAGATGAAGATATGCATCAAATGAGTTGGTAAGGTATATAACTATTGAGCAAGTGACATGGCATAGCATATATGGGTTGTGGCAGATTCCACTGATCTTACATAGCATATAGCAAATGTGGAAGTTTCATGTGTAGAAATTTAGATGTTTAAAATAGAGGAATATGTGCATAAAGAGTGGAAACTTGTAACTCCTCCACTAAAGAGGTTTTGACTGTACAAAAAATACTTACAAGATTATACAAATAGAATGGTACGTGAAATAGGTACTATTGAGGCACGTGGGCAGATTCTAATTAGGAACAAAGGTGTATCCCACTCAAGGACATAAAACTATATATTGAATAGGTAATGACTCTATAAGGTCACCATATAACTAAACACGATAGAAATGATATTAAAAGGGAACATGTGTAGCTAAAAGAAGTATATGATCAATTAGACAATTAAAGCAATTTTTGGACAATTTGTATGTCCTGCATGGGACACTCTTAACTTGTATAATATTGGATTATATTGACTTATATAAAAGAACCATGTGACACTGTGACACACTTTTTTAACATGGGTAGTAAATAAAAGGTCGATTAGCTACAGTGGAGTTTGTACACCATCATAATTTATCCTTCACCATGAAAGATCATCTACGAAGCTCACTTTATTGGTACACGAGTATAACACAACATGACAAAGAATATGAACTAGAATAGCCTTACATACCTCGTGGTGCAACCTGGTTATTACAATGAATTAGCCTTCTTTCTTGTAAGGTTTTAATCTAAAATATAAGCAGATAATGTACCTAATATTAGCAACTAATCACAATGTAACCCTTGAAAAATAGTAACTAAATACTTGGCGGGCAGTAAGACTATTCAGCCCCTTAAACACTTGGTGTATCACCACACCCTCCTTTGATACTTTAATACAACTCCACTTAACCATTCTATAAGGTCACCAACTACCTCAAACAATAACACCTATAGACAACACCTAAAAAGTCCCAAAATCCTTCAACACAATATAAGATATTGAACTCATGGCTTCCGATCACCATCCCGTAAGTTCTTAAAAACAACATATATAAAACCCTCCATCAAGGAATATATAAAATGAGGGGTAAATCGGGGCAGTAACATTACCTTTATTTCTAAAATTTTCTTTCTTAAAGTATACTCCATCAAGATTCCAAGTTTCCTTTCAAGTTAAACCCAAATACTATTTGAAAATATCTTTGAGATTAAAGAGTAGTGGACTGCCAAGTTTCGCAAAAAGGGTTGTCCTACACTTCAAACAAAAAATAACTTGAGTTCCATAACTTCCCATGATAGGATTAAAGATAAACCATATTTATTTTTACTTACCTTGGCTGGAAAAAAGTGGGTTTCTTCAAGAATCTTAGGAGAGAAAAGAGACGGATATTTTAGGCTTGAGATAAAAGAGAGAGAGTGAGATAATTATATTTTGATTTATTGCAAGTAAGAATGAAGAGAAAATGAACTAATTTGGACCTTATAAATCCCTCCACTCGATCGCCTCTTTTTTGCTCATTTCCAGCCACATATTGGTCAAAATTAGTCCAAGTAGGTGATGTACCTACTTGTCTGTTTAAGATACTTAAAAATTCCAAGTAGGTGATGCACCTACTTGGTTTATTTCTAATTGGATCACACAATATTAGTCCTTAAATAGATTAGGTATTGGGGTGGAAAGTTGGGCCTTAAATAGATTAGGTGTTGGGCTACTAATCTTTCCCTTTCTCTTTTACTTAATTTGGGCCTTTAATATGTCCAATAATATAGGACTCAATTAAGTCCAATAGTATAAGTAGCTGATCCACCTACTGGTCACCTACTAGCTTAATTAAGTCAAGCAAGCACTTTTATTATTTTGTCTTATTTTTTTCCAAAATGTTGATCCCTATACTTAACACTTAAATTTAACTTTAAGCTCAAATACCTATCTCGATTTTAAATATTTTCGTCTATGCTAAGTTGGTCTATATTAGGAAATTTGTAGAGCATTACATATTCCTATTAAGTGATTGACAAAATTACTAAGAGAATTAAATGTATATTTATGATCCATTAGTGATCTTAGTATTGAACTCATGCTATTACTATGTGTTTAAAATACTCCCATGCTTAAACTATGCCTTGCAAGTGTTTGATAAGATGACCATATGAGTAAATTATGGATGGTAACCTAATGTGGTGTTTTTACATTTAGGCTATGAGTTTATCTAATATGCTTTCGAATCCTGGGGATATTTATTACCTAAAATCTAGCTGTTTTCTTAGTCATAGTAGTTGTAGACTATCCCCAGTAAAGGTCAAGAACAATAATACCGAATTAGTTAATAGAACTTTGTGAACCCAGACCTGTCCAATTAGTCAACACGACCAGTGTCAGTTGAGTCAAGCCTAATATAGTCTAGTGATCAATTAAATTTTGATTTAGTTAAGAGTAGGATTCATCACCGAGCAAACCCATGGTTGGGGGCATACCTTCCAGCTAAGGGTTTGACCCTTAGTAGCAGTCCCTGCGTTATAGAACTACGCAGCCAGCGTAGGGTAAGTCTTCCTCCTGCCAAAATAGTGTTTACGCAACCATTTACATACTTTATGAGTCTACTTTCCAGATTAGGGTTGACATAGCATGGTTAGTATCCTGTGGCAAGGTGCTAACATCCTTCAAACTAAGGTCATGGGTTGGACTCCAAATCAATATATATTGGGGTATATCAGTTAGATGAACACTCCCACATATATAGTTTTAGTCTCAGTACTTAGTAAAGAACTCACACAGTTCTACAAAACCATGGCTATCAGATTCAGTTACTCAACCATCATGATTCAGTACTCAGTTTCAATACAAATCTCAGAAACTTGGTGTATATCTACATGCACAATATAGAATATTCAGTATGATAATAGTTACAAATTTATATGCGCTCTTATTGAGTTATTTCATAATGTTCATTCAGTCAGTTATTATATCATGCATATGAATAAATGTAAATCAACCTACCTCACTTAGCATACCAGTACAATCAAAGTACTGATGCATACATTTTTTTTTCCATATGATGTCTCATACCATAGGTTCGGATGCTTAGGTGCCTAACCGTACTTAGCAGCTTAGGCTATCATCAACTAATAGAGTAGTGAGTCCTTATAATTTGAGGACATACTTATTATTTCATTATTTTAGTAGTTCATTAGTCAGTTCAGTCAGGTTAGTTGGGGATTGTCCCATCAACTCCATATTCAGATAACTAGAGGCTTTCAGACTAGAATAGACGGTTATCTAATTGTTCATATGCGTTACTCAATATTATCATCATTATTCAATTTATGAAACTTATGGAATTTTTAGATTTCCTCCGCATATGCTTTCATGATTACTATTAATTGCTCGCAGCAGGTACGAGTCATGGATTAGCTTGTGATCCTTTAGGGTTGTAAGAACCATGTGGCGTCCAGGGGTGCAGACTTTAGGCATTACAAATTTGATATCAAAGCGTAAGGTTCTAAATTATCCTAAGGATTCTGAAAGCCATATAAAGTTGAGTCTTGTACATGGGTGTGTAGTGCACCACACTTATGGATAAGAGGCTTTGAGGTATTTTTTAGAAAAGTTCCCTTCTTTCAGTGTTCATATCGTACAAGTGAGCATGGGATCCAATTAAACTCTCTGTATAATACAACTTTCCTTACATTTAAAGAATATGCCTCCTTAAAAGAACAATGGAAGAATAATTGGGAACCAACCATCACCTCCGCCCGTTCAGGAAGATCCCCTGAATGAGCATATTTCTGACGTAGAATTTAGATAAGTTTTCACCATTCTAGATTATTCTATAGTAGCCCAGAATGAATGCCCAGTTATTGTTTAAAACAATACAGTGGCCAATAGTACTTCATCTAGAATTTGATCCTTCACCCAAATGAACCCTCCATCATTTACAGGGTATAAGTCTGAAGAGGACCAACAAAAATTCCTTGATATGGTGAAGAAGGTAACAAGCATTATGGAGATAACTTCTAGTGAGAGTGCTGAGTTAGTTGCATTTCAATTGTAGGATATGGTTAATTAATTTTTTAAGCAGTGAAAGATAGATAGAGGTGCAGATACAGGGCCCATAGAATGGGAGAAGTCTGCTACTTCTTTTCTAGATAGGTTCTTCCAATTGTACTTGAGTGAAGCTAAGATTTTAGAGTTCATTAATCTTAATCAGGGAAACATGACAGTGAAGGAGAATTCTCTCAAGTTTACTCAGTTGACAAGGTATGCTCCTCATATGGTAGCTGATAGTAGGTCTAAGATGAGTAAGTTTGTGTAAGGTGTATCTGATAGTGTGGTTAAGGAGGGTAGGAACTCAATGCTGATTAAGAATATGGACTTGGATAGATTGATGGTCCATTCTCAACAAATTGAGGAGCAAAATACTATGGAGAAAGAGAGTAATAATAAAAGGGCTAGGATAGGTCGCTTCAAATTCACCCAGCCTAAGTTAAAGGGTGGTAATCGTCCTTTGTTAGTCCCAAAATCTTAAGTTCCAGCTTTGTCCTCAGCTAGTGCTCTAGTTTAAAAAATCAGAAATGGTAATAAAGATAGAACGCGAAGCTCTAAATCTCATGGTAGTATTAGAAGTGCCCGAAAAAATCCTCTTTGTTAGAAGTATGGTAGAAACCATCAGGGTGACTGTAAGGATGGCAATGATGTGTGTTTCAGGTGTGTAAAACCAGGTCATCGGATCATAAAGTATCCTTAGGTTGGTTCCCAGAGTCAGCATAATTATCCCTCAACTCAGTCTGATCTCCTGTTTTAGCAGGGTGCCACTTCAGAATAGACCATCTCTACTTTACCATACAGAATAGATCCAGCTAAAATTAAACAGTTAAAAGAGAAGTTGAAGGATCTCCTAGATATAGGATTCATTATTCCAAGCGTGGCCCCTTGGGGTCCACCAATCCTATTTATGCATAAGAAAGTCAGTTCTCTATGAATGTGCATTGACAACCGTCAGTTGAACAAAGTCACCGTCAAGAATAAGTACCCACTTCCTAGAATTGAGAACTTGTTTGACCAACTTCAAAGTGCCAGTTACTTTTCCAAGATAGCCCTCAAATCAGTCTATCATCAGCTTAAAGTCAGAGAATGTGATATTTTGAAAACAATTCTCATAACTTAGTATGGTCACTTTGAATTACTAGTAGTGTCATTTAGTCTTACCATTTCCCCAACAACTATCATGGACTTGATGATTCGTGTATTCAAGCGGTACTTGGAAATGTTTTTCACAGTCTTCATTGATGACATTCTTGTCTACTCCCGCAGAGAAAATTGTTATGCAGACCATCTTCGAATCAGTTATTCGCTAAATTTAGTAAGTGCAAATTTTGGCTAAGGTCATTAGGTTTCCTTGGAGATATAGTATTCAGTGATGGCATTAGAGTGGATTCTTAAAAGGCCTAAGAAGTGATAAATTTGCCTAGACCAATATCTCCATCAGATATTAGGAGTTTATTGATTTTAACTAGCTATTACCAATGGTTTATTGAAGGATTTTAGTTTATTTCATCCCCCATCTCCAGATTGACTCAGATAAAAGCCATGTTCTAGTTGTCAGATTCTTGAGAGAAAAGTTTTAAGGAGTTAAAGACTTGATTCACTACAGCCTCAGTTTTGACTTTGCCCAACGGTTCAGATGGATTTATCGTATATTTTGATGCTTCCAGAGTTGGTTTGGGGTGTATTTTGATGAAGAATAGTAAGGTTGTGGCCTATGCCTCTAGAAAACTTAAGACCCATGAAAAGAATTATCCCACCCATGATCTTGAATTAGTAGCTATTATGTTTGCCTTAAATATTTGGAGGCACTATTTGTAAGGGGTGCATGTTGATGTCATCACAGACCACAAGATCCTACAGTATGTATTCTCTCAGAAATACTCAAAGCTACATCAGAAAAAGGTGGTTAGAGTTATGAAGGACTATGAAATAAGTGTTCTGTATCATCTGGGCATGGCCAATATCATAGAAGATGCCCTCAACAGGTTGTCCATGGGTATTGTTGCTCATGTTGAGGATGGTAAAAAAAAGATAGCTCAGAAAGCTGATCAGCTTGCCAAGCTAGGTTTCCGTTTGGTTTATTTGGCTGAGGCTAGTGTTTGGGTATGAAATAGTTCAAACTCATCTTTGGTTTCCAAAGTAAAAGAAAAGCAATACAGAGATCCCAGTTTAGACAAGCTAAAAGTGTCAGTCAGAGAATAAAAGGTAGAGGTTTTCTCCCAAGGGGGAGATGGTATGTTCCGTTGTTAGGGTAGATTATGTCTTCCATGTGAGTATGGTGTGAGATAGTTGGTTCTTGCAGAAGCGTATGGTGTGCACTACTCGATTCATCTAGGGGCCACTATGATGTATCGGGACTTACGGGAAGTCTATTAGTTGAGTGGGATGAAAAAAAATATTATAGAGATTGTAGCAGAGTACTCCACATGTTAGCAGGTTACTATTAAACATCAGAGGCCTAGTTTCTTTATGCAGGAGTTCAATATTCATACTTGGAAGTGGGAGAAATTGAACATAGATTTCGTGATATATTTTCCTAGTACTCATCATTGGTATGATTCAATTTGTGTCACTGTTGATATGATGACCAAAGCAGCCCATTTTTTGCCAGTTGATCCTTCTTACTCAGTCGAGGATTATGCCAAGCTCTATGTTAGAGAGTTGGTCGGATTGCACGGTGTCCCATTATCCATTATTTTGGTTATAAGTACGCAGTTTGCCTCTCACTTTTAAAAATATTCCAATAGGGTCTTGGTGCCCAAGTTCTCCTAAGAACAATCTTTCACCCTTACACAAATGGTCATGTAGAAAGGATCATTTATACTCTAAAAGATATGTTCAGATAGTGTGTTGTTGACTTTAAGGGCAATTTGGATGACCACTATCCTTTGATTGAGTTTGCATATAATAACAACTTTCATTCCAGCATACAGATAGCTCCATTTGAGGCTCTTTATAAAAGGAGATGTAGATCTCCCATTGGTTCGTTTGTGGTATGTGAGGTAATGATAATGGGGCATGACTTGGTGTTTGAAGCCTTAGAGAAAGTGCAGTTAATCAGAGAGAGGATTAAGACAGCTCAGTGCCAACAGAAATCATACACAGATGTGAGAAGAAAAGATCTTGAGTTTGAGATTCGCGACT
Source organism: Capsicum pubescens (assembly GCA_030864215.1). NCBI lineage: Eukaryota > Viridiplantae > Streptophyta > Magnoliopsida > Solanales > Solanaceae > Capsicum > Capsicum pubescens. The sequence continues at coordinate 223,680,682 of CM061540.1, read as the reverse complement.
TTGTGTAGTTGAAAATCTCTCCCATGAAGGGAGTGAAGAGATTTTGCAAGAAGGAGAAGCTTAGTCCTAGATATCTTGGTCCTTATAATATTCTCAGTCATTTTGGTAAGGTAGCTTATGAGCTTGAGTTTACCTGCAGACGTTGCATAATTGCACCTAGTCTTTCACGTCTCCTTTCTAAAGAAGTTCATAGTTGACCCCTCAGTTGTAGTCCCTATAGAGAGTGTAGATGCACAGAGTAGTCTCTGTTATGAGGAAATCTCAGTCGAAATCCTTGATCGTTGAATTCATAGACTAAGGAACAAAGAAGTTCATTTGGTCAAAGTTCTTTGGCTAAATTAGTCTATTAAAAGAGATACTTGGGAAGCAGAAACATACATGCAAACCATGTATCCTCACCACTTCTATAAAAACTAAGACACAACCTAAGGTAACAGTCTTCCTTAGATTTACTCTATTCCATTCTCATTTACAGCTATATAAGATTCTCATAACATTCACACATTCATGAAATAGTTCAAACATATGTCATGTCTCTAGAATTCAATCATGCTTCAGTTATGCATGTTAGTGATAGTACAGCTCCTCGGTTCCTCTTAGTTCAGTTAGTCTCATTAAAAGAGGAATGTTCACAAGATGGAGATATTGCAAGACCCCACAAATTCCTTGCCATTTTGGTCTTATATAGCATGCAAAAAGAGGTCCCAGACTTAGAAAATTTCAGCCAAGTCATGACAGTTAGTCTCGTTTTTGGCCTTTATCTTTCAATGGCATCATTTATGATCTTTCCAACTTTAGAAATGATGATTTTTTTAATTTATTCATTATCAGGGTTATCTATAGATCATCTCGAGTAAGTTTTTAATTTTTTAGACGAGGGTTGGACCATGTTTGGATTTTCAAAATTGCATGTCACTGTGATTTCATCGCGTTGCGGAGACTTAGGTGATGGGAAATCCATCATATTGTAGTGGGTGGCAAAGCAGCAGTTGGCTGATTCTAGTAAACCATCGCAATTCCACTACATTGCAGTGAAATCGTGCTAGGAGCCTTACCACATTGCGGTGAAAGCCAAATCTGTAGTTGTCAAATCTAGTAACTCACGGTGTTTACACCTCGTCGCGGTAAGTATAGCGGTGAGGTTGTCACCGCAAAGTAGTGAAGGTCAAAAGCGGGTTCCAGTGATGAATTTAACTTTCGAAGGGCAATTAGGTCATTTTCTCCTCACCCAATTTAGTCATAACAAGAAATTAATCATCCTAAAGGGCAAAATTCACTCATTCTTCTCAAATAAACTTAAGAAACAAAACCCTAGTTCATCCTTCTGTTTCCGTCTACCCTTAGAGTTCAAGAACCCTTTGAAAAATCTCAAGTTATTAGCTTCATGATTTACATATACCCATTTGGGTTGTTTTTATTTTTATGTTGTTATATAGGTTTCTATTCGAGATTTAATTGCAAGTTTCATGAATATAAAATAGTAGGTATTCTGATTGATGTAACTCCCATGTCAAACCCTCAAATTACGAATTGGTGGTTGATTTCATAATGCATTTGCATGTATTTCCTACCCAAGTTCAAGGTTATGCCTCCTAAGTTTTTGACAAAATGCCTAAGTTAATTAAATGTGCATTTGTGATCCATTGGTGATCTTAGTATTGAACTCATTCTATTACTACGTGTTTAAACTGCTCCCATGCTTAAGCTATGCCTTTCAAATGTTTGATAAAATTACCATATGAGTAAATTCTACATGTTAACCTATTTTTGTGTTGTTAAAGTTGTGCTATGAGTTTATCTTTTACGCTATCGAATCTTGGGGGTATTTATTACTAAAAATCTAGTTGTTTGCTTAGTTCCAGTAGTTATAGACTAGTCCTAGTAAAGGTCAAGAATGGTATCACTTAATCAGTTAACAAAACTTAGTGAACCTAGACTAGTCCAATTAGTAAACACAACTAGTGTCACTTCAATCAAGCCTAATACAGTTTAGCGATCAATTTAGTATCGATTCAGTTGGGAGTAGGATTAAGCATCGAGCAAACCAAGGGATGGGGACATTCCTACCAGCTGAGGGTTTGACCCTTAGTAGCAGTCCTTGTGTTACTTAACTACATAGACAATGTATGGTATGTTATCCTCCTTGTATATTAGTGTTGATGCAATAATATACATACTTTATGTGTCTTCCTTCCAGGTTAGAGTTGACACAATATTATAAGTATCCCGTGGCATGGTGCTAACACCCTTCCAACTGGGGTCATAGGTTTGACCGCAAATTATTCTATATCAGGGTATGTTAGTTAGATGAACACTCCTACAATTACAGTTTCAGTCTCAATACTCCATAAAGAACTCCGATAGTTCTAAAGAACTATGGCTTTTAGATTCAGTTACTCAGCTATTAGGATTCAATACTTAGTTTAAGTACAAATCTCAGATACTGGGTGTATATATACATACGCTATATTGCATGTTCAGTATGTCAGTAGTTACAAATTTTCATGTACTTTCATTCAGTTATTTCATAATGTTCATTCAGTCAATCATCATCTCATGCATATGAACCCATGTATATCAGCCTACCTTACTTAGCATACTAGTACATTGAAAGTACTGATGTGTACTCTTTCATTATGATATGATGTGTCATATCGTATGTTTGGATTCTCTGGTGCCTGATAGTACTTAACATCTCAGGCTATTAGTAGTAGATAGAGTGGTGAGTCCTCATATATTGAGGAAAGAAATATTATTTCATTATTTTAGCAGTTCTATAGTCAGTTCAGTCAGGGTTAGTTGGGGATTTGTCCCATCACCTCCATATTCAGAAATCTAGAGTCTTCCAGAATAGAATAGATAATTATCTAGTAGTTCAGATATGTTACTCAATATTATCATTAGTATTCAATTCATGAACCTTATGGAATTTTTAGATTTCTTTTGCATATGGTTTCGTGACTATTATTCAGTTCTCGCAGCAGGTACTAGTCAAGGGTTAGCTTGTGATCCTTCAGGGTTGTAGGCACCATTTTACATTCGGGGGTGCAGAATTGAGGCATTACAATATGCCCAGATCGAGCCTTATGAGCTTATTCTCATGTTTTCCTTATAGACTTTTAGCGAATAAACATCAGTTCTTTGAGTTCTCTGTGATGAGACTATATGGACGAGACTCAAGAGATTTTCCTCATGGCTTTTAATAGATAGCATGTGCAAAATGGTAAATAAAGGTTATTTTTGGATTTCGAGTCAGTTTTATGACTCATGTCATGGTTTGTCTTGGATTGGATGGGCCTTTGTTGATTTATATAGTTATAGTCATGGTATCAGCGTGATGTGGTTTAGAAGTGCATGCATCATCCTTTTCTGTTCATTTGGAGGCCAATTAGCGGTTAAGTTGAGTTGGCTATTTTTGAATTAAAATGAGAGTGTTGGTTAAAAAAGGATACCTATGGTGAAATACCTTATAAATTTTTTCTCTTGGTTAAGTTACCTTAGAAGTCATGTGGGGATCATGCAGGCCCAATACCTTATCCTTTCGAGCTTTTGAGATTCTTTATAACCGTTAACTTTCGGGGATGAAAGTCCTTCAAGTTGTTGATATTGTAATGACCCTTCAGGTCACTTTCTATATTTATGCTGATATCACCGTTTGAGCTTCTCCATAGGTTTCCAAAGTCATTTATGACTTGATGGGACCGACGGTTTGGTTACTAGGCAATTTATTTGGGTTTTAGAGTAAATTCCCAGTTTTGAAGTCTTTGTTCGTTCCAAATAGCTACCGGGTGGAAACTTTGGTGAAATGATCTCGGATGCAAATTCCAACTGTGCCAAAATATGCAAAATATAATTATTAGTCTAGGTAGACCTTTTGTTCAGGTCTGAATGCACCCGAGCTCATTTCGACTCATTGGTCAAAAAGTTAAAAATTAGAAAGAATGGGTGTGGGACCCACATTTGGTCTAAATGACATAGGAAAGAAAATATAAATTTGTCATCTCATCTGGAATGTCAAATGTATAATGGGGGTCCCTTGGTTAAGTTCCCAAGGCTCCCGGACTTATTTCGACCTATTGAGCGGATTTTATGAAAAGCAACAAATCTATAGGTGTAGGCTCCACTTTTAGCCAAAACGATCTCCTATAAAACTTTGATTCTTCAAATAAAGTTGAAATGTAGTTTACACACAAAATTCACTAATGGATCATGTTACTTGGATTTTGTATGAGTTTCGAGGGTCAAAAACTCATTTTTCTCTTTCTGTCATCTTATGCAACCATGATTGCAGCCAAAAGTGTGAGATCGCGAGAGCATTATCGTGACCCATGTAACCGTGGTAACATCACCTGATAACCTGAAGGGGCTATATAAAGGTCCCAAGATGAGTTTGGACCATTTCCTCTTCACTATTTAGACTTAGGAACCTCAAAATAAGTGTAATAAATCAAAAATTGTCATGGGGGTTGACTTTGGAACCTAATTATCATCATGTAACGTGATTATCTACAATATTATGGTAAGAATTTCTTGAATTTGTGTTTGAATTTTAGAGTTTTTACACAACCCTAATTTAACTTTTGGTTGTATTTAAGCCCAAAGTATGCTTAATTTTCGCCCATTTTTTTAGGGTTATGATTCCTTGATCATGTGTGAACATTAGGTTGGCCTCGGAAACTCATTTTCCATATGTGGAAGCCACTTGGGGTTTTGGTGTCCTTTTTGGACCCATAGCACAATAGTGCAATATGGGTGTTGTTAGACTCATATTGATGAGTAGATTGTGGTTTTGATAATGTGATGGAATTCCGAGGATTGTAAAGTGAAGACGAGCATGTAGTGCATGAAGTGCGGTTTTCTGGTTTGTCCTTGAGGTAGACTTCTGTCTACTTTTCTTTATAGATGATGTGTGATATATGTTGCGTGTGAATATGGATATTATGCTTAATTATTCATAGAGTGACTTGACATTGATTGTTGATGTTTGGGGATTAGATGAGGGTTTTGGACCCATAAGATGGCATGTTTATAACCCGTTTGTATCATAGATCCTTTCCTCTTCTTTGTAGATTAGTTATAACATGAATATGATATAATGCTATGATTGGAATATGGTTTTATCTTTTGAAGCGTGATTTGCATATTTATCCTTATTAGGCTTGTGTGGTAGTGTTGAAACCATATTTTGGGTAGAGTTGACTTGAGTACACTTATTTCTAGTCAATGATTCTATCTTAGGTTTGAATATGGCCTACTTGACATCTAGAAGATGCACTAGATACCTTAGCCTAGTTTGGGGCATAGTATGCCTAATTATGAAAACTGTGGATTAGAAGTGGGATTGTTCGGCCCACTTAGGACTAAGCTTATGTTAAGTCTCGTGGACTTAGTTGTGGATGTTAGACCTAGATGAGGCTAGTAAACCTTTTAATAAGGTTATATTGTAACTTGGTAACTTGTACTGACATTCTCGGATTGTGGTTTTTGAGTTATGATTATGAAACTTCTTATGGAAGTGATATTGGGAATTTAGAGATGATATTCCTTCTAGATACGTTATGTGTCCTATAGAGATGCTATTTTGTCTTAGACTTGATGATTAGCCTATAGAGTTGCTATGTAATGCCCCAATTTTCTGAGATGGAATGCTACATGGTGCTCATGACCCCGAAGGACCACAAGCTAACCCATGACTGATATCTATACCTGTACACTGCATAATATACTAAATAAATGCGGAAATAAAGGCTGTAAGGCAATAAGTTTAAAATCTGATAAAAACATAACATCTAAGTGGGGTATGAAATACCCAAAACAACTTAAATAAACTGTCTGAACATGATAATCTGAAAGCCTCTAACTGTCTGAATAAGGAGTTGATGGGACATGCCCCCAACTAACTCCAACTACTAAAATAAACTGAAAACTAAAATAGTAATGAAATCATCGTATCCTCGAAAGATGAGGGCTTACTTCTAAATTTGACTACTGATACTGGAATCTACTACTGATCTGGAGCTCGTGCCTCTGGACATATGGTGTAACATAAGAGAAAGCACCATAGCGTAAATACGCCAGTACATCTGAATGTACTGAGTATATGAGTGAGGTAGGCTAAATGCAAAGAGTTATATGCATGAACAATACTAATCGATATGAACGTGAGAATACATATATGCATGCATCACTGTAACTGAAATTGTAGAGATACTGACTATTGAGTCTGAATACTGACAACATGAGTGTAGTGATACTGAGATACCGAATAGATGAATGACTATTTCTAATAGTTTGAGTTATGAAAAACTTGTCTGATTGACTGTGTCTAACAGTCCTGAAATTGAATACTGATATCATGAATTCTGATAAATGATGTAACAGATAACATAAGTTCCTAGAACTGATATAATTGATGGCATAAGTGATTGTATCTGACAGTCATGAATGTGGTGGAACTAGATGAGTTTCGCATTGAGGGTAGACTGTAGCTGACAGTCCTGAATCTGAAGAACTATCTACGTTCTTTTACTGAGACTAAGAATGAGACTGAAACTAAGAATGTAAGAGGTAATCATTTAACCGACATACCCCAAAACTGAACTGGTGGGGTCCAATCTTTTCCCTGATTGGAAGGGCGTCAATACCGTGCCACGGGTAGAGACAACATGTGAGTAACCCTATTCTATTTTTTGGGAGCTCATTCTGTCTACCCTATTAACAGGTAAACTCAAAGGAGATGCATTAGCCCTATGGATAGGAACATCTCAACCTACGCTGGCTACGTAGTTCTTGAACACAAGGATTGTTTCTAGGAATGACACCCTCTGACTGTAGCAGGTGATTCCTCATCCTTGGATCCGCTCAGTGCTGAATCCATCTCCCAACTAAGTAGACAGTGAATTGAATAATTGGACTGAACTGAATTACTGAACTGAACTGATTAGCTGAACTGATACTAGTGGTATTCTTTAGTGGGGCTAAACTTAGATTACTGCATTCTGATGACTAACGAAATGTATTGAGTTTTGAGGACTGATTGAGAATACTGAAGTTACTAAGATTGACTGTGAATAATGAGGTTACAGATATAACTGAGTATTGAGATCACTGAGATTACTGAGTTACTGAGACTACTGAGATTTCTGAGTTTTCTTGAGTCACATGACTGACTGAATTCTATTGATCATGGCTTAACTGAGAGTATTATGATAACATGACATGGCTCTAGGCACACAGCTATAATTTTGGGTACAAATATCCCCAGAACTCTATGGAAGTAAACTGACACAACATGACTGACTTGATCAAAAGATTGGAGTCCACAATTCACTTTATCATAAGTAGGGGATATTGTACTTCATGTAGTTCTTCAACATCTTACGCATGGTAAGGAGTGCATTGATATATTTCATGTACTAATTGTATATCTCCATTATTAGACATGCTTTATACCACAACAATAGCAATACATCAATAGCATGGAATTCATATAGAAGTATATAGCTAATATGGAATTGTCATTTAGATATCATGGAACCATGTAAACATCAATTTCTAGCATCCTAAGCATTTTATCAAACACCTTGCATGCACTCTTTGAGGCATAGGTGTGCTTATCAATTTGACAATCTTAATTCATCCAAAATTCATGGGTTTAAACTAAATTATTCACATGATTCATGAAAAATACATCAAGATACAACCTTGAATCCAAACAACAATCATCAACATGAATATAGTCATAACAGAACAAGGAAATCACAATTTATAATTTAAAACATGATTCTTGAGTTCCATGGATGAAAAGGACCCATGGATGAACACTATGCATACCTTAGTGATTGAATATTGAAAGAGATCTAATATTTCTGAAGGTTCTTGATGAAATCCTTAGGATTGCTCTTGAGGAGATGATCTTGAGAGAAAACCCTAATCTTGTGGTTGAGAGTGTATAAGAGAGATTTTTGAGTTGTTTAACTAAAGAGAATGGAAGATAATATGTTTCTTGAGGGTTATAAGTTTCTGGAAGTGAAGAAAAAAGACCAAAATACCCTTACTAAAATGTTCCTCAATTGCTAGGAAAAATAGCTGATGACATTCGTGACAAGCCATCATACTGGTGATTGGTCATCACGAATTGTCATCACAAAAAGGTGAAATATTGGTTTTCTTGTTAAGGTTCAAGACATTGGTAATAGGCCATCACGGGCGCGACATATTGTAACAAAATTTCGTCACCAGGTTATGAAATCTGCCCAGGTCTGTAGACATTGTTGATAGGTCCTCACGGGCATGACGACTTGTCACAATTGTCGTCACCAGTTTCCCTGCCAGACATGCTGGAGTAAAATAGGTATAACTCTTTGCTTCAATATCGTATTTAGTAAAAATTAGTATCGTTGGAAAGATAATTCAAAGATCTTTCATTTTATATATAGTAAGTCACCCAGTTCGTCATATACAATGAGTTATAGTTGATTGTAGTTGACCCAAGTTTTGACGCTTACTAAAACTTGAACGAAAGGAAAGCTTTCAACTTGTACTTGAGTTGGGGGACCTCTATGATATAAATTCATGCTCAAATAGATTCCTACACTACAAAATTAATCAACACACTAAATTTACATAGGATTCGAGGCTTTTGAAACGTCTACACATAGAAATGATGGATTTTAATCCTAGTCCAAAATGTGGGGTATTACATGCTATTACCTTTAGTAATGATTTTTGTACCTATACAGATGATATTACACTTAGACATGTACATTAGCCTAGAGAAGTGATATTCCTCATTATCATGATATATGGCCTATTGATAATAGATGTCCTAGAGATGATTACATGCTTATTGATATTATGTGTCCTATATGTGAGATACCTATTATATTCTAGGTGATTAAAGATATTCTATGGCTTATAATTATGATTATTGATCTGAGTTTCGACGATGAATATGGGCATAAGGCCATAATTATGATGTTCAGATTATACCGGATAAATTAATGGGCTAAGGGATGTGTTATGACATTGATTGAATATCCTAGAAGTGTTTTCATTATAAGTGATGTGACTACAGTTTATGAATTTGAATATGTATATGTTTGTGTACATATCTCTCCCTATATAGGATGGAAGAAGATGTGGTATGATTCTTACTATTCCACTAATTAAATACTGGTGATGACATGCATAAATTTAGTACATTCATGATTATTGTATCTGTAATTGATGTATTTCTAGTTTAAATATGATGTTATGACTGCTCTTCGTAATTAAGGGTTAAGCTAACTTGTAGCTAGATGTATTTTAGGTGGTTATAGTACTTGATGGCTAGAAATATAATACACTAGCTAATGAACCTTGCTTTGTTGAAATATGGTATCTAACGATTAGTGTCGATAAGTGGACATGAAAATGGGTTTATCTATGATAATGATTAGTTGCTATTTATAACAAAGTTGTGATGCCGAATAGTTTCTAAGTATGGATAATATGGGTTAATATTGGTAGATGTTAAAGAAAGTTAGTTATAATGACGCCTAGTTAACAACGATGCGTAGATAAAGACAATACCAAGTTAATAATGTTGACTAGCTAATAATCAGGATTAATTGAATAACGAGGATTAGTTGGGAAACTATAGTTAGTTAATGATTGGTGTTAGTTATTAAAACATGATTAGATGATAATTGGTAATTTGTATCTAATGATGGTTATCAGACATATGATAATTAGTTAAAAAGAATTAATAGTGGATTAATGGTGATTATGGTCCTGTAATGAATAGTGAATTAGCAGTTTAATAATCATAAGCGTTGGTTAGCTATTAACGAGTAGTTGGGATGTATTGACAAGATAGATTTCTTTATGGTTATGAGTATATCGGCTTACGTCTGTGCACGTATTATTTGACTATACTTATGTGCTGATTGTTATAGTACCCGGTAAGGCTCGAAAACATTGTGATACCAGGAAAGGATAGAGGATATTATGATTATATTGATAACCAGTTCGAGTCTGTAGGATACTATTGAGATAATATTGATACCCGCAAGGCCATTGGATAATGTAATGACATATTGATACCCGGAAAGGCCAGAGGATATTACTATGATATTAATACACGGTTCGAGTCCAGAGGATACTATTGAGATGATATTGATACCCGGAAAGGGAGGAAGATACTGTGATGATATTGATACCCGATTTTAGTCTGAAGGATACTATAAAGATGATATTGATACTCGATGATGCCGGCGATTGATTACAATGATGATAGTCTTGATGAGCACAGTTATGATGAGTTATGATATTGATTGTATACTTTACATTCATTCCTGCATATGCTTCACCTATCACCAGTATGCACCTATATTTCTCAGTTGGTATGGGATGGTTATATATATATGGGTGAATAATATTCCTTGTATTGTTGTATATTGATTGGACCTTCCGAGCCTAGGATGGTAGGGATATTCATAGGCTTTACTTGGTATTTGGTGGTCTGGAGTAGCCGGTAATTCACGCTATTATTGATATTGTTGTAATCATTATTAGGATTATTATTATGGCTAGCTTTTGATAGATTGGTCATTGTTCCGTTATCAGGATTCGAGGTATGTCTTCGGCATCTCCTATGTTATGATTGCATTATTATGCATTATTATTTTACGTCTAGCCATGTGGATTAGAAACTACGAGTACAATAGTATTTAAATCCTTATAGTGTTATTATGAGGTCTTAAAATGAGAACATGATGATATAGGTTATTCTTTGAGATGACCTTGTGTATATATGTATATATACCTATATAAATCTATCTATATAAAGTTATAATACTATAATACATCACTTCCTTCATTGTTCATATTGTATAGTTATTTCTTCTCCTTGTATATTACTGTGTATCTTTCTTTCGCTCTTTCTTCATATAATGACATGGGATACACGGTATAACATTGACATAAATTGAATGTATCTAGAATAAGGTAGTTCACCCTGATACTTTCTTAGTTTTATTATGTTAGACTCTTGGAAATAAATAGGATAGATGTTCCTTATTATCTCATTGACTTGTCATATGATTTCTAGACTATTGGGTGTAGTTTGCATTCTGTTTATATGTTGTATATATCTGGTTTATCTTTGGATCTCAGTTGGATGTATCCTACTGAGTAGAATTCATTTGGTACTCTTACTACACTTCTGCAGCCTCCAGATCATAGTACGGGTTATCGTCGTTAATGTGTGAAACGTGCGGAGAAGGCATTGTTTAGAGACTTACAGTGAGCTCCTGATGTTCAGAGTATTACTTATATCTCTCTTTTGTATTAGACTAGTCTCTAATTTATTTTCAGAGATAAGTAGTATCCGCGTATTTCTCTTGATATTTCCCTTTTGTACTCCTTTTATATTAGAAGCACTTGTACTAATACCACCAGGTGTTGGGATTATTCTATGTATTTTTCTTTATTTCTTTTATTTCACATTCTTTTCCTTATATTTTATAGTAGTCCATTACTTGCCTTCCTAGACTACGGGTTGGCTTGCCTGCTGGTGTGTTATTATAAGATCCATCATGACCTGAGGAAATCGGGTTGTGATACAAATCTAAAACTTAAATCACTACCAAGATAACCATACTCATTTCCCTTCGGCTCAACGCATTTGCTACGTAATTTTCATTGCCCAAAAGGTTTAAAAAGGTGATATCATACTCCTTCAGTACCTCAATTAATCTACATTGACTTGAATTAAGATCCATATGGGTTATAATATATTTAAGACTTTGATGGTTAATGAATATCTCACACTAAATACCATACATGTATTTCTGATATAAAATAAAGCATTTCCCCCGAGAGGAGGAATACGAATGGCACTAGCATGCTCTTCGTCAGCAAGATAATCCATATTTTCAACATGTTCAAATAATGGATTATCAATGATGCCCTTTTGACTCATGGCTATTTGGACAAAATAATGATCAACTACAAAGAACAAAAACAACAAACAAATAAAATCAAAATCACCACGGCTATACACAAAGCTATAATCAACACCGAATAAGTGAAAAATAAATCTCACTCCCCAGTAATGGCGACATCTTTATAATTCTCACGTATACCACTTAAATTTGAAAAGGATAGTCTTTTTCAATAGCTTAACATATGTTGAGGTCAAATCCACAAAGAGTGAGTCTAGTCTTCAAAACCTATGGGTGTCAATGGCATCTAAAGGTATACTCGTAGAGAAGGAAAAATTAAGTGCACGGTTCAAAATTGAGGGTGGGTTGTTTGGAACGTGTTTCTATCAAAGTATATTCAAGCTAAAAAAATAACGGTGACAATTGAGATTGAAACACCAATTTAAGAAGGACCTTAGGATTATGTCTACCTAAGGGAAAGTTATGCATGGGTGTATGATGATTGTTTGCACATTCTAGTCATTAGCGATATGGTAGGATTGGTTGAGAGTCCTTGAGCTTAGTTTGTCAACAAATACTCAATAATATCACCTATTAAACCTTTAAATTACCTAATGATTGTGTCAATTAATACCACCTATAACCTCAATTGGGAATCCCTATTTCTAGGAAGATGTCCAAGACATAGACAACTCTCAACTCGCTATTATTTCTAAGATAGTAAGCTACCTCCATTATTTTTAACTACTGCTTTGTCACCCATATACCTCTTTCAAGGATGATATAGATTCCAAAAGTTCACCCACATCCCTATTGGAATGAAGATGTGAGTTTTCAAGAGCTTAGGGTTTCCACCCACAAACCCATTTTGGGCATTTGGAGATTTCACCCCCAAAATCCCAACTAATTAAACCAAGCAATAGTGAAACCCATCATTAACAAACTAGAATCCACACAAATTCATCACAACAAACATATAATGGCACCCTAGTTTTACATAATCACAAGGCAAGAGAATCTAGCGACTAATAAAGCTAAAAAGAAGAGGTATACCAAAAGTTTCATTCATAGCATCAATGGCAATGGAAAATAAGAATAATCTTCACTTTACACTTCAATTTCACCAAATTTAAAATTAGAATTAAATACAAAATTTTCCCTAATTTCTAGGGTTCACCAAGTCTCACTTTTTCAATCTCCAAAATTCAATAATAATCAAGGAAAAAAGGATTTGTTCTTTCTAAGGGAATTGCGATTAGTTGCATCAATTTACAGATTTGCCTCTATGGTATTAAACCTGCTTATCTCCGATCACACCAAATTTCCCTTGATCGCATGCATTTGATTAAGCCTGACTGGTATCGATAGCTGCCATCCATCTCCGATTGCAGTTTCTGAGACCAGTTTTAAGTGCAGTGTTTTCAATCTTTTTCGCCTCTTCTTCTCTTTTTGATCCTGTTAAGCTCAATTCTACATCTTTCCTTCTCTTTGCCTGTAAACCTACAAAATGTGGAGATAAGTGCTTTAAACAATCAATTTTGTCTTATTAATATTTTCAAATCATAGTATTGTGCATGAATTTTGGAGGTAAAAGAGTGGTAAATTCACGATTCATCACTTGGCCTAACATTAGAAGTCTCAAACCAACCAATTATAGATTTGGATTGCCTGCCTTATAACACCTTAAATTAGGCCATCTGAATACTAAAATAAAAGATTTTATTATATACAAACTCTATCAAGGCTAATAACTAGTCCTATTGACCTTTAAAACCCAAAATAATAAAATGGAGCATATCCATTAATACCTGAATAGTCCATTCGAAATATCCATCTATCTGGGATAAAAAGTGGTGTCATCAGTCGAACAAGGTCCTGGCCGTGAAGGGATTCTCATGTTCGACGTGGATCGGAGATCACACCCTACACCTAACAAAGTTAACAGAACATCCCAAACGTCAGATAAATTCTGAACAAATAATAAGATAATATAATCTAGGACTAAAGAATAAAATATTATTCTATGACTGATTACCAGTAACCAGCTGAACAACATACCAACATCACCCAAGTACACAATAATCCAACAAACCCTTCTAACAAACAAATATAAACCCGATCTTGTTCGGGACTTGTCCTGACTCTTAAAATAATAATGAATATGATAATGTTAATGATAATAAAAATACTTAATTCTGATACATTATAATAAAATATGAAATGTCTAAGTCTTTCACATAATAGAAGCTGGCCATTTCACCATAACGAACTAGCGAACTGAGTCAGTCCATCTAACTCTGCACAGAAAAAATAGATGTATCTCCGGTGCCTACATCACGTAGGGATATGTGTCCGAAGATGGTTAGTAGGGTGAACACTAGCATGTAACTCGGGGATAAGTAAAACATAATGTTAAAATTAATATTTCCATGCACATAATTAAAAGCGAATGCATATACATATATATATATATATATCACATGCTGAAATATGGATTAAGGCTTAACATGAACTTTAAAACATTAGCCTAGATTGAGTAGATTAACCGTCATAACATAAATAGGCACCCATGGGCTCTATAGGCCCAGCTCTCCCCAGCTGGTAGGGCCCCAATATGTGTGGCCGCACAAACTAGAGAGTATACATATGTATAATGGGGGACTTAAACTTTCCAGGATATCGAGTTGACACGAGCACCAGATCATGTAATATAATATAAAGGACTCAAACCTCCTAATTATGTGATAAAATTAAGAGGTACTCGAACAATACGATCATATAGACCCGCACATCGGATATTGTAGTTTTTAGTATTGGTCATTCTAGACCTCCACTTTCATAACTCTATTACACAACCTTCATTAATGACCAATTAAAGCAAGTATCAATTACTCTTATTCGTTTAACCACATTAAAAATTATGGCTTTAATTGTTGGTGTCGCCATACCAACTATACTTGCAAGGTAACATCAACATGCCAAAATAATTACATCACTTGGGGAAATCTCAATACCCTTTGGTTCAATTATTCTTAGCATGGGTAGTTACACAACCCCATAAGGTTCATTTAAAAATATTCATTCTTCATTAACCTTTCATATTATACAATAGTTTAAGAGTAGTTCAATATGCATATTTTTCATATTCAAAAACCAATTCCATAATAGGGGATTGAGATTAGGTCATAACCACTTCAAAAGTCACAAATTTGGGAAAATCACATTCCCTGTATTCACCATTCACATGCATTAGTTTGATTTTAAAAACCACTATTAAACATAATCCATGCAGGGACAAACATGAAATATTACATAACAACAGTTATTCAAAACCCCACAACCTATGTTTTCAAAACAAACATCAATACCGTACAACAACACTTTAAAACTAATGCTCTTAATAAATTAGAAATTAGGGAAGAGTAACAAGCCTTAAATATCCAAGTTTAAGGAGAGAATTCCTCCTTTGGGCTTGTAGATGACCTACTTCTAGGAAACCTTAAGTATTGCTACTTGAGAGATTTGAGAGATCTTTAGAAGTTTTTGATTATGTTATGAATGATAAATAACCCCTATTATGTTCTTTATGAATGTGGGTTACTAATTGGGTAGGAAGCGAATTGTCCAAAGTTCCCTCAACTTATAAGCTGGAATCAAGTTGTCAGTTACTACAGGTCACTATATGACTCATAAGGTTTTATTACGACTAGTCACTATGAGTCATAGAAAAGATAGTTTATAAGGACCCACACACTGTTGAACCTAAAAATCAGCTACTATGACTCATAATGGGACCATACCACTCGTAGGGTCCAGTCATAGTCAACACAAAACCCATTTTAGTTTAATGCTAGACATCTTATGATTTGCACCTAATAACTCACATGAAGTCTTTATATCTCTTAGTGAGGAACTCATACTCAGAGTAAAACATAGTAACACACTTACTAATTTGGTTATAAATTGGTCCCTAGGACCTACCAAGACTCCTTCCGACTCATAGAGGATGTCGTAGTCAACAGAGTAAGGGTAATATTTCTGAAATTTTCAAGGACCTAAAACTTGGGGTGTTACAAGTGGTACTCAGGTCAACCTGGGTACCCAAATCCTTTCGAAAGTCTCCAAAATCTGGAAGTGAACTAAGAATATTAGTCTGAAATGGCATACATGGTCACCCCATGAAGGCGAACCACCTCCTAAATATATATATAAGCCTACCTCTAGACATAGTAGGAAGTTTGAGTCAGGGGGAGATTGGTCATTCGATCAATAATGACCCAAATGCTATTAAAACCCTATAAATTGCAAGGTAAACAATCTATAAAGTCAACATTAACCTAGTCTTATTTCCACTTCAGAGTGGGTAGCCTCTAACACAATCCACCAGGTCTCAGATGCATGATTTTTACCTGCTAACAATATAGGCACTGAGCCATAAACTCTTTTATATCCCTCTGCATATTACTCCACTAGTAATTCTACCTTTAATCCCTATTTATCTTAGTTTTTTAGGGTAAATATAATACATAGATCTATGATCCTCATAGAAAAATAAAAGTATAAAATCTTCAAACCTTAAACCACAAATACAATAGTTAAACCTCAAAATACCCTCTGAATCTCCCTCTTTAAGTCACATTTCATCACTTAATCTAAGATTATACAAATCCTATTAACCTCAAACTGATGACCCCTAATATGATCCAACAATGTAGATCTAGCCTCAACCTTAGCAACTATTCTTCTAGGGTAAAAAATATCAAGTTAGTTAGGGGCTAGATGTCCAAAACCTAAGGAAACTTTTAATGACCCTTTAGGTCATTTTCCATATTTATGCTTATCTTAACTCTATGAGATTCTTCATAGATTACCGATGTCATTTATGACTTGATGGGACCGATGGTTCAGTCACTAGGCAATTCATTTGTTTTTTAGAGTCAATTCCTTATTGTGAATTCTTTGCTAGTTCCAAATGGCCATCGGGAGGAAACTTTAAGGAAAGAATCTTAAATGCGAATTCCAATTTTACCAATAAATCTATAATATCTAATTTATTCTACGTAGACCTTTAGTTTGAGTCCCAATGCAACCGAGCTCATTTCGACCTATTGGTTGAAAAGTTAAAAATTGGGAAAAGTAGGTGTGGGACCCACATTTTTTTGAAATGACCTCGAATGGAAATACAACTTTTTCATCATATATAGAAAGTCAAATTTGGGATAGGGATCCATTGGGTCAGGTCCCAAGGCTCCCGGACTCATTTCGACCTATTCGACGGATTTTATGAAAAGTGATGAAACTATATTTGTGGGATGAACTTTTTCTCTAAACTATCTCCTATGAAAGTTTTTATGCTTCCAATTGATTTTAAATGTTGTTTTCACTAAAAATTTACTATTAGATCATACTTTTTGGATTCTGTATTAGTTTCGAGGGTCAAAAACTCATTTTTCAATTTGTTATCGTCTGATGTAACCGCGATCCCACCCCGTGTGATCATGATAGATGAACATGAGAACCTGAAGAGGCTATATAAAGGTCCCAAGAAACATTTGGACCATTTCCCCTTCACTATTTAGACATAGGATCCACCAAATGAGTGTAATTACTTAAAACTTGTTATGGGGGTGACTTAGGAGTCTAATTTTCATCTTATATCATGATTATCTTTAATATTAAGGTAAGAATTTCTTGAATTCGTGCTTTATTTTCATAGTTTGGACACAAAACCCCAATTTTGAAGGCTTGATGTCATGGATTCATCTCATAGGTATGTTGGTTTCATACCCTTGGGATAGTTTTCCTTTTTGTTAGTGTGGTTATTAGATACTCCTTTGTTGTTGTGATGTGGTTTTGCCTTGTGTGGTGTTAGAGAGTTAGTGGCAGGTGACTTTTTTTCTCTTATCGCTTCTTAATTTGGCAAATTAGAAACTCTTTAGCTTAAGTTGTTGGTACTCTGGTTGTGGTCTCGACTTTGACCTTGGTTTTGAGATTGGTATTTATTCTTCAATTATGTTGTTCATAGGTGGATTTAGGAATTCCCCATTTCTGTATTTGTTTGGCCTAGTGATGATTGGTGGAGTGATTCTCCTCGATGATATGTGTTTGTGGCCATTTCTTTTCCTAGATGGAGTATTGCATTGGATAGTTCCCCACTTAAGCTACATTTGTTTGAGTTTCTAGAGATTTATCCATTATTAGTGTCATTTTCAGCCTTAGGAAGGTTTTGAGTATATTTGGATTGTTTGTGCCCTCCAGCAGATATGGAGTGGGTTATATACATTTTCTGACAGTGATTTTTCCTTTGGCATGAGTTCTATTTTGCAGCTATATTTCACTACCTCCAATTGATATAGAGTTTGTTGCTTATGATTTTTCCGTCAGTGTTTATCCTATTGTGATTTTGCTTTCCGGATATGTCCCAACTGTGACTTATTATGGTTTATCATGGATATGTCAGATTTGGATACTAGAGTTTTTTTGAGATAGCTATCATTGATATAGCCTTATTGTCTTAGTTTTGGATTAGACACCATGGAATGATAATCTGGAAAAATGATAAATGTGGAGCATTAATTCCTACTTTTTAGTTTTTATTTAGATATTTGAGGCTGAGCGATTTAGCCTTGATATTGATATTTCAGCATGGTGTTGTAGAGCTTGCATAAATCTTTCATTTTAGACTTCCTCTTGTTCAAATTTAATTTATAGGTTGATTGATCCTACTCCATGGTAGTCAATTTGGTCTTCTAGATACTGGTTGGATTATAGTTGATAAGTGTTCAAATGATAGCCCATTGCCTTGTAGTCGCTATTTTAGTTTTGACCTTGAGTTTTAGTTTTCTTTGGGAATTTTGAATGATTTACTCAAGAGGTGTAATATTCTTGAGTTGGATTCAATATTTCTTTATTCTCTGTGGATGAGACATCCTAGAGTGGAATATTTAGTGATTAGCAGTTACACCTTGGATTATGAGATTTTAGTTTGATTTACATCTAGACTGGTTACAACATTGGCATAGATTACATTCCATTATTATCTCCATTTGTATGTGTAAGACCCCATAAATTCCTAGTCATTTCAGTCATAAATAGCATGCCAATAGAGGTCCCACACTTAAAAAAATTCAGTGAAGTGTTGACACTTAGTCTCATTTTTGGCCTCAATATTTCAATGGCATAATTTATGATCTTTCCGACCATAGAAATGTCGATTTTTTAATTGATTCATGATCAGGGTTATATATAGGTCGTCTCGGGTAAGTTTTGGATTTTTTGGATGACAGTTGGACCATGTTCGAATTTCAAAAATAAGTCGATGCGATTTCATCACGTCGCAGTAACTTTGGCGATGGGAAATCCATCCATCATGGTGGGCGGTAAATCAACACTTGGTTGATTTCAGTAAGCCACCACAATTCCACCGCGTTGCGGTGGAAATAGAAATGGGAGCCTCAGCGCATCACGGTGAAGGCCAGATCGGCAGTTGTCAAAACTAGTAACTAACCACAATTGCACTGCATCATAGTGAGTATAGATATGAGGCTATCACCACGATGTGGTAAAGGTCCAAAGTTGGTTCCAGTTATAAATTTTAACTTTCCAAGGGAAATTTGGTCTTTTTGCCCTTACCAAATTCATCCGTAACACGAAATTAATCATCCTAAAGGGAAAAATTCACTCATTATTCTCAAATACTCTCAAGAAACAAAACTCTAGTGCATCAATCTCAAGATCAAGTTTCAACGAATCCCCAACAATCATCACGAAATCAACAAATAAGGTATGTTAGGTGTTCATCCTTAGGTTTCATTCCACCTTTGGATTTCAAGAACACTTTTTAAAATATCATGTTAATAGCTTCATGATTTACATGTACCCATTTGGGTTATATTCATGTTTATGTTGTTATATAGGTTTGAATTCATTAATTAATTGCAAATTTCATGACTATAAAATAGCATGTATTGTGATTGACGTAAATCCCATGTCAAACCCTAGAATTGTGAAGTTGTGGTTGTAGTCATGATAAATTAGCATGTATTTCATGCCCAAGTACAAGGTTATTACTCCTAAGTGTTTGATAAAACTCCTAGGTGAATTAAATGTGCATTTGTGATCCATTGGTGATCTTAGTATTGATCTCATTCTATTACTACGTATTTAAACTACTCCCATGCTTAAGCTATGCCTTACAAGTGTTTGATAAAATGACCATATGAGTATATTATGGATTGTAACCTATTGTGGTGTTGTTACAGTTGTGCTATGAGTTTATCTGTTATGCTATCAAATCCTGGGGGTATTTATTACCTGAAATCTAGTTGTTTGCTTAGTTGCAGTAGTTATAGACTAGTCCCAAAAAAGGTCAAGTGCGATAATACTCAGATAGTTATGTCCATATACGACTTTGAATCAAGTACATATTAGATATGTCTGTGATCTATAATTTCTTTTTGATTTTGATGCCTTGCTAATGTACTTTTGATCATATCTTCTTGATTGATTAATTTTGTCATGAATCTGTGGATTGCAACCATAATTGTAGGAAGGTTGATCTTTCTTCTATTTTTGTGATGCTTGATTTATCTACTTTCCATGTGGAGGTCCTTCATATCATTGGCAAAATATTGTCATGATTTTCTGTAGAGTTCAAGACTATGATGCTCCTTCCATTTATCTTCTCATGATTGATTCTACTTGTATACGGTTGATGTCTTTCCATTCTTGATTGCCCTTCTATTTCTAAAGTTGGATTCCTTTATCTTTCCATTATTACCAGCTATAGATATGCACGTGTGAGATTTTCATTATTAAAACGTAATATTGGGAGGCAAGCAATCTCCCCTTTTTTGATAATAACAATAAGAGTAAACATCAGTTAACTTCCCTATCTTTCAGTTTGCTCCCCCTAACTTGTGTAAGTATTATCTAACATTTGATCTTATTCTACTCCCCCTGACATGTAGCCTACTCTCATGTTTCTGTCCTTTTCCCCCTTTGACATAATCAAATAGAAATAATATACAGGTAATATACAGATAGTGAAATACACAGATAAAAGTTTTCTAAATATCATGAATGCTAATGATACCAAGAATTTTTTGCCGAGAGAAAAATCTTTTTTCACATAGAGGTTTTGTAAAGATATCTGCTAGTTGATTTTCAGAGTTAACAATATTTAGGCAAAAGTTACCATTTTCCACATGATCTTGAATGAAATGATGCTTGATATCAATATGCTTAGCCTTAGAGTGATGCACAGTGTACTTTGATAGGCTGGTGGCACAAGTGTTATCACACATAATAGGAATAAATTAAAAATCCAACTCGAAGTCAATAAGTTGATGCATAATTCATATAATTTGAGTGCCACAACATCCGACAGCTATGTATTCAACTTTTGTGATCAAGAGAGCGATAAAAGTCTATTTCTTGCTATTCCAAGAGATAATAGCATCTCCAAGAATTTGACATGTTCCACTAGTACTCTTCCTGACAATTTTGTCTCCTACAAAATCAAAATCTAATTATCCAATTAAATCAAAATGAGAAGAGCATGGATACCATAGACTGAGGTCTTGTATTCCTAGTATATATCAGATGACTCATTTGACGGCAGTGAGATGAGATTCCTTAAGAGTGGACTGGAATTTGGCACATTTACACACACTAAACATAATATTTGGCTAACTTGCAGTTAAGTAGAGTAGAGATTTGATCATCCCATGGTACATTTTTTTGTCAGCATCCTTTCGTGCTAAATTTGAATCAATGCTTGTGGATGAACTTATGGGGGTTTCATAGGCCTTTCCCTTCTCCATTCCAAACTTTTTGATGAGTTTTTTCTTGTATTTGGCTTGACTAGTGAAGGTTTCCTTGGGAGTTTGCCTAATTTGTAGCCCTAGAAAGAATGTGATCTTTCCTATAAGACTCATTTCGATTACTCCTTTCATCAAATTAGCAAAATTCTCGCATATAAAGAGGTTAGAACTACCAAATATCATATCGTCAACGTAAACATGCACAATGAGGAGATTTGAATTGAGCTTTTGAATAAATAATGTTTTGTAAGTTTTACCCTTATTGTTATTTAGTAAAAGTAATCAGTCTCTCTACCAAGCTTTTAAGACTTGTTTGAGGTCATAAAGTCCTTTTGATATCTTGAAAACATGATTTGTAAATGAAGGATCTTCAAATCCAGGGGTTGTTTTATGAAAACTTCTTCATGAATAAAGCCATTTAAGAAAGCATTTTTAACGTCCATCTGATATAATTTAAAATATTTGAATGCTGCAAAAGCTAGTAAAATTCATATTGACTCTAACCTAGACACATGGACAAAGGTTTCGGTGTAATTAATACCATCCTGCTGAGAGTAGCCTTGAGTTATGAGCCTGGCTTAGATTTTGATAAATTTAACATTTTTATTTACCTTATTTCTGTAGACCTATATGTTTACGATTATTGAGCAATTTCTTGTTCTTTCAACTAGTGTCCAAATTTGATTTTGTTAAAATTATTCCATTTCTTCCTTCATAGCTTCAACCCATGATTAATCATTCAGAGCTTCATCAATTATCTTCAGTTTAATTTGAGACATGAGGGAAATAGATGCTTGCCTCCTAAATAATGCTTTGATTTGCACTTTGACTTCTGGATTTCCGATGATGAGTTCATTTGGTTTGCTTCCATACTACTTCAACTCTTTTGGAATGTTTGGCCTACCTGTTTTTGTTGTGGGAG
This sequence comes from Capsicum pubescens, assembly GCA_030864215.1. Lineage (NCBI taxonomy): Eukaryota > Viridiplantae > Streptophyta > Magnoliopsida > Solanales > Solanaceae > Capsicum > Capsicum pubescens. Next base: position 223,658,009 of record CM061540.1, on the reverse strand, counting down.
TCGACTCTGTTGAGGGTGTAGTTGACTTGTCTTTAGAGAGCTCTAGAGTTATGATGAGATCTTCTCCTATCTTTCCATTTCTTACCAGTTCTTCATCAACACTTATACTCATAGTGGTGGGAAGATTCATTAAAGACAATGTGTATATATTCCTCAACAAAAAAAGTTCTTTTATTAAAAGCCCAGTAAGCACGACTAGTGAGAGAGTACCCAAGAAAAATACCTTCGTCAGTTCATGGATTGAATTTTCCTAGGGTATTCTTCCCATAATTTTGAATAAAACATTTCCAAACGAAGGGATAAAAGTAGCCGATGTTGGGTTTCTTTACTCTCTAAAGTTCATAACGTGTTCTCTTCAAAATAGATTTGATCAGACACCTATTGATGATATAAAATGGTGTACTAAATGCTTCTACCCAAAAGTGATCTAGAAGATTGCACTCTAACATCATTGTTCTGATTGCTTCCTGTTGGGACCAATTTTTTTCTTCCACTACACCATTTGTTTAGGAGATCGCGATAAAAAGATGTTCTGAGAGTATCCATATTGAGCACTATATTCTTCACACCTTATTTTCAAATTCTTCTCCATGATCACTGTGAATGTAGGTGATGAGATGCCCAACTTCTCACTGTATTTTTCTACAAAAAAATTCAAAATTTGTGAAAGCTTCATGTTATGTGCAAGAAACATAATGTAACACCCCAATTTTCCAAACCGGGACACTACATGGTGTTCATGACTTTGAAAGACCACAAGCTAACCCATGATAGATATTTGTACCTGTAAACTGCATAATATATAACAATAAATGCGGAAAGCTGGCAAAAACTTGCAATAAGGTTCAAAATATCTAAAAATACTCAAAACTAAAAACTGAATACTAATACATCTGTCTGGAAAGCCTCTAATTGTCTGAAGTGTGGAGTTGATGGTACATTTCTCCAACTAACTCCATCTACTGAAAATAATCAGAATCTAATAAGATAGTAAAAATAAGGATCATCCACAAATAAAGAGGACTCACTGCTATGTCTACTGCTGCTGACTGGATCTAGACTACTAAGAGTGCTTTGGGGCTCGTGATTCTGAACCTATGGCATCAAATAAAACACCATAGTGCAAATGCGTCAGTACAAGAATGTACTGATTATGCAAATAAGGTAAATCTAAATGCAAGGGCTTATGCATGAACAATAACTAACTGAATGATATGCACGAGCTGGATTAGCATATATAGAAAATATATAACTACTTAACATACGGTGCATAATTTGACTGAGCATACTGGGACTGAATCTAATAACTTATACTAAATATACCGTCAATCTGAGAATTCTGAACATACTTAGATTATACGTATTTGAAGCTACTGAAACTGATATATGTACTTATTAATACTAATAAAATTGATGAATGAGTATATCGATAACTGATGTTAACTAGATGAATATAATATCAAACCTATCTTGCAGGATGATAGCTAAATCTAATAATGATGATCAAGATTGACTAGGATTGAGATCAGTCCTAACTAATGGGTGGTCTCTGGAATCGATTTAAGAATACTCAACTAAATCAGAGACTGAGTTCAAGCCTATCTTAAAGGTGACCTCTGTAGGTACTGATACTGAATAACTTTATGTGAGACCAAGCCTATCTAGCGGGTGGTCTATGAATCTATGGAACTAGCTGAGTTCCTTACTAAGATTGATGATTGTATCTAACAGTCCTGATATTTGAGTCCTACTCTGAAGACTGATATTGAAATTGTAACTGTGGGAGTTCTTACTTACCCGATATGCCCCGAATATGAACTAGTGGGGTCGAACCTGTAACCCCAGCTAGAAGGGTGTCAATACCATGCCACGGGTAGAGACCTATTCTATGGTCAATCCTCTATGACGGGTGACCCTGAACAAGAAGTCAAGCCTAAGACAATATAATAGTTAATTCAAGCATTAATCTGATGGGTGATTCCTGGTCTCGTGCTGGCAATGAAGTTCTGGAGTATAGGGATTGCTGCTAACGACTCTGTCTCTCTAACGGGGAAGCCTCCATCCACATACTTGCTCGGTGATAGTTTCTACTCCCAGATGAAAGACACTGAACTGATTCTTAACTGAACTAAAACTGAGCTGAATCTGTTATTATTCATATTTCATGACTGATCTGACTGTATTCACTTGGTTCCATTATCTGGCGGAATACTACTGAATCTAATATCTGACTGAATGATACTAAGCTCTGAATTATGTAACTAACTGAGTTCTACTGATCATAGCACGACTGAAATTATCTTAAGACTGACTCGGCTCTAGGCACATAACTATATTTTTCGGTTACAAGTACCCCCAGGACTCGATAGAAGGAAACTGACAAAGCATGACTTCTTGAATTCACGACTAACATCAACATCTTAGCATGTATTCAAGTATACATAATTGAGGACTTCATACTAATATATTAAAATGTATTCAACAATGGACGCACAAGGAAAAGAATGCACACAACATACTATAATTCATTCACTATGGTCTCTCAACAAACACTTGGAATGCATGGATTATACTAAATTTGGATATTTCTAGGGAATATACTATAATGATCCAATTTCCTTCACACAAGCATTTTATCAAACACATGGGAGCATGCTTTGGTCATATAACAATTTTTACACCTAATTCTCATGGATAATCAATCAACATACAACTTGAAGGGATTTATCATGAACATCACATAATTATTACATAATAGGGTAGAAGTTTGCAACTTTATTATCATATCATGAATTAAAACTCAACAACAACATAACCTTCAAACTCAATTCACATAAACCATGAAAAGCACATAAATTTAAAATTTTGAATTTAGAAAGATGGATTCTTGAAGTTTTTGGGCTGAAGGGACCCAAGAATAAACACTTGCATACCTCAAAGGCTTGAATCTTGAAAGAGAATGTCTTTTCTTAATTTTCTTGAAGGAGAGCTTGAATATTATGCTTGGGTGATGATCTTGAGAGAAAACCCTAATTTTCTTGTTCTTGAGAGTGGGGAGGATTAAGTGTTTTTAAAACTGATTTATGATGGTTATGTACGTGATTTTGATTATTTATGTCATGGAAGGTGAAGGAAAAGTCCAAAATACCCCTACGAAATTGCTTCCTCGTTGCTGAAATTATCAGCGGACGACCAAGGCTGATAAGCCATCAGATTTGTGATAGACCGTCAGCCCAAGTCGTCACCTAGGAGCTGGAATTGATGGGATATCTGTCTAAGATTGATGAAATGGCTGATAAGTCATCATAAATGTCGTCAGAAATGTCATCAGTCAGTTTCCAAGATGACATGCTGGAGTAAAATGGGCATAACATTTTTCTCCGATATTGGATTTGGGCAAAATTTGTATCGTTGGAAAGATAATTCAATTATATATATGTTAGTGGTCCATGATATCAAAAAATAATAGTACAATGAGATATGTTCTCATTTGAATTTGACTATGGCAATATTCTTCCCAAGAATTCAATCGGTAAAGAATGTTTTGCTTTGTCTGATAGCTAGGAGTTATTTGAAGCCTTAATATACATCTAACTTATTCATAAAACTATGAAATAATAATTATGTACTATGAATGATATTAAAACTTGGAGCTAATAGTTGTTTGAATTTTTTTGGGTATTACAGTATCTCCCCCTTGGGAACATTCGTCCTCAAATGAGGCTGACTGAGAGGGGGGGAATGATAAACCAAACATGAACTGAACATGAATAACTAAAACATGATCTCATGACTGACATGACTAATAAATGAACTATATCATACTGAACATGCACATGTGATGCATGTGTAATTGATTCTGAATGGATATAAGATCTGAAGCTACTCGTAAGCTGAATTCCAATAATGGACGTGCATATCTAATGCATGGATGTGTGACTGATTCATTCTCATGGATGCATGACTGGGTGTACTGATAAGCTGAACTTTCTCTACTGAACATACATATCTAATTCATGAATATTTGACTGAACTGACTCCTAGAGGTATGAATGATCATGCAATAATAATTGATGCAAATCTTGTAATAAGAATATGAGCATGAAACTAAATGGATTTATGGAATTTGATAACTTTGAGGAATTGTGGAGTATCTCCCCCTTGGGACACTATGTCCCGCTATGCACACTTACCTTGCTGATATACTGGGGTGATGCAAAGGGCATCTATGAACTAGATCATAACTAAACCTCGGGAGTCTGAAACTAATATATATTATTAAGATAAAAGATTCATACATACCCAAATATATGTCAAGAAAACTTTATGGATCATGGCGAGTCTTAAGTGAATAGAGTCGGTTCTGACGCTGACCACTACTGGTACTAGGAGTGGCGCCTTACTGACATGAATCTCTACCTTTCTGAGCTAACACTCTACACTCCTACACTTTGTGACCTAGCTTACCACATCCAAAATATACCTGACTTTTGTCTCTGCATGTACCTAGATGGTTCTTGTTAGACTTTCCACAAAGTGGATAAGTGCACTCACTTCTAACACTACCCTGGACTTTGAAGCCTAGTGCCCAATCATGACTGACATCTCCAAAATTTGGTGCAGGCATACTAGTTGAGGATGAATCTAGGACTTAAGTCTTCTGACTATGGTGAGAACGATTACCACCGTATGACCCAACTTTAGAAAAGCTGTAACTACCTATTTTGAATCTCTTATTAGATCTCTCCCTCTCCTTAGATTTATCTGCCTTCATCTGTTGGTCATATATCATTAACCTAGAAAGATACATGTCTCTATTGAGCATAGCCTTTCTACACTCCTTCAACAACCACCCGTACACACCAGTCACAAATTTACTCATACTCGCCCTGGGTTAGCTATTAAGTCTGGAGCATACTTAGCTAACTGGTTGAACTTAAGACAATACTCCTTCACTATCATGGAGCCTTGTCTCGGGTTCATAAACTCTTCCACCTTAGCTTCTCTCATCTCTAGCAAGAAAAACATATCTAAGAAGGCATCCTGAAATATCTACCAAGTCATGGGAGTTTCATCTTCCCTTCTACTCTTCTTCCATAACACCACCCAATCATTAGAAATATCCTTTAGCCTATAGGACAGTAATTCTACACTCTCCTCCTCTGACACATACATAATCTGGGTGATCTTCTTTACCTACTCTAGATAAAGTTATGGGTCCTCACCTTCTACTGACCTAAAGAAATATGACGGGTTGCTTCTCATAAATTTTTTTATCTTGGCTGCGGCTGAATCCCCATCTTGCTGAGGTAGGGATACGACCTGATGGTTGCCCTGAACACTAGTGGTCACAGCTTGGGATAGCGCCTGAAAAGCTACCTGGAACACTGCATGTGGCACATGCTCATTCAGAGGATCTACGAGCTGAGGTGGCTGATTGTCATTCCTACGACCATTATCTCTGTGAGGAGGCATGTTCTGCAAATGGAAAAGGAATAAGGATTAGACTGAGAGTTAAACTTGAGATTTTTTCTTAATGGCATGACATTAGAACTGAAAGAAGAGAAACTATTACTAAAACATATTATAGCCTCTTATACATAAATGTGGCATGCAACACACCCTTGCACAAGACACTACTAGATGCGGGTTTTTAGACTTCCTAGGATACTATTTAACCTTAGGCTCTGATACCATGTTTGTAACGCGCTGATTTTCCAAACCGAGATGCTACATGATGCTCATGACCCTGAAGGACCACAAGCTAACCCATGAATGATATTTGTACCTGTACACTGCATAATATATAAATATAAATGCGGCAAGATGGCAAAAACTTGCCATAAGGTTCAGAACGCTGCAAAATACTCAAAACTGAAAACAAAATACTAATACATCTATCTTAAAAGCCTCTAACTGTCTGAACTGTGGAGTTGATGGGACATGTCCCCAACTAACTCCATCTACTGAAAATAATCTGAATCTAATAAGATAGAAATATAAAGATCATCCTTGAATGAAGAGGACTCACTGCTACCTCTACTTCTTCTAACTGGATCTGGACTGCTAAGAGTGCTCTGGGGCTCGAGCTTCTGAACCTATGGCATCAAATAAAATATCATAGTGCATATGTGTCAGTACGGGAATGTTTTGAATATGCAAATGAGGTAAGGCCAAATGCAAGGGCTTATGCATGAAAAATAACTAACTAAATGATATGTAAGAGATAGATTCGCATATATAGAGAATCTATAACTACTTAACATACTGTGCATAATATGACTGAGCATACTGGGACTGAATCTGATAACTTATACTAAATATACCATGAAACTGAGGTTTCACAAAATACTGAGATTATAAGTATCTGAAGCTACTGAAACTGATATCTGTACTTATTAATATTGATAAACTAGATGATTGACTCTACTAATAACTGATATTAAATGGTTGAATCTGAGATCAAACCTATCTAGAAGGATGATCTCTAAATCTTCTAATGAGGATTAAGATTGACTAGGCTTAAGATCAAGACAAACTAGCGGGTGATCTCTGGAACTGATATTAAGAATACTCAACTGAATCTTACACTAAGAAAAAGCCTATCTGATGGGTGACCTCTGTAGGTACTGAATCTGAATAACTTTATGTGAGACCAACCCTATCTAGTGGGTGGCCTATGAATCTATGGAACTATCTGAGTTCTTCACTGAGATTGATGACTGTATCTGACAGTCCTAATTTTTGAGTCCTACTCTGAAGACTGATATTGAAACTGTGACTGTGGGAGTTCTCTCTTAACCAAAAAGCCTCGAATTTGAACTAGTGGGGTCCAACCTGTAACCCCAGCTGGAAAAGTGTCAATACCATGCCACGGGTAGAGACCTCTGCTATGTTCAAGCCTCTCTGAGGGGTGAACCTGAATAGGAAGTCAAGCCTAAGGGAATATAATAGTCAAATCAAGCCTTAATCTGACTGGTGACTCCTGGTCCTGTGCTGGCTATGCAATTCTAGAGTACAGGGATTGCTAGTACTGACTTTTCCTCTCTAATAGGGAAGCCGCCATCCCCATAATCACTCGGTGCTAGTTCGTACTCCCAACTGAAAGACTCTGAATTGATTCTTAACTGAACTAAAACTGAGGTAAATCTATTAGTATTCAGATTTCTTGACTGATCTGAATGGGTTTACTTGGTTCCGTTATCTAACGGAATACTACTGAATCTAATATCTGATTGAATTATACTAAGTTCTAAATTTTGTAACTAACTGAGTTCTACTAATCATAGCATGATTGAAATTATCTTGAGACTGACTCGACTCTAGGCACATAGCTATATTTTTTGGGCACAAGTACCCCCACTACTCGATTGAAGGAAACTGACAAAACATGACTTTTTGAATTCATGACTAACATCAACATCATAGCATGTATTCAAATATACCTAATTAAGGACTTCATACTATCATATAACAATTCATTCAACAAGAGACACACAAAGATAAGAATTCACACAACATACTATAATTTATTCACTATGGTCTCTCAACAAACACTTGGTGTGCATGGATTATATTAAATTTGGGGGTTTCTAGGCAATATGATAATGACTCACTTTCCTTCACGCAAGCATTTTATCAAACACATGGAGAGCATGTTTTTGTCATATAACAATTTCCACACCTAATTCTCATGGATAATCAACCAACATACAACTTGAAGGGATTTATCATGAACATCACATAATTATTACATAATAGGGTAAGATTTTGCAAATTTATAATCATATCATGAATTAAAACTCAACAACAACATAACCTTCAAACTCAATTTACATAAACCATGAAACACACATAAATTTAAAATCTTGAATTTAGAAAGAGGGATTATTGAACTTCTTGGGTGGAAGGGACCTAAGAGTCAACACTTTCATACCTCAAAGGTTTGAATATTGAAAGATAAGGTCTATTCTTGGTTTTCTTGAAGGAGAGCTGGAATCTTGTTCTCGGGTGATGTTTTGTAGAGGAAACCCTAATTTTCTTGTTCTTGAGAGTGAAGAGGATTAAGGGTTTTTAAAACTGATTTATGATGGTTATGCATGTGATTTTGATAATTTATGTCATGGAAGGTGAAGGTAAAGTCCAAAATACCCCTATGAAACTACTTCCTAGTTGCTGAAATTATCAGCTGACGACCAAGGCTGATAAGCCGTCAGATCTGTGATAGCCCATCAGCCTAGGTCATTACCTAGGAACTGGAATTGATGGGTTTCTATATAAGATTGATGACATGGCTGATAATTCATCTGAAATGTCATTAGAAATTTGATAAGTCATCAGAAATGTCGTCAGTCAGTTTCCAGGCTGACATGCAGGAGTAAAATGGGTATAACTTTTTGCTTCGATATCGACTTTGGGCGAAATGGGCATCGTTGGAAAGCTAATTCAATTATATATCTGTTTGTTTGTCATTATCTCTAAAATTAATTGTACAATGAGATAAATTCTCATTTAAATTTGAATACAACAATATTCATCCCAAGAATTCAATCGGTAAAGAATGTTTTGCTTCGTCTAATAGCTGGGAGTTATTTGAAGCCTTAATATAAATCTAACTTACTCATAAAACAATAAAAGAATCATGATGTACATTTCATGATATTGAAACATGGACCTAGTATGGGTTTTTATTTTTCGGGGTATTAGACATAACCCAAGTAGATCATGAGTGATCATCAACTATGAAAAAACTATATCTTTCTCCACCAATACTTATGGTTTTGGTGGGACAAAATAGATCCATGTTGTTTTTTTGGAGTTTACTTGTAGTATATATAATGTCCTTGGCTTTGAAATATGTTTTAGTATGTTTACCCAGTTGGCCTGCATCACAGATGTGATCCTTTTCAAACATGAATTTTTGCATACCTTTTACAAAATCAAGCCTAGATAGTTTCTCAATAATTTTCATGTTGGAATTCATGATATATTTGTTCCACAACCAACTACCATTGGCTTGCAAAGTGAGGTACTTAAGGGTGGCAAAGTCACCACAATCTAAAACATAAATGTTATCAATGTGTTCACTGATAAGGGAGATATTTCTTTGGTCATGTTTAATTGATCATCTTTAAGCTTTAAATAGCACTCCAAACCCGGCTTCACATAGTTGACTAATGTTCATCATGTTGTGTTTGAGTCCATCTACTATGTATACTTCGGTGAATTCGCATGATGAGCTGAGTCTTGTTGAGACGACTCCAATGACATTGCCCCTAGCATTATCTCCAAATCTAACTAATCCCTCATTTATTTTCTTTAGGGAAGAAATTTTCTCATTGTTTATAGTTATATGTCTGGAACATCTACTGTCAATGACCTATATTCTTTTTCTGTAGCTTTTACCGATCTATTCCTGCAAAATAAAAAGATTAATTTTGTTTAGGTACCCAAGTGGTCTTGGTTCCTTTCGGGTCAGATGTGCTTCCCTTGGGCTTACAAAACCACACACTTTTAGGCTTATGCCTGCAGCTATGATTTGTACCCTCTTTGTCCACAAAAAAAGTAGATAAGTCCTCAAAAAGAAAAAAGAGGTCTTTGCTGATTTAAACAACTATGAGAAGAAACTTGAATCCCCTTTTAAGGAGTTTGATCCTATGAAATTGTGGCTTAGGGACCTTTTAGGATTTTTTAATTTGGTTTTTTTGTCACCAAGGTCTTCATGAAGAAAATCTTTTTCAACTTGACATGCATCAATTTCTACTTGCTAGTTTCGTTGTTCTTCTAGGTATTTTTGTTTAAAACAAACTTCCGAACTTGTCTTTTCTTGAGCAAGCTTATTATATTCATCTATTATTTTTTGAAGTTCATCAGTTAACATATCTAGAATACACTCAATAGTATTACAATAATAATAGTTATGTGTCCTTACCTCACTTGGTCCACCTATTTCCATAAAGAACATGTTTGCAACCTCTATTTCTTCTTCAGCTTCATCTTCATCGCTCCAGGTTCCAAGGTTTTGATTTTTCCTAGACGTTCTTCTTTTCAATTCAAGACAACTTTGTTTGAAGTAACAAAGATTTCCATAGTAGTAGCAGCATTCATCGTTTCTTATGGAATTATTACTTTTTCCTCCCTGGGATCCTTGTCGTCTCTGTGTCATGATCTACCTTACCCCATGATTTATGAGGGCCATTCCTTCGTTATTAGTATCTTCTAGAATATCGTCCTCTCTAATTGGAGCATCATTTAAAGCTACTGGTTTCTTCTTTTCCTTCTTATGAAACCTGTTACTATAATTTTTCTCATATGTAATAATGTTACCTCACAGTTCAACATAAGTTCTGTTATGAAGATCTTTGCCTTTTATAATAGTAGTCTTGGTTTCCAAAATCTTTGGGAGACTTTGGACTAGTTTCTGGACTTGCAGGCTGTGAGGATAGATCATCCCCAGTGATTTTAGTTCACAAACAATTTTAATGAATCTGGTGATCATTAATTTAATATCCTCATTCTCCTTCATTTTGAATAGCTCATATTTATTTAAAAGAGTGGCAATTTTTAACTTCTTGACTTTGTTGGTTCCTTCATAGTTACCTTCAGTTTGTCAGACATTTCTTTTGTAGTGTCACACGTTGATATCTTTTTGTATTCTTCTCTACTAACTACACACAATTGTAAACATATATCATATGCGTTAGTTTGGATTGCCTCTTGTTGATATTTGGTGATATGATAATATTTAAGATCTTGCATATCAGTACTACTAGATATTTTATCATTGTCCTTTTGCTTTTCCTTGAACCCTGGAATTGGCTTAGGACCCTTTTTGTTGACAACCCAGGCTTGGTAGTCATTTGATTTGAAAAAGATAGTGAATGTCTTTTTCCAATTTGAGTAGTGTTGTCCATTGAAGTATGATGTTCTTGTGGAAGAGTGACCATCATGAAGAAGAGTACTAGAATTTAGTAATTATCCATTTGATATTTTCTCACTTGCGTTTAGGAAATGTTCTTTGAGAGACCAGGTCTGATACTAATTTAAATTCAAGAAGAGGGGGCTGAATTGAAATTTTCTTTTGTGGGTCGACTATTAACTCCTCACAGTCGACTCTCCTACATTTCAAAATACTTTACAACCAAATTAAACTTAAACAGTTAAGCACATAAATAATAAAGCATAAAGTAAACAACACAAAGATATATCCTGGTTCGGCACACCAATCTAGTTCCTACATCTAGTCCCTTTGTTTTTGAAGTTTCCTTTTTATCGTTGAAGGTTTGGTTCGAATACAATGATAGAAAACAAATTTTGAAGTCTTATTTCGCTCTTCAAATCTTCTGACACAACTTCATTTGATGATAAAATGATGAATTTATCCTACTCTTTATATAACAATTGTAAATTAACATTCCAGAGCTTTGTAAGACTAAGATTGAGACACGTAGAATTTTATACTTGAAGTTGCATACAGAGTGTTTGTCTTTGGTCTTCTCCTTTTATAGTCTTCTACTGCTACCCTTCATAAGAAAACCTATGATATTTCTTCTCAATCAAGGATATGAATTGATTCCTTGATTGAGGAATGTAGCCGTGTAGAATGTACATATATGGCTTTGAATCATGTTCATATCAGATATATCCATGATCTATATTTCCTTTTTTATTTTGATTCCTTGCCAATGTACTTGTGATCTTCTCATCTTTATTAATTCGTTCTGTTGTGAATCTTAGGATTGCAACCTTGATCATAGGAAGGTTGATTCTTTTTCTATTTCTGAAATGCCTGATTGAACTACTTTCCTTACCGAGTTCCTCCATATCATTGGTGAGATATAGTGTCATGATTTTCCGTAATATTTGCGACTATGATTCTCCTTCCATTTGTCTTCTCATAATTGATTTTACTTTGATGCTACTTGGATATGGTGGATTTCTTTCCATTCTAGATTGACCTTCTATTTCTGAAGCTGGATTCCTTTGTCTTTCCATTATTACCAGCTGTACAGATACACTTTTGAGTTTGTCATTACTAAAACAAAAACATAGGAGTCCAACAAATAAAACCACAATACATAGCATAAACACTTATGAAGAAAGACTTTTCACTTCTACTACTTTATTATCCTATCAAGGTTCCCACAACCCTAAAAGTTTAGACATTCATGTTTGCAAGATCATATATATAATTCATGGAAGAAAGCATATGAATAGTCTCACAAAAAATTAAGAATGAAAACCAAAATCTCAAATTAATATCAAACTGTAAAAGTCCAAAGAAAGAATTCAAAGATCAAAAGTGTATCTCAAAACAATATAATGTTGTAAGTACAAAAAGTGTGTACAAGTGCATAAACTAATAATAAAACATTAATGGGGTATTTATAGTTTACATCAGGATACCTAAAAATCCAAACTAAAACCAAATAGAAACCCTAAGTCGGCACCTACACACGACCCCAGTTAAAGATCGTAGGTACTACCTATGGGCCCTAGGTGGGTTTGTATGTCTTAGAGAAAAATTCAAGAGTTTAGCTACCCAGTTACAAGAGGTACCTTTGACGATCATAGGTACTACTTATGCCCCATAAGTAGACGTTCATAAGTCCTAGAGCCAAAATCGACTTTCAGAACCTATATTCTGAAACCTACGGACCAACTTATGATGGGCGTCGTACCACTTACGACCCTATGTGGGTTCGTAAGCATCCTTCCAGCTGCACTTCATAATCATTTCCTCTTATTCTACTCCAAAACCTATTTTCATGCAAGGCAATATAAAAACAAATCACATCTAGAAGGACCTAAGTACTTCAATAATTTCAGATTTTAAGCGTCGAATTTGCCATGAAACCTTGGCACATCAACACCCCTCAACTTAGAATATTTTCAAGTCCTCAGGTAACTAGTACATAACAAAGACACTACGATACTTAAATATGAGAAACCTAAGGCACCTACATAGTCAATTCATTTTTAGCTCAAAAGTTCTTACCCCCTCCTATTTCTGACTTTTCAAAACCACTGTGTGGATACATGTAGCACAATAGTATGACACAAAGAACTCAAGTAATGACATTACAGTAGCAACAAAAAATCAAGCATATATGTAATATCCACTACTCAAATAGACAAGTAGTTAACAACAAAACCCATGTATCATCACTCATGTTAATGTAAGGGACTATGTTAGGACACTTACAATCACAAAAGAAGCACCAATCAATGTACAAAGAATACCATAGTTGTGCCCTTATTTTTGACACCTTAGTGTTTGAATAATTGAACTAGGATCTCTTAGGACTTTACTCGGCTTGTATTGTAGGCTTCGAGGTGGCTATACTATATTTGGGATATAGTATCTCACCCTCCTTGACACTACACTTATATTTTCGCTCCACTTCTCAACCATTCTCCTTTTATTTCTCCCTTTCCTCCTTTTTATTGACTATTTAGACAAGGTATGGTTTTTTTCTTTCTTTTTATTTATTTCTTTTTTTCTTTTTTATTTGATTTTCAAATTTTTCTATTTTTTCCTTTCTTCTCTTTTTTATACAACATCCAAACTTATTTTCTTTTCTTTTGCAATAATCACCCTTCTCCATACCGAATTTTAACTATTCGCCACTATGATATCCACCATTAACTTAGGCGATTTACAGGAGTTGAGGTGCACAGTATTCAAGGAGGGATCAGGGACAAAATAAGTTCATTGTAATCAATTGGGAAGGTGAAAAGGTAAAAGCAATAAATAGTCCAATGTAGGATCAAGTTAGATATCAAGGGATACTTATTCATTTTTGTATGGTTATTTAGGCAAAAAGTGGACAAAGTAAAATATGGCCTATGATTATGTCCTAATCAACTATCCTACAACCAATGAAACACTAACCAGGAAATTTCTGGGTTAAATGAAAAAAGGGAACTAGGTAGAGGTCTCACACACACAGAGTAAAGGGTTATATCAACAAGTACTCCCTATATAATTCATGAAATGCTGAGATATGGTTATTTTTTCCCTAATATTAATGCCATGACAGGATTCACACAATGGTCACAAAGGTATTTTCTTCACATAGTTCTCATTTTTTGAGGGGTATCATTTTCTTAAACACTTAAAAATAGGCAACAAAACCTGTCAGCTACACTTAGGTTCCTTATTATTTCTCCTAATTAAACATAAACAACAAATACCTCATTGTACGACATGACAAAAAACCTAAAAATGTCGGCTATACTATGAATATACACTAAGGAAAAGAGGCACGCTAACAAAATCTCCAAGAGGACATCGAGACCCATAAGTAGCCTTACCCCTATCCAATAAACATGCATTATCCCTAATGCATTTGGATACCATAAAGCAAGAGTGTTAAGAAAAAACCTTTTTCACTTTAGGTGCATAGATCTGACGTCAATCATAATAACACTAATTATCATAACCATAATAATAACAAATCACCTTAGGTTTCCTCCCAATAAGCGCTTGATTTAATGTCACGACACGATGTGGGGACCATGATTTTTCAAACATCATCAACGTATTATGGGATTATCCCATAGGGTCATCCCCACTATTTATTACCAAACCATCTCATGTTTGTTCGTTGATTTATAGCTCTGTGTGCATTGAAGTAACTATCTAATTATTTAGCCTCAACTTAAGCTCACCTCTTTCCATATCCACCTATGCTATACCCATGGAAAAAAAAAGGTCTATTCAAGGTTATGGGCATGTCAAAATCAACATCAAAATAAAAAATAATAAAATTGGCCAGAAAGAATAAGTTGTCCACTTTGACTAAAACATCAAATGATATGCCCATAGGTTTTTTAACTTTACAAGTTGCCATTAATAAATGCATTGTCTTGTATTCAAGTGGTCTCAAACCTAATTTATTGAATATTGCCAGTGGAATCATCTTATTGTTTGCACCCAATTCACACAAAGCTCTGGAAAAATATAGACAATTCAGTAGTAAAAAGAATAGTGAATAATTTTGGATCACCTTTCTTTTGAACAAGAAATCAAGATATCATCACTCTATAATGATGAAAGTCTCCAATATCCTCAAGACTGGAAGTTCTTCTTTGACACCAAATCCTTCATAAATTTTGCAAAGCCAGGCATCTACTCAAGAGTTTCAAGAAGGGGATGCTCACACTCAACTTTTTCAGCATGGAAATAAGCTTCTTATACTTTCTTTCTTCAACTTTTTGCTTTATTCTTCGAGGAAAATGTAGGGTATATTGATATGCGTAGTTTTAATAATAACCAAATATCTTCAAGGGATCAGTTCCCTGGTTGTTCATGGTATAGTATAGCTGGCAAGTGTGTTTGCACAGCTTTGTCCTCTTGTGTAATAAACTTGTAGGTGTTTCTTGTATTGAATAAGACACCTTGTCTAATAAGATTTAATCCTTTATCATCACCCTACTATAAAAGAATTAAGAGTCTTCTTAATCATATGTTTTTTCGCAAATTCAAAGAATGAAGAGAGGAAAAGGGTGAAAGCTCATATTTATTGAGAG
The DNA here is from genome assembly GCA_030864215.1 of Capsicum pubescens. NCBI lineage: Eukaryota > Viridiplantae > Streptophyta > Magnoliopsida > Solanales > Solanaceae > Capsicum > Capsicum pubescens. The sequence continues at coordinate 223,642,475 of CM061540.1, read as the reverse complement.
TGTTTTGAGTGATATCTAATTTGTAATTGAACTACTCAGGCTAGAAGAGTAGTGTTTTCTATTATTGAAAGAAGTTCTTAGATAGATCTGTATAAGCTTGTTGCCGGTCAGAGTTAACCAATTTCTTAGGGAAATTTCATAAAGGAGATCAGGTGAGCTTTTAATAGAGATATTGCAAGTAGGAGGAACCTAGAGTTAGGTTCACTGTCGACACATTAGTTAAAAATTTTCTTATGGAGGACTATTTTGATCTTGTAAGGAAAAAACGTGGATTTTTGTTCCTAAAGCAAGGGGGTTTCTACATTAAATCCTTGCATTGTTTACTTTCTGCAAAGCCTTTAGTTTTCCAGTGCCTTATTGTTACTTTAATGTGACTTTGGCTGAGATTGACTTTGAAGGACCTAGTCCCTCACTATATGGTATAACCTCTAAGGTTTTTAACAATTGGTTGTACCCTTTCATTGTTCTTTGAAAAAGGTATACAACCCACTCGTAATATTAACTCTCATTATACCCTTTAAAGTTATCATCATTTATCATTACCCCATTATGCCTTTATATTATCTTGGTACTCTATCTCCATCTCTAAGTCCATAAAAGAAGCACTTTCTCATCAAGGATGGTGATAGGATATAATTGATGATATCTTGGTTCACTATAAAAGTTTCATGCCTAGAGTGTTTAGGTCATCACGGCTGCTATAACTAAACTAAAGGTGGAATGTAAGGAAGAAAAAAGGAAATATTCCTGACTTAGAAGGCTTTAGAATTTGACTTAGGAGAAGAAGATACTGATGTTGCACTTCTAGAAGCAAGGATTATTACAACTATAGAAGAAAGTGGTAGCTCTGAAGAATTCATGAGGAACTACCCAAATACGAAACAAGAATAAAAATCCTTAAACATCAAGAAGAAAAGATCTAGCTAGTTGTATAGTAAAGAAGGTGTTGGATCCTTGGGAAGACAGTATAGTTATATATGATTGATTGTTTGCATTATTGGCAAACATTGAAGATGAAGAAGAAAAAGAGGTAACACTCTTGGATCTTAATGAAAACCTAGATAACTAAACTGCTAGAAAGATAAAAAAAAATCCTACTAGCATGCTGATAGACTCTATATATGAATTAAGTACTGAAAAAAATGCTTTGAAGTTGAAATTATAAAATCAAGATCATGAATTGAGTGCCTTAACTGTTTAGATATCTGAAACTAAAGAAATGGTTATTAAATTTAAGTTTGAATATCTTAATAGTATACTGAAAAAGCCAAATGGTGTAGATGGTAAAGGAAAGAAGGAAGTGTCAAGGCTTTAGATTGATCTTGAGGAAAAACTAAAATCTTCACAGAAACACCTTATTCTAGAAGTTCATAGGAATTAAAGAGTTAGAGAGGGACCTGGTCTACTTTAGTGAAGAACTCAACAAGTCTCATAAATGGACTGTTTCTTCACAGATCCTTTCTACTTTGAATAATCAAGGTATTAATAATTGTAGAGACCTGGGATACCAAGGTGAATTCCAACCTAATGTGTCTCAAAAGAAGACTATAAATAATGTTAGAATGAAAAAAAAAATCCTATGCATTCACTGTAGAAAAGATGGGCATATTAAGGAAAATTGTCAAAGTTTTATTAGAGCTAATATAAATGGTTCAAGATATGTTCAGTAAGAGAAATCACTTCCTAAGTGTTTCAGGAATCCTTAAATTGTGAAGAGGAAGCTATCTCTACCTAGATGGGCTAAAAAGAATTTAATCGCACTATTATCCTCCTACTGGGAACTCAAAATTATATGGGTTCTCAAATCCAACTAGTGATCTTCACTTTAGGTATGAGAAATAGGATTGTAGTCAGGAATTATTTGTTGATAGTATGTGCTCTAAGGTCAATATTGAAAGATCTAACTGGATTGACTCTCTCAAGACACTTCAGTGTGAAAGTGTCTTATTTTGAAAGAGATGATTTCAAGGGACCTGGTCCCAAGGAAATTCATCTTAAAAGAAGAAACTTCAGGAAGTAAGAGTGAAGTAAAGTCTTGAATCTAGTGCTCATACCTATTCTAAAACAGAAAATTAAGACCGAGCTTGATTAAAATACCCTAACCTAACATTTGAGTTAGTGTCACTCCTAAAAAATAGTTATGCCTATGAGATAGGAATACATGATAGAGTAGGTGCATGTTAGTCTAAATCAAAATCATACCTTTGTAGGTATACACCAATGGGGATAACTTTGGAGGAAAAATAGTGAAGCAACCCAAGTTGAAAATTTACTCAAGAAAGAGAGGGACCCATTCCTATTTCTCAGGTGAGTACCAAAATAATATGCCTTAGTTTTTTTATAAAATTTCTATTTAAAAAGGCCCCATGTCCTATCTCATATGAACAAAATCTTTCCATTTGGTTCAAATATGAAGAGTGACACCATTGTCATCAGACGCATCTATTTAAAAAGGTATCTCTTAAATGTCAAATAGTCATCTCTTGAATTATAAATTCAACTTCAATTATTCTTTTCTAAATTAACTCAAAACATTATTTTCTTCCTAAACTAAACTGGACCTTTTCTTTCCCTTCTTAAAAGTTTGAAATAGCCAAAATTCTATCTTCTTCAAATCCCATGAAAGATTTATCCTCTAATCATCCTCAAGAGTCATAAAGTACTTTACCCATCAGTCCTTCTCTTGAAATTCCTGAAATAATAAGTGAATTTTTTTTTTTGACAATGATGCATCCATTAAAGTTCTTGTTGAGTAAGCCTTGGAAGATTTGAATCAAGGCCTGGACTGTCCAATTGAACAAGAGCTTTGTTAACCAAAAAATTTCCCCTCCTCAAAAGAAACAGAGACCTCTAATGTCCCATAAATTCCCATTCATATTGAAGAATTTGTAGGCTCTGAAAAATCAAAAAACCTGCAATTACCTAGTTTCTCTAGTGGCTTTGAGTCAAAATCCATCTTTTCCCAACTGTGTGATGGAATTTCGGTAAAGAAATTTTATCCTCTTAGCGGCATAATCATGGGAGATGATAATCTATTTTTACTTTCTTGTGATCCAAATAAAGGATTTATAAGTATTTAGGAGCAATCTGTAAGGGAAAAGAATAAAGAGACATGAAATAAACAAGTAGTATTACTACCAAATAGTGAAGATAAAAAGGATAAGAAAATCAACCTCTGAGTTGGAAAATGAATAGTCTAATGGACAACAAAATAAAAATAAAAATGATTGACACTAGTGTACAAATCACAAGATCCAATTCTAGTAGGGGATCTGAGCAAAGGTTGCTAGCAGATACCATATGGAAAGAAAGTTTTCTATTACTAAAAGAAGAATGCCCAAGAAAGTTTTCATAGTAATGGAGACAAATTTTTAAATACTAGAGGTTAGAGAAGATGAGGATACTGAAACTTATATTATTATTGCAACTAAGAAAAAAATACAAGAAGTTCATGTTTGTGAGAGAACCAGTCCTTAGGTCCAAAGTCTGGTAGTCCTAAGGTAAGCAAATAAAACAGATTGCCTTCAAAAGAAAGAAAGTCTCTAAGGGACCTGGTCCCACGCAGATTAAAACTAATAAATAGGAAGAACTAAGAAGTGAATCAAATAGAAGATGAAAAGAGAAAGAGAACAAGGTTGTACTAAAGAAGAAAAGAATGTTGTCCTGGAAACCCAAAAGGTGTTGACTTGGAGAATGTTTGATCCAAGGATCTATGAGAAACAAAGAAATGTAGAATTGGTAGAATATATAAAACACCAAGGTTGGATTCACCTACTTTATGAATAATCTCCCATGGTGTTTGAAAATGAAGTTTGAGAGTTTTATTTAACCATAGACTTCTCAAAAGATGGGCTAAGCTTAACTGCCCAGGAGAAAAAAAAGTCTATCAATCTAGATGAAGAAGTACTAGGAAGTATTCTAGATGTACCTATTATGGGAGTAAAATCTATTGTAAAAGAGCAGCCTACCACAGAATTTAGGATTCAAGCTTCAAAAGTGGGAGAAACTTCAATAGCTGCTGTGAAAAAGAAGTTTTTAATTGGTGAGTTTCAACTAGTATTTGAGTTCATCAGCAAGGTTCTACTACCAAGATCATACAAATGAACCATTGCCTCTGGTGTTGAATTGTTCCTAATAGAATATTTGAGCATGTTTAAGTTGATAAGCTTACCTGCTTTTATGATAAAGCATATGAATAAAGTAATCTATGTGAAATAAGGATTCCTTATGGATACTTCCTAAACAAGGTGTTTGATTAATATGGAATAATTGGGAAAAAGTGAACTCCAGGAATAGTAAAACAAAAGTTCTATATGACAACGCTAGTGGCAAATAATAAGTGCTTTGGAGGGAAAGTGGGAACTGTATCCCAAGTATACGAACTGTTGGCTAGTCAAGAAATATTGAACAAATAAATAGAGTAGTTGAGAAAGATGTTAGCAGCAAAAGACACTAATATATTGCACCTAAAACAACAACATCTAAAGTTATCCTTAGAGGGACCATGTGCCTCTTAAGAAATTACAGTAGAAAATGCCAAACCCAAGGTCAAGGTGGTAGAACATACTAGTGCGATTCACAACCTAAATGCAAAAGTAACAAAACATAACAAAAATTTATTGAATGCTTATGCTGTTGAGACTGCTAGAATAAATATGTTGCTAAAAATCCTCTCTCCAAAGCCCCTTTAATAACGCTCAAACTACAGTTCTCTAATGAGAATATAAGCGATCGTTGTCAATATATAACCCAACTAGATTGGGGTCAAATCCCATAGGGAATATGGTGTAAACTTAATTTGTTTGCGATTTAATCAACTGATAGTTGGATGTTTCCTGAAATGAGGGTTTTTGAGATTAACCAATAATTGTTGGTCACTTTAGTTTCAGTGTTTTTAATCAAGAGTTCATGGAAAACTAAAATTATGTTCACTATGATTTTTAGTACTTGACAGATGCTAATAGTGATTCAAGATTCTCACAGTAGGTAGAAAACAGATTATCTTTATTGAAACTATGACTAAATGTCTCTCGACCTACTTAAGCATTTAATTACCTAGTCCTCTTGGACTTAGGGAATTAATATTTACCAACCAGACTTCATCTCAAGTTAATCAACCTTGTTACAGCCTCAATTATTAAATGGAAGTTTAGTATTTCCAAGTCCCTGTCAATAATTCACTTCCTACTATATTTGATTTCTTATATCAAACAAATCAAAGCAGGTACTATATATCATTTGCAACCAATAGACAATAATTAAAATCTCAGAATTATCTAGGAGTCCTATTACCTTTAGAATCTTAAAAACTTAGCATCTTACCAAGACTTAACCCATAGATCACATAATTTGGATTTAAGAGATTTAGCCACTCATAATCTAATAAGCAATACAACTAGATGTATTCATAGTTTGAAAGATGAAATTACAACAAGATGAATAGTAACTTTTGATTCTCAGATTAGATCACAATAGAATTCCTAAAATATTGATGAAAATCTCTTCAAAGATAATTTTTTTCAAGCCAAGAAACTAGAGAGAAAAATAACAATATACGTGTCCCAAAATAGGTTCCAAAAACTCCTTAGAAAACCCTAAACTATGCTTTAAATAGTTCACCCTAATTATGGAAATAAAATCACAGAGTTCAGCAATTTCTCATATTAGATGACGACATTCGTGAGACCTTATCAGGAGTCTGACGACTTATCACAAATGTCGTCAGCTCCTTGTTTAGTTTTAGCACTTCCTGCTTAAGGTTGACTATGAAACCTAACAACTTATCAACTCTTTCGTGAAATATCAGGAAATGTCATCAGAACTTTCAGTTGAGGTCCATTCTCTATCTAAGGATGACGGTATCTCTGATAACTTATTACATGGATGACGACTTATCAAGAATGTCATTAGACACACTTCTCTTCTATTTGCTTCAGATTTAAACACTTTTGTTTCAATCCTTGTTGGTTCTCTTGTATCTTGGCTTCTACTGCAAAATCAAAGATAAGACAATCAAAATTGAGAAAAGTTGCTTAAGACCTTGCAATTATCCTCAGTTAAAAGCTTCAAATGTGGTAGCATCTACTCACACATCAACACCCTCAACTTAAAATAATTCCTTGTCCTCAAGTAACTCAAACACAACAAAGAGGATACAAATTACATTCGGCAGTCAATCATCCATATTATCTCAAAACATCTTCACTATCTCCAAGGTCATTCAATTCAAGAACAACAATGTATATTATTGAAGAACAATAATGTAACACTCAGGAATCAAGATACGACATTAATTCATCTATAACAACCATGCATAAACCAGTATTACACTATCCGAACAAGGTACCAACTAAGAACATATCTGGTGTGCCCTCCCAAAAAAAAATCCCTCTTTTCTCATATCAGCTACTATATATGTAACCATGGGGACAATTAAAAGACACTCACTCTAAGAATGAAGTTCCAATCAATGTATGCGAAGTACCATAGGCTTGCCCTTATTTTCGTTATCAAGGTTTTCAGATAGGTTAGCTAAGAGAACTATAGGTCTTCTCTTTGGCTTGTATATAGGATAAGGGCTGGTATAAGACTTGATGATATTTAAAGTTACTAAGCCTTCTTGACACTACACTAGCTCCTGGGATTCACTTATTAACCTTTTTCTATTCTTCTCTTTTCTTGATCACACTTATTCAGTATGGGTGCTATCTTTCCTATAATCACTTAATTTTTTCACAACTTTTCTTTTCTTATTGTTTTCCACTGTACCCAGTTTTTTATTATTTTATTTTATTCTACCTCTCTTTATACTCATTTGACATCACGTACCCCTAAGATAGCCACCCTCAACTTAGGCCATTTGCCTACGTTAAGGTGCATAGTGTCCAAGGAGGACCAGGTCCAAAACAGGTTCATTGTCATATAAATGGGAAGGTCACAAGTGTCATAAAAAGAAATAGGCTAATCAGGCTCAAAGTAGGGATCAAGGGATATTCTACATACGGGGAATGTCATTTAAGCTAAAAGTAGGCTAATATCAAAACGCCCTATAATCCTTTCCTAACCCCTATCTTTCAACTTAGGTAAGACTAACCAGGCAAGTTCTGGATTCAACATACAAAAGGGACTAAGTATGATATCACATGCACATGGAACACAAGTATATCACAAGTTACTACTCGTTCAGTTCATGCAACTGTTTAGCAATGATTGTTGCGTCACTAGAACTAACGTCATACAACGATGCACAGTGGTCACACTTTGATGAAAATCACATATTTAAACCTTCAGACCTTTGGAGAGGTGCTCAAAAATAAAAAAAACAAGTTAACTGTCTTAGTTACTTGTATTTCTCCTAGTCAGTTACAAAATTTTACAACAATAATTTACCCTACACCCTCAACTTAAAATCAAAATAAAACTAAACTAAGGGTTAGGGTATACCTGGAGTAGATCAAGCACGGGGGTCATGGGTTTCCCCCATGTAGCACCTGATTTAACATTGCGGCATGACTCAGGTATCTCGATTACTTCAGACTTCGTCGAGATATATAGTAGCCATACTTTTCGTCGAGTTTTTTGGACCAATATAAAGTTTGACTCATTGCCCATTTACCTTGAAGGTGCTGCCGTCTTCATTTTCAAGTTCTACAACTCCAGATGAGTAGACTTCACTAACTCTAAATGGTCCTGACCACTTGGATTTAAGCTTACCTGGGAACAATTTGAGTCTGGAATTGAACAGAAGCACCAAGTCATCTTTTTGGAAGTCTCATTTCTCTATCCTCCAATCATGATACTTTTTTATCTTTTCTTTATATAGGTCTGCTCGTTCATATGCCCTGAGATGGAATTCATATATCTCATTCAGTTGTCCCAGTCTTAGCTCTGTTGCCTCCTTCCAACTCAAATTTAACCTTTTAAGTGCCCATAAGGCCTTGTGCTCAAACTCTATTTGCAAGTTTCATGCCTTTCCATAGACCAAATGAAATGGTGACATGCCAATGGGTGTCTTAAAAGTAGTCCTGTATGCCCACAAGGCATCATCGAGCTTTCAAGACCAATATTTCCGACTAGCATTTACCATTTTGGCTAGGATGGATTTAATCTCTCAATTTGACACCTCCACTTACGCACTAGTTTATGGGTGATATGGAGTGGCTACTCTATGCTATTTAACCCAATATTTTGCTAAAGCCACCCAAAACACTTGGATGCAAAAATGAGATCCTTCATCACTTATAATAGAACGTGGTACTCCGAACACAAAGGAGATGTTCTTCTTGAGAAAAGAAAAAACCCTTTCTCCTTCATTATCAGATAAGGCAAAAGCTTCGACCCTTGAAATCGATTCCCCAGACGTCAAACAATTCCACTTCAAGTATCTTAGTCAAAGGAATCTTATTTTTTTTGGGAGATTAACCCCTACCTCTAACATTGGTCACATTTCATCACAAACTTATGAGCATCCTTAAACAATGTTGGACAATAGTAGCCGCTCTGCAACACCTTCCTAGTTATTCGGTCACCTTCATAGTGACCTCCAATTGGGGAAGCATGCCATGCTTCGAATATGAAAAATACATCCACTTCTGGCACACATCTCCTTATAATATTATCAGCATATTGCCGATAAAGAAACGGCTCATCCCACAAGTAATGTGTCATATCTTCAACCAAACTTTTACCCACAGAAGGGCCAAGTAATATCTTACCACTTCTAGTGGTAATCGTCATACATGAGCCATCATTCCGCGGATTCTGGACCATATCACTTGGTAATATTCCACTCTTACTTGGTTAAATACTATAGAGTGTTGGCTCATTTGTTTTGATTATAGTAGAGTGTGATCTTACCAAACGACTAATAGATGACAGATCGATCTTTATTGTGATTAAAGGTAGGGGGAAGCAAGTGAATGATAAGTCACAGTGACAGAGGGAAGCAAATAAGAGTTTTTGCAAATGATAACAAGGGACAAGGTCCCTATTTTCCATGATAATAGGGGAACATTCATCTTCTGAGTGGTCATCACACTAATTAAATATGATGGATATGCTCAAAGCTTTATGGTTTGTTTGTCATCATCACAAAAGGGGTAAAATTTCTATATGTAGCATTGATGACGAGAAACTTACTTTAAGAGACCAATTCCTTGGATGTTCATGATACAATATAGTTGGCATGCATAACAATTTTGTCCTCTTATGTGTTGAACTTGAAGTTGTTTCTTATAATAAATAGGGAACATGGTCCAATGAGATTTCAAACCTAATCATCATCCATTTATAAAAGGAAAAAGTAGCTTCTTCATCAAATGGTTTCTTGCAAATTCAAAGAGTGAAGAGAGGAAAAAGGCAAAAACCCATGTTTAGCTTAAGTGCTTATTTTTGTGTGCTAAATTAAAGAGTTTCCTAAGTCAGATCTAATTTGTAATTAAACTATTCATGCTATAATAGTAGTGTTTTATTTTATGAAGAGAAGTGGTTATGTAGAGTTGGATAAGCTTGTTGTTGGTTAGAGTTTACAAGTTTTTGAGGAAAACTTGGCATAGGTGTCAAGGTGTTCTTGTAATAAAGGTATTGCAAGTAGGAGGAATCTAGGGTTTGGTTTGAGTCTGTAATCAAAAGTTTGGTTATAGTGGACTATTTAGAGCTCTTGAGGGATAGTCGTGGTTTTTTCTTCCTTGAGCAAAGGGGTTTACACGTTAAATCCTTGTGTTGTTTATTTCCTTCAAGGCCTTTAGTTTTCTACAAATTTATTATTGCTTTAATGTACCTTTGTCTAAGATTGACTGTGAGGGACTTGGTCCCTCACTTTGTGGTGCAACCCCTTGTGGTTTCAACAAAGATTGTGGGAATAGGTTTTAATAGTGGCTCGACCTCCTTACCCTTTCCTTTATCATTTCCCACTCGTTTCTCTTCAACTGTTCTTCAGAGATTCCTTATCATTCATTAACTTTTTAGTTCAGCATCATCACCCATAGTGTCATTACTTACATTATAAACCACATGTATTTGTGGATTAATAGTAGCCTTACCACTCCGACTAGTGATGGTTAGGCAGTGACTATCATTCTTAGGTTTCTAAATGGGATTTGTTAAAGAGTGCCTAACTAATACTAATTCAATATATCCAACATTTTACCAAACTAATAATCAATCTTCTTAATCTCAATAGAAAATGATTCTACTTTTTGGATCAACCTTGAGATATGTGACTTAATTTTATTGAGGAAACTATTTTATCTCTATTGATCTATAACCATCTTAGCAATCAATGTTTTCATTATAGAATCAGCATCATGGTTCCTCCGTGGAACATATGCACTACTATACTTATTATAATCATCCTTTCTCCTTCATTTACCATGCATCTCTCTACTCTTATACGCATAAATATATTCATAATTGTTCCAATCATGATTCCCTTACCTCAAGGTCCAAGTGCACTGATTGGACCATTACCCTTTGTCTTAACAACCTGTTATCTCTTAGTCCAAGTACTTAGCTTTCTTCTTAACGTCAGACTTGTCATGTCAAACAAACTTACCTCGTGAGCCCAATACATTCACCTTTATTGCGTTCATAGTTGCAAACTACTAGGTAAGTAATTTGATATCCATCCTCAGTTGTGCTACCTCTAAAGACACTATATCATCTAGGACTCTCTGCTAACTAGAAGCACCAATAACATATATACAAACTCCTCTTTCTTTCTCCCAAGTATGCCACCCTCTGTTGGTTTTTGAGAATAAATCTACGATTCCCAAACTAACTCCTAGCGAAGGGTCATAAAATCCCATCCACTGATAGTATTGACAACAACTTTGGTGTTTGTATTCAGGGTCTATAGAATCTCTCAAGAAAATTTATCCCTAAAATTTTGTTATTGGGCACAGCTATCAACTTCTTTTTGAGCTTCTTTCATTTCTTGTACAGTGCTTCTTAATTCAATTACATGAAAATATAAATCTCATCCTTCAACTACAGTATTGTAGAGGGTAGGAAAAATCTATCCAACACTTATATACATAACTCATTCTAAGAGGTAATTGACCAAAAAGGTAGTTCCCTTATCCATAACATTATGTCTCCTTTAATGGATAATAGGAACAACTTGAGTGACAAACCTTTTCGACTCACCCCTGATAAATTATACAAGGTTCAAATCCTAATAAAATTCATTATGTGTATGTTTGCATCATTTATAAGCAAACCAACAAACACACCCTTCAGGTTAATCAACTAAATAATAGCACTCGTAATGTCAAACTTCAATCCTTGGGGAAAATCTGACAGAATGATTGATATTTTCTAAATAGTCTTAACATACCCCAAATCTTCTTTTGAATCATCAAAGACTGGTACATACTAATAATCTAGGTGTGATTGAGATCTATATCTTCTATCTATGTCTCTATCTAGGGATAATCGATGCTCTTCTTCATATCTTGCTCTTTCAACTTGAGTTACAAGATGGGCATTTTCCAACCTCGTATTCTATTTTTCTAATAACCAAGGAGTGGTTTGGATGGTTGTTTATTTAACAACATGTAGTGGTGGAAAAGGTGTTAGATTCAATGGATCTGTGTCTTTTTAAACCCTATCGTATTGAACTTTGTGCTCATGTTCTTCCATCCTATGATTCTATAATAAGGTCTACTCCAGCTCCAGATCAAGTGGGATCAAAGGATTCCCCCGAGTACTAGGCATATACTAGTGGACACCCTTAGATTATCAAACAAGTAGAAATAAAAAACTAACAACCTTAATCAGTAAATTTGTAATCATATTACCCGACAATGGTGCCAGAATTTTATATCTCCCAAATTACACCTCTTACAACGTATAACGTAGTTGTTGTCATATAATGAACCCAACAAATGTTAGAGTTGAACCCATAGGGAATAGGACGAATCTCTATCAAGAAATTGATGAATTAGTGAAAAATTGCACAAACTAAATGAGGTGATCTATTACAAACAATATAGTAGTAACAATGCTTGAGCACTTTGGATTGAAATCAATATGAGACAAACACTAGGATTGTGTTCCCTCTTATTTATCGTCGTTGTAAAACTATCGGTGCCTTGTATGGAGAATCTAACATGATGTATATCACCAATTGTCTCTCAACACCTATTGGTTAGTTTCACTCATCCCCTCTCGATATCTAAGTGTCGCATTAATAACAATACTCTTGGATCCCAAATTAACTATCTTCTCTCGGTCTCAAGTTTATTATATGATGGTTGGTAGCTTTAAATTACTATTATGATCTTCTTTTCCTAATATCAACCTTTCCTCAAGTTAGTATAGAATACAAGCGAGTTATTTGCGTCTGTCATTGCTAAACACCAATCAAGAACGATTTTCCATTTCCTGTACTTTGTTTTTCCATCAGTGTTCCAACAACCCTATCTAAGAAGTTTAGCCACTCATGTTTACAGGTACACAAATATAATTCTTGATAGAAAGCATATGAATAGTCTCACAATAAATTATGAATGAAAACTACAATCTCAAATTGATCTCAAACCCAAAATATCTATTACAGGAATTCAAAGATAAAAAGTGTATATCCGAACACAATATAGTGTTATTAGTATGTAAAGTGTGTAAGAGTGAATAAACTAATAACAAAACATCAATGTGTTATTTATTACATCAATAAACCTAACAATCTAAATCAAAACAAAATAGGAAAACTAAGTCAGCTCCTGCCTACGACCCCACTTACGGGAAGTAGGTACTACTTACGGGCCAAAGGTTGGTTCATAGGTGTCTAAGGAAGATTATTGGATTTCGATATCCACTTATAAGGGGTACTTAATTCATTTAGTGACAACCTTAGTATAAGTTGGGGGTCGTAGGTACCACTTACTCCCCGTAAGTAGGCTTTCATAAGTCTCAAAGACAAAATCAACTTTCAAAACAAATCTTCTATAACTCATAGACCAACTTACAACAGACCCATAGCTTGGTCTGTAAGTGGCCTTCCATCTAACTTGATCTTCTTTTTCTCTTCTTCTACTACAAATGTTGTGTTCCCGAAAGGCTAACATAAAACACATCACATCTAACAAAAAGAACCTATGTACTTGCATAATTTCTAGTTTTAAGCATCGAAAGTACCATGAAACCATGGCACATCAGATTCATACACTGAAAAAATGCTCAATCATACTATACTTGGGACACTCTAAGAAAAGTGACCAACAACCTCGCAATCAAAACATGCCCCTAGCAACCTTCTCGGCCTAAAAAGTTGTGTTGATTTGAAATTTCCACCTTAGCCCAACAACCTTTACTAATCCCCCATTTATGGTTTAATACTACCCTGACCATTGAAACTACTAGAACTGGGCTGACCCCAATCTGATATCAGAAGTGCTACCTGAACTGGCCAATTAGACTGACCCTGACTCTTATAATGAAAATGATTGTCGTACCTATCCTAAAATACTCAAGATGAACTGGGAGTTGATGTAGCTTCTATTGTAACTTCCCTAATAATGGGGTTTCTTATCGCTTCTTTCTTAGGCCTTGCAATCTATCTCCTCTATTTAATCAACGTGCTTAGAAGTATTAGAAAAAGACTTCCCCATCATCACAAAACTCTGTGTAACCCTTCAAAGTAGCAGTCTCAATCCCTTACAAATCTACTCATACTCTGTAGTTAGAATATAAGTGACATGTTATCCAAATCATGAAATCTCAACTCATACTCGGTCATTATAATACAACCTTGTCTTAAAGTCAAAAAGTAATATCTCAGGGGCTCGCATATACTATGAGTCATATTCATCCCCAAGAGAGCCTCAACGAACTTAATCCAAGTGAAACATAGAGATCCAGTAAGCCTAGATCAACATAACCTCTCCATCACTACCTCGCTATTGTGGCTAGCTGATATGTAGACAAATACACTCTACGTGACTCAACCAACCCCAAATAATTTATCTTTATGGCATTGATAGAAAAAAAATTATAAATATTTTCTCCTAGGGTCCCAGCAAACTAGGTGAGAAAAATCATAGGATTCATCCCTACATCTTTTGCCCCTTCACAAGAATATTGTCTTAGCATCTGCCGACTATTGGACTTCAGTGCTAGTAAAACATCTACTATGGGAGCTGTAGCTACAGATTGCTCCCTAAAATAAATACCACCCATTACTCCTAGATGAGCTCCATTAGTTGAAAAACCATGAACAAACCCTAATAATTAAACTAACACATAACAGAGAATTAAAGATAATATAAACACGGGTGGGGCATAGGTTTTTCCTTGGCTTACCTAATGTTATAGTGATGAAATCTCTTGAGATATCTCTACATCAGGAGCAATAATAGATTTCACAATGGCTTCTTAGACTAATCTCATGTTGGGCTGAAGATCTATCAAACTCTTGACCTTGTGGCCAACCCTTGCCAGTCATCTCAAGATCCTGATCCCCAACTAGTACACCAGGCATCCTAACCATCTATGAAAGAGTAAACCAAATATAAATTTAGAAACCAATGAACACACAACACACAAAATTGAATAAAAAATTTGGATTTTCCTAATAACTTTTTATTGCCTCTCAAAGATAGAATACACATGTCTCTATATTAGTCTAGAAGACTCTACTACACATTTACTTTTAAACTAATATTACTGGTGAAATTTAGGCTCTGATATTAATATGTGACTACCTAATTTCTCAAGATATGATTAAACCTACTTTATCCCAGAAGTAGGTAAGCCAAACCAAATCCCTGATCAAAAAGTAATAGGATAATGGACAAAAAGTAAGGAATACAGAAAATAAGTTAATACAAAAGTAAATAAATCAGAAGAAGGGAGATTTATATATAAATCTATATATATATATATATAACATGCTTAAAAATATACAACAAGGATAAAATTAACAAAAAAAATCCCTTCTAACATTTGAAAAGGCTGGTACTAGAGCCACTACTACCAAAAAATAGTTCTAAAAAGTATCAAAAATATTAATTCATGTAATATTCTTAGAATACAGAAGATTATAACAAAAATAAATAAAGAAGGATTAGCCTCGAACCCTAAAAAGCATATCCTATCTCTTGATCAGTAACTGGGCCTAAGAAAATAGTCGTCATCGGTGGGTTGTCCTCCTGAGTTGCATTAGGAAAGGATGAAGAAGTGCAGTTTGAGTACCAAAGTAATGGGTATCTAGTTTAGATCATTGGTCAACTGAGCTAAAATATAGTAAGTATATAAATATAATATAAGTATGTAAGCTAAAATATATTTACTAAAATATAGTAAGAATATGATTCTTGGGTGGATATGTCCACTAAGACAAGGCGAGTCTCAAATACTAGGTACCGGGGGGTATTTGAGGATTAGGTGATACTTTAACTAGAAAGAACAACTAAAATAGGATAAAAATCATGTGTATGTAAAACCCAAATGATTGTAACAATGTAAACTAGAAACTAGCTATCTAACTAAGCCTAAAGGTCATTAATACCAAGTATGCTAGAAAATAAAGTTAGTGAGGCCTACTACAGTGTCTAGATAATAAATCATAGGCTAAAACCTAGCTGAGTCTACTATAAGGTTTCCATTTCCCATATTTAGGTACTAATAGCACTAATCCTATCCCTAAAGGTTGATACTACACTACACTAGGGGCGAACAGGCCCAAAAACCTACAAAAATAGGTCCTTAACTAACAAAAAAGGCATAAAAATACTAAAATAGTACTCACTATAAGTATACCATCCCAAAACTAACACAATAGTATTCTTAGACACTAAGTAAGATAAATCTAAAAGCATGGTATGCCGATCCTAGTATTACACTATTGAACACTAGTTGAATCCTCTATTTGGAGCTTTCCTCTTTCGAGATACATCTGAAAGATGATGTACTATTAAAATAATAATTTAAATATCAAGATGTGAAAAATAATACCCATATTGCATATAAACTCTCTAGGTAAAAAGTCCAAAAAAATTCCCACATAGATCCTGACGTGCCATCGCTTCATCACGCTTTCGATGCTTAAAACATAGGAATTATTCAAGTACATAGGTCCTTTTGTTAAATTTAATGTGCTTTAATGTTTTTTGGAAATAAAATAGGGTCATAAGTCAATAGAATGGTAAAAGGAAGATAAAGCACAAAAAGAAGTATTTTTTCCTTGGCAATAAGTTTTTGGGTGACACTATGACTTGTGTCCAAGTCATTGCCTGACTAGTGAAGGATAAGAAGATATTGATTAAAGTATACACTGGATACAACTTATAGGGTCAGACTATAAGGCATAAAAGAAGGCATTCTAATAAAATGAGAAACATAGTCCAGAAAGGGTGCAAGTTTAATAGTAGTGGAAACGACACTGGTGATGAGTCGTAAGGTCAAGATATGATTCATGGGGACCATTTATTTGAGAATATGGAGTCCAAGACCTTAATTTTTAAAAACTTATTAGAGATCCAACGAGTCAAGAATTGACTTCGTGAGTAACCTGATGAGTAATCACCAGTTGCACAGAAGCATAGGCTATGGAGATGACAATAAGTCATTGTTAGTACACACAACTCTTTGCCTAAGGTGTTGACACTGTCGACATTAGTTAGCCTATATTGTATAGGAGAACTGTGATATAACTATAAATACCCTTTTGTGTTTCATTATAAGTTTATACACTTTAAAGACTTACAATATTATATTAAGTGCTAAGATACACTTTTGACCTTAGAATTCTTGTTATTGGGTTTTTAGGGTATGATATAAAAGTTGAGAATTCTTAATTATTTGTGAGATTATCATATGATTTCAATCACTATAGGTGTTCTTACAATCATAAGCAGCTAAACCTCTAACATAAGGTAGTGGGAGCTCTAATGGATTAACAAAGTAGAGAAAGTGCAATGTTTTTCTTGATAGGTATCCATTTATTTATTGTGGTTTATTTTATTAATTACTTTCTTAATGATTGTAGAAATTATGAACCTACCTGTATTTGATACTAACTTGAGAGAGGGATTGAGATTAGGAAAAAAAGATCACAACAGTAATTTAAAGCTACTAACATTCATCTAATTAACTTAATACCAAGAGGTGATTATTAATTTATGATCTAGGATCAGGGTTAGTAATGCAACACTCTGAGACCAAGACGAAATGAGTGAAATTCACACAAACCAAGGTTGAGATATGGTTGGGTGATACATAATATGTTAGATTCTTTATGCAAGGAACTAAGATAGTTTGATGAGCATGATATGTCTGTGGAGTTAAGAAGTCAGGGGGGACACAACCCTAGTGATCATGTCATACTAATATCCACCTTATTTTAAAACAATTGTTACTATTATTAGTATTCTTAAAATACCCCACAATTACTTTCTATATTTTCCATCTGCATCAGCAAGATTGTAACTATTTTTCATCTTATTCCCTATGGGTATAACCCAAAACTTATTAGATACTATATTTGAAACGAAATCATGTTATACATTTTAGGTGTTGTACTCTAGGTGATATATAATTTTGTCACTATTGTCAGGGAATTATGATGCAGATTCTAGAATGAAACCATTTCTTGCCAAGCTTGTGAAGGGTTTAGAGAATAACCCTATGACTTGTAGTTTGAACTGTAGTGAATGGACAAGCATGGAATTTGATATATGATTTTTTGTTCATATAATGAGTCACCTGATGAGTCATCAATGGGTCGACTCGTAGGGTCACCAGTACCCAAACCCCTTCATGACTTCTCACTCTATGATGGTCAAAATGACTTATAGCTTCCGTAATAAGTCATATCTTAAGTTGCAGGGTGCCCGGCCACCAGTCAAAATTACACTTTTTCTTTGTTTTTCTTTACTTCTTCCAATGTTAACTTATATGTGTGTTTCCCTTAGATATATTAGCACTAAGGAACTGATGCTACAAAAGCGAACCAAGCTAACCCGAAATAATAAAGCTTGTCCCACCAAATAACCTATGGATGATCCTACTAATGATGATTCGAGTGGATTCATGGAGGAATATCCTATCTCAAAACCAATCAAACAACAGATCATCTTACCTCAAGGCCAGAAGGCTAAACTTCAAATAAAAATTCCAGCTAATTACTTCCACACTCTCCAGTATGAATAGGGAGAAGAGTTAGACTAAGGAAAAAAAGGAGATGAAAGAGAAGAGGAAGAGGTCTCTAAAATCAGAAAAAATAATACATCTAGCAGTAAAACATAAAGTGAAGGGTTTAATTCTGAGTCTAAGAAAGTTGAGGGGAGCAAGGAATCATAGTCTAGTGAGATTGCACCAGTGGAAATTCCTCCTCTACTAGAGGTCCATCCTATACTAAAGTTGGAGCCAACCCACATGACCAGTTACCTCATTATGAAGGGGTTGTTTGAGTATGACAATGCAATTTTCCAAAACACTAGGAACCCTAAGAGAGAGTTCTATACTGAACCTAAGTTGATGAAAGTAGGCATGCCAGAGATGCATTAGTTCATGTCCGGATTCAAGAAGTACAACTTTTAGTAAATAACGAGAGCCTCAAGAAGATATATCGCAATACTAGTCCAAGTTTTTCGTGCTTCTTATCAAATTGAGTTAAGGCAGATATATTTATAAGAGTTTTCATGGAAAGGGTTTGAACCTATGAAATCTCTTATTATTTTAGGAGTTCAGGTGAACATCTCCACACAGAATATTTCCTAATTCATACATAAAGTGGAGTTTAAGAACTCTATGTGTGTACACCCCAAGATCACAACACCTTCAACTTAGAATATTTTCATGTCCTCGGGTAACAAACACTTAACAAAGAAATACATTGATTCTTAACAAAGATAAAACTTAGGTAACTACGACAGTTCCCTTAATTTTAACTCAAAATCACCCCCATATATTTTTAATTTTTCAAAACCAACTGTGTTGATCTATGTATACCAATAATGCAAAAAAAAGAAAAAAATATATCACATTACATTAGCAATAAAAAACTAAGTAGATAAGCAAGTTACCCTACTCGAATAAATAAATTGCTAGCAATACTACCCACGTACCCTTACAATAAAGAAGTTCCACTCTCATAATATAATCTTGTATTTCAATACAGAGATGATATCAAAATACTCACACTCAAAAAAGAAGTTCCAATAAATGTTCATGTAATATCATAGGCTTTTATGTAGACCTAAGGACGAGGTTTCTAATGTTTTTATCATAGGTATCATCCCCGTTTTCTTTAAATATGTATTTTTAATTTTTTGATCTGGGGCCAAATTTCTCATATGTGTCTGCATATTTTTCTTCTAATTTTGATTCTAATTTTGAGACTCTTACTATGCCTATTCATGTGTCTACCCCAATAATAGACTCTTTAGTAGTGGATCGAGTGCACAGGTCCTGTGTTGTGACCTTTACGGGGTATGAGACTTGGGTAGATCTGATTATCCTAGGTATGGTAGATTATGATGTGATATTGGGTATGGATTTTTTAGCTCTCAATAATGTTATTCTATATTCTTATGACAGTATGATGACTTTAGCTTTGTCGGGTATGCTAAGGAGAGCTTTGAAGGGTACGCTTAATTCGGGTCCAAGAAGAGTTAGATCATTTCTATGTTCTTGTCGCATGGTATAGAGGGAATGTTTTTCATACTTGGCACATATATGTTATACTAGTGTTGGTTCATCACCTTTTTTTTATTTTGTTTGTATTGTTTTGTGAGTCCATGGATGTTTTTTTATAGATTTACTTAGTACGCCTTCGAATTATGATATAAACTTTGCTATTAATGTCAGGATATGAACTAAGACCATTTATATTCCACTTTGTAGGATGACTTTGAAGGTATTAAAGAAATACAAGGACCAGTTACATGAATTATTGGATAAGGGATTTATCTAACCTAGTGTATCACGTTGGGATGCACCAGCCATAGTTTTAAAGGATGGGATTGTCGGTATGTGTCTTGATTATCGATAGTTTATAAAGGTAATGGTTAATATTAAGAATCATCTTCCTCATATTAATGATTTTTTAAATTATCTTCAAAGTGATTTGGTGTTTTTAAAAATTAATTTGATGTTCGAGCATCAGTAATTACGGATTAGAGCTTCAAATATTTTAAAGATAGATTTTCAAACTCGATATCGTAATTATGAGTTCTTGATTATTCCCTTCGAGTTGACCAATGCCCCAATTGCATTCTTGGAGTTTATGAATTGAGTGTTTGGACTGTATCTCAAAACTTTTGTCATATTATTTATAGATAAAATCTTAGTTTACTCTAAGAGTAAAGACGACCATGAGGATAATTTATACATTGTACTTTAGTGGTTGAGAGATAAGAAGTTGTATATTAAGTTCTCCAAGTGCAAGTTTTTCTTGGAGTCTTTCTCTTTCTTGGATCATGTTGTGACCAAGGTTGGTATAATGGTCAATCCAACAAAGACAAATAGTAGTTTTTGATTGGGCTAGGCCAATATCTGCTATTGAGATTAAGAGTTTTATTGGTTTAACAGGCTATTATCCATGGTTTGTTGAGCGTTTTTCATCTATTAAACCTCCATTGACCAAGTTAACTTAAAATAAGATTTATTTTTAATGGTCTGATACTTGAGAGGTGAGCTTTCAAACGCTGAATAATTTATTGATATTTTCTCCTATCTTTACTTTACCTATGGAGGGAATGGGCTTTACTATATTCTACTATGTTTTTTATATTGGGTTAGGCATCGTATTGATTAAAAAGGGTAAGGTAATTGAATTTGCATCTGAAGTATCATGGGAAGAATCATCATACCCATGATTTGGTATTGTGTGAGGTTGTATTTGCATGGAGGATGTGCAAGAACTATTTGTACGGAGTACATTATGAGATCTTCTCATATTACCATAGTCTTCAATACTTGTTCACCCAGGAAGATCATAATATAAGAAAATATTGTTGGCTTAATTTTTTTACGGATGATGATCTCATTATTCTCTATTTTTGGGGTAAGGATAAGTGGTTGCAGATGCCTTGAGCTAAAAAATGACTAGTTTGGGTAGCTTGGTGTATCTTTTGACCAAGGAGTGGCGTTTGGCCTTAGAAGTTTAGTCTTTGGATAACTAGATAGTTGGGCTTGATATTTCGACACCTGGGTATGTTTTTCATTTTTTTGAGATTTGATCTTTCTTGATGGAGTAGATTTAAGCTTATTAGTTTGAGAGTAATTCAGTATAAGGTGTTGAGTGGCGAGGCTAGGAAGGATCACTTGATTTTAATTATTTTTTGATGATTTGAGGTTGAGTTTGTGTGCATAGAGTAGGTGATTGGGTGAGATTGATCTTGTAGGAGGCCCATTATTCGAGGCATTTCATTTATTTGGGAGTGACCAAGATGTATTATGATTTGAGATAGCACTACAGGTTCGATAGTATAAGAAAGGATGTAGGAGAAGATTCGGCCATATTAGTTTGATGATGATGGTTTGAGAGGGCTTTAGGATAAAGTTTTGAATGGCGAGGCTAGGAAGGATAACTTAATTCTAATGGTTTTTTCATGATTAGAGGTCCAGTTTGTATGCCGAGAGTAGGTGATTGGGTGAGATTGATCATTGAGGAGGCCCATTATTCTAGGTATTTCATTCATATGAGAGTGACAAAAATGTATCGTGATTTAAGACAGCACTACTGGTGGGATGGTATGAGAAAGGATGTAACAAATTTTGTAACTCATTGCCTATGTTGTCAGCAGGTTAATGATGATCATTTGAGGCCTAGTGGTTTTCTTTAGATGTTACCCATTCTCGAGTAGAACTAGGAATGGATCACTATGAACTTTGTGACTGGGATACCTCGTGCGCCTTATAGTTTTTATATTGTTTGGGTCATTATTGATAAATTGACCAATTCTTCTTATTTCATCCCTATGTAGGTTTTAACAAATTATGGGAGGTAAGCCTGTATTTATGTTTGTGAGTTTGTTTGTCTTCATAGAGTGCTAATCTCTATTATCTAATATAGAGGTTCAGTTTTCACTCAGATATTTTAGAACGCATTCTAAGATGAGTTGGGTAGCCAGATTAATCATAGCACAGCTTTCCACCCCTAGATCGATGGTCAGTCTAAGTGTATTATTAGTGTTTAAAAGGATATATTCCACACTTGCCTTAAGGACTTTGGAGGTTAGTGGGATCAATATTTAGCCTTGACAGAGTTTACGTATAATAATAGCTACTATTTGAGTATTGAGAAAGGAACTTTCGAGGCATTATATGGTAGGCATTAGAACTCTAGGGTTGATTGATTTGAGACTTCTAGGATTAGACCTTGAGGTACGAAATTTCATCGCAAGTCTTTGAAAAGAGTTTAGGTCATTTCGGATAGGCTTTGAGCTACTCGTAATAGGTAGAACTTCTATGTGGATAATACACTTAGTGCCTTGAAGTTTAGTATTATTGATCAAGTCTTACTTTGTGTGACGCCCAAAAAGGGTGTGATCAGATTTGGGAAAAGAAGCAAGCTTAGCCTTTGGTGTGTCGGGTCATTTGAGATCTTTTTTACTATTAGGGATGTAGCTTATGAGTTAGAATTTCCCCTAAATTTTTTTAGCATTCATCTAGTTTTTCATGTATCCATGCTAGATGTTATATCCTGGACGAGTCTCATGTCATTCATTAGGATGCAATGAAATTAGATGAGTGGTTGTCCTTTATAAAGGAGCCTGTCTTATTTTAGCCTATGATATTAGATGATTGGATTCCAGAGATATTCCCGAGGTTAATGTTCAGTGGAGAAACCATTCATTATATGAGGCCACTTGGGAAGTCGAGTTTGATATGTGTAGTATTTTCCCACAACTTTTTGTTTATTATAGTACTCTCTTGTCTTTAGTTAGAGAACAACCAAGATTCTTAGTGGTGGATATTATAATGACTTAATTCTTTGAGCCTTTCCTTTTATATATTTAGACCAATTTGCCCCTTACTATGGTTTCTATGTGTTATTTTTAAGGTGTGAGGATGTTTAGCAGGGTTCCTGATGCAATCTAAAATAATTTATGTGAGTTTGTAGTTTTTAGATGTTGGAAAGGCCACATAGTTGACTTCATTCCACATTTGTTGTTCTGTTTGTCGGATGACAAAATGGACTACACTAGCAGATTTAAAATCTTTATTTTGGGTTCGTACCATGGTTGGTTTGTTTTTTATGGTTTTGGATCTCATTTTGATCCTTGGTTCAGGAATCACTGAAATTGGGTCTCGGGGTTAGTTTTTTAAAAACAATCTATTTTAAAAAAATTTGATATCGCCAATAAGTTAGAAAAGTCAAATTTAGTCTAGTAGGATATTTTGTTTGCCATCTTAGAATTCTTAACAAATTTCAATGGGTTGCTAGTAAACTTTGCAACTTAGCAAAGTTGTTGATCTAGCTGAAGTCTAGTGCAGCAACTTTAGCAACCAAAGGACCGCTAGAGTGATAGCTACTTTAGCGGGCCATGCATAATTTTAGTCGACCCTAGTAGACTGGGAAACTGCTACTAAATAAAATGCTTGAAAGCTTTAGTGGTTCCCACTTCAGTAGTAGTGGAGCGCTTTTGCAACCTCACACATGGGGTTGGACTGCCTAAGCACTCAGCCCTTAGCTTAAGTGATGACCACTTAAACCGTCATTGTTGTAGTGATATAAAAACTCTTTTCATGATTTTTCTACTATTTTTGAGACTTTGAGCTTTAGGTTGATATATTATTAGATGATTTCTTTGATTCACGAGATTTTTCAAGCTCTTAATCACTATTTCAATTATTTTACTTTGATTATTATTGTTTAAAACTTATTAAATCCTTATTTCAAATTGGAATTTGGGTATTTTTGGCCCGAAAGGCCTAAATATATATTTCTTGGATTAAAACCTAATTTTTAAGCCGACTTCACTTGGGTTTTCTCCTATGGATTTCTTTAATCGTGGGTAATATTTTTCTAAACAAAAATTCCAATTTTTCCCTTTCTTTTTAAAAACCCATTTTGGGGTCCATTTTGACCCTGACCTGAAACTAGGAAAAATGGGTATTGTTGGCTTTCTTTTAACCTATAGTTTATATATTTGAATGTTTTAGTTGATTTTGTGGATGTTCCAGAGGGGAAAGTTCTGTGTTCAGCACTTTAGTCTAGGATTATGATATTGCAAAGTTCGTTATCACTTAAATTTCTTCAGTCTAGGTTGGGTAGTTAATATTTATATAAAAGCATGCTATGGGTATGGGTAATAATCATGGAAACTATCTTTCAAAGATATTTTTATTGTTGTGTGTTTATATGGATCTTATATCATTATTTTTTTTGTCTTGAGATGATATTTACTAAGTGTTTCCCGTGTCGGGGCTTTATCTGATATTATTGGCCTTGTATATGTTTTGATTGTTTTTTTATGATAGAAATACCTAATTTGGGGTTAAGGTGAAATTAAAAATGCCTTACATGCATATTTAGTCTAATGGTGCATTTCTTATTCTAAATCATGGATGGTTAACATATTGAGTAGATTCTGAGCTATCATGAATATATATATTTAATGAATTTTAGATTTCTATACAATTTTTGGTTTTGAGCAATATATTCTTATATCACACATATATTAATGACACATTGGTATCATTGACGAAACACCAATTTATGACAGAAATAAAACACTTTTACAAAACACATTGTCGAAGTCCATGAGACAGAAAGGAGACATAGATATTGAGATTTGTAATGAGTATTGAGAAAGTATATGGTTTACAAACTACTTAAGATTCCTACCTAAAAGCTCTAAGGATGGCGGGTGTATATAGAGGTTATGCAATAACTTTAATCAGACCGCATCATCATTATCATTATTATTGTATTTCATACATTATGTGTCCTTAGTGTTGGGATTTTTTGTTTTATTTGATGCATATCTATTCTGCTTTTTTTATGTAACTATTTCTCTTGTTTATGTGTTATAATATGAACTGTTAGTGGAGACAATGTTAGCTACCTATAGAGTACAAGTGGACTATACTCATCCCTACTATGCCCTTTCAATATAGATCCAATAATGAGCATATTGCATGGCTGTAGAGATCGTGTGGTTGATCATTGATGTTTTCAAGGTATTGGTTGCTCTATGCCTTCAGAGTGAACCCTAGACCACCTTCTATCTATTGATGTCCTTATTTTGTATTTAGAGATAGACTTGTATTATTTGAATTTAGTTGCATTTCCAGATCTGAGTTGTACTTAGATTTTTCTTGCACTGTGACACCGGGTTTTGGGATGATTTATATTATCTTTATTTTTCAAACTTCCATTATTATTATACGTGTATGGTCTAACTTCACTCTAGAAGTCTCTCATTAGGATTTGTTGTATTGTTTTCTCCTAACTAATTAGTTTGGGTGATTGTCTTACTTATAAAGGCTTATCTGCAATAAGTGTCATCATGACATTAGTTTTTTGGTCATGACAGAGTAATCTTTTTTGTCAGCTTCTCTTGATTTGACTTGTTTTTCGGTCTACTTAGGTGTGATCTACTCTAACTATACGTCCTAATTTATCTTTGGAGGCATGTCACTAAAATATCTACCACTTCTCAAGGTGATTATCATCACTTGCTTTAGATTTTTCGTATCACTAGGAAATCTTCATTAGAGTCTTCTATTTTGTGCCTGAGCTAACTGAAACACCCTAGTTTCAGGACCTTAGAAAATTTCCTGGAATTATAATCTCTGGACCTAATACGACTCATAGGTACGAGCTCTATGTTGGGGTACATATGGTATGGTTTAGTCGTATACTGACTAGTTTTTGTTGGACGGATGGATTTTGCTTACTAGAATGGATACGATTTAGGGATATGAGTCGTATTCATTGTTACAGGTCATTTAGTTCCCTAACTTAATCTTAGACTTGGTTACTTACGTTAGATCTGAGTACGAGTGGCTCACCATGAGCCATAAGCCAAGGGATGAATCGTACCAAGGACTTGTATAGTGGATAGTTTGTAAATCTTCCTTAGGTATAAGTCTACCAAGGGTAGAAATGAAATGTACGAATCATATACTGTGGTTATGACTTGGTTGGATGAGTCGTATGCTGGACAGTGTTTGGTGCAAGGGTAGAGGTGCAAGATACGAGTGGAAGATACCAATCATATTGGGAGGGTACGACTCGTGATGGTCAGTTGTATCCTTATGACGTGATTTTGTGCAACCTAAGTGGGGGTATTTTGAACATTTCCCTACTTACCCTAATAAGGTCCCATGGCTTCTAACCTACTTGGAAGGTTATTTACCTTATTATTCTATTCATTAACACTTAAAAATTCTTCCTAAATACTTCATAATTCTCTCAAGAGCTTTTCGGCAAGGAAAGCTAGGGTTTAAACTAAAGAATTAATTTGGAGCATGTCTTCGTGATTTATTTTCATTATCATCTTTTTTATGGCATGTTTCTCTTCCCTGATTGTTAATTATTATTAAAGATGTGGTTTATATGAATATTTTCATGGTTTTACTATTACATGATTTTGGCTTTCAAATATAATTTGTGGGTTTTGATATTAAATGGTTGGTTATGATTTACCATAGTTTTAATTATGCTTTTATTTGCATTAATGGTGGTTTTTGATAATTAGATTGAATAAGAATAGTTTAGTGGTAATTAGAATTGGTTTTGGTCATATTACGCCCCCAATGTGTTTGACAAAATGCTTATAAAGATATTTTCATTGCATTGACTTCTTTTAATGGAACCCTTGCATGTTTTAAACTTTGTAAAGGAATTATGCATTGTTTAAATGATTTGGAAAGGCTAAAGGCTAATTTGTTATGCTTTTGGGGAACATGGAAGTCTCCCGTATGGTTTAATATATTAAATAAAAGGGCACTTGAAAGTCTCCTTAAACCTATAAATAGTTGTCTATGGATGATACTTGTAAGTAAGAGTTTGTATGACGATACCAATATCAATGGACTTGGTTAATAAATAGATAATGGTTTGGTTATTTGGAAATTGATTTTAATTAGGCAATAATGGCGGGAGGTATAGCTAAGCCATAAAAGATGGAGGTCCCGAGGGACCAAAACTGGAAACTCATATTTGCTGATATGAGGTTGGTCTTGATGATCTTGTTCATGATGTCACAATTTATTTTTGCTATGTACTAGTCATTCCATGGGTTATTTCTATGGTAGTGCTGCTACATGCACTGGGTCCCTTTCAGACGGGGGAGCTGAACCCATATAGCCTGTGCGTTATTTAGGATCGCAAGGCTACACATCCTAGGTAAAGGTTTTAAAGGCACGCTAAACCTGGTCCTCTCTTTCAAGGAATGGTTATATATATATATGGTTATGCGCGTATGAATGATTTTACTTGTTTTTATAAATGGTATTATTTTATCCTTACTATGATATCATGCTAGCAATTACTTGCTAACCTTTCCTACTGGAGGTTGTATACCCATACTATCTAGGAACGACCATTATACTCCTCCTACATAATAATTGACTCAGGATCAACATTTGGCAAAAATGGTGAGCTCCATCTTTTAAGAATAAATAATTTCATGCTATGGATATTTCTAGAAATCTTGGTTTTATTTTGGATATTGGTTTTGGCTATAGATGGGGGCATGTCCCAACCAGATTTCATTGAACTTTTAGTTAGAGGTTTTGTGGTACTTCTATGAGTTGGAATGGGCGAGATCGATATAGGTGTCAGACTTGGAATTGGAATAGACTGGGAGACTGGCATGATCAAACATAATTTCTCACTATTCCATCTTATTTAATTTTTGGTATTAATTCTATTATGTTTTAGAACATCTTTGATCATGGCCTGATTTATGGCCTTTTTTGTATGGTTGGTATGATTGATTATGGTTATGGGATTGTTGGACTAAGTTGGGTTGGTCATGATTGTGATTTATTCCCAGGGTCTTTGTGTGAGATGGTACACTATTATTTTTCATGTTCAAAATTCATCCATCTCTGGGGAGGCGGCTGGAGGTTGGGTTGGGTAACGGGGGTAGGATCTAGTCCTGGTTGAACTTGGGACATCCATTATGATAAGTTCCCAGGGCGGGTCGTATCAAGTTGGTATCATAGCCTAGGTTCTTGGCCATTTAGAAGTGCACAAAGTCGTGTCAAGTATAGTCTCTTTTAGGGGTGTTTAGCGTGCCACACTCATAAGAGTGGGGCTATAAGGAATTTAGGAATATTTCACTTTACTAGTATTCTATTTTAGATCTTGAAGTCTGATTTTTTGAATCTTCCGTAATCATTGTTTTTTTGTCTTTCAGATCATGACTTATAGATTTGGAACACAAAAAAAATCTTTTATCCTATCTAGGGTTAATGTTGAAGGGGTGCATCCTATTTTTGGGGTTCATATGAGATCTCACGGTCAAGTCCCTGATAGTTCTGGAGTTCCACCGGTTTCCACTAGTGCTCCTCACGACAAGGTGACTAATGTAGAATTTCGTCAGTCTATCCATGCTATTGCGAAACTGGTTGTTGCTAAGGTTGAGTGGGATATGTCTGATGCTTTGTCTGCTAATGCCACAAGGTCTGGCCAATTTACAAAGATGATTCCTCCTATTTTTCTGTAGTGAAGGTGGAGGAGGATCCACAAGGCTTCTTGGATGAGATGGAGAAGATATTTTTGCTAATGAAGGTGACTAATGTGGAGGGGGTAAACTTTATAGTTTATCAGCTCAAAGATGTTGTATATAAGTGGTATGAAGAGTGGGATAGCCATAGAGGAGATATGGAGGAGTCATCTTTATGAGATGTCTTCTCTTGTGGTTTTCTAGATTATTTCTTTCCCAAAAAGTTGAGGGAAGCAAAGATGGAGGAGTTTGTAAACCTCAAGCAGGGGAGGATGTCTGTCAAGGAATATTCCTTGAAGTTTCACCAATTGTCAATGTATGCTCCTGATTTAGTTGCTGACATGATGTATAAAATGTGGAAGTTTGTTTCTTGGTTGAATCGAGATCTAATTTTTGAGAGAAAGACTGTCTTTCTTATTAAGGATGAGGATATCTCTAGGTTGACTATTTATATACAGTTGGTAGAGGATTAAAAGAAGAAGCAGACAGAGTTTAGGGATAGACAGGGTAAGAGGAGTAGATTTTTTGATCAGGGAGGAGCTCAATCTTAGGGTCGTTGAGATGGTGGCAAATGTCAGAAAAAGAAATGGGGGAGTTCTGATTCCTACTCTACTTCTAGTGCTTCTTATTAGTCGAGCGATAGGCGTCATCATGCTGGTGATAATTTTTGGGTGCGGGGTGCCCAATATCATTCAAGTAGAGCTAAGTCAGTTTCTAAATTCCCCCTTGTTAGATCTATGGTTTTCCTCATAGTGGTTATTATAATGAAGGAAATGACAAATGCTTCAAGTGTTGCCAGGCAGGCCATCGGTTCAAGGATTTTTTATTTAATAAGGTTGCTACAGTGGTGAATAACATTCCTATGGCTTCATCTTGTGTTCCTACACCTGGTGGTGTGGAATCTCCTTTCATTATTGCTCCTAGTTCTAGTGTTAATTGGAATAGGTTATATGCCTTGGCGTCCAGGTAGGAATCCAAGCCATCACCTGATGTCGTTACTGGTACATTACAGCTTTTCTCTCATGACATATATTGTTTGCTTGATCTGGGGTTTACTCTCTCCTATGTGACTCTTTATGTGATTGTATCTTTTAATTTTAATCCAGAAGTTATTTTGGATCCATTTTCTATTTCTACCTAGTAGGTTACTCGATTATTGCTAAAAGGGTCTACAGGGGGTAAGTGGTATCTGTTGGTGGCAGGTAGACCTTGGTGGATCTGTTTGAGTTGGATATGGTTGATTTTGATGTCATTCTAGGAATGGACTGGTTAAACTCCTATTCTGCATCTTTGGATTACCAGACCCATAGGGTTATCTTTAGGTTCCTTGGTTAGCTGATTATAGAATGGGATGGTGTTTCTTTAGCACCTAGGGGGAGGTTTATTTCTTATCTAAGAGATCGGAGGTTGATCTATTAAGGTTGTCTTTATCATTTGGTCTGGATCAAAGATTCTAATTCGGAAGGTCCTTCTTTTTAGTCAGTTTTTGTGGTTAATGAGTTTCCTGAGGTCATTCCGAATGAGTTTCCTGGTGTTCCTCTGGATATAAAAATAGAGTTTGGTATTGATCTAAGTCTAGACACTCATGCAACTTATATTCCTTCGTATCAAATGGCTCTGGTTGAGTTAAGGGAACTCAAGGACAAACTTAAAAATCTTCTAAATAAGGGGTTTATTTTTCTTAGTATATCTTCTTGGGGTGCACCGATGTTGTTTGTGCATAAGAAGGATGGTTCCCATTTAACGTTCATTAACTATAGGCTGCTAAATAAGGTAACAGTCAAGAATAGGTATCCTCTTCCAAGGATAGATGATCTATTTGAATAGTTTCATGGTGCCAAGTTCTTTTTGAAGATAGATTTTTGGTCTAGGTACCATCTTCTAAAGATTAGGAAGGTGGATATCCCTAAGACCTCTTTTCATTCTTGTTATGGGTACTTTTAGTTTTTGCTGATGTCATTAGGGTTTACTAATGCTTCGGTGGCATTTATGGATCTAATGAACAGAGTTTTTCATCAGTATTTGGATCACTTTATTATTCTGTTCATTGATGACATTCTTGTTTATTCGAAGATTGAGGTGGATGATGCTAGTCAACTTCGTGTGGTGTTGCAGACCATAAAGAAACAACAGTTGTATGCCAAGTTCTCCAAGTGTGAACTTTTTATGAACGCTGTAAGTTTCATTGGTCATATTATTTTTAGTAAAAAGATCATGGTGGATCCACAAAAAGTTGTTATGGTGAAGAGGTGGCCTTAGCCCATGACTCTATCAGACATTCAGAGTTTCTTGGGTTTAGCTGGGTATTACAGGCGGTTTGTGGAAAGCTTTTTATCGATAACTTCTCAGATGGATAAGTTTACTCAGATGAAGGTTAAGTTTTCTTAGTCAGATGCTTGTGAAGGGAGTTTTGAGAAGTTGAAGAATAAGTTAACTTCAGCTCTAATTTTGACTTTGCTGGAAGGAAATGATAGGTTTGTGGTTTATTGTGATGCATCTTAGGTAGGGTTTGGGTGTGTGTTGATGCAGCATAGGAAAGTGATTACCTATGCTTCTAGGAAGTTGAAGGTACATGAGAGAAATTATCCTACTCATGATTTGGAGCTGTTGGAGGTTTTGTTTACTTTTAAAATATGGTGGCATTATTTGTATGGTGTTCACGTGGATATCTTTTCTGATCACAAGAGTCTACAATATGTGTTCACTTAGGAAGTGTTATATATCAGGTAGAGGAGGTGGTTTGAACTTGTCAAGGATAATGATATGAGTCTTCACTATCACCCAGGTAAGGCTAATGTGTTTGTTGATTATCTTTTTAGGTTATCCATGTAGAGTTTGCCTTATGTAGAGGAAGGAAAGCGGGAGTTGGTGAAGGATATTCACCTTTTCGATAATCTTGGATCTTGCCATTTTTACTCAAAGGATAATGGTGTGGTCATGCAAAAAGTGATTCAATTGTCTCTTGGTGCGGAGATTAATGAGAAACAAGTGTTACATCTAATCTTTATGAAAATTAAGAGTAACATTGGTCAAAAAAAGGTAGTAGTGTTTGAGATCATTTGTGATGGTACTTTATGGTACCAAGAGGGGTTGTGTGTTCCTGATGTTGACAGTTTGCGGCAAAGGATTTTGGCTGAGGAACATGAGTCGTGCTATGTTGTTCATCTAGGCTCAACTAAGATGCATTATGATCTCAAGGAGATTTATTAGTTGAATGGTATGAAGAGGTATATGGATGATTTTGTGGCCAAGTGCATGGTGTGTCAACAGGTTAAGGTTGAGCACATGAGGCCAGAAGGGTTGTATCAGGAAATTGATTTCCCGAATTAAAGTGGAAAGTGATCAATATGAACTTCATTATCGGTCTCGGAGTTAATATGATTTTATTTGGGTTATCGTGGATAGGACGACTAAGTATGCATATTTTTTTCCATAGTAGACTGCCTTTTAGGTAGAGGATTATGCAAAGTTGTATCTTCAGGAAATTGTGAAGCTGCATAGGCTTCCTGTTTCAATTATTTCTGATAGTGGTACGTAGTTTACGCCTTACTTCTAGCGATCTTTTGAGAGAGGGTTGGGGAAAAAGGTAAGTCTGAGTACTGCTTTTCATGAACATATGGATGGACAAGTGGAGAGAGCTATTCAGGTATTGGGGGATATGCTTCGGGTCTGTGTGATTAATTATGGTGGTAATTGGGTTTAGCAGCTACCTTTTGTGGAGTTTGCTTTCAACAATTGCTATCATACTAGTATTTGTATGACCCCTTTTTAGGTATTGTATGGTAGGAGGTATAGATCTTTTATTGGTTGATTTCATCTTAGTAAGCAGACTTGTTTGGTCCAAATTTGGTCTACCAGGCTATGGAGAAGGTGAAGGTGATTTGGGATTGGCTTAAGGCTGCCGAAAGTTGCCAAAAGTCCTATGTGGATGTTAGGTGTAGAGACTTGGAGTTTGAGTTTGGGGATAAGGTTTTCCACCAGGTATCTCCTATAAAAGAAGTAGTGCAGTTTGGAAAGAAGGGGAAGCTTAGTCCCCGATATGTTGGTCCTTATAAGATTTTGGGTAAAGTTGGTAGTGTTTCTTATAAGTTGGAGTTTCCTTCTAACTTTAGTTTGGTTCATTAGGTATTTTTAAGTCTTCTTGTAAAGAATGTGTCTTGGTGATACTTCTTCGGTTGTACCTTTAAAAAGGTTGGGTATCTCTGACTCTCTTCCTTATGAAGAAGTCTTGGTTGAGATCATGGTGAGAAAGGTTCGTCGATTGTGGAATAAGAATGTGGCTTTAGTTAAGGTTCTTTGGAAGAACCATAAAGTGGAAGAAGCTAGTTGGGAAGCAGAAGAGGACATGAAGTCCAAATATCCGCATTTGTTTTCTGCTCTTGGGATTCATGCCGAAGGTATGTGTCTTCAATACATATTTATTTTTAGAGTTGTTAAAGGAAATATTTATATCATTGCCTCTTTGTTTTTGAACATTTTTAAAGATTTAGAATATATTTGATAATGCAAATGACTCTAGCGTATCATTATCCCTTTCTTGTCCGTCATTTGGGGATGAATGTTTCTATTTGGGGAGACTGAATCACCCTAGTTTTTGCACCTTTGAAAATTTCTTGGAATTCTGATATCTGGACCCAATACGACACATGGGTATGAGCCGTATATTGGGGTATGGATGGTATGGTCCCGTTGTATACTAACTAGTGTTGGTTGGTGTAATGGATTTCGGTTACTAGAATAGATATGACTAAGGAGTAGGAGTCGTATTGGTGGTTACAGGTCATTTAGTTACTTAAATTAATATTACACTTTGTTAGTTAGGTTTAATCTAAGTACGAGTGGCTCACCATGAGTTGTAAGCCAGGGTATGAAATGTAGAAGGAACTCGTTTTATGGACAATGTCTAAATCATCCTTGGGTACAAATCTACCAGGGGTATGGATAAAGGGTACCAATCGTATACTATGGTTACAACTTGGTTGAATGAGTCATATACTGGACAGTGTTTGGTCCAAGGTTGAAGGTTCAGGATAGGAGTAGTAGATACCAATCGTATTGGGAGGGCATAACTCATGAGGTCCAGTCGTATCCCTATGACAAGATTTTTTGCAACTTAATTGGGGGTATGCTAGACATTTCCCTACATATCCTTATAAGGCCCCATGACTTCTACCCTACTTGTAAGGTTATTTACCCTATTATTGTATTCATTAATACTTAGGATGTCTTCCTTAACACTCCATAATACTCTCAAGAGCTTTAGGGCAAGGAGAGCTAGGGTTTTAAATAAAGGATCAATTTAGGGCATGTCTTGGTGATTTCTTTCCGTAATCATCCTGGTTTAAGGAATTTTTATCTTCCCTCATTTTTAATTTTAATTAAAGGCATGGTTTATATGAATATTTTCATGGTTTTACTATTATATGATTTTGGCTTTATAATATGATTTGGTGGTTTTTATATTAAATGGATGGCTATGGTTTCCCATGGTCTTAATTGTGTTTTATATGCATTAATTGTTGTTTTGGATAATTAGATTGAATGGGAATTTTTTAATGGTAATTGAAATCGATTTTTGTTATATTATGCCCCCTACGTGTTTGAGAAAATGCTTATAAAGATATGTTCATTGCATTGAGTTCTTTTAATGGAACTATTGCATGTTTTAAACTTGGTAATGGAATTATGCATGGTTTAAATCATTTGGAAAGGTTAAATGCTAATTGGTTATGCTTGTGGGGAACATGGAAGTGTCCCAAGTGGTTTAATATTGTAAATGGAAGGGCACTTGCAAGTCCCCTTAAACCTATATATGGTTGGATATGGTTGATTCTTGCAAGTAAGGGTGGGTATGACGATACCAATATCAATGGCCTTGGTTAATAAATGGATAATGGTTCAATTATTTGGAAATTGGTTTTAATTAGAAACAATGGAAGAAGGTGTAGTTAAGCCGTGAAGATAGAGGTCTTGGGGGACCAAAACTGGAAACTCATATTTGCTGACATAAGGTTGGTTTTTGTGACCGTGTGCATGATGTCACACTTTATTTTAGGGATATACTAGTCATCCCATAGGATATTTCCCTGGTCAAGCGGCTATACCCACTGGGCCCTTTCAGTAGGTGTATCTGAAGCCATATAGCCCGTGGATGGTTTAGGATGACAAAGCTACATAGCCCAGGTAAAGGTTTTGAAGGCATGCTAAAACCAGTCCCCTTTTTCCCGACATAGTTATATATATATAGTTGTACGGTTGTGTGAATATGGATAATTTTACTTGTTTTATATTTGTAATTATTTTATTCTTACCTTGAGATCATTCTAGCGGTCACTCGCTAACCCCGTCTACTGGCCCCACTATGCAGGAACTGACCGTTCTACTCCTTCTACATAAAGATTGACTCGGGATCAGCATTTGGAAAGAAATGGTGTGCTTCCATCCTTTCGGAAGACATCATTTCATGTTATGGATTTTTCTACACATCATATTTTTATTTTGTATATTAGTTTCAGCTATAGTTGAGGGCATGTCCCAATAGAATTTCATTACTCTTTTTGTTAGAGGTTTTTTGGTAATTCTTTAGGTTGGAATGGGCGATATCGGTATAGGTGTTGGCCTTGGCATTGGAATAGGCTGGGAGGCTAGCATCATTGGACATAATTTCTCACAGTTCCATCATATTTCATTCTGGGATTAATTATTTTATGTTTTGGAACATCTTTGATTATGGCATGGTTTGTGTCCTTATTTGGTGTGGTTTGGTATGGTTGTATTATGGTTATGGGATGGTTGGACTCGATTGGGTTGGTATCATTTGTGATCTTTTCCTAAGTTCTTTGTGTGAGTTTTTACATGATTATGTTTCATCCTCAAAGTTCAGCCAATACAGGGCAGAAGGTTGGTGGTTGGGTTGGGTAACGGAGGTGATCTTCGATCCTGGTCGGACCTCGTATGCCTATTAGACAAGGCTCCAGGGTGGGTCATGTGACTAACTGACCCATCTATGTTTCTAAATTCCTTAGAGTCAATTTTTGATTTTTGATCTCTGTAGTCATTTATTCTTGATTGGCCAAAATATTTTTCAAAGTCTCTTTTATATTATTGGCCTGAGTGTTGTTCTAAATACCTTTTTACAGATAAAATTGTTAAGGTTGGACCATATTATTGCCAAAAAATTGTTCGTCTAACCCTAGAAGTTAAGATTATAGGTATTACCGTAGTTTAGCTTCCCTTTTTGTGCATTTCCCACAAAGTTCACTAATTCTATATTTGTTCTACATAAGTCATCAAAGTAACCACTACTACCATAAATTTCACACCAAATCTTAAACTGCTGCACCACATTAACTTGTTCCTAAGGTTGATCCACACTCATCTTGCAGAACTGAGTCATCATTTGATTTTGTAATGAGGCCAACTGTGCAGGTAATAGTTTGATACTATTCCACCTTGATCAAACCTACAGGATTTTTCACCATTCATCTAGATATATCGCCCGGCCATTCCGTATTACCTTGTACAATGTGGTTGAGGAGAGTATACATCTCATTATAGGTTTTCTCCAAGGATTGACAACCTATAGCTAAATCTAGAATTTTTTTTACTATGGTCAAGAGTTTCAACAAAAGTATAAGCTAATACCTCATTTTTCTGTTGGAGATATGGGAAATATCTAAGAAGACACTTGAATCTCTCCCGAGCATGATACAATTTTTTGTCTAGCTTATGCTTGAAACTTCAGATCTAACTCCCTAACCATGTTGTGTTCATGAATAGAAAGAATTGAATGAGGATCTTCTTTACTATGTTATACCTATGTTGTGATTGAATTTGAAGGTTCTACCCTCAACTATTTCTTTGTTTTACCCAAAAGTGAGAATAGGAAAAGAGTGAGCCTCATATATTCTGTAGAGACTCTAGTAGGAATGAATGTGTCAATGATCTCCAAATTTTTTTTGATGATAAACACATGGATCCTCATGTGGAAAGCCTGTGAACTGTCTACTTGTGTGCAGCAGTGGGACCATGTTCTTCTAAAGATCGCATTTGCCTTCTGCATTTAGCTTTTGGATACTCAAGATCACTTTAGTTATGAGTGGGATTGCCTCTTCCGCACTGTCATATGGGATGGTTGTTCAGTACCCATTGCTACAGGAATGGTCTCTTCCTACTGAAATTGCAAGATTGGATAAATAATTGTTGCTTCTTTCGACAACTGGGGAAAGTATCACTTAGGTTTGAGATATGGTTCAACCAAATCCCTTCCCTTGTCAGCTTACTTAGGATTTAAACTTATGCCAGCAAATTTAGTAGCTAAGACTAAGTTGTTAGCACATATGAAACAAAATAGTAAGACTAAAAATTATAAGGTTACTAACTTTCAAGTCCCAAAGAACGGTGCTAAAAACATAATGTGTCCAACATCACAAGCAAGTGTACATGGTCATGCGAATAATAAAGCAGCTCTTCCGAGCCAAATATCAATCTTGTGGGGACATGACGTGTAGAAGATGATCCAATTCTAGTATTGTTAATTAAGTTAAACAAACATGATTTGTAACTAAGTTTAACATTTAAGTTGTAATATGCTAAAATTAATAGTAAGCAATAATGGAAATTAAAGAGTTGGAAATAATATTAGGAGAAATCTAGGGTCAGGGAGTCTGGAAGAATCATACAAAGCTACACAATCTGGTTGGTTATATATTTATCTTGGTTTTTTATCACGTGGTTAATATCTATAGTCCTTTAATCTGCTAATCATATACCTAAATTAGAGTCACGACTATATTGTTGAGCGGGGATGTGGGAATTAATTTAGACATATTTATATTACATCCCATATTTGAAGCAAATAGGGAAAATTAGGTATATTCCTATACTAAATGTGAATATAGTCATTCATACATCTGAAAGACAAGAATACATTTCATATATTACAAATTCTAATCTAATGTTACTCTTTTTGGCTCACAAAAAAATATGACTGTATTCTAAAGGTCGTTAATCAATAGAATAGTAAGTGCAAGAATATAATGTGACACCCCGTACATTATATGTACTTTCTCTATTTATATGAAACTTGTTATAGCCTTGTGGTAGGTAATGGATGAGATTTTTTATGCGAATATTAATAGTGTAGATGGAATTCTAGACGTTGCCTGTACCTTTTTATGTGACACCATCAAGTTAACTTCGATACAACTATTTAACTTGGAATCGTAAGTCGGTATTTGAATTTAAAGTGTAAAGTGACTAGGTGTATACAAGTTGTAAGTTATATTACGGTGATTAGGAGATGGAAATGGGATGAAATATTGAGTTGCTTGCTTGACTTAATTAAGCTAGTAGGTGAGTCACCTACTTGAGTTATATGACCCAAGTTAATGGACCAAGTCCATGAATGAGATTTGGGCCTTTATTAGTATACTTATTCGGTCCCAAATTAAGTAAAAGAAGAAGGAAATGGAGAAAAGGACCAATGCTCAAATCTCCCAAGGCCCAAATATAATTGAGCCCAACTAAGAAATTAAGAAAGTAGGTGCATCACCTACTTTGACATTTTGAGCTGCTTGAACTCCTTAAGTAGGTGCATCACCTACATTGACCAATTTGGTTAAATTTGTGGTCCAAAATCAGCTATGTGGATGACCAAAATTAGGGACTTTATAAGGCCACATTTCTGGTCATTTTCCCTCATTCTTAAGTGATAAAAAAGGTTTACTTCACAAATTCTCTCTACTTTCTTTTAAACAACATGGAGCTGCCCTATTTTCCTTTCTAGGGTTCGTGAAGAAGCCCCAAATTTACAACCCAAGGTAAGTGAAATTACTTATGTTTTATCTTAATTATCTCAAGGAATATTAAAAAAACATGATATAAGTGATTAATTATTAAATCATGGAAAAATATGGAACAAGCTACTTGTTCACTTTTTCTTTGTTATTAAGAGATTTGTTTTCTTCTTTGGTTTAAAGTGTGAAGGAAAGTGAAAGTTGAATTTCTTGAGGAGATCAAATTAAAAGAATAAGTTCCGGAATTAAGGTAAGGTGACTGCCCATTTTTTTCTTTTATGTATGAATTTAAGAAAGAATTATTGATGTGTTGTTATTGACAACTCAAGGGATGATGAGTTCAATAATTGATTGCTACAGTAAAAGGGATTTGGGAATTTTTTGTGTATTATTTATATATATATGTTATGGAATGCTAGGTTGATGTTAGAGAAAGGTTTGACTAGTTTGAATTGAAATATAAAAGAAAGGTATGGTGGTACACCACCGAACTAATTATTGCATGTGTTTACTGCCCAATCGGTTTTGCATATTGTTTGGAGGGTGTAATGAAGCTGAGGCAATTTCGGTGAATCTTATAAGAACATGTATGGTATGTGGGTGTAATTGGAGGATAAAAGAGTTAAAATAACACCCTTGATTGATAGATTAAGTATTTACTGCCCGGTTACTATTTTGGTGAAGTTAAGTAGCCCAAATGTGTTGATTGGTGGCTAATACTAGTTTACCATAGATTCTATTGTAGATAAGTAATCTAAAAGGTGGGAAGTCAAGTTGGGTTAGTTTCGGAGTTATATAACCAGGTATGTATGGCATACTCTATTTTGCACTCTTTGGTATGAAATCGAACATTCGTTCCATCAAGTAAGCCTCCAAGGTTATCCTATTATAACAAGTGATAAATAATAGCAGCACATTACATTCCATGTAGCCAATGACCTTTTTCCCACCCTATAATGTGTTAAAACACCTCAATACATGCTTATTATTTAACATGCACATCTATTTTTACTAGAAAATTTCAGAAGTTCTCTGTTTACTCAAATAAGACCCATGTGTATTTTCAGCTCCTAAACACTTCATTTTTGTGCCAACAACTCCCTACCTCATTGTTATTGCATTAAGTGCCCATTTACATGTCTCTTATTGGTAGATTATTGTTTCAAGAT
Source organism: Capsicum pubescens (assembly GCA_030864215.1). Lineage (NCBI taxonomy): Eukaryota > Viridiplantae > Streptophyta > Magnoliopsida > Solanales > Solanaceae > Capsicum > Capsicum pubescens. Next base: position 223,602,878 of record CM061540.1, on the reverse strand, counting down.
ACCATAATGTTATGAACACCAAAGTAACAATCTCAAAGCCTAAATAAACTAAGTAATGTAAATCTATAAAATGAGTGGCAGATTAGGGGCATAAGCCTAGCATGGGCCAATATCGATACCCTTATACGTGGGTTGAAGCTTAGGGGCATAAGCCTAGCATGGGCTGATCCCAATGTTATTATATGGGTGGCAGCTCAGAGGCGTAAGCTTAGCATGGGCCGATCCTAATTTATCTATTTACCACTGATCAGCTGGTCATTTTCATTATATGGCTTACAAAGATTATGAAGTAAGAAAGGTAAAAAAAATGAATAAAAGAATGTAATGTACGTTGTCCCATGAGTATATATAAAGGTGTTTTACTAGTACTACTTTTGCACTTGTATTTGATATCTATTGATCACTTGTATCATGTGTTGTTACCTCCATCCTTACATATTCAGTAAATATCTTCGTACTGACGTCCCTCAAGGGGGATATGTATTTTATGCTGCAGGCACAAGTGCTTCAGCTAATACACCTTTGCTAGTACGAGCACAAGATATTCAGTGACTATCGGTGAGCTCCAGGTTGATTAGGGGCTTTCCTAGTCTGTTCCATATATTTTGGTATTGTGCAGTAGTCAAGAGTAGGGAAGGGGTTTTCCCCGACTCTAACTAAGTCTATGTATCTTGTAGAGGATTTGTAGACTAATGTAAAGTTAAACATGGTAGTGTCTTCTCTTTTAGATGTGGTGGCCCCAACGGCCAAGTGTTGTATATATAATTTTGTGCTTGCCTACGTAGTTATTCTCATAGATGAATAATATCATGTTTGTCAGAACCTTTGGTTGTCATAGTTACATGCAAGACAAGTACAAGGTTATGTATTGGTTCATTCGGGCCTTTACGACTTCGGGTGCCTGTCCTCCCCAATAGGATCTGAGGCGTGACATATAAGTACAATAATTAGTGATAATTAGCATTAACAAACTTGAATTCTAGGTAAATGAATCATGTTCATAACCTTAACCCTAGGAAGAGGGTGTTTAGACATGAATTTCCTTACAAAGAATCACCATTAAAGAGTTTATAAGTAAAACTAAAAAAAGCTAAAAGTGTAAAGAAGAAAAACCCTAGAGTAGAGCTTTTGATCCCTCTCCTCTTTCCAGTTTTGTTTGTTACAAAAGTATCCATTAAATGTGGCTAATAGTCCTTATATAGTGATTTTTATGTTGTCCATATGGTGCGCCATACAAAACATATGCATTTAAAACTTCCCCCTAAATTAAATGAGTGAAAACCCACTTTTAGATGTCTTGGTGAGGTTGTGTTACATGACTTTGCAGGTCCATAATGGATGTGATTCAGGAATATAGCACACCTAAAAACTTCCCTATCCATCTGCGATTCCATGTGGGGTGGGGTGCATGGCCAAGTCCACTAGGCGAGATTTCGTCCAATTCTTGTTCACCTTTTCTCGTATCTTTGTTCCTTGTTTGCCCACTCCTTGTCTCTTGTTTGTGGACTTCATTTAGATTCTATATCTTTTCCAATGGTCTCTTACAACATCTCATAACAAACATTTGTCCATACAATACAATTGAGCTCATCAAACTACACTAGAACAAGAATAGTGTAGGTTAGCCTAACTAGTTTGATTTGTCTAAACTCTATTTAATTCTTTTGACTATTGAATTATTTAAAATACACATTAAAAACTCTAAACATGTAACTTAGCAAAAAAAACACATAAATTCACACTTTATACTTTATTACACACATCAAGTATCCTCAAATTTAGGCTAAACAACCGTAGATAATGTAATATAGTTGTATCAATAAGCCTAAGATCAGTTATAACAAGTATTTTCTCAAAATATAAATGTGAGCATGTTTCTCCCTATATCTAGAATTATTTTCGGTCTGAGGCTCGAAAAATTATTATTTTTCTTTTAGATATTTTTTATATTTTTCAAAGTAAAATTACATCATTGTTAATATCTCAAGCTATAGATGTAGATTATCACAATCTAACTAGAAAGGATATTCAAAATTTCTTGACCACTCAAAGGCAAAACTATCTTGAGAAATAAAATGCACAATTGATGTTGCAATACTTTCAAAAGCACAATCTAATAACCTACAGTTTTTTAATGCAATACAAATGGATATATATGGTCATTTGTCTAAATTTTTTTATTGATGCTAGATCTAGGGTAGTTTATAAGAATTTTAAAGATATCCTAATTGATCCTACATACTTGATAAACAAATATATGATGCCTTTTTTCTTGTTTACCATAGTTAAAATCATCAACAATCCATTTTATTTTGTGTACTCATCTTTGGGACGAAACATAAGAAACTTTTATATTCTACTTCACACTTGGCAAGAGACAATGTTTTTGTTGCCCCTCATACAATTATCAAATATCAAGTTGTTGTAACAATAACTTCTATTGCAAAGATATTCCCAAATAGTTTTCACTACTTTTGTCTTTATATATATTGGATTGAGTGCATATTGCACCATTGTTCTTCAGATCCAAAAACGACACCAAAAACCCCAAGTAGGTCCAACTATGAAAATCAATTTTTGATGTCAACCCAACATTACATTCATACATGATAAAGGAATCATAACCCTCAAGAAATGGGTGAAACCCAAGCTAATTTGGGGCTGAAATTAATCCCTCAAGCTAATTGGGGTTTTAGGTCATGAACCAAGAATTTCACTAAGAAATGGATGAAAGCTTACCTTTAATCTGAAGATATACACGATAATATATGTTAATCAAGCTCCTAAGTCACTCCAAAACTCAATTTTGAGTTATAATAGTCTTTTATGGTTCTTGGCACTCAAGAATGAGTGAAAAATGGCAAAAAACGCGGGCGAAGGGGTCATTTTATACCCATACCAATTATCCAGGTACGATTATCACAAAACCAAGTATGAAATCACACAACCTATCCTAAGGAGTAGACGTGGCGATCGCTAGACCCTCATGGGAGATTTTACTATCCCCTCTCGTACCAGGTACTAGCTGAAACTTTGAAAAAATTCTAAGTTTTCGTTGATGCCTCATGATTCATCAAAAATCCAATTTATGTAAATAAACTATGTAACTAGACTTACATCAAATTTTTGAATGCAATGGCGAAGTTATATTTTCCATCCAAGGTCATTTCGACAAAATATGGGTCCTATTCCCATATTTCTAATTTTCCAACTTTATGACTAATAGGTCCAAATGAGACCGGGTGCATCAGGAACCGACCCAAAGGTCTACACATCCTAAACTGTATTTTCCAATGGTGTTGGCGTGGTCAAAATTTACATCAGAGATCATTTTACTAAAGCTTGCACTCTATAGCCATTTCGGACTAACGAAGACTTCTAAGTAGGGAATTGGATCTAAAAACAAAATTAATATTTGGTAACTAAATGGTCAGTCCCAACGAGTCATAAATGACTTGGGGCACCTATGGGAAAGCTCTAACGGCCAAAATATGAAAAATAACTAGAAGGGTCATTACAATATCCACTACTAAAAGTACATTCATCCCCGAAAGTAAATGAATTGAGGGATCTTTATAGCTCAAATGGATGATTTATTAGGCCCACATGCTCTGAGCATGTCTTCCTAGATAACCTCTCCAAAGAGAGAACATTTCTAAAATATTATTCCACTGGTATCCCTTTTGCAACCAATTCTCTCACTTCACTTTCAAAAAGTTAAAACTCATCTTTAAACACCAACTAGCCTCCAATAGAACCAAAAAAGGCCAATACATGAAAATTTGAACCACAACACACTGATACCACCTTAATTCTCTCACAAATCAATTCATGTCTTATGCAATCTAAAAATAAATCAAGGCATGAGTCATACAACTGAATTCAAATCCAAATATGACCTTCTTTTACAAATCCATACTTACCATCTACTCCAAACTAGGAGGAATATCACTTAAGTCTTATTCTTGCTATCTCCTTGCATAAAACTCAAAAAAGTAAAGTTTATCCACTGAAAGTCCTCATAGAAAATATGAGAACAAGCTCATAAGGCGCAATCTGGTCACATAAATAGTTATAACCATGGAATACAATCTATGCTAATGCTACAACAAGTCCATATGGAAACCAAGACTTAAACCCAGAAAATCAAGGCATAACTAATCATCACTAAATGATCCGCTCCAATATGTCCCACCAATAAAGAATAACACCACACTATTAGAACCCTTGGGTGTTGCACCATACAGTAAGATGACAGGTCTCTCAAAGTCAATCACAGACAATTGTCTATAATAAGGGTTCACATGGTTCTGAATTAGGCTTGGCTTGGCTTTATTTTGACCCCTATCCTTGAGTTATATGCTAGTGCTAAACTCACTAACTGTCCTAGATGTTGTATCCCCATACGATGTAGGCACCAAACATACCTCTATATTTCCTACACTATGTTAGGTGAATCAACTTGGTCTGTAGGTGATTGGTGGTGATGTGGTGAGCTTTCATTCTTTGGATGACCTGGACATTTCATCAGTTTCCATTTTTACATTAGAATTAAGAGTTTTCATTATCATTAACATTGTCATGGTGACTATCAGGGTTGGGGCATGTCCCGATAGTTTATTGAATTTGGTTTTGCTTAGAAATCTCCGTGGATTACTGTGGACTTGGGTGGTTTGGTTGGTCATTTTTGGTCAGTTATTGGATATATAGATGTCTTAAATTCCTTGATATTAACTTATTCTATCTTGTTATATGTTTCAAATTCATCGAATATTGGGGTCACAGTGTTCTATTTGGTTTGGTACAGGGGTGGTCTCCGGTCCTCATCGAACTTGAGATACCCATCATTTCCAGGCCCTAGTCTGATCCAAGACAAAACCATTGGGAGTGTTTGTATGGAAAAGAGGTTGTTTTGGTTATAGCCAAATAGGTTATAGGATAAAGGATTTCCCATTTGTTGAGTTGGGTAATTGAGGTGATCGTGCTTAATATACTTCTTCAGAAGTTTTAGTAAGTTGCCCAGATTAGTAGGTTTCCACTTATAATGTAGGAAATGGCCATCACCAGAACCATTTTTATGCACTTTTACCTTACCGAGATCAAGATAGCTCACTAGTATGTTTCACGTTTTTTTCTCATGATATGTATGCTTTGTTAGACACTGAGACTACATTGTCTTTTCTGCCGCCATGTATTTCTTTTATGTTTGGAATCAATCCTAAATAACCCCTAGAACCCCTAGCTATTTTCACTTTAGTGGGTGATTCGTACATAGCTAGACCTGTGTATAGAAATTGCCCTATATTAGTTCTCCACTAAGTCACAACACCTAATCCAGTTGAGTTAGACATGATTGAATTTGATTAGGTTACTTCTAATCCTTGAATTCTATATTTAGGCTATTTTTACCTCGGACTAGGCTAAGGTATCTAAATTCACTTCTTGATGGTACGTAGGCCATAATCAACTCTAAGATAGGAATTTTACCTAGAAACACCAGCAATTAAGTCAAATCCACCTAAATTATGGTTTCAAGATTATAAAATTAGTCCAAATAAGGTTAGTCATACTAACAAAGATTCTAATAGTTAAACACATCCAAAACATAGCATCATATCACATCCATTCTACAAATTAGTTCAATCAGGGAGAAGGCAATATGATTCTAAAAGTGCAATAAGCATTTCACCTTATGAGTCAATACCCTCTTCTAATACCCAACCTTCTATAATAAAGGATAAGTCATTCTACATATAAACAATCTTAACATTCAGATTCACATGTAATATATAACACATCATCTTACGAAGAAGAGTAGGCAGAAGCCTAACTCAAAGTCGAACTACAAATTCATGAATCATTCACCTTATGCCTGACTTCTATCCACGGTCTAAAAATCCTATCATGTTATCAAAATCATAATCTACTCATCAATACAAGAACAACAATACCAATATTACACCATTACTTCAACTCAAAAATCACCTCAAACCCCAAATGGGTCCCACTTATAGAAATCATATTTTTGAGGTCAACCCAATGTTCATATATAATTAAGGAATTATAACTTTCAAGAATGGGTGAAAACCAATTTAATTTAGGTCTTAAATTAAGCCCTCAAACTATTTGGGGTTTTGGTCGAGAACTAAGAAAATTCACCAAGAAAGGGATAAAATCTTACCTTAATTCATATGATAATGCAGAAAATAGATATTAAAAAAGCTCCCAATTCACCCACAAGACTCAATTTTGAGTTATCAAACTCATTAGAGCTTTTGATCTTAAGGATGGGTGAGAAATAGGCTAATTCATGATTAAGGGGCTTATTTATACCTATTCTAGGTAATCAGGTGTTGCAATCGCACACCCAAGTATGCAATTGCATTATATGGATGAATGAGAAGATGATGCAATCTCTTAAACCCTTCGAACAATTATAATATCTCCTCTTCACACCATATGATGTCATCGGCACCAAACATCAACTAAAAATTATAAATTTTCCAAGTTTCCGCTAAGGCCTTAGGATTCATTCAAAATCAGATATATGCTAATGAACTATTTAACCTTATTGAATTAAATGTTTTGGATGCAATGGTAAAGTTGAATTTTCCATCCGAGCATGTTTCAACCAAATGTGGATCCTCTACCAATGTTTAAAATTTTTCAACTTTCTGACCAATAGGTCAGAATGAGATTGAGTGCCTTGGGACTCGAACCAAAGGTCTACCTAGACTAGAATTAATATTCTAGAGTTGTTGGAATGCCTCTCTAATTTTTCATAGGTAGCGGTATGGTCTGCGTACATCTTACCCTCCCCAAACTACACTTTGTGTGATTACACTGGGTTTGTTGTTGTGGTTGTTGTTGTAGAGTTGTTGGAATAGTTTGAATTCGTATTCAAGGTCATCTACTAAGATTTTTGGTCCTAGACAAAATCTTAACTAGTGAAAACTCCAATATAGAGAAATAAGCCTCAAATACAAATAAACTGTCTGATTACCAAACCGACAATTTTAGTGAGTCATTAATGACCTATTGTAAGTGTAGGAAGGCTCGTAATGCTGAAAATACATGCAAATCAAGAAAATAAATTGGAAGATCATTATAATATCCACTACTAAAAGGACTTTTGTCCGCAAAAGTCAATGGATAGAAAGATCTCAAAAGCTCAAAAGGATGAGGAACTGGGCCCGCATGCTCCAAGCATGACATACTAGATAACCTCCATTAAGAGAGAACACTTTGAAGGGATTTTTCCATAGGTTTCCTTTTTTCAACCAGATTACTTACCTCACTCTTAAATAGAAAAATGCAACTTCAACCACCAACTAAACTCAAACTAAACCAAACAAAGGCTTATCCATGCAAATCTGAAACACAACATATTGATACCATCTCGATTCCCACACAAATCAAACAAACCTCAACCGAGATAAAACCAACCTAAGACATGAGTAATACCACTGACTCTAAATCCAAATATAACCTATACTTACCATTTCTTAATCACCCTATGTTTTGATCCCTAGAAATTTCCTATTTTTTTTATTCTGGACATCATACGACTTGGGGTACTTCTTGTATGATAGGGTACGACTAAGTTGGTCTTAGTCATATGTTAACCAGTTTAGGATGGTTGGTTTCTGTCCAAGGTATTTTTGATCATACAAGTCATATCTTAGAGTACTAGTGGTAAGATATCAGCGTATGTTGCCCTATATTTGACCTAGATGATTCTATTTTGCCAAAGGTATAATTTCATGGTACTAGTCATATAGTTGGTTATGATTTAGCCTTGGTGGACATTTGTTGGACAGTGTTGGGGTCCAAGGTGAGGCCTAAGGTACAAGAAAGGGGTACCACTCATACCCTATGATATGGTTGGGGAGGAGTGGTCGTACCTTCCTACGGGGATCTTATATAGTTTAAGATTGAGGTAATCTAGACATTTTCCCTCTCAACCACTTAAGGACCTATGACTTATATCACTCTTGGGACATCTTTACCCAAATATTCCAATCTTAAACACCTATAAACTCTCCCAAATTCTCTCAAAGTCTCTTGGGTCAAAGAAGGCTAGTGTTTCATCAATAGGATCAATTTGGGGATTACCAAGGTGATTTATCAATATCATCTTTGTAATCTGAGGCATGTTACTCCTCCATCATTGTTACTTCCAACTAAAGACATGCTTTATAAATTTTTTTCATGGCTTAATTGTTTTATGGTTTTTAGTTTTAAAATATATGTTGGGGTTTTTGGTTATAATGGTTGGTTATGGTTTTCCCATGTCATTTACTTATGTTTTTCATATTATAATGATGGTTTGAACATTTGGTTTCATGGGAATGGATAACCTATACTTGGTTTTATCTTTGGAAACACTATGCCCCCAACATGTTTAATAAAATGCCTATGAGAATGCTTTTATTGTATTATTGGACATTAATGGAACTATTGAATGGTTTAGTTTTGTAATGGAACCCTAAATGGTATAAATAGTTTAAATGGTTTGGAATGGTTAACTAGTAAGGTCTTAGTAGTAAGATTACTGAGTTTTCCAAAGTCATAAGATTGATTGAATTCTACTTAACATAGCTTGACTGAGCATATCTTGGAAACATGACGCTGATTCTAGGCACACAGCTTTTTTTTTTGGGTACAAGTACCCCCAGGACTCGATAAAAGGAAGATAAAAAAGCATGACTTTCTTGCGTACAAGATCCACATCAATAATACATAATCTAATAAGGTGTGGATTTTACGAAGTACAAGGTTTTCATACTATCTAGCATTGATGAGAATGCTAATAATCATATCATAATTTCATGTTCTAATATCATGGGCATTCCGACAACATATAAATTTCACATTGAAAGAATGGAAACCATTTAACCATTGGAGGATGACATGCATGTCACATTTAGTTTATGTTTTGAGCTATAAGGCATTATTTCTACTCCTTCAAGCATTTTATCAAACACCTTGCATGCACAATTTAGATTATAGGAGAAATCATCAAATTATACATCATAAGAAACTACGTTCACGGATATTATCTTTCATATTAACGTAATATCATGAAAAACACATAAGAATTCTAGCTTTGAAATCAATCAACATAAAAAACATGATTACAATTAACCCACAGCATAAATACCATGATTTATAGATAAAACATGGTTCTTGAGCTTCATGGATGGAAGAAATCTATGAATGAACACAATGCATACCTTGGTTTGTAAATACATAAAGATTGACAGAGGATATTCTTAATTCTGAATCTTCTATAAAAAGCCCTAGGTTGTTCTTGACAGGTTTTTGAGAGAAGAGAGTGTATTTTGGGTGAAAATGGGCTCAATCACGTGTTAAAGGGCTTAAATAGGAGTGGGAAATTGACCCTTTTAACCCTATACACGTCTTGTTATTTCAGTGAAAATTTCCCATATTGGACCCCTAGCTCGACGCAGAGCTATCGCGCCGTGTCACTAGAATTTAATAATTGGGAAATTGAGGGATGACGCGACATAGAGCCATCACTTTGTCCCTTATTTTGCGACCTAGAACTTTGGCACAACACGGAGGAAATCGCACCGAGACATTGGAAAAGTACAATTGCCATTTTTGCTTGTGGCGCGGTGCGCCACTGACCAATATAGGTTTGTTTTATGATAGTAACTTAAAATAGTCATAACTTCTTACCCAGTTATCAGATTTAGGGAAATTTTATATTAATGGAGAGCTTATTGAATTTCCCACATAACTAAAAGTGAAAATCTTAAAAATACCATATGTACAAAATTGGATTCATATTTCCAAGAAAAATCCTAACAATTTTTAGATGATTTCAAGTTAGGAAAAAGTACGGGGTATTACAATTCTACACCATTGGCAAAGTCTGAGTAGCTATACAAGTAATTTGCCTATTTTATGCAAAAACGTGAGACTAAGGCTTTGGTTGTATCCATAGTTTAGAAAATTGTGCGTGGTACTAATGCAAAATAATCAATTCCCTGCGTCCAAAATTTTTAAAAATCAAGGGCATAGACGTGAGCAATCGTGCAACAAATCTTTTTCTCTTTTTGTGGCTTCATAAATTTTTGAATTATGAATAGAAATAAATACTATAATTTTGTCTCTAGCAGGAGGGATATTTGAGTTCCCTTGGCTAATTTTGCAGGAAATGTGTGGTCAGCTATTTGCATTTCTCTCATGTATACTTATGGTACATAAAACTTGCCCTGTTAGTCCTTCAAAGCTAATTTTGATTGTATGTTATTGGAGAAGTGATCTTAGGCCATCTTTGTGATTTTGGAAACCACTCTAGCCTAAAAATCCTACCAGTGCATGATTGTAATCCCTAATTACCCACTTTAAGTCTTTGGACCCTTTCTTTCGCAATACATTACAAGCAATGAACCATTCTTTTTATCCCTCTTTTGAAACATACCCTCTTTAACTTGAAAATGAAATTTTAGGTTAAAATCTTAAGTTGGGGGTGGTAAAGATTGACGGAAGTAAGTTTGGGGCTACAAAGTTGTAAGTGAACTTCCTAGTTTCCTTAGCATTGGAACCAAATAAATTGAAAAAAAGAGGATCCGACAAAGAAATGAATTGAAAAAAAAGCAATGAAAGAAAAGTGGTGAACAAAGGAAATGAATTGTAGGCATATGTAAATAGAGACAAGGGAGGATTTAAATATGTGATGTAGGCATATGAAATGAATTGTAGTCAAAAAGGAGGATTGAAAAGTGTGATGTAGATGTTTAAGGAATGGTGTAGCCATGTTATTCCCAAATGATATCCTACCCTAACCCAAAGCTACGCTACAAGCTTAAAAGTCCTTTGGGATCTCTAACTATTTACTTTCTTTGTAGTGGCAATTGAAAATAGAGGCAATCCTATGGTATGACACTTGTTGCATAGATACTTTGTTTGTGAGGTAGAGAGTTTTTACAGTTAGAATTCTTTGTTACATATTTGGTAGAATGGTATATGTAATTTTCTATCTTGAGAGGTTTGCATGTGAACAAGTTGAGGTAGGTGAGTGTGTCACCTCCCGAACAATGAGACAAATAGAGTATAGCTTAGTCTTGGTAAAAAAGTGAGTCACTTTTAGAGTAGTAGTTGTAGTTGCTTGATTTCTCATTAAATTCTTGCGTATCCTTTGATAGAGCATCTTATGATAAAAGGAGTAGTGAAAATTAGCTTAGCCCATGTGAAATGAGATGCTTATGAGAGAGACTAAGATTAAATCATTGGGATATTTAAGGTATGAAGTTTGGGCATAAATAATTCTGTCTCATGGTAAGAGGTGGTGCTGCTTGAGGAAAAGAAAATGCTTTAAGCTGGAGGTCTTGATGAACGGTGATTTTACCACTCATTTGCACTAAACATTCGCATAAATTACCTTTTTGGAGTGAATTAATAAGACATAATTGTGATTAAATAAACTAATAACCACACTTTGCAGGTATAGAGTTGATAAGATCAAAAGATATAGATTGGAGAAGAAAATGTTCTAAAGGGAGCAAGAAAGTGCAGTCGAAGACTTGGAGAAGGAACTAGCCTCAGTTACCGCAGTAACGGTCTGGTGATTTTGGTCACGACAGTTAAGAAGAAGTCAATGAACTACAATTTTTGAAGATAATCGGGGTCTTTTAGACGTGGTGGTGTCCATACCTGTGCGATCGTGGCTTAGAAAACAAAAGTTGTCCAAGGGAAAAACTAGAAATGCACGTGGCCGATCCCAATTTTGAAAAAAAGACTGAAACCCTAGCATCATGTATTGTATTCCATCTTCCCCAATTTTTAGGTTTAGCTCTTGAGTTCATAGACTCCATTGTTTGGAGAAGAAAATATTGTATAAATTTTTGGGTGAAGAATACATTGAATACATTCTAAGAGGAGGAATAACTCACTTCTATTGTAGATTTGGGGTAGTGAAAAGTTTAAAGTAACATTCACTTAATCTTCAATAAATCATTTCTATGTATATTATGGGTACATCCATACTTATTAATCTTATATGTACCTAGATCTTCATCATGGGGTTATGTGTGAATAGGGGTTAAAGTGTGTGTGGGTTGTTATTGTTAGCCTCTATCTGGTAGTTCATACTTATGGGATTTATCATTTCTAAGCTAACTTTGTTGGGATTTGTGGGTTGAAGCCCCAAATACCCACATGGATTTTATGAGTGAAAGCTCCAAATTCTAGAAAACCCAAGGCCATCTTCGAAAGAAGGGTTTTGGGTGAACTTTCGGAATCCACCTCATCCTTGAAAAATGGATATGGAGACCAAATAAATGATAGATAATTATTTGTGAAGTTTTCTAAATTTTTACTATCTTAGAAATAAGGTAGATTGTGTAGTTAACTATACCATGGGAATCATCCAAGAAATAGGGATGCCTAAATTGACGTTTGGTTACCAAATATTAAACACACACATTAGGTATTTGAAAGAATCAATGGGTGAAAGTTTTGTGTTGTTTTCAAAATATATAACAAACCTACCCATATTTGATTTACTATATTGATGTTTATTATTAACACCCACATGTCATTCCCTTAGTACTGCATAATCCCAAAATTCGTGCCTATTTATTAAAACTCTAATTATTCATAGCCCAAAATTTATAATAGAAAATTCCAAAAATAAACATTATTATAGACTCCTATATCCCCCATTTTATATTTTTGTACTATTGGTTTGAATTTAACTTTTATCTATTAGTTCTGATTAACTTGATTGCCACTCACATCGTTCCACGTGGATTTACCTCGACTCCACAGCTGGGTAAATATATTGCAATGACCGCCTTGCACTTTAATTTACGTGTAAGTTGAGAATTATCACTTTTCACCTATGAAATACTTTTAAACACTATATTAACCTATTTCCATCAACTTTTTCGACATGAAAGCTATTATTTCACTCTCAAACTCAAAAACCCAAAAAGTATAAAGGTTTCATTATACGTTCATATTCTGGGTTCCAAGTTCCCAATTACTCATAATTCCTTATGTGTCAAAGGAATGTAACTATTTCCCTAAACTTGTATTTTTATTAATGGCATGAAATTAGTTTATTGTTCATGGTTTTGATGTTTGTATTTCAACTATGGGTTGGGTGTTTTGGATATAAATAATTTTTATATTTTTCAATGGTTTATATTGATTTATAATACAAGAATTGTTGTTTGTACATTCATTGGTGTGCATAAGAATGGTGAATGAATTTAGGGGTACAATGGATTCCCCAAATAATTGGTTTGTGTATGAAGATTGATAATAACCTCTACCCAGTTGCATAATTGGTTTTGGAATATTAATTATCATTTTGTTTGGCTATTATCTTTTAAACTAATACATTGTATAAAGGGTAAAATAGGTAAGGATGGTTTTGAAAACATTATAGTATAAAATGGAATCCCCCAAGTATGTCTTAATAATAGAGTTTGGGTAAAGGGTAGCGCAAAGGGTTGGCTACTGACATTGCTTGCAAGCTATAATGGTATGATGATACCACTTAATAATGTCTTAATATTTGAATCTTTGAATTGGTCATTGGGTTATGATTAAAATGTTTTATTTGGTCTTAAAAGGGGTTGTGTAGCTAGCCGTGGAATGTGGAGATCTAGGGGGAACCAATACTGGAAACTAACATTTGTCGATGTAAGGGTAGGCCTTAATAACCATGTGCTTATGTCATACTATATATTCTTATAAGGGAAGAAAAAGGTTAAGGATTCCCCGATCATCAATGATACGACCAATTTGTGCAGTTAACACATACTGAGGCCCTTTCAGTAGGAGAGCTGAACCTATATATCCCGTGGATAGGTTTTTAGAACTATCAAGCTACAAAGTCCAGTTTAACGTCTTAAACTTTATGCTAAACCCTACTTCCTTTCCTTGCATGTGATATATATATATATATTGCATATCGTATTGTACCCTAGATTTTGAATGGCTTATTTATTATGGATCATGGCTTTACTTTATCCTTTATCCCTAAGTTACATGCTAGTACTCATCCAACTAACCATATCTGGATGTTGTATCTGGATACAATGCACGAACTGGAAATATTTCTTCTTTACGTGTACAGTTACTAGGTAATCATGTGATAGTTCATGAGTCAGATTAAAGTAGTGAGCTTTCATACTTTGGAAGACCTCATTAAATGATTTAGGTCTCTTTATGTTATTGATTCTATCCTTTGGACTTATTTTTTTCTTTTATCGGGGGCATATCTCGACTATTATTGGTATTCGGTTGTCTAAAGGCTTTGTGTATTATAGTGGACTTGGGATTACTTTTTTAAATCTTGGACTTCCTTTGATTCATACTTATCTATATTCTCTTTCTTTTGGAATTCTCCTGCTATATTATATCTTGTTCTAGTTGACTAGGCAAAGAGAGTGGTCTCTGATACTCTGTCGACTTGAGTTTACCCGTCACGGCCAGACCCTAGTTCGGATAGTTACAAAGTTGGTATAAGAGCCTATGTTTAGGTTCATTATTTGTCCATAAAGTTATGTTTAGTAAGGTGTTTCTTATGGGTGTGTCGTGCACTACACTTATAATCAGCATGCTATAAGGAATTGTGGAAATATTTATCATTCATTCATACTCTTAATCGAGCAAATAAGTTGTGCATACAAAAGTTATCCAATTTCCTTCATTGCTCTAATTTGTGGGCTATTTCCCACTAATGAGATGATACAATTTCAAAGGCTTAGCTTCCTGACAGGGTGGTCCTTTCTGAATAAGTCATCAAAATCTATATAAAGAATGGAGCATGGATTTTAAAGGAGTCCTTTAGTGCGTCAAGGTGTGTTTATTCAATCATATACCTCTAACATCATGAATCACGCTTTTTAACCTGAGGTATGGTCTGTAAATTATCCCTTTTGAAAAATTTATTACAGACATCTCGCATAAGGGGAGGATATGTATCTGAATATTGGGGTGGAATTTCTATCTAAAGTGGTTGTATAAATTGGGATGTTACGATATATGAGTAGTAAAGTGATCTCAGGGTTATTGATATGATTCTTATATTTAGAAGTCAGAGTGAGGGTAACTTTTTAGATAAAGGAGATAGTTGTGTTTTCATGACCATAAAATGAGTCTTGGGGATGGTATGCTTTTTTGGTGTTGGCTAAGGTGCACCAGCAATTAGAAAACTTAAGGTAGTCGGTAAAAAAGAGTGGTTAGTAATAATATTTGCATCCTTAGTAGAAATAAGAAATTAGCTCATGAGGACTAGATATGGTGGTAGTGAAATAAATCATAGGTTGTGAATGGAAATATTAGTAGGCTAATAAATTATTAGTTTTGCATTCACATGGGGAGATCATAGAAAGATAGGACTCGGTGGTGTTTATAGAATTATGAAGATAGTTGGAGTGTATGCATAGGTAAGTAGATGTAATGTGAGAAGGTCAATGTTCCATAGACCATAAGAGTTTAGGTAATGAGATTAAGATCGAATATCCTTATTAGGTTGTTGTAGTACACTAAGGGTCCATTGACTTTTATCTAGTAGTTTTAAGTTGGTTTGATATGTGAGAAGGCACGTAAGGATAATTAAGGTGTAATAGTAATATGGTGAGGATGAATATGCTTGTGGGCCATAGTAAAGTTAAATAAGGAATATAAGTGGATTTATCTATTTGGTGGACTATTTTATTATGCGGGATATTTCTTTGGTGGTACATGATTGTTGCTAGACACTAAGTTTGAACATTAGTATTAATTGTGGTGATAAGAATTTTAGCTTGAGGATTGTGATGCATGATTTATTGGAGTGAATTAGTGGGTTTTATGTAATGTGTTAAAGAGCTTAGGTTGATGACTTATGAAATATTGGAGTGTGTAATTATGATATATTCCTGAGGTCTACTATTGAAGTAGAAATCATGACTAAATCAATAAATTGATAAGAGCCTAAGGTTATAAGAATAAAGTATGCTCGGTCTTAAGTTATGAGTGCCATGTATGCCTAGATTATGTTCTTAAATTTCATAGTATGGAGAAGTCTAGGAAGTTGTTAAATGGTGTTATGTAGATTTGAATTATGGGAGAAATAGATAGACAATGTGAACTCTTTTTATAGTTAAAAAGAATTGTTATGTTATGAGGTTATGATATTAGAGGTGTAATGCTAGTATTCTAAGGAGTTAAATATAGAGTGTTAAGTGATTAGAATCATGGATGTCTATGCCCATGAAAATGTTAGTTATAAGGCAATGACCTTGGAAGTTGGAGGAAGTTATTATTAGTACCCCTAACAGGGATGTCCTAGAAAGAATTTAGTGTTGTCATATTAAAGATATCGCAAAAAGTTTGTGTTCTTATGCATCGTGTGTTATGGGTAAATATTTAATGAGGAGATATACTTTCAAGATTAGGATAGTGACCTTTGAGCTAAGGGGGACATGATGCAAATCTTTAATTCTTCTCATGGTGGTGAGTTTTAGAGGTGAGTCGTGAAAAATCTATTATTTCTCTTGCAAATTCCTCATATTTCTACTTAAGAGGACATTCTACCAGCATCCCCTATCTTCAAATGGTGTCTATGCCTATGTTTCTAGTTCTCTATATAACCTATGCATATGTTTCAGACCTCAAATTATGATATTGGTGTTTTGATGTGTGAATTCCTTCATTCTTATTGGATTATATTTTACGTAATAGATCCCACCTTGAGCAGTACAACAAATATATATGTAAGACCCTGTAAATTTTCCTCGTAGTCTAAGCCTTTAGAGCATGTCAAGCCTCGGCATGATCCTCCTTATTCTTTTATTACACGAGTAAATCATCTATAAATATGGTGCAAAGAAATCCAGAAACTGATGAAAGACCGTATTCATCAAGTCCATGAATGTCGTAAGGTATTAGGTAAACCAAAAGACATGACTAAAAACTCATAATAACCATACTTCTTCCGAAAGATAGTTTTAGGGATATACACTTCACTAATTTTTAACTGATGATAACCCAACCTAAGATCAGTCTTTCACAAGAACTTAGCACCCTGAAGCTGGTCAAACAAATCATCAATTTGAGGAAAAGGATATTTATTCTTCACTGTAACCATATTCAACTGGCGGTAATCAATACACAGTCGAGGGGAACCATCCTACTTATCCACTAAAAAAATAGGAGTACCCCATTGAGACATAATAGGATGGATAAATCCCTTCTCAAGGAGGTCTTTCAACTCATTTTTTAGCTCCTTCAACTCAGCTTGAGCCATTAGATAAGGAGGGATAGAGATAGGAAGAGTGTCTAGAACAAGGTGAATCCCAAAATCAATCTCCCTATTAGGAGGAACACCAGGAAAGTCATGGTGAAAAATCTCAGAAATTTACTAACCAAAAGAACGTATGTCAATGAAGAGACCTACGAGTTGGAATCTTTAACCCAGACCAAATTACAGAGACATCCCTTGAAAAATCCACTTTCGATCTCTAAGATACGATATAAATTATTCCTTAGGAACTAGAGAAACCCTTTCCCACTTAATGACCATCTTGTTAGGGAATTTAAACATGACTTTACGGGTCTAACAATCTAAGAGTGTAGACTATGATTGCAACCAATCCATCCCAAATAAGATATGAAAATCAACCATGTCTAACTCTATCAGATCTACCAGAGTTTCTTTACCACCAAAAGATACTACAAAACCCCTATATACTTTTCTAGCAACCACTGAATAACTTACTGGGGCTGAAATAGAAAAAAAGATCGGGGAAGCACTCAGGACCAAAACCAAAATGCACAGCCACAAATGGGGTCATATAATAAAGAGTAGACTTCAAATCAATCAAGTAATACACATTATGAGAAAATAGTCGTAAAATATCGATGACAATATCGGGAGACACCTTACAGTCCTGAATGGTAACAAGAGCATGGAAGCAGAAGCAGCACCCATTGGTGCAGAAGCTGATAAAGTGGCAACTAGAATCTTATTTTCCCCCGAAGCAACCTTAGAAGGATAACCCCTCTGCAAGTGACCATTGTGTCCATATTTGAAAAACTTGTTCCTTCTATATTCACAAAGCCTAGGATGCACCTTTCAATATAATCTACAAGAAGGATATGATGGAGCAGATTGAGCCCCACTATCCTGAGGTTGGGTGCCCTAACAATAAATCCTTTATCATGCCGAGAATGACGATCACCCGACAGCTTCAAATAAGGATCACTATCCTCAGAGTAGTTATCAAAATTTCCCCAAGTCTTGTTAGACTACTTACCACCATCTTTACCACTCTGCTTCTAACTTCCACCCTGATAAAAAAAATTAGATTTCTTATTCTACCTATCTCTAATTTAAGCCTATTTCTTCTTCTCTTCCTCAACTTGTTGTGTTTACACAAAAAACCTGGAGACGTCCATGTTCTTGTTCAACAAGGCAACCTTACGTTTTAGAATCAAATCATGGGACAGCCCAGATGCAAATTTTCTTATTCTATCCCTCATGGTATTCTATATCCTTTAGCTGATAGCCAGCGAATTATACACCTTTGACATTTGTACCATGTATAACGCAGAAGATCTTCTACATCTTATCAATAAAACCATAAGGATCCTCCTTAACCTAAACACCAATGAACACAGGAGGATTCAATATCATCAACTGGCCAACTATTGTGGACTTAGAAGATAGAGAATAGAACCTACATGCTCAGACTGAGAAACTACTAATTGAGCCAACATATGAATAGACTGACAAAATTATGCATTTAAAACATCAACCTAAGAAGATTAGGGAGGACTAGAAGGGACTGTTAGAACTCCTAGAGGGAAATCAGAAATATAGACAAAGTTTGTACCACAGAGGCAGGGTATGTCCCATCAGCATTCTCCTCAAGTGGGATAGAGGAGTTTCCATGATCTTCAGGTCGTCTGGTAGGAATGATCTATCTGAAAAGTGAACAAACAGGAATTAAAGAGACTCAAGATCTTAGACTCTATGGCTCAAAAAAAAATAACAAGAAAGGTAAATATTACTAAATGTCTCATAGCCTCTCCCTTATAAGTATGATGTGCTACACACCCATAAAAGAGACTCTTCTCGACACGGCTTTATCAAACACCCAATGATACCACTCTTAGGCTCTGATACCAGCTTTGTCATAACCTAAACCATGACCTGGCCGTGACAGGTATCTCAAGTCCCACTTGGACCAGAGATCACCCCCTGTACCTAAGAAAACCAAAAACACTACACGCCCAAGTAGGATGAACTTTGAGCATATAACAATATAAGAGAATATTAATGTAAAGACAATAAAATAAGTCGACCACCAAAACCAACTAATACCAGTGTCAATGCTAATACAAATACTAACGCCAATACCAATACCGACATCACCCATGCCAACAGTAGTATGAAAAACCCTATAATTAAAACAAAAAGAATATCTAGTGGGGACATGCCCCCGACCATAGTATAAAACAAAATATAAAGGAATGATTAAAATTTAAAGGAAGCCATAAAATTAAATAAGGTCTTCCAAAGTATGGAATATCACCATATCAGTCTAACTAGCCAGATAATCCCTAATATAAGTTACTTGGTAGGAGGAGTAGAAGTCTGACTAGTTCCTTAATTGCATGGGAATACAACATCCGAAGATGGATAGCGGGGTAAATTCTAGTATGTATCTCGGGGATAAGGATAACATAATGATATAATCAATATTTTAAAATAATTTAAAGCCGAGGCACATAGTCAAATTCATAAACATAAACATATATATATATCACATACCGAGATAGGGAACAAGGTTTAACATTCATTTGAAAACCTTAGCCTTGATTGTGCAACTCAACTATCATATAATAGTACCCATGGGCTATATGGGACCTTCTCTCACCCTATGGTCAATCCCTAGTGTGTGTAGCCGTAAAAAATGGAGAAAAATCTCATATATATACATATGGAGGACTAGAACCCTTCAACATATACCAAGATGACTTAATCATACAATCATATAATGATTTACGGGGGAATCAAACCTCCCAAATCAAGAAATAATAATAATAAGGGGGACATGAACCTCCTTAATACATTTAACTCCAACATCGGCAAATGCGATTTCCTATATTGGTCACTCAAACCTCCACTTTCACGACTCAACTACACAACCTTTATTAAAGCCCAATTAAAATAATTGTCTCACATAACAATTTATTTAAACACATTTCACATTAAGTCATATAGTGTTGGTATCTTCAGACTACCTACACTTGCAAGGTAACACATCATGTAAAAACAATTTCCATTAACTTGGGGAGAACAACTCCCTTTGTTCGTTAATACACATTAGGGAAAACTGACTCTCTTTGTTCATTAAAACATATGATTTTACCTAAAATAATTCTTCGTATCATGTAATACCTCAAGACTAGTTCAATTTTATGAATTCCCATAGTTCTCATAACTAAAACCAATTTCAAATCATGGGGTTGGGGTTATATCAACTTCTAAGCCATAATCTATGGAAAATCATAAATCCCTAGTTAATTCAGCATACCCATGCACCCACAAGTTCAAAACTATGTTGAAAGCATAAAAATCTTATATATAAACTAGGAGAACATTGTTCAATTCATAATATTCAAAAAACCCAACTTTTGTTTTAAAAAACAAACAATGACCTTATGATCAATACATTAAATCATATGTCTACACAAAATTAACATTGAGAGAAGAGTAACATGCCTTAATCAGAAAGATTTATGAAGAGAAATCAACCCTTGATCCCTTAGTTGACCAAATAGGTAAAACCCTCGCATGACTTATTTGAGAGGATTTAGAGAGAGTGTTTAATCCGTTAAAGTGTTGAATGAATGCCCTAAAAGTGTTTTATGGATGAGGAGTCTAAATGTTTTTAAGTGGGAACTATCTAAAGTACCCCCCAACTTAAGAGATTGAAAAGCAACATCTTTGGTTACGATTTAACCCCTTACTCGTACCTACAACTTATGACTCGTGACCACGAGTCGTATCCAGGACCCCTAACACTGTTATCCTTATGACTCAACCCACAAAATCATAACATTACCCTACGACTCATAGGGTCCTACTCGTGAGTAACACAGTACCCAAATGAATTGAACATTAGACATCCTATGATTTGAAACTATGTATCATAACATATTCTCATGGATCATAGTGAGACACTCATAATTAGAAAAGAATCTAGCCTCAAACTCACTAGTTTGGGTACGAATAAACCCAATGAGTCTTTAGGATACCCTACAACTTCGGGGGTTCGGTGATAACCAAGAAAGTGAGCCCAAAGCTCAAGAAATTTTCAAGGGACAAAATATGGGGTGTTTTAGTTAGCCACCCGTATCATAGAATTTTTATCTTAGTTGGGACTTGAGTCAATGAGAAACAAGGACCAAAGTGAAGGTTTAAAATAAAATTAGAAAAGTGAATTGGGGAACAAAATAAAAGACTTATTTATGCACAAATTAGGAATCAAGTGATTTCATCATTCGGCATGTCATTTAGGATAATAGTTGACTTATTAAAAAAATAGGATATAATCTTTTCCTAACCACTATCCAACAATGTTACCTAGACTAACATAGTATGTTCTAGATTGTACACATAAAGTAAGATCTAGGTAATGCAACTTTCACATACATGGCACATGATTATCAATATGCCCAAATTACAACTCTAGTTAGAAAGTGTAAGCGGTCGATGTAAAATATAGAACCCAATTGTCTTGGATCTTGAATCCCACAGGGAATACTATGTTCACTAAGTATTGTGGTTGTTATTAGACTGTTGATAAAAGGTTCCAGGATAAAGTGGAGTTTGGATTTATCAACTATATTCAAATATTTATCACAAAAAGCAATCCAAATATCGATTGTATTGCAAATAGTAATTCAAAATGAGTAGTCAAACTAGAGTTATGGTTCTCAAGATGCTTAAGCAGCTAAGGTTGTGAACTATTTTGAATTCCCAATGAACGATTTTAATTGCAAGAGTAATTCAATTCTATGGTTTACCCATTAGTTTCTAAACCTAAATGAGTAGCTTATCCTTTAATTCTTTCAAACTTATGGATAGTATTATTTATTCAACTATATTCTCACATAGGTTGATCTTGTTAAGGTATCTATCCTCTATCCAAAAGTTAAAGACTTTAGATTTATGTAAACCCTTTCTTTTCCTAACAAAAACTATTCTATTCAGACAAGTGTTGTTCTTGGGCTCACTTTTCAAGTTTGCAACAAAGAAAAGTCATTCAAGTGAAGAATGGTTTATTCAATATCAATTAATCATGGGAATCTACTAGATTCACAACCCCCAATAAACTATTCACATCAAGGCTCCCATAACCCTAGTTATGGGAGCTTAGCTACACATCTCCATCCCAGAAAAAGAATAAGTCATTGTGTTAATTATAAATTAATTCAAAATTTACTTACAAAAGTCACAATTATTGTTCTTCAATCTTCAATGGAGAAAATGATAATGTAATCTAGATCCACAATTCTAGAATGAATCTCTGAGAAAAACTACGTACAATATGTTTTATAGTATAGAAAACTCTCATAAAAGATAAAAAGATACATAATAAAACCTAAAACTGGGCATTTATATGTTCTCGGGTAAAAAGGATTTAAAATTCGAATTTAGAAAAAAAATGCGTCCAAATTGGTGGTCAAATTGGTGGTCCACCGCAAAACTGGTGGTCCACCATTTTGATCGGCACTAGGTCTTATGAAATCCTAAATTCTGTTTGGGCCAGGTGGTTAGGTTGGTGGTCCACCGCAAAACTGGTGGTCTACCATTTTGACCACCAGTGGGTCTTTTGAAATCCTATATTCTATTTGGCCCTAGTGATCAGGTTGGTGGTCCACCATAAAATTGGTGGTCGACCATTTTGACAACCAGTAGGTCTTCTGAAATCCTAAATTCTATTTGGGCCTTGTGGTCAGGTTGGTGGTCCACCATTTTGACCACCATTGGGTCTTCTGAAATCCTGAATTTTTTTTTGGTCCTGGGCGTCAGGTTGCTGGTCCACTACAAAACTGGTGGTTAGGTTGGTGGTCCACCATTTTGACTACTAGTGGTGTTTTTCTGCTAATTTCCTGAGTCTTCTCCTTCAGCTAGCTCCTTACCCTGAAACACTAAAATCCAGCATTATATGCAACCTTAGTTACTTGAAAACATAAAATTTTCCCAAGAAAAAAATGCACAATGTTCTGTCAAAAGCCGTAATATCAGTTAAACTATCGACCACTAACTAATAGGGAAATTTTCATAATGTCATGCAAAGAGACATGAAGATCAATATATCAAATCAACAAAGAATAAAATCAAAACTTTTGACGGTTATCCTTTTTTCATAATATTTTATTTCAAAGCAGTATTTACATGCTCCATAATTTTTTATTCTAGACACCATAAGTTCACCTATTTTTTATGCACCTAATAAAACAACAATCACTACAAAACACAAAATAAACAAAAACTACCTAAATATGAAAATTTAACAGAAATTAAAACACCTTCGGAGAAATAAATATTACAAGAAAAACCCTTTGGTGGACACACAAATATAAGTATGCCACATCCATCAAAATACATGCATTCTCCCTAATGGGTAAAGTTGTAAACAAGCGAAGTGGGGCTTTCCTATTGTTCCCTAGGAACAAGTGTCTACTATTTAATTAGTGTCAACAAATGAATCCCCAATAGTACCCTCAATATGTTTAGCACCAATGGTGGTTGACAAACACAGTGGTTGAGGCTCAGCCATAAGTCCTTCAACTTTATAAACATTGGTACTCACAAGGGCCACACTAGTAGACTTTTATTAAGCTTGATTGTGATCAACTTCCTCTCTCTGCCTATCCTCCTCTCGAAAAGCCAACTCAGCATCATGAAGATCTCTCTATAATATTTTGAGCAACCTTTTTGGGTTTGTTTCTTTAATCTCATCCTCACTCCTCTTTCCCTTTTTTCTATCAGAAAGGGGCCTATCATGTGCAAATAGATCAAACAAATTCTAATCCTACTCTTTAGTGACAGGGATAGTAGTGGGTGGAAATATATAAGCATGTCATATAGACAATGTTGTAGCCTCCACTCACAAGTAAGTGAACTCATCAAAAGTGTTCCAACTCAAGGACGTATAGAACCTAAATTATCTTATTGATCCTTAACTTAAAAAGATCTATGCATCCATTCATATCATGTATCGACTGAACAATTGCATCCCTCTTGCAAGACCCATGAGTCTCAATCTCATACTTAACCCATTGCTTAATTTGCTTTAGAAACTACTCCAACTACTTCTCTATAGGCGACTTATACCTCAATAAACTTTAAAGAATATATCTGTAATAGTGATCATAGTAGTTACAGAATAATAGGGAACTAGAGGCGCTAGAGTGGACACTGGAAGAGGGGTGTCACAACCCGAACCAGGGCCTGGCCATGACAGGCATCTCAAGTCCACCTTGGGTCTGAGACCACCCCCTTAACCTAAATACTAAGAACAATAATAATAATAATAATAACAACAACAATATGAAAGCCAATTAAACAATAATAGTAAAATAATAAATAACTTAATGAAACTAAGAGTCAAAACAATAACCAACCCATATTAGGGTTTGAAATCCTCTAAACCAGAATAACATTTATCTGAGGATGTGACCCTAACTATGACCAAAGAGATTACAAAAGTACTATATTAATCACATAAAAATAATTAAATGATTAGGCCTTTTGAAGGATGAGGGCTCACCACTTCACAGAAACTCAAAGAACATGCTAATCTACCTAACACAAATGATCAACAGAAGTGTCTTCGGACTATACATTATGAAATGATGCAGGTTCCTAGGACGGGTAATGGGAAAGCTCAGACATGTAACTCAAGGAAGTGATAAAATAATGCTATGTCCAAAATTGATCAAAACCATAAGCACACATGGATATATACATATATAGGATGTAGGGATAGGGTTAGGGTCATGTACATGAGACTTTTTAAAACTATTAACCTGGAATATGTATCTCGATCCATCCTAAAGGAACCTATGGGCTATATCTATTCAGTTGCCCCTGCTTAATGAGTCCTAGTGCTTGTTAGCTGGCTAAACTCTAGAAAAATTTGAGGAAAAACTGATGAAAGATCTGAGGAAAAACTAAATCCACCATGGGCAATAGCCATCGAAAATACTTATATATATATATATATCAAGTGTGTGTCAAGTGCACGACCATATAGACCCCCAACGTCGGCAAACTTTGTTTTCAATGTTCTTCCCCAAGGACTTACACCTTCAGGGTGAGCTACACAACTCATTTTAAGCCCTATTTAAAATAATTTGCGCATAGAATCTACTAGTAACCCAGGAGTCATTTGTTAAGGCATTTACCTTTTGGTATCATAGTACCAATATGCTAGAAAACGAAATTAAACATGATAGACCAATCCACACTGAGCTCGATTAAAATCCGATCGATGGCCACCAAAACTATTCAAAATATTTTTTAAATCTAATTATCCATTAATGCAATACATTGAGTTCAAGAACAAGTTAAATCATGCATTTTTTCGTAATTAAAATTCAAATTCACAAAGTGAGTTGAGGTTCATGCAATTCTAGGCCAAAGTTCATTCAACTTGGGGAAACACATGTTCCCCATTCAAACCATTTTATTAATGTACCAATTCAGTCCAAAAAATAAAAATTTAATACATGAATGATCAATTCAAAACATGAGAGAATTAATTTAGTCAGTAACAAGAAAAAACCCTCAACCCAATTTCAAACCCCACAACTTAAATCTCATGGAAAACTATTCAATTCATGACACAATGTAAAATTAAAGTTTAGGAAATCTAAATGATGTGCTATAGAAATATAGAACTTTGGACGCATAAAATGAGGAAAATATGAAAGTTTTTAAGGCCTTTTTGTTAGATTTAATCTATTTTGGGTTTGTTTTGTAAAAAAAACATATTTTTGATGATAAGTTCGTGAAAATGGTGAAAAAAGTATTTTTGGCCACTTTTCGAGTGATTATGGATGTTTGGAACGTTTTCCGGCTTGATAGTGATCAAAACATGGTTTAGAATCGAACAAGAGCTGAAAAACTGACTCTCAGCATCTACTAAGTTGACCCACGAACCGCAGGTAGGACCTACAAATTGTAGGTGCCCAAAGAGGGACCTAGAAAGCCAAAATCCTGAGAGTTGACTCGCAGGATCTGTTCATCCACAACTTACGGTCTGCACCTATGCCCTATGCTAAACCGTAGGTACCACCTGTACCTCGCAATACCATAGGTATAGAGAGCATGTTGCCACTGACCCTATTTTCTTCTATTTTGTTCGAGCTTTGTTTTAGTGTTTTCTTTTGTACTATAAATACCCCTTATGTACTTTTTAGTAGAAGTTACACACTTTTGATACTAAAAAACATATTTTGATTCCAAAATCTATCTTTAATCTTTGGATCTTCTTGTATTACCTTCAGTTAATTAACCATGTTACGGTTTTGGGTTTTTATTCATCTGATCATTATTACTTCATCTTAGCTTTTAATCATGAATGTTATTGATTTTTTCATAAGAATAAGCAGCAAAAACCCACTGCAAGGGTTGTGCAAATCCTTGATGATTGACAAAGTAGGGGGAAGTGTGATTGTTTAATTAAACCATTTTCCATGGCATTTATTACATTATCTTCATTATAATAGTTGTCTTAGTGGTTGCAAACTTAAGGTTCTGGCCTACATATTGCTACTTACTCCAAAAAAGGAGTATTGACTAGGGAAAGATAATTATAATAGTAATTTGGGAGTTAATTGTCGATCAATTTCCACATAATGGAATATAGTGAATGATCGTTAAGTTTTATGTAATAGCTAAAGACTTAAGTAGTAATAGTTAAGTAGGATCAAGAGAATTGTTAGTAATGTGACATCCTTAGACTCAAAAGGTAACTGGTGAAATCCTTCTGCTCGTCCAAAAGACTGTAGAAGGTACATAACTTATCGATTCTATATGCAAGTTATTGGGTTGGTTCAACATAGCACGATAAACCTAAAGAGTTAAGAAACTTGGGGGACTAGTGTTAATATTGTTACTTGCTTAAGATTACAACAAACAAATCCCCCTATTTTCTTTCCGGTACTGCCCGAAGACTAAAACTGCTAATAATTATAATTCCATGTATTCCCTTGGGATTCGACCCAAACCAAGGTTGAGTTATTCTCTCTTTACAGCGACCGTACCATCATCTAAAAGGAGGTGTTGGTTGAACATCATAAATATATTAGCGCCATTGCCAGAGAACACGGTGTTGATTTGTAGATGAAAGTCATTGTTGTTTTCGGGTTTTTTATTTTTGTTCTTAGTTGGTCATATGACATGACCCAAACCAGGTCGTTGTTGTAATGAGCATCCCAAGTCCCACCAGAATCGGAGATCACCATTTACCCATACAAAGCCTCTAAAACAAAACAAGAATATCCTGTAGGGACATGCATCCAACCATAGCAAAAACCAATATCCAAGTCTAAACTAATATAGATATAACAAAACTCAAATATGGAAATGGAACCTTCTGAAGTATGGAAGCTCACAACTTCATGTCAACAAAAGATGTCCCCGAGTACACATAACTGAGCAGGAGGTGCGATAGTATGACCAATACGTACATCGCATAGGGATATATCATTGAATATGATTATCAGTTGGAGCTCTAGCATGTAAGTCAAGGATAAGGATAATATAATGCTAACCATTCAAAACCAATCAACCAATGCATTTAACCAATGCAATACACATATATACATATATTCCATTCCATGGTAGGGAACAAGATAGTATGAACTTTAAAACCATTAACCTGGGCTTTGTAGCATAACCGTCATATAACAAGGCACCCACTGGCTATATGGGCCAAGCTCTTTGTAGATGGAAGGGTCCTATTGAGTATAGCCACACGAACTATAGAATATCCATAACCATATAAACCTATATGGGGGACTCGAACCTCCCGACATAATAAAAGTGACTTAAGCACCAATACATGTATTATAGGGTACTCAACCCTCCCATTTATATTTTATTTTTGGGGGTCTCGAACCACCAGGTCATAAAGATACCCACATCAGTTAGCACGGGTTACAGTGCTAGTCCTTCAGAGGGAACTTTCATAGCCTGACTACACATCACGCTTTAAAGCCTAATTTTAAACCATAATTTCACATACACAATTATTAAGCTAATTACTTAGCAAAGGCACTTCATTTGTATCATTACACCAATACCACTTCCAAGTGTACCACATGCCATTATAATCTTATATCAATCAATCATTTATTTGACATTGGGACGCGGATATATTTTCTAAAGTTTAGGGATTTGAACCCATTGTCTAAATATTGCATAAATCAATTTAATGTTTCGGGACTCTAAATATTTTATTCAATTAAACCACCAAGTTTACCATTTAAATCATACATACCTAACAAGGCCTCCATAAAACCATTTACCAACCATTAATATTCATTAGGACCCTTAGTTCTAAACATCATTTAGCATGTAACTAGTTTACTATCTTAGACATTTTTACAAACACTTTTTGGGCACATCATTACCAAGACTAAAACAAAAGTAAACGATCAAGATTACGGTGATTAATTATCCAATTTTAAATCATAATTATAAAGTATCCACGTGTAAACCATCATTCAAAACATATATAAACATAATTTAAACCAAGAGTAAATAGTACTCAACCATATGCGACAAAAACCTCAACATTAGTTTTCAAAACCACCATTAATGAATCATGATAAATGTTTAAAACACTTGATATTTAAGAACCAAAAATGAGGGAAGAGTCACATGCCTTATTCACAAAGATTCACAAAAATAACTTGACTCTTGGGCCTCTAGATGAACACCATGTAGAAACCCTAGCCCAATCATCCAAACAGAGTTTAGAGAGTGTTTTTGGAGTGTTTTGATCCTTGAAGGTATGTTATGAGAGGCAACAATGTGTTATAGCACAAGGGTATTATGGGTTTTGGGGTGGAAAATATCAAAAATGTCCTCAGCTGAAAAGCTGAAGAAGCTGCGCAGGAGGGTATGATTTGCACCTATCACTCGTACACACATCATACGAGTGGTACCTTCATATGTTGATCAGAATGTTGGACACTATAAAATGTCCAACATACGACTCCTTTGTATGAATCGTAGCCTACCATACGACTAATACCCACTCAAGTCATATCCTAGGCAGAATGTGATCAAGAATATGCTGATTAACATACAATTTGGACCTTACAACCCATATTATGATTATACGACTCATATGATGCACATTTGTACCTTGGACAGTTACAAAAAAAACATACTAAGTAACATACGAACAATACCCCTAAAGCTTACCCACATCTTATGACAAGTACACTCAAGTCGTATGGTGTCTAGAAGCTCAAACTCAAGAAATTGTCTAAAGGTCAAACCTAGGGTGTTTTAATTCTCCCCCACTTGGATCATTCGTCCTCGAATGATGGGTAACGGAAACCACAAGCATGAGTTAGCACATTATTATCCGTCAAACTTCTGTTTAACCAAGTTAGAAAACGAAGACATAAAACAAAGATGGTAAGAATAACACATACCTCAAGCATGAATTTCTGGAACAGGGAACATGTGCAGATACTTGGACTTTATGTCCTCTTCTACTTCCCAAGTATCTTCTTCAACCATATGGTTCCACCAAAGAACTTTTATCGAAGCCACATCCTTCATCCGTACCGGATGGACATGATGATCCAAGATCTCAACCAGGACTACCTTATATGACAAGGAATCCGAGATACACAATCCTTCAAAAAGAACAACCGATGAAGGATCATCCACATAGTTCCTCTACATAGATACATGGAAAATCGTATGAATGGAGCTCAAACTAGAAGGCAAGTCTAATTCATAGGCAATATTACCAACCCTTTTAAAAACCAAAGATGGACCAACATATTAGGGACTGAGCTTTTCCTTCTTTCCAAACTACATCACTCTTTTCATGGGAGAAACCTCTAGGAACACTCAATCGCCAACCTTAAACTCCAACTCCCTATGCCTCACGTCCGCATAAGTTTTTTGACGACTTTGAGAAACTTTTAACCTTTCACGAATCACCTTCCTTTTTTTCAAGTCTTAGTTAACCAATTCAGGGAAAAACCACTTACACTCACCAACTTCATACAACCCAATAGGAGAACAACATCTCCTACTATACAACACCTCAAAAAGAGTCATACCAATGCTAGAGTGATAACTATTATTATAAGAAAACTGTATAAGAGAAAAAAATTGTCAACCCAACTACCACCATAGTTAATCTCACACACACAAAGCATTGCTTCCAATGCCTAAATAGTCCTCTGCGCTTGTCCATCCTACTACTGGTGGAAAGAGGTACTAAGGCTTACCTTTGTCCCCAAACCTTACTAAAATGTACTCCAAAAATGAGATAAAATGGAGTACCACGATCTAAAATTATAGAAATAAGATCACCATGCAACTTCATAATCTCCTTATGATACAACTTGGCATAATCCTCAGCCGAATAACTAATCTTAACCAGTAGAAGTTATCAGACTTGGTCATCATATCCACATTGACACAAATCAAATCATAGTGATTTTGATACCCAGGAAGATCGATAACGTAGTCCATATTGATTACCTCTCACTTCTATTTGGGAAACTCAATATCTTGGTACAAACCTTTTGGTTTCGTGTTCTCAACTTTCACATTTTGATAAACCATGAGCTTAGCCACATGTTAACTACATCACACTTCATATTATTCCACCAATAGAGCTTCTTAATATCATTGTACATCTTCATAGAATAATAATGAATAGCTTAATGGGATCCATTAGCTTTGTCCATAATCCTTTCCATCAATCCATCGACGTCGGGAACAAATAACCTACCTTGGTGGCTCAAGATACCATCACCACCAATCTAAAGTCAACAACTTTTTACTGACCCGCATTCCTCTTAATCTTCATCAAATCAGAATCTAACATTTGATTTTCCTTTATCTCTACAACAAGAGATGACTATAACACCGTAGGCACAAACACACCACCATCCTCAAAGTCCATAAGACTAACTCCAAGATTAGCCAAATAGATAATGTCCTTCACCAACTCTTATTTATCTTCATCCATATGAGCTATACTCTCCTTGGATAACCTGCTAAGAGCATCAACAACTATGTTAGCATAACCTGGATGGTAATAGAGACTCATATCGTAGTCCTTTAGTAACTCAATACACGTCATTTTCCTGAGATTCAACTCTTTTTGAGTAAACACATACTGGAGGATCTTGTTATCAGAAAAGATGTCATCATGAACCATATACAGATAGTGATGCCAAATCTTCAATGGAAATACCACAAACAACAATTTCAAATCATGAGTTGGATAGTTCCTCTTAGAACTTTCAACTGCCCAGAAGCATTAGCCACCATCCTACCATTCTGCATTAACACACAACCAAGCCCAACACGACAAATATCATAATATACCACAAAAAATTTTGGTACCCTCAGGTAGAGTCAAAACCAGAGCTAAAGTCAACATATTCTTTAACTTTTCAAAACTACTTATCCTTTAACTTTTCAAAACTACTCTTACACGCATTCAACCACAAGAACTTCACCTTCTTCTGTGTCAACCTAGAAAATGGGGCATCTAAAGTAAAAAAAAACACACTACCTAAGAATCTCTAAATATTGGTTTGAGAAGTGGGTTGAGGACACTTTTTAACCACTACAACCTCTTGTGGATCCACCATAATCCCTTCACTAGATATAACATGACTAAGAAAAGTGACTGCCATCAGCCAAAATTCACACTTAGATAACTTGGCATACAAATGTTGATCTTTCAAGGTCTGCAATACAACACGAAGGTTATCGATATGAATTGCCTCAGTCTTTTAGTAGACCAAATATCATCTATGAAGATAATGATGAAAAAATCCAAAAACAAATGAAAGACCCTATTCATCAAATCCATGAATGTTCTTGAAGCATTAGTCAACCCAAAAGACATAACTAGGAACTCATAATGACCGTACCGAGTCCTGAAGGTAGTCTTAAGTATAGCCTCTTCCCTAATCTTAAGCTGATGATAACCCAATCTATAATTAATGTTAGTGAAATACTTTACATCTTATGATCAAACAAATTATTGATCCTAGAAAGATGGTATTTATTCTTTATTCTCACCTTATTCAGATTACAATAATCAATACATATCCGAAGGGGGACCATTCTTCTTACACAATAATAATATAGGAGAACCCTAAAAAGACACACTAGGACTGATAAAAACCTTATCTAAGAGATCCTTCAACTAATCCAGAGCCATTCTATAAGGAGGGATAGATATAGGACGTGTGTCCAGAACAAGATTAATCCCAAAATCAATTTCCTTATTGGGAGGAATACCAGGAAGATCATCAGGGAAAACCTTAGAAAACTCATTTATCTAAAGAATGGATTCTTGAGGACTTTCTGAGTTATAATCTTTAACCCCAACCAAATGATACAAACACCCTTTGAAATTAACTTTCGGGCTCTAAGATATGTGATGAATCTCCCCTTAAGTACCAAAGAACCCCTTTCACAAACAATGACTGGCTCATTATGGGATTTAAACATGACATTGCAAGTCTATCAATCTAGATAAGCATAGCACGAGTGAAACTAATCCATCCCCAATATGACAACAATGTCAACCATATTCAACTTTTTAAAATCCATAAGAGTTTCTCTACCACTAACAGATAGCACATACCTCCTATAGACTCTTTTAGCAATCATAGAGTCACTAATCGAGGTAGATATAGAAAAAGTATTAGAAATAAACACAGGACAAAAACCAAAATACACAGTCACAAATAAGGACACATACGAAAGAGTGACCCTAGATCAAGTAAAATATTCACACCTTATGAGAATAGTTTTAACAGACAAATAATATATATGGGAAATTCCTTAAAATCCTAATGAGATGTAAGAGCATATACCTATTTTGCCCAGTGCCGATACCAGAAGTAAAAATAGGTGTAGAAGAAGCACCTTTTGGTGTACGAACAGATGAAAACCAAAAGGAGCCTTATTAACCCCATAAGCTATTATAGAACGGAAATTATGGTGCATATGGCCAATTTGACCACAATGATAACTTTTGTTCTTCCCTTTCTCACCAAACCCATGGTGCGATAGCCCATAATATCTTCAAGGAGGGTGGGATGGATCCGACTTAGACACAATAGCCTGAGATTGGGCACCCTATGCTCGAAACCGACTATCATGCTGAGATCAATGATCACCCAACATATTAAGGTAAGGAGAACTCATCATAGAGAAAGAACCAAAATTCCCCCACTTCTTCTTTGGACACATATCACTATCTTTACTACTTTGCTCAGAAGGACTAAATTTCATCCCCTACCTCTGACTAAACTCATCCTGCTTTCTCTTTTCTTTTTAGACTTGTTGTATATATACAACCAACCAAGAAATATCTATGTCCTTTATCAACAAGGCAACCTTACTCTCAAGGATCAACTTATTAGAAAATCTCGAAGTGAAATAACATATTTTAAACCTAATGCTAGAAAATAACTCACGAGTATACCTGGAAAACTGATGAAATTTCAAGGCATACTCCTTGACAGACATCTTACCTTACCTCAAGCTCACAAATTCTTCCTACATTGCCTCGCTCAAATCCCAAAAAAAGAAGCAGTACAAAAATACACTAGAGAAATACTCAGCATCCTCTCCCCTCAACTATTCCCACTCTTTGTACCACTCGTATACCACATCTTTCAATTGATAGGAAGCAAACTAAACACTTTAAACCTACAAAGCATACGTAACTTGAAAGATCTTCTCCATTTCATCAATAAAACTTTAAGGATCCTCCTCAAACTTTGTACCAGTAAACATAAGAGTATGCAACCTCATGAAATGGTCAACCATTGCGGCCTCAGAAGAGGGATTAATAGGAACACCACACTCAAACTTAGAAGCTACTAATTGAATAAACAAATGAATCAAGAGACATAACTCAGCATTAGTAGCCTCTACTTGAGGCGACTGAGTATGAGTATCTTCTTTAAGAGAAGGATTAGTAGGGACAGGTAGAATCCCTTGAGGAAAGTCAGATGCAACGACCCTTGATCAAGTCTAAAATCCAGAAGTGAAGCAAGACCCATCGCATTGCCCCTAGTTAGGACGGAGAAGTTTGCATGATCATCAGATCTTCTTGGAGGCATGATCTAAAAATGGTGCAAACAGAAAGTAGAAGGACCCAAGACCTCAGACTCTATAGCTTGAAGTAAGACAACAAAAAAGTAAAACATTCCTAAATGTCTCATATCCTCTCTCATATAAGTGTGGCACTACATACAAATAAAATAGACTCTACTTAACATTAATTTGTGGACACCCAAATGACCATGAACCTATGCTTTGATACAAACTAAACAAACTCCGAACTAGGGCCTTATCGTAATGGGAATCGTAAGTCCAACATGAATCAGATATCGCCCTCGATACACAACCCAACCAAAACACAAACTACAAAACCATAACAAAATCTATAACCATTCTATAACATACCCAAGTTGAAAGTTTGTCCATACAAAGCCTCTAAAAAACAAGAATATCTAATCAGGACATTCCCCAATAATAGAGAAAACCAATATCCAAGTATAAACCAATAAAGACATAAGCAAACTCAAAGCTTGAAATGGAGCCTTCCAAAGTATGGAAGCTTACCACTTAAAGTCAATAAAAGCCATCCCTGAATCCAAATCACTGAGCAAGAGGTGTGATAGTATAACCAACAACTGTATCACGTGGGGATACAATGTTAAAGATAATTATCGATTAGAGTGCTAGCATATAACTCAAGGATAGGGATACAATAATGCCAATAGTTTAAAACCAATCAGCCAACGCAATACATACATATACATATATACCATGTCAGGGTAGGGAAAAAGATAGTATGACCTTTAAAAACATTAACCTAGCATATGTAGCATAACCATCATATAATAAGGCACCCACTGACTATGTGGGCCCAACTTTCCCTAGATAAAAGGGCTCTGGTGTGTGTAGACACACAAACTAGAGAATATCCATAATAATATAAGCCTATATAGGGGACTCGAACCTCCCAGCAAAATCAAGGAGACTTAAAAACTAATATATGTACTATGGAGGACTCGACCCTCCCCTTTATATTTTCTTTTGGGGGACTCAAACCACCCGATCATAAAGACACCCGCATCGGCTAGTGTGGTTTCTTGTGTAAGTCCTTCGAACTCCACTTTTGTAGCCTAGCTACACATCCCACTTTAAAGACCAATTTAAAACCATAATTTCACATACACAACTATAAATCCAATTACTTACCAAAGGCACTTTATTTGTATCATCAGACCAATACTATTTGCAAGCATACTACACACCATTACAATTATCAATCAAGCAATCATTCATTTGAATTTGGAACTCAAACCGATTGTCTAACACAGATACTAATTCAATTCAAAGTTAAGAGACTCAAGCCCATTATCTATTAAAGGCATAAATTAATTTAATGTTTAGGGAATCAAACCCTTTTAGCCAGTTAAACCACCAAGGTTAATATTTTAATAATTACATGGCCACAAGACCTTCAAAAAATAATTTACCAACCATTCATACTCATTATCCCTATGCCTTTGTTTAAATTTTTTTTTAACATGTGACTAGTTTACTCTATTAGATATTTTTCACACACACTTTGAGGTTATATCATTAGCAAGACGAAAACCAAAGTAAAACCATCAAGTTTAGGGTGGACCATTACCTAATTGTTAAAATATAATTACCAAGTACCCAGATGTCCAAACTATCATTATAAACCTGTATAAATACAATTTTAATATAGAGTAAACATTACTCAACCATATGCATCAAAACCCTCAACATTGGTTTTCAAAACCACCATTAATGAATCATAATCAATGTTTAAAACAAAAGAATTTTAAGAACTAAAAATGAGGGAAGAGTCACATGCCTTATACAAAGGTTCATGGAAAGAACTTGACTCTTGAGCCTCGAGATAAACACCTTGTAGAAACCATAGCCCAATCATTAAGAGAGAGTTTATAGAGTGTTTTATTCCTTAAGGATGTGTTATAAAAGGATATAATGTGTTTATGATGTTGATTCTTAAGGGTTTTTAGGTGGCAAATGTCTAAATTTCCTCATCTTAGAAGATAAAAAAGGTGCACAGAAGGGTACGATTTTCCACTTCCACTCGTACCCACATAATATGAGTGGTACCCTCCACTAGTATGTTGATCAGAATGATGGAAAACATAATCTATCGATCATACAACTTCTTAGTATGAATTGTACCATACAATATGATTAGTACCCACTCATGTCTTATCCTAGGCAGAATATGAACAAGAATGCACTGATTAACATACGATTTGGACCTTACTACCCGTATCATAATCATATGACTTGTATGATACCCATTCATACCTTTGACAGTAACCATCATAAACCATTCCGAGTAATATACGACCAACACCCCTAGACCATACTAAAATTATATGACAAGTACCCTCAAGTCGTATGATATCCAGAAGCTTAAACTCAAGAAATTTTGTAAGGGTCAAAACTAGGGTGTTTCAGTATATGCAGATGTATGCCTACCATACCGAGTATAGGCAGTCCCTTACTCCCATAGATTTTAAAGAATATCCTACAAAAACATGGTAGGATGTCAAAACCAAGTGGAGATATTCTCCCTTATGATAGAGATCATGGTGGCACTGATAGATAGATAGGTAAGGGTATATCTCAGGCAAATTAGCATCATAGAGATAGATAGTAGATTATTGACTAACACTCGGTGGAATTTAGAAAAGGGTCTAACCTCAAGTAATTCTACAATATTAGTTTGTACATCCATATATTGGGGATGAAGAAGATCTGGGATACGATGAGCTAGCTGATACAAGAGCCATTATCCCTCCTACTATATCTCTTGATATCAAGTTCATTATTACTAATGCCATAATTTAGCTCTTGTACTTTAAGGGAGTGTTTGCGAGATTACTGACAGATGACGCAAACAGCCACCTGGCAAATTTTATTAAAATATGCACTTTATATACCATATCAGAGGTAGATCAAGAGGTACTGAGAATGAGGTTTTTCAACTTCTTGCATACTAGAGAAGCATCATAATGGCTTAAGAAACTTCCAAGAGGTCCTATTTCTACATTTAAGGAGTTGCACAGACAATTCTTGAATAGATTCTTTCCTCCATCTGGGGTATTGTAGCTCAAGGATGAGCTTTATAATTTCAGGTATCTACAGTCAGAATCTATGTATGAGGCATGGTTCAAGTTTAAGAAGAGGCATACCATGGTACCCAATCATCGAATATTAGGTACAAGATTAGTAGAAATATTCTATAGAGCCCTAAATACCAGCTTTAGAGAAATAACAGACACTATTTTTGAAGGAGCCTTTATGAGATTGGGTGGGAGATAACAACTAGTATTATGGATCAGATCTCATTAACTAACTTAGGGTGGCAAATTCTGGAGGTTGACAGAGGTTTTAATATTTATGACATTAGAGTTTCTAGTGAATAGAGAGTAACTGAGGATGTTGTAGCTCAGGATATTTCATTACAATGGACAAAAATTGGTGAGTTGGTTAAATAATTTGCAACCATCAATTATTCTAATGTGCAAGGGTTTGGGATATTTGAGAAGGAAAAGTGTGTGGACTAATAGGTTACAGGTTTTTTAGCACAAGGGAAAGGAAATCAAGGTCAAAACTATCATTATGAGAGAGATAAGTATATTTCACCTGGAAGACCATTTTTTTACCACTAAAAATAGTACCATAAGACCCTTCTTCACTCATGCTTTTCATCTACTCATGAATATCATCCAATTAAGTCTTTGTTATTTTATTCTAAAATATAGGTTCTAACCAGAATCCTCATATTATAAGTAAAGTAATTACAATTCTCAAGAGAGTGAGGATGTTAGAAGGAGTCTAGAGTAGAAGAGATGCTGACCATATTAATGAAGTGGAAAGAGAGGTAAGAGGCATACTTAATTAAACTTAACGCTGAAATTTAAGGATTAACCTAGAAGTTTGAGTCACATGAAACTTCTATTAAGAAGTAGGAGTAACAATATGGACAAATCTCAATTACCTTGGTAGAGAGATAGTCAAAAGTTTGTTGTTGATGATGAGCCACCTGAGATTGA
The DNA here is from genome assembly GCA_030864215.1 of Capsicum pubescens. Taxonomy (NCBI): domain Eukaryota; kingdom Viridiplantae; phylum Streptophyta; class Magnoliopsida; order Solanales; family Solanaceae; genus Capsicum; species Capsicum pubescens. The sequence continues at coordinate 223,564,436 of CM061540.1, read as the reverse complement.
GTTTGAGAAGTTGAGTTATACTGATGCTAATATAGGGATTATGATGATGACTGGTCTGGAGAAGAGCTACACCACAGAGTTAGTTAATTTAAATTGAGTTTTCACAAAATTTTAATTAAAAAAAAAAGGGAATCCATGGAAAGTGATCATCCCATGTTTTATTGGGCCTTATGAGATTAACTAGGCCCTATGTGATTCGGGAGAAGGAGTAAATACTATGCCACTGGTAATAATATAAAAGGTGATGGGAATAGGATAACTCAAGCCTACATATACAAGGTTATGGCTTGTTGACACATCTGTAAAAGAGCCAGTGGGCATTATTCTTGTCATGGAGATATGAGCAGCAAAATTAACATATTCGGTAGATTTTATGATTGTAGACTGTGAAGTGGATACCCATTTGCCAATGATTTTTATAGAATCTTTTTATCTTCTGGTAGAGTGTTCATTTACATAGATTTGGACAAGATCATTTTCAATTAGAACGACGAGTAAAATTATATTAACTATATCTATAACAGTTCAGCAGACGAATGACATGAGATTTATGGTTGTGATAGATGAGGTAAATGATAACATGATCACAGTTGATGTACTTATTAAGAAATGATTAGGGGTAGAAGCATTGGCCACGATAATCATGAACTTTAAGAGTGATGGAATAGCTGATTATGATGAGGTGGCTAGTGCTCTGTAGGGCACAAGATCTTAAAATTATAGCCCGAAGAAGCTCAATCTTAAATTAAAGAACATAACCACATCACCTGCAAGACCATCAATTGTTGAAACACCAATAGTGGAATTAAAGGTCCTCCCTTTTCGCCTGCAATATACATTATTAGGGGCGACAATACCTTACTAGTGATAATTGTAGAAGACTTATAAGGAGCACAGGTGAAGGCTTTGATATCAGTATTACAGAAGTTTAAGATAGCTATTGCATGGACCATTGCAGGCATTGTGGGAATCCCACTAGGTATATGCATACATAAGATAAAGCTTGAGCCAGACAACATTCCCAATATTAAATATCATAGATGACTAAACCCTCTTCTGGAAGAAGTGGTGAAAAAGGATATCATAAAGTGGTTAAATGCCGGGGTGGTTTTTTCAATTACAGGCAGAATACGGGTTAGCCCGATTCAATGTTTTCCAAAGAAAGGGGGAATCCCAATGGTTCCAAATGAAAAGAATGAATAGTACCAATGAGGCTAGTGATCTGATGGAGAGTGTGCATGAATTATAGAAAGTTTAGCAAGTGCACACAAAAGGACCATTTCTAGATGTCATTGATGGATCATATGTTGGACAGACTTGAAGTTAGGGGTTGGTATTGTTTTCTTGACGGGTACTTGAGATACAATCAAATTATGATTGCTCCTAAAGATTAAGAAAAGACTATCTTTACTTGCCCCTATGGGACCTTTGCATTCAAGAGCAAGCCATTTGGACTTTGCAATGCAACTGCAACTTTTTAAAGATGTATGATATACATATTCTTTGATATAATGGAAGATACGATTGAGGTAATCATGGATGACTTCTTAATGGTCGGATATTCTTTTGATAATTGTTTAGCCCATCTGGATAATGCATTGCAGAGATATAAAGAGTGAAATTTGGTGCTAAATTGGGAAAAATGTCAATTCATGGTAAGAAAAGGTATAGTACAATAGCATAAGATCTCCAAACATGGAATTGAGGTGGACAAAGAAAAGATAAAGGTTATTAACAAATTGCCATTACTAGTATCAGTTAGAGGTATACAAAGCTTTTTGGGCCACGCAAGTTTCTATAGAAGATTCATCAAGGACTTTTCTAAAATTGTTGACACCTATGAAAAGTTTTAGAGATTGAGGTGAAATTTGTGATTGATGATAAGTGTCTCAAGGATTTCAAATGCTTAAAGGAGAAATTGATTTCGGTACCTATTATTGTGTCACCAAATAGGTCTGCACCTTTTGAGGTGATATGTGATGCAAGCAGAGTGCCCTTGGGTGTTATCTTAGACAAAAGAAGAGAGAAGATCATGCAGACCATATATTATGACAGCAAATCTCTAAACCCCGAATATAAAAATTATACTATTATAGAGTAGGAGCATAGGTCGAAGCCTTAATATCAGTATTACAAAAGTTTAAGAGAGCTATTACATGGATCCTTACAGACATTGTGGGGATCCCACTAGGTATATGAACATATAAGATATAGCTTGATCCAAGAAAATTTTTAGTATTGAGCATCAGATACGACTAAACCATCTAATGCAAAACATGGAAAAAAAGAGATCATAAAGTGGTTAGATGCTAGGTTGGTTTTTCCCATTGCAGAAAAAAGTAGGTTTGCTTGATTCAATGTAGGACAAAAAAGGCGAATCACAGTGGTTCCAAATGAAAAGAATGAGTTAGTACCAATGAGGACAATGACCGAATGGAGAGTGTTCACGGATTACATAAAGTTGAACAAGTGAACACAAAAGAACCACATCCTGATGTCATTCATTGATCTTATACTGGACAAACTTAAGGCAGGGGTTGTTACTATTTTCAAGATGGTTAGTTAGGTAATAATCAAATCATAATTGCACCCAAAGACCAAGAAAATACTACCTTTATTTGTCCCTATGGGTCCTTTGTATTCAATAGGATGTCTATATTCTTTGATATGATAGAAGATACAATCGACGTATTCATGGATCACTTCTCAGTAGACGAAGATTCTTTTGACAATTGTTTAGCACATATGGCCAGTGCACTATAGAGATGTGAAGTGTGCTATTTGGTGCTAAATTGGAAAAAATGTAACTTCATGGTGAGTGAAGATATAGTTCTAGCGGCACACGATCTCTAAACATGGCATTGAGGTAGACAAAGAAAGGATAGAAGTAACTGAGAAATTGCCACTGCCAGTGCTAGTTAGAGGTATAAGAAGCTTTTTAGGCCATATAGGTTTTTATAGAATATTCATCAAGGACTTCTCTAATATTGCAGCTCCACTATGCAAACTTTTAGAGAATGAGGTAAAATTTATGTTTGATGATGAGTGTCTCAAGTCTTTCAAATACCGCAAGGAAGCGATTGATTTCGGTGCCTATTATTGTGTCACAAAATAAGTCTACACCTTTTGAGGTGATGTGTGATACAAGTGGAGTGGACTTAGGTACTACTTATGACAAAGAAAAGAGAAGACCTTGCATCCCATTTATTATACAAGAAAAGTTGTAAACCCCACATAGAAAAATCTTATTTTTACAGTATAGGAGCAAGTTACGATGGTTTTTATTTTTGAGAAGTTTTGGTCCTACTTTATTAGGACCAAGGTGATAGTTCACACTGAACATGCAACATTGAGGTACTTGATAACAAATAAAGATATCTAGCCTCAATTAATTAGTTAGGTACTCTTATTGCAAGAGTTTTATTTTAAGGTCACGGACCGAAAACGGAAAGAAAATCAAGTCACGAACCACTTATCCAGACTTGATGAAAAGACTATCGAGAAACTAGGGGATGATCTTTAGATATATGATTATTTTCCAGATGAGCGTGTGTTAGCGACATCTCACGATTTAATCCATTGGTTTTCCTATTTTGCCAACTACTTGGTAGGTGATCTAGTTCTAGAAGATTCATCCTTCCAGCAACCACAGAGGTTTATGCATGATAAAAGGAATGTCTTTTGGGGTGAGGGATATCTGTTCAGGGTTTTTGCTAATGGAGTAATTCAAAGATGTATACTAGAGGTGGAGATGATGAGCATTCTAGAGGCTTGTCATTCATCACCAGTTAGGGGTCATCACAGTGGTAGACGAATAGCCCGTAAGATTTTACAATATGGGTTTTATTTTCCCATAATCTACAAGGATGCTCATGAGTTTACATAGCCCTGTGACCAATGTCAGTGTAAAGGCAACTTTTTTTAAGGCCATGAACTCCCCTTGACACTTATCTTGGAGTTGGAGATATTAGATGTATGGGGAATTAATTTCATAGGTCCATTTTTTGTGCTCCTATTGGATGAGGTACGTTCTAGTAGTGGTCGACTATGTATCCAAATAGGTGGAGGTAGTTTCTCTTCTAGACAACTAAGGCAGAAGTGTGAATATTTTTCTAAAGAGAAATATCATTTCAAGATTTGGCACTCCACGTGCAATTATTAATGATGGTGGTTCCCACTTTTGTAACTAGTTTTTCAAAGACCTTCCTAATATATATGGTGTGAGGCATATGTTATCAACACCTTATGATCCACTAACTAGCGGGTAAGTTGAAGTCTCCAATAGAGAGAAAAAGTCCATATTGGGAAAAACTATGAATACCAATAGGACTGACTGGTCTAGAAAGCTAGATGACTTATTATGGGCCTACCACATAGCATTCTCATATGTGCCACTCTATATAAGATTGTATATGGCATAGCATGCCACCTACTGGATAAACTGGAGCACAAAGCACTTTGGGCATTAAAATGTTTAGATTTTAAGTAGCGTGATATAGTGAACTTGAGGCTGAGCATGGTAAATGAGTTGGATGAATTCCAACTTCATTATAATTAAAGCTCATCCATATACAAAGAGGGAATGAAGTTGTACCATAATAAGAACATCGTGAAGAGGATTTTCAAACCCAGTGATTTGGTCTTGCTATACAATTCATGACTAAGTTTATTTCTTGACAAGATGAAGTCAAGATAGACCGGACTATTCACTGTGGTTATTGTGTTCCCATATAGTGGGATTGAGGTAAAGAATGATTATGATGTCCAATTTAAAGTGAATGGGTAGAGTGTGAAATACTACATGGGAATCTTAGAAGAAGCTAGATTTTTTGTTGAGATAAACCTTGGAGAATTCTGAATAGCCAAAGAAATTGAGTCATGCTGCGACAGTAAATTAGGTTCTTCTTGGGAGGGACCCAAGGTATTTAAATATTTGGTTTTGTATTCTATGATTGACGTCGTATGTAATGCCCTAGATTCTGAACCCCAGACAGTACATGGTGCTTATGATCCCGAAGGACCATAAGCTAACGCTTTTCTGGTACCTGTATCTGAGAACTGCATAATATACGGTAAAAATGCAGAAAAAAACTAGCGGAAACTTGCCATAAGGTTCAAAAACTAAAATACAACTGAATAAAGTATCAAAAAATACTAAAGTAACTGTCTAAACATCTATTCTGAAAGTCTTTAAACTATCTGAGTTCGGAGTTAATGGGACAATCCTCCAACTAACTCCGTCTACTAAAATACTAAATCTTGAAATATAATAAAATAATAGAACATCCTTGAATGATGAAGACTTACTGCTAAGTCTACTATTACTGGCTAAATCTGAACTGCTAAGGGTGCCCTGGAACTCGTGCTTCTAAACCTATGGTATAAAATACCATAGCATAGAAAAGTATGCGTCAGTAGTAAGAATATACTTGTATGCTAGATGAGGTAAGGCTAAATGCAAAGGCTCGTATGCATGAACTATAGATGACTGAATAACATGAGTAAACTAAATGAAGAATACATGCATGAAAGCTTAAACTATAGCTGAAATCAGTGTAAGACTTAATATTGAGTTCTAATAACTGTATTTCTAATAACTAGGTTTACTGATGTCTGACACTTGATTTATTGAATTTAAGATCAAGCCTATCTAGTGGGTGATCTCTATATCTGCTGACACTGATAATGATTGATTGGATATGAGATCAAGCCTATCTAATGGATGATCTTTGAATCTCTGGAACTATCTAAGTTCTTTATTGAACTAATTGACTGTATCTGACAGTCCTGATTTCTAGATAGCTGAACTGAGTTTTATTGCTGAGACTAAATTTGAAATAGAGACTATGGGGGGTAGTCATCAAACCGACATGCCCCGAATATGAACTAGTGCAGTACAAACTATAACTCCAGCTGAAAAGGTGTCAGTACTATGCCACGGGTAAAGACACTTCTATGGTAAAACCTGTCTAATGGGTGACCCTAAACAGGAAGTCAAGCCTAGTCTAATGGGTGAATATTGAGAGGTAGTCAATCCTTAATCTAATGAGTGAATCCTCATCCCATGCTTGATATGCATTTCTGGAGTATAGGGACTTCCACTAACGAATCTACCTGACTAATGGGGAAGCCCTCATCCCTGCCCTCGCTCGGTGCTGAATCCTACATACAACTGACGACACTGAACTAATTCTTAGACTGTACTAGACTGCGTTAAATCTATTACTAATCATGTTACTTGGCTGATCTAACTGAGTTCACTAGATTCCGTTGACTAACGGAATACTACTAAATTTTGTTAATTGACTGAATGCTGCTGTGTTCTGATATGAATACTTGAATACTATTGAGGTCTGAACCACATACTGAGCTAGAATAGACTGCTACTGAGATTACTGAGTCTTTCTACGTTCTATAACTAACTGATTTCTACAAATATGGCATGACTAAGATTATCTTGAAAATTGACACTAGCTCTAGAAATTTAGCTAAATTTTTAGGTATTAAATACACCCAGGACTCGATAGAATAAAAATAAATAGGACATGACAATTATTGAATACTTGACAATGGTCAAAAACTCACAATACAATTAATGAGGCAGTTCATCAAGAACTTGAAAGTCATAAACTTGTATATGAATAGGGATTCATACAAACACATCATAATTCATTCACTAAGACCTTTCAACAAACATTTAGCATGCATTAACTTTTACATAAAAAAGGGATTTCATATTAACATGCTATAATGGCACTATCTTCTTCACATAGACCTTTTATTAGGGAAGCATGCTTTGGTTATACAATAATTTCTACATCTAAGTAACATGGTTACATAAATCAACATGCAACTTGAAAGGTTTATCATGAAAATTATGAAAATCACAACATACTAGGACTAAATCATGAAACTTATAATCTAGAACATAAATCAAAACTCAACAATAACATAAACATGAACTTCAACTCACATAAATCCTAAAAACTCATAAATATACAATCTTTATGATTTAAAAAGGATTCTTAAACTTATTCAATGAAGGAACCCAAGAATCAACATCTAACATACCTCAAAATCTTGAATCTTGAAGGAGGTTAACTTTTCTTGAAGGTTCTTGAATGGTGACATTTTAATTCTTGAGTTTTCTTGAAGTAGGGTTTGAATCTTATTCGTGGTTTTTGATTTTGAAAGAAACCCAAATTTTTATCTTATGGATGAGTGAGGAGTTATGGTCTTTGATTTGATGTAATTAGGGGTTAAAAAAGGTGGGAAAAGATCCAAAAAGCCCTTATAAACATCATTTTAGCGCTGTTTCGGACAAAGTTGATGGTCTGGGTGATGGACCGTCACTCTAGTGACTAACCGTCACTCCAACCATAAGCTTTAGGGAAGAAAATAGCCTTACTGCCTTAGTTACAATGGCCAGAGCGATGGTCCATCGCTGACTTGATGGTCCATCAGCTTGCCCATAATTCGATATTGTATTTTGTAGAAATTGGTATCGGTGGAAAGATAATTCAATTATCTATATTTATATGGGTCATGAGCTAAAAAATTATATATATAATGGGAGATATGATCATTTAAAGTTGACTATGACAATATCCTTCTCAAGAATTCAATTGGTAAGGGATGTTTTGATTCGTCTAATAGCTAGGACGTATTTGAGGCCTTAATATACTTTAAACTTCATCTTAAATCTAACAAACCACTAAAATTTAATTCTTATGATCTTGAAGCATGGTTCTACTGTCAGTTAGGATTCTTGGTGTATTACAACATCTCCCCCTTATGAATATTCATCCGCAAATGGGACTGACTAAGTTGAGATTTTTGATAGACCGAACTTACTTAAAGGATGTTAACATCTAAACCATGTCTATATGACTGGATCTACTGATATACTAAAATTTCATACCGAATATACATATTTGATGCATGAATATCAGACTGAGTTTTCTCATGAATACAAGACTAAAATTACTGATAAGCTGAGTTTCTCCTACTAAACATGCATATCTAATGCATGAATATCTGATTGAATTGACTCTTGAATGCATGGTAGAATATGCAATGCTAACTGATGCTAAGTTTGTAATAAAAATCTGAGCATGAAACTGAATGGGTTTAAGGAAATGAAATCAATGGGGAATTATAGAGTATCTCCTTCTTGGGACACTATGTCCCTCTAAGAATGCTTACTTTACTTGATTACTGGGAAAACTGAGGCGATGCACAAGGCGCCTACGAATTGGATCATAACTAAATATCTGGGACCTGAAACTAATGCATGACTCATGAAATACATTGATCTTGCAACTACTGGGAATTTCTATGTTGGAATAGTTACATTCCTGAGATTTATGATAGAATGACTAGATGGAAAGATGAGAAAACAATCTATACGAATCTGATTGTCTGACTGCTAAACTGACTTGCTGGCTTTACTAACTAACTCATGCTGAAAACTTAAGATCAAATGGGAGAAATGTATCTAATAATACATATCATGAAAATGAAGGGCTTATAACATACCCAAATTTATGTTAGGGAAACTTCACTGATCATGGCGAGTCTGGAGTGCATAAAATCTGTTCTGACGCTGACCACTAGTGGTACTGGAAGTGGTGCCCTACTGACGCAAATCTCAACCCCTCTGAGCCATTAATCTACACTCCCATAACCTATGGCATGGCATAACACATTCAAAACATACCTCACTACCTGTTGTGCATGCACCTAGGTGATTCTTACCATACTCTCCACAAAGCAGAAATGTATGATCATTTCTCACACTACCCTAGGTTTTGAAGTCTGGCACCCAATCATGAGTGTCATTCCCAAACTTTGGTACTAGTGCAATAGCTGTGGATGGAGATGGGATTGAAAATTTTTGACTATGCTGAGAACGGTTACCACCCTATGACCCTGGCTGAAAAAACCTAAAACTGCCTATTCTGGCTTTCTCATTCACTCTCTCTCTTTCCTTAGATTTCTCTGTCGTAATCTGTTGAGCATGCATCATCAACCTAGAAAGATACATGTCCCTGTTAAGAATAGCAGTTCTACACTTTTTAACTACCAACCCCGACACACCCATAACAAACTTACTCATGCTTGACCTAGGGTCAGCCATCTGCTCAGGGACATACTTAGACACCTGATTGGACTTAACGCAATACTCTTTCACTGTTATGGATCCTTGCCTCAGGTTCATGAACTCTTCTACCTTATCTTCCCTCATCTCAAGTGGGAAAAACTTATCTAAGAATGCATCCTGAAATATCTGCCAAGTCATAGGAGCTGCATCCTCCCCTTTACCCTATTTCTACATTAATTTGATAAAGAAATAGTAGAACTCATTATCAACTAACTAGCATATGCACAAATACATCATAACCCATAACTAAATTCACCTCAGTTCAACATAATCCTATGACTAAAAGATTTAGCTACGCATGGAGAAAAGAAATAAAATATACCAAAAGGATTGTTCAAGGCATCCATTCTTCACGAATACCCAAATTCAAATTTCCAAATCAAATTACAATTCTTGCCAAATTTAGGGTTTTAACTTCAAATTTGAAGTATTGATAGTATCTATAAATACCCAAAATTGGAATGGGTTTTAACCTTTTAAAGTATTTAGGGTCATCTATTGAGAATTACAAAACTGCCCCTAGGCCTAATCCCGCATTGCTGCGATCGCACTATATTTTCTGCAATTGTGGCTACCGTGACTGTGGGTATATCCATACGATTGCGGTTGATGACCTTCTTGACTATCCACAATCATAGTACTCAGACCACGATTGCAGTAACTGAGGCTAATTTCTGCTCCAGGTCTTCCAGTTGCACTTCTTTTCTCTTTTTTTGATATGATTTAGCTCAAGTCCATTTCTTTCCATCTCATAACCTGTATGCCTATAAAATATGGATATTAGTGCATTTGATCATACATATTTCTCATTTATACATTTAAATCATGGCAATCTACATGAATGTCGTATGGAAATGAGTGGTAAATTCACCGCTCATCAAGTACAATTAACCCATTTTGTTTTTGTTCCTGCTTAGAAAATATGCACCTCAAACACAGGAAAATTACTAAGTTGAGGGTGGCTATCATAGCGGTGTGTAGTGTAAAATAGTTATGAATAAGGGTAAAGTAAGAAAGAGTTAGTAGGGCTGGGTGTGGCAGAAAAAATAAAAAGAAAAGTTGTAAAAAATAAAGAAAGAATCAAAGACCTCACCCAACATAAATGTGCAATAAAAGAATAGAATGAAGAAATAAGGGTGCAATGAAAATTAAATTGGATAATAACTGGGACCCCGTGGTTAGTGTAGTGCCAAGGAGCATTAGTCAGTTTAAATTACCATATTAATCATACCATCCCCCAAGCCTATATTACAAGCCAAGAAAGGTCATATAGTGATCCTTACTTAACTATATGAATTCTAAGGTAAAGAAAATAAGGGTAAGCCTATGGTATTTGGCATGCATTAATTGTAACTTCTTTGTTGATCATGAGTATCTCTTGATTGTCCCTGCATTGATATATGTTATTTCCTATGAGTGAGTGGGACGTCTTTGTTGTGAGTGCACTTGAGTTATGTTGTTAACTATCTGCTTATTTTTGATAGTGTAATTTGTACATATAAGTGGTTATGTATTGCTCATGTAATTGACATACCTTTATCTCATTGTTTCACATTGTTTTGCTTCATGTTCAAACACAGTTGGTTTTGAAAAGAAATACAGGAGGGGGTATTGTGAATTGAACTTAATGTGATGACTGACTTCTTTGAATATCATACATTCTCTTAGTTAAATGTCATTTTTATTTTACTGTGTTTTTGTTGCATGAGGACATGCAAACATTCTAAGATAAGGGTGTTGATGTGCTACAGAAATATAGAAATTTCAAAATCGAATAGAATATGCATGTTTTTGAGGCCTTTTTGTTAGATTTTATTAGTTTTGGGTATGTTTGGCAAAAAAACCATGTTTTGGATAATAAGTTCCTAAAAATATTGAAAAGGGTGATTTTGGCCACTTTTGGAGCGATTATGGATGTTTGGGATGTTTTTTTGCTTGATTGTGATCAAAACATGTTTGAAAATTGAAGAGAGTTGAAAAACGGACTCTTGACACCTACGAAGTTGACCCATGAATTACAGGTAGGGCCTACGGACCGTAGGTGAACAAAGTGGGTGCCAGAAAGACAAAATCCTAAAAACTAACTTGTAGGTACTGTTCCATCAGCAACCTACGGTCTACACCTATGCCCTGTGCCAAACAGTAGGTACCATTTGCGCCCTACTAGATCGTAGGTACAGAGAGCAGGTAGCAACCAACTCTGTTTTCACATATTCCGTCCGAGATTTGTTTTTAAGATTTTCTCTTGTACTATAAACACTCCCTCTGTACTTTTTTGCAGTAATTACACACTTTTGATACTCCAAAACCTATTTTGATTCCCTGGTCCATCTTTGATCTTTGGATTTTCTTGTATTAACTTCAGTTGATTAATCGAGTTATGATTTTGGGTTTTTATTCATTTGATGATTGTGACTTTATCTAAGCTTTGAATCATGAATGTTACTGATTTGATCACAAGTATGAGTGGCTAAAACCCCATACCTAGGGTTGTGTAAATCCAGGCTGATTGACGAAGTAGGGGAAATGTGGTTGTTGAATTAAACCAATACCCATGGCATGCCATGCGTTGTATTTATTATAATAGTTGTCTTCGAATTCGTAAATGTTAGAATCCCACCTAGATATTGGTAGTTACTCCAAAAGAGGAGTAGTGACTAGGAAAACATAATGACAACAGTAATTTGGGAGTTAATTGTCGATCCATTGCCGCACAATGGAATATAGTGAATGACCGTTAGCTTTCATCTAATAACTAGAGACCTAAAAAGTTATAATTAAATGGAAAAAGATAAAGGTTAGTAATGTGACATCTTGAGACTCAAAAGGTAAAGGATAAAATCCTTGTACTCGTCTAAAAAACTGTACAAGGTACATACCTTTTCAATTCTACATTCAAGGTATTGGGTTGGTTCAATATAGCATGATAAGACAACGATTTCAACCAGAGTTAATATTGTTACTTGCTCGATATTACTACAAGCAAATCCTCCCATTTACTTTCCAGTATTGCCCATAGACTACAACTACTCATAACTGTAATTCCACGTGTTCCCTTGGAATTTCACCCCAATCTTAGTTAGGTTAATATATCTTGACAGCGACCGTACCATTATCTAAAAGTAGTTGTTTCTTGGACGTAATCACGAAACATGCCTGACAAATAGAATAAATTGAAGTCAATTCGAAGTTTTAATCCTAGATAATGAATTCACTATGAAACCATAATGAATGCTCTATGAAACCCTTATGCTTTCTTGGGTTAGGTATTAGAGACGACAATGAGAGCTTGTGATATTTTTAACTAGAGGGAAAAAGTCATTTTTATGTTTATAACTCATGAAAGACTGAAAATACCAAAAGCCCTTCTCCCCTAAGTGAAGAAAATAAATAAATGAAATTAACACCTTGGCTTGGAACATCGTTATCACGGAGGTTATCCTCCATTCCCTGATGATATCACGGAGGGAAACCTCTGTGAACAAGTGATATCGCTGACCCTCACTACTTCGGGGTTCAAAAATTACCATGAACCACTTACAAAAATTGTAAAACTCAATCGAAACACCATTTTAACATCCCTAAACACAATTATAGTCCAAAATTAATATTATGAACACGAGGAGGGGGTCTGAAATAAAATGATCAAAATTATAAGGGCTCTTATATTATTCCCTCCCCCCTATAGGATCATTCATCCCCGAATGATGAGGGAGGACAGTTTTAGCACGACTACAACAAGAATACACCAAACTCAAATACAAACTCAGAAAATGAAAACAAAAAAATTAAATGCATACCTTAAGTACTTTCATTCAACTCGAGGAACAATAATGGGTATTTTGAATTTATATATTCCTCAATTTCCCATGTAGTCTCTTCTACCTTTTTGTTTTTCCAAAGCACCATTATTGGAGCCAAATCCTTGGTCCTCAATCTACGAACTTGCCAATCAAATATCTCAATCATAACTTCCTCATAATACAAGGAATCCATGAAACCAACATCCTCAACAGGAACTATCAAGGAAGGATTACTCACACACTTTTTTTGCATGGACATATGAAACACGGGATGAATAGAACCCAAAGTCACAGGAAAATCTAACTCATACGCGACATTCCAAATCCTTTTAAAAATATGGAATCGACTAAAATAATAGGGACTAAGATTCCCCTTCATCCCAAACCTCATGACTCCCTTCATAAGAGACACCTTCAATAATACCCAATCACTTACTTCAAACTCCAACTCTCTTTCCTACACATCTACATATGACTTTTGGCAACTTTGAGCAGTCTTAAGTATTTCTCTAATAACCTTTACCTTCTTCATGGCTTGGTGAACAAAGTCAGGACCAAACTGCCATGTCTTACAAACCTCAAACCACCCAATAGGATACCTATAACTCCTACCATGTACAACCTCAAAAGGATCCATCTGAATGTTCCACTGATAACTATTTGTATGCAAACTGAATAAGAGGTAAATGATTAACCCAGTTGCCTTTAAAATTAATCACAGAAGCCATTATTATATCCTTCAAAATCAGTACAGTATGCTCCGCTTATCTATCCATTTGAGGGTGGAAATAAATGCCAAGGTTCACATGCATACCAAAACCTCTATAAATTCTCACTAGAAGTGAGATAAAAATTGCGTACCTAGATTTGAAATAATGGTCACTGGCGCAACATGCAACTTTACAATCTTCCGAATGAACAACTTAGCATAATCCTCTCCCTTGTAATTAGTCCTCATAAGAATGAAGTGAGTAGACTTAGTTGTCCTATCCATAATGACCTAAATCAAAGCATATTGATTACAAGACTACAGAAGACCCATAATGAGATCCATAATAATTATCTCCCCCACGTCCACATGGGTAACTCTATCTCTTAATACATGCCACAAGGACTTAAGTGCTAACCTTAACTTGCTGGTAAACCATACATTTCGCAACAAAGTTTGCCACATCCCTCTTAATATTGTTCCACAAGTAGATTTCCTTCTAGTCATTATATATCTTAGTAGAATCCAGATGAACTGTATATCTACACTTATAAGCCTCAGTCAAAATACTCTCCCGCAGCCCATTAACATTAGGAACACACAACCTACCTTGGTACCTTAGAATACCATCTCCCTAATCTCAAAAGCCATAATATTTTGTTGACCCACATCATTCTTAATTTACATAAGTATACAGTCCAGAGACTATTTTTCCTTTACCTCAAAACTAAGAGATGATTTGACCACTTCCTCAATAATAACTCCCCCATCCTCAGAGTCCAGAAGATGAGCTCCAAAGTTAACCATTCTATGAATGTCCGTCACTAGTCCTCTTTTCTCCTCATAAACATGGGATAAGATCCCCATAGATAACCTACTAAGATTATAAGAAACAATATTAGTTTACCTAGACTGTAGTGAAGGCTCATATCATAATCCTTATGAAATTCAAGCCACCTCCCTTGTCTAAGATTCAATTCCTTCTGTATGAACACATATTGCAAACTCTTATGATCAAAATACATATCTACATGCACCCCATAAAGATAATGGCACCAACTATTCAAAGCAAAAACCATAGTTGCCACCTCCAAGACATAAATCAGATAGTTCCTCTCATGATCCATAAGATGCCTAGAAGCATAGGCCATAACCTTACCATGCTATATCAAGACACAACCTATTATCATATGGGATGAGTCACAAAATAGAACAAAATAATTTGTACCCTTGAGTAGGGTTAAAAATAGGGTAGAAGTCAACTTATCCTTCAACTTCTTCAAACTACCCTCATAAGCATCAAACCACAAGAACTTAATCTTCTTCTAAGTCAACCTTGCTAGCGGAGCATCAAAAGAAGAGATACTCTCCACAAACCTTCCTTTAATACCAAGCCAAACCTAAGAAGCTCTTAATATCAGTTGGAGTCGTGGCTCTAGGGCATTTTTAACTGCTTCAAATATCTGTTGATCCACCATGATTCCTTAACTAGAAACAACATGCCTAAGAAAAGTCATAGCATTTATCCAAAACTCACACTTAAAAATTTTTGCATATAGTTTTAAATCATGAAGAATCTGCAACACAATTCGGAGGTTATTGGCATGATCCCCCTCACTCTTAGAATACACCAAGTTATCATCAATGAAGACTATAAAAAATAAATCCAGAAACTTCCTGATAACCCAATTCATAAGATTCATAAATGCAGCCAGAGCATTAGTAAACGAAAATGACATAATGACCATACCTGGTTTGTAAAGAAGTCTTAGGAATATCAACCTCCCAAATTTTCAACTGATGATAGCCCAAATGGATATCAATATTTGAAAAACATCTAGTACCCTGAAGTTGATAAAAAAGGTTATCAATCCTAGGAAGAGGATACTTATTCTTAATTTTCACCTTATTCAACTGGCGATAATCTATACACATTCGAAGAGACCCATCATTCATCTACATAAAAAGGACAGGAGTACCACATAGAGAAATAATGGACGGATGAACCCTTTATCAAGAAGATCCTTCAACTACTCCTTAAGCTCTCTTAACTCAATCAGATCCATTCTATGAAGAGAAACGAAAATTGGATGAGTATCCGACAAAAGATCAATCCCAAAGTACATTTCCCTATCGGGAGGAATTCTAGGAAGATCATTGGGAAAATCTGTAGGAAATTCATTAAAAACAAGGATAAATTGCAAAGGACTTTCAGAGTTAGAATCCTTAACCCGAACTAGATGGTACATATATTTTTTAAATCAATTCATAAGCTCTAAGGTAAGATATAAATATTTTTTTAGGTACTAAGGAACTCCCCTAAAGATCTAATACCAGTTCATTAGGAAAGTGATAACTAGCCTTTTAGGTTCTTTAATCTAGAGAAGCATAGCATGATTAAAGACAATACATCCCCAAGATAGCATTGAAATCCACCATATCCAAATCTACTAAATCAACCAATATCACTATATGAAATATAGACACTACACAACCCTTATAGATATTTCAACCAACAATGAAATAACCCATCAGAGTAGACATAAAAAAGGATTAGAAAATACTTTCATGACCAAAACCTAAATATACATCCATATAAGGGGTCACATATGAAACGATTGAACCCGGACCAAGGAAATAATAAACATAGCGAGAAAAGTATTATAACATACAAATAACAACATCAGGAGATGCCTCAGATTCCTGGAGAGTATCGAGGGAATCAAGGCGATTCCATCCAATTTCGGTACTAGAAGTAGTGCCCTTTGGTGCAGGAGTTGAAGATGTGGGGACATGAAATTTATTATTCCCAATAGCAACCCTGTCTAAAGGATAATCTCATCGTATGTGACCAAGATAACCATATTTATAACACTAATTCCTTCTCTCTTTAAAATAACCACGATAAAGTTTCCTACAAAAATGACAAGGAGGATAAGGTAGAGTATACTAAGCTCCACTAGCCTGAGAATTGGCACCCTATGCCTTAGGAACACTACTATCCTAAAAACGATGATCGCCAAACATCTTTTGATAAAGAGCACTAGATGATGAAAAAGAATTTCCCCAGTTCTTCTTAGTCCACTATTTGCCAACTCTCCCACTATTTTGTTGACCCCCTCCCTACTCTGAATATCTTAACTTTTTATTTTTCCTTTCTCCCATCTCTGCCTGTATCTTCTTTTCTTCCTTCACCTATTGCATATAAACAACAAGCCTTCAAATCTCTATGTAATTATTTAACATTATAGTGTTACACTTTAATACAAGGCCACGGGATAACCAAGAAAAAACTTCCTCATTTTAGATGTCTAGCTAGACACCAACTCTGGAGCATAACGGGACAACTGCTGAAACATCAGGTCATACTCTATCACACTCAACTTACCCTACTACAGATTCATAAACTCCTCAGACTTAACTTCCTACATATCCTGAGGAAAGAAGTACTCAAGAAAGGAACCAAAAAACACATTCCATAAAGTTGGATCTGCATCATTACCCCTTAATTACTCTCGCTCTTTCTACCACTAATAAGTTATATCTTACAACTAATATGCAACAAACTATACACTTTAAGAATTAGTAGCATGCATCACTCTAAAGAATTCTACTTCATCTCAACCACAAACCCTGAGGATACTGCTTAACCTTTGTGCCTGTAATGGTTGGAGGATTTAACCACATGAACTAGCTAACTCGAGTGACCTCAAATAAAAGAGAAACAAAACCAACATGGTCCGACTAATGAGATAGAGATTTCACCAACTAAGTAAGCAAATGAATAGACTTGCGGAACTCAACATTAGAGATAACCCTAGAGATAGATTATCATAAGCATAACCACCTTGTGAAGCCTTAGGATGACTAGTGAGGACAAGTTGAACTTTATGTGGGGTGGGATAATCAGGAGCAAAGACCCTAGACCAGTTTTACATTCTATACCAATACGAAAATAATCTATGAAAACAAAACTACAACTAAGATACAAATACAAAGATAAAGATAAAACAAGTAATAGATAGACACAATGAATGAATAAGTAGAAAACGAAAGGTATATTAAACATCTGACCCTCTATTCAATGTCAAAAATGAACTTAACTCCTACGTAGACCTCAATGGAATTAGATTCCCAAGACACACTCAGAAGTGTATACATTCATAATTCTTTAAAAAAGTATTTATGAAATAGGTTCCTATTTATTGTCTTGGGTATTTATTACATCTTGTGGGCCCAAAATTCAACCATTTAGGAAAGACAAAAACATAAAAGCCCTTAAGCATATGCTTGAGCATTTCTAGATCATATGGGGCACACATAGTGTGCATCTCAAGGGTATAATTTGTTGTTTTTATTCCCTTTGGTGGATATAAAGTGGGTTGGGTGCACCTCTAAAGAGGGTGGGGCATCGTCACTGCAATGAATGCACTTGGTTGGAGATCTCAAAGGGTTGTTTGAGCTTGTAACATAGGTTCAGCGTAGTGTAAGATATTAACTTGTAACAAAGTGACTATACCCTCCTTGAAAATCTACATTATACCCATTTTTTATTTTTTATTTTTCAACTTTTGACCATGGGCCACTTATATTATTTTCACTCACTAAGCACGTGCCTAATTTTACTAGCTTGATTCACCCATATTTTTGAAAGCATGTTCTTTTTTCCTCTCTGTCTTGTGCATTTCATAATTTTTCTTTCCTTTCTTGGGTCCCTTTTTTTTTCCTCTTTATTTGTTCTCTAAATTTAGCTCCTAGGCACTTACTAACATTCTCATGGCCCGAAGTTACCTCTTCCAATTTTAACCACCCCAACTTAGAATTTTAACCTCGATTGTCATTTTTCTAACCAAGGAGGATAGGTTCAAAAGAGAGATAAGAATTGAAGGCTCACGGCTTGCAATGAGTATGCCAAAGAAATGTCCAATGGATCAAAGTGGGTGACTAGGGGTAACATCTATGTATGGGTAGGCTTTTTAAGCTAAAATGGACTTCCAATGTCACAAAGATGGCCTAAGATCATCTTCCTCAAATAAATACAATCAAAACCAACCTTGATAGACTAATGGGGCATGTTTTAGATGGTACAAGTACATATGAGATTTAGACAAATAAGCTCACCACACATGACATGCAAACTCACCAAAGAGGCTCAATTACCCCTCTCAATAGAGAAAATATATAGAGTATCTAACTATTCTTATAAGTCAAAAGTTTGGAGTCACAAAAAAAGAAAAATAATTTTTATAATATTGCTTACGTCCATGCCCTTGATTTTTGAAAATTTCTGGAAGGAAGGGGTGTTCGCTTTGCATTTGCACCATGCACAAGTTGCTAACAATGGGAACAACCCAAGACTTGGTCTCACATTTTAGCTTTATATCGGAGAACCAATCATATGGCTACTCAGATTTGCCAATGGTATGCGGTAATCCCAAATCTATAATGCCACAGGTACTCAGACTTCCCTTACATTTGTTAACTCGATGCTACGGGTACTCAGGCTTCCCCTGCTATCCATGGATCAAAACTTAATCACAATGCTTTTCCTTTAAGAATGTCATCAATAAATCCATCATAGAGAAATGCTCGTCTGCCATCATTATCAAAGGAATAAGAAAACTAAAAATAAAAACAATCTATTCAAAAAAAATTCATACTTTGCCTGATTAAGTTCAAGTATTGTAAACCAATGAATACACATAAGGGTAGGTCCACACACCACCAACTTAAGGACTTATAGTGACCTCACTACATAATAAAATAACATAAGAAGGATTAAAGAGCTCCCTTAAATTGCATTGACAGCCTTGTTAAATGTTGCACACTAAGGCGTGATCGCAAATAGATTGGTGCGATCGTGATACACGACCCATAATTGCGGTAACTAAGGCCATTCCCTTCTCTGTTTTGCCCTGTTCTCTTGTATAGCTGCCATAATTCAAAACCTTGTTATCCCCTATTTTTTCTTCCAACCTTCCCAAAGCACCTACAAAACATAAAAATTATGTGAATTATTCAAAAAACTTATATATAAAAAAAGATATGAAAATAATGGGTTGCCTCCAATTAAACACCTTATTTATCGCCGCAGCAAGATTATTTTTAATCCTCATTTGTTCTTTCACTTAGAGGATTTGAACCTTTTGCCAAACTTGTGATTATTCTATCTTCGCGGATCTTTGGGCAACAGTAGGGGTGTTATGAACATGTTCTATCACGACACTTCAAAAACTTGAACTGTTTGCCTAATTTCGCATCAAACTTTTGTGTGGGCTAGTTAGACAATAGTGAAAGCATTAGCAGGCCACTAATTGGACATCGATCCTTAAGATCCTTGTCCTTCACTATTAGGGTCTTAGCATACCCTTTTGGGAAGAAAAACTCCAAGATATAAGGAAATATTTCATTCTCACCCTCATTCAACATTTGCTCGGGTGGATTGATTGTTATCAACTCAACCGAGCTTAGTGTTAAGAAATGGTTAGAATGATGTTTTTTTCCTAATTTAAGAGTTATTTACATTTTGGTATCCTCACCCTAAAATGGACTAGAGTCTTCATAAGGGATTTTCTTGGCTTCTTCTTCTGACTCTAGTACCATTTCTTCCTTTTTGTCATTATCTCTTATGTTTGGTTTGGCTAGTGGGAAAATCAGTGATAGTTTTTTAATATCCATCTCATTTAGAAGAGTGGACATGATTTTGGTGTTTGAATGAGTAACTTCCATGACCACGTCTTCTATCTTCAATATTTCCTCGCCAAATGCCTTATTAGATTAAAGTATAAGAGTTGTTTCCTCCTCCATCGTTGTTGTTAACTCCAAAATATGGTTAAGCATGCATTCAACATCACTATTTCCCATGATTTGTTTTTTCCATTTGTTCATCATATGACCTATCAAATCCACAAAAAGAACTATTATTTGGGTTAGCATAACAAGTGGAAGGGTCTATTACACAATCACTCCAATATCGTAAATCATCCCTCATTGATTTCACCCGTTCCAAGATAAGTTGAAGCATTACCTCAATACCATTATTTCTATTTCTTTATTCTTCCCTTTCTTCATCATAAAATGTATCCAGATCACAAGAAGAACTAGAAATCGGGTTAGTATAATGTGGGAGGGAGAATTTGGACAATCACTCTAATGTCCATCTAGACCACCACATAGAGAACAAACATACTCCCTATAAGATCGAGATGGTGCACACATCATTCTCTAAGAAACCTATCTATAATGTTGCCAAAAGCAGGGTCCATTACAATATGAACATGGATTTTCACGATAGGATTTCCAACCACCGATCTCACATTCATTCAAAAATGCCATAGTAACAAGTAAACAAAAATAAAAATCTACCTAAGACAAGAAATGAGAGAAAATAACAAACAAATATTTACAAGTTTGAACCAAATCAAGTAAGTTAAAATACTAAACTAACTTAATACGCCACATTGTTCCCCAGCAACGACGCTATTTTTTATAACCCTCAACTTACACATCAATTTAAGTGCAAGGCAGTCGTTGTCAATAATTTACCCAGCTAAGAGTTGGGGTCGAATCAACGAGGAACAATGTGAGTACTGATTGAGTAAGTACAAAATAGTAGTTGCTTGCTATATTCAAACCTATGTTACCAAATGGTATAGGGGTTTTTAATGTATCCTAATGTGAAAGTAATTCTAGGGCTTCTAAGGGACTAATCCGAGACAAACAATAATTAAAGTATAATACAATTTAAATTTATCTTTGGATTATGCTTTCCTAGGGGAAATCTATGCATGGGAACATTATAATTCGATGCAAATTCTAATTGGTTATGATGTGGTAGGCCAGGTTTAAGGTCTTTGGGGCTAGTTTTTTTAAAAAAAAATCTCAAAGATATCATTCATTGATCCGTTCGAGTACCTATCGAATGTGATAATTAATGCTACCCAATACCTCAATTGGGTATCCCTCTTTCTAGGATGATATTCATGTTATATTTAACTTCAAAATCACCCTTATTTCTAAGATAGTGAAAATTTAGCAAACTACAAACATAATAGTCTATTATTTCTTTAGTCTCCACATACAGCTTTTAAGGATGTTGTGAATTCCTAAAGTTCACCAAAAAACCTTATTTTGAAGATGGCCTTGAGCTTTCTAGAGTTTGGAACTTTCATCCCCCAAACCCATTTAGGAATTTGGGGCTTTCACCCAAAAATCCCAACCTATTCAATCAAGCAACAATTGAACCCATCATCAACAAACCAAATTCCACACAAATATATCACAACCCATACACAATTGCTTCCTATTAGAACAGAATCCCAAGAGGTAGATCTAGCAAATCATAATAAAAATAAACACAAATAAACCAAGATCTCTATTAAAGTTGTTCATAGGAAAAATAAAGATAGGTTAAACCACCCTTTAGACTCAAACGAATCGTCAATATACAAAGACAAATCTACACTTGGATATCACTCTAATGTCTGTTTAACTAAAATTAGTACAAATTTGATCTCCAAGATCTAAGAAATTACAAAACCTAATCTAAGGATACGATGTAGTGTTGTTGAATTATGGATCTAACGATTCCCTAGAATAAAGGGATTTTGAGCCTTAAATGGATTTTGGGTCGGCTGTACAAAATGGTATTTCTGCCCTTGGGCCATTTTCTGCCTCACGCGATTGTGGGAGATTGATCGCGTCGCACTCACTACGATCGCGGTTAGTCTATCGCAATCATAATTTGTTGACTAGCTTAACTCTGCATGATCGCGGGATAACGCCCTCATTCGTGATAACTGAGGGCTATATCTTGATACTTCTTTAGCTTGTCCAGTTCTTACACTTTAATTTAATTTTTTATCTTTTCCTGCTCAAGTTTGATTCTTTTATTCTCAGTACTTGTACACCTGGGAAATATGGGAATTAGTATATTTAACCCCAAATATGTATCTCATTTACATTTAAATCATAGTATTGTGCACGAATATTTAGTGCAAATGAGTGGTAAATTCACCCCTCATCAAAGGTTTACACATAAAACATTCTTAGAATCAACATGGTTATGCTCACAAACAAAAACAATGGAATGAATAGAGATATGATTACCTAAGGTGTTACAAAAAATAAGATCACATGAATGCAAGAACCAACATCTTAAGCATCTCACATTCCTTTCACTTGAACGACCCTCCAAGACATATAAAACTTGTCTACCCATAAAAGTGTGCAAGAATCAAGGGTCAAGCATTTTTTATCAATTAGTAACCATAGATTATTCTTAGAATAACAAATAGATTGACTATCCCAGTTGGGGATGCCACACATTTCCTGCACATTCAAATATTTATGAAATACGATCAGAAAGACATCAACACCATCTAGGTAGGATTTTAAGTCAAATATCTTTAAAAGAATAGCTATGTTAGGATAAATGCCATCATGAATTGAAGGAATTCTAGGATTAAGAGGGGGTAGGTACATACCTTTGGAGTAAAGCCTTGAACTTTCTTTTTTTCTTTCTAAGCGTTCACCATATGAACTTAACCTCTTATGCGTCAACGAGAAAGTTGGTCTAATGGTTGTGCCAAATGTATTGAGTAACAATTTCTTGGGTTTGTCACTAAGCTCTTCTTCTTGATCACAAAGCTCTTCATCTTCACTATTAATCTCCTTCCTCGTCATGAAGTTAGGGTTTATGACCTCTCCTTTTCGGGCAAAATATCTTCATGCGGAACTTTTATCTTCAATCCATAAGGTACATTAAGGTGTCACAGCCCGATTTACGACCCATGAAAGAACCTACCAATTACCGCTAATAGGTAATTAAATCCCATAACATGGAGCTAATGCAATGGGTTAATCTAGTAAGAAAGGACCAACATAGGAGAAATTCCAACGCATCAATTGAGAACATAAATGTTTTAGATAGAATACCAATCATACAAGATACCAATACCAAAACATGGTAGAGTTAGTACAAGAACAACTAATAGTTTTGATTCAACTCAAAGACTAGAATAGTTAATGCATCTATCATGAATACTAATGACTAAGTTCAAGAGATGGATTGGAAATTAGGTGACTCAAAATCTAAGAGCTTACCCTATCTCCAAGAATTAATCACCACATAAACCAAGATCAATGGCGATAGCTAATACTCAGATCTACACCAAAATGGTAAAGAAGTATAGTATGAGTACCTTTAGGAGTAAATTTTATGTTTTCTTATGAATAAATGGGATATTCTAGTTCATGTTATATATTATTGCATGATGCAAGTGGGTTTTGTGTGGAAAAGTGATACAAGACAATTGGCCATCATAGATTTTACTAACATCATTTGAGGCCAATACTTTAAGAATCAAGATTTGATTATATTGAGGCCATGACACCATGCATGGAGGACTCGTTTTGAGCAAACAATAGAGCAATTCCATGTTTGGAAGGTTGCTTGGGACTTGTGTTGATGCCTACCAAAGGATTCCAAGTGTAGAAGAAAGAATATGAAGGCCAAAATGACACATATGGGCCATCCCATGAATACATATTGGTCTTTGTGTTACACTTGGGTCGTTCCACAAAGACATGGGACATTGTGTGTTGGGCTTGTTCTATTTTATTCCACTTGATTTATGGTCCACTTTTGGGCCCATTGTAATAGTTTAGCCTAAGACTATAAATAGATAGACCTAGATCATTTTATTTCATAGCTTATCTTTGATATCGAATGAACATTTCTCTTGAAAGAGAGTTGGTGAAACTTATGTTAATTGTTTTCTTAGAAACAGGGGTTTTAAGGGTATTGAATTTCCTCTTGGTACACATAAGAAATTGGTGTTTGATTCTATAAGTTTAAGGGATCTTTGAGTTTGATACACTCAATGGTTCTTAATTCCTTATAGTTTCATATGTAAATTTACCTATCTTCCTTTTCTTGCATCGTTTATCTTTTTGGTTTCCTTAGGTAGATTTCATCTTTTGTAGCTTTATCTGTATCATTTGGTATTAGATCCGAGCTTGATTTCTTTCCTATGAAGTCAATCTTGGGTTTGATATCTTGAAAATCAAAATAAAAAAAAAGAAGTGTCAAAAACCGAAAATCCCCAAAAAAATTCTTTATTCTATTTGTACCCCTAGGTCGACACTTGAATCTTGGAATTTTTATGTATTTTGTGTGTTTATAGTGTTAGATGCTTGTTCCCTAACACTAATAGAGTATAGATCTTGAATTTTAGCTATTTCCATGTTGATTTTAGTCATCCATCATTGTTGAGCTTGAGTTGAAGAAACTTGAAGGCGGGATATCAAATTTGGAAGGTTGTTATTGAGGTTTTGGACTTGAAAACGTGTTGGTTGTGTTTGGGACTTCAACCTGAGTTTGGGATTTCAAAAATTCATTCAATTTATAGGTCATTTGCTTGAGGTTTCACTTTGATTGTTCTTGGTATTCTTCATAATCTTAATATATTGTTGAGGAAGAACATTCAAAAAGTGAGCGTTTGATCGAAAATGTAGGTGAAATACTTATTTTTCAAAATAATATTTCTAAGAATATCCCAATTCTTCCAAAGAAAGAGAGAACCAAAAAGTATCAAAAGGGAATATTATCAAGGGAGAGACAAAAGAAAGTACCAAGGAGGGGACCACAACAAAATTTGAACGCTCTTGAGCTTGAAAGAACAATTGAAGGGTCCAATTCTTTTTATTCTTCCATACAAAGCTAATTTCTACACCTCCAAGATGAATATTGATTGAAATACAAAATTGGAAACAAGTAATCTCTAAACATCAACCAATATTCAATATCATTTTTGAGGCAACCACATCACTCAACTGTCCAATTACCTTAAGCTCAAATCTATATTCTTAGTTTCTTTTCTTTGGATTCTTAGGTTTCTTTTTCTTGATTATAGTGGTAATTAGCCACTAGTAATCACCTACTTAGTTGTGAAATAGTTTTTAATCCAATTTCTTTAGGTGTTTTATCATTTTCAATTCATCGTAGATTCTTGGGTCAAGTTCGTATGAGATTTCAGTGAGTCACTCAAACGAAAATACATTACAGACAAGAGTAGATATCATGCCTAAAATTCTCACCAAAGTATAATCTAACATTCAACACTTGTGAATCCAAGTGTGAGGCAAGCAAGGTGTGACGAGTTGTGAGGATATATCTATAAACTAACGTGTTTGTTATTTTTGTTAGTGTCTTTTTCTTAGGTACCATGGTCAAAAAATGCTACTAATGCTATCTTGGACTCTATTGATTCTCTTAATCAAAAACTTAAAAGGCTATACATGGATATGACATCATTCAAAGGAGGTGTTTCTACTATGAGAGGAAGGTTGGATCACATGGTAGGTCGAAGGAACTCCAATCACTCCATTCCTCAAAACTACCATGCTTCCTGGAGTGTACATGCTCAAAACACTTCCACTACCTTTACCCCAGAAACCTTACAGTATATGCTTAACCCACCAAGGCCTCCACAAAATCTCACCACCAAAACTTTCACTTATCCTCAAAGACGAAATCCCATTCGACCATTTCTTCCTCAACTCAATCAAATCCATCTATAAAAACTTGGAAACCAAATGCACCAACCTATACAAAACCTGAGTCCTCCATTCACAGCTCCACCTAACTAAATTCCTCAACCTCCACCAAATCCAGTTCCCCCATTCCAAGCTCCACTCAACCAAATGCCTCAGCCTCCACCAAATACAATCCCCTATTACAAGCTCCACTTAATAAAAACCAACCCATCCATGTAGATAAAGATGGTAGGGAAGAACCACAAGATATGACTAAGAGTAATGGGTCAAGTGGTTTCTTGAAAAGTGTGGACAAAGAACACCTAGTTGTGGGACTTGTCAACGCAAATTCCTTGCTGCCCACTAACCTAGATACTAGAATTTTACCTAGTATCAACTCTTTTTTTTGCAGGTTCAAGAAAATATACTTCAAAAGAAGGATCCAAGGAGAATTTCTTATGAACACATGCTTGATAATCTAATGGAGTTCTTGACTAAGAATTCCAGCATGGGGAAGAGTGATGAAGAGATAAGAATTCCCGCATGGCAAAGAGTGATGAAGAGATGATTCAAAGATGAAGTCTTGACAAACTCCTTTGAGATAAGAGCTTCCCAAGGGAGCAAGTGAGCTCCCATGACACAAACCAAGATAAAACTCATACTTCATATGAGCTAAATGGTAACAATGCTATCTCCTACACTCCTATAGACTTAGAATGTTGTGATGTGGCTATTAGTAGCCAAGTGGATATAGTTGGTGGTTTGATTAAAGGAGAATTGAATGAGTCTTCCCTTTGTGATGCTCTTTGTATTACTAGGTTGCATGAAGATCAAATTCTTAATGTAAGTTTGTAAGCACTAGTAAATCCTAAATATGACAAAATTGATTCTTCTCGTAAAAATGATTTGTCTCCACCTGGTGCTAGCACTAGTAACTTGAATAAGGTACCATTTCCAAGTGATGAGATTATTGACACATTAGTTGACCCTTGTGAAAACCAAGGTGAGTCTTTGTTGGCATGTGAATTGCCAATAACTAGTGACGGTTTGTATAATGATCAACTTACTCATCAATGTAGTCCACTACTTAAACATATGTATGGTGTGATTGATGAGTCTCAAGTTAGTAATGATGTTGATAGAGTTGATCATGAGAATGGAGATGATTATTTGAGCATATTGTGTTATGAAGGCCTTATTATTAGTTTTGCTCAAAGATGTCATATGGGTGAAAATATAGTGAAGAATGACATATGTCTTTATAAGAGTGAACTTATATGCTTAAAATCCATACATTTGAATAGTGAACCTCTTTCAAATAAAAATATATTTTGTGAAGATAGTGAGATCACTCCTTTCATTACACTTAGTGAAATACAAGATGATGTGTTTAAAAAGAAAGGTGGTATGCTTAATATTCACATGTTATCCTATTTCATGAAATCCATTAAGAATATAGGTTTAAGTGAAGAATGTGCTAGCCATCCAATTATTGATAGTGATCACCTACTTTTGCAAAAGAATGATCAATTGGGTTATGATGACTTCATTTTCTTTAATTTTTAAGAAACCCAATTAGTGATTGTTCTTGTGAAAATGATTTTGATTATGATCTCTTTGATGCTAATAGTGGTTTGTGTCAACTTGAGGATTTCTCCATTGAAAGAGAAGGTGGAATTAGTTTGGAAATTCCATCTACTTCTTCCTTGTGTGTTTCCTATGTTTAGCATACTCATGGTAATGATTTTGAAACTAGTAGTGAACAAATGCATGAGAATACGATAGTTGAAGTTGATTTGTGTGACACCTTCCTCTACCCTATTTTTGTTCATGCTATTACCAATGGTAGTATAGAGGGTATGCCTAATTTTAGGTATGGAACCATATGGGATAAAACATCCAAGATCTTGTCCTTGAAAAAACTTTTGGTTTTGAGCATAATGATCAAGATACGATTGGACAAGCTAATGATACCTTATGGATAAAGGTCATATACAACCTCTACTTCCCTTTTCATACCCTTAAAAACCAAGGAAGGATAGTATAATATCCCCTATATGAGTGTCCCTCCACTCAATCATACCCTAAGTAGATGAGTCATACCCAACATGATCGTATGGACTGAACTCTCAACTTGAGTGGACAGTTTTGTATATGATTGGTGTATACGAGTTAGGGGTTGAGTCTTACCCTTTGGATATAACTCAAAGGTGTAAACTTTTACCCTTAATAGTGTGTGAGACCTAGGAGAATCCTAGGTTACGAGCCAGGGTACCACTCCCACCCCTGAGTTATATGGTGAGTCGTACCCCTAGATAGGTCCAATTTTCAGATTATAACCAAGGGTTTTATGGTAATTTCATTCAATGTAAATCCTTTGTCCCTTAACTATATAAGTGTAGATGTCCTACTTAAACATATTTTTATGTGGATATAAGTGTAAACAACTTTTACAAGGGTCTTATGGTCATTTTATTAACCCTAAGGTTTGAAGGGTGATCATCTAGAGGACAATGAGGAGTCAAGTTCTTGGTGGATTATCTTGTCTAAGACATGTAACTCTTCCCCTTGTTAAATAACTCTAAGACCGTGTATTTCACACTTGGATTAGTAAGTGTACATGGTTATTTCGAAGTCAAATGAAAAGTGTTTTGTACCTAATACAAAATAATGTTGATCATTGCCTAGACTTGTGTTTATACATTTTAATGATGACTAGTTGCACATATGGATTCTTGTTGTATATGTTTTGATATGAGGGTCTTGAGTAACCCTAATCTCGATGTTTTATACCCTAAGAATAGCCATGTTAAAGGTATGCATATAGGGTACTCGTGAAAATATCTAAATGAAATATCTAGTCGCATATTAGTGTGGCATAGGAGTTTACATTTTAGTGTTGGCTATTGGGTATTCTTAAAGGTGTCTCTCATTAAGGGAGTGATGATATTCTATAAAAAAGATAAGATTAGTCCTCGTTATATTGGTCCCTATTCGGTCTTGAGAGGAGTTAGAAATGTTGCCTATGAGTTGGAGTTGCCTTCTAGGTTAAACTCCATTTCCCTTGGGTTTTCCATGTTTCTATGTTGTACAAATTTGTGGGTTGTCCTTCGTCGGTTATTCCCTTAAGGGATGTTGATATTTCATACTCTTTGTTCTTTGAGGTGATTCTGGTGAGGATCTTGGAGTGGAAAGTTTGACTGTTGCAAATGATAGAAGTGGATTCAATGAAGGTTCTATAGGGAAACCAATAGTCTTAGAAACCCACTTGGGAGGCGGAGAAGGACATGAAGTTCAAGTACCCACATTTGTCTTCTGTTCCAGAAACTCATGATTGAAGTATGTATTGATCTTCTTGATTTGACTTATGTCTTGGGTTGAAAATGGGTTTGAGTCACTAAAACTTTAATATAGATGAAGCCATGTGGATTTGATAAATGATGTTTTTGAACCCAAATGATCAATAAAATGAAATTGTGGAATGATGATGATTATTATATATGTGGTGAAGTATCCTTGTTGTGAGTTTTTTCCTAATTTGTTTAAGGTTTGTTTTGATGTGTGATAATATGTTATCTTTTGTTGATTCTATCCTTACCCATCATTGGAGGATGAATGATCCTAAGTGGGGGAGAATGAAACTATGAAGATCTTGGCCTTGCAAATTTTTTTAGTTTTGAGCATGATGATCAAGATACTATTGGACAAGCCAATTGTACCCCATGGATACGGGTCGTATCCAACCTCCCATTCTTCTCTCATACCCTAAATAGCCTAGTAAGTATAGTATACTGTCCCCTATACGTGTTTCCCTTAACAAAATCATACCCTAACTATATGAGTCATTCCCAACATGATCGTACAGAGTGAACTATCAATTTGAGTGGACTGTTTTGTATACGGTTGGTGTATATGAGTTAGGGGCTTAGTTGTACCCTTTGGATTGACTTAATAGTGTAAAATCTTACCCTTAATAATGTGTGAGACCTCGGAAGATCCTAGGTTATGAGTCTGGGTACCTTTCGTACCCTTGGGTACGATTTTCTTAATGAGTCATATGGCGAGTCGTACCCCTGGACGGGTCAAATTTTCAGATTTTAACCAAGGGCCTTGTGGTCATTTTCTTCACAAAAAACCCTTAGTCCTTTAACTATACAAGTGTATATGGACTCCTTAAACACATTTTTATCTGGATATAATATCCTAAGCTCCCTCTCGAACACTCTCAATGTTTCTTGAAGCAAGATTGGAAGCTAGGGTTTGAAGGGTGCTCATCTAGAAGACAAAGAGGAGTATAGTTATTGGTGGATGATATTTTTTAAGGCATTTGCCTCTTTCTCTTATTAAATAACTTTAAAACCATGTATTTTAAACTTGGATTAGTAAGTGTACATGGTGATTTTAAAATCAAATGAAAAGGGTTTTGCACCAAATGTTGAATAATGTTGATTATTGCCTAGACATGTGTTTATACATGTTAATGATGATGATTCACACATGTAGATGCTTTTTGTATATGGTTTAACATGAGGATCTTGTGTAAACCTAATCTTGATGTTTTATACCATGAGAATATCCTTGTTAAAGGTATGCATATAAAGTGCATGTGAAAATGTATAAATAAATTGTCTAGTAACACGTTAGTGATGTTATGAACTAGGGACATGGACCAATAAGCTTGTATGATTGATAAATGATATTACGAAGGTATTATGAGCCATGCATTATATGATATATGACCTTGTTGATAGATGGCTAATAAGGGATTAGAGAACCTAAACACGAAATTGAGTTTTAATAATGTGTTGAACTAAAATATGGTGAGAATGTGGTTTAATCTTGCTCATGAAATGGGAATAGTTTTGTGGGTCTTGATAATCATAAATTCCATTTAATGATGAATTGAATCAACAAATTTAATACATTGAAATAATTAGTGGTTAAATGGTAATGTAAAGGTCAAATATGTATCTATGACATTAGTCTAGTTAACATGAATGAGATATGATAATGACTAAATGGTTGTGAATGCTGGGTAAATAGTTGATAAGAACCTTGTTATTCATGTAACAGATTATCTTATGACTTTAAATGGTGTGATTTCCCTATATGTTTTAATGGTTGGTAATTGGTATTATGATTATGTTTTTAGCCATGCAATTAGTTGAATTAGGATCATGTTGGTTTGATGGCTAAGGAAGGGGTTCAATTCCCTAAGCTTGACCTTGAAATTGTGAGTAGGACTAAAGTGTGGTATAGTAATGTTAATGAAAAATAATTGTCTAGTAAAGGTCTTGATAACCATAAATGAATTTGCATCTTATTATGAACTAAGGCCTTGGGCCTGTCTATATGATTAATGGCTAATTGGGTTAGAAAATGGCAAAGATAATGTGGTGGTATATGGTGTTGAGATGTATCCTTGGTGGCAAGAATTACCTAAACGAGTTCAAGACCTTAAATTTTGAAATGAATTGTATGGATGTTAGTGTATGAAACGATGGGTTAAGATTTCAAATATCGACTAATGATGCTAGTAAGATGACTTGTGGTTAAAGTCTGTCGTCTAATAACTTGTGGTTAAAGTCCCTCATCTAATGACTTGTGGTTAAAGTCCCTCGTCTAAGGACTTATGGTTAAAGTACCTCATCTAATGTCTTGTTGTTGGAGTCCTTTACTTAAATAGATATCTTGAGGAAAAAATACCTCGCCTAATGAATCAACATGTCATTAGAGTTCCATGCTCGATTGAATGTAGGAGCATGTGATAAGAGTTTCATTCTTGTGTAAATGTGTGAGCATGTGATTATAGTTCCATGTCTTATTAAATGTTTAAGCATGTGGTAGATTTCTCCTTAGTCACCTCAAAATGTTGGGTTCCATCTCTTCTTTTCTCTTGAAAGACCCCACAAAGTTCCCTTATAGTCTAAAACTTAGAGCGTGTCAAGCAAAGTGTAATTCTAGCCCTAAAATATTTAGAAGTGACTTCCCAAGTGATTGGTGTTAAAACATATATAATATTCTTAAATTTGACTTTTTTGTATGTAGAGAATTGAATTTGCTTTCCCACAATACCAATTTTGTCCAAATCCGGTATCGAGGTGAGAAGTTATGGCCATTTTACTGAGAGTTGTCAGAACCACCTAGGTGCGATGGACAATCCAAAGGACCATCGAGTCTGCGATGGACCATCGCATCCAAGGAAGTAACTCCCTTTTCTGGCCTAAGTGCGATGGACGATCCGACACACCGTCAGGCTAAGCGACAAACTGTTGCTTTGACCGTCAAACCGAGGCAGTATGTTCTGTTCTGACCAACGTGCGACAGACGACCCGATGGACTGTCAGCCTAGCGATGGACCATTTCTTCGACCATCCCAGCTCCCGTTTAGTATTTTTAAATCCTTTTTAAAAGGGGCTTTTCCCTCTTAACCCTCAGATATATTCCAAACAAACCTGATAGCCTCATTATCTCCCAAAACATCCAAAGCCTAGAGTTTCTCCCTCAAGAGAAAATCTAAAACCCTTCTCTAAGAAATCCTAGAACTTACCATGGATTCTACAATTTGAGTTGAGATTTGAGTTCCCCAAGTTCACAGGTTGCAAGAGCCCTCTCTCAATAGTAAGAAGAAAAGTTTACAACAAGCTTGTTCATCCAATTTCATAATCTAAGGTATATGGGGTTTTGAACAAGGGTAATACTTTCATCCTTGTGCTCAAAGGCTAATTTAAACTATGATTTTCTGCAATATATGAGATTTTACATAAATTTGAATTTGGGTTTTTCAATCATTATTATTAATTGCAATATTTTGATGTTTCCCATGAATGGAGAGTCTAATGGCATGATTTTCACATGTTTTTTTGAGAAATTACAGCTGGGTCTACTCCCATGATTTAATCCTTGAGAAATTAATAGTTAAAATGTTTGAGATATTGAAGTATATTAGTATGTTGTGATTTTGAGACAAATTACTAAAATTTCCAGATTTCTACATGAGTTATGAATCAAGATGCTATCTATTATGCTTTTGATGAGTTTTAACTTGAGATTTAATTATGGGTTATTGATACCTACTTAAGATTTGCAATTTTATGAACTCTTGTGCTATAAGCACCCATGATTTGTGTATTTTGGGATTATTGAGAAATATTTTGACCTAATGGTCATGGAGTTTTGAAATCCACTTCACTACATGATATTACAAATTTGATTGTTGTGTTCTTGATGAACCATA
Organism: Capsicum pubescens; assembly: GCA_030864215.1. Taxonomy (NCBI): domain Eukaryota; kingdom Viridiplantae; phylum Streptophyta; class Magnoliopsida; order Solanales; family Solanaceae; genus Capsicum; species Capsicum pubescens. Next base: position 223,530,987 of record CM061540.1, on the reverse strand, counting down.
AAACTATTTTAACGTGGATTTCCATGAGATAAGCGAGATAAACTAAAGGTAGTAGTATTTAACACCGAGTTGGGTAAGTTACTATGGTTTCTTACCCCACAACTACGTGCCACCATAGGTTTGAGATTTTGGGCCTAAGGCCTAGATATTGGGCCCGAGGCCGAGATAAGTGATCACTAAATTAAGGTTAAACTCCCTGACAAGAGTATGATGCTCCTCCCCAACGTGGGGTCTCTTCCTTAGGAAGACAAAATATTGGACTCCATGAAGCTCGCATGGTTTATGTCGGTTAAGAGAACCTCCCTTAATACAAGTTATTTTACTAATAGTAAAGTTGTAGATTTTCTCCCTAAGACTAATGTATTTTACCTTGACATAAGTATTTTCTCTAAAGATATGATATTTATTTCCCTAAACTACTATATTTTTCCATTGAGATAGAATGATTTCCCTAGAGCTTGAAATGAGATACTTTCCTAATGTGAATGAAATGCCTTCAAATATATTTCAAAGTTATATGATTCAGAATTCCAAGTACTTGAGTTCAAAAGAATTATAAGTTCTTGAGCGTTAAAGAAGTTTTACCCTCCATTAGACATATGAATGAGTTGAAAGTATTGTTTAAAATTTCCTTTAGCCTATGGGTAATGAGAATAAGAGAATATTACTGATTTCAAATCTAAACTATGATGACACACGAGATTTGTGTTACTTGATCCATTCTACATGATTCATGAGCTTTACATTTTATACTTATTCAAGCCATGTGAGACATTACTTATTGCATGCATGATTTGATTAAAGAGTATTGACGTTGTTTTATATAAATGCATGCACCACCACATACTCAATATATTCCCAAGTTCTGATCCACATTTACGTCTATATGCAATATTGTCTTATAATGTAGGTTCAGGTGCTCAGTCCCAACCTCGTTAGTGACTTCCGAGTACCTCTGTCTACATTCCTAAAGTGGTGAGTCCTTATGGTTCGAGGACCTATCATCAGATATTTCAGCATTTAAGAGACTGTTATTACTTTTAGTTCATTTTAAGTCAGTTCGGGACCTATCCCAACGACTCTCTAGTTCATGGATTAGTACAGGCTTTGTCAGACTAGTTGTCAGATTGTGTTTGTGTTGAGAATTCCAGTATTGTGGTCGTTTGACCTGAGTATTTTCTCCATATCTCCCTTCATATTATACAACTATCCTAGTGTTTGAATTATTTCATCTTAAAATGAGTATTATTAGTAGAAGCAGGCTCAAAGGGTTAGTTTGGGGCTACTTGTAGCCTTAAGCACCGTGTGACGTACCGAGAGGCAATTTTGGGTCGTTACAAACTTGGTATCAAAGCTAGGTTTTAAGGAGTCCTAGGTAGTCTGAAAATCTGCGTTAAGTAGAGTCTTGATCATTGGTGTGTAGCGCACCACAACTACGAACAAGAGGCTACAAGACGTTTTAGAAAAAAGTTATTTTTTCTTTCAGATTCTATCGTGCCTACAATTGTCCCTCTCATCTAATAATTCATGCTCTTCAATTTTATAAAATGCCTCTCTGATGAGTGAATGCACGTAGGAATGATGCTGGGAAACCCCAACCCATTGAGCCTTTGAATGAAATTGTGTCTCATGTTGAGTTTTGGGTGGACTTTCAGGCGTTAGCCCAAGCAGTCACCGCCGATGTTCGGGACAATAACCAGGATACAGTTGCTAATTAGCAGGGAGGTAATGTACCTGCGTCTAGGATTCATGATTTTATGAGGATGAATCCACCAGAGTTTTATGGGTCTAAGGCAGATGAGGACCCACAGTTATACCATTAGGAGGTGAGAAAGATCACACAAGTGATGTATGTTTCTTAGGAATAAAGTGTTGCGTTAGCGTCCTACAGGCTAAAGGATATTTCTTATGACTAGGTTGTAGCATGAAGGATGGGTAGAGGTGATAATAATGCTCTTATGACTTGGCAGGTGTTTCGAAATATATTTTTGGACAAGTTCTTTCTGCTTCATATAAGGGAGGAAATGATTAAGGAGTTTTTGAACATGAGGAAGGGCTCCATGATTGCTAAGAAGTACTGCCTGAAGTTCAACCAGTTGGCCAAGTATGCTCCTGATTTGATTTCTGACACCTGACCTTGTATGAGCAAGTTCATGACCGGTGTTTCTGGGTTGGTAATGAAGGAGTGTAGGACTGCGATACTGCATAGGGATATGGATCTGGAAAGGTTGATAATGCATGCCCAATAGATAGAGAAAGATAAGATTAGAGAGAGAGATAGAGTGTGGGGTAACAAGAGGGCTAGATCTGAGCAGCATGAGTTTAGCCAGCCTAGGTTCCATGAAGGGAACCACCCTCAGTTTTAGAGACGTTCGTCTATACCAGTGCCTTCATCATCTAATGCTCCTGCACCTAGAGGAAAGCAGGATCAAGGGGGAATGTCTTTTATGTCTAGGTCGCATAATAGTGTTGGTAATGGTCCCGTTATACTCTTTTTGCTAAGTGTGGTAGGGATCATCTCGGCGAGTGTTTTGTAGATTTGAGGGTTTGTTTTGGTTGTTGAAAGCAGGGCCACAAACTTAGAGATTGTCCTCAGGCTAGACAGGGGAACAGAGATGCCCGACCTCAGGCACAGGCTACTAGTGCACCAGCTCCTGGACCCCATACCGCCTCTACTTAGTGAACTTTATCTAGCACTACTGGCGGTTAGCGCCAGAATAGATTCAATGCCTTACCATCCCATCAGGAGAAAGAGAACTCTCCCGATGTTTTTAACGATATGCTCTTGTGTCTTTTTCTTTGATATCTATGTGTTTTTGGACCCTGGGTCAAGTCTCTCTTATGTGACCCCACTTGTAGCTGTGAATTTCAAAATAAGTCCCAAAAAGATTTTTGAGCCCTTCCTAGTTTCTACACCATTAGGGGAGTCAGTTATTGCTAAACAAGTGTATAGGGATTGTCCTGTTACTGTTCTTCATAGAGTCATACTTGCGGATTTGATAGAATTAGACATGGTTAATTTTGACCTTATTCGGGGTATGGATTGGTTTCATTCTTGTTATGCATCTATAGACTATCTTACCCGTGTGGTCAAGTTTCAGTTTCTTGATAAACCACGTTTTGAGTGGTTCGGGAGTTTGATATCTCCAAATATTCATTTTATCTCCTATCTCAAAGCCAGAAGTCTAATATCTAAGGGTTGCATCTATCACCTAGTTAGAGTCAAATACTCAAAGTCTGAGGCTCTAACTATTTAGTCAGTAGATATTCTTGATGAGTTTCCATTTATTTTTTTGGAAGATCTCCCAGGGGTACCTCCCGACAGGGAGATAGAATTTGGGATTGACCTTCTTCTCGATACTTGGCCTATTTTTATTCTGCCATATCGTATGGCACCTGCAGAGCTTAAGGAGTTGAAAGAGCAACTCAAAGATTTTTTAGAAAAAGGTTTTATTAGGCCCAGTATTTCTCCTTGGGATTCACCTATCTTATTCGTGCAAAAGAAAGACAGTTCTTTGCATATGTGCATTAACTATCGCCATCTTAACAAGGTCACAGTAAAAAATAAGTATCCTATTCCGAGAATTTATGACTTGTTTGATCAGTTGCAAGGTGCAAGTTATTTCTCCAAGATAGACCTTAGATGTGGCTATCATCAACTTAAAGTGAGGGAATGTGATATTCCAAAGACAACCTTTTGAACTCGCAATGGTCACTTTGAGTTTCTAGTTATGTCTTTCAGGCTGACCAATGCCTCAAACGCCTTCATGGACCTTATGAATCGAGTATTTAAGCAATATCTCGATATTTTTCTCATAGAGTTCATAGATGACATCCTTGTGTACTCTCGTAATGAGAGTGACTATGTAGATCACCTTAAAATTGTCTTGCAAACTCTTAGAGATCATTTGTTGTTCGCCAAATTCAGTAAGTGTGAATTTTGGCTAAGGTCTGTAGCCTTTCTGCGTCATGTTATTTTAGACGAAGGTATTACAATTGATCCCCAAAAGATAGAAGCTGTGAGAAATTGGCCTAGACTTATCTCCCCATCTGACATTAGAAGTTTCTTAGGTCTAGCAGTCTACTAAAAATGTTTTGTTGAAGGTTTTTCTTCTGAGGCATCTCCTATGACCTAGTCCACTCAAAATAAAGTTAAGTTCCAGTGGTCAGATTCCTGTGAGAAGAGTTTTCAGGAGTTGAGGACTCGACTTACTTCAGCCCCTGTGTTGAATTTGCCTGATGGTACAGATGGTTTTGTGGTTTATTGTGATTCCTCTAGAGTTGGATTGGGTTGTGTGTTGATGCAAAGAGGTAAGGTTATAGCCTATGCCTCTAGACAGTTGAAAACGCATGAGAAGAATTATCTAACCCATGATCTTGAGTTAGCTGTTGTTGTCTTTTCTTTGAAAATCTGGAGACACTATCTTTATGATGTTCATGTTGATGTGTTTACTGATCATAAGATCCTGCAATATGTGTTTACTTAGAGGAAGTTGAATCTTAGGTAGAGGAGGTGGTTAGAGTTAAAATACTATGATATGAGTATGTTATATCACCCGGGCAAAGCCAATATAGTGGCAGATGCCTTTAGCAAATTATCTATGGGTAGTGTTGCTCATGTAGCGGAAGGTAAGAAAGAGTTAGCTCTTTATGTGCATTGTCTGGCTAGATTGGGTGTTAGGTTGCTTGATTAATATGAGGGAAGTACTTTGATACAAAGTAGTTCCGAATCCTCTTTAGTTTCGGAAGTAAAGGAAAAGCATGACAGATATCCTAGTTTGGTCAGACTGAAGGAGTCAGTTAAGGACCAAAAGGTAGAGGTTTTCTCCATAGGGGAGATGGTGTGTTAAGATTGTGTGGTAGATTGTGTGTTCCGTGTGTTAATGATTTAAGGAAGAGGATTATGGCTGAAGCACATGGCACACGGTATTATATTCATCTCGGTGCTACTAAGATATACTTCAACTTGCAGGAGATCTATTGGTGGAATGGTATGAAGAAGGATATAGCGGAGTTTGTAGAAAAATGTGCAACATGCCAACAGGTTAAGGTAGAGCACCAAAGACTTGGTGGTGTGATGCAAGAGTTTGGTCTACCTACTTGGAAGTGGGAGGTGATGAATATGGACTTTATGACTAGGTTACCTCTTTCGCGTCATAATCATGATTCTATTTGGGTTGTTGTGGATAGGATAACTAATTTTGTGCATTTCTTGCTCGTGCACATATCTTATACAACTGAGAAATATGCTAGATTGTATATCCGGGAGTTAGTCAGGATGCATGGAGTTCCCTCGTCCATCATTTTGGATAGGGGCACTCAATTTACTTCTCAATTTTGGAGGGCGTTTCTACAGGGTCTTAGTACCCAAGTTTTTTTTAGCTCCGCTTTTCATCTGCAAATAGATGGTCAGGCTGAGAGAACAATTCAGACCCTGGAAGACATGTTGAGCGTGTGTGTTCTCGATTTCAAGGGTAATTGGGATAAGCACTTGCCATTGATAAAATTTGCCTATAACAATAGTTACCATGCTAGCATTAGGATGGCACCATTTGAGGCCTTGTACAGTAGGAGATGTATTTCACCCATAGGTGTGTTTGAAGTGGGAGAAACTTCCATGATTGGTCCTGATGCAGCGTTTGAAGCTATGGAGAAAGTTAAGTTGATTTGAGAAAGGTTGATGACAGCTGAGAGTCATCAAAAGTCTTTTGCCGATGTGAGGAGAAGAGATCTTGAGTATGAGGTGGGTGATTTGGTATACTTGAAGATTTCACCCATGAAAGGCGTGAAGAGGTTTGTTAAAAAGGAAAAAGCTTAGTCCCCGTTATGTTGTCCCGTTTAGAGTCTTGAGCCATATTGGTAAAGTAGCCTATGAGATTGAGTTTCCCGTAGAGTTTTCAGCTGTTCATCCTGTTTTTCATGTCTCTATGCTTAAAAACCATATTAGTATTTCTGTTGTAGTAGATCCCTCAGAGAGTGCTGATATTCAGAACAATCTTTCATTCAATGATATTCTTGTTCAGATCCTAGATTTTTAGATCCATAGAATGAGGAACAAATAGGTTCCCTTAGTCAAAGTTTTGTGGCAGAACCAGTCAATTGAGGGCGCTACTTGGGAGGCAGAAGCAGACACGCGAGTCAAGTACCCACACCTCTTTTCCATGAGTTCAGATCAATTTGAAGGTATTATTATTCCTTAATTCAGCCCTTCTAATCTAAAGTTCAGCTATATGTATCTATTCTTGCATGAGTTGTTGCAATTTCCGGGGCATTCGAGAGTTTAGAGAGATTTCGATCTCGTTTTAGCAACTTGCTTCAGCTATGTATACTCTGTTTTCCTATATTCCTTGTCTAACTAGTAACATTCGAGGATGAATGTTTCCAAGGGGGAGATACTGTAAGACCCCGCAAAGTTCCCTCATAGACTAAGCCATAGAGCGTGTCAAGCAAAGTGTAATTCCGGCCCTAAAAGATTGATAAGTGACTTCCCAATTGATTAGTGTTTAAACTATATAAAATTTTCTTAAATTTGAATTTTTACCATGTAGATAATTGAATTAGCTTTCCAATGATATAAATTTCGTCCAAATCCGGTATCGGGGTGAGAAGTTATGGCCATTTTATCGAGAGTTGTCGGAACGGCCCAGGTGCGATGGACGATTCGACGGACCGTCAAGTCTGTGACGGACCATCGAGTCTGCGACGGACCATTTCTAGGCCCGTTGCATCCAAGGAAGTAACTCCCTTTTCTGGCCCAAGTGTGACGGATGATCCGATGGACAGTCAGGCTAAGCGACCGACCGTCGCTTCGACCGTCAGACCGAGGCCATATGTTCTTTTCTGACCAACATGCGATGGACGAACGGTCAGACCATCAGGCTAGCGACGGATCGTCGCTTCGACCATCGCAACCCCATTCAGTATTTTTAAGTCCTTTTTAAAAGGGAATTTTGGGTTTTTTTCCTCTTAACCCTCAGATATATTCCAAACGAACCTGATTTCCTTATTATCTCCCAAAACATCCATAGGATAGGGTTTCTCCCTCAAGAGAAAATCTAAAACCCTTCTCCAAAAAATCCAAGAACTCACCATGGATTCTACAAATTGAGTTGAGATTTGAGTTCCCCAAGTTCAAAAGTTGCAAGAACCCTCTCTCAAGAGTAAGAAGAAGAGTTTAGAGCAAGATCGTTTATCCAATTTCATAATCTAAGGTATGTGGGGTTTTGAACAAGGTTAATCCTTTCATCCTTATGCTTAACTGCAATCTATGAGACTTTACATAAATTTGAATTAGGGTTTTTCACCCATTATTATTGATTGTAATATTTTGATCTTTCATATGAATGGAGAGTCTAATGGCATGATTTTCACATGTTTTCTTGAGAAATTGTAGCTGGGTCTATACCTCATGATTTTAATCCTTGAGAAATTAATAGTTGAAATGTTTGAGATATTGAAGTATATGAGTATGTTGAGATATTGAGACAAATTGCTGAAATTTCCAGATTTCTACATGAGTTATGAATCTAGATGCTATCTATTATGATTTTGATGAGTTTTAACTTGAGATTTAACTATGGGTTACTGAGCCCTACTTGACATTTGCAATTTTATGAACCCTTGTGCTATAAGCACCCATGATTTGAGTATTCTGAGATTATTGAAAAATGTTTTGACCTAATGGTCATGGAGTTTTGAAATCCACTTCACTACATGAGATTACAGATTTGATTGTTGGGTTCTTGATGAACCATGAGACTATTTTAAATTGGATTTCCATGAGATGAGCGAGATAAACTAAAGGGAGTAGTATTTTGTACCGAGTTGGGTAATTTACTACAGTTTCTTACACCGAAACTACGTGCCACCACAGGTTTGAGATTTTGGACCTAAGGCCGAGATATTAGGCCCAAGGCTGAGATAAGTGATCACTGAATTGATGTTATACTCCCTGGTAAGAGTATGATGCTCCTCCCCAACGTGGGGTCTCTTTCTTAGGAGGATAAAATATTGGACTCCATATAGCACGCATGGTTTATGTCGATTAATAGAACCTCCCTTAATACAAGTTATTTTCCTAATAGTAAAGTTGCAGATTTGCTCCCTAAGACTAATATATTTTCCCTAGAGATTAGTATTTTCTCTAAAGCTATGAGATAAGTTATCTCCCTAAACTAGAGTATCTTTCCATTGAGATAGAATGATTTCCCTAAAGCTTGAAACTAGATACTTTCCTAAAGTGAATGAAATGCCTTTAAGTATGTTTCAAAGTTATATGATTCAGAATTCCATGTACTTGAGTTCAAAAGAGTTATGAGTTCTTGAGCATTAAAGAAGTTTTACCCTCCATGAGACATATGAATGAGTTGAAAGTATTGTTTTAAGTTTCCTTTAGCCTATGGGCAATGAGAATAAGAGAAGATTAACGATTTCAAAGTTAAACTATGATGACTCACGAGATTTATGTTACATGCTCCATTCTACATGATTCATGAGCTTTACATTTTATACTTATTCAATCCATGTGAGTCATTACTTATTGCATGCATGATTTTATTAAAGAGTATCGATGTTGTTTAATATAAATGTATGCACCCCCACATACTCAGTACATTCCTAAGTACTCATCCTCATATACGTCTATGTGCTACACTGTCTTACAATGTAAGTTTAGGTGCTTAGTCCCAGCCTCATCATTGACTTCCAAGTACCTCTGTCTATATTCCTACAGTGGTGATTCCTCATGGTTCGAGGACCTATCATCAGATATTTTAGTATTTGAGAGACTATGTTATTACTTTTAGTGCATTTCGAGTCAGTTGGGGACCTGTCCCAATGACTCTCTAGTTCATGGATTAGTAGAGGCTTTGTCAGGATAGTTGTCAGATTATGATTATGTTGAGAATTCCAGTATTGTGGTCATTTGGACCGAGCATTTTCTCTGTATCTCCCTTCATATGATACGACTATGCTTGTATTTGAATTATTTCATCTTAAAATGAGTATTATTAGTAGAAGCTGTCTCAAAGGGTTAGCTTGGGTCTACTTAAAGCCTTAAGCACCGTGTGATGTCCCGAGAGGCGATTTTGAGTCGTTATAGCTCTGTTGGCTCAGATTGGTGGAAAATGGTCCAAGAGGAGGTATTGGGTGGGTCCTAGCCTCCATTCCACAACTAGTGCTCCCTATCTAAACCTATTGAAATGCGAGTATTTTCAAATTGGCAATACTTATAGGGACCAAAGTGCCAAACATCTGGATAGCGAGGCCCAATCCATAATTATATATCCTTCTTGTTGATTTTATGCTTAATGACAACGTGGTTGCTGCGAGGAAAGAAGGAATATGTCTTTTAAATATGGTCTATTGGGTCACATGCAATGGGAGTGTCCTTTAATGACCATCGCTTTGGCGGAAAAAATATCGGTTGCCAGTTCTCTAGCTTCTGCTCCAAGGGGTGTCACTTTTATCTCCGACATTGGTTGAGGCCATCTCAATTATCTTACTATCCCCCAGGATCCGGACGTATTTTCTAATGCTAACGTAGGTATGTTGAAACTTTCCTCTCGTGATGAGTATTATATGCATGCCCCAGGGTCTACTCTTTCTGATATAACCCTATATGTGCCTTGGCATTTTCGTTTGAGACCTAAGAGTCCATCAGTTCCTTATTTATTTCTACCAAAGTAGGAGTCTCTGTGGTTGGTTAGAAGGTTTATAGGAGGTCTGCGGTATCTATTGGTGGTGGAATGACTCTCGTAATGTTATTAAAGTTGGATGTGATTGATTTTGAGGTTATTCTGGGGATTGGATTAGTTGCATTCATGTTATGCTTCCTTAGATAGTCGGACCCACAGGGTCATATTTAAATTTCCTAATGAGCCAGTCATTGTATGGGAAGGTGATTCTTTGGTTCCTAGGAGGGGAGATTCATTTCTTATCTTAAGGCCCAAAAGTTGATTGCAAGGGGGTTCTCCTATGTGATTTGTGCACAAGAAGGATAGTTCCTTTCATATATACATTGATTATTTCTAGTTGAACTATGTGACCTTAGGAATAAATGTCCCCTCCCTTGAGTCGATGATTTTTTTTATCAACTTTAAGGTGCAAAGTGTTTTGCTAAGAAAATTGATCTTAGGTCGAATTATCATCAACTTCAAATTTAGGGATGCGGATATCCCTAAGACTGCCTTTAGAACCCGGTATGGTCACTATGAGTTTCTCAGCATGACTTTTAGGTTGACCAATGCCCTACCGGCATTCATGGACTTGATTAATAGGGTCTTCTATCCCTTCTTGACATTTATACCATAGTCTTCATTGATGATATCTTAGTCTATTATAGAAATGAGGCGGATCATGTAGATTACCTCCGTGCCGTGTTTCAAACTTTAAAGGATCATAATTTATATGCCAAGTTCTCCAAGTGTGAATTTTGGTGAAAGTCGTAGCTTTTCCTAGCCCTATTATCTATCTCTAGTGGAGGGGTCATGGTAGATCCCTAAAAGGTATGCGTTGGTGTTTCTTTTGAAGACCAGTCTTAAGGAGTCCTCCTTTTGTATGTCGTGTCAAGATGGGTCTCAATTGTAACCAAGGAGGTTTCTATGGAGCACTTCGTACCTATAGTGTTATGCCTCTACTAAAGGCCTTGCCTTGAGTTGCTTGAGTGGTTCATGTGCCTTAATTCCTACATGACCCTCCTTGGATTAGATAGTGGCTCGGGGATTATGGTGATGTTTCTAGATGGGAAATGTAGAAGTCCCTAAGGTGTAGAGATTCTAGGGAACCTTTTTAAGGTATTGAATAGAGGGAGATGTCTTTCTCTTATTTGATGGTGTTAAGGTTGTAAGGGTAAGTTTCTTGACCCTGATTTAGTTCACCAAGCCTTTGGAAAAGGTGAAGGTGATTCATGAGGGGAACAGAGATGCCCGACCTCAGGCACAGGCTAATAGTGCACCAGCTCCTGGACCCCATACCGCCTCTACTCAGGGCACTTAATCTAGCACTACTGGCGGTTAGCGCCAGAACAGATTCAATGCCTTACCATCCCATAAGGAGAAAGAGAACTCTCCCGATGTTCTTAACGATATGCTCTTGTGTCTTTTTCTTTGATATCTATGTGTTGTTGCATCCTGGGTCAAGTCTCTCTTATGTGACCCCACTTGTAGCTGTGAATTTCAAAATAAGTCCCAAAAAGATTTTTTAGCCCTTCCTAGTTTCTACACTATTAGGGGAGTCAGTTATTGCTAAACAAGTGTATAGGGATTGTCCTGTTACTGTTCTTCATAGAGTCATACTTGCGGATTATATAGAATTAGACATGGTTGATTTTGACCTTATTCGGGGTATGGATTGGTTTCATTCTTGTTATACATCTATAGACTATCGTACCCGTGTGGTCAAGTTTTAGTTTCTTGATAAACCACGTTTTGAGTGGTTCAGGAGTTTGATATCTCCGAATATTCATTTTATCTCCTATCTCAAAGCCAGAAGTCTAATATCTAAGGGTTGCATCTATCACCTAGTTAGAGTCAAATACTCAAAGTCTGAGGCTCTAACTATTTAGTCAGTAGATATTCTTAATGAGTTTCCATATATTTTTTCGGAAGATCTCCCAGGGGTACCTCCCGAGAGGGAGATAGAATTTGGGATTGACCTTCTTCTCGATACTTGGCCTATTTTTATTCTGCCATATCGTATGGCACCTGCAGAGCTTAAGGAGTTGAAAGAGCAACTCAAAGATTTTTTAGAAAAAGGTTTTATTAGGCCCAGTATTTCTCCTTGGGATTCACCTATCTTATTCGTGCAAAAGAAAGACAGTTCTTTGCATATGTGCATTAACTATCGCCAGCTTAACAAGGTCACAGTAAAAAATAAGTATCCTATTCCGAGAATTTATGACTTGTTTGATCAGTTGCAAGGTGCAAGTTATTTCTCCAAGATAGACCTTAGATGTGGCTATCATCAACTTAAAGTGAGGGAATGTGATATTCCAAAGACAACCTTTTGAACTCGCTATGGTCACTTTGAGTTTCTAGTTATGTCTTTCAGGCTGACCAATGCCTCAAACTCCTTCATGGACCTTATGAATCGAGTATTTAAGCAATATCTCGATATGTTTCTTATAGAGTTCATAGATGACATCCTTGTGTACTCTCGTAATGAGAGTGACTATGTAGATCACCTTAAAATTATCTTGCAAACTCTTAGAGATCACTTGTTGTTCGCCAAATTCAGTAAGTGTGAATTTTGGCTAATGTCTGTAGCCTTTCTGCGTCATGTTATTTTAGACGAAGGTATTAGAATTGATCCCCAAAAGATAGAAGCTGTGAGAAATTGGCCTAGACTTATCTCCCCATCAGACATTAGAAGTTTCTTAGGTCTAGCAGTTTACTACAAATGTTTTGTTGAAGGTTTTTCTTCTGAGGCATCTCCTATGACCTAGTCCACTCAAAATAAAGTTAAGTTCCAGTGGTCAGATTCCTGTGAGAAGAGTTTTCAGGAGTTGAGGACTCGACTTACTTCAGCCCCTGTGTTGAATTTGCCTGATGGTACAGATGGTTTTGTGGTTTATTGTGATTCCTCTAGAGTTGGATTGGGTTGTGTGTTGATGCAAAGAGGTAAGGTTATAGCCTATGCCTCTAGACAGTTGAAAACGCATGAGAAGAATTATCTAACCCATGATCTTGAGTTAGCTGTTGTTGTCTTTTCTTTGAAAATCTGGAGACACTATCTTTATGGTGTTCATGTTGATGTGTTTACTGATCATAAGATCCTGCAATATGTGTTTACTTAGAGGAAGTTGAATCTTAGGTTGAGGAGGTGGTTAGAGTTAAAAGACTATGATATGAGTATGTTATATCACCCGGGCAAAGCCAATGTAGTGGCAGATGCCTTTAGCAGATTATCTATGGGTAGTGTTGCTCATGTAGCGGAAGGTAAGAAAGAGTTAGCTCGTTATGTGCATTGTCTGGCTAGATTGGGTGTTAGGTTTCTTGATTAATATGAGGGAAGTACTTTGATACAAAGTAGTTCCGAATCCTCGTTAGTTTCGGAAGTAAAGGAAAAGCAAGACAGATATCCTAGTTTGGTCAGACTGAAGGAGTCAGTTAAGGACCAAAAGGTAGAGGTTTTCTCCAAAGGGGAGATGGTGTGTTAAGATTGCGTGGTAGATTGTGTGTTCCGTGTGATGATGATTTAAGAAAGAGGATTATGGCTGAAGCACATGGCACGCGGTATTATATTCATCTCGGTGCTACTAAGATATACTTCAACTTGCAGGAGATCTATTGGTGGAATGGTATGAAGAAGGATATAGCGGAGTTTGTAGAAAAATGTGCAACATGCCAACAGGTTAAGGTAGAGCACCAAAGACTTAGTGGTGTGATGCAAGAGTTTGGTCTACCTACTTGGAAGTGGGAGGTGATGAATATGGACTTTATGACTAGGTTACCTCTTTCGCGTCATAATCATGATTCTATTTGGGTTGTTGTGGATAGGCTCACTAATTTTGTGCATTTCTTGCCCGTGCACATATCTTATACAACTGAGAATTATGCTAGATTGTATATCCGGGAGTTAGTCAGGATGCATGGAGTTCCCTTGTCCATTATTTTGGATAGGGGCACTCAATTTACTTCTCAATTATGGAGGGCATTTCTGCAGGGTCTTAGTACCCAAGTTTTTTTTAGCTCCGCTTTTCATCTGCAAATAGATGGTCAGGCTGAGAGAACCATTCAGACCCTGGAAGACATGTTGAGCGTGTGTGTTCTCGATTTCAAGGGTAATTGGGATAAGCACTTGCCATTGATAAAATTTGCCTATAACAATAGTTACCATGCTAGCATTAGGATGACACCATTTGAGGCCTTGTACAGTAGGAGATGTATTTCACCCATAGGTGTGTTTGAAGTGGGAGAAACTTCCATGATTGGTCCTGATGCAGCGTTTGAAGCTATGGAGAAAGTTAAGTTGATTTGAGAAAGGTTGAAGACAGCTCAGAGTCATCAAAAGTCTTATGCCGATGTGAGGAGAAGAGATCTTGAGTTTGAGGTGGGTGATTTGGTATACTTGAAGATTTCACCCATGAAAGGCTTGAAGAGGTTTGTTAAAAAGGAAAAAGCTTAGTCCCCGTTATGTTGTCCCGTTTAGAGTCTTGAGCCATGTTGGTAAAGTAGCCTATGAGGTTGAGTTTCCCGTAGAGTTTTCAGCTGTTCATCCTGTTTTTCATGTCTCCATGCTTAAAAACCATATTAGTATTTCTGTTGTAGTAGATCCCTCAGAGAGTGCTGATATTCAGAACAATCTTTCATTCGATGATATTCTTGCTCAGATCCTAGATTTTTAGATCCATAGACTGAGGAACAAAGAGGTTCCCTTAGTCAAAGTTTTGTGGCAGAACCAGTCAATTGAGGGCGCTACTTGGGAGGCAGAAGCATACACGCGAGTCAAGTACCCACACCTCTTTTCCATGAGTTCAGATCAATTTGAAGGTATTATTCTTCCTTAATTCAGCCCTTCTAATCTAAAGTTCAGCTATATGTATCTATTCTTGCATGAGTCCTTGCAATTTCTGGGGCATTCGAGAGTTTAGAGAGATTTCAATCTCGTTTTAGCAACTTGCTTCAGCTATGTATACTCTGTTTTCCTATATTCCTTGTCTAACTAGTAACATTCGAGGACAAATGTTTCCAAGGGGGAGATACTGTAAGACCCCGCAAAGTTCCCTCATAGACTAAACCATAGAGCGTGTCAAGCAAAGTATAATTCCGGCCCTAAAAGATTGATAAGTGACTTCCCAATTGATTAGTGTTTAAACTCTATAGAATTTTCTTAAATTTGAATTTTTACCATGTAGATAATTGAATTAGCTTTCCAATGATACAATTTTTTTCCAAATTCGGTATCGGGGTGAGAAGTTATGGCCATTTTATGGAGAGTTGTCGGAACCACCCAGGTGCGATGGACGATTCGATGGACCGTCAAGTCTTTGACGATCCAACGGACCATCAAGTCTGTGACGGACCATCGTGTCTGCATTATGTTGAAACTTTCCTCTCGTGATGAGTATTATCTGCATGCCCCAGGGTCTACTCTTTCTGATATAACCCTATATGTGCCTTGGCATTTTAGTTTTAGACCTAAGAGTCCATCAGTTCCTTATTTATTTCTACCCAAGTAGGAGTCTCTGTGGTTGGTTAGAGGGTTTATAGGAGGTCTGCGGTATCTATTGGTGGTGGAATGACTCTCGTAATGTTATTAAAGTTGGATGTGTTTGATTTTGAGGTTATTCTGGGGATTGGATTAGTTGCATTCATGTTATGCTTCCTTAGATAGTCGGACCCACAGGGTCATATTTAAATTTCCTAATTAGCCAGTCATTGTATGGGAAGGTGATTCTTTGGTTCCTAGGAGGGGAGATTCATTTCTTATCTTAAGGCCCAAAAGTTGATTGCAAGGGGGTTCTCCTATGTGATTTGTGCACAAGAAGGATGGTTCCTTTCATATATACATTGATTATTTCTAGTTGAACTATGTGACCTTAGGAATAAGTGTCCCCTCCCTTGAGTCGATGATTTTTTTTATCAACTTTAAGGTGCAAAGTTTTTTGCTATGAAAATTGATCTTAGGTCGAGTTATCATCAACTTCAAATTTAGGGATGCGGATATCCCTAAGACTGCCTTTAGAACCCGGTATGGTCACTATGAGTTTCTCAGCATGACTTTTAGGTTGACCAATGCCCTAGCGGCATTCATGGACTTGATTAATAGGGTCTTATATCCCTTCTTGACATTTATACCATAGTCTTCATTGATGATATCTTAGTCTATTATAGAAATGAGGCGGATCATGTAGATTACCTCCGTGCCATGTTTCAAACTTTAAAGGATCATAATTTATATGCCAAGTTCTCCAAGTGTGAATTTTGGTGAAATTCGTAGCTTTTCCTAGCCCTATTATCTATCTTTAGTGGAGGGGTCATGGTAGATCCCTAAAAGGTATGCGTTGGTGTGTCTTTTGAAGACCAGTCTTAAGGAGTCCTCCTTTTGTATGTCGTGTCAAGATGGGTCTCAATTGTAACCAAGGTGGTTTCTATGGAGCACTTCGTACCTATAGTGTTATGCCTCTACTAAAGGCCTTGCCTTGAGTTGCTTGAGTGGTTCTTGTGCCTTAATTCCTACATGACCCTCCTTGGATTGGATAGTGGCTCGGGGATTATGGTGATGTTTCTAGATGGGAAATGTAGAAGTCCCTAAGGTGTAGAGATTCTAGGGAACCTTTTTAAGGTATTGAATAGAGGGAGATGTCTTTCTCTTATTTAATGGTGTTAAGATTGTAAGGGTAAGTTTCTTGACCCTGATTTAGTTCACCAAGCCTTTGGAAAAGGTGAAGGTGATTCATTAGTGGATGAGAACTTCTCACTATTTCAAAAAGTCCTATCTAGACATATGACGTAGCATTTTAAAGTTTAGTGTTGGCGATTGGGCATTCCTAAAGGTGTCTGCCAAGAAGGGAGTGATGCGATTTGGTAAAAAGGGGAAGCTTAGTCCACTTTATGTTGTTCGTAATTCGGTCTTGAGAGGAGTTGGAAACGTTGCCTATGAGTTAGAGTTACCTTTTAGGTTGGACTCCATTTCCCCTAGGTTTTCCATGTTTCTATGTTGCGGAAATTTATGGGTTATGCTTCCCTGGTTATTCCCTTGAGGGATGTTGATAGTTCATACTCTTTTTACTTTGAGGAGATCTCGGTAAGGATCTTAGATCGGCAAGTTTTCCGGTTGCAAATGATAGAAGTGTCTTCGGCGAAGGTTCTATGGGGAAACAAATAATCCGAGAAAACCACTTGTGAGGCGGAGAAGGATATGAAGTCCAAGTACTCACATTTGTCTTCTGTCCCAAAAACTTCTGGTTGACGTATGTGTTGATCTACTTGATTTGACTTATGTCTTGGGTTAAAACTAGGTTCGAGTCCCTAAAAATTTGAGGGAGCTGGAGCCAAGTGGATTTGATAAATGATGGGTTTGAACCCCAAGGATCAATAAAATGAAATGGTTGAATGATTATGATCATAATATGTGAGGTGAAGTATCCTTATTGTGTGTTTTGTCCTAATTTTTTAAGGGTTATTTTGTTATGTGTAACATGTTAACTTGTGTTGATTATTTCCATACCCATCATTCGAGGATGAAAGATCCTAAATGGGGGAGAATGAAACTCCGAAGATCTTGTCCATGAAATTATTTTAGGTTTTAAGTATGATGATTAAGATACGATTAGACAAGCCAATTGTACCCCCATGGATATGGGTTGTATCTATCTTCCCATTCCCCTCTCATGCCCTAAATAGCCTAGGAAAGATAGTATACTGTCCCTTATACGAGTGGGCCTTCCCTAAATCATACCCTAACTATATGAGTCATACACAACATGATCATATGGAGTGAACTCTCAACTTCAGTGGACTGTTTTGTATATGTTTGGAGTATATGAGTTAGGGGTTTAATAGTACACTTTGGATTTGACTCAAGGGTGTAAAATCGTACCCTTAATAGTGTGAAAGATCTAAGAGGAGCCTAGCTTACGAGTCAGGGTACCGCTCATACCCTTAGGTACAATTCCCTTAATGAGTCGTATGGCGAAACGTACTCCTAGATGGGTCCGATTTTCAACTTTTAACTAAGGGCCTTGTTGTCATTTCCTTCATCCTAAACCCTAGCTCCTTTAACTATATAAGTGTATATGGCCTCCTTAAAACACATTTTGTATGGATCTAATATCCTAAACTCCTTTTCAAACACTTTCAAAGTTTCTTGAAGCAAGATTGGAAGTTAGGGTTTGAATGTTGCTCATCTAGAAGACCAAGAAGAGTATAGTTATTGATTTATTATCTTGCTTAAGGCATGTAACTCTTCCTCTTGTGAAATAACTTTAAAACCATGTATTACACACTTGGATTAGTAAGTGTACATGGTGATTTCAAAATCAAATGAAAAGGGTATTGTACCAAATGATGAATAATGTTGATTCTTTCCTAGACTTATGTTTATACATTTTAATGATTATGATTTGGACATGTCGATGCTTTTTGTATGCGGTTTGACATGAGGGTTTTGAGTAGCCCTAATCTTGATGATTTCTACCATAAAAATAGCCTTGTTAAATGTATGCATATAAGGTGCTTGTGAATATGTCTAAATGAATTGTCTACTCACATGTTAGTGATGTTTTGCACTAGGGCCATGTCCCAATAAGCTTGAATGATTGATAAAAGATATTGTGAAGGTATTGTGAGCCATGTATTGTATGATTGATGTCCTTATTGATAGATGGCTAATAAGAGATTAGAGATCCTAAACACAAAATTGACTTTGAATAATAAATTGAACTAAAATGTGGTAAAAATATGGTTTAAGCTTGCTTATGAAATGGGAATAGTTGTGTGGGTCTTGATGACCATAAATTAAACTGAATGATCAATTAAATCAAGGAATTTAGTAATTGAAATGATTAGTGGTTAAATGGTTATGTGAAGTTTAAATGTATATCTATGACATTGGTCTTGTAAATATGAATGAGATACGATAATGACTAAAAATGGTTGTGAAGGCTGGATGAATAGTTGATATGAACCTTGTTAATCACGTTACGAATTAGTTTATGACTTTAAATGGTGTGATGTACCTATAAGTATGAATGTTGATAATTTGTATTGTTATTATGTTGTTAGCCATTTAATTAGTTGAAGTGCGATCATGTTTGTTTGATGGTTAACAAAGGGATTCAATTCCCTAAGCTTGAACTTGAAATTATGAGAGGGACAAAAGTTTGGTATATTAATGTAAATAAAGAATGATTAGTTTGTAGAGGTCCTAATGATAATAAATAAATGTGCATCCTGCTATGAACTAAGACCTTGGGCCTATCTATATGATCAATGACTAATTGAGTCAAAAAAAGGCAATGACAATGTGGTTGTCTATGGTATTGATATGTAGCCTTGGTGGCTAGAATTCCTAAATAGGTTCAAGACCTTAAATGTTGAAATGAATTATATAGATGTTAATGCATGAAATAATGGTTTAAGAGTTTTAATGTCGACTAATGATGTTAATAAGATTACTTGTGGTTAAAGTACCTCGTCTAATGACTTGTGGTTAAACTCCCTCGTCTAATGACTTGTGGTTAAATTCCCTTGTATAAGGACTTGTGGTTAGAGTCCCTTGTCTAATGGGTTGTGGTTGGAGTCCCTTGCCTAAATAGATCTTTTGAGGTTAAAATACCTCATCTTACGAATAGGCATGTTATTAGAGTTCCATGCCTGATTAAATATGGGAGAATGTGATTGGAGTTCTATGCCCGAGTGAATATGTGAGCATGTGATTAGAGTTCTATTCTTGATTAAATATGTAAGAATGTGGTAGAATCCCATGCCTAATTGATGTGTAAGAATGTGATAGAATCCTATGCCTACTGAATTGAATAAATTGATTAAATAGATTGAGCAGGTCTGAGGTTCGGATCCTTTTTACAAATGCAACAAAGAAGTTTAGGGTTATAAAATTGGTATGGTTGATGATTGAAAGTTTTGCACTATATGTCTCATGAATGAATGATTTGAGAATTCATGTTATAGATCGTTCCATGGCTTGGCACATTGTGTTACTATATGTACATATATCTTCATATATTCCTATACTTGTGTAAATATGATTGCATTTGATGATTTGACTGGATTGAACTAGTGCACTATTTTATCCCTACCCTTGAGTTTCATACCAGTGCTCCAACCACTAACCATCTCTGGACGCTATGTCACTATGCGACATAGGGGCCAGAGCATCTATTTCTTCTTCTACACAGTGATTAGGTGTTTGAGAAGTTAGGGTATATATATGGAAGTGGTGGCATTCCATACTTCGGATGACCTACCTTTTTTAGTCACTTTATCCTATGTCATAGACTTGTATATGTTTGGTACTTGGCTATTGTAAGGGGCATGTCCCAACATATTATTGACTTCGTTTGGTAGAGGTTTTGTTTATGACTGTGTACTTTGTTATATTGGCTAGCATGTTGACATTAATTAAATGTTAGATATTGTTTAAGTATTGACTATTAGCCTTATATTTCCTCTATCTTATAATATGGTCGAGACTCACCCGACTTGTGTGGTTGTTGTGATGATGATTAGGTTGGGTTATCAACGTGATCTCTGGCTCATGTGAGCTTGAGGTTCCCATATGAGATAGCCTAATATAAAGGAATGTCAAGTTGGTATCAGAGTCTAGGTTCATGGTCATTTGAGAGTCCACAAAGTTATGTCAAGTAGAGTCTCTTTCATGGGTGTGAAGTGCACCAATATTAAAAGAGAGGGGATATGAGATATTTAGTAATGTTTCCTTTTCTTGTGTTCTAATATTATGCTATATAGAGTGTAATATCTTGGATTCCTTTGATTTCTTCATGATCATCTTTCATATCATGTGTCGAAGAAGATCTGATATTCAAGCAAGCTCTTCTGTCCCAACTGGGGGCAATATGGACAAAGTTTGTCCAACTTCTGGGATTCAGACCCAGTCAAGGGTCATGACATCTGACTGTCCTCATGGGGTGCCACCTGTTTCCACTAACCCTATTGGTCGGGGTGATATTTCTCCTCAGTCATCTCAAAATACTGGGTTCCATTGCTGCTTTGCTCTGTTGGCTTAGATTGGTGGAAAATAATCAAAAAAAAGGTATTAGGTGGTTCCTAGCCTCCATTCCATGACTAATGCTCCCTATCCAAAACCTTTGGGAGGTAGATATTTTCAGATTGGCAATACTCATAGGGAACAAAGTGCCCTAAATTAGAATAGCAAGCCCAATCAACATTTACCTATCCTCCTTGTCAATTTTATGGCCGAGCACATCGTGGTTGCTGTGAGAAAGAAAGGAATTAGTGTTTAAAATATGGTCAATTGGGTCACATGCAATGTGAGTGTTCAATAATAACTGCTGCTTGGGTAGAAGAGATGTTAGTTGCCATTTCTCTAGCTTTTTCACCAAGGGGTTTCATTTCTAGCTAAGACATTGGGCGAGGCCATCCCAATGCTCATAATATCCCTCGGGATCCCGAGGCATCTTCTAATGCTAACGCGGGTATGTTAAAAATTTCTCCTCATGATGAGCATTATTTTCATGACCTAGGGTCTACTCTTTTTGATATAACCCAGTATGTGCCGATGTATCTTGGTTCTGGTCCTAAGAGTCCGTCGGTTCCTTTTATGTTTCTACCATGATAGGAGGATCTGTGGTTTATAAGAGGGTCTATTGGGGGTGTGAGGTATCTGTTGGTGGTGGAAAGGGTCTCGTGAAGTTATTAAAGTTGAATATGATTGATTTTAATATCATTCTAGGGGTTGGATTAGTTGCATCAGTTTTATGCTTTCGTAGATTGTTGGACTCGAAGAATCATGTTTAAATTCACTAATGAGCCAGTCATTGTCTAGGAAGGTTATTCTTTGGTGACTAAAGGGAAATTCGTTTCTTATCTTAAGGCCCAAAAGTTTATTTCAAGGGGGTGCTCCTGTGTTGTTTTTGCACAAGAAAGATGGTTCCCTTCGTATGTACATTGATATTTCTACATGAACCGAGTGACCTTAATGAATAAATGTCCTCTCCCTAGAGTCGATGATTTGTTTGATCAACTTCAAGGTGCGAAGTATTTCTCTAAAAAAATTGATGTTAGGTCGCGTTATCATCAACTTCAAAATTAGGGATGCAGTTATCCCTAAGACTGCATTTAGAACCCAATATGGCCACTATGAGTTTCTGGTCATGTCTTTTGGGTTGACCAATACCCCGATGACATTCGTGGACTTAATGAATAGGGTCTTCCATCCATTCTTGGACATCTTTGTAATAGTACTTATTGATAATATCTTAGTCTATTCTAAAAGTAAGGCGGATCATGTATATCACCTCTGTGTAGTGTTGCAAACTTTGAAGGGTCATCGTTTGTATACCAAGCTCTAAGTATGAGTTCTTGTTGAAAACCATAACTTTCCTTAGTCCTATTATCTATCTCTAGTAGAGGGATCATGGTAGATCACCAAAAGGTATTTGGTGGTGTTTCTTGTTATACTCAGTCCTAAGGACTCGTCCTTTGGTATGTCGTGTTGGGATGGGTCTCAATTGTGACCAAGGTGGTTGTTATGAAGAACTTTATACCTATGGTGTCGTGTCTCTACTGAGGGTCTTGCCTTGAGTACCGTGAGTGGTTTTTCAGGCTTAGCTTCTCCATGACCCTCCTTGGGTTGGATAGTAGATCGGGAAGCATGGTGAGTTTAGAAATTGTAAATGTAGAAGTCCCTAAGTAGGGGAGATTCTAGGGAGCCTTTTTAAGGCATGGTAAGGTAGGAGATCCCGTCCTCCTATTTGATGGTTTAAAGTTGATAAGGACAAGTTGCATGACCCCTATTTTGTTTACGAAGCCTTAGAAAAAGGTAAAGGTGATTTGTGAGAGGTCTAATACCGCTCAAAGTTTCAAAAAGTTCTATGTGAACGTGTGGCATAGGAGTTTAGAGTTTAGTGTTAGTGATTGGGTATTCTTGGAGATATCTCCCATGAATGGATTATGCGAGTTGGTAAAAAGGAGAAGCTTAGTACCCCTTATGTTGGTCCCTATTCGATATTAAGAGGAGTTTGCAACATTGCCTATGAGTTGTAGTTTCCTTCTATGTTGAACTCCATTCATCCCTGGGTTTTCCATATTTTTATATTACGAAAATTTGTGGGTTATCCTTCGTTAGTTATTACCTTGAGGGATGTTGATATTTTGTACTCTATGTCCTATGAAGATATCCCGATGAGGATCTTGGATCGGTAAGTTCGTTGGTTGCAAAGGATATAAGTGGCTTCGACAAAGTTTCTATTGGGAAACCAATAATTCGAGAAAGCCACTTGGGAGGCGGAGAAGGACTTGAAGTCCAAGTACACACATTTGTCTTTCATCCTGAAAACTCATGATTTAAGTATGTGTTGATTTTCTTGATTTGACTTATGTCTTGGGTTAATAATAGGTTTGAGTCCCTAAAACTTTAAGGGTGCCAAGTGGTTTTGATAATGGACGAGTTTGAACCCTAAGGATCAATAGAATGAAATGGTGGATTGATGATGATCATGATAAGTGTGGTGAAGTATCCTTGTTGTGTTCTTTGTCCTAATTTGTTTAAGGGTCATTTTGATGTGTGCTAACATTTTAACTTGTTTTGATGGTTTCCTTACCCCTCATTAGAGGACGAATGATCCTAAGTTGAGGAGAATGAAACTCCTAAGATCTTGGCCTCATAAAATTTTATGGTTTTGAGCATGATGATCAAGATATGATTGACAAGACAAACGTACCCCATGGATGCAAGTCGTATCCAACCTCCCTTTTCTCTCTTGTACACTAAAAATCCTAGTAAGGATTGTATACTATCCCCTATATGATTGGAACCCCCTCAATAATACCCTAACTATATGAGTCATACCCAACATGATCTTATGGAGTAAACTCTTTACTTGAGTGGAGTGTTTCATTTATGGTTGGTGTACACGAGTTAGGGGTTAAGTCGTACACTTTGGATATGACTCAAGGGTGTACATTCGTACCCTTAACAGTGTATGATACCTAGAAGGAGCATAGATTACAAGTCAGGGTACCACTCGTACCCTTGGGTACGATTCCCTTAGTGAGTCTTATGGTGAGTCGTATGCCTGGATGGGTCCAATTTTTAGACTTTAACCAAGGTCCTTATGGTCATTTTCTTCACCCTAAACCCTAAGTCCCTTCACTATATAAGTGTATATGGATTCCTAAAACACATTTTATATGGATCTAATATCCTAAACTCCCTCTCGAAAACTCTCAAAGTTTCTTGAAGCAAGATTAGAGGTTAGGGTTTGAAGTATGATCATCTAGAAGACAAAGAGGAGTCAAGTTCTTGGTGGATCATATTGTTTAAGGCATGTAACTCTTTCCCTTTTTAAATAACTCTAAAACCATGTATTTCACATTTGGATTAGTAAGTGTACATGGTGATTTTAAAATCAAATGAAAAAGGTTTTGTACCTAATGATGAATAATTTAATTCTTACCTAGACTTGTGTTTGTACATGTTAATTATGATGATTTGAACAGGTGGATGTTTGTTGTATGTGTTTCACATGAGGGTCTTGAACAACCCTAATCTTGATGATTTCTACCATGAGAATAGCCTTGTTAATGGTGTGCATATAAAATGCTTATGAAAATGTCAAAATAAATTGTCTAGTCACATGGTAGTGATGTTTTTAACTAGGTCCATGGCCCAATAAGGTTGTATGATTGATAAATTATATTGCGAAGTTATTGTGAGCCATGTATTGCATTATTGATGACCTTGTTGATAGATGTCTAGTAAGAGATTAGAGATCCTAAGCATGAAATAGAGCATGAATAATATGTTGAACTAAAATATGGTAAGAATGTGGTTTAAGCATACTCATGAAATGGGAATAGTTGTGTGGGTCTTGATTACCATAAATGGAATTGAATGATAAATTAAATCAAAGAATTTCTCCATTGACATGATTAGTGGTTAAATGGTTGGTTCAAGGTCAAATATGTATCTATGATATTGGTCTATTAAACATGAATAAGATATGGTAATGACTAAATAGTTGAGAATGTTGGATAACTGGTTGATAAGAACATTTTTAATCATGTAATTGATTAGTTTATGACTTTAAATAGTGTCATGGCCCTATAATTAACAATGGTTTATAATTGGTATTATGATTATGTTGTTACCCATGTAATTATTTGAATTGTGATCATGTTGGCTTTATTGATAAGAAAGGGGTTCAATTCCCTAAGCTTGAACTTGAAATTGCGAGTGGGACTAAAGTATCGTATAGCAATTTTAATGAAGAATGATTAGTTTGTAGATGTCCCAATGACCATAAATGAATTTGCATCATGTTGTGAATTAAGGTCTTTGGCCTATCTATATGATTAATGGATAATTGGGTCGGAAAAAGTCAAAGACCATGTGGTTGTCTATGGTGTTGATATGTAGAGATGGTGGTTAGAATTACCTAAATAGGTTCAATCCCTTAAATGTCAAAATGATTTGTATGGATGTTAATGCATGAACTAATGGGTGAAGTGTTTGAATGTCGACTAATGATGGTAGAAAGATGACTTGTGGTTAAATTCCCTCGTCTAAAGACTTGTGGTTAAAGTCCCTTGTCTAATGACTTGTAGTTAAAGTCCCTCATCTAAGGAATTGTGGTTAAAGTCCCTCGTCTAATGGCTTGTTGTTGAAGTCGCTTACTTAAAGAGATATTTAGAGGATAAAATACCTTGCCTGATAAATCGGCATGTGATTAGAGTTTCATGCTCAATTGAATATAGGAGAATATTATAAGAGTTCGATGCTCGAGTGATGTGTGAGCATATGATTAGAGTTCCATGCCCGATTAAATGTGTAAGCACCCTGTAGAGTCCCATGCCTAAATGAATGTGTAGGCATATGATAGAGTCCCATGCTAACTGAATTGATTAAATTGATTAAATCGGTTGAAAAGGTTTGAGGCTCAGATCATCTTGACTAATGCAACAAAGAAGTTCAGGTTATAAAATTGGTAAGGTAGAAGACCGAAAGTTCTTCACTCCATGTCTCATGAATGAATAATTTGAGAATGTATATTATAGCTCATTATATTACTTGGCACATTGTGTAACTATATGTACATGTATCTTTGTATATGCCTATACTTGTGTAAATATTATTGGTTATGATGATTGGGCTGGATTGAATGAGTGCACTATTTTATCGCTATTTTTGAGTTACATGTTGGCGCTCCAGCTGCTAACCATCTCCAGACGCTATGTCCCTATGCCACATAGGGGCCAAAGCATCTTTTTCATTTTCTTCTACACAGTAATCGGGTGTTCAAGCGGTTTGGGCATTGTCCTTGAAGTGGTGAGCTTCCATACTCTGAAAGACCTACCTTTCACAGTCACTTTATCCTATGTCTTAGATTTGTATAGGTTTGTTACTTGGCAATTGTCGGAGGCATGTCCCGACATATTATTGACTTAGTTTGGTAGAGGTTTTGTGGAAGACTACTGGCATTAAAGAAATGATAGATATTTTCTAAGTATTGACTATTAGCCTTCTATTTCCACTATCTTATAATATGGTCGGGACTCACCCAACCCTTGTGGTTGTTGTGATAACGATAAGGTTGGGTTATTGGGAGACCTCTGGCTCTTATGAGCTTGAGGTGTTAATACTACATGGCCCAATTTTGGGGCGTGTCAAGGGCAAAAAGAATAGCCTTGACCAAATTCCTTGGATACTTCTCCCATTTGACCCCGATGACCTATTGGGATATGGAAATCACCACTCATCCAACTTGGTGCTTGGTCAATAAGACAAGGAAGGTTTTATTGTGGATGTTGGTATCCTTCCCTATGATGGAAAGTCATTCTTGGTGATTTACAATCCACTTGATAGACCTAAGTTGTGCATGGGAGGCATTTCCAACAAATTTAAGTGTTCACTAAAGAAGGAGAGTAATAAAAGAAACCCAGAGGGTTCACCCTTAAGTGTTTACATTCTTGACCAAGGTATCGCTACATGTCGGTCAAGGAGAGAGTTCCCTCTTGAAAACACTTTATATGGATTCCATTCATATAACGCCCCTCTTTATGACTTTGTTGTGATGAGAGACTATTTTCTTAAAGGTGGTGTCTGGGTTAAGGACCCTAAGGAAAACGTGTCATTGCCTTATTAGAGTATTACTTATGAACTTGCATCCACATTTGAAACACTTGAGATTAAGTTGTGTGGATCACCACTTATGGATGCCAAGTTAAATTCTTGTTTGTGGAAGAGTCCAAGGATGTTGAAGGGTTTTTGTCACCTTCATAGGGATAGACAAGTTGAAGTATGTTGTGGGAGTCTTGGGAGCATGCTTAGCATCATTAGTAGAGGGAAACAAATTGCTTAGTAGGTTCTCTATTCTCCTTAATTGCATGGTTCCATTGATGAAATTCATCTCTCAGAAAGTTTTTTGAAAAAGAGAGGTCCTATGTTCTTACCGTGTCTCTTTCACTCTTTGTGTTTTCCAATTAGTGAGCACCCATTTGGTGAGAATAGTGTCCCTAGTACCTTTCTACATTACCTTATGCATATGATGATATTCATAATCTTGTTGAATCCACATCCTATGTTGGCATAAATTGCCTAAAAGGAAGAATCATGGTGTGCCTACAAGAATTGACTCCATCTTCGAGTGCACTGTGTGCTAAAACTCTTGTGGCGAATGACATACCTTTTGATAATAGCACCTTAGAGGAGACTTCCATGCTGGATTCCTTTTTATACTAGCTCTTTGTGAATGATATTTCCAATGCTAGTCTTAGAATTGCTTTAATTGGAGGTAGAAAGCTCATTGGTTGGTCCCCTTGGTTGAGTAATAATGCTAAAGAGATGAAGAAACAATTGTGTCTTTTGACTCCTAAGAGGAAGGTATTCATACATTAGAGATAGTTGATGCAATTATGACCTTTGCAGTTTCATTATCTCATGGAGATATTCATAACCACTCCCTCTGTGACATTTTTACTAAGTTTTTCATGATTAAAACAAAGGATTCATCACTATATTTCAAGTGTGTACCACCTTGGCATGATGATGTTATTTATTTTTCTAACTCTAACCCTCATGCCATGAGGATGTTGTGCTTGTTTGTCCTTTCTTTGGTCTTGCAAGGTTTGGATTGAAGGTAAAATCCTTTTCAAGAAAGGGAGGATTATACAACACAAATGGACATCATAGATTTTGATGACATCATTCGAGGATAATACATGAAGAATCAAGCTTTGGTCACATTGAGAGCACGAAAACATGCATAGAGGACTAGTTTTGAGAACACAATAGAGAAATTACATATTTAGAAGGTTGCTTGGGACTTGTGTTGATACATACCAAAGGATTCCAAGTGATGAAGAAAGAATGTGAAGGCCAAAATGACACACATGGGCCATCCCACGAATACATATTGGTCTTTGTGTCACACTTGGGCCGTTCAACTAAGACACATGGGCCCTTGTGTATTGGGCGTGTTTTATTTTATTCTACTTAGTTTATGGGCCACTTTTTGGCCCATTGTAATAGTTTAGCCTAAGTCTATAAATAGATAGCCCTAGATAATTTTCTTTCTTAGCTTATCTTAGATATTGAATGAAAATTGTTCTTGAAAGAGTGTTGGTTAAACTTGTGTTAGTGTATTGAATTCCTTCTTGGTCCATGAAAGAATTTGGTGTTTGATGATATGAGTTTTAGGGGTCTTCGAGTCTAAAACTCATAGAATTAAACACCAATTTCTTTCATGGACTAAGAGGGAATTCAATACCCTCAAAATGCCCATTTCTAAGCAAACAATCAACAAAAGTTTCACCAACACTCTTTTAAAAGCATTGTTCATTCGATATTAAAGATAAGCTCAGCAAGAAAATGATCTAGGCTGTCTATTTATACTCTTAGGCTAAACTATTACAATGGGCCCAAAAGTGGCCCATAAACCAAGTAGAATAAAACAGAACAAGCCTAATACACAAGTGCCTATGTGTCTTGGTGGAACGACCCAAGTGTGACACAATGACCAATATGAATTTGTGGGATTGCCCATGTGTGTCATTTTGGCCTTCACATTCTTTCTTCATCACTTCGAATCCTTTGGTAGGAGTCAACGCAAGCCCCAAGCAACCTTCCAAACATGGAATTGCTATATTGTGTGCTCAAAATAAGTCCTCCATACATGTTCTTGTGCTCTTAATGTTACCAAAGCTTGATTTTTTATGTATTAGCCTCGAATGATGTCATTATAAGCTATAATGGGCATTTAGCTAGTATCAAAAATCATGTTGTTTGTGCAAATTACTATTTTTGAGACTTCTAACTCTAGTTTATGACTCTTATAAATTGTTGGCTTAATGTTGAATTCATGCAATTATTTCGTTGAGAGTCTATGATAATCTTGATTATTTAAGCATGTGCCATGTGTATGTGAGGTGTTTGTAAATTCCTTATTGTATATGATGTCTAGAACATGCTTGGTATATGTATAAAGTGAAATAAAGAGTGGGTTTAGGAGATGGTAAAGGTAATTCCTTAATATCCCTGTTTCATACCATAATTTACCTACTGTAGTGCAATATCCTAGGTAGCCTCCTTAAGCCTTTATCCTATTATTTAGTAGCCTTATATGTAGACTGTTCCCTTATTTAAGTGACCTTAATTTGATCCAATGCTCCAAGCTCTTTGGTGTTAAATTAAGTTTTTTAAGGAGTTTGAAATTAAAGAAGAAAGAGGTGAAAAATGAAGCCCCATAGTATATGGATATTGGTTTGTAAAAATAATGTGTTATGGTTGGGAGAGAAAAAATTGTGCTTAAATTTAAGAGTTGATAGGAACTATTCCTCTCTACAGTATTTGTGAATGAGATTAATCAGAGGGGGCACAACAAAAGATGTGTGTAGAAAGAAGTGGTGGAAATTGGTTGTGAATAGAGAGAGCTTAATGGTCTTGTGATTTATTAAAGAGCTCAGGGAAGATAGCCACTATTCTTGGTAAAAAGAGTTTCAACCCATCCCTTAACTTACATTACAACTCTTATAGATATATTTGATCTTTATCTTCAACACTCCGATATTAGTAGTACTATACTAAGGAAAAGCCTATGGCTCATCTTGTGAAACTTGTGAATTCTTTGCGAGAGCGAGCATAACTTGATTATTGTACCCATTCTCATGATAAATTGTATCTCTGTTTGATAAGAGTTGGGTGATTTATATGACCTCTGTGATTAAGTGATATGCATGAGTTTACCAACTTAGTTAGTCAATTCTTGAGGTTAGGATGTTTTGAAGTAGTGTTCTTGAGCTTTCACTTGTGTATAACATGCCTAAGGTAAAATATTGTTATCTGTGTAGTCACTGTAGTACCAGCTTAAATGTATTGGTTGTATTAGAAGTGTGGATTCTTATCTGATTATGATTCTTAGAGTAAGTATTTGTTTGACGACAACATGGCTTTAAGTGTGGGATGATGATCTTAGGTGGATTTATGCACCTAAGTATGGTTATATGACCTTAGGTAGCCTTGTTCAGAGGAATTCTTGTGATCTTAATGAGTTAATATTTGTATAATTAGGAATATAAGTGTTAAATTACTAGATTATAATGTTTAAGGTGTGTTTCAAACAAGTTTGGAATCAATTTGGTCTCTTACAGTATAGACGAGAAAACTGGTGTTACTAGTTTAACCTATGTGTTGTTCTAGTTCATCTTGATGGATTCTAGTGCGTGTAATGGGTTTCTAATGGTATAATTTTGTAATTATGTGTCGAATAACTTGTTAATAGTGTTTAAGGTTCAATTGAAACAAGCCAATATACAAAACACTAAGTTAAAGATCAAAAGGACAAAGTTAGTACTCTTAGCTTAAGTTACCAGTTCATCGTCTTGGATTGTATGCTGTTTTGTGCTCAAATATGCGGTGTTTGATGATATATGACTCTTTTTAAGTTTATAATTATGATATTTAGTTGATTTAAGATATTGAAATCAATTGTAAACACACCACAAATCTTGGAAAAGATGGACAAACACATGGGACAAAAATTGAACAAAAATGGATGTTTTGGAGTCCTTGGCCTACCATGGACCTTAGGTACTGTGTTAAGGACGTGAAAAGACCTTGGGAGAATACTCTATGAAAATTACATTTTCGATCCATTATTAGGGCATGCCAAAGACTCTAGTACACGTGATAAGGGCATGGTAGACCCTTATGTCAACATCGGCAGCTTGTGTCCAAGTATTAATAGGACACATAGTTGTTATGTTTCACATCTTCGATGACCTTGGGACTTGAAGTGAGTTTGTAAAACATTTCAATTAGGATTTTTCTTCCATTACTTTGATTTTTATGGATTTTAACATGTATTCATTCATTGTGATTACGGTTATGTCCATGATCAGCTAAACAATATTTTTTGGTGTTAAGGCCAACAATATAATTATTATGGATATGAATTGATTTGGTTTTGGTTTTTTATAATTTTTTGTAGTTTTTGTATCATTTATGTAACAATTTTAAAGATTCACGACCCTTATAATAAATGATTAACTTTATGATGAACTCGGAAGGATGAATGGTAGTTTAGAATGTGGGATGAATAGAATAGGATCAAAAACTTACTTCAATGAAGTTATGATTTGCATTTGGGACAAGAATATGCTTAAGTGACCTATTTGTTTCAATTACATTTTGGAATATGAGTGTATTAACTTAGTTATCACATCCCCACTCAACTATGTAGTTGTGGGGCTAAGTTAGGTAATTTATTATAGGTTAAGAAGACTATAGTCATTGTATCGACCTCGTGAACCAACAAGAAAGATAATTAACTTAACCAATAAATTTTTATTACATATATAGTATGATTGTTCGCAGTGACTTGACCTTGTGTTTTTCCTTATTTATTATCCAAACCATTACTTTATTGCATTGTTTAGTTTACATTCAATTATAATTTTCAAACTTTTTTGGTTACGTTTGCACTGATTTAATCTTATTAGTTGAATTGAAAATAGATAGTTTCTTAAAACTAGTCCCTATGTGATCAATACTTGGCTTTTTTAGGGAAACTATATTACCTAGGTTGACCACGTGCACTTGCATGAGCACTTGGGAACATGAAGTATCCTCACTTAAAGGCTAAAATAAATTATCTCTTATTTTTGGGAGTGCCCAAAGATACCTTCTTACTGGAAGGTACCATTCACAAAGAATGGTGAAAAGGTTACATACCTTATGATCCTCCTTATCTTATAGAGGTTTACTATGAGCTATACCCAGAGGGATACATATTGACCAAATAAAATAAAACACCTAGGTTTTGAACCATGAGATGAACCCCTTCATTTGGTTGTCTCTGTGTGTGTACGACTAGAGGTATGAGTCATACCCTTTAGATATGCATCATATCCTCTTTCCCCTTCTATCTTGTATCCTAGGTATCATGGTGAGGGTATGAGTGACTCCCTCCTCAAGCGTACCAAAGGATACGAGTCGTACCAAGTGAGTCGTATAGAGTTTGGACTGGAACTTTGAGTGGACTATTTTTTAAACGGGTGAAGCATACTAGTTAGGGTTTGATTCATAAAATTTGGATATGACTCAAGTGTATGTGATCGTACCCTTAACAGTGTAGTTGACCTATGAGAAGCCTAGGGTATGAGTCATGGTACCACTCATACCGTAGGATACGATTCCCCTAGTGAGTCTTACCCTTGGACAAATCCATTGTTTAGGTTTTAACTAAGGGCCTTGTGGTCATTTCTTAAACCCTAACTACCTTCACTATATAAGTGTATTTGGCCACCTTAAACACATTTTGATTGGATCAATATCCAAAACACTCTCTCAAATTCATATTTGAAGAATTAGAGACTAGGGTTTCAAGGGTGATCTTCAAGTGGCAAAAGTAAAGTCAAGACTCTTCATGAATCAAGTTGTCTACGGAATGTAACTCTTCCTATTGATAAATAACTCTAAAACCATGTATTTTACTGTTGGATTTGTAAGTGTACATGGTAATCTTTAAATCAAATTAATAGGGTTTTGTTGCCTTATGATGAATAATGTTATTTCTTACTTAGACTTGTGTTTATACATGTTATTGATGATGATTTGCATATGTGCATTCTTCTTGTATGTTTATTAACATGAGGGCATTGGGTAACCGTAATCTTGATGATTTCTACCATGAAAATAGCCTTGTTAACGGTATGCACATAAGGTGTTTGTGAAAATGTCTAAGTGAATTGTCTAGTCACGCATGGTGATGTGTTAAACTAGGGGAATGGCCCAATAAGTATGAATGATTGATAAATGATGTTGTAATAGTATTGTGAGGCCCGTATTATGAAATCATGACCTTGTTGTGTTAATGAACAATAAGGGGTTGAAGTCTCTCAATGTGAAGATGAACTTAAATTATGTATTGACAAAAGTATGTTGAGAATTTGGTATAAGATTGTTAATGAAATGTGAATAGTTTGGTAGCATCTTGATGACCATAAATTGAATTGTATGATGGATGAAGTCATCGTCCTATTGAAATGGTTGAGTAATGAAGGATCCTATAAGGACCATGGGGTTATGTATAGTGTTGAATTTGCTAAATAGTTAAATTCCCTAAGTGTTGTATGGAATGAATGTTGATGCTTGAGAAAAGGGTTAAATTCCCAATGTCAACTAATGATTATTGTGATGGCTTGAGGTTGAAGTCCTTTGCCTTATGAAATGGCTCAAGGTTGAAGTCCCTTGCCTTATTAAATGGCTTGAGGTTGAAGTCTCTTGCCTAAGAAAATTGTTCGAGGTTAATGTCCCTTGCTTAAAGAAATCCCTTAAGGTTAATGTACCTCGCCAAATGAATTAGCTTGCAGATAGAGTCCCTCTGCATGACATTAGAGTCCCTTGTCTAATGAATGGGCATGAGATTAGAATACCTTTCCTAGATGAATGTTTGTGTGGTTAGAGTCCCTTGCCTAGATGAATGTGTGTATGGTTAGAGTCCCTTGTTTGACTGATTGTGTATGTGGTTAAATTCCTTGGATAATGAATGTGTGAGCATGGTTAAAGTCCTTGGTCTAATGGTATGTGATTGTGGTTAAAGTCCAATGCCTAAATAGAATTTTTGAATTTAACTGTGGAAGGTTGGAGTTCTCCACTTCATATCTAATGAATGAATGCTTAAAATATTGTTAAGCCCTGATTTCTTGACTAGTATGTAATATACCTATATGTAAGTAAAAATGTGTGAATATGATATATTCACTTGTTGTTGAATAATGATGCTATTTTATCCTTATCCTTGAGTTACATGCTAGAATTCCAACCACTAACCATCTTCGAACGTTATGTCCCCACGCGATATAGGGGCCAACGCATAATCATCTCTTCCTGTGCAGTGATTAGGTAATCAAGTGGCTCGTGCATTGACTTAGGAGTGGTGAGCTTCCTTACTTTAGAAGAGATTCCTTCTTGATCTCCTATATTTGGACTTAGTCTTATTTTGACTTGGTTTGGCAATTGTCGGGGGCTTATCACGATAGATACATTCTAAACATCAGTTTGTATAGAGGTGTTATGGATGACTATGGACTTTGGTGTACTGGCTAACATGTTGATATCTATGAAATTATAGACATTGTTAAGTTGCGACTTCTAGTATTATTTCTGCTATCTTATTATATGGTCGGGATTCACTTGACCCTAGTGATGGATGTGAGATGATTGGGTTGGGTTATCGGGGGTGACCTCCGGTTCATGTGGGCTTGAGGTGCCTCTATGACATGGCCTGGTTTTAGGGCGTATATGTTGATATCAAAGCCTATATTTATGGTCAATTGGGTTTCCATAATACCGTGTCAAGTAGAGTTTCTTTTATGGGCGTGAAGTGTACCACACTTATAAAAGAGGGGCTGCGAGACAATTTAGGAAATTTTTCCCTTTCTTGTATTTCAATCTCACGCTATGGAGTCTAAGGTATTGGATTCCTCTGATTTATGTGTGATATCTTTCATACAATGAATCCAAGGAGATCAAAGACTCATGCAAACCCTTCTGACTGAGCATAGGCCCTATGGACGAAGCTAGTCCAACTTCTGGGGTTTGGAACTAGGCTAGGGCTGCGACATCCGACCATCTTCGTGGGGTTGCACCTTTCCCCACCTACCCCAACTACAAGTGTGACCCTCCTATTTAGTCACCTCATAGATATATTACTAATGTCGAGTTTCATCGCTGTATCAACTTCTTGACTCAATTGGTAGCTTCTCAATTAAAGCATGGTACTTCAACTACCATTTCTTCTGAGGCCACAAGAATTGGCCAATTTATGAGGTTGAAGCCTCTTATGTTCTCCAGTACGAAGGTTCAGGAAGATACTAAAGACTTTGTTGATGAAATGGAGAATATCTTCCATATCATGTATGATTTAGAAATTGAATCCATTGAGTTTGATTCCTACCAATTGATATATGTAGCGTACCAATGGTATGAAGGGTGGGAGTAGTCTAGAGGTGTTGATGCTAGTTCCGTCGTGTGGGGGGATTTCTCCAAGGCTTTCTTAGACTTCTTTTTTCCTCAAGAGTTGAGGGAATCAAAGGACGAAGAGTTTGTGAACTTGAAGCAAGGGAGGATGTTCGTTCAAGAGTATGCCTTGAAATTCCATAAATTGTCAAGATATGCTCCAGAGATTGTATCTAGCATGAGGGCTAAGATTCATAAATATGTCTTGGGATTGTCCCATGAGTTAGTCCTTGAGAGAAAGGAAGCCTTGTTGATTGAAAATATAAACATCTCGAGGTTAATCATGTATATTCGTCAAGTGGAAGAAGAGAAAAAGAAGCAAGTTGAGCTTAGTGGCAGGCAGGAAAAGAAATTTAGGCCTTTTGAGTATAGTGGTGGAGATGGTGGCAAGTGGCCATGGAAGAAGTTATGGAGTTCGAGTTACTTATCCCTGGTAAGTGTTCTCTCTCCTTACCCGATGTTTTCGGGTGATTGTTGGTCTCAGTTTAGTTATAGGTTCCGGGCACAGGGTGCCCAATTCTAGGCTAGTGGTGCCTAGTCGGCTACACCGAGCCCTCTTTGCAGATTCTGTGGCCAGAGTCATCGTGGTCAGTGTGAGAAGGGTAGAAATAGATGTTTTAGTTGTGGTAAGATTAGGCACATACAGAATAAGTTCCCCTCTATATTATTTTCTATGGACAATAGTGATGTAAAACGAGATATTAGATAAAGAGATTGAATGAAGAATCAATAAATAAATGCAAGATAGAGAAGAAAGAAAGAAATAATCCCACAATTGAAGTAAATTAGAGACAAATATAGATTTGTAATTCTCTAATTTGAACAAACAATTACATGATTAATTCATAGGAGAAGAGAATTGAACTCATACATGAATAATCTTATCAAAAGATATTCAAGATAGATCTAATGTAAAGACAAAAGGATAATCCCACAAACTCACCAATGATTGTTCATTCTAAGAATATTGTCTAACCTCAAATATACTCATTATATTCTATACATACTTCTAGGGCAAGCTAAGCTATGAAAAGACATAAATGCCCTTGATTAAATGTGCATCATATTATGACTAAAAAGGACCTTAAAATATCATGTTAATCTTCTGTTGTGTTGATTCTTGGCTTCCATACTGTCTTGAATTACTCCCAAATTTTGATGTCAAGTTGAAATATATGCATGCTATTAACACTTTCCAAACTTTCAAATCATTGAGGGAATTTAGTACCCAAGGCAAAAAAATAATCTTTCAAGTATGTTACATACTACTCCAAAAAATGTACACTTTTGTGATAGAGCCAACAATTATGAAATTCCTTAAAAATCAACTTTCCAAACATAGCATCATGAACTTTACTAAAAAATATATCACAATAATAAAAAAGGTTAAAGAAACTAATAATCTTACACATTAGAACTTTCAATTTAAAACTAGTTTCTTCAACAACTTGGACCAAAAAATTCTTTAATTCTCAATTTAATTGTACTCTTCTAACCATATGATTAAGAGAAATAATAATATCATCCTCAAACCTTAAATACAAGTATGTATTTTTGGAATCAACCACAAACATCAAATTCAAATTTTTTTTGCATTTCTCACTCAGTAACTCACAACATGAATCAAATACCAACATCAAACAATTCTCACTAATCATAACAAATTTGCTACTATAAATGTCAAAGGCATACAAATTTACCTTAATTGATTTAGAAAGTCCAAAAATAAGCACTAGCCATTCAAATAAATCATTCTTGAATTTAGAAGGAAAATATACCTCAATTTTGTTTGTTGTCCAATAAGATTCTCCCTAGTATCTTACCTTGTTGTAGATTTTCTTTTGATGGTGTTTCAAAAATAGATCAACAAAGTTAGAAAACTCATCAACAGAAGAATTTTCATATTTATGCCCATAAATATTTGGCAATGCTTCAAATAGATCATATTTACATTTCCTTCTAGAAGCATTTAAAAATTTACCCCAAATTATATACTCAAAGGAAATATTAGAATAAGTAATAAATTAACACAAAAGCTAGCATCTATCAATTTACTACTCCAATCGCTTGTACCTATCCCATTCTTTAAAAGATTTTCTTTAATTTTAGAGGACCTCTTTAACACACGAATTACTTTCAACATATAATTTAGGAGTTAGCTTTCTAACATCCAAACAATTGACACCCTCAAAAAAGTCACAAGAATCGTTCTCACAAGTCATGCACTATTTAAATTTTGGATCATCACTTTCATCAAGTGCATATGAGTCAATAAGTAATGGATCGTTCAATTAAAAATCACCAAAATGAGGATTGTCAAAAAATTTAAAATTTTGACATTCTTTAAGCTCAAAAAGACTATCATCATAATTCTCATGCTACATTTCAAGAGTACTACTACCAAGAATATTCATGTCCTTATGAGATAATGAATTGTTACAAAAAAATTCACTTGCAAATAAACAATCACCATCAATCACATTTTTAGTGTTTAGAGTAACTAAAGAAGAAATATATTCATTTTCATCTCAAGAATTCAAGGAAACACTATGTTTTTCATATTTGACATAACACTAGCTTGAAACATTTTAAGCGCACAATCAATAACAATTTTAGCTCCACGTTCATATACAACTAGTGTATGGCCATCATTCCTTTGTCTATTGACACAAAGTAAATAATCATCAACCTCACCAACATATGGTCCAACATTCACACTCAAGTTACTATCAAGTTCATATGAAGTAAATAAAGAGTTAGGATTAGTTTTCTTACATTGATGAACACTTAAAGATCCTTTTTACCTTGATTTTCTAAACTTAAGCTCACTTGCTCTCTTAAAGTAGTCTCAACTTGACTTGCTTCTTTCAATTCTAAAACTTTTTTCCATATTGAGTAATTCTTTTTGTGTTATTCTTCTAGAAGAGCTACAAAAGAAGCGTGAACACTAGAAGAACAAGAATTCAAAGGGTTAGAGTTAGAATAACAAAACCTCTCACTCACACTCTTTTGTTTTTCTATTATCACGTATTCTTCTCTCTCACTTGCTTCACTTTTATTCTTTACTTCTTGTGAAAATTCATTTTCATTGATCAACTCTCTATTATTTTGTTCTTGTAGCCAGTCACTCACTTTATTCCAAATATCCTTTCTTTTTTCCTAATTTGTATTGTCACTATTCACTCCCTCACTTTTTTTCTTGCTTACTCATTTAATTAGGAGTGCAATAGGCTCAAACGATCCCTTTTGAGTCATTGGGATGATTTTCACATCTACTTTCAACTTGGCATCACTAGAAGCTCCAAACACTCTACTTTAATTATTAAAATAACTTGGTACATCAAATTTCAAGTTAGTATCCTTCATTTTCACTTTATTTACTTCCTCATTCATTATTGAAGATTCCATAATGTCCATAGGAGTTATGACGTGCTTTCGTTCCATTGAATCTACAACAATAAGCTTTTCCAACTCTCTATCAAACCAAATTTTATTACGATTAAGCCAACGAGATCCTAAACATACCAAACAAGTAGACAAAGGGTATACATCACTCCAAATACCCCCTTAATATCTTCCATGGTAAACAATGATCTTCACCTCTTTGTCAACCAAACTTCCACCAAATTTTATATGGTGAACATTTCGTATGACAAGGTATATCCAACCACTCAACCAAAGAAGGATGAATGAAGTTGGTATAACACAATTTGTTTACACTTAAGGTGAAATAAAATGTGCAACCACTCTTATATCCCTGCACAATGACTTCAAATTTAGTCAAACCTTCATTACGCTCCTGCTTTTTCTTCTACTAAAAGCACTAATATAATCATGAAAAACATCACAATAACTCTTACTAGAAGTAGAATTATAAGATAAAGGTTTCCTTTCTCCAATGACATCCAAACATCCATCGTAACTCCTTGAACCTATATAAGAAATAATTAAGAGAAGAAAAATGGTTACTAAAATAATGGACCTCACAAGTCACCCCCTCACATGTATAACTCAAATGATAGCACTCAGTTTTCTTTCCGCTCGTGTATACCCTCAAAGGTCGTAGGCTTATATGACCACTAATATTATCTCACCGCTCAAGCCTTTTACCACTCAAGGGTATTCCTTAGTCTCTTTACGGTTCTGCAATCTCAAATAATCTCAAAGTAATCTTTCAAGTATTGGTTTGGAGTAAAGTTTATGTCAATAAAAATGAAGGACCAAACAAACTAACTGGCAAGGAAGGAATTAAACACACAATGAAACTAAAATAAGGAAAGTACGAAAGAAATCGACACGAAATGAAATACGAGCCCAAAAATAACTAGATGACACAAGTAGAACTAATACACAATGTAATATAGCTAAAGAAATTGATATACAATATGATTTACCCATAAATCAAACAACTCAAATTTCAGAGTTTGGAAAAAAGATCACCCAAAACAAACTCAAAACACCATATTCATCAAATCTATCAACACTCAACTCAAATCAAGTTTACCCAATCAATATGGGAAATATTTAAGCATCACACAATATTTTTCCAATTAAGGAATCAACTCAATCTTCAAAATTTTACCAAGATTTGTTCAAGGAAAATGCCCAATTTTCGAACCCAAAATTGATCCCCAATTAATCCTTAGATTCCAAAATTGGAACCTAATATAGTTTACCCATGATGGAAACAATTTAGATCCAAAAGATGAGAGAGACATTTGTAGTAGAGAGCTCAAAAACTCAATTTTTCACAATTTAGAAAGTGCTGAAATTTCAGCTGCAAAAATAGGAGAAAATGGGGTAAAATATACTCCAAATCTTCTTTAAATGCTCCCAAATTTAATATTCAAGCACTTTGAACTAAACCCAACAAAATATAACAATACCCATTGAAAATTTTACCAATTTTCAAATCTGATTTTTTTTTAGATTTTCAATAAATGCACACCAAGGATTAAGAATTGTAGGAACAATTGTTTAGCCTTGCTCTTATACCAATTGATGTAAAATGGTATATAAGATAATGAAATTGAATCAATAATAAAAAAATATATGGAAAATAGAGAAGAAAGAAGGAAATAATCCCACAATTGAAGTAAATTAGATACAAATATAAATTTGTAATTCTCTAATTTGAACAAATAATTACCTGATTAATTCATGGAATAAGAGAATTGAAATCATACATTAAAAATCTTACCAAAAGATATTCAAGAGAGATCTAATGTAAAGACAAAAGAATAATCCCACAAACTCACCAAAGAGTGTTCAATCTTATATATTGTCTAACTTAAAATATACACTGGGTATGTTGTTGTTGTTGTATATTCTATTTATACTTCTAGGGTAAGCTAAGATATGAAAATAAATAAACTCCCTTGATTAAATGTGCATCATACTATGAACAAAAAAGACCTTAAAATATCGTGTTAATCTTTTGTTGTGTTGATTCTTGGCTTCTATACTCTCTTGAAACACTCCAAGATTTTTATAACAAGTTGAAATCTATCCATACAATTAACACTTTCCAAACTTGCATAAAAAATTGATCCTATAGTTACTTTACCTACTCCCATACCAAAGGGTGCTATGACTGTTTTTTCTTCTGGCTTTGGCACTGGCCGAAACTGCTTGTATGCACTTGCAACCCATCAGAATTCTGAAGGGTCTCCCAATGTTTTCACATGTATGTTGATACCTTTCTCCCATGATATGTATTATTTGCTTGATACAGGGTTTACACTTTCCTATGTGACCCCGTATGTGGTTGTGCATCATATTCTGGTCCCGAGAGTCTATTAGTTCCTTTTATGTTTCTACTTGGTAAGAGACTCTATGATTTCAAGAAGGGTCTATAGGGTATGTGTGGTATATTTTGGTGGTAGAGATACTCTTATTGACTTGATAGAGTTGAACATGGTCGATTTTGATGTCATTTTAGGGACGGATTGGTTGCATTCATGTTATGCTTTCTTAGATTTTTGGATTCGTAGGGTCATGTTCAAGTTCTCTAATGATCTGATCATTGTATGGGACGGTGGTTCTTTGGTCCCTAGAAGAAGATTCATTTCTTATCTTAAAGCCTAAAAGTTGATTTCAAAGAGGTGTTTGTATCATTTAGTCCAAGTTAAATATTCTAACTCAGAAGATCCTTTTCTAGAATCTTTTCCAATGTTTAATAAGTTTCCTAAGATATTTCCCGATGATCTTCCCGGTGTTTCTTCCGATAGGGAAATTTATTTTGGTATAGATCTTATTCCAGAAACTCATTTGATTTCTATCCCTCCTTATAAAATGTCTCTCGCAGAGCTAAATTAGATTAAGGAATAATTGAAGGACCTTTTAGATAAAGGTTTTATCTGTCCTAGCATGTCTCCTTAGGGTTCTCCCATGTTGTTTGTGCACAAGAAGGATGGTTCCCTTCGTTTGTGTATTGATTATTGTTAGTTGAACAAAGTGACTTGAAAGAATAAGTATCCTCTTTCTAGGATCAATGATTTATTTGATAAACTTCAGGGTGCGAAGCGCTTCTCTAAGATTGATATTAGATTGGGTTATCATGAGCTTAAGATTAGGGAGGTGGATATCTCTAAGACTGCCTTTAGAACTTGGTATGGACACTATGAGTTTCTTGTCATATCTTTTGTGTTGACCAGTGCCTCGACGAAGTTTATGGACTTGATGAATAGGCTCTTCCATCCGATTATAGAGATGTTTGTTATTGTCTTTATTGTTGACATCTTAGTCTATTCTAAGAGTGAGGTAGATCATATCGATCACCTCTGTGCTGTGTTGCAAAATTTGAAAGATCAACGTTTGATGCAAAATTCTCCAAGTCTGACTTTTGGTTGAAAGTTGTGACTTTTCTTGGTCATGTCATCTCTCGTGAAGGGATCATGGTAGATCCCTAAAAGGTTCTGGTGGTTAAGAAGTTGCCTAGACCTATAACTCCAGCCGATATTCAAAGCTTCTTTGGTCTATCCGATAACTATAAAAGATTTGTAGAGAGTTTGTTGACCATAGCGGCCCCATTGAGCAAGTTGACCCAAAAGAAGGTCAAGTTCTTGTGGTCGGATGTGTGTGAGGTTAGTTTTGAGAATTTCAAAGATTAATTAACTTTGGCTTTGATTTTGACCTTGCCCAAAGGTAATGATGGTTTTATAGTGTATTATGATGTTTATCGTATTAGTTTTTATTGTGTTTTGAGAAAACATTGTAGGGTGATGGCCTATGCTTCTAGGCAATTGAAAGTTCATGAAAAGAACTACCTTACTCACGACTTAGAGTTGTTAGCAGTGGTTTTTGAGTTAAAGATTTTGCGACATTATTGTTAATGGATTTATATTGATATATTTTCCAATCATAAGATTCTTTAATATGTGTTACTCAAAAGGAGTTGAACCTCAGGTAGATGAGGTGGCTTTAGTTGTTGAAAGACTATGATATGAGCCTTCCTTACCACCTCGATAAAGCTAATGTAGTAGTCGATGCTCTTAGTAGATTTTCCATGTAGTTTTTGCCCATGAGAATGAGGACAAGTAGGAATTGGTGAGGTATGTTCACCATTTGGCTAATATTTGAGTTCGACTTAAGGAATCCAAGGATGGTGGTGTATTTGTGCTTCTGATATCTCAGTTTTCTCTTATTGTTGAGATAAAGAAAAAGCAAGTATTGGATCCTGACTTGATAATGATCTTGAGTAATATAGGTTAACATAAAGTTGTAGACTTTGTGATTGGTGGTGATGGTATCTTACGATACTAAGGTAGACTATGTGTTCCAAATATCGATGGATTGGAAGAAACGGTCATGGCCGAGGGTCATGAATCCCGTTATGCTATTCACCCTGGTTCCACCAAAATGTATCATGATCTTAGAGAGTTTTATTGGTAGAGAATATGAATTGAGATGTAGCTAGTTATGAGTCCAAGTGTATGGTGTGCTATTAAGTGAAAGTTAAGAAAATGAGGTCTGAAGGCTCGTGTCAAGAGATTCCATTACTTGAAAGGAAGTTGGAGGCAATTAATATGGATTTCGTTACAGGTCTTTCTTGATCTCAGAATTAATGTGATTCTATTTATCTCATTATTGATAGCATGATCAAATATGCTCACTTTTTGCCAGTGAGGACTAATTACTCGGTGAAGCATTATGCTAAGTTGTATCTTGCGAAGATCATGAAGTTGCACGATGCTCTGGTTTTGATCATTTTATATCATGGTCCTCTATTTTCATCCTACTTTAGGAAGTCATTCCAAAAAGGATTGGGTACTAGAGTGTACCTTAGTACCGCCTTCCACTCTCAAATTAATGGGAAAATAGAGAGGACCATCCAAACATTGAAGGATATGTTGCGGGCTTGTGTGATTAATTATGACGGTAGTTTGTATGACCACTTTCCTTTGATTGATTTAAACTATAAAAATAGTTACCACTCGAATATTAGCATGGCCTCTTTTGAGGTATTGTACGGTAGGAGATTTTCATCTCCTATTGGGTGCTACAAGGTTGGCGAGGGTAAGTTACTTAGCCTCGATTTAGTTCACCAAGGCTTAGAAAAGGTGAAGGTAATTCGTGATAGATTAAAAACTGCCAAAAGTTGCCAAATGTCTTATGTAGATGTGAGACATAGAGACTTTGAGTTTAGTATTTGCGATTGGGTATTCTTGAAAGTGTCTTTGATGAAGGAAGTGT
Source organism: Capsicum pubescens (assembly GCA_030864215.1). NCBI lineage: Eukaryota > Viridiplantae > Streptophyta > Magnoliopsida > Solanales > Solanaceae > Capsicum > Capsicum pubescens. The sequence goes on along the minus strand of CM061540.1, from coordinate 223,487,115 downwards.
TGCAGTTTGGTAAAAAGGGGAAGGTTAGTCCTTGGTATGTTGGTCCCTACTTGATTTTGAAGAGGGTCGGTAATGCTGCCTATGAGTTGGAGTTTCCTTCTAGCATGAACTCCATTCACCTAATTTTCCATGTCACTATGTTGCAGAAATGTGTGGGTAATCCTTTGTTTGTTATTCCCCTGAAGGATGGTGGTATTTCAGACTTTTTGTCTTGTGAGAAGATCCTAGTGAGAAACTTGGATCAACAAGTTCATCGGTTTTGAATGAAAGAAGTGGCTTCAATAAAGGATATATGGAGGAACTAAAAGTCTGAGGAAGCTACTTAGGAGGAGGAAGAGGACATAAAGTCCAAGTATCTGCATTTTTTCCCATTTTGGAAACTTGTGATGAAGGTATGTGTTAATATTCTTACCATGATTTATATCTTAATAGACAATGGGCTGAAGCCCCCAATCTTTTAATTGATTTGTGTTGTGATAGACCATGGGTTTAAGTCACTAATGCCTTGAAATCATATGTGTCTTGGATGTGATAGGTTTAAACCTAATACTTTGAGTTAATTCATGTCTTTGATAAATGATGGATTCGAGTCACTAGTCTTTGAGTTGAGCAAGTATCCTTGAAAAGTTGATGGGTTGAAGTCCCTAAGTTGTGAAATGAGTACGTGTTGATAAACAAGGCATTTAAGTCCCCACGCATTGAAATGAACATGTGTCTTTGATAAATAATGGGTTTAAGTCCTAAAGTCAATGAAGTAAATGATTGATTGATAATGAGAATGATGTGTGTTGTACCCTTATTGTATGCTTGTTGTAACTTGTTCAAGGGTTGGTTTGATATGTTATAATGCGTTAACTTGTGCTTATAACTTGTCTTACCCATTATTCGTGGATGAATGATCCAAGTGGGGGTGAATTGAAACACCTAGGTTTTTGAATTATGAGAATAACCTTTTCATTTGGGTGTCTCTGGGATGGGTATGACTATGGGCATGAGTCATACCCCTTGGATACGAGTCGTATCCTCCTTCCCCCCTCTCTCGTATCCTAGGCAGTGTGGTAAGGGTTACTCACTGTACTAGGTACAAGTGACCCCCTCCTCAATCATACCAAAGGGTTTGAGTCGTACCATGCGAGTTGTATTAAATTTGGACTTGAACTTTGAGAGGACTATTTTTGATACAGGTTAAGCATATGAGTTAGGGTATTACAAGTGAGATCATGTAGATAGACTTAAGAGAGTGTGTGTTGGGACCGAGGCTTGGTATGTACAAAATAAAGTGCAAAGAGGACCTAAATATACACAAAATCAGCCTACTACATACACTAGAGTGGCGCCCCATCATTGAGGGACCTTTTTATCATTTTAACTTCTATTATGTAATACACTATAAAATACCATTCTAAGTTTTCATTACTTAGTTTTTACACATTTAAAATTGTATAACACACTTGAAACAAAACATGTTCTCTCATCCTTAGAGGCTTGGCCGAAAGTAGGTTAGCAACATAAATGTTGATTCACATTGTTGTTTGTTTGCTTGGAAGATTGGTTGCATAAAGGATTGAGGTCCTATCTTGTGTCCTTGGCATAGTGTAGGAGTTTCTACTATCATAATTAAGGTCCTTTTTTCTTGAACACACTTAGGTTCTTGGTCATTGTAGTAATGTATGTCACACTCTCTATCATTTACATTGTTGTAATCTTGTAACCATGTTGTGTATTGTTTCTCTTGTAATCTGTGTGTTATTGTTATTACATTGTTATTGTTTATCTTCTTCATCATCTATTGTTGTTAATATTAGTTTGGGTTGCCATTGTTGTGTCATATACACCATTATATCTTGTAGTTTAGTTGTTGTTAGTGAATCTGAGAGTGGTCTCCAAAAAGTTCCTCAGGTCCTTAAGATTTTTTGACTGATTTGGCTTGTATTTCGTACCTTCCTTGTTATTTTGGTATCATAGGGGTTTATTCGTACACTTTGGATACGACTTAAGGGTGTGTGGTCATACCCTTAACAGTGTAGGTGACCTATGAGAAGACTAGTGTACGATTCATGGTACCACTTGTACACTAGTGTACGGTTCCTTTAGTGAGTCGTACCCCTGGACGGGCCTATTTTTCAGCTTTAAACTAAGGACCTTGTGGTAATTTCTTACACCCTATTCCCTAAGTCCCTTCACTATATAAGTGTATATGGCCTCCTTAAACACATTTTGAGTTGATCAACATCAAAAACAATCTAACAAACTTATCTTTGAAGAATTGTAGTCTAGGGTTTCAAGGATGATTTTCAAGAGGCAAAAGTAAAGTCAACACTCTTGGTAAATCAAGTTGTCTAAGGAATGTAACTCTTCTTCTTGTTAAATAACTCTAAACCCATGTATTTTACACTTGGATTTATAAGTGTACATGTTGATTTTCAAATCAAATGAAAAGGGTTTTGTTGCCTGATGTTGGGCGTATTTATACATCTAAGCACCATAACATACCCATGTTTTAGCTAAGTTTTGACGATAAAATACATAATTCTAGCACTTTTAGTCTATTTTTATTTAAGTGAGCTGACCTATGTGATTAGCATACTTTTCAGGTACTAATGAGGAAGATTACAGCACTTTAGGGACCTGTGGACAACAAAGAAAACTTCACATAAAAAGGAAAGCAGCTTTTGGACTGAATGTGATGTATGGGAACTTTTTCCCGGGCAAACACAATATTTTTAAATAGTTAAGGATGCAGTAGCAATTTATTAGAGAAGGATGTTATTAAAATCCTTATTGCTGAATTTTTAGGGATTATTCACATTCTGTATTTTTTTGAAAACAAGAGAAAGCAGCTTAGCTTGAGGAGAGAGAGAGAGAAATGTTTTTCTCCATTATTTTCGCTATTCATCTTCTCCACCAAGATCATTCTAAGTTTTGGTATGATGAATATTTCTATTGTGATTTCCGTTTTATTCATGAGTAGCTAAATTTATTTGTTAGGGTTATGGAAACCTTGTAGTATACTCTCTATTGCTATGGGTTTTTGAATTTATGATGTGTTAATCCACTTATATCATTACTCTCTTTGTTATGATTGAATTCTCGTGGTTGCAAACATAGGGAATAAGCCATTATAGCAATAACTTGTTCGATAGAAAAGTTACTGTTGGGAAAAGAGAGTGTGACAAGAAAATAGGGTTTCCAACCTCTATTTTACACGTTAATGCCTTAGCAGGATTAACTACTTGGAAAGTTCGTATGATTGGTTGTACACTTTGGATTCGAGAAAAGTAAGGTGAATAAATCCTTGATGGTTGAGAAACACTTGGATTTAGAATTAGAATACATCTCTGTATAAATGCATACATGTATAAATCCTTATTACTCATAGTGAATAGAGAAGTAGAAGCTACAAGGTGGACATAACCCTAACTTGCAATTCTCTGTGATCAAATATTATTACACATATCATCTCATTGTTACACCGATAATATTATTGTTCACTTAAACTGAAACCTCCCTTTACTTTGGAACCTTCGATCAACAGTCTAATAATAATCACAATACTTAGTGATCATAGTATTCCCTGTGGGATTCGACACCCAACCCAGTTGGGTTCTATATTTGACAGCGACCGCTTGCACTTTCTAACGAGAGTTGTAATTTGGGCGTATCAAATTTTGGCGCTGTTGCCAGGGAATACGGTTGTCAACTAAGTTTGTGATAGTTAATAGACCCTTTGGTCAAAGATTCTCAAATTTTACTTTTTGTTTGTTGTTTTTCTTTTGTTTAGGTTGAGTGGATTGCATGTCAAATACACGAAGATCGGGTTAGCCATTTTTACCTATAAATCTTGAACCACATCTCATTGGCAGTATGGATGCGCAACGAGACCCTGAAAGGATAGCTGCTCAACAGGAGCAGGCTAGATTAGCTGCATTGGCAGCTGCGCAAGTAAATCAACAGAATGCTGATAACCCAGGTCGGGTACCAAATCTTTATGATGAGGACCTGGGTGATGATAAGTTATTAAATCCAAGGCATGCAAATGATGTGGTTGCACCAGTGAACAGAAATGTCAACAGAGATCGTCAAGCTAGGATGAGACTCGAACGCTGAGCTATGCAAGTTACTTTTGATGATGATGATGACGACTTGGATGGGACTGGTGCCACAGGGGCTATTATTCCTCCTCCCTTGGCACCCGGAGCCAAGTTCAATATCACTAGCACCATGATCCAGCTATTGCAACTCAAAGGGTTATTTGGTGGAGTTGCAGGCGACGATCCGAATATGCATCTGATTAATTTTATCTCACCATGTAAATCATTTGACAATCCAGGGGTTGGACAAAATGTGATCCGGCTGCGCTTATTTCCACTATCTCTATCTGGAGAGGCAACTCTATGGTTAAACGAGCTAACTCCTGACTTTATTACCAATTGGAGGCAACTGAAAGATGCTTTCCTAGAAAGATTCTTTCCACCATCCAAGAGGGCATAATTGAGAGATGAGATAAGCAATTTCAGACAGTTTCCAAATGAAGCTCTCCATGAGACTTGGGAGAGGTTCAAGAAGAATCTTATGCGGTGCCCAAACCATCAGATGACCAATGTCCACTTGATGGAAATATTATAAAGGGCTTTGAACTCAGTGACTAAGCCAGTGGTAGATAATGCTGCGGGTGGGTCATTCATGGACCTTACTTTTCATGAGGCATCTGACATGTTGGATCGCATGACAAAGCAGAGTAGAGCTTGGCATACCAAGGATTCTGAGGTAGCAAGCTCTACTGTATCTATTGGCATGACGGCAGAACAAAGGTGAAGAGAAGAGGGACGTGACCAGGATATGGCTCACATGAAAACACAGATGGACCTTCTCACTAAGCATTTATTATCAGGAAAGACAGAGAAGGTTAAAGTTGTAGCATCACAGGGAAGGGCATACTACGATCCTGAGGAAGAAGCCAATTACTTAAACAATCAGATGGGTTTCCGAGGTGGTGTCCAAGGAAACCAAGGTTGGAACCATCAAGGAGATTGGAAGAATAAACGTGACAGGAGTCGACTGTATGTACCTCCTGGAAGCCGTGATAATGCTGCTACCAATTCAGGCAAAATATCTATGGAGGACATGATGGAGAAAGTATTAAAGGGATTTGAGGCGGCAAATTCTGGGGTGACTACAATAAAGAGTGACGTATCTTCCATAAGTCAACTTGTAAATTCGTACTCAGTTGCTATTAAAAAATTGGAGCAGCAGATGAACCAGTTATCCACATTATTCAACCAAAGAACGAATGGGACTCTACCAAGTGATACAGTTCAGAATTCGAGGACTGATGGATTGTGTATGGCCATTACCACTAGGAGCGGTAAAATGTTATCTAGTCCAGGTTTGGGAGCTTTCTCTTATACTGATGAGGTTTAAATGGATTAGGAAATGGTTGATGGATATCTAGTGGTGCCTGTGGAGTTGGGATGTTTAAAAAAGAAAAGTGCGGAAGTTGAACAACCAACTAAGCCGAAGCATGTTAGTGATGTGGAGCAAGGCATAAGAAAGGAGGTAAAAGTTGCTCCAACTGAAATTCCAAGGTCGCCACCTCCATTTCCACAACGATTAAAGAAGAAAAAAGATGATGGCAAGTTTAGCAAATTCATGGCTATGTTGAAGTAGTTGACAGTGAATGTGCCCTTAGTTGAAGCACTGGAATAGATGCCCGGATATGCTAAGTTTATGAAAGACCTGTTGACAAAGAAAAAGACTGTGAGCTATGAAATGGTAGACAATCTTCATCATTGTAGTGCTATTGCTACAAGATCTATTGTCCAGAACAAAGCTGATCCGAGAGCATTTACTGTTCCATGTACGATTGGATTGCTAAAGTTTGAAAAGGCCCTTTGTGATCTTGGGGCAAGTACCAATCTTATGCCATTGACGATTTTTAAGAAATTGGGTTTCGGAGATCCTACGCCCACTAATATGCGGCTTCTAATGGCGGATAGATCAGTAAAAAGACCGATTGGGATTCTACATGATGTACTTGTAAAAGTTGCTGATTTTATATTTCCTGCCGATTTTGTGATTCTTGATTGTGAAGTGGACTTTGAAGTACCCATAATTTTGGGTAGGCCATTCTTAGCAGCTGGAAGGGTGTTAGTTGACATGGAGCTGAATGAGCTGAAATTTAGGCTCAATGAGAAAGAAGTTAGCTTTGAAGTATGTCGGTCTATGAAACAACAAAAAGAGAAGAGTGTCTTCTCGATAGTTGATGTATTCTATGAAGATAAGCGAGATGTACCAGTTAAGGATATTTCTTTTGTGGAGACCATAGCTTGTTTGGTTAAACTTGCAAGCAAGGATGTGAGTGACTTCAAAGTGGTTGGACTAAGAATAAAGCATTGTCTTGATCCAACAAATGAGGTAAAAATTGTATCATCGATGTATCTTGACGTAGTCTGAGTAGTCAAGATAATCGAGTCGTGCCGCGACATTAAATTAGGCGCTGCATTGGAGGCAACCCATCTTTCTAATCATTTTTGTTGTTTTTGATCAAGTGTAGGTGCACGAAGTACTAAGGAGAATATTAGTACCAATTTTGATTTGGAAGCGAGACATGTCAATGGTGGTAAGTTTAGGAGTGATGGGAACATTACAGGTAAGTTGGAGTGGTCAAATGCGTAAGGCTCAAGTATGATTTGCATTGGATTCGTGCCTTGAATTATGTTAATTCGACCCCAATAGTTTCGCGGTGCGACTTTATTTTGTGACTTTTAATGAGGTCTGTGGTGGTAGCATAGGGATCGGGCTGTTTTTCCAATTGCCTATGCCAACATAGGCAATAGTCTAGGCGCCGCCTATGCCTACATAGGCAATAGGCTAGGCGCCGCCTATTCCAACATAGGTAATCGGCTAGGTGCCGCCTATGCCAACATAGGCAATAGGCTAGGCGCCGCCTATGCCATTACCTATGATCACTGCCTCACATAGGAGGTAGGCTAGGCGCCGCCTATGCCAACATAGGCGATAGGATAGGCGCCGCCTATCAACATAATTTTTTCCCACTAACCCGTTTGTGAATGGACCAACCCGACCCATGACTCATCCTTTAAACATATTCTCTACTCTTAAATCCCACTCCATTCTTCTTTCACCTAAGCTCCTCCTAACCCCTCCTTTCTCAAAACCCTTCTGTTTGCTCTACTAATCTTACAATCTCCTCAACACTTTCAAAACCCTAGAACAGCGACTCACTTTCTTCAATCCTTCATCTTCAAGGTAAGTGTTCTTTTCTTAATCCTTAGGTTTTTTGAATTTATGTTGTAGTTATTAATTGATCACTTGAGGATTATGAATTAAATTTTTGCCATGGCTATGTTAGGAAAGTGATGGTGTTTTGTATATCTTGATATGGTTGAAAGTGTAGGGTATGATTTTGATAAAAAAGTGTTTCATTGAAATAGACATGGGGAAATTGAAGTGATTGAATTGTATTGTGACTAACGTGGTGCACCATGTCAAAGTGTATGTCGGTGAAGTCTGAGTACCCGATAATAACACGAAATTAGTTGATACTAACAAATTAAGTGTGGGGTGGTGACTTCACCACCCTCATATTAATTATAGTTAGTTTTATTATGTGTGGATGACATGGATGACAGGATGAATACAGGAAAAATGGCTCTAATGATGATCTCCATGCAGGTGGCATGACTCCTAATGTGGATGAGAAGTACTACTATCCAGGTTCTTTATCTTGTTATTTACACTGGGGACAGTGCAGAGCTTAAGTGTGGGGTGGCTGGTTACTTTGCTACTTGTTTCGTAAGAATATAGGACCTTCTCCTTAGTATACTTGTGGATAGGATTAGTTATTTTGTTCATTTTGTTAGTTATTTAGTCATAATTAGGTGTTTTTCTCGATGATGGATGGATGACGATCGTCTTAAGATAAAAGTAGTCTTTCAATTACATGTAACTGCTCTTGTGGATCATATGACATTATAACCTAAATATGTGATGGATCATTACGTTTGAAACACCTAGGCTCTAGTTGTGACTCTTTTTGTGATTGTTGGTTTTAATTGAATTCATGTAATTGTTCGGTCGAGAATCTATAATGCTTCTAATTGAGTTGACCATGTTCTATGAGTGTGTAAGACTGTTGTATATTCCTTATTGTAACTGATGCTAGAACTTTCTTGGTGTGTATGCAAAGCAAAATAAAGATTGTGAGTTTAGGAGATGATTTAGGCATTTCTTTGATAGCCATTGTTCATACCTTCTTTTGACCTACCTTTGTACATTATCTTAGATAGCCCCATCGAGCCTTTACCCTGTTCTTTTGTTAGCCTCATATGTAGCCTAATCCATTCTTTAATAGACCGTAATTTGATCCAAAAAGCTCCTAAGCGCTTTAATGTAAAATCAATGTGAGTTAAGAGTTTGAGAATAAGAGATAAAAGGTGAAAATGATGCCCCAAAGTTTGGTTATTGGCATGAGCAATTGATGTGGTTGGGAGTAGCTAAAATTGTTGAAAAAGTCCAAAGTTTTATCCCGGACATGTTACAATGAACCTTTTTTTGGCCCTGATCCTTCTTGGACATTGTGCACCTCAACTAAGACAAATTGCTTAAGTTGAGGGTGGCTATTATAGGGGTGCGTAATGTGAAAAGGGTGCCAAAAAAATAAAAAATAAATAAAAATTGAAAGGGTTGCATACTCCCACCATAGTGGTATTAATTAAGCTTAACCAGTTGGGGTGAAAAGTAAATTTGTGAAGATAGAAGAAGCGGAAATTGGTTGTTTGAGATTGATCTTAATTGCATAATGTAGTGTATTAAAGTGCTTAGGGAAGATAGTCACTATTTCTGGCCAAAATAGTTCCTACCCATCCTTTAGCCTGCATTACAACCCGTAAAAGACCTATTTGATCCTAATCTTAGCATTCTGATATTAGTGGAGTATTACACTAAGGGAAAGCATATGGTCATCAGTTGTAATTTGAGAATTCTTTGTGAGAGTGAGCGCAACTTGATTCTTATGCCCATTTTGTTAGAAATTGCATAATTGTGAGTGATTATGGGTAACTCTATTGTTGTGAGGGCACATGGTTGATGAAGGTTGGGTAATTTATATGATTTTCTAGAATGATATGCATGAAATTTCAAACATAATGAGTTTATTCTTGAGGGTAGGTTGTATCTAGGAATGATTCCTGAAGCTACTTCTTGTTCATAATTGTTGTGTGAGCCTATTTGAGCATCTTGTCTTCCTTTGTGGGTGCTAAGGCTTGTGTAGTATGCATAAATAGATATTTTGTTCGAGGACGAACAAAGCTTTAAGTGTGGGGTGGTGATGTTGGGCGTATTTATACGTCTATGCACCATAACATACCCATGTTTTAACTAAGTTTTGAGGATAAAATACATAATTCTTGCACTTTTAGTCTATTTTTAGTTAAGTGAGCTGACCTATGTGATTAGCATGCTTTTTAGGTACTAATGAGGAAGATTACAGCACTTTGGGGACCTGTGGACAACAAAGAAAACTTCACATGAAAAGGAAAGCAGCTTTTGGACTGAATGTAATGTATGGGAACTTTTTCCCGGGCAAACACAATATTTTTAAATAGTTAAGGATACAGTAGCAATTTATTAGAGAAGGATGTTATTAAAAGCCTTATTGTTGAATTGTTAGGGATTATTCACATTCTGTATGTTTTTGAAAACAAGAGAAAGTGGCTTAGCTTGAGGAGAGAGAGAGAGAAACGTTTTTCTCTCTTATTTTCGCTATTCATCTTCTCCACCAAGATCGTTCTAAGTTTTGGTATGATGAATATTTCTATTGTGATTTCCGTTTTAATCATGAGTAGCTAAGTTTATTTGTTAGGGTTATGGAAACCTTGTAGTATACTCTCTATTGCTATGGGTTTTTTAATTTATGATGTGTTAATCCACTAATATCATTACTCTCTTTGTTATGATTGAATTCTCGTGGTTGCAAACATAGGGAATGTGCCATTATAGAAATAACTTGTTCGATAGAAAAGTTATTGTTTGGAAAAGAGAGTGTGACAAGAAAATAGGGTTTCCAACCTCTATTATACACGTTAATTCCTTAGCAGGATTAACTACTTGGAGAGTTCGTATGATTGGTTGTACACTTTGGATTCGAGAGAACTAAGGTGAATAAATCCTTGATGGTTGAGAAACACTTGGATTTAGAATTAGAATACATCTCTCTATAAGTGCATGCATGTATAAATCCTTTTTACTCATAGTTAATAGAGAAGTAGAAGCTACAAGGTGGACATAACCCTAACTTGTCATTCTCTGTGATCAAATATTATTACACATATCATCTCATTGTTACACCGATAATATTATTGTGCACTTAAACTGAAACCCCCCTTTACTTTGGAACCTTCGATCAACAGTCTAATAATAATCACAATACTTAGTGATCATAGTATTCCCTATGGGATTCGACACCCAACCCAGTTGGGTTCTATATTTGACAGCGACCGCTTGCACTTTCTAACGAGAGTTGTAATTTGGGCGTATCATTGCCTAATGATGAATAATGTTGTTTCTTGTTTAGACTTGTGTTTATACATGTTATTGATGATGATTTCCATATTTAGGTTCTTTTTGTATGTGTATTAACATATGGGTCTTGGGTTACTCTAATCTTAATGATTTCTTCCATGAAAATAGCCTTGTTAAAGGTATGCGCATAAGGTGTTTGTGAAAATGTTTCAGTGAATTATCTAGTCAGACGTGCTGATGTGTTGAACTAGGGAATAGGCCCAATAAGTATCAATAATTGACAAATAGTGTTGTAAGAGTATTATGAGCCATGTATTATGATTAATGACCTTTGTTGAGTTAATTACCAGTAAGGGGTTGAAGCCCCTCCATATAAAGATGAGCTTAAATTGTGTGTTGACTAAAGAATAGTGAGAATGTGGGATAAGAATTTTAATGAAATGTGAATAGTTTGTGAGTGTCTTGATGACCATAAATTGAATTAATTATATGATGTATCGAATTAAGGCATTGGCCTATTGAAATGGTTGAGCAATGAAGGATCCCATAAGAACCATGGGGTTATGTATAGTGTTGAATTTGCTAAATTGTTAACATCCTTAAGTGTTGTATGGAATGAATGTCGATGCTTGAGAAAAGGGTTAAAGTCCCCATGTCAAATAATAATTGTTGTGATGGCTTTAGGTTGAAGACCCATGCCTAATGAAATGGTGCGGTTGATGTCCCTTGCCTTATGAAATCGATTGAGATTGAAGTCCCTTGCCTAAGGAAATTACTAGAGGTTAGAGTCCCTTGCTTAAAAGATATCTTTAGGTTAATGTACCTTACTGAATAAAGAGGCTTGCAGTTAGAGTCTCGTGGAATAAGGTTAGAATCCCTTGTCTAACAAATGGGCATGATTTTGGAGTCCCTTGCCTAGATAAATGTGTATGTGGTTAGAGTCCCTTGTTTGACTGATTGTGTATGTGGTTAAAGTCCTTGGCTAATGAATGTGTGAGCATGGTTAAAGTCCTTGGTCCAATGGTATGTGATTGTGGTTAAAGTCCTATGCCTAAATAGAATTGTTGAATTTAAGTGTGGAAGCTCGGAGTCCTTCACTTTATGACTAATGAATGAATGTTCAAGAATATTGTTAAGCCCTTATTTCTTGATTTGTATGTGATATAAGTATATGTAAGGATAAATGTGTGAATATGATACATTGACTTATTGTTGAATAAATATGGTATTTTATCCTTATCCTTGGGTTACATGCTAGCGTTTCAACCGCTAATCATCGTGAATGACAGTAGACTTGGGTGTAGTGTCTAGCGTGTTGATATCTATGAAATTGTTGATATTTTTAAATTGCGACTTCTAGTAATATTTCCTCTATCTTATTATATGGTCAGGATTCACCCGACCCTTGTGATGGATGTGATAATGATTGTATTGGGTTATCGAGGTGACCTCCGGTTCATATGGGCTTGAGTTTCCCCTATTACATGGCCCGATTTTGGAGAATGTCATGGAACCTAAAAGATGGGATGGGTGATGTATAAGATCATTTGGTGAGGTTTAACCCTCGGTATGGGGATCTTTCTAGAACTCAAAGCTAGTTTTGTTGAGGAATGAAGTAGCTCATTACTTACTGTATTTCTCTATGTATACACACATCTATGCCTCTTAATTCTATGAAGTACTTGGAGTATGTACAATTTATCCAAGATCCTTATCAAGATGGAAGTAAGACCCTTTATTCTCTATATTATGTTAAAGAGCCTGGACTCAAAGAGGGAGTAAACTTCACGTACCTCACCATTTTCTGGGTCTTATTGCCTTTCCTCTGTTCAAGGTATGGGTTCTTTATCTATGTTTGACTGTCTAGTGTGAACTCCCCTACTGATCTGAGTCAAGAAAATTCTCAAGAAGGCAATTCTCTTTCTCGATCTAGATCAACTTTACCAACAAGAGATTTTAATGAATTGACAATGAGTTTGATTCACACCATTAAAGGGAGAGGGAATAGAATATTATAAGATTATATCTACAGGGATAGGCTCTACTGCTCGCTTGAGCTACCATATTTCTTAGATTTCATTCTTGTTGACTATCCAAGTCCTTGAGAACTTTAGACATTAGCGAGGAAGCACTTTGGAAAGAATTTCATCGGCTCCTCCTCTTTTTCCCTCTTTATGGTATTTAGTTTAAATTGTTTCTGTATTGCCTGTAGTTCAGGCTCTACGTTATGCATTCACGTACCAAAGACCTCTAACTATGCTTCTCATCCTAGAAAAGAAAAACCCCATTTGCCTAATATGTACTACTGTGCAACAGATGATTTAACTGCCCTTATTCCTCTACCAACTTCTTTATGGTATCAAGTCATCTCTTATTACTTGAATTAACAAGCAATCTCATATAAAAGAAAGGCTACTGACCCGACTGATTCAACAAGGGAAAAAACGTCCATTCAAATAACTCCTATTCCTATGTTTAAATAAATAGAAAGAAACCCTAGAGCCTTCATCACTATCCATTCCTTTTTATAATCATAAAGTATGGAAATGCTTAGATTACTAAACCAATAATAGCAGATTCCGCTCTTATATCCGTGAAGTATTGGTTTCTAGCTGATGAAAAATTTGTTGCTGAGCTTGCCATAAAAGATTAAGATGTTGATTCTATAGTAACTTTGATTCCTTCATCGAGAATGAGAAAGAACTATTATAGAATGAATAAGCACTATAGAAATGGGCGGGATCTCTCCAAAAAGAAAGAATGATCCTCAATCCTGTCCTACTAATTCTTTTTTTGCCGTTCCTGACCCTGTGTGTGGAGAGATTAGTATTGATCCAGGTCTTTATTTTTTATTCCATTTTATCAGTTTAAGTACTAGAATAGGAGCTACAAATATTTTTTCCTAAACTGTGCCACAAATTGGTGACCTAATCCCGCTAAGAAAGAACAACTACCGACACCAAATCTATCTTAACAATTGGTAAAGCCCTTTCTATAAGCTATGACACTTCACTGCTTAGAGAACAATGAATTCTTCTCCAAATTATCTCTCCCTTTGTTGTTCCCAAGAAAGAAGTCAGTTACATTCGAGATTTTTGTCAACAATTTACTTAAGCAACAAAAATAAAAGTTATCTTCTTTAATATTTAACTATGTTGAGTTCAATTAAGATAACAACTAGTAGATCTCCTAACTTCTTCACCACTCTTCCCCCTCACCCTTAAGTCACGACCTAATGTAAGTTCATTTAGTCCTTTTCAAGCTATCATAATAGTTGATATGGATCAAACCATATATAGCCTGGAGCATGGAAAAGAATAGTCCAATAGATGATAATCCATAACCATCCACCCCGTCCCAAGCCTTATTTGCTAAGCAGGCTCATAGTCTAAGCCTCTTCATCCGAGGAAGGGTAACCCCATCATGATGGCTTGCCATGGAAGGACGGCTAAGCGAAAAGTCTTTTTTGTAGCTTGGTCCTCCCAAGATCAATTCTTATAGCTTTACCCAGCATTTCCTCTCTTCTAACTATGTTGTTGGAACGCGATGACAACCCACTACTAGAACTTACTTTATTCTCGTTACGCTTACTCCGATGTGTATTCCTCCCACTATAGTCAAAGATCTTTCACCATAGAAGGAACCTTACTAACTTTTTTTGGTAGTTATTGATTTTTAGCTAGGGTCCCCGATAGCTGTACCCTTACCCCTTTTTTATATATAGTGAATAAAAAAGTCAATCATCTAAATCAAAAAAGGGATGTACGACTGAGGGGAAGAGAGAAAGAATGTACGTATTGAGATTCTGTCTATTATAGGTTTGAGAATCTATGAAAAGACAACTAAGTTTTAGGGTAAGAAGTAAAGGAAGTTCATTACTGAGAAAAGTTGTGATCTCTCCTTCATTGCTGGGAGTGAGGAAGCTTCCAGACCATTTTTTCCAGCGAGATAGAGAGTAATCAATCAATAATGAACACTAACTGAAAGTGGATGGGAATGAGTACCTATCCTATATGGGAATCAAACCTGTGTATTTGACATGAAGAGATGATTTCCTAACCACTAGAAAAAAGGTACAAAAAATCAATTCTTCATGTACCTTAGCATCGAAAATAAAAGTGGTTCGTTTTCTTTCTATATGCAATTTAAGATTTTTTTTGTTCATCTTGGAGATTTTTAAGTTGAATTTGATGGGTCATCCCCCATTCTTGTGGGTTCTGCACCGACAAAGTGACACACCAACCACGACCCTTTACTTTCTCTAATCATAAATCCCTTTGATCTCTTTATTTTTCTTTTATCCCTCCTGAATAACTAAGACCCCACTCTTTCGAATTCAAAAAAAGATGGAAAAATGCCCATTTGAAGTTGTGAAGGCCTATGCTACAGTAAGAAAAAAATATGTTGAGGTTACGAAGTCACTTAGTCAAAATAGAAAAACCCTAAAGAGAGAGAAGCTAAGGTCACAAAGTAAGGTTAGCAAGTTAAGGAAATCTCAAGTTATGAAATCACTTAGCTGTTAATTAGAAAAATACAATCATATTAAGACATCGGTATAAAGTTACGTCAGCTGTGTATATAGACTAGTCTAAGGAACATATTTCATCTCTTCTATTTTCTTCACTTACACCTGACACTTCAGTTGAGTCTAACGAGGCCTCAAGTGTGGAGTTGTCTATTATGGACCAAGACTATACAAAGGTAAAACACTATGGAAAATTCTCTAACTTTATCATCAACCTTGATTTTTCTATGCTCAATAATAACCCAAAATAACATAAATAGGTTCATGTTACGCTTCCAAAGTCAGTTGTCTGTAGTTCACACTTGAGCCAAGACGATTCTCCCATGTATCCATTCCTTCTTACAATACTTCTATCAACCACCCCCAAATGAGAAGAAGAGGGTCAGAAAAATTGCAATACACTTTGTATGTTTGCTAACCAAACCACTTAAGCATTCTAGAAAAAGGGAAGGGAACTTTTCACCACGAGGGAGGCCTGATGCTACCACTTCTAGAATGGAAGTTTCTCTTTTATTTTTTTAGATATTATCGCTATTTTGAAATAAAAAAAGGTTTATAGATGAAATAATCAAAATAAAAAGTTTTTACAACCATAAAAACTAGAGAAACTAGAGAACCGTCAGTTACCTTTTGAATCAAAGCAGCGACAAGCCAAACATTATGAATATAGGGTAGAAGCTAATCTTCGTAGACATATTCGCTTCATTCTCACTGATTTTTTAGCTTTTCACTCCTCTCTAATCAGTCAAGTATCCCAAGTGCCACTTCTGGCAGACCCTAGATGAGAGGTCCTTGCCAACAAAATCAAGCAGATTAGCTCTTTTATTCTCTTATTATGCTGGAAGATATGGGTGTACTAGGTAAGGTTAGATTAAATAGAGAAGAACTGAGAAGGTCTATCCCATAAAGTACCATAGAATCAACCATTCCTATAAACTTGGCTTTTGAATATTTGGGATCTGATTAGATCTACCAACAACCAGTTTACAGAACAAGGAGTCCAGCAAGGGCTAGGGTATTTATAAAAGAACCTGGACGAAGTCAGTCTTGTGTTCAGTTCCACAGTTGGAAGTATTTCGTTATGCCATCTATCTTTCCCTTCCATTTGTTCTCTTAGCAGAGCTATGTTCAATTCAAATTTTTGGGTTGCGGGCTCAAGGACTGCAGTCGACTACTTTCCTTGTAGTAGCTAGTTTGTTCTTGAAATATCTGGTCGAGTGTTCATAATATAGAGTAAAAATATTCTAACCTTTTAGTGTCTGTACCCAAACTTGATGCCTTACCACTTGGCTATACTCCATAGGACTATTTTGTATGGTATGATTGAGGAGAGAGGGAATGGATAAACGGGGGTCAAAGAACAAGCCAAGATATGCAAGGATACTGGGACATTGTAAGTAAGAAACAAGGTTCTCCACTTACTATAGACTACAATAATTGTGACTCTAATAGAAAGAATGGGTAAACTTTTATCTATATTTGCTTGCAATAGTATGATTATCAAAGTTGGCAAAGGATTCTATAACATTAGACTCGTGATCCTATTCGACCAAACTTGTTGGCTCTATATCTACTAAAAGTTTATAAACTTTATCACTATCAACATTTGGTACTCTCTTAATAGCTTCAATTGTTCACAAAAAAACCTTTTGTGTAATAAATCGCAATCCCTTCAGAAAGAAAAACATAATAGAATAATGAATTAACTAATATATAAACATAATTTAGAAAATAAAGGTTTGGTTAAGGAATATTGATTGTAAACCATAGCTATTACAGTCACGCAATGGAGATATTGGCTTTTGTTTGGGATGAACATACACTTGATCTTAGAAGTGATGAAATTCAGGGAAAAAATTAAAGCGGTCACTATACTAGTGGGTTAAGACATGACCGTGACTTAAGAAAAAAGTACCCTTGAAAAGACTAAAGGAATGGGGAACTAACTACCTGTAATAAAGCATAGTCAAATACGAGCCGACCAAAATAAGGAAGGGTTAGATTACAAGATCCTAGACAAAATCATCCTAGAGATGGAGAGCCACTTAACTGATTGGAGAGGACCATCAGCTAGTATAATTGAATGATTTTTATGGAATGTCCCACTCATGACTAAGATGTTGGAACAATCAATACCATATTTTAGGTACATCTATGTTAGGTAGTCCTAGGGATCATTGATTAGTTGAATAAGAAAATCTCTCTAGCCTATCATTTGTTGGTCAATTTGGTTGGCTGCTGCTACAACTCTCACCTCTCTATGAGGGCCCTATTTCTATTCTAGTTATTTTCTAGGAGTCACTAGAGTCTAATTAATCATACATACAAATCCTAATAGAAGTTGACTGAGATTTCAAACAATTCCTTACCTCACCCTGAGTAACTAGTCAAACTTCTTGAGTAGCTAAGATATTGACAAAGAACATTTGAAACAATTCCTTTCCTCTTCCTAAGATGTGAAGAAAAGTCAATTTGACTCGAATCTTGGATCTTATCTTAAATCATATACTATTTAATCATGTTATGATGGAGGTTTTTAATTTTTCATCAATGTTAGCCCAGTCTAGGCTCATCCATGCATAATCTTGATGGGCGTTCAATTTTCCCCAACCTAAGCTCTATAATCTACCCATCTTCCACAATCTCTGAAAGCTCTTTGTGAGCCTAGCCCTCATTCTCTACTTGAGTCTAAAGTTCAACAAATTTCATCATTGATGGACACATATGGTAATAAGATAAATAAATGGAGATTCTATGTCTAGAAATAATTAATAACAAGAAATTAGTAGAATGAGAGATCCAGAAATGGATTGGGAGTGAATGGACAATCAATTATTTATTGAAATCCCCTTGAACTAGTCATGGAGATCTCAACTGAGTTGTTTAGGTTCTGGAATTCTATCTTTAGTTGAGGCTTTCAACTCAAAAAAATGTGTTGTTGATTAGTAAAAAATTTACCATTCATTAACATCAAATTCATGCACTTCTATGGCTAAAATTATGGACATGAGCTTAATTATCAATTGGAATATAATAATTTACAGGTCTTGTGCTTTTGCAGAACTCGGGATGAAAATGAAAGGAAATCAAGATGAAAAGAAAGAAAAATAAGCAAAAAAAAACAAACGCTGGAGAATAGGAGTCCCTCACGTACCATAATCGTTATTCTCAGAGTTGCGATTGTGGTTAATTAACTAGGGATCAAAAGACCCTCAGTTACCACTATTGCAGAAGCACTATTGAGATCCATGGAACACGAACAAAATGGAGTAGAGACATATCCAAGGGTAGTTTCGTGATTTAAATAGCTGATCCCAATTATCAAAAAGGAAAAACACTTAAACAATTGATGCATTTTCTAACTAATTTTTGAAGTTTGAATTGAGAGAACCCCTTCCAATTATTCAAAAGAACAATTTTTATTAAATTTCCAAGATATTTTTAGTTGTTCTTTGAGAATTGAAGTTGGGATTATTCTTTCTTTGTATCTTCTATGGAGGCATTGAATGCTAATATGGGTTTATCTCTTTTCTTCAATTTTATGAGTAGAAAAATATTTATCATTGAGTTATTCTTGAATAGAGAGTAAAGTGTGTAGGTGTTGATTATTAGTCCTAATTATTAGTCATTGATGTTTGGTTTTGCTATTACTCTTTGATTGAGTGATAATTATGGGTGAAAACCTCAAATTGTCATGGATCCCACATCATTCTTGAAATAGGGATGTTGGTGATGAGTAATTATCAAAAAATATTTGATACTATTTATTTCCTTAGAATTATCTTAGAAATAAGGATGTTATGTGATTTAAGTAGCTTAAAGGGCATCATCCTAGAAATAAGGATGCTAAGTTCAAGTTTTGGATTGGTAAGTTTAGCATGCTCATGCGGTATTCAAAAGAATCCACGAGTTCAATTTAGTGTTTGGTTGTAAACCTAACACTAGGAGTTAAAATCTAGCCTACACAAATCTTTGACTGAGGAATGGAGGAACCCTCAAACAACTATTACATCAATGACCCCTAGGATTGTATAACCCTAAGGCTCTTCTCTCATTGGAGTTTATTCGACAATTGTTTTCTCTCATTTAGTGTTATATATTGATTTTGTTCAAAATAGTTCAAATTCAAAACACTCAAATATTTGTATCCCATATTTGAATTTAGCAGGTAACTTTCATTTATAACTTACTAGATAAAAAATCATATTTCTCCTCGTGGATTCAATCCCAAAATCATACTGAGTTTATATTGACGATGATCGCCTTGCACTAAAATAATGTTGTAAGTTGAGAATTATCAAAAATAGATCCATTGTCAGGGAACAATTTGGCGTATTGAGTTAGTTTGAAATTTTAGCTTACTTGCTTTTATTCAAATTTTGAATATTTGTTTATGATTTTCTTTTGTTTTTTGTGTTAGATAGATTTTTATTTTTATTTACTTATCACTATGGCATCTTGGGATGAATATGAGTTTGGTGGTACCAAATCATATCTTGATGATCCTTGTCCATATTATGGTGGACCCCACTTTTGGAAAAATTATCAATATGCTCCCCAGAAAGAGGTGTATGCACCATCTCGATCCTATTCTGAGTATGATTGTTCTTTATGTGGTGGTGATTGTTATTTATGTGGTGGTCTAGATGGAAATTTGAGTGATTTTCCAAATGTCCCCTCCCCTAGTTATGCTAATAAAAATGGTAGTTATTCTTATGAGTTTGATAGGTCTTATGATGTGATAAATGAAGAATAATGTTTCGGATATGATGGTGTTGAATCAATGCTTCTAACTATATTGAACTAGGTGACTACAAATGGGAAGGACATACATCTCTTGCACTAATACATAGAGACATTTGGAAAGCAAAGTGAAAAGGAAGGAGTTAGCGAGGATGCCGATATTTCAAGTACAATTAATATGTTCAATATTCAAAATGAGGTTGATAAAGAAAATATATCAAGCCATGTGGTTGATGGTGAGTTGATGTTGAATAATTCATGGTTATTTCCCAACCAACCGTACCAAAAATAATGAAGGATGCCAAAATTGAAGAAAGGGTACTAAACTTGAACCAAAAAGACAAGCAAATCCTTTTTTGAAGGATCTAGTTCATTATAAGGTGAGAATTTCAAAAAGAATGCGACTCCAAAATTGGGATGACGACCTCATTCAAACAACTTTTTGACATTATGCTTCGTGGATGTAATTAAAGTCAAACCATAATTAAATAATGAACTTTGGTGATGAGGTACAAAATCCCTATATTTTGGAGCTTGTCATTCCAAGCGGGCGAAATGAAGTCCCTCACTTAATGTCCAAGAAATTCAAAATCCAATGTTTAACCTATGATCAATTGATGTTCTCATAAATACCCAACGAGCCTATTCATAAGTTTGATGTAAAGTTGGGTAAAAGGTTTAAGTCTTTAAAGTGGAAAGATAGAATATGTATCGTTATTCCCTTACGTTTACCGAAAGTCCCTCGAGATAAATGGGCCAAAAGTTAGGATGACAATTCAAATGATCTAAGTGGAGACACAAATGATAGTCAAAAAATGTCATGCTGCGATTTTAACCTAAGGCGCTTGATGGGAGGTAACCCATCAGTTTCATGGTTCATACATTTATCATTAACAAATTCACTTAGTTTTGATGATTTACAAGTGTTGGAAAAATAGAAAAACAAAAAAGCATGGGAAAATTGAGTAGGGAAGTTGGTAGCCAAGCAGAAAAATAGGGCAAAATAAGGGAAATTAGCATCAGATACAACGATCGCGGTCTAGGGATCGCGGTGGTGATAATGCGATTGTAACTCAACTTGTCGTGACCGCAGTTATGTAGAAAATTTTGACCCATGGTGTATCTTGATGAGTGGTGAATTTACTGCTCATTTACATCCAAATTGTATGAGTGGAAAATTTACCACTCGTTGACATCCAAATTCATGCACTACTATGGCTAAACTTTTGTACATGATCCTAATTCTCCATTAAAATGTACAATTTTTGAGTTTTTTTGTGATCTTGCAGGACTTGTGATGAAAATGAATGGAAATAAAGCTATCCAAAAAGGAACAAAAGTCGGAGAACAAAAAGCCCTCAGGTACACGATCGCGATCCTCAGAGTCTCAATTGCGGTCATTCAACAGGGATCAGAAGACCCATAGTTAACGCAATCACAGTAAGATGCTACGTGATAGCATAAGCGCCATCACAATCCAAGGAATATGATCGTCATAGAGAGGCTACATATCCAAGGGTAGTTTCATCTTTTCACGTAGCTGATCCTAATTCTCACAAAGGCAGAACCATTACACAATTAAGGTATCTTCGGAATAATTTTTGAAGGTTGTATTTGGATAAACCCTTTAAATTTTTGAAAATAACCATTGTTATTAAATTTCCAAAAGAGTCTTAGATGTAATTTGAAAATTGAAGTCGGGGTTATTCTTGCTTTGTATTTCCAATAGAGGCATTGAGTGCCAACTTTGGTATATGTGTTTTCTTCAATTTCATGAATAGTTAAATATTTATCTTGGGTTTATTCTTTAATAAGGATATGAATCGACCCACGAGGACTTGAATCGAAGATGTGGAAAGTAAAGATAGATAGATAGGAAAATGCGGATAGAAATATAGACACCAAATTAATACTAAAAGGGCAATCCAAGGATTTATCAAATCATAAAACCTCATATAATGACTATCAATGGAGCCTAACTCTTACGTGACCGTAAAGGGGATTAGATCCTCCTTACAACCATATTTTATAAGCAAAGGTCAACATATGATTTTCCAAGCACTCAAACACTCCTATGGAGTCTCATGAATACATGATGTAAAAGTATCATACAAAAACTGAGGTAATAATCCAAGCTACCAAGCATTTATAGTTTGGCTACATAGTACATAATTAGGCCCAAAAGTGATCCAAATGTAAGAAAATACCCACTAGGGGCTGTTTTGACCTGCTTTTGAAATGCTAGAGTGGATCAAAGGCGGATACAAAGAGCCTTTGGCGAATGACCCTTCCATGGGGATTTCGATCCCCGTTTTGCACAACTTAGACCTCGCCAAAATCCTTTGACCCTCTTTAATGGTAATATTACTCCATGTGTCATCTTTTTAAAGCACTAAGGAGTCATCAAGCACCTCGGGTATCATATGTATCTCATCCAAAGGTCCAGAGGCAATTTGTCTTGTATCCGTCTCGCCTTCTTGAAAAGTATTCCACCTCGAATTCAAACCTTGCAAACCAATTGAAGGAAAAACATATACAACATCCTCATGACTTGAGGGTTAGGGTTAGCACAAATAATCATAGCATAATGCCAAGGTTTCACACACTTAAGATATAACCAAGGATCCCTTGTAGTAAACATTAGAAACTTATTGAAGAAAGCACAAAGTGGTTGGCTATGGGTTTCATCAAGAGATAAGGAAATCACAAAGGTCATAATGACATAAAATAGTTCAAAGGGTAAAACAACCTTTATCGTAGGAGCCATAAGATATAATTGTTTCTTTACCTCTTCAAGAGACCAAATCAAGAGTGGTTCCTCAATTGGGTTTAAAGTCCACAAGACCCATATAGCATTTTCATTCAAAAAAGTGGACTAACCAATAAGTTTACTACCTCTACATAAAAAAAATCCAAGAATAACATGGATATCATTATAAGAAAAGAGGTAATATAGGAAGGAATCAATTGTAAAAGCATCATCCAAGGTACTATTATCTATTATAAGTCCATTTGGCTCAAAAGACATAGAACATAATCCACACAAGGATGGAATCAAAGAATTTAAGTACATATGACTCTTTCCTTTCAAAAAACTTCCCAAAGAAAAGAAATTCATTAATGGGGTCATGCCCATAATAGTTTGTTTATCTCTATTAAAAATGTTAAGCATTCTCCCAAGACCCCACAAGATACTTAAAATTGTCCAACCCTATGAAAGTGACAAGAAGTCCTTAGAATCCATGAGCTCTTTCACAAACAAATAATCAACTTGGCATCCCAATGTTGGGATTCACACAATTTAAGCAAAAGTGTGTCAAGAAAGGATGCAAGTTTATAAGAAACACCCAAAGGAGACAATGACACATTTGCCCTCGGGTTCTAAAGAATGATGCCACCTTGGAGAAGGAGGTCATCAATTCCACTCAAGTATTGAAGAAGCATATAACATAAATTTAATTCATCCAATGTAGTTTCAAGAGAAGACTCTCTTCTTGAACTAAAAGTAGTGGAACCTTGGTCAAGAATCGAAACACATAATGGTGAACTCTCTTTGAGCTTTTCACTTCTCCCCTTCTTTAAAAGCCCATCATCTTGGTTAGAGTTCTTTCCCTTACAGAATTTTGGTACCTTAAGTGGATTGTGAATCTCCATGAAAGACTTTCCATCATAGGGAAGGATACCAAAACCTTCATTCAAACTTTGCCTATCATGTGGACATAGCAATAAGTTAGGTATGCCATAATCACCGTTTCCAAATTTGGCACCAGGGTCAAATGGAAAGAGTGGCCATAGACATAGGTCTAGACAACACTTTTTTTCCTACTAACTTCACCCAAACTAAAAGATATAATTTCCTCATTCACATAAACATCATAAAAATCAAAGGGAGAGTAGAGAAAGGTATCACTCAAGTCAACTTCAACTAAGGTGCCCTTATGCAAGTACTCAATATTAGATTAAAAATCATCACCATGATTATTCTCAACAATAAGGTCTTAAAAAAAAGAAGAGGAAGCAATTTCAAAACAATTGATACTTTCTCTTGCAATGGAGGAATCCTCAAGTTGGCACATACCAGTACCAATATCAAAGGGATTATAACTTAGGACTTCACAAGAAGTAAGGAATTCATCCTTATAAATATCAAATAAGGGTGAGGTATCATATAAAAGATCACATCCATAATCATTTTCTAAGGAACAATCACTTATTAGGTTTCTTAAAGATTCAAGAAAATCAAAGTTACCATCACCCAATTTATTATTCTTTCTAAGACTTCACATTCCTTTTCCTTAAGTGTACTCTCATCTACTACAAAGAGATTTCCATCTTTAGGAGGAACGTTGTAACACTATATTTGATTTTCATATGGAATATATCCCTCAAGATGAGCTATATAAACAATGCTATCCACATCACTATATAATTCACTTGGAATGAGCTCATCATCTTTAAACAAGATATTATCCTTAAAGAGAGAAGGATCTATCCATGGTTAGGATATAGATAAGTCAAGTCCATTCTCTAAAAGATCATTGTCAAGTGTCAAAGATGTTTCAAGCACATGATCATCCCAATAAGACAAACAAGCATTAGGATTTTCACTAAAAGACAAGATCAAAGGGTCACTCCCATTTTCTTGACCAACATTCTCTATTTGATCAGTCACTTGAGGTTCTCTAATCACATTACACACATCCTCAAGTGATGGACTAGTTTCGCACACAAGTTGATCAATACAATTTCCACAAGATAATGTACTATTATCCAACACAATGGCTTCAACACTAGGTTGAAACAAATTGATCTTACAGGAAGAGTCAATTCGGTCATTAATAGGATCAACTAATGTATCCACACTCATAATATGTACATCATCATCAAAACAATCATTAGACTTTCATGTAGGTAATCTACTTATCACATTCAATGGGCTACTAGAAAAAAAATCACCATTTTCATGCATAAGAGTGTAAGAGATAACTATTTTACCTTGAAGTTCTTGAGCACATTCTTCTTTACCTTGTTGTGAAGGTCCTCCATAAGCTTTGGATTCAATTAATATTTCCCTCATCAAGTCTTCAAAGGGAATATTCTCTTTTAGCACTTGTTCTCTTTCGCTTTCCATGTTTGTACCTACCCACATGTCCTTATTAAAAGAAAGACAAATAATGTTAGTTCCGATTGGTGAAAACCACCTTACTTTACTCCTCACAACCTCTCTTTTTTCCTCTATTAGTTTGCCACCTTGCACTTCTTTACTCCTCTCAATCTTTTTTCTCTTAATTTCTTTTGGCTTGGAGTAAGTGACTACATTTCCTTGAGATTTGAGAAGGGTAGGTTGAAAGAGATGGTTTCCCCATTGGTCTAATACAATTTAAGCCTAATTTTACATATTTGGAATTTTATGTTGCGCAAACCAATCGACACCCAAGCATAAGTTTCCATGTTCTAAGGGGATTATGTCACACCACACCTCCTTAAAGTACCTGCCTCGAGTAAAGGAAACCTTTAGACTCTCGAAGACTCTATATTATTCCAAGACGTATGGGAAATGCTTGGACACTCGAGGTATCCCTAGATAATCAACCATAAGAGGAGTTATGTAGTTTTCCTAAAACCAATCATCAAGTATAAGAACATATCTCAGAACTGCATAAATCTCTACCCATCTTGAACAAGGTTGTCTTCTTGTATCACTATTAAAAAGCTTTGTAAAACCCTTCGGCACATAGATTAGACTCACAAACTCTTTCAAGGAACCCCAAGATTGAGTAGGATTCCTTTCAAGTTTACACCATTCTAAGGTCGGACCTTGAATGCACTTAAGGGAATATGTATCTTATTCAACTTTACTCATAGCATATCCATGAAGATTATTTCGTATTGCCATTCCCAATCAAGGTAAACTTCGGGATCCCGTTCTCCTTTGAAGATAGATAGAGTAGGAAGACATTGACTCCTACTATACCCTCCATTCATATTTTGGTTTCCGATTCCACAAATTTGATCATGTATATATTCATAGCCCCCATAATCTCCATCTATTTAATAGCCATAACTATTATCACCATAATCATAGTCTCCTATGTCATATTCATAATTATCTGAGGCTATCGAAGACATGTTCCCCTTATATCACCTTGTACATAAAAAAATGAACAAATAAGATTAGTACTAAACCACCTCACCAACACTAGTATGAACTCACCTTTGTGATCCTTACAATTAGAGCGACGAATGTTGAAAGTTGCTTATACTTCAATTGACAATAAGGTGCTAATCTCTACTTTGTGGTTGAAGTGGATTTTGTTTTTATAAACTCAAATTAATGAAAATATACTTACATACTTGAAACAAAGAAGTAATAATGAATTAAAACTAGAAAAACATACAAAGAAATAGGACGATGAAAGAATCCAAACTTAAGAACTAATCAATCAACTTCGTAGATGAATTACTAGTTGATGAGTAGTTTAGGAATTAAAAGAAGTGATTAGGAATCAAGAAATTGAAACTATTGAATCAAACCTTGAGAAATGGAGTAATTAAAGTGATAAAATGTACTTTGGAAACATGAAATTTATGTTGTGGAATTTGATTTGTGTGGAGGAAAGCTCATTTCCACTTGGGCTACGTTGGAACCTACTCCAACACGTAAAAATCACCTTGGATTCAGGTGGGGTTGTTGCTAACTGCTTTGGGATGTTCTGGGGATGCTGAAGCATCTCTGCCTTAGATGGAGGGTAGGCTGGTTGCAGATGGTCCTTGTCTCACTATTTTGAGATGCGCTGCGGATGCTGTAATAGGTCAGCAATAGATGGAGGAAGGTTGGATGCAACTGGTTGATATATCACTGTTTTGAGCTTCCTTAGACCTGGTTTAGCCGGTTAGGTGCAGCTCCAAGGCACCTCAGGAGAAGGTCAGCCAAACCAGCATCTTGAATGGGCGAAAATGCCCTCCCAATTGTCCCTATTTGGACTCTCTTGTGGAATATCCTTAGGATCTTCAAAAAGGTGCTAGTACAAACACTTTTTTACATATTTTACTTAACTTTTGAGGATCAAACAACCTCATTTTCCAAACAATTCTTCTAGAAGATTTGAATTTCTCCAAGAACACCAAAACTTCAAAAATCTATATTTCTTAAACCGTTGATCAAAATTTGACGAAATTTTTAACCGAATGTATTTTCAACCTTCTCAAAATATTCCAATCATCAATTTACTCAAATTCTTCACATAAATCTTTAGATTTTGCAATCAACTTAAAAATCTTCAATCCAAGCTTTAAACAAGGATAGAACACTCAAATAAGCCTTGATTTGGCTTAAATTTAATCTATAGACTCGTATAATGTTAGAGAACATAAATCTAATAGTAGAAATGATAACACTCAAACTACACTCTTGAATTGGTGTAATTGATAGTCGTCAATATAAAATCCAACTAGTTTGGGGTCGAATCCCATAGGGAATAAGGTGTGAACTCAAGTTGGTTGCGATTTAATTCACTAATAGTTTAATGTTTCCTGAAATGGGGATTTAAGTTTCACAAGTAATTTTTTGACACATTGATTTCGATGTTTGTAGCCAAGATTTTATGAGATAACCAGAATTATTTTAACAAGGGCTTACGGTACAAGACAGATGCTAAAGGTGACTCAAGATTCTCACGTTGGTTTGGATAACAAGCTATCTTTATTGATGATATGCTCAAATGTCTCTCGACCTATTTAAGCATCTTATTTCCTAATCCTATTGGATTTAGGGAATCACTATTCACTTTCTAGGCTTTACCTCAGGTTAATCAACCTAGTTACAACACTGATTATTAAATGAAGTATTTCCGAGTCCCTGTTGATAATTCACTTCCTACTATTTATGATTTCTTTCTCAAGAAAATCAAAGTAGGTATGCCTGCTATTTTCAACCAACAAACATCAATTAAAATCTCACAATTATCAAGAAATCCTAACACCTATTGAATCTTGAGTATTTAGCACCTCTTCATAACCTAACCCTAGATCCCATAATTCAGGTTAATAAGGTTTAGCCACTCATGATGCAAGAAACAAGTACAAAAATTGAATTCATAATTGAGAAGATTATCTTACAACTATGATGAAGATCCAAAAAGTATAACTTGAATTGATTCACAAGACAAAACTCCCAAAATATTGGTCTAGAGAGAGAGGGAGAAAAATCATCTGTTGCAAACTATGTTGATTGATAAGTTCTATATATCTAGAAAACCATAAAACAAGTCTTTAAATAGTTAACCATAAATAAGGAAACAAAATAGAAGTTTCAGCTTTTTCTAGGAATAAAAGATGACGTAAGTGATGGCTTATCAGGAGTCTGACGGCTTATCACAGATGTCGTCAGCTCCTCTGCATTTTTGGCTCTTGCTTCATAAGGCTGACGATAATGATGATAGCCTATCACCATCTTGATAACGTGTTATGGATGTCGTCATAAAACTTTCTTTATCTTCCATATTTTGTTTAAGGCTGACGGCAACGTTGACGACCTATCACCATCTTGACGACGTGTCATGGATGTCATCATAAAACTTTCTTCAACTTCTATCTTCTTTTTAAGGATGACGACATCCTTCACAGCTTATCACCAGGCTAACAAGATGTCATGGATGTCGTCATAAAACTTTCTTCAACTTCCATCTTCTGTTTAAGGCTAACGGCATCCTTGACAACAAATTACCAGGCTGATGATGTGTCATGGATGTCGTCAGCCACACTTAGTCCTTTATTTGCTTCAGATTTCAGGCTTTTTGCTTGCTTTATTAGTGATTCCCCTTCATCTCTACCTTTACTGCAAAATCAAAGAAAAGTAATAAAAAATAACTAAAGTTTCTCAAGACCTTACAATTATTTAGAGTTAAAAGCTTCAAATGTTTTAGCATAGGCTCGCACATCAACACCCTCAACTTAAACAATTGCTTGTCCTCTAGCAACCATAACATAACTAAGAGCATACAAAGTACAATTTGATAGCTAATTACTCATATCCGTTCAGACTACATTCACCATCTCCAATGTCAGTCAAATTAAGAGTAATTGTGTCTATCATTGAAAACAACCATGCAACTCACAAGGATCAAGATATGGCAAAAACTCAGTAATAACAACCAAGCTCATACCCAAATCACACTATTCGAGGAAGTAAGTGATTAGAAACATACCTAGTGTGCCCTCACAATAAAGAAATCCCTTTTTTACTCATATCAGAATTCACGCATATAAACACAAGACTCACTCTCTGAATGAAATTCCAAACATTGCATGTCAAATGCCATAGTCTTGCCTTTATAGTCGGTACCCAAGTGTTCAGACAGGTTAATTTGGATCACTATAGGGATTTTCTTAAGCTTGTAACGTAGGCCAGGGGCTGGTATGATATTCATGGGTATTTTAGAGTGACTACGCCTCCTTGACACTATACTAAACTCTCGGGGTTTCAACTCTTAATCTTTTTTTCTTCCTCTTTTTTATTGATCATTCATGCTTAAGATCGATGCGGCCTTTTCACTTATCCGATTATCTTTTAATCATCTTTTACATAACTTTCTCTTTTTCTTTTTCCTTTTTTATCGCATCCAAATTTTTTTATTCATTTCTTTTATAATTTCTCTCTTTATACTCATTTTGCATCATGCACCCCTATGATAGCCACCCTCAACTTAAGTTGTTTTCCTAAGTCAAGGTGCACAGTATCCAAGAAAGACCAGGGACAAAATAGGTTTATTGTGATTTGAATAGGAAGGTGAGAGGTGTCGAAGAAAGAAAGAGGCTAATTAGATTCAAAATGGGATCAAGAGATATTCTTTATATTGGAAAGGTCATTTATTCTAAAATGGGCTAAAATCAAACACTACCTATGATCCTTTCCTAACTCCTATCCTATGACCATGGCAAGACTAATCGGGCAACTTCTAGATTCAACACACAATGGGAACTGAGTAAGACCTTACACACACATGGCACACAAATATCTTACATATCACTACCTATTCAGTTCATGTAATTTCTTAACAAAGGTTATTCAGTTGCCAGACTAATGCCACAAAAAGATGCACATTGGTCACAAATGGATGTAATTCACACAGTATACGATATATCAGACCACTAGAGAGTTACTCAAAAATCACAAAACAAGCTAACTTCCTCAAGTACTTGTATTACTCCTAATTATCTACAAAATATTCTACAACACCAACATACCCTACACCCTCAACCTAAAATCAAAAATAAATTGCTCTAAGGGTTAGGGTATACCTGAAGGCAATCAAGCACATGGATCCTAGGTCTCTAACCCTGCTATTGCATCATCTACTGTCTTTTCTCCATCAGGAGCATCTCACTTTGTAGTAGCTGGAGCCCTTCTATATGAGGCACCTGCAGCCCTAGCTTGGATGGCTGCCTCCTATTTCTCGTTATCAACTAAGGAGTCAATTTATGCCCTTTTCAGCTCCTCCTTCTCCTTCTTCTTTCTTTCCCTCTTCTCAGCTTTTTTCTCTTCATTACTGTCGGGCCTTTCTCTCTTATATTTGCCCTTATTTCCCCCTATTTTTTTCTTTTTCTTTGGGGAATCTTCAGTGAGGTCAAGAATTAGGATGTCTTCCTCAGATTCAAGCATGGACGGACCTGTTGGCACCATAAACTAGTACTGCTGCAACACCCTAACATCTGTATTCACCTTATCTAATGCCTCTCTGAATTTAGCAAGATCAACTCCTGGGATTTCTCTTGCCCGTGCATTAAATCGCTTCTTCAAATCTGCAACCCGCTCAGCAAAGTGACAAAAGGCTCAAGGGAAGCCTTGATTATCTTATCCACTGCAACAACAAACTGTTTGGCATAACAAATTATTTGGCAAAAGTATGTTGATATGCCTCACACCACTTGGCTTGCGTAGCCATTTTTCTAATATCAACTAGGTAAAATGCAAACCTTGCTGCTACTGTAGGAACTGAGGGGTTTGGTACCTCCTCAGGCACTGAACCTACTTGTGCTAAAGAAGTTGGTTGCCCAGCCTCCAAATCTTGCACTTCCACATGAGGTGCTGCACCGGCATCTCTAATTGGAAGGTCTGCTGCTACCTCTACACCTCTATCATGTCTCAATCCTGGCTATTTTTCATCAAACCGTATGGGGTTGTGAGTCTTTCGATCAGGAATGTCATCATCAACCCCTACAATATTTGGTACAATAAAAGCTCGACACAACTCTATGATAAGACAAGGGAAAGGGTAAGCAGTATTGGTTCTCGACATTCTAATCTTCATCTCATCAGCTATAATTTACCCAAAATCTAGGGGAAGGTTCTGCACTATGCTCTCTACTAGAATATCTCGATCATCACCCAGAATGTTGTCTCCATCAGTGGGCATCATCCAGACAAGCACTATACCCCACTAAAACTTTGCCTCTTGAGTCAAAAAGGACTAGCAGATTCTTTCGTTTGAGTTTGTTACCCATGTTGGATCTCCATCAGCTATGATGTTGGCCAACCACGGACGTTGTTTCTCCCAGTTCCTAATCCGAGCATAGACTGATTGTGCGGTGGCCTAAATAGTGAGGTTGGGACCATGCAAGAACCTGTTGATGGTTCTGATTGAAACATCAACCCTTACGCCCCTCTCCTGCACTCTATCTAACATGGGCCGGTCTACTACTCTTTCACCTTACCTGCACATGTTTTCCAACTGATCCTGGTAGTTTACGTAGAACTCCAAAAATAGTGTAGGTCAAAATGAACCTCCTTCTTTTGTGGTCCGTCCCAAGCCATACTTTTGGAAATTTTGTTCCACTTCAGGGTACCTGCTCAACCCTCTGGTGATAATTATTTTTTCTTCCTGAATTGGCCTCTTAGCACTCCTTCTATCAGTTCTGCGGAGCCTAGCGATGAAGATGCTCTCTGCTCTTTGAATTTTCCACCTAGCATTATCTCGAACTTCGGGGTTCTTACATTTGATAAGTGTTCCCCGAGATGGAGCCCTTCATCATCTTGTTGTTCAGTGGATGGGGATCCAGATACTGTTCCCTCAGACTCAGACTCCTCAGACTCATCATGTTCCTCTTCTTTAGATTTAGGACGTTCAGACTCATGTTGTTCATGTTTAGAATGTTCAGATACCCCCTGCTCAGAAGTTGTCATTAATTCAGTGTCATCACTATCCTCCACTTTAATGTGTGGAGGTGGTGATGGTTTCTTTAGACTTTGCTTCTTCTTTTGCTTCTTAAGCAGGGGTTCCTCCTCCTCATAATTAAATTCCTCGCTGATGATCTTACGACATACACATTCTTTGGTCTCTTTTTTTGGTGCTGTGGGGCTCTTCTTTCTCCCTTTTATTCTCGGAAGAGTCAACAAAACTATCTAGCTTCTCAGACTCTACTAGATTACTTTCTTCGGATTCATGAACAATCACCTCATCATCTACAGAGTTTCCCACAGAAGGGCCAGGTAAGATATTACCACTCCTAGTGTTAATTGCCATACATGAGCCATTATTCCATGGATTATGAATTGTATCACTAGGTAAAGTACCACTTTTTATTTGGTTCAGTATTGCAGAAAGTTGGCTCATCTGCTACTCCAACTACTTGATAGAAGTAGATTGTGAATGAACCAATTGACTTAGGGTAGAGAATTCACTCTTCATAGTAGTTACCCCCGAGTTGGTAGCCTTAACTTCTTTCAGAAATTTTTCCATCATATCCTCCATGGACATCTTACCAGAGCTAGTTGGTGCAGCATCTCAACTTCTAGGAGGAACATACAAACTACTCCTATCATTATTGATTCTCCAGTGTCCTTTCTCTCTATCTTTATAATCAGGCTTGTCATAAAAGTTCCGAACTTGATTCCCATGGCTATTTCCTGGGAAACCCCCCTGATTACTCACATAGTTTGCCTCCTCATCTGCATTAGTAGCAACAGTGCACTGAGACTCCATAGCCTTAACTTTTTTAGTCTTGCCTGATAGCAAGTGTTTCATCAACAAGTCCATCTGAGTCTTTAAGTGGTCCATGTCTTGGTGTCGCTCCTCATACCTTATGAGCTGCTCCACGTCATACCACCAAAAATAGTCGGGCTAGCTACCACAGAATCTGTGGTATGCTAAGCCCGACTCTGTTTGGTCATTCTATTAGTTTGTATAAAGTATCTTGAAAAGAAAGATAAATGAACGAACCACCTGCAGCATTATCTATAATTGTCTTTGTCACAGAGTTAAAAGCTCTGTACAAAGTCTCCATCAAGTGTAAGTCTGTCATGTTGTGGTTTGGACATTGTGCCTTTTCTTCTTAAATCTCTCCTAAGTTTCATGTAATGCTTCAGTCGGGAGCTTCTTGAAGTTACTGATTTCATCCCTCAACTATACCCTCCTAGAGGGTGGAAAGAGCTGTTCTAGGAATGCCTCTTTCAACTGTCTCCAGTTGGTTATAGAATCGGTCTCCAGCTCATTTAACCACATTGTTGCCTCCCCAGACAGAGACAATGGAAACAATCTCAATCGGATCGCATTCTGGCTCACTCCCATATTATTAAAAGATTTTCAAATGGTGATAAAGTTCACCAAGTTCATGTTTGGATCATCACCAGGCAAGGCTCCAAACAACCCCTTCAGATTCAGGAGTTAAATCATAGTGCTAGTTATGCTGAATTTTGAACTAGGTGCCAACGGTGGAGAAATGATAGAACCCGTCACACCTGATCCGTCCATTCATTCATCATCGTCATCAGCCTTGTAATGGACAGGATGTTGACCATACCTTCCTCTGACCGGACAGTTTCTATCGAAGTTTCGCTGTACTGGTGCAACAATTTGCTTAACTCGCCTTGTGTTTGAGAATTCAGCAATTCCTCATCACCCAAATCTTCATCATCATGGTTCGGTTAAAGTACTTGTTGACCCTAGTTCTGAACGTTATCCTAAGCCCTGGCCAAAGCGGCTAATCTTTTCGCCTCCTGTTGTTCAGCCATTCTCCCGATCAGCTGAGGTTCCGGATTAATTGGCAATAACGGTTCTTCGGAACTTCTTGTTTTTGGTATAAAAAACAAAGAACCTACAATAAATAGAAACAACAAATAAACATAAATCTAGGAAACTAAAAACTAACAGTCAATTAGCGCACACAAACTTTTAGTTTACAATCGTATTCCCCGACAACGGCGCTATTTTTTGATAACGCTTAAACTACAATCTTGAATGGGTGTAAGCGATCATCGTTAATATAAAACCCAACTAGGTTGGGGTCGAATTCCACAGGGAATAAGGTGTCAAATCAATTCGGTTGCGATTTAATTGACTGATCGTATAATGTTTCTTGAAATGGGGGTTTAAGTTTCACAAGTAATTCTTTGACACTTTGATTTCGATGTTTGTAACCAAGATTTTATGAGATAACCAGAATTATGTTCACTAGGGCATACGGTACATGAAAGATGCTAAAGGTGACTCAAGATTCTATCGGTGGTTTGGATAACAAGCTATCTTTATCGATGATATGCTCAAATATCTCTCGACCTATTTAAGCGTCTAATTTCCTAATCCTATTAGACTTAGGAAATCACTATTCACTGCCCAAATTTTACCTCCAGTTACTCAACGTAGTTACAACACTGATTATTAAATGAAGTATTTCCGAGTCCCTATTGATAATTCACTTCCTACTATTTATGACTTCTTTCTCAAGCAAATCAAAGTTGGTATGCCAGCTGTTTGCAACCATAAAACATCAATTAAAATCTCAGAATTATCAAGAAATCCTAACACCTATTGAATCTTGAGTATTTAGCACTTCTTCATGACCTAACCCTAGATCCCATAATTTAGGTTAATGAGGTTTAGCCACTCATGATGCAAGAAACAAGTACACAAATTGAATTTATAATTGAGAAGATTATCTTACAACTATGACGAAGATCTAAAAAGTATAACTTGAATTGATTCACAAGACAAAACTCCCAAAATATTGGTCTAGAGAGAGAGAGAGAGAAATTGTTTATTGCAAAGTTTGTTGATAAGTTATGTATATCTAGAAAACCCTAAAACAAGGCTTTAAATAGTTAACCTTAAATAAGGAAACAAAATAGAAGTTTTTGTTTTTTCTTGGAATAAATGACAACGTTAGTGACGGCTTATCAGGAGTCTGACGGCTTATCACGGATGTCGTCAGTTCCTCTTCATTTTTTACTCTTGCTGCTTAAGGATGACGACAATGATGATGTCCTATCACCATCTTGATAACGTGTCATGGATTTCATCACAAAATTTTCTTAAACTTTCATATTCTATTTAAGGCTGACGACAACGATAACGGCCTATCACTATCTTGACGACATGGCATGGATGTTCTCACAAAACTTTCTTCAACTTCCATCATCTATTTAAGGCTGACAGCATCCTTAACAACTTATCACTAAGCTGAAGATGTGTCATGGATGTCGTCACAAAACTTTCTTCAATTTCCATCTTCTGTTTAAGGCTCACGGCATCCTTGACAGCTTATCACCAGGCTAACGACATATCATGGATGTCGTCAGCCACACTTAGTCCTTTATTTTCTTTAGATTTTAGGTTTTTTGCTTTCTTTATTAGTGATTCCCCTTTATCTCTACATTTACTGCAAAA
Source organism: Capsicum pubescens (assembly GCA_030864215.1). Lineage (NCBI taxonomy): Eukaryota > Viridiplantae > Streptophyta > Magnoliopsida > Solanales > Solanaceae > Capsicum > Capsicum pubescens. Next base: position 223,451,646 of record CM061540.1, on the reverse strand, counting down.
TCAAAGTAAACTAATCATAAACAACTAAAGTTGCTTTAGACCTTTCAATTATTTAGAGTTTAAAGCTTCAAATGTGTTAGCACAGGCTTGCACATCAAGAAACACAAGAAAAAACCAAAAAATAAAATTCAAAATTTGACCTAAGAACAAAAATGTGAATAGTCACTTTTTTTGGGAATTTTAATTTATGACACCACTTTTTTTGTGATTTTCAAGATAACAATCCAAGACTAGAATCTTTTGAACAATCCTAAGCTCAGCTCAGATACCAAATGATATGAATCGATCCATGAAGACTTGAATAAATGTTTTGGAAAATAAAGATAGATAGATAGATAGGAAAATAAGGATAGAAAGATAGACACGAAATTTATATGAAAGGGAAATCGAAGGATGTATCAAATCCTAAAACCTCCTTTATTGACTATCTATAGGATCTAACTCTTACATGACTACAAAGGGGATTAGATCCTCCTTGCAACCATTGTTTCTAAGCGAAGGTCAACACATGCTTTTCCAAGCACTCAAACACTCCTATGGAGTCTTATGAATACATCATGTAAAAATATCATCAAAAAACTAAGGATATAATCCTAGCTTCCAGCCATTTATAGTTTAGCTGCATATTACATAATTAGGCCCAAATGTAACCCAAATGTAATAAAAGACCCACTAGGGGCTGTTTTGACTTGCTCTTGAAATGCTAGATCCGATCAAAAGCGGATCCAAAGTTCCTTGTTCACATGACCCTTCCAAGGGTCTTTCAGGCCCCATTTTGCACTCCTTCGACCTTGCCAAAATCCTTTGATCCACCTTAATGGTTATGTTCTTCCATGTGGCATCTTTTTAAAGAACTGAGGAGTCATCAAGCACTTCGAGCATCATACGCATCTCATCCAAAGGTCTGAAGGCAATTTGACTTGTGTCAAATAGGGTACAAAGGGTATGGTTGTTGACTTTTAGTCCAAATTATTAGTCATTGATTTGGGTTTTCCCATTACTTTTTGTTTGAGTTAATAATTGTTGTTTAAAACCACAAATTGACTTGGATCCCACATCATCCTTAAAAGAGGGATGTGAGTGATGAGTAATTATCAATAACTATTTGATACTAGCTATTTCCTTAGCAAAATCATAGAAATAAAGATGATAAGTGATTTAACTAGCTTGATGGGCATCGTCCTAGAAATCGAGATGCTATTTTGATATTTTGGATTTGTAAGTTTGGCATGTTCATGAGGTATTTAAAAGAATCCGTGAGTGAAATTTAGGGTTTGCTTGAAAGACTAAAAGCAAGAGTTAAAAATTTGCCTACCCAAATCCTTGACAAAGAAAAGGACTAACCCTCGAATACTCTTTACCTGAATAACCTCTAAGATTGTATAACCCAAAGACTCTTCTCTCATTGGAATTAATTCAACAATTTTTTGCTCTCATTTAGTGTTATAGACTCATTATGGTCAACATATTTCTAATTCCAAAACCCCTAAATATTTGTTTCCTATATTTGAATTTAGCAAGTAATTTTGATTGCAAACTTACTTGATCAACATTCACACTGTTACTCATGGATTCTATCCTAACTTTTGTTAGATTTATATTTAGGATGACACCTTGCACTAAAATAATTGCGTAAGTTGAGAGTTATAAAAAATGGCGCCATTGGCGGGGAACAATTTGGCGGATTGATTTAGTTTTACAATTTTAACATACTTGATTTGATTCAAACTTGTGAATATTAGTTAGTGGTCTTTTTTTATTTCTTGAGTTAAGTTTTTTTTTACTTGTACTATGGCATCTTTGAATGAATATATGGTTGTTGGTGGAAAATCTTATATTTATGATCTATGTTCATATTTTTGTGGACCTTACTTTTTGAAAAATTATAAATATGCTCCCCAAAAAGAGATGTGTGAACCATCTCGATCCTATTGAGAGTATGATTATTCTTTATGTGGTGATCGTGATGGACATTGGAGTGACTGTTCAAAAGTCCCATCCCCTAGTTAAGCTAACAAAAATGCTAGTTCTTCTTATGAGTTTGATATGTCTCATGATGTTATAAATGAATAAAAACATGCCGAATAAGATGGTGTTAAAGCAATGCTTCTAACTATCTTGTACCGAGTGACTACAATGGGGGAAAACATGCATCTCTTACATAAATCTATGAAATAAAAAAGGGAAGTGAAAAGGAAGGAGATTTGGGTGAGGAGGCTGATCTTTCAAGTATAATGAATATGACCAATAATTAAAATAGCGTTGATAAATAAATGATATCATGCCATGTGGTTGATGGTGAGCTTGATGTTGAAGAATTCTTGATTATTTGCAAACCAACCAAACCAAAAATAATAAAGGAGGCCAAAATTGAAGAAACGGTACTAGAATTTAACAAAAAAGCCAAGCAAATACATTGTAAAGGCTATAGTTCATTTTGAGGTAAGAATTCCAAGAAGAATGTGAATCTGTAATAGGGAAGATGACTCATTCCAACCACTTTTAGATAATATGCTTAATGGATGTGATGAAAGTCGAACCACCCGAGCAGAGGTAAACATTGGCGATGAGGTACAAAATCCTTATATTTTGGAGCTTATCACTACAAAAGGGCGAAATGAACTCCCTCACTCGAAGGACAAGAAGTTCAAAATCTAATGTTTAACCAGTGGTTTATTGATGTTCTCATAAATACCCAACAAGCCTATTCAGAAGTTTGATGACAAGTTGGGTTAAAGGTCCAAGTCTTTAAAGTGATGAGATAGAATATTTACCGTTGTGCCATTACCTTTAACCAAAGTACCTCAAAAATATATGGATCAAAAGTTAGGCCGATGATTTAGATCCTCTAAGAAGAGACACAAATGATAGCAAAAATATGTTATGTCGTGAATTTAACATAAGGTGCTTGATGGGAGGCAACCCATCGGTGACATGTATCTTACATTTATCTTTAACAAATTCTCTTAGTTTTGATGTTTTACAGGTCTTGGACAGATTGGAAGCCCAAAAAACAGGGGAAAACTGAGTTGGAAAGTTGGCAGCTATGCAGAAAAATAGGGTAAAACATGTGAAAATTAGCCTCAAATACCCCAATTGTTGTACAGGAATTGTGATTGCAGTGATGCGATCGCAATTCAACTTGTCGTTATTGAAACTTTGTAGCAAATTTTGAACCATGTTTCATCTTAATGGATCCCCTTTTACCCTTCTTATAATTTTATGATATGCTGTGAGGGCACTGCAAGACTTCTAGTTAGGGGTGTATGCTCGGGTTTCATAATTCACACTTCGTCGATAATATGTGAATCTTGTTCAGACAAAATATTGAAATATTGTGAATTGTTGGCTGCATTTTTTGCTTTTATTCTTCTTAATCACTCTTTAAAAAAGGATGCCAGATGAGCCTTACCGTATGATAGATTTAGTGACGACATTCTTAAGGGAAAATTGTCGTACTTTTGGATTTTTGAGCGATAGATGCAGGGGAAGTCTGAGTACCCATTTCATTATAGATTTGAGATTTCTCTTATACCTATGGTAAAGTCTGAGTAGCCATATAGTTTGCATTTATAAGAGCCAAAATGTGAGATGACAACTTGATTTGGTGCTTACAATAGACAATATTGCATGGTGAAAATGTGAAACAAGCATCCCCTTCTATCCCAATTTTTTTGTGAAAATCAAGAGTATAGACATGAATAATTTTGTAACAACACTTTCCTCTTTTGGTGACTCCAAAGTATTTAGTTGGTACTATGTGACAAATAGCTTCTTTTGTCTCTAGTATGAACAATTAAGCTTCATTTGATAGTTTGCATTCCATGTGCGGTTAGCTTAGTCATTTAATTCTCATGCTTACTTGGGTCATCTAGAACTTGCCCCGTTAATTTTCTCAATGCTAATCGTAATGACGTATGGTTGGTGAAATGATCTTAGGCCTTTTTTGTGATCATGGAAATCCATTTTAGTGTAAAAGCCTACCCGTACATATATTGTATCTTTAGTCAGCCACTTTGAGCCTTTGAACATTTCTTTGGAAACCATATTACAAGCCATGAGCCATTTGACTTTTATCTCTGTTTTGAACCCTACCCTCTTTGAACTTAAAAATATAACTTGAGGCTACAAGCCTATGTTGTGGGTCGTGAGTCTTGGAAGAGGTAACTTTGGGCCATGGAATTGTATGTGAGGGCCTAATAGATAAATAATGAGAACAAATGAATAGGAAAAAGAAAGGATTCAAAAGAGGAAAGAAATGTTTGAACTGTACAAAGAAAAGATATAAGAATAAAATGCTCTCAAAAGATGGGTGAATCAAGGTAGTAAAAGTAGGCACATGTGAAAGATGGAAAGAAACAAAGTGACCAATGAGCCAAAGTTTTATTGAATAGTGTGTTATGTAGAGTTCAAGGATGGAGTAGTCTCATTAATCCCAAATGTTTATACTACCCTTTCCGAAGCTTGAAAAAATCTTTTTATATCTCTAACAAAGTGTCTTCCATTTAGTGGCGAGTGAAAATAAGGGAAAACGTATGGCAAAATACTTGTGCTCATTAAGAGGTTATTTGCGAGAGAGAGTGCTTGTACTTTTGTCCCATCTTGCATAATAGATATATTGTTGGTGGCACTTCCTTTCGTGAGGAGGCATGTGGACTAGTAAAGGTGAGTAAAATTGTCATCTTTTGAAAATGAGGAAAATGAGTGTAGTTGTAATACTACTTATAGAGAGTCACATCTTGAGAGTAAGTGGTTATTTCTTGGTTGTTCTTTAAAAACTTTTTCATCCGTGAAAGATTTTGCCATGCTTGTGGGCTAAAAATTTGTGCTAATTGTGTTTGGAATCATTGTGATCATTTGGTTGTATGAATGGGCATAAAATTGCATAGTTTCATTGAGTAAGTAGTAGTGTTAGTTGAGGAAAAACAACGATTTAAGTTGGGCATGTTAATGAGTGAAAAACTTACCGCTTGTTGAAACCTAAATTCATACACTACTATGGCTAGAATTGTAGACATGAGCCTAATTCCCCATTGGAAAGTACTAATTTCCAAATTTTGTGATCTTACAAGACCTATGATGAATAAATGAAAATCAAGCAGACGAAAAGGAAAATAGGCACAATGGAACAAAAGTTTGAGAGTAAAAGACCCTTAGGTACCATGATTGAGATCCTTAGAGTCACAATCACGGTCAGTCAACCATGGATCAAAAGACCCTCGGTTACCACGATTGGGGTAAAATGCTATGCGACCGCAGAAGTGTGATCGAGATCCAATGAATATGATCATGATGGAGCGGATACATGTCCAATGGAAGTTTCATCATTTCATGCAACTGATCCCAATTCTTTAAATGGCAAAACAATTACATAATTAAGGCATTTTCTATCAAATTTTTGATGTTTTTATAGAGAGAAACACTTCCAATCTTTTAAAAGAACAATTTTTATTAAATTTCCAAAAGATTTTTAATTATAATTTGAGAAATAAAGTTAGTATCATTCTTGCTTTGCATCTTCAAAAGAGTCATTGAATACCAACTTGGGTATATCTCTATTCTTCAACTTCTTGAGTAGCTAAATGTTTCTCTTAGGGTTATGCTAGAATAGGGTGTAAAGTGTATGGGTGTTGATTCTTAGTAAAAATTATTAGTCATTGATGTTGTGTTTTGCTATTACTCTTTGATTGAGTGATAATTGTAGATGAAAACCCCAAATTAACTTCGATCCCACATCATCCTTAAAAAGGGGATGTGAGTGATGAGTAATTTTCAAAAACGATTTGATACTAGCTATTTCCTTAGCAATATCATAGAAATAAATATGATATGTGATTTAACAAGCTTGATGGTTATCATCCTAGAAATAGAGATGCTATGTTGAGGTTTTGGATTTGTATGTTTTGCATGTTCATAGGTATTCGATAGAATCTGTGAGTGCAATTTAGTGTTTGGTTGAAAGACTAACAGCAAGAGTTAAAAGTCTAGCCTACCCAAATCCTTGACTAAGAAAAGGACTAACCCTCAAATACTCTTTACATGAATGACCTCTACGATTGTATAAACCCAAGACTTTTCTCTCATTGGAATTTATTCAACAATTGTTTGCTTTGATTTAGTGTTATAGATTCATTATGGTCAACATATTTCTAATACCAAAACCCCTAAATAATTGTTTCCTCTATTAGAATTTAGCAAGTAACTTTCATTTCAAACTTACTTGATCACCACTCACACTGTTACTCGTGGATTCGATCCTAACGTTAGTTGGATTTATATTTAGGATGACCACCTTTCACTAAAATTATGGTGTAAATTGAGCGTTATAAAAAATGTCACCGTTGGCGGGGAACAGTTTGGCTTATTGATTTAGTTTTGCAATTTTAAATTACTTGATTTGATTCAAACTTGTGAATATTAGTTTGTGATTTTCTTTTGTTTCTTGAGTTATGTTGTTGTTTATTTGTCACTATGGCATCTTTGAATGAATATGTGTTTGGTTGTGGCAAATCTTATCTCGATGATCTATGTTCCTATTTTTGTGGACCTCACTTTTGGAAAAATTATAAATATGCTCCCCGAAAAGAGATGTGTGCACCATATCGATCCTATTGTGATTATGATTATTCTTTTATATAGTGTTCGAGATGGACAATGGAGTGACTGTCCAAATGTCCCCTCTCCTAGCTAAGCTAACAAAAATTTTAGTTCTTCTTATGAGTTTGATATGCCTCATGATGTTATAAATAAATAACAACGTGCTGGATATAATGGTGTTAAAGCAATGCTTCTAACTATCATGAACCGAGTGACTACAACGAGGGAAACCATACATCTCTTGCACAAATCTATTGAAGCATAAAGGGAAGTGAAAAGAAAGAGATGTAGGCGAGGAGGTCGATCTTAAAAGTATAATGAACATGCCCAATAATTAAAATAAGGTTGATAAAGAAAAGATATCAAGACATATGTTTGATAGTGAGCTTAATGTTGAAGAATTTTTGATTATTTACGAACCAACCAAACCAAAAATAATAAAAGATGCCAAAATTGAAGAAATGGTACTAGAATTGAACAAAAAAATCCAAGAAAATACATATTAAAGGCTATAGTTCATTTCTAGGTAAGAATTTTAAGAAGAATGTGAATCTTGAATAGGAAAGACGACTCATTCCAACCACTTTTAGATATTATTCTTGATAGATGTGATGAAAGTCGAACCACCCGAACAGATGTAAACATTGGCGATGAGGTACAACATTATTATATTTTGGAGCTTCTCATTCCAAAAGGGTGAAATGACGTCCCTCACTCGAAGGCCAAGATTTTTAAAATTTGATGTTTAACCAGTGGTTTATTGAAGTTCTAATAAATACCCATCGAGCCTATTCAGAAGTTTGACGACAAGTTGGGTTAAAGGTCCAAGTCTTCAAAGTGACGAGATAGAATATTTAACGTTGTGCAATAGTTAACGTTGTGCCCTTACCTTTAACCAAAGTACCTCAAAAATATATGGATCAAACATTAGGCCGATGATTTAGATCCTCTAAGTGGAGACACTAATGATAGAAAAAATATATCATGTTGTGACTTTAACATAAGGCGCTTGATGGGAGGCAATCCATCGGTTACATGTTTCGTACATTTATCTTTAACAAATTTACTTAGTTTTGATGTTTTGCAGGTCTTGGACAGATTGGAAGACCAAAAAGCAGGGGGAAACTGAGTTGGGAAGTAGGGTTCCATGCAGAAAATAGGGAAAACCATGGGAAAATTAGCCTCAAATACAACAATTCCTGTCCAGGGATTGTGATTGTAGTCATGAGATCACAACTCCGCTTGTCGTGATCGCAATTATGTAGCAAATTTTGAACCATTTTGCAGCTTAATGGATCCCATTTTACCCTTCTTATAATTTTATGATATGCTTTGAGGGTACCACAAGCCTTCTAATTGGGGGTGTATGCTCGTGTTTCATAATTCACACTTAGTCGATAATATGTGAATCTTGTTCAGAAAAAATATAGAAACTCTTTGAATTGTTGACTGCATTTTTTGCTTTTATTCTTCTTAATCCTGCTTTTAATAAGGATGTCGGATGAGCCTTTCCCTATGATAGATTTAGTCAAGACATTCTTAAGGGAAAATTATTGTACTTTTGGATTTTTGAGCTATAGATGCAGGGGAAGTCTGAGTACCCATTTCATTATTGATTTGGCATTGCTCTTATACTTATGGTAAAGTCTGATTATCCATACAGTTTGCATTTGTAAGAACCAAAATGTTAGATGACAACTTGATTTGGTGTTTACAGTAGCCAATGTTTCATATTGAAAATGTGAAACAAGTATCCCCCTCTATCCCAAATATTTTGTGAAAATCAAGAGCATAGACATGAATAATTTTTTAACAACAGTTTCCTCTTTTGGTGACTCCAAAGTATTTAGTTGGTATTGTATGGCAAATAACTCCTTTTGTGTCTAGTAGGAACAATTAATCCTCCTTTGATAGTTTGCATGCCATGTGCGGTTAGCTTAGTCATTTAATTCTTATGCTTACTTGTGTCATCTAGAACTTGCCCTGTTAATTTTCGCAATGCTAATTGTGATGATGTATGGTTGTTGAAATGATCTTAGGCCTTTTTTGTGATCATGGAAATTCATTTTAGTCTAAAATCCTACCGGTACATATATTGTATCTCTAGTCAGCTAGTATGATCCTTTGAACCTTTCTTTGGCAACCACATTACAAGCCATGAGCCATTTGACTTTTATCTCTCTTTTGAATTATACCCTCCTTGAACTTAAAAATGCAACTTTAGGATAAAAGCCTAAGTTGGGGGTGGTAAGTCTTGGAAGATGTAACTCTGGGTCATGTAATTGTATGTGAGGGCCTAAGATATAAATAATGAGAACACATGATTAGGAAAAAGAAAGGATTCAAAAGAGGAAAGAAATTCATGAATTGTATAAGGAAAAGAGATGAGAATAAAATGCTCTCGAAGATGGGTGAATCAAGGTAGTAAAAGCAGGCACATGTGAAAGATGGAAGGAAACTAAGTGGCCCATGAACCAAAGTTTTATTGAATAGTGTGTTATGTAGATTTCAAGGAGGGAGTAGTCACTTTGATCCCAAACGTTTATCCTACGCTTTCCCGAGCCTGCATTACAAGCTTGAAAAAATCTTTTTATATCTATAACTAAATGTCTTTCATTTAGTGGCGAGTGAAAATAAGGGCAAGCGCATGGCATAATACTTGTTTGTATTGAGAGGTTATTTACAAGAGTGAGTGCTTTCACTTTAGTCCCATCTTGCATAATAGATATATTGGTGGTGGCACCTCCTTTCGTGAGGAGGCATGTGGACTAGTAAAGGTGGGTAATATTGTCATCTTTTGAAAATGAGGAAAAAGAGTGTAGTTGCATCACTACTTATAGAGAGTTAGTGGCTATTGCTTGTTTGTTCTTTATACACTTTTTCATCCGTGAAAGTGTGATTTATTTAAGCGGAATTGTGAGAAAAACTTTTTCCATTCTTATGGGCTAATTATTAGTGCTAATTATGTTCCGAATCATTTTGATCATTTGGTTGTATGAATGGCCTTAAAAATTGAATAGTCTCATTGAGTAAGAAGTACTGTTAGTTGAGGAAAAACAACTATTTATGTTGGGCATGCTGATGAGTGGAAAACTTACTGCTTGTTGACATCTAAATTCATACACTACTATGGCTAAAATTGTGGACATGATCTTAATTCTCCATTGGAATGTACTAATTTCCAAATTTTATGATCTTACATGACCTATGATGAAAATAAATGAAAATCAAGCTGAAGGAAAGGAAAATAGGCACAAAGGAACAAAAGTTGGAGAATAGAAAATCCTTAGGTACCACGATTGCGATCCTTAGAGTCGCAATCACGGTCAGTCAACCATGGATTGAAAGACCCTCAGTTACCATGATCGCGGTAAGATGCTATGAGACTGCAAAAGTGCGATCACGATCTAATGAATGCGCTCATGATGGAGCGGCTACATGTCCAATGGAAGTTTCATCATTTCAAGCAACTGATCCCAATTCTCCAAATGCCAACTTGGGTATATCTCTATACTTCATCTTCATGAGTAGCTAAATATTTCTCTTAGGGTTATGGTTGAATAGGGTGTAAAGTGTGTGGGTGTTTATTCTTAGTAAAAAATATTAGTCATTGATGTTGGGTTTTGCTATTACACTTTGATTGAGTTATAATTGTAGATGAAAACCCCAAATTTACTTGGATCGGTCATCATTCTTGAAAGAGGGATGTGGGTGATGAGTAATTGTTAACAACTATTTGATACTAGTTGTTTCCTTAGCAAAATTATCTTACAAATAAGGATACTATGTGATTTAACTAGCTTGATGGGCATCATCCTAGAAATAGGGATGCTTAGTTGAGGTTTTGGATTGGTAATTTGGCATGCACATAAGGTATTTGAAAGAATCCATGAGTGAAATTTAGTGTTTTTTTGAAAGACTAAGACTAAGATTTAAAATCTAGCCTACCTAAATATTTGAGAAAGAAATGGACTAACCCTCAAACAAATATTACATGAAAGACCCCTAGGATTGTATAACCCCAAGACTCTTCTCCCATTGGAGTTTATTTAACAATTGTATGCTCTCATTTAGTGTTACAGATTGATTTTTTTCAACATAGTTCTAATTCTAAAACCCTACAAATATTTGTATTCCATATTTGAATTTAGAAATTAACTTTCATTTCTAACTTACTCGGGCACCACTTACATTTTTCTCGTGGATTCAAACCTAACTCTTGTTGGGTTTATATTGATGAGGACTACCTTGCACTAAAGTATTGGTGTAAGTTGATATTTATCAGGTACGGGTTGATCTATCTTGACTATTTAATGTAAGAAGGAGGATGTAATTCAGCTCAAATAAAGTGAGATAGATGAAAATGAAGCTCAACCACTAGGAAAGAGAGGATGCTCTTGGGGACCCAGAGTTTTGATCTCTTTTATGTGGTAGGAGGTTTATTTCATCCCAAGAGTGTATTAGGGAGGCTAGGAAAGATGGATTAGATCGAGAGGCTATACTTATGCCTCCTCTTTCTTAATAGGATTCTCATAATTTTCAGTCTACAACAAAGGAGACAAGGGAGAGGAACCGAACATGTTCTACCCTCAACCTCTATCTATCATTAGTAATATTAATTCATTTTTCATATTCAATGATACATTACATTCTATAACTAGTATCCCCTTGTATAGGTTGGGAAAATTCATTCACACTAGCGCATCAAGGATGCTGAAAAACAAGCAACATCTTAGCAGTCAGTTCCGCCCAAGGGCCACTCTCATTATACAGGCTTCGCGTCCCTTTCTTCTAATTAGTTAGATATTTATGGAACCTTATATGAGGGGATGCTTGGTGGTCGCCCCTTCTGGTTACTTTTCTTATGCACTCCCCTTGTTACCACTAAATGATGAAGCCTGGAGTGAAAGGAGGGACTAGAAACCTCAGCCTTGGAAAGACAATGCTCTACCATTAAGATATTTCAGCAAGCTAGGGCAGTGGAAAATCACTAATAAGAAATTCATGCATCACTTGATATGGAAAACTTTTATTTTTCTATCAGACCACAGTCATAACCTCCTAACAAGCTATGAACGCGAATAGATTGGCACTTAGGGGGGAGAGGGTCGACTAAGACTGCCTTTTCAATCAATCTTATGCAGCTCAGTACTAATATTAGTGTATGTTATAAGGAGTCTTGGCCTCAAGTCAATATGTGGCATCATTTCATTCTTGTAATGGGAATAAGTGCACCATAAGATCAGATAAGTTTCTCTCTTGCCTCGCAGTGAAGACATCTGTCTTTTAAATTAAGTAATTTTTGTTAGCCTCCTATGTTTACGTTTTAATAATGACATACTAATGAGTGGATCCTTGAAGGATATTGGAAGATTTCTAATGATGGAAGGATGAATCATATAAAGATATAAAGGATAACAGAAAATTAATTGAATCAAGAAAGAAATGCAACTCCAGGAATAGAAGAATATCAAATCATCATCTACGGCATCCAAGCAAATCAATCAAAATAAGAACAAAATGTAGGAAATTGCAGTCCCAAAATCATGGAAAATCAGATCAATCACAGTAAAGAAAAAGGAATAAAAAATCACGAACAACTTGAAAAAGCATCAATCACTACAAGAGCAAAATAAAGAAAAGATCATGAACTTATCTGATATGAACATAAGTGAAAGACATGCATGGGCATATCTGATATTGACATACCATAAGGTAACATTCCTTAATCAAGGAATTAATTCAAGTCCTTGATTGAAAAGAAATATCTTGGGTTTCCTTATGAAGAGAAGCGGTTGAAGACTATAAAAGAAAAAGACTAAAGATAGACAAAAGTCACACTACTTCAAGGAGAAATATCAAAGTGTCTCAGTCTTAGTCTCACAAAACCTTGTAATCCTTAGTTTAAAATTGTTATTTAAAGAATAGGATCGAGTATACTTTGTAATTTGAATTGAAGCTATATCACAAGATCAGAAGAACAAAATAAATCTTTGAAACTTCTTTGTCATCACTGTACTCGAGCCCAACATTGAAAGATCTAAGGAAACAATTGAAAGCCAAGGGGACTGGAAGTAGGCACCATATTCGTGTTTTGAACCAGTATAAATCTCTGTGTCTTTACTTAAAATTATTTTATTTACTTGCTTGTTTATTTCAACTCTAACTTGTTTTGTGATATATGCTAATCTACAGGATAGTCGATTGTGAAGAGTCAATTGTAGACTCACATGGAATTTTTAATTCACCCCCTCTTGAATTTCAATTGGTATTAGATAAGGTCTCACTAACAATGTTGCTTATCCATATGTGAGCAAAGATCAAATGGAAAAGTATCAAATTCCCGGTGCTCTTCCTCAATATGGTCACTCCTCGACAAGACCACCATACTTTAATGGACAACACTACTCTTACTGGAAGATTAGGCTCAAAAACATTGTCCAATTTAATGAATTTCATGTCTGGGTTGTTATTAAGATGGGATCAAAGCCGATCCCAGGACTCAAAGATAAGCAAAAGGACAAAGACAAAGAATTGAGCAGTGATGTAGAAGACCTTAAAAGATTTGAGGTCACCAATAAACAATAAGAGTTAATTCAAACTAATGCATGAGCTATAATTTTACTTCTTTTTGTAGTTAGTTAAGAAGAATACAACAAGATATAAAACTATGAGACTGCGAAAGAGATATAGGAAAAATTGGAGGTTACATATGAAGGAACCAAAAAGGTCAAAAAATCAATAATTGTTGCCCTTGTTAATGAATATGAGTTGTTCAAAATAGAAGAGAATGAGAACAACAATATAATGTTTTCCATATTCAGCAAGACCTTATACAAATTTAAATCACTAGGAATGTCTATCCACTTAGCCTGTAGGTCCAGAAGATAGTCCAAAGTCTCCCAAAAATTTGGGAAACCAAGGCTGCCATTCTATAAGACAGAGATTTTCACAACATGACATATCAAAAACTACGAGGTAACCTCATTGCATATGAACAAAATTATATCAACAGGTACCACAAAGAGAAAAAAAAAGAAACTATTAGCCTTCAATGTCGCACCAACTGAAGAAGTGGAAATTCTATAAGATGCCAATTGTGAAGGAATGGCTCTCTTAAATCATAGAGTAAGGAAGATAATGAGACAGAGATTGCAAAGATCCCAAGGATCCAAGAATAATGACTCTACTAGAAGTGATGATTTTTGTTATCAATGTGGAAAGCCTAGACACTTAAAACAAAACTTTCCTGAATTAAGAAGAAGATCGTCTAGAAAGAATCAAAATTTTGGAGCCTGGAGTGATAAAGATGAAACCAAAGAAGAAAAAAAAGATGCTAATTTGTTCTTCATGGCAATAGGTAAATCTTGCAAGGCAAGCCCATACAATTATCCTAATTTTAATATTCTTGAATCTAATTTAGATATGATAAATGACAAGCTTAAAAAATTACAGATAAATATAACAAACTTGAACAATAGAACAAAAGTTATGAAGCTTGATTTAAACAAAGAATAAAAGAGAAACAAAGAAACTATCAAATAGAAATTGAAGCATATCAAATTAAAATTGACTTACTTCATGAAGAAATTGATGATATAAACATACAATTAAACAACATTAAAAATCACCAAGCCACATTTTTGTGAAATTGAACTCTTTTAAAAACAATTCAAGTTCCTCATCAGTATTATTTAGATCATCCAAGACCTCGTTCTCCTCTCGAGGACCTGTCTATTTCATCTGTGCCTAGAGATGTCACAAATCTTATAGTTTTTGGCATAATCCTAAGAGTGTATAGGTTTGGAATCCAAAGGAAGAACATCTAACCCACAAAGTCACAAGACCACTTGGGTACCTAAACAAAAATAATTTTCTTGTTTTGCAGGAATATGTCAACAAAAGCTATAATAAGGGAATGTGGGTAATTGATGGAAAATGTCCCAGATATATGATTGGAAAGAAAGAAAACTTTTTTCTTTAAAGAATGTAGATGGGGGATCAGTTAGATTCGATGACAGCGCTTGTAGCAACATCATCAAAGTTGGCTCAGTAAAGCTCAAATCCTCTTGTTAGTTACTGAAGTGTATTTGGTAGATGACCTCAAGCATAAATTCCTTAGCATCAGTCAGCTCTGTGACACTGGGTTTGTAGTCTCCTTCAAAGCTTAAAGTTGCTCCATCAAATATGAAAAAAGAGACATCTCTCTCATCGGTGAATTCATTTATAATATTTATGTCTTAAATAGTCCTTACTTTTCTAACTTAACCTGCCTTACTATGTAAACTAATAAGATTTGGTTATAGCACAGAATGCTTGGGCATACTATTATGTATATAATTGAGAATTTGTCTAGACTTGAATTGCTTAAATGTCTACAAAAACTCAAGTTTAAAAAGGATCACATCGGTGATGCTTTCCAATTGGGTACATAGACCCGAACATCATTCAAAGTCAAAGATGTTGCCTCTACAACCAAACCTCTTCAAACAATCCACATGGATTTGCTTGGCCCTACAAAGACCGCAAGTATCGGTGGAAAAAGATATGTTTTTGTTATAGTTGATGACTACTCAAGTCTTACTTGGTTAATGTTTCTTGATTATAAACATGAGGATTTAATAAACTATGAAATCTTTTGTAGAAAGGCACAAAAAGAAGTTGGACACCTCATCATTTATGTTTACAATGATCATGGCGTAGAATTTGAAATCAAGGTGTTTGAAGAATACCATGTTCAGAATGGATACTCTTATACTTTGTCATCACCTCAATCTTCTTAGAAAAATTGTGTGGTGGAGCTAAATAATCGATCCCTCTAGGAAATTACTAGGACCATGTTGCTAGAACATACTATCTCAGATTACTTTTTGGTGGAAGTAGTCAGTGCAATATCTCACATCATCAACAGATGCCTGATCAGACCTATTCTAAAAAAGACATCTTATGAACTTTGGAGAGAAAAGAAGCCCAACATAAGATATTTCCATCCTTTTGGATGCAAATTCTTTATCCACAACAATGGTAAGAATAACTTGGGAAATTTGATCCACAAAATGACGAAGGTATTTTCCTTGGCTATTCTCCAACTAGTTGTGCTTACAGAGCTTACAATAAAAGAACTTAATGTGTTGAAGAATCTATGCATATTTTAGTTAATGAATCTAATCACCCTTATGAATTTAATTATTGATGAAGAACAAGTAAGTAATATTCAATCTTGAGAAAATATTAGCACAACCTCTGAGCCATCACAAAATAGGATGACTATGCCCCCTTCGGAGTCGACTTCCATAATATAAATAGTGAAATCAAGTGTTCCACAAAAGTTGAAATACGATGCTATCTATCCAAATGAATTCATCACAGGAAATCCAGAAGATAGGGTGCAAACAAGAGCATCTTTGAGAAAACAAACGTTTGTTGTACTTGTATCTCAAATTAAACTAAAGAAAAATGATAAGGCTTTCAAAAATGAATCATGGGTTGAATCTTCAAAGGAATAATTGGACCCGTTTGAACGAAATCAAGTTTGGACTTTGGTTGAAAGACTAAGAAATTGCTCAGTAATTGGAACTGGATAGGTTTACAGAAACAAATTGAATGAAGAAGGTAAGGTTATTAGAAATAAAGCCAGACTTGTAGCTTAAGGTTATTCCCAACAAGAAGGTATTGATTATGAAGAATCCTTTTCCCCCGTGGTAAGGTTTGAATAAATTCAAATTTTATTAGATTTTGCTACTTTCAAATGTTTTAAGCTATATCAAATATACGTCAAAAATGCCTTCTTAAATGTTTTTATTCATGATGAAGTTTTTTTCAAACAACCCCATGGTTTTGAAAATCTGGTGTATCCAAATCATGTTTTCAAATCATCAAAAGCACTTTATGTTCTCAAACATGCTCTACATTGATGATATCATTTTTGGTAGTTATAACATCTCTATGTGTGAGAATTTTTCTAATTTGATAAAATAAAATTTTGAAATGAGTCTTATGGGTGAAATCACATTCTTCTTGTCAAGAAAACTCACAAAGGTCCTTTCACTAGTCAAGCCAAGTTCAAGAAGGAACTCTTCAATAAGTTAGATATAGAAAATTAAAGACCTATAGATTTCTAATGAGTCTATCCACAAGCCTTGATTCAGACTCGTTTGGTAAGAATATTGATGATAAAATATGAAGGGGAATGATAGGATCACTACTCTACTTGACTGCCAGCCAACTAGATATCATGTTCAGCACATGTAAGTTTGCCAGGTACCAATCGACTACCAAAGAGTCTCATCTAACTGTTGTCAAAAGTATCATTCAACACCTTATAGGAACTCAATACATTGGACTATGGTATCCTTGATCTTCCCATTTCTACTTAATTTGATATTCAAATGCCAATTTTGTAGGAGATAAAAGTGATAGAAAGAGAACTAGTGGAACTTGTCAAATTCTTGGTAATGCCCTGATTTAATGGCACGACAAGAATAAAACTCCAGTTGCACTTTCAACCACAGAAGACGAATACATAGCTGTTGGAAGTTGTGGCACTCACATTTTATGGATTGTGCATCAACTTCTTGTTTTTAATTTGTCTTTTGAATCTATCCCCATAATGTGCACTAACACTAGCGTTCTTAGTCTATGTAAATACACTATGCATCATTCTAGGGAAAACACATTTATATTAAGAATCATTTTATTCGTTATCATGTAGAAAATGGTGATTTTTTGTTAACATCTATTGACTCTGAAAATCAATTGGAAAATATTTTTATGAAACCCCTATTAGAAGAAAGATTTTGTTATCTTAGAAAAAGACTTGGTATTCTTAGTATTAATTATTTATGAGCTTTATTTTTGAACCAAAAATATTTTTACTTGCTCGAATTTTATTGTCAGTATTTTTTACCATTAAAATGGTTTTCAAAAGGAAAATCATATTACTCTCACCGTTTTTCATGCCGCTTTTGCATTGATTTTATATTCGAGAATTCTTTTGTTATGAAGTTCTTTGGTAACATCTATTTTATGAATGAAAACTGGACCGATGATTTTGAGGTCATATTTGAAGAAGCCAAGAGATTTCTCTCAGACCCAAACTCTGTTTCGACCAATTTTTGTCCCCTGTTCTCTATTTTAAGTTTTGCATTATGGCTCACATAATTTCTACTACACTGATTCTCTGGAAGGGATCCCTCAACAGTATTACAGGTCATGAAGTTTTTGTATTATTGTGTGTTGTTAAGAAAATCAAAATCAATTGGGCAACTTGGATTTGTTAGTATATTCCTGAAAGTACAGTCAATGTTTATGCGTCTTCCAATTTACCGTATAGCCTGCTCATTACTCGGATTCTTCAGTATTACTCTATTGATCTATGTGCTTACCCCCTAGTGGAGGTTGTTACAACTTATGACTTTAAGACATTTGCTAGTATAGGCTATGTCTTGGTTGAAGATGAATGGTGCAAGAAGGATTCAACACAGGCTATGTCAGAACTTCCCAAGGTAAGAAAATTTATTTCTAACCCTACGATTACTGTCTTGAAGGAACATGAGGAGATTAACAATCAATTCAAAGCCATCGAGGAAAGTATTGCACTGCTGCAGGAGTAAACTTCAAAACCTTTAGACCTTGGGAAAAGAACGAGCACAGACATAGGCATTATTCCGTTGGATCTTAACGGGTTTAAGAAGGAGGTTATGAAATTGTTTACTCGGGTGTTCACCCGAATTGATTCCCTTAACACCCAAAACCACTCCTCCAATGATGATATAGATATTTCAATCCAAAACTCTAACTCCTTCTTCAAAAACATTGAAAAATCATATGACACCTTCTGTCATAACATGCATAATCCTCTGACCTACTTTCTCAATAAGCGGTGAACAATGATGACTTTATTTTATTCAAAAGGAGGTTTTGTCCCTTTTTTGATGGGTTGTAAAATGATAATTAACACACTATCTACTAAACCTTTATTCTCTGCCTAGTTAATAGATTATATATATCTGTTGATTGTCTATTGTTTCATTTGTCTATTCTTTTTTACTATCCAAAAAGAGAGAGAAATACATGAACATCAGGAAGTGCCTACCAGTCAGGGGAGCAAATCGACTATTGATAAATAAGAGATGAATGATACTCATGAAACCTGGAAAAGCAGAAATATGTATAAGTTAGGGGGTGCAAGATGAAAAACCAAGGAGTCAACTAATGCTTACACTTGCTTGTCATTATCAAAAAAAGGGAGATTGTTAGCCTTCTATGTTTACGTTTTAATAATAAGAAACTAATAAGTGTATCTTTATAGGATATTGGAAGACTACTAATGATGTAAGAATGTGTCACACGAATATATGAAGGATCAGAGAAAATTAATGGAATCAAGAAAGAAAGCTGGCTCCCGGAATGAAAGGACATCAAATCATGATCTAGGACATTCGAGAGAATCAATCAAAACAAAAACAAAAGGAAGGAAAATTGTAATCCCAGAATCACGAAAATTCAAATCAATCACAATGAAGAAAGAGAAAGAAAAGATCATGAACAACATGAAAAACATCAATCACTAAAAGAGAAAAATAAATAAAATATCATGGACGTATCTTATATGAACATAAGTGAAAGCTGTGTATGGACATATCTGATATGGACAAACCATACGGTAACATTCCTTAATCAAGGAATCCATTCAAATCCTTGATTGAGAAGAAATCTCTTAGGTTTCCTTATGAAGAGAAGTAACTGAAGACTATAAAAAAAGAAAACTAAAGATAGACAAATATCACACAAACTCAAGGAGAAATCTCAAAGTGTCTCTATCTTAGCCTTACAAAACTTTGTAATCCATAGTTTACAA
This sequence comes from Capsicum pubescens, assembly GCA_030864215.1. Lineage (NCBI taxonomy): Eukaryota > Viridiplantae > Streptophyta > Magnoliopsida > Solanales > Solanaceae > Capsicum > Capsicum pubescens. Next base: position 223,432,190 of record CM061540.1, on the reverse strand, counting down.
TATAAAGATAGGATTGAGTCAACTTTAAAATATGAACTTATGCTATGTCACAACATCTGAAGAAGAGAATAAGTCTTTAGAACTTATTTCTCATCATTTTACTCGAGCCCAACATTTAAAGATCTAACAAAATGATTGAAACCTAAGAGGACTGGAAGTAGGAACCACATTGGTGTTTCGAACTAGGATAAATATTTGTGTCTTTACTTTAAATTTAGTTATTTACATGCTTGTTTATTTAAACTCTAACTTGATTTGTGATGTGTACTGATCTACCGAAGAGTCAACTATGAGGATCCAATTGTCGTCACTGATCTGCCAGTGAGTCGATTATGAGGAGCCGATAGTCGACTCACAGGAATTTTTTAATTCAACCCCTTCCCACTCTAGAATTTAAATTTCCTAAGATGATTCGTCTTATTCTACTATAATCCAAGTTGCAGCGGCACTTCACAAACTTTTTACTGGGGTAATACTACAATAGGCGTTTGCGGTGTTTTAATGCATGCGTTTTGTTCATATTTTTTCTCACTTAAAAGAAAAATTAACCCAAAGAAACCATGTGTGTCTTTGTTGGATATGCTCATTCTAGGTATATATATGCTATAACGAGAAATCCAAGCAAGTTGATGTATCCTTAATGCTATTTTTAATAGGATCGCCTTATATTTTCCTTAATCCAATTAATCATCCCCAAGGTAGATTAATAATGGAGATGTTTTGTGTCCTTTTCCTATTCATCAACTCAAACCTCATTCTTCTACAGTTGCTGCTACAGATTAGCCTCACTTTTTATACCAACAACTTTTATTAGTATCTTTTATCGACGTTCAGTCTAACCAGATGAATTCAGTGGATTCCTGTTACCCAAAATAGCTTGTTTATTCTGGACGATGATTACAGCCTTTTTCCCAATGTTAGACAACTCAAAAAGATCAATAGTCTAGCCCAATTGGTTCCCTTCCATTCGCTTTCTAAAATTATGGATTTCTCTCTTAACTTCATCGACCTGCTAAACTTTTTTATCATGTTTAAAACATATGAATCATTTTATGCAAAAGATCAAGCTTACCTAATCTTAATTTAATCTTCTCATGAACCTGAATTATTTGCTGAAGCCTCCAATAATTCTTGTCGGAGAGATGATAAAAAGGAAGAAATCTATGCCCACACAGATATAATAAGACTTAGTCTCATTAAATATTGGAAAAAGTCATTAGCTTCAAGTGGATTAACAAGATAAAGCATACAATATATGGATCAGTTGATAGATATAAGGATAGATTATTATCTAAAGGATTACTTCAAGAATATTGAGTAAAACCCTTTTCCTTACCATCAAGTAGCCCAAGGTCCCTCTTTAGAGATAGTGAAAACATTTTCTTCAGGTTGCTTAGTTGGTGCTAAATACCATTCATGGCATTCATGCCTTGGATGAAATCGAAAAGTGTCTTTATTTAAATTTGACATGCATAATAGAATGCCTTTAAACAACATAAGGGAAGAGAGAAAGAATAAATTACTATTCAACCTCATTTAATTCCAAAATTCTTTTCTCCTAGAAATCCTAAATTGTTATGCGTGCTCAAAAAGTGATTTCTATTACGGCCTCTTGAAAGATAAAACAATAACAAGAGCTTGGTTTAAAAGGTGAAAAAAGCATGTATAAGAGAAAAAATAGGAGTAGAAGAAGGATTTGGTTTTCAAATAACTAAATTGGATCATTCAATGTTTATAAGGAGGATGACATCAGGTATAGTCCTTTTTCTACATGGATGACATAGATTTACTTAGTAATGACTTAGCTTAGATAAATGAACTTAAAAGTACAATAAGAAGCCAATTTGATATGAAATTATAGGGGAGAACAAAAGGGAGTATGTTAGTCAAATATAGCGCTCTCATGGCAGTGTAGTCATCTTGCTGCTGGTAGGTGAGACTATATGAGTTAACAATAATGAACTATGGAATGTGTGAGTCTAGATTTTACTTAGTGATCCAAATAATGTCACGACCAAAACTAGGGCCTAGCAGTTATGGGTATCTCAAGTCTACTGGGAATCAGATACCACTCTTGTGCACCTTATCGAACGACACAATATCCCCAATGTTAGATGAATTCCGAACATACAAGATACGTTTAAAGAATAAAAGGGTGTGTCTATAATCAATAAACAATGAACAACCCCTTATCCACAGTACTCCAGCAAAGCCATCTAACAAAATATCCAAAAATTCATCTTGGTCTGGACATGTCTCTGACTCTGATAGAGGATAATGAAAATTATAATGTTAATGATAATGAAAACTCTCAATCCTAATATATGATAATAACCAATGAAATGTCTAGTCTTACAAATAATGGAAGATTAGCACTTCACCACAACGAACTGACAAACTGATTCGATCCACATAACACTGATAGGAAAAGTAGAGGTATCTCCAATACCTGTATCACATGGGCATACAACATTTGGAGATGGTTTGTGTGGTGAACACTAGAATGTTACTTAGGGATAAGGATAACATAATATTGTGATCAATAATTCAAAATCATTCAAAACCAATGAACATGATCGAATACATATATATATATATATCACATGTCGAGATAGGGAAACAAGGCTTAGCATACATTTTCAAATATTTTCTTGAATTGTGTAGTGCAACCGTCATAACATACTAAGGCACCCATAGGAGATATGGGCCTAGCTCTTCAACAGCTGGTAGGGTCCCACTGTGTGTGGCCACCCAAACCAGGTGGTATACATATGCACCATAGGGGACTCAAACCTCTCAACATATTAAGGTGACACAATTACCAAATCATGTAATATAATATTAGACACTCAAAACACCCAATCATATGATCATAATAAGAAGGACTCAAACACCCCACTCATTTAGACCCTCATGTTGTCTACCACGGTTTCTAGTAGAGATCTCTCAGGATCTCCACTTTCACAACTCAGATACACAACCCTCATTAAAGCCCAATTAAAATAATTATCACATATTGGGGCAAATCACAATCCCATTTGGTTCAATAAAAAATTAGCATGGGTATTACACAACACCGTAAGTTTTAGTTAAAAATCATTATGCTTTATTAACCTTTCACATTATACAATATTTCAAGAGTAGTTCAATGCGCATACTTTTCATATTAAACAAATTCCACAAAGGGTGGGGGGGTGATGAGTGGTGATTTTTCCACAAATTCTCACTAAATATTTGTGTACATTACCTTGGTTTTGAATGTATGAATGATACATATTGGTGATAAAATGCACTAATATCCACACTTTAGATGCATAGAGTTGAGGAGATCAAAATATGTGGATGGGAGATGAAAATAATTAAAACGGAGTAAGAAAATGTAGATGAAAATTTGGAGCAGCAAGGCCTAAGGTACTGCAGTCATGGTATGCTAACCACGATCACGACAGTCAAGAAAAACTCATCCATCCACGATCATTGAAGTTACTCATGGTCGCGTAACCATGGTCACAACCAGATTTGCGTGATCATAGCTTAACAGAAGAGATCGGCCCAAGGGTAACATTTGAAATGCATATGGTTGACCCCAATTTTGACAAAATGACTCTAACCCTATCATGTATCATATTCCATCTTCCTCAATTTTTTAGGTTTTAGCTCTTGACTCAATAGCATTTATTTTTGTAGAAGAAAATATAGTATAAATTTTGGGTGAAGAATACACTGGAGACTTTTTTTAGTGGAGGATTTACTCTCTACCATTGTTGACATTGTTGGACTATAAGACCCCACGAAATTCTAAGCTTAACTTAGTCCGTTAAATCTTGAAAAGAGGTCCCAAACTTAGAAATTTAAGCGAAGTGTTTATACTTAGAATTACTTTAGCCTTCGTAGGTTGGCGACTCTATTTCATAACCCTCATGACCTTAAATTAATGATTTTTAGGTTGAATAATGATCAGGAATGTCAGTGGGTGTTTTCGAACAAGTTTTGGATTTTTTTAGACATCTTTTGAAACATATTTAAAAGCTCAAACCAGTGGATCGACACGATCTCAATGCGCTGCATCATCTATCGTATCGATGAATATTTTTTTCCAGCTCCCAGTGCAAATACCAATAAGACAATATAGACTTGATGTGGAGATTTGGCCATCGTTTCGATGCCAACAATGTGGCACATCGGTTTGCATGTCACTGGGCACATTTTTAGTCTTTAAAAACTGCGTCCAAAGGGGTATTTGGGTCATTTTACTACCCTTATTCAGCCACAAAAGCATGAAGTTAAGGCATTCCTAGGGAATAATTCATTCTTTCTCTCAAATTGCTCTCACGAACAAAACCCTACGTCATAAATTTCAAGATCAATCCATAAGAACACTTCATCAATCTTCAAGAATTCAAGCATTAAGGTATGTTAAGTATTCATCCAAGGTTTTTCTTCCACCCTTGGAGTTCAAGAATCCTTTTGAACTACAATTAAATAGTTTTGATAAATTTTATTTTTGAATTTGATTGTGTTAATAACTATGTGGGTTGTTGTATGGTTTCATGTAAAAAAACCCTTTGAAATTATAAGTCGGGATTATGATTATAATGCTTGCATGTTGTATTACAGTCGTGTGCATAAATTATGCTCTTCAAGTGTTTTTTTGAATTATTCACGTGAGTTAAGTAATGAAATTATATCATATTAGCATGTATACAAGATCATGTGTATCAAGTGTTCGACAAAATATCTAAATGAATGCATCTTAGTGAGCAAGTACTATTATGCTACTAAATTCATGCAGTGTTCTACTTTTCATGATATCGAGTCCTGGGGGTATTAAATACTCAAAAAACCTAGTTGTTTACTAGAGCTATAACAGTCACAGAATAGTTTTAGTAGTACTCAGTATTGAATCTAAGTTCAGTATTCAGTTTAGAACTCAGTAGTATTTAGTTCAGAACTCAGTAGACTCAGTCAGTTCACAGAAATTAGTCAGTAATAAGTTTAGTACTCAATGAACTCTGTCCAGTTTAGTAAGTTAGCGTACTCAGTAACAGTTCAGTCCATCCTAGTACAGTTTAGAAATTAGTTCAACATCTATTTAGTTGGGAGTAGGATTCAGCACTGAGCGAACCTAGGGATAGGGGCTCACCCGTTAGATATGACTAAGATCCCAAGAAGCAATCCCTAAGTTCCAAAATTATGTAGCCATCCTAGGTTATGAGATGTCACCCGTTAAATAGGACTGACATACTCAGGGATTACCCGCTAGTCAGGACTGATCTCAGGGGTCACCCATTAGACTAGGACTGACCCCACCACCAGTTATCTTTACCCTTAGCATGGTACTAACACCCTTCCAACTGATGTTACAGGTTGAACCCCAATCTATTCAAAAAAGGGTATGCCGGTTAGATGATTACCTCCCATAGTTTTAGTTTTAGTCTCAGTATAGAACTCTATTCAGTTCTACAAATTTATGACTATCAGGTACAGTCACCCAGCTCAGTATATAACTCAGATTAGGTTTATAAAATGAGGACTATCAGATACAGTCACTCAGTTATAAGTAATACAGTATCAGTAAACTCATATAGTAGTAAATCAGTATTCATAGCTCAGTATCCAGTGTTATCATGACCTCAGCTACAATTTACATATTATGCATGTACTCACATTCTGTTATGTTTATGTTATTCAGTTATTGTTCATGCATATGAACCCATGCATATCATCCTACCTTACTTAGCAAACCAGTACATTAAAAGTACTGATGCATACTTTTCTTTGTGCTATGATGTCTTATATCATTGGTTCAGATGCACAAGCTCTTGACCGTACTTAGTAGTCCCACCTATCAGTAACATACTTATTAGTGAGTCTTTATAGTTTGAGGGTAGAGTTATTACTTCAGTTTATCAGTAGTTCAGTAGTCAGAGTTCATTGGGGGCTTGTCACATCAACTCCTATTCAGACAGTTAGAGGCTTTCAGACTAGAGTATTTCAGACAAATATTTTAGTATTTAGTATTCAGTATTTGTTTTCAGTTTTGAACCTTATTGAAAATTTTGGCCTAATTTCCACATTATTACAGTATTATTACTTAGTTTTTGTAGCAGGTACCAATCATGGGTTAGCTTGTGGTCCTTCAGAATTATGAGCAGTGTACAACATTTGGGGTACAGACTCGGGGTGTTATAAACTTGGTATCAGAGACTAAGGTTCAACAGAGTCCTAGGAAGTATGAAAGTCGTATCTAGTAGTCTTGTGTATGGGTGTGTAGTGTGCCACACTTATGGACAAGAGGCTATGAGATGGTTTAGGAAAAGTTTCCCTTCATTGAGTATTCATGTCGTGCGAGTCATCATGAGATCAAGTTAAAATCTCAGTCTAATTCATCTTTCCCTTATGCTTCCAGAACATGCCTTCCAGAAAAGCTAACGAAATAAGTAACAAAAATAAGTTAGCCTCTCCGCACATTTATGCAAATCCCCTGAATGAGCATATTTCTCATGCTGAGTTTAGAGTTGTTTTCACTGCTATAACTCCTTCAATAGTTTCTTAGAATAATTATCAATCTACAATCATATCTAGGCCTATGACTCAAGATCTGCAGAGTATGGAGAAGAGATATAGGAAAAGAGGGAGAAAGAATAAGAGGGCTAGAATTCGAAGGCCAAAAAATAGCTGAACAAATTCGCTTTGTCTGAAATGTGGCAAAAACCGCCAGGGTATTTGTAGAGTTGGCAGTGATGTATGTTTCATGTGTGGCAAGCCAGGTCACAGAGTTAGATATTGTCCCCAGTCAGGTTCCCAAGGTCAGCATAACCGTCCCTCAGCTCAGTCCAATTACCCAAATCAACAGTGTGTCGCTTCTAGTTCTATTAGTGGGCAAGGCCTAAATAGACTCTATGCTTTTCACTCCGGATAGGATCAGGAAATTTTTCCTAATATGGTCACTGGTATGTTACAGATCTTCTATTTTCATGTTTTTTCTTATTAGATTCAGGATCTTCTCTATCTTTTGTAACTCCTTACATAGCAGTCAATTTCAAAGTTAAACCGAAAACCTTAACAAAACCATTCTCAGTCTCTATCCTAGTGGGTCAGTCTATCATAGCTCGATGATCATACAAAAACTGCCCGATGATGATATCTCAGAAATTCAGGCCTTCAGATTCTAGTAGTAATGTCAGTATGTGTAGACAAGAAGTGGGAGAGAATGATGCCCAACCCATCTTTAACTCAGTGCAAAGTTTTGTACTTCAGTTTTAATGATGTCTACTCATGCCATACAGTGTGTTCAGTTCCCATAACTCATGCTACGCTCCTACTGATCAGCTAGATTCAGATTTATGTCATGTATATCCTTAGTTTAGATCTCTTGATAAATCCTTGATGTTAACATTCTACTCATCAAGCCTCAGTAAGTATCGAGTTTGGTATTGTATTTATCCATGCTTCAGGTCCTCATGTTTTAACCCTTCAGTGAACTTTACTTATGAAATAATGTAGTGATGAGCGATTGAAAACTTGTTTTACACGAGGTTGTAGTTATGAAGATAGGCTTTAAAGTCATGTTAGTGTACAAGCAAAGGGCTAGCAGAAAGTCATATTTAGTGCATGAAGGGAGGGAAATCAATTTTTTTTTATAATATGAGAAGTTGAGAAAATACAGAGTGTAAGTATCTATTCATATCATTTATATATGTTAGTATCCATCACGTAGCTATCAAAACCCAATATTTAGTTCCAGTACAGTCTCAGTTACCATCTTAGTTATAGTCTCAGTCATAGTCTCAGTCCAGTAATCAGATCAGAAACTCAGTTCAATTTTAGGTTTCCTTTACCATAGCGTACACTTATCAATTATTCAGTTATCAGTATTTCAGTACCTTATTTTAGATAATATTTCAGAATCATGTTATATGCTTGGCCTTGCATTCTCAAGTAATACAATTTTCATGAATTCAAGCTCCAGTCAAATATAAGTTTTCAACATAAGTTAGTTCGCAAAACCAGCAATTCAATTTAGTAGTTAGGCGGACAATGTTTGTATGGTGGGTTTCCCATATTTCCATCTAGTCACACTATCTGAAGTCTCGTGAATGTATCTATTCCGAGATCGAGCAACCATGTGGTTGCGAGTTCAGCTCAGTTCAGGTGTCATTCCTCAGTTTTAGATCCCCGATATGCTGTCATGATTCAGTTGGTATGTTCCCTGTGCATTGTCTTAGTTTTCCTCAGTATCTCTGCCAAGTCAGCATTCTTCAGGTGACTTAATATACTAAGAGGGAGATGCACTATAATCCCCCCGAACTTTCATGACCTAAACCCTCCATCTTATCTTTACGTAATGTATTTAGTTTGGAGTAGTGGGTACTCATAGGTGGACCCTCAAGTTCCAATCTCAGTCATAAGCCATGTATTCAGGGGCTCGGTTCAGTTCATGATATTCAGTTCATGTATCCCATTTCAGTCTTAGTTATGTTCTTATGTTCTCATTCATGCATATTTAATAAATGATCTCAGGTTCATCAGTATTCTCAGCTTAAGGTAACAGTCTTCCTTAGATTGGATTAGTCCATTTTCAGTTCCAGTTATAAACTTGGTATCCATTACCATTGCATATTTAGTCATGCATTCATGAATCAGTTCAGTCATGTACTCATACATCAGATAAGCACGTTTAGTTTGAAAACTCATCTTATCAGTAGCGTCAGTCAGGTGTTCTATGAATCAGATATGCATGTTCAGTATGTAAGATCAGTCTATCAGTGTTTATCAACTTAGTCATTCTCATTCGAGGATGAATATTCCCAAGGGGGAGATATTGTAAGACACCGCAAAATTCTAAGCTTAACTCAATTTGTTTAAGCTTGAAAAGATGTCCCAGACTTAGAAATTTCAACTAAGTGTTTACACTTAGAATTATTTTATCCTTCGTAGGTTGGCAACTCTATATCATGACCATCATAACCTTAAAGTAATGATTTTTAGGTTGAATCATGATTAGGAATGTTAGTGGGTGTTCCTGGATAAGTTTTGAATTTTTCGAACTTTGTTTGAAACACATTTGAAAGCTCGAACCAGTGGATCGATGAGATCTCAACGTGCCGCATCGCCCATCGCGTCTATGAATATTTTTCTCCAGCTCCCAGCGCAAATTCCAGTGAACTAACGTGGACTTGACGCAATGTGTTGGCCATCACGTTGATTCCAATGATGCAGCACGTCGTTCTGTGTGTCATTGGGAACATTTTCAGTCTTTAAAAACTGCATCCAGAGGGGTATTTGGGTAATTTTCACACTCCTATTCAGCCCAAAAGCACAAAATTAAGTCATTCCTAGGGAATAATTTATTCTTTCTCTCACATTTCTCTCAAGAACAAAACCCTAGGACTTCAATTTGAAGATCAATCCTCAAAAACACTTCATCAATCTTCAAGAATTTAAGCATTAAGGTATGTTAAGTGTTCATCCAAGGGTTTCCTTCCACCCTAGGAGTTCAAGAAACTATTTGAACTATAATTAAATAGTTTTGATGAATTTCATGATTGAATTTTATTGTGTTCATAACTATGATGTTAGATTAGTTTAGAATCCATGATTAATTACAAGTTCACGAGAAATAAATGTCAAGTGTGGGTTGTTTTATGGTTTCATGTTAAAAACCCCTTTGAAATTGTAAGTTGGGATTATGATTATGATGCTTACATGTTGTATTACAATCGCGAGCATAAATTATGCTCTTTAACTGTTTTGGTGAATTGTTCATGTGAGTTAAGTAATGAAATTATATAATATTACCATGTATACAAGCTCATGTATATCAAGTGTTTGAGAAAATATCTAAATGAATGCATCTTAGTGAGAAAGTAATATATGCTACTAAATTTATGTAGTGTTTCAGTTTTCATGTTATCAAGACCTGGGAGGATTTAATACCTGAAAAACCTAGTTGTTTACTAAAGCTATAGAAGTTACAAAATGTTTCAGTAGTACTAAGTATTCAGTCTCAGTTTTGTATTAAGTTCAAAACTCAGTAGTATTCAGTTCAGAACTCAGTAAACTCAGTCAGTTCACAGAATTCAGTCAGTAATCAGTTTAGTACTCAGTGAACTCAGTCCAGTTCAGTCAGTTATAATGACCAGTAATAGTTTAGTCGAGACTAGTACAGTTTAGAAATTAGTTCAATGTCTATTCAGTTGGGAGTAAGATTCAGCACCGAGCAAACCTAGGGATGGGGGCTCACCCGTTAGATAGGAATGAGATCCCTAAAAGAAATTCCAAAGTTCCAGAACTACATAACCAACATTGGTTAAGAGATGTCACCCATTATATAGGACTGACATACTTAGGGATCACCCACTAGTTAGGACTGATCTCAGGGGTCACTCGTTAGACTAGGACTGACCCCATCACCAATTGTCTTTACCCATGGCATGGTACTGACACCCTTCTAACTGGGGTTTTAGTTTTGACCCCAATCTATTCTAAAAGGGAAATATCGGTTAGATGATTACCTCCCACAATTTTAGTTTCAGTGTTAGTATTGAACTCAGTTCAGTTCTACAGTTTTATGACTGTTAGGTACAGTCACCCAGCTCAGTATATAACATAGATCAGTTTTACAGAATTAGGACTGTCAGATACAGTCACCAAGTTATCAGTAATATAGTATCAGTAAACTTAGATAGTAGTAAATCAGTATTTAGAACTCAATATCCAGTGTTATCATGACCTCAGCTACAGTTTACATATTTATGTATGTACTCACATTCAGTTATGTTCATGTTACTCAGTCAGTTATTGTTCATGCATATGAACCTATGCATATAAGCCTACCTCACTTAGTATACCAGTATATTCAAAGTACTGTAGCATACTTTTCTTTGCGCTATGATGTCTTATATCATAGCTTCAGACGCACGAGCTCCTGATCATACTTAGCAGTCTAGCCTATAAGCAGCAGACTTATTAGTGAGTCCTCATATTTCGAGGACAAAGTTATTACTTTAGTTTATCAGTATTTCAAAAGTCAGAGTTAGTTGGGGGCTTGTCCCATCAACTCCAATATTAGACAGTTAGAGTTTTTCAAACTAGAGTATTTTAGATAGAAATTTCAATATTTAGTTTTTAGTATTCTATATTTATTTAAAGTTTTGAACCTTATGAGAATTTTTTTCCAAAATTTTGCATTATCATACTATTATTACTCAATCATTGCAGTATGTACCAATCATGGGTTACCTTGTGGTCCTTCGAGATTATGAACACCATAAAGCGTCCAAGGTACAGACTTAGGGCGTTATAGGGAGAGCTAATTTTGAAGTAACATTCTCTTAAATATTCAAAAATTCATTTCAATGGATATTATGGGTACATCTATGCTTATTTATCTTATGTGTAGATAAATCTCCTTCTTGGGGTTATGTGTGCATATGGGTTAAAGTGTGTGTGGGTCGTTAATGTTTAGCTTCTTTTAAGTAGCTCATGTTTATGGGTTTTATCATTTCTCTGCTAATTTTGTTGGGATTTGATGAGTGAAAGCCCCAAATACCGATATGGTTTTGATGAATTAAAGCTCCAAGCTCTAGAAAGCTTAAGGCCATCTTTGAAAGAAAGGTTTTGGATAAAGGGTAGGAATCCATATCATCCTCAAAAGAGGGACGTGTAAACCAAAGCAATGATAGACAATTATGTGTGTAGTTTGCTAAATTTTCACTATCTTAGACAAAAGGGTGAATGTGAGGTTGACTATACCATGGGTATCATCCTAGAAATAGGGATGCCTAGATTGAGGTTGTGGTTACAAATTGTTGACCACCCATATTAGGTATTTGAAAGAATCAATAGGTGAAAGTTTAGTGTTTGGTTGAAAGACTATCATCAAAATCTATAACCAAGCCTACCCATATTTGACTTACTAAATTAATGTTGATTACTAACTGCCGCATCTCACTCCCTTAGTAATGCATAATCCTGAGATCCGTGCATATTTGTTAAAACTCTAATTATTTGTAGCCCCAAATTTATACTAGAAAAAAACAAAAAAGAAACATTAGTTTAGGAACCTATCTACCCCATTTTTTCTATTTATGCCATTTATTTGAATTTAACTAGTATTTATCATTTTGAATTAAATTGATTCTCACTCATATTATTCCTCTTGGATTCGACCGCGTATCCAAAGTTGGATAAATATATTGACGACGAACGCCTTACACTTAATTTGACGTGCAAGTTGAGCATAAAAATCAACGGTGCACCTACGCACAACAAGAAATAAAAAGTTGACTCAAACAAGTCAGCAACTGATGAGCCTGAACCTTATAGTCCATCCATCACTGGGCATTTAGATGACTTGGGTGTTGATGCCAGGGAAATCGGAGATATGTTAGCAGGTTTCACTCAGGGACATAGGGAGCCATCCACTTGGTATCATTCACATGTGTCTGTTGCATATTATGAGAAATACAAAAAGGAATAGGAGAAATGAGGTGCTATAGTTGCCAGCCTAGACAGAGCTTATTCAACCTTGGCTGCATCTCTCAGGGACCTCCAGGCATCACATTAGAAGATGTCTAAGAGAGAGAAGAAAAAAGATAAATTTTTCAAGAAATATAGAATGAGTTTAAATATCTGTGGAAGGACCTGAAGCCTAATGCCAAATTCCCTTCTTTAAGGATTAACAGTGATGAAGAATCACCTACTGAGCGGTAAAAAGCTGAGGATGGTGAGGATGCAGATTCAACATGAGAGAGTGACTCGTGATACATATTCAGAGAGACCCTTTTAATTTCTCTTTATTGCACTTGCAGTGAGGACCTTTCATTCTTATAGTTAGGGGTGCCCTTGGATATTTACTTTGATTATTATTTTTGGATAATGTTTTTGATGTGGTATTTATTGTGTTTTGGGATGCTATATTTTTGGGGTACCCGATTGGTGTCCATGTTTTATGGATTATTATGCTTTTATCTTGGGTATTAATTTATCTCTTAGTACTTTAGATTTTATTTTTGATGTTAGTGATGCATAATTAGCGTTTCATTTGAGTTTTGCGACATAGGTGTAGGGGAATTCTGAATACTCATAGCATAAATGTCAAAGATGTAAGGGATGTTTGAGTACCTGTTGCATTGGATTTTGTAATGTTGGGGTTACTTTGTACACCATTGGAGAAGTATGAGTAGAAAATTTGGTAGTTTTCCTATTTTGAGCCTCAATGTGAGACTAAGGCTTTGATTGTTGCCATATTTTACCAAATATGTAAAATGAACAACCCCATCCATCCAAAATTTTTAGAACCAAATCAAGGGCATGGACGTTAGTAATTTTGTAATAAAACTTTTTTCTCTTTTTGTGGCTTTATAAATCTTGACTTATTTCTATAAATAGATACTTCCATTTTGTCTCTCATGGGAGGGATATTTGAGCCCCTTGGCAAATTTTGCATACTATGTGTGGTGAGATTTTTGATATTTATCTCTTATACACTTGTGTTACTAGAACTTTCCTCGTTAGACTTTCAAAGCTATTTTTTATTGTATTTGGTTGGAGAAATGATCTTAGGCCACCTTTGGGATTTTGGAATCCCACTCTATCCTAAAAAGCCTACCCAAGCATTAATATAATCCCTAGTTACCTACTTTGATACTTTGGACCTTTGATTGGCAAACACATTACAAGTCATAAACCATTCTTTTTATTCTTATTTTTAACCATACCCTCCTTGGACTTGAAAATATAATTTGAGTCTAAAATCCTAAGTTGGGGATGCTAAAAATTGATGGAAGTATGTTTAGTGCCACAAAAATATAGTTATATGCCTAATGTGCCTACACTTTGAAAATAACCAATTAGAAGATGAAAAAGGCGAACAAAGGAATAAATTACATTAAAGTGAAAAAGAAAGAGATGTAAGAAGTTGGGTTAACAAACGAAATAAAAGGTAGGCATGATAAAAGAGATAAAACAAAGAAGAGTGGCCCATAGTAAAAAAGAAGATTGAAAAAGAGTGATGTAGATGTTCAAGGAAGGGTGTAGCCATGTTATTGACCAACGATATCCTACTCTAACTCGAACCTACGTTACAAGTTTGAAAGCCTATTGAGATCTCCAAACATTTACTTTCTTTGTGGTGGCGATTGAAAATAGGGGCAAGCCTATGGTATGAAACTTTTTTCATGGAGATTTCTTTTGTGAGGCAGAGACTTGTCCACTTAAAACTCCTTGTTGCATTTTTAGTATCTTGGGGGGTGGAATTTTTATTTCTTGTGAGGATTGGCATGCGAAACAAGTTGGGGTGGGTGAATTTGTCAGCTTTCGAAGTATAAGGCTAAGGAATATATATTACTTGTGGTCAAGAGAAAGCCACCTCTAGAGTATTGGTTGTTGTTTCTTAGTTTCTCTGTAAATTCCTAGGTATCCTTAAATGTCGCTCTTATGATAAATGGTGTAGTAAAATTAGCTTAGCCCATGTGCAATGAGCTACTTGTGGTAGTGACTCTAGTTAAATTCATTGTGATCTTTAAGGTATAAAGTTTGGGCATGGATAATTGTTGTCTCATGGTAAGAGGTAGTGTTTCTAGAGGACAAACAAATGCTTTATGTTGGGGTTGTTGATTAGTGGTGATTTTACCACTCATTCTCACTAAAAAGCTTTGCACATTACTTTGTTATGAATGTATGAATGAGACATATTGGTGATAAAATGCACTAATATCCACTCTTTGCAGGCATCGAGTTGAGGAGGTCAAAAGATGTGGATGAAATCTGAAAATGATCAAAACAAAGAAAGAAAAGTGAAGATAAAGACTCGGAGAAGCAAGACCTCAGGTACCGCAGTTATGGTCTGCTGACCGCTATCGCGGTAGTTAAGCAAAAGTTATTTAACCGTGATAGCGTAAGTTACCCATGGTCATAGCCAGATTTGCGCGATCGCGGTTTAGAAGAAGAGATTAGCCCAAGGGAAAAACCAAAAATTCACGTGGCTGACCCCAATTTTGAAAAAATGACTCAAAGCCTATCATGTATCATATTATATCTTCGCCAATTTTTTAGGTTTTAAATCTTGACTCCATAGCCTCTATTTTGTGAGAAAAAAATATTGTATAAATTTTGGGTGAAGAATACATTAAAATAACATTCGCTTAAATCTTCAACTATTCATTTCAATGGAGATTATTGTTATATCTATTCATATTTATCTTTTGTGTATCTAAATCTCCCTCATAGGGTTAGGTGTGAATAGGGGTTAAAGTGTGTGTGGTTTGTTATTGATTTTCTTCTATTTAGTATCTCATGTTTGTAGGTTTAATAATTGCTAAGCTAATTTGGTTGGGATTTGATGATTGAAAGCCCTAAATACCCGCATGGGTTTGATGAGTGAAATCTCCAAGCTCTAGAAAGCTCAAGGAAAACTTCAAAATAAGGTTTTTAGGAGAAGTGTAAGAATCCATATGATCCTCGAAAGAGGGATGTGGAAACCAAAGCAATGATAGACAATTATATGTGTAGTTTCACTATCTTAGACATAAGGGTGAATGTGAGAATGACAATATCTTGGGTATCATCCTAGAATTAGGGATGCCTAGATTGAGGTCGTGGTTACAAATTATTGAACACACCTATAAGGTATTCAAAAGAATTAATGCGTGAAAATTTGGTGTTTTGTCGAAAGAATAGCACACAAATCTATAACCAAGCCTACCCATATTTGACTTACTAAATTGATGTTGATTACTAACTCCCACATGTCACTCCCTTAGTAATGCATAATATCGAGATTTGTGCATAATTGTTAAAACTATAATTATTCGTAGCGCTAAATTTATACAAGAAAAAACCCAAAAAGATACATTAGTGTAGGAACCTATCTCCCCCATCTTTTCTTTTTGTATCATTTGTTTGACTTTAACTTTGATCTATCATTTGGAATTAATTTTATAGCCACTCACATTGTTCCTCGTGGATTCGACCCTGAATCCAAAGTTTGGTAAATATATTGACGACGGCCGCCTTGCACTTAATTTGACGTGTAAGTTGAGCATTATTGTGTTGAGGTCATATCATAACTACCTCAAAAGTCAAAAGTTTGGAGAAATCACAATCTCTTAATTTATGCATCATTCCCATGCAACAATTTTATTTTAAAATAACCATTAAAACATAAACCATGCAGGTTAAAACGTGAAACATCACAAAGCAACAACTATTCAAAAACCCTAACCCTTGTTTTAAAAACCAACATCAATACCACATGAACAACACTTTTAAAACTTATGCTTTTAACAAATTAGTAACTAGGGATGTGTAACATGCTTGAAATACCATGTTTCATGAAAAGAATTCAACCCTTGATCCCTTGGATGACCTGATTCATGGAAACCCAAAGTATGGCTGCTTGAGAGAATTTAAGGGAGGTTTGGAAGTGATTGAGTACATTATGAATGATATATAACCCATCTTAAGTGATTTATGAATGTGGGGTGGTAATTGGGTGAGGAGGGAATTTTCCAAAGTGCACTCAATTTAAAATTGTAATTTAGTCACCAGTTATTATGAGTCGATAAAACCCGTATAAACTCATAACAACTCATCACAACAAGTGGTAGACAAGACAGTCTCCAAGGAATTCATAAACTGTTGACACTACAATCAACTAACATGACTCATAAAGGGACCCTTTGACTCGTCAGTTCCAGCCGTAGTCAACACAGAACCCCTTTGGGGTAAACACTAGACATCCTACGATTCATACCCAAAAACTTGAAAAGAGTCCTTATGACTCTTAGTGATCCAGTCCTACTTAGAGTAGAACTTAGTCACAAATTTACTGATTTGGTTATGATTCAAGTCCAACGACCCCGTCAAGACTCCCTACAAATCATCAGTAGAGTCGTAGTCAGTATAGTGAGGATAAAATTTCAAAAAAATTTCAAGGACCAAAAACTCAGGCATTTTATACTCCACCCTTGGGATCATTCATCTTCGAATAACAGGATAAGGCATTTATTAGCACAATTTGACTCCAAACGCAACCACTCTTACCTTTAACAAACACAGAAAACAAAGGTTCTAAGGAATATGCATACCTCAAGAAGGATTTTCTAGAACTGAGAACAAGAATGTTTAATTGGAATTTATGTCCTCCTCGGCTTCCCAAGTAGCTTCTTCAACATTTTGGTTCCTCCAATGAACCTTTACCAATGCCACATCCTTAGCCGCAACTGACGGCCATACTGATCCAAAATATTGACCAGAAATTCCTCATAGAATAAGGAATTAGAATACCCACCTCTTCTAATCGAACAACTGTCAAAGGGTCACTCACAAACTTTCTCTACATCAAAACATGAAACAGCAGATGAATAGAGACAAACTAGAAGGCAACTCCAATTCATATGCAACGTTACCAACCTTCTTTAAAACCAAGAAAGGACCAAGATAAAGGGGATTGAGTTTCCTCTTCTTACCATACCACATCACTCCTTTCATGGGATATACCTTTAAGAACTCCCAATCACCAACACTGATTTCTAACTCCCTTCTCCTCACGTCCACGTAGGACTTTTGGTGACTTTGGATGGCCTTAAGTTTATCCCAAACCATCTTCACCTTCTCCATGTCTTTGTGAACCAAATCAGAACCAAATAACTTATTTTCACTAACCTCAAACCACCAAATAGGGGACCTACAGTTCTTACCATATAAGGCCTCAAACAGGGACATAGCACTGCTAGAGTGATAACTATTGTTGTAGCCAAATTCTGTGAGAGGTAAGTGGTCAACCCAACTTCAATCAAACTCAAAAACACAAGATTGAAGCATAGCTTCTGAGGCCTGAATTGTCCGTTCCGCTTGTCCATCCTTCTATGGGTGGAAAGTAGTACTAAAGGTCACCTTAGTCCCCAAACCTCGCTGGAACTACCTACAAAAGTGACATAAGAACTGAGTACCCTAATCAAATAAGAGGGAAATTAGAGTACCATGCAACTTTAAGACCTCTTCAATGAACAACTTGCCATAATCCTCTAAAGAGAAACTAGTCCTCACTGGAAATAATTATGCAGACTTAGTCATCCTATCCTTGATGAACCAAATAGAATCAAATTATTGGCGAGACCGTCGAAGACCGGTAACAAAATCCATATTAATTATCTCTCATTTTCACACCGGCATCTCAATCGCTTGAGTCAACCCACTGGACCTCAAGTGCTCCACCTTCACTTACTGACACACCATTTACTTAGCCACAAAATTGGCCATATCTCTATTCATATTATTCAATCAATAAATCTCCTTAAGATCATGATACATTTTCTTTGAACCAGAATGAATAGTATAACATGACTCATGGGCTTCAGCAAAAATTATTCCTTGGAACACATAATCTACCTTGACACCTCAAGATACCATCACCACAGATCTGGAAAATCATCACCTTCTACCTACCTACATCATTCCTAATTTGCATTAAGATAGGATGCAATATTTATTTCTTCTTTACCTTATCACCAAGAGATGACTTTGCGACCTCTTGAACAATCACACTGCCATATTTAGAGTATAATAGATGAACTACAAGATTAGTAAAATGGTGAATATACTTCACCAAATCACACTTTTTTCATCTACATGAGACAAGCTTCCCATGGATAACTTGCTAAGAGCATCAATGTTAGCTTTACCTGGATGGCAGTGAAGACCTATTTCATAGTCATTGACCAACTCAAGTCATCTCCTCTTCCTAAGATTTATCTCCTTCTAAGTGAACATGTATTGCAGGATCTTATGATAAGAATAAATATCAACATGTACCTCATACAAATAATGTAGCGAGATCTCTAATGCAAACACCACAGTTAACAATTCCAAATCACGGGTCGGATAATTCTTTATATGGACTTTAAATTGTCTAGAGGCATAATCAAAAACCATACCATGTTGCATCAACACACAACCCAGTGCCAACCGGGATAAATCACAATCGATAATAAAACCATCAGTACACTTAGGTAGAGTCAAAATTGGATCCGAAGTCAACTTATCCTTTAGCTTCTCTAAACTATCCACACAAGTATCAAAACATAAGAATTTCACCTTCTTTTGAGTCACCTTAGTCAATGGTGTAGTAATAGATAAGAAACTCTCAACAAACCTTCTATAATAGCCGGCTAAACCCAAGAAGCTCTGAATGTCGACTGGAGTCGAGGGTATAGGATACTTCTTAACCACCATAACCTTTTGTGGATCTACCATGATCCCTTCACTAGAAATTACATAACCTAAATAAGTCACTGCATTTAACCAAAACTCACACTTAGAGAATTTAGCATACAACTCCTGTTTCTTAAGGGTTTGCAACATAATACGAAGGTGATCGGCATGATTTGCATAAATCTTTGAATACACCAAATAACATCAGTAAAGATAACCATGTACAAATACAAGAACTGATGGAAAACCCAATTCATAAGATTCATAAATTCTTCTAGGGAATTGGTCAAACCAAAGGACATGACCAAGGAACTCAAAATGACCATACTAGGTTCGAAAAGCCATCTTAGGGATATCAACCTCCCTAATCTTCAACTAGTTGTAACCCAAACAAATATCAATATTAGAAAAGAACTTAGCACCCTTGAGTTGATCGAATAGATCATCAATCCTCAAAAGAGGATACTTATTCTTCATGGTCACCTTTTTTAAATGGCGGTAATCAATACACATCTGAAAGGACCCATCCTTCTTGTGAATGAAAAAATGGGAGACCCCATAGAGACACACTAGAGCATAGATGTAATGCCCTAATTTGCTAAATCAGAATGCTACACGATGATTATGACCCCGAGGGACCACAAGCTAACCCATGATTGATATTTGTACCTGTACACTACATAATAAACATATAGAATGTGGAAAATATGAACAATAGTCTATAAGGTTCAAATGAATAGAATATATGATAAATAATAACATCCATATAGGGTAACAAATTCCCAAAACAACTGAAAGTTGAATCTAAAATCTGAACTAAATCTGAAAGCCTCTAAATACTATCTGAATTAAGGAGTTAAAGGAACATGTCTCCAACTAACTCCGTCTAGCAAAACTGAACTAAAATAATGAATGAAATAAAATAATATCATCCTCGAATGGATGAGGACACACTGCAACTCTGCGACTGAAATGCTACTGCTGATCTGGAACTCGTGTCTCCGAACCTATGGTGTAACATGAAAGAAAGCACCATAGCGCAAATGCATCAGTACGATTGGGAGTATTGAGTATACGAGTGAGGAAGGCTAAATGCAAAAGGTTTTACATACATGAACAATGCTAACTGACTAACTGATACGAACATAAGAATACAAACATGCATATATAGTAACTAAAATTGTGAATACATGATATCTGGATCTGTATACTAATACATGGTTTACTGTTATCTAACATGACTGATACTAAAATTTTAATAACATGGATGACTGTGTCTGACAGTCCTAAATCTGATGAAACTACCTGAGTTCTATACTGTAACTGAATTGACTGTAACTGACAGTCCTGGTATACTAAAATCTAAAGAACTATCTGAGTTCTTTTACTGAGACTAGGACTAAAATTGTGGGAGGTAGTTTCTTAACCGACATTCCTTAATAACGCATATAGATAGGTTGGGGTCCAATCTCTGCCCCAACTAGAAGGGTGTCAATACCGCGCCACTGGTAAGTATAGCTGTAAGTGACCCTTAGCTGGCAGGTACTCGAATGAGAATGGTGAAAACCCTAAGCTGATAGGTTAAGCCACCTCATCAACCCTAACCTGGTAGGTTAATATGTCTCAACCTACGCTGGCTACGTAGTTCTGAAACACAAGAATGACTACTAAGAATCATACCATAAACTGGCAGGTGAGTTCCCATCCTTGGGTTAACTTGGTGCTAACTTCTACTCTTATCTGAAGAGACTGGACATGATTTAACTGGCTATACATGGACTGAGTAACTGACTTCCGTTGACTGACGAAATAGTACTACTATCTAAGAATTTATTCAGATCTTGAGATTTCCTGAGTCACATGACTGACTGAGTTCTATAGATCATGGATTAACTGAGATTATCATGATAATGTGACATATATCTAGGCACACACATGGACTTTTCATAGCTATATTTTTTGGGTACTAGCACCCCCAGGACTCGATGGAAAGAAACTGGCGTACATAATTGACTTGATCATAAAATGGAGTCCACAATTCACCATACAATAAGTAGGGGATTTCACACTAAGCATAGTTCTGAACATCTTACGTTTGGAAGGGAAATTCATACAACATGTGTATACTTACATATCTTTAATATCATGCTCAATCCATAGCACAACAACGACGCATATCAATCACGTGGAATTCATGTGAAATCATAAAGCATTGAGCATGGACTTGTCATTTAAGCACTATTAAATCATGTGACATGAATTCTATCATCCTAGGACTTTTATCAAACACTTTGTATGCATTATTTTAGCTTAGGTGTGTTTTCATGAATTTCCCCATTTTAAATCACATAAAGTTCATGGACTTCAACTAACAAACACATATACTTCATGAAAACACCTTTAGATATCATCTTGAAACTTAAACAAAAATCATCAACATGTACATGGTAATATCACAACAAGACAATCACAATATAATATTTAAAACATGGTTCTTGAGCTCTATGAACGAAATGGATCCATAGATGAACATTATGCATACCTTAGATGGAAGATTCTTGATGATTGATGGAGAAATTTGCTGGAACTTGAAAACCCTAATGTGTTCTTGAGAGGAGTTTGAGAGAAAGAGTATGTTTAGTTGAAATAAGGGCTTAATTCCGTGTTTATGGAATATATATAGGGGTGGAAAAATTACCCAAATACCCCTCTAGATGGGTCATTTAATTTCTGTAAAAATTACCCGATTTTGGCCCCCGGAGTGACGCGGAGATATCGCGTTGCCCCCTTTTTTGTGAACTGCAAACTCACCGCGACACGATGGAATCGCGAAAAGACACTATAAATTGAAAAATGTCATTTTTTCTTACGGCGCGATGCACCACTGACTGAAATGACACTGCTGAAACTTTAAATCGCCATAACTTCTACACCGGGTGTCTATTTTTGGGGAATTTGGTATCGATGGAAAGATTATTCAATTATCTACAATTTGGAGGTTATAAATCTCAAAAAATACCACCTATAAACCAAGTTATACTCGTTCAAATATGACCTATGTGAAATCACACATGAAAACTTGGTGGATTCAAAAGTTCTTAGCTTGGATTACTCTAAGAGACTCTTATGAACATGATTAACACATCATAAGCTATATTATCACTAGGATACTCATCCTAATTCATGTAATCCAATATGAATCATAGTATAGGAGGTTTCATGTGTAGGAACAACGGTTTATTTTCTAGCTTTGAAATATATGGGGTATTATAATATCTCCCTCTTAGAAATATTTGTCCTCGAATGAGACTGACTTAAGTGGGGATAGATGATAAATTATAGTATATGTAAGAGATACACTACTGGAACATGATCTTATGACGAATATGACTGATAAGCTAAACATATCATGCTGGGCATGCATATCTGATGTATGAGTAACTGATTCATGAATGCATAACTGAGATTTCATGAAATATGATTCATGATCACATGAAAGATATGACTGATAAGCTAAACATATTATGCTGGGCATGCATATCTGATGTATGAGTAACTGATTCATGAATGCATAACTGAGATTTCTGATAACTGAGTTCTCCCAATGAGAATGCATATTTGATGCATGATTATACACTAGACTGATTCATGAATGCATGACTGAATATGCAATGGTACTTGATACTAGATTTGTGATGAAACGTGAGCATGAACTGAATACCAAGTTGTATAGAATACTGAACAGGAAACTGAATAAGCTTAAGGAGAACTGTTACCTTGAGTTTGATCTAGATTGGTGGAGAATAGGTGAGGATACTTGGTAAGCATGTCTTCTTCTGCTTCCCAAGTAGCTCCCTCAATGGACTTATTTCGCCAAAGAACTTTGACTAGATGGACTTCTTTGTTCCTCAGTGTACAAGTCTAATAGTCTAGAATTTTGATCGAAATTTCCTTATAGAAGAGACTGTTCTGACTATCAATTCTATGAATAGCAACTATGACTGATGGATCACCTATACACTTCTAGAACAAAGATACATGAAAGACTGGATGAACTAAGGCTAGATCTGAAGGCAATTTGAGCTCATAAGCTACCTTTCCTAAGCGACTGAGAATTTTGAAGGGACCAACATATCGGGAACTGAGCTTTCCCTTCTTCCCAAACCGCTTCACTCCCTTCATGGGAGAGATATTTAGATAGACATAGTCATCGACCTCAAACTTGTGATCCTTTCTACAAATGTCAGCATACGACTTTTGTCGGCTCTGAGCAGCCCGGAGTCTTTCTCTGATTACTGGACTTTCTCTAAGGCGTCGAATACTAAGTCAAGCCCTATGAATGAGGCCTCACTAACTTCAAACCACCTGATTAGAGATCTGCACCTCCTACCATAGAAATCTTCGAACGGAGCCATTTTAATACTGGAATGATAGTTATTATTGTATGCAAACTCAATCAAAGGAAAGTGGTCATCCCAACTTCCATTGAAATCAATTGCTCATGTCCTTAGCCTATCTTTAAGAGTCTGAATAGTCCTTTCTACTTGACCATATGACTGAGGATGAAAAGTTGTATTGAGATGAACTTGGGTACCAAGACCCTTTTGGAATGCTTTCCAGAAGTAAGAGGTGAACTGGGTACCTCTTTTTGAGATCATAGATAATGGAACACTGGGTAATCTAACCAAGTCCTTGATATAAAGTTTGGCATAATCCTCAGCTAAATAAGAGGTATGGACTGGAAGGAAATGGGTTGACTTGGTCATTATATCTACAATGACCCAAACTGAATCATGTTGATGACGAGTTCGAGGCAAACCCATCACGAATTCCATGTTCATTTCTTCCCACTTCCAAGTAGGAATGGTGAACTCCTGCATAGAACCACTAGGTTTCTGATGCTCTATCTTAACCTATTGACATATAGGGCACTTAGCCACAAATTATGTAACATCTCTCTTCATCCCACTCCACCAATAGATCTTTCGTAGGTCACGGTACATCTTAGTGGCCCCTGGATGAATAGAGTATCGCGCACCATGAATTTTATGCAAGAATTCGCTTCTTTAAATCATCTACACCTGGAACACAGAGATGCCCCAAACAACGAATGAAACCATCTCCCCCTTAGGAGAAAACCTCTACTTTCTAATTCTGAACTAACTCTTTTAGGTTGACAAGGCTAGGATCCTTGTCTTGATTTTCTTTTACCTCAGAAACTAGAAATGACTCTGAACTATCCTGAACACATACACTACCCTCTGAAGAATCGTCTAAGCAAACACCTAGTCTGGAAAGCTGATGGATTTCCTGAGCTATTTTCTTTTTGCTATCCTAAACGTGAGAAACACTACCCATGGAGAATCTATTGAGAGCTTCGGCCACAACATTGGACTTGCCCAAATGATAAAGGAAACTTATGTCATAATCTTTCAAGTGCTCTAACCACCTTCTCTGACGAAGATTGAGATCTTTTT
Source organism: Capsicum pubescens (assembly GCA_030864215.1). Lineage (NCBI taxonomy): Eukaryota > Viridiplantae > Streptophyta > Magnoliopsida > Solanales > Solanaceae > Capsicum > Capsicum pubescens. The sequence continues at coordinate 223,407,495 of CM061540.1, read as the reverse complement.
GAGAAAAGATATATTGGAGACTCTTATGATCGCTGAAGACATCTATATGAACTCCATATAGATAATGACTCCAAATCTTCAAGGCAAATACTACGGCCTCTAACTTAAGATCATGAGTAGAATAATTCTTCTCATGAGGCTTTAAATGCCTTGAGGGGTAGTCTATGACCTTACCATGCTGCATGAGGACACAACCCCAACCTACTCTGGATGCATCATAGTATACTATGAACCCATTTGAACTATCTGGAAGAGCTAAGACTGGTGCTGAGGTGAGTCGAGTCTTCAATTCCTAAAAACTCTTCTCGCAAAGATATGACCACTGAAACTTGACCTTCTTCTGAGTCAATCTGGACATGGGGGATGAAATAGAAGAAAATCCCTCAACAAACCAGCTGTAATAGCCATCCAATCCCAAGAAACTCCTAATATCTAATGGAGAGACAGGGCGAGAAAAGTATCTTACTGCTTTGGTCTTCTGAGGATCTACTCTAATGCCATCACCAGAAATAATATGGACGAGAAATGTTACTGATCTTAGACAAAACTCGCACATACTAAATTTGCAAATAGCTAGTGATCTCTGAAAGTCTTAAAAACAATTCTGAGATGGTCTGAATGATCATGCTCTGTGCGGGAATAGACAAGTATATCATCTGTGAAGACTCTGATGAACATTTTCAAGTACTTCTTGAACACATGGCTCATCAAGTCCATGAAAGCGGCTGGGGCATTGGTAAGACCAAAGGACATAACTAAAAATTTGAAGTGACCATGCCGAGTACGAAAAGCTATCTTAGGGATGTCACATTTTCTAACACTGAGCTGATGATAGCCTGATCTGAGGTCTATCTTAGATAAATAACTGGAACCCTGAAGTTGGTCAAACAAGTCATCTATTCTGGTAAGAGTATACTTTTTCTTGACCGTAACTTTGTTGAGCTGATGGTAATCATTACACATCCTGAGAGAACCATCTTTCTTGTGCATGAATAAGACTGTGCGCCCCACGGGGAATGCTGGGTCTAATGAAGCCCTTATCTAAGAGATCCTTCAATTGATACTTCAGTTCTTTGAGGTCTGCTCGTTCCATTCTATATGGTGGAATAGAAATAGGCTGAGTATCTGGATTGAGATCAATGCCGAAGTCTATTTCCCTTTTGGGAAGAATGCCTGAAAGATCTTTGAGAAAGACATCTGAATATTCGTTAACTATTGGGATTGATTCAAATCTAGGCGAATCGGAACCAGAGTCTTTAACATGAACGAGATGATAAACATATCCCTTAGAAATCATTTTTCTTTCCCAAAGGTAGAAAACAAACTGACCCCTGAAAGATGAAGTACTACCCTTCCACTCTAGGATAGGATCATTCGAGAATTGAAATTGAACTATCCTGTGTCTGTAGTCAACTGCGGCATAGCAGGAATGAAGACAATCCAAGCCGAGAATGACATCAAAATCAGTCATCTCTAACTTGACTAAATCTACTGATGTGGCTTTCTGAAATATCATGACCGGGAAGCTCCTGTATACCCGTCGAGCTATGATGGTTTTACCCACTGGGCTACAGACTGAAAAGGGCTCTACTTAAATTTCGGGACTGATTCCAAAATCATCTACTATATAAGGAGTAACAAAAGACAAGGATGCACCTGGATCTAGCAATGCGTAAACATGAACATAGAAAATCTATAACATACCAGTAAAAACATCAGGAGAATTTTCCTGATCCTGTCGGGTCTGAAGAGCATAGAGTCTACTTGGGCGTTGCCCACTAGCAATACTAAAAGTAGCACCCTGCTGATTTGGGCGACCGGACTGGGCTGTGGAATAATTTTGCTGACCCTGTAGACCTGACTACGAACACTCTCTAATCATGTGGCCTGGTTTTCCATAACTAAAACAAACATCGCTACCAGCTCTACAGGTACCTTTGTGGTTCTTACCACAAGTCTGACAAAGGAGATTAGTTCGGGCACTACTGACACTTCCCTGAGACTTAGAGCCTGGTGCTCAATCTCTGTTGCTGTCTCTAAATTTTGGCACCAGGGATCTAGCGGAGGAAGTATTTGGAACTACTAGCTTAGGACGGAACTGCGAACGGTTTCCTCCTTCAGATTTTGGTTGAGCAAAACTGAAATTGCCTGATCTTGCTCTCTTCTTTTGCCTCTCCCTAGTCCTAATCTTCTGCTCCTCTAATTGTTGATCATGGGTCATGAGCCTAGCTAAAGTCATATCACTGTTCAGTATCGCATACCTACACTTATTTAACATGCTATCATTCACTATTGACACGAACTTACTTATTTTAGCCCTATTGTCTGCAACCACATGAGGGGCATATCTGGCTAGCTGAGTAAATCTGAGAGAATAATCTTTAGCCATCATATTTCCCTACCTGAGGGTGATGAAATCAAGAACTTTTGCCTGCCTTAGCTCTTGGGGAAAGAATTCGCCTAAGAAAGCCGTGAAAAATTCCTCCCACACTATAGGACCTGCACCATCTACCCTCTCAGACTTCCACTATTTGTACCAAGTGCGAGAAAAATATAGTAACTGGCATGCGGCTAACTCGTCACTCTGACAAGAAGTAACTCCCATGATGTCTATGACCTTATGGACTTGGTCAATGAATTCCTGAGGGTCTTCATCAGACTTAGATTCAAAGAAAGATGGAGGGTTCATTCGGGTGAAGTCTGATAACACTCAAATTACACTCTTGTATGGGTGTAATTGATCGTTGTCAATATAAAACCCAACTAGGTTAGGGTCGAATCCACAGGGAATAGGGTGTGAACTTTGATTTGTTTATGAAATGCTTTACTGGTAGTTTACTGTTTTCGAAGGTGGGGGTTTAAATTTCACAGAGAGTCAATTTTCAATTTCTATATTTTAGTGTTGTAATCAATATAAATAAGAAACCGGAGTTATGTTCACCATGGGTATTGGGAGTTAACAAATACTAGGTAATGCTTGGGATTCTTGGAGTAAGTAGAAACAACATAATATCCTTGACTATGATACTTATTGACTAATCTCTCGACCTCACCAGACAATTTATTATCTAATTCTCTTGAACTTAGATAACTTATCTATTTCCAATAGGATGTTATCTCAGGTAGATTAATCCAGTTAAGTCATCAATCTTTAAATAGAAGGTTGGTAGCTTTCGAGTCCCTATTGATAATTCACGACCTCTAGTCTATTTCTCCGTCAGAAGCAAATAAAACCTAAGGCATAATTTAATGTTTGCAACCACTAGATTTCAGTTAAAACAACAGAATTTCAAGATGTTCTACTACTCTTTGAATCCGTTAAACACCTAGCATCATATCAAACCCTAGTCCATGGATCCCATAACTCCGGCTAAAGGAATTAGCCGATCATGATTTGATGAATGAAATAACAATTTGAATTCATGATGATAAGGATAAAATTACGAATGGATGAAAAACAAAAACAAGTAGTTCCTTCAATTTAATCACAAGGTGGAAAACCAAAAATTGTTGATAAGAAACAAGAAGAATAATTGTTGAAAGAGAGAATTGTACGTCCCTCTCTTCTCAGGGTTAATGTCTGATTGATCATGACCGGTTCACTTTAAAAACCCTAAAACAAGTCTTTAAATAGTCAACCCTAAATAAGGAAATAGAATTAAAGTTTCAGTTTTCTCTTCGGATTGGACGACGACGATCTTGACGGCATGTCAGATGTCTGACGACGTGTGCGAGATGTCGTCAAAGGTTCCAGTGAATTGTTATCTTCTGACTTTTCAGATGGAAAACCTGACGGCGTGTCAAAATTCCTAACGACGCTTGCAAACTGATGTCACACTTCACTGGAAATCAGCATACTCTGCCCTCTGGTTGACGACGATTTTGACGAGATGTCAAATATTTGACAGCCCTTCCGAATCATCGTCACAGTTCATCTAATCTTCTCAGGTTCTGTCTAATCTTGATGGTGAATTTTACATCATGTCCTATGTATGACGACGCTTCAAAATGATTGTCAGATACATTTCAACTTATTTTCACCAGATTTCAACTGTTTTATTCTTCTTTTCTTTGGTTTCCTCCCCGATCACTTGTATCTGCATAAAAACACAAAAACGATCAAAAACAATGAAAGTTACTTAATACTTCGCAATTATTCAGAGTTAAAAGCTTTAAATGTGTTAGCATCGGCTCACACATCAACACCCTCAACTTAAACAATTGTTTGTCCTCAAGCAACCAAAACATAAGTAGAAGTAAACAAAGTACTTTTCAACAGCTAACTACTTTTATCAGTTTAGAATACATGCACCATCTCCATGATCAATCAAAATAAAATCAACTATGTCTAATATTTGTAAACAACCATGTAAATCACAAGTATCTAGATATGGCAAAAATCTCAGAAATAACAACCTAGCACATTCCCAAATTACATTCTCCGGACAAAGCAGTTAATAGCAACATACCTGGTGTTCCCTCACAATAAATAAATCCCTTTCTCACTCAGATTCACATGTATTGACATAGGGATGAATGTACGACTCACTCTCATAATGAAGTTCCAACATTGCGCATCGAATGCCATAGGTTTGCCCTTATAGTCAGTACCGAAGTCTTTAGATAAGTCAGTTAGGATCACTATAGGGATTTTCTAAGCTTGTAACGTAGGCTAGGGGATGGTATGACATTCAAGGGTATTTCATAGTGACTACACCTCCTTCGCACTATATTAACTCACGGGGTTTCAACTTTTGACCTTTTTTTCTTCCCTCTTTTATTTGTCAAGTATTCTAAAGATGGGTGCTGTTTGTTCAAAAATTAGATCAACTTTTTTATTTTTCTCTTTTTTATTTGCTTTTTCACTACACCCAACTTGCTATTCATTTTTCTTATTTTACCTCTCTTCATACTCATAATGCATCACGCACCCGTATAGTAGCCACCCTCAACTTAGGCTATTTGCCTAAGTCAAGCTGCACAGTGTCCAAGGAGGACCAGGGCCAAAATAGGTTCATTGTAATGTAATGGGAAGGTGAAAGGTCTACCAGAAAGAATTAGGCTATTTAGGCTTAAAAGGGGATCAAGGGATATTGTTCACACTTGATGGTCATTTAAGCTAAAATGGGTTAACATGCAAAAATGGCCTATGATCCTTTCCTAAACACCTATCCTATGACTATGGAATGACTAACTGGGCAAGTTATAGATTCCACGCACAATGGGAACTAAGTATGACCTTATACGCACATGGCACACAAGTATATAGCACATGACTACTCATCCATTTCATGCATTTGTTTTATATAGGTTATTTATTTGCCATGCTAGTGCCACAAACAGATACATAGTGGTTACACTAGATGCACTTCACATAGTTCACAGTATATCAGACCACTGGAGAGGTACTCAAAATTCACAATACGAGATAACTGCCTCAAATATTTACACTACTCCTAATTATCACAAAATGAGATAACTGCCTCAAGTATTTACACAACTCCTAATTATCCACAGAACATGCTACAACAACAGTCTCCCTATACCCTCAACTTAAAATCAAGAAATGAAAAACACCAAGGGTTAGGATATACCTGAAAAAAGTCAAGCCTGTGGGTCCTGGGTATCCGACCCTGCCATTGCATCATCAGCTGTCTTTTCCTCACTCATAGCATCTTTATTTGCAGTAGATGGAGCATGGCTCGATGAAGCACCTGTAGCTCTTTCTCTGATGGCTGCTTCCCCTTTCTCTATGTTAGCCAAAGACTCCAGTCTTGCACTTTTAAAGTTCTCCTTCTCTACCTTCTTTTTTGCTTTATTTTTAGCCTTTCTCTCTTCTTCACTATCAGGCTTATCTCTTTTTCTTTTGCCTTTTTCCCCCTTTTTCTTTTTTTTTCTTTGGGGAATCCACAGTAAGATCAAGTATAGGAATGTCTTCCTCTACATCATGCATGGATGATCCTGTTGGCACCATAATTTGGTGTTGCTGTAGCATCCCAACCTCATCCTTCACCTTGTCCAATATATACCTGAAAGTAGCGAGATCAACATCTATCATCTCTCTTAATCGAGCATCGAATCTATTCTCAAGATCTGCCACCCACCGAGGCAAGATCATGAAAGGTTCTAGTGCAGAATCGAGTGCAGCTTTGACTCTTTTGTCTACAGCAGCAACAAATTGTTTGGTGAAGTCCTGTAGTTGCACCTCGCACCCATTCGCTTTCGTGGCCAGCTTCCTGATATCAATCGGCTGAAATGCTGACCTTGTTGTTGTTGGAGGAACTAAATCAGTCGGCTCACTTAGAGGCACTGAACATGCCTGAGCTGAATGTATTGGTGGTGGTGGTGGTATAATTTTTGTGCTTTTCACACCCACATCTGGTGCTGCAACAGTCTCAGTGACTAGAGGATCTGTTGTACCAACTGTATCTTAAACAAGTCGTAAGCCCGGCCGAATTTTATTTTTGCTGACAGGGTTGTGAGTCTTATTTGCATATATCTCATCATCAATACCTGAAATATCATGTACATGATCTGCTTCACACAACCTAGTAATCAGATCTTTTTCGCTATAATTTCTCTGAAGTCCAAGGGGATTCTATCTATCAAGCTTGCAACCAATATTGGTCGATCATCCCCAAATATGTTGTCTCCCTCGGTGGGTATCAGATGAATCTGTATTAAACCCCACCAAAATTTTTCCTATGAATTTAGAGACATTTTGGTAATCTTTTCTGCCAGATTATTCAACCACTCTTGTTCCCCATCTACTATAAGAGTCGCTAGCCACTTGCGCTAATTTTCCCGTTGCTTCAAACGGACATAAAATATAGGTGAGGTGGCTCGTGGGACGACGACTGGACCATGAAGAAACCTATTTATGGTGGCATATGATACATCCACCCTCACTTCACGTACTGCAACTTTGGTCAGAAGAGGCTTATCTGAAGTTCTATCCCCTTCTTTGCACATATTTTCCACCATAGCCTAGTAGTTCACGTAAAACTCCCTGACCAACGAAGGACAGTAAACACAGCTTCCCCTATTAGTCCACATCAGACCATACTCTTTGAGTTTATTCATCACCTCAGGTCATCTGATCAACCCTGCAGTGATAATCTTCTTCTCCTCTAGAATTGGCCTTCTGGCACTTCGTCTATCTGTTCTGAGAAGTCCATCCAAATAGATCATTTCAGCCCCAGGGATTTTACATATCATATTTTTCCTACCTCGGGGTTTTCACATTTCACCAAAGTTCACATACGGGAGAATCCTTATCACCTTGCTACTCTAAAGATGGTGATTCAGACTCAATTTCCTCAGCTTCAGGACTCTCAGAATCTTCAGTTTCAACTTCGTGTTCAGTGCTCTCAGACCCCTGATCAGTGTGTTCTGATCCTTGTTCCTCTAAAGTTTGTTCAAATGATTTTGTCACCTCAGTATCATCAGTATCCTCCACCTCAATAAGCTTAGGTGGAGGCGGAGTCTTTGGACTAGTCCTTTTTCTTTTCCATCTGAGCAAAGGCTCCTCATATTCATAATCAGAGTCCTCATTGACAAGTTGTCGAGGTACACTCTATTTATATGCTTTATTTGGTGCGGTTGTATTCTTCCTCTTGGGTTCCATGATCATTTTTGTACAATGTAGAAATCCTCAATTAGTACTCATAATCAAACAAGAAAAGAAGAAAGATCACCTCACTTTAACATCAATATTGTTTTTAGTTCCCAGGCTTGACGGTTTTTCTGATTTGCCGTCACAGGTGTGACGGCGCTTCAAAAGAATCATCAACTTTATCCATAATCTACAAAACTTCTCAGCTTTTGATGGCATTTTTGAATGGCCGTCACATAGGTGCAAGGTCGTGAAAATTGCCGTCAGACAACATTACAATTTCTAACTTCTTTTTACTTGAATTTTCTTCTACCATTATTCTCAATTTCAACTTAGGTCATGTTATTTACTGAGATTTCCACGAGATTATACCGCATACCCCTACAAAACCTAGTTTTTGAAGGGGCTTGAAGCATGTTAATGGGTTCAGCTCACCCCTTTGAAACCAAGGTTTCTTGTAGTTCACAATTGATTAAAAGAAAGATGAAGTTGAAGTTTTTCTCATATCTGGATGTCGACACTTAGCTGATGTACTCTGAGAACTTAGAATTTTAAGTGAAAAAATATTGATATGAGAGAGACAGGGGATTTCTTGGCTTAACTCTCAGGCTTCAACAAAGAAAGTCTTAAAATTTTGCCTTAGAAGGAATTAAATTTGAAAAAGGAAGGGAAATAACTCTATAAGGAAAGAAAACCAAAACTGGAAGAGAAAATATCTACAGTATGCGGGAATGTGAACGGTTGTTGTTGGGCCGGGTTAGCCCAAAATTTTGAAGATGGGCTCAACTCATTTGACGGTATTTTTGACGGCGCGTCAGATACTAGACGGTGCTTCAAAATAGTCGTCAGCCTTAACAGAATAAGGCTTTGACTTGATTATTTTGACACCATTTCTCACGGCTTTTCATACTTGTGAAAGCTCGTCAAAATTGACATCAACCTTCTCAAGATGACTGAAACCAGTTCACCTCCTTTGTACAACTTTTAGCTACAAAAATTAAAAACACAAGTGCAATAAAATTAAAACATTGGGTTTCCTCCCAAACAACGCATGATTTAACATCGCGACACCACTTGATTATCTTGACCACTCAGACTTTGTCAAGATACCATATCACTACCTCATTACCATCTTCCTGGAATATATCGATGACCGAGAAGATATTTATCTCCTCCAACCGCTTCATAGGAGGATGCATTTTAAATTTGGCTTCTCTTTTTCCATACCTGAACTTTAGCTCATTGAGCTCCATATCAACTAACACTCTTCCTGTGGATAATAATGGTCTACCAAAGATGATGGGTACCTCAAAATCAACATCACAATCCAATATCACGAAGTCTGCAGGCAGAATAATGTCATCCACCTTCACCGGCGCATCGTGCAATATACCAACTGGTCGTTTCACCGACCTTTCTGCCATTAAAAGATGCATCATTGTAGGGGTAGGTTCCCCCAATCCAAACATCTTGTAGATATCAAGGGGAATCATATTAATACTTGCTCCTAACTCACATAAAGCTTTGGTAAACTTCATTGACCCAACTATGCACGGTATAGTAAATGCTCCAGGGTCAGGATTTTTCTGCACTAAGTATTGCGAGAAAACAGCGCTACAGTGGTAGATGTTGTCCACCATATCACATCTTACCTTCCACTTCTTTGTTAGAAATTCCTTCATAAATTTAGCATTGTTTGGCATTTGGCCAAGTGCCTCAATCAATGGCACATTCACTATTAGTTGTTTCATTATTGCCATGAATTTGCTAAATTTTTCATTGTCTTGTTTATTTTTCAATATCTGAGTAAAGGGAGGTGGTGGTCTTGGCATTTCTTTCAATACCACTTCCCCTTTTTCTTATCTTCTTTCTCTGAAATATCAACAAAACCATCCATCTTCTCAGACTCCACTAGATTGATTCCTTCTGATTCATCAATATTTACCTCCTTCTCTACATCTTTTCCTATAGAAGGGATAGATAACATCTTTCCACTTCGAGTGGTAATCACCAAACAAGAGCCATCAGTCCGCAGGTTCCGAACCGTATCACTAGGTAAAGTACTAGTTTTTCTCTGGTTTAGAGTAGCCGACAGTTGGCTCATTTATTGCTCTAACTACTTAATAGAAGTAGAGTGTGAGCTAACAAACTGACTGAGGGTAGAAAATTTTCTTTTCATAGTAGTTACCCCCGAGTTGGTAGCTTCAACTCTCTTCAACAGCTTTTCTATCATGTCCTCCATGGACATCTTGCCAGAACTAGTCGTCGGAGCATCCCGACTCCCAGGAGGAATATATAAACCACTCCTGTCATTATTAATTTTCCAATGTCCCTGCTCCCTATCATTATAATCAGGCTTGTCATAGAAAGTCCGACCTTGGTTCCCTTGGCTATTTCCTCAAAAAAACCCTAATTACTCACATAGTTTGCCTCAGCATCAACACCTGTAGAAACAGTACCCGGAGATTCCACAGCCTTAACCATTTCAGTCTTGCCGGATAGCAAGTTCTTGGACAGCAAGTCCATCTGCGTCTTCAAGTGGGCCATGTCCTGATCTCACTCCTCATCCCTTCTACGTTGCTCTTCCGTAATACCACCAGTAATAGTCGGTCTAGCCACTACAGAATCCCTAGTGTACTAAGACCGACACTGTTTGGTCATTCTATTCAGCATGTCAGAAGCATCTAGAAAAGAGAGGTCAATGAATGAACCACCTGCTGTATTGTCAAAAATAGGCCTCATCACAGAGTTAAAAACTCTATACAAAGTCTCCATCAAGTGAAAATCCATAATACTGTGGTTCGGACATTGTGCAAGTTTCTTCTTAAATCTTTCCCAGGTTTCGTGCAGTGTTTTAGTCGAAAGATGTCTGAATTTGCTAATTTTGTCCCTCAACTGTACTCTTTTAGAGGGTGGAAAGAATCATTCTAGGAATGCATCTTTCAACTGTCTCCAGTTGGTTATAGAATCAGGCTCTAACTCATTCAAACACATTGTTGCCTCTCCAGAAAGAGACAATGGAAACAATCTCAACCTGACCATATTCTGGCTCACTACCGAATTATCAAAGGATTTTCAAATGGTGATGAAGTTCACCAAATGAATGTTCGGATCATCACCAGGAAAGCCTCCAATTAACCCTTTCAGATTCAGGAGTTGGATCATGGTGCTTGTTATGATGAATTTTGCAGCTGGTTCCAACGGTGGAGGAATGATAGCACCCGTTGCACCAGCTCCATCCATTCCTTCATCATCTTCATCAGCCTCATATTGCATAGGCTATTGCCCATATCTTCCTCGGATTGGATGATTTTTGTTGATGTTTCGCTGCACTGGTGTAGCAACTTGTTCAGCTCGCCTTGGGTTTTGTGGATTTAAAAATTCCTCATCACCCAAGTCTTCATCATCAGGGTTCTGGTGATGTGCTTATTGATCCAAATTTTGCACATTCATCTGAGCCTTGGCCATAGCAGCTAGTCTTTCTGCTTCCTGTTGTTCAGCAAATCTTCCTGTCAGTTAAGGTTCTGGATTGATTGGTAATAGTGGTTCTCCGGAACTTCTTTTGTTTGGCATAAACAACACAGTACCTACAATATAAAAAAACAACAAATAAACATAAATCAAGGAAACTTAACTACCAGTAAAATTTCGCGTACAAACTTTTAGTCTACAACAGTATTCCCCGATAACGGCACCATTTTTGATAACGCTCAAATTACACGCTTGTATGGGTGTAACCGATCGTTGTCAATATAAAACCCAACTAGGTTGGGGTTGAATCCCATAGGGAATAGGGTGTGAACTATGATTTGTTTATGAAATGCTTTACTGGTAGTTTACTATTTTCGAGGGTGGGGGTTTAAATTTCACAGAGAGTCAATTTTCACTTTCTCTATTTTAGTATTGTAATCAATATAAATGAGAAACCAGATTTATGTTCACCATAGGTATTGGGAGTTAATAAATACTAGGTAATTCTTGGGGTTCTTGGAGTAAGTAGAAATAGCAGAATATCCTTGACTATGATACTTTTTTACTTATCTCTCGACCTCACCAGATAATTTATTATCTAATTCTCTTGAAATTAGATAACTTATCTATTTCCAATAGGATGTTATCTCAGGTAAATTAATCCAGTTACAACATCAATATTTATATAGAAGGTTGGTAGCTTCCGAGTCCCTGTTGATAATTCACGACCTCTAGTCTATTTCTCCGTCAGAAACAAATAAAACCTAAGACATAATCTAATGTTTGCAACCACTAGATTTCAATTAAAACAACAGAATTTCAAGATGTTCTACCACTCTTTGAATCCGTTAAACACCTAGCATCATATCAAACCCTAATCCATGGATCCCGTAGCTCCGGCTAATGGAATTACCCGCTCATGATTTGATGAACGAAATAAAAATTTGAATTCTTGATGATAAGGATAAACTTACGAATGGATGAAAATAATAACAAGTAGTTCCTTCAATTTAATCACTAGGTGGAAAACCAAAAATTATTGATAAGAAAAAAGAAGAAGAATTAATGAAAGAGAGAAATGTACATCCCTCTCTTCTCAGGGTTAATGTCTGATAAATAATGACCTATTCACTTTAAAAACCCTAAAACAAGTATTTAAATAGTCAACCCTAAATAAGGAAATAAAATTAAAGTTTCAGTTTTTTCTTCGGATTGGACGACGATGATCTTGACGGTGTGTCAGATGTCTGACGACGTGTGCGAGATGTCTTCAAAGGTTCCAGTGAATTTTTATCTTCTGACTCTTTAGACGGAAAACCTGACGGCATGTCAAAATTTCTGACGGCGCTTGCAAACTTGTGTCACACTTCACTGGAAATCAGCATACTCTTCCCTCTGGTTGACGGAGATTTTGATGAGATGTCAAATATTTAAATGCCCTTCCGAATCATCGTCACAGTTTATCTGATCTTCTCAGGTTCTGTCTAATCTTGATGGTGACTTTGACAGCCTGTCCTATGTATGACGGCACTTCAAAATGATCGTCAGATACATTTCATCTTATTTCCACCAGATTTCAACTGTTTTATTCTTTTTTTCTTTGGTTTTCCCCCCGATCACTTGTATCTGCATTAAAATACAAAAACGATAAAAACAACAAAAGTTTCTTAAGACTTCACAATTATTCAGAGTTAAAAGTTTCAAATGTGTTAGCATCGGCTCACACATCAACGACGCTATTTTTGATAACTCTTAAATTACACACTTGTATGGGTGTAAGCTATCGTTGTCAATATAAAACCCAACTAGGTTGGGGTTGAATCCCACAGGGAATAGGGTGTGAACTTCAATTTGTTTATGAAATGCTTTACTAGTAGTTTACTATTTCCAAAGGTGGGGGTTTAACTTTCACAGAGAGTCAATTTTCACTTTCTATATTTTATGTTGTAATCAATATAAATGAGAAACTAGAGTTATGTTCACCATGGGTATTAGGAGTTAACAAATACTAGGTAATTCTTGGAATTCTTAGAGTAAGTAGAAACAACAGAATATCCTTGACTATGATACTTTCTGACTTATCTCTCGACCTCACCAGACAATTCATTATGTAATTCTCTCGAACTTAGATAACTTATCTATTTCCAATAGGATGTTATCTCAGGTATATTAATCCAGTTACGGCATCAATCATTAAATAGAATGTTGATAGCTTCTGAGTCCCTATTGATAAATCACAACCTCTAGTCTATTTCTCCTTCAGAAGTAAATAAAACCTAAGGCATAATCTAATGTTTGCAACCACTAGATTTCAGTTAAAACAATAGAATTTCATGATTTTCTACTACTCTTTGAATCCATTAAACACCTAGCATCATATCAAACCCTAATCCATGGATCTCATAACTCCGGCTAATAGAATTAGCCACTCATGATTTGATGAATGAAATAACAAGTTGAATTCTTAATGATAAGGATAAACTTATGAATGGATGAAAAAAAAAACAAGTAGTTCCTTCAATTTAATCACAAGGTGGAAAACCAAAAATAGTTGATAAGAAACAAGAAGAATAATTGATGAAAGAAAGCAATGTATGTCCCACTCTTCTCAGGGTTAATGTCTGATAGATAATGACCGATTCACTTTAAAAACCCTAAAACCAGTCTTTAAATAGTCAACCCTAAATAAGGAAATAAAATTAAAGTTTTAGTTTTCTCTTCGGATTGGACTACGATGATCTTGACGGCGTGTTAGATGTCTGACGATGTGTGTGAGATGTCGTCAAAGGTTCCAGTGAATTGCTATCTTCTGACTCTTCAGACGGAAAACCTGACGGCATGTCAAAATTTTTGACAGTGCTTGCAAACTGGCATCACACTTCACAGGAAATCAGCATACTCTTCTCTCTGGTTGATGGTGATTTTGACCAGATGTCAAATATTTAACGGCCCTTCCCAATCATCGTCAAAGTTTATCTAATCTTCTCAGGTTTTGTATAATATTGACGGTGACTTTGATATCCTTTCCCATGTATGACGACGTTTCAAAATGATCGTCAGATATATTTAATCTTATTTCCACCAGATTTCAACTGTTTTATTCTTTTTTCCTTTGGTTTCCTCCCCGATCACTTGTATCTGCATTAACATACAAAAACGATCAAAAACAACAAACGTTTCTTAAGACTTAGCAATTATTCAGAGTTAAAATGTTCAAATGTGTTAGCATCGGCTCACACATCAAAGTCCCAAATCCTTGTTTCGGCTGAGTTTGCCACTGGGTTGGCCAAAACAACTGTTGCCCATTTATTATAAGCAGCGACTGATTAAGCAAGAGTGGTAAATGCGGTCCTGAACTCCGCATGAGAAACATGATCTCCCAAAGGTTCTTCGGGCTGAGGGGCTGACTGATTTCTTCTCTTAGGAGGCATATTATAAAATAAAGAGAAGAAGCAGATTAGACTGAGGGACTGACTTGTGATTATGCTCACTGGCACGAAATAAATACTGAAAGAAGGGAAACTGTTCCTAAAACATCTCATAGCCTCTTGAATATAAATATGGTGTGCAACACACCCATGCACAAGACTCTACTAGATGTGGCTTACAAACTTCCTAGGACTCTACTGAACCTTAGGCTCTGATACCAAGTTTGTAACACCCCGATTTGCTGAATTGGAATTCTACACGGTGCTTATGACCCCGAGGGACCACAAGCTAACCCATGACTGATATTTGTACCTGTACACTACATAATATACTTGTATAATGCGGAAAATATGAACAATAGGCCATAAGGTTCAACTGAATAGAATATCTAATAAATAATAGCATCCATATAGGGTAACAAATACCTAAAACAACTGAAAGCTGAATCTAAAATCTGAACTAAATCTGAAAGCCTCTAAATACTGTCTGAATTAAGTAGTTGAAGGAACATGTCTCCAACTAACTCCGTCTAGAAAAACTAAAGTGAAATAATGAATTAAATAAAGTAATATCATTCTCGAATAGATGAGGACTCACTTCAACTCTGCGACTGGAATGCTATTGCTGATCTGGAACTCATGTCTCCGAACCTATGTTATAACATAAAAAAAAGCACCATAGCAAAAATGCGTCAGTACAACTGGGTGTACTGAGTATACGAGTGAGGTAGGCTAAATGCAAAAGGGTTTACATGCATGAACAATTCTAACTGACTGACTGATATGAATGTAAGAATACAAACATGCATACATAGTAACTAAAATCGTGAATACATGATATCTAGATATGTATGCTAATACATGGCTTACTGTTATCTAACATGACTGATACTGAAATTTTAATAACATAGATGACTGTGTCTTACAGTCCTGAATCTGATGGAACTACCTATGTTCCGTACTGTAACTGAATTGACTGTAACTATCAGTCCTGGTATACTGAAATCTGAAGAACTATCTGAGTTCTTTTACTGTGACTGAGACTGAAACTTTAGGAGGTAGTTGCTTAAACAACATGCCCCAATAATACATATATCAAGGTTGGGGTCTAATCTCTACCCCGACTGGAAGGGTGTCAATACCGCGCCACTGGTAAGAATAGCTATGAGTGACCCTTAGCTGGCAGGTACTAGAATGAGAATGGTGGGAACACTAAATTGATATGTTAAAACACCTTATCAACCCTAACCTGGCAGGTTAAGATGTCTCAACCTACGCTCGCTATGTAGTTCTGGAACACAAGGATGACTACTAAGAATCACACCCTAAAATGGAAGGTGAGTTCCCATCCTTGGGTTTACTCGATGCTAAATTCTACTCCCATTTGAAGAGACTGAACATGATTTAACTAGGTATATATGTACTGAGTAACTGACTTCCATTGACTAATGGAATAGTACTACTATCTGAGAATTTATTGAGATCATGAGATTTCTGTGATTTCCTGAGTCACAAGACTGATTGAGTTCTTTAGATCATGGCTTGACTGAGTTCTTTAGATCATGGCTTGAGTGAGATTATTGTGATAACATGACATGTATCTAGGCACACAGCTATATTTTTCGGGTACTGGTACCCCCAGGACTCGATAGAAGGAAACTGAAACACATAACTGACTTGATCATAAAATAGAGTCCACAATTCACCATATCATAAGTAAGGGATTTCACACTAAGCATAGTTCTCAACATCTTACGTATGGAGGGGAAATTCATAAAACGTGTGTATATTTTCATAGCTTCAATATCATGCTCGATCGATATCACAACAATGACGCATATCAATCACGTGGAATTCATGTGAAATCTTAAAGCATAGAGCATGGACTTGTCATTTAAGCACTATTAAATCATGGGACATGAATTCTATCATCCTAAGACTTTTATCAAACATTTTGCATGCATTCTTTTAGCTTAGGTTTGTTTTCATGAATTTCCCCATTTTAAACCAGATAAATTTCACGGATTTAAACTAACGAACACATTTACTTCATGAAAACACCTTTAGATATCATCTTGAAACCTAAACAACAATCATCAACATGTACATAGTCATATCATAACAAGACAATCACAATATATTATTTAAAACATGGTTCTTGAGCTCTATGAATGAAATGTATCCATACATGAACACTACGCATACCTTAGATGGAAGATTCTTTATGATTGATGGAGAAATTTGCTTGAAGTTGAATCTCCAATTGAAAACCCTAATGTGTTCTTGGGAGGATTTTGAGAGAAAGAGTATGTTTTGGTGAAATAAGGGCTTAGTTTTATGTTTATGGAATATATATAGGGGTGGAAAGATTAACCAAATATCCCTCTAGATGCATCATTTAATTTCTATAAAAATTACCCGTTTTGGGCCCCCGGCGTGATGCAGAGATATCACATTGCCCCCCGTTTCTTACCTGGAAACTCACCGCAATGCAGTGAAATGTTATTCAATTATATACAATTTGAAGGGTATAAATCTTCTAACATACCACCTATAAGCCAAGTTATGCTCGTTCAAAGATGACCTATGTGAAATCACACACGAAAACATGGTGGATTCAAAAGTTCTTAGCTTGGCTTACTCTAAGTGACTCTTATGAACATACTTACCACATCATAAGCTTTATTATCACTAGGATACTCATCCTAATTTATGTACTCGAATATGAATCACAGGATTGGAGGTTTCACGTGTAGGAACAAAGGTTCATTTTCTAGCTTAGAAATATATGGGGTATTACAATAGAAAACCCTTGTTAAAAAGATCTTTCAATAGCTCCTTGAGTTTTTTAAACTCACCTAAAGCCATTCTATAAGTGAGGATAGAAATAGGATGAGTTTCTAAAAGAAGATCAATCCCAAAATTAATTTCCCTATTGGGCAGAATACTAGAAAGATCATCCAAAAACACATTGAGAAATTCACAGACCACAAGGATAGTCTGTAAAGAAGGACCTTAAGATATAGAATTCTTTACATGCACTAAGTAATAGAGGCACCTTTTGGAAACCAATTTCCAGGCTTAAATATATAAAATAAACCATCCCTTAGGTACTAGGGAAATGCCTTTCCCATTAAATCACCAGCTCATTAGGGAAATGGAAACTTGCCCTTCGTGGCTGACAATCAAGAGACGCATAGCATGAATTCAACCAATTCATCCCTAAAATCACATTCAAGTCTGACATATTTAACTCTTTCAGGTCAACCAAGGGCTCCCTATCATATACCGACATTAAAAAACCCTATAGACTCTTCTAGTCATAATGGATTCACTGACCTATACAGAAGGTGTTCGAAATATATTCAGGATTAAAACCAAAATGGATATCCAGATAAGGGGTCACATAAGAGAGGGTAGACCCAAGATAAAGTAGATAATATACATCATGATTGAAGAGTTTGAGCATACCAATAACAACATCATGGGACACCTCTTAATCCTTGTGGGTGGCTGGAGCATACAAACAAATTCGACCAGTGCCAGAGCCAGAACAAGAAGCAATACCTTTTGGGTGTAGGAGCTGATGAGTTAGCAACAGGAATTTTATTTTCCATGGAATCATCCCTAGAAGGAGAATACCTCTGTTTATGACCAATCTTACCACATTTAAAATATTTGATCTCCCTTCTTCATAAACACCACGGTGCACCTGACCACAAAATCTACAAGAAGGATACGATAGAGCTAAATGAGCCCCATGAGTCTGAGCCTGGGCCTCTGATCCTCTAAAATCACTATATTTTTTAGAACAATGATCACCCGATGGATTTGGATAAGGAGCACAAGACGTAGAGTAGAAAGCAAAATTTCCCCACTTCTCCTTAGATCACTTTCCATAATTTCTACCACTCTGTTGTTGACCTCTACCCTGATCCTAATATCAAAATTCTTATTCTGACTTTCACTCATCTCCACTTGATTTTTCTTTTCCTCTTTTACTCATTGCATAAACATTACAATTCTAGAGATGTCCCTATCATTGTTCAACAAGGCAACCTTTCTCTCCAAGATCAACTTACGAGACAACCTAGAGGTAAACTTCCTCATTTTAGCCCTCATGATAGACACCAATTCAGGAGCATAATACGACAACTGAATAAAATTGAAATCATACTCCTTTACCGTCATACTTCATTTCTTATAACTCATGAATTCCTCAACCCTTGCCTCCCTTAACTCCTGAGGAAAGAAGTGATCATGAAAAGAACTAGAGAAGTCATCCAACAAAGAAGACTCTGAATCATCTCCCCTACCCTACTCTAACTCTTCATACCATTGGTGTGCTACATCCTTCAACTGAAAATCTACAAACTCTACACACTCCACATCAGTAACATACATCACACATAATATCTTTTCCATCTCATCAAAGAAACCTTAAGCATATTCCTAAATTTTAGAACCAGTGATAATAGGAATACCTAACCTAATAAATTGGCCAACTCTAGCGGCCTTAGAGGATGGAGCAATAAAATTAATATTCTTAATCTAGGAGGCCATTAAATAAAACGACTAGCAAAACTCAGCATTAGACTCGCTAGCCTGGGGTGCTTGAGGAGGGATAGGGGAATTGGTGGATCTCCTTCAAGGTAATAAAAAGAAGAAACCCTCAACCGAGTTTTAACTCTTTAAGTAGGATGAGCTCTATTATATTATCCTTAGACGGGACAGAAAAGTGTCCATAAAAATCTGATCTTCTAGAGGCATGATCTAAAAACCGAACACATAAAAATTAGACTCTATAGCTCGAAATAGAATAATAAAAAAGAGAAACAATCATAAATGCCTTATAGACTCTTCCCTATAGGTGTGGAACACTAAACACCTATAAAAAATACTACTTGACATGGCTTTGTCGACATCCAATAACACCAAATCTAGGCTCTGATACTATCTTTACCACGACCCAAACCAGGGCCTAGCCGTAATGGGTATCTCAAGTTTATCAAGGACTGAAGAACACCCTTATGCCTCTAACAAAATGACACAATATCCCCAATGTTAGATGAATTCCAAACATATAAAAAGATAAGCTTAAAGAAAAAAAATGTATGTCTATAACCAATAACCATCGAATGTCCAAAATAACTGGCCGACATCAACCACGAACATAGTAATCTAACAAATCCTTCTAACAGAAGATCCAAAAACTAGTCTTGGTCAGGATATGTCCCCGACTCTGACAGATAAAAATAACAATGATAATTGTAATGTTAATGAAAACTCTATATTCTAATATACGATAATAATAGATGAAATGTTTAAGTCTTTTGAAGAATTAAAGCTCATCACTTCACCACAACGAATGATGAACTAAGTTGATCCACTTAACTCTACATAGGAAGGGTAGAGGTATCTATGGTACCTACATCATATGGGGATACAACATCCTGATATGGTTACTGGGGCTAACACTAGCATGTAAATCAGGGATAAGGTTAACATAATGTCGTGATCAATAATTAAAAATCATTCAAAATCAATGTGGATGATCAAATGTATATACATATATATACACATATATTTATATATACATATATATAAATCTCACGCCAGGATAGTAAAACAAGGCTTAGCATGTATTTTAAAACTTTAGCCTGGATTGTGTAGCTCAACTATCATAACATACTAAGGCACTCACGGGCTATTTATGAAACACCCTAGTTTCCATACCTCAGAAAATTTCCTGGAATTTTGGTCTATGGACCCAATACAACTCATTATTACGAACCATATATTGGGGTGTAGGAGGTATGGTCCAGTCGTATACTGACCAATGTTGGTTGGTAGGATAGATTTTGGTTACTAGAATGGATACGACTTAGGGGTACGAGTCGTATTGGTGGTTATAAATTATTTGGTTTCATAACTTAATCTTATACATTGTTACTTAGGTTGGATATAAGTACGAGTTTCTCCTCATAAGCCATATGATAGGGTAAAAATCATACTAAGGACTCGTATGGTAGATAATGTTTAATCTTTCTCATATTTTATTCTGCAAGAGATACGGGTTATGGATACAGACCATATGTGGTGGGTATAACTTAGTTGGATAAGCCATATACTGGATAGTGTTTATTCCAAAGGTAGAGGTTTAGGATACAAGTGGTGGATACCAATTGTATTGGGAGGGTATAACTCCTGAGGGTTAGTTGTACCCCTGTGATGGGATTTTGGTACAACTTAAGTAGGGGTATTTTGGATATTATCCTACTTATACTAAAAGGTTCCCACGACTTCTAGACTACTTGGGAGGTTATTTACCTAATTCTTCCATTTATTAATACTTAAAAACTCTTCCTAATCACTCCATAATTCTCTCAAGAGCTTTTTGGAAAGGAAAGCTAGGGTTTCAACTAAAGGATCTATTTGGTCTTTTCTTGGAGGTTTCTTCTTGGAATCATCTTGGTTTAAGGAATATTCCTTTCCATCATTGTTAATTATAGCTAAAGGCGTGGTTTTATGAATGTTTTCATGATTTCATTGATTGTATGATTTTAGTTTTCAAATATGTTTTTGGGGTTTTGATATTAAATGGTTGGTTATGGTTTCCCATGGTTTTATTTGTTCTTTTATGTGCATTAATGGTGGTTTTGGATAATTGGTTTAAAAGGAATGGTTTAATAGTAATTGTATTTAGTTTTGGACATATTATGCCCCTAATGTGTTTGAAAAAATTCTTATAAAGATATGTCCATTGCATTGACTACTTTTAATGGAACTCTTGTATGTTTTAAACTTGGTAACGGGGTTGTGCATCGTTTAAATGGCTTGAAATTGTAAAATACTAATTTGTTATGCTTATGGAAAACATGGAAGTCCCCTAAGTGGTTTAATATGGTAAATAGAAGGGTATTTAAAAGTCCCCTTAAACCTATAAATGGTTGGCTATGGGTGAAACTTGCAAGTAAGGGTTGGTATGATAATACTAGTATCAATGTCCTTGGTTAATAAATGAATAATGGTTTAGTTATTTAGAAATTGGATTTAATTGGGCAATAATGGTGGGAGGTGTATCTAAGTCATTGATGGTGGAGGTCCCGAGGTGACCAAAACTGGAAACTCATATTTCTCGATATGAGGTTGGTCTTGTTTACCATGTGTATGATGCTACACTATATATGGGGATGTAATAGTCATCCCTTGGGATACTTACCAGGTCATGTGGCTACACGAACTGGGGCCCTTTTGGTAGGGGGAGCTAAATTCATATACCCCATGGGTAGTTTGGGATGGCAAAGCTACACAACCAAAGTAAAGGTTTTAAAGGCTTGCTAAACCGGTCCCTTTTCCCGACATAGTTATATATATATGTATGGTATTTTACATTTAGATGGTTTTACTATATTTTATTAATGGCATTATTTTATCTATACCATGAGATCATGCTCGCGGTCACTTGCTAACCCCGTCTATTGGTGGTTTTATACCCTTGCTATATATGAATCGGTCATTCTACTCTTTCTACATAGTAATTGACTCGGGGAAAACATTTGGACTGAAGTGGTGAGCTTCCATCCTTTTGAAAGGCTATATTTCATGTCATGGATATTTCTAGGAATACTTTATTTTGGATATTGGTTTTGGCTATAGTTGAAGGCATTTCCCAATTAGTTTTCATTGCTCTTTTATTAAGAGGCTTTATGGTACTTTTATGGGTTGTAATAGGCAAGATCGATGTTGGTGTCATCCTTGGCATTGGAATAAGCTAAAGGGATGAAATCATTGGATGAAATTGTTGGTTGTTCCATCCTATTTCATTTCGGATTAATTATATTATGTTTTGGAACACCTTTTGTTATGGCCTGGTTTATGGCCTTTGTTTTGGTATTGGTGGATTATTGGTATGGTGTGGTTTGACTCGATTGGGTTGGTCAGAGGTGTGATTTATTCCCATAGTCTTTATGTAAGTTGTACACTATCTTGGTATATGCTCAAAATTCAGCCACCTCAAGGTTGGCGGTTGAAGGTTGGATAAGATAACGAAGGTGGTCTCTGGTCCTACTTGGACTTGGGATGCCTATTATGACAAGGCCCCAGGGAGTGTGATGAGTGGTAAGTTTACCACTTATTCACACTCATTTTTCATGAATATTACCTTATTTTTAATGAATAAATAAGACAACATATATGGGTAGACACAACAATATCCACTCTTTGTAGGCATAAAGTTGAGACGACCAAAAGATGTGGATTAGAGCTGAAAATGATAAAAAGGAAGCAAGTAAGAGTCCAGATGAAGGCGTGGACTACATCATCCTTGGTTACCATGATCGTAGTCCTCTATCAGTGGTCGCGGTCAGTCAAGATGCTCAGAGCAACGCGATCGCAGCACAAAATCATAGTTGCAAAGTCCAAATCTATAAAATCACTTAGATGCATCCCAAGCCATATTTAAGAAAAAAAACCTTTCTCTTTAGGGAGCTCAGCTCATAAGATATCTTGGAATCCAAGACTTGAAATGCTAATCTTAGGCAAGTGTGTAATTAATTTTGGAGGATCAATTTCTTAGTTTCTTATTGAAGATTGGATGCTTTGAATGACCCATATGGTATATTTCTCTTTACTTTCTTCATGAGTAGCTAAATAATTTAGTGCTGCGATTATGTTGAATTAGTAAGTGATTGTGTGTGGGTATTGTTGTGTTTGCATGGATTTTAGTTGTTCAGTATGGGGTTAACTATTGCTTGAGTTTGTGATTTGGTATTTGATGGGTGAAAACTCCAAATTTTCAAATGGGTTTGATGGGTGAAAGCTCCAAGTTATAGAAACCCTTTTGTCATCCTCGAAAGTAGGACTTAGGTAAATATTAGGTAACCCATAACATCCTCAAAAAAGGGTTATCGGGGGACAAAGAATTAGTGAACAATTAAGCCTATGGATTACTACCCTTTGCAATCTTAGAAATAAGTATTTAGGGATTGTAATTCATTTTAAGAGAATCATCCTAGAAATAGGGATGCTTAGTTGTTGTTTTGGGTGGTTATACAACCTCCAAACTTGTTAGGTTCTCAAAAGATCCAATGAGTAAAATAATTGGTGTTTTATTAAATGATTGACCTCAATGACCTTTAACTTATCTCATCCATTAATTAACAACTAAATTACATACTAAACAAACGCTATCCCAAATGTTTCACCTCTTAGGATACATGATCCCAAGATTCCTCTAAACCTTGAATTCAAAACAAAGATATCGTTTATTGATTAATTGTTAAAGGTAGTAGTAAAAAAGTTCCTAAAAAAATCCCCCCATTTAATTATACATGTCTTTTCTTTAGCATTCCAGATGACCTTATAGTAATTAGAATACCCATAGGTCTGAAGCTTATAGCATTCATTCTTCGTGATTCGACTCCAATTTATATTGGGTTACTTGACAATGAACAACTCACCCCTCAATTATAGGAGTGAGTTGAGTGTAATCAAAATAGCACCGTTGCTAGGGAGTGAAGAGTAGATTTCACTTTTATGGTGTTATCTTACTTTGGAGCATCCGGAGTGTGACACTTTAATTTCCTTGTTGTTTTTGTATCTTTTATAGGTAATTCTAGCATAAATAGAACCATAAGTGAAGGCCCTAATAATATTAAACCATTCGATGATACTTGGGGAGAGAGAAACTTAAATGATAGGGGTCATGCGAGTAAAAACTGCATCCCACCTCATCATGGGGGCAGGATATTCTATGTGACTTGTACTATGCTTTATGTGTTGTAAATAAACGGATTATACGGAGGTCAAGAACATGCAGACCCATATGTGCACTTAAGGAATTTTTGGAGGTGTGCATACCATTTAACATTCCTTGCACCACTCAAGAGGCCTTTCGGCTTCATCTATTCACAATCTCACTAACGGTTGAAGCATTGTTATTGTTCCACTCACTACCTACAAACTTAGTCACTTCATGGAGTGAACTCACAAGGATTTTCTAAGACCAATACTCCCATCCCTCCAAGGTCTATCAACCAAGAGATGTAATTATGAATTTTAGACAAAGGAACAGGGAACCACTACATGAAGTGTGGGAGAGATTTCATCAAAAGTTTGCCCAAAGCCCTAACCACAAGATTTCGGGGAAGACACTTCTTCAAATATTCTATCGAGCACTTAAGCCTTTGAACCAAATGGTGGTAAATAATGCGGTGGAAGGGTCTTTCTTAAACTTGAATTTAAATGTGGCTATAAAAATTTTGAGAGAGGTAACTAATAAAAATTTAGAATGGCATACCCGAGATTACAACATCTCCACTATCTCTTCACTCAAGCCCATGTTAGTAAGGAACAACAAAAGCAGGGAGACGAGCAAGAGAAAACCTTTTCAAAGACACTTACACAACTTGAGATCCTAATAAAGTATGTCATGGGTGCTCCACTAAAATCCCATGGAAAGGATGACGAAAAAATTTGGTATTTAGCCAACCCTTCGGAGGGTTCCCACCCAACCACATAGGCAAGGTGGGAATCAAGGTTGGATAATTTGGGTTGGTAGTAGATTTTGGAGAGAATGGGAGCTAGAAGATTTCTCTTTCACACCTCATTATTATTGGTATTCTAACAAAGAGTCAAGCTCCATTGATGCAGATAGAGGTAGAATAGAGGATCTCCTTGTGAAAATTTTGAACAAAGTTAAGAGAACGTACAAAATGGTCCATGAATTGAAAGAGGACTTTTTTCACTTTTTAGAATAGTGTTATCCTATTCATTCTCTATTAAAGAATTAGAAAATCAAATGGGTCTAGTCGTCGCATTTCTAGACACTAAACCTAAGGGGAAATCCACTATTAGCACAATCGCCAACCTCAAAAATAATGATCAAATCTTGGCGATGTGTGTAGAGGGTAAAAAGATAAAGGAAGAGCACATAACGGAGGACTAAGGAAAAAAATTTCCAAATGCTCGATCAAAAGAAAGCTTGTCCCAAAGTCTAATAGACAAATAGATGAAAGAGTGGAAATCATTATTGATCAATTAATTAATGAAAAAGAGTTTGATAAGTAGGGTCCTGTAGACCCTCCTTGATGAATTGATATATGCCAATGTCGTTCCACGATGATAACTAAGGCGCTATGTGGGAGACAACCCACAAATTCCACGAGGATGGCTTGTATCTATTTTGTTATATTTTTATAGTTTGATGGTTAGTTTTTGTATGTGAATAACTCATGCATATGTGACACTATGGAGATATTTTCATAATCTTAGAAAGAAAGAAGTGTGTATAATTTGAGATGAAAGACAATCTAAGAAGTATTAAGCTTTAAGTTAGTAGAAATGTTGAATAAGGGGAAATCATGGGGCAGACATGCCTTAGATTATCACATCTGCAATCCCCAGGCGCGATTGCAGCTACCTACCTATTTGCAATCGCGTTCAGTCAGCTACGATCATGGAATGAAAATCTAGTTGATTCATCGACTATCTCCCTAATTTCCTCACACTCTCGCTCAAGTTCTTTCATGTAGGAATGGTCTAATCTCAAGATAATTGGTGATGGTGCAAAGTATGAAAAGATTAGTGGCCTTTGATAGAGTTCCAGGAAGTACCCTTATCTCTTTGTTAGCTTTGATTATTCATGCAGTAGGGACACTGCAACCTTTTCTATTTGGGTTGGTTCCTTATTAATTTCATTTAGGCTTGTATTATTTATATTGCAACACATTTTTCTATTCTTTTTGACAATTCATATCATGATTCTTATTTGGGTTGTAATATTCGGGCACTCTGATGGTGTTCATATTCACATGGATTAACTATTTTGTTATGAGTTGTCTATTTCAGTCTAAATCTCATTATATGAGCTTTGTCTTCATGATTGGGTTTCCAACCATAGGTGCAGGGGAAGTCTGACTACCCGTGGCATCACATCCTTAGATTGTAAGGGAAGTATGAGTACGTATAGCATTGCTAATTTGTGGTTGCATTAAGATCCATTGGTAAAGTCGGAGTAACCGTATGGTGGTTCTCCCATACTTTAAACTTTACCGTGATATGATAACTTTGATGGTTACCACGATTAGAAAATCATATGTGGTGAAGATGCAAAAGTGAACAACCCTCTCCAACTGAAAATTTTGAAATATTCGAAGGCATGGGTGTGAGTAACTTTGTGAAGAAATTTTTCGCTCTTCCTATGGCTCTGAAAGTTGGCTTCAGAGAAATAATGAATACTCCATCTTTTTCTCAAGTGGGTAGAGAAATTGAATCCCCTTGATGACATTTGCATGCCATATGTCCGAGGTTAATTATCTCTATATCATGTGTACTTGTACTATCTAGAACTCTCCCTCTTAGTCTTTCAAAGCTAATGTTTGATTGTTCTTGGTTGGTAAAATGATCATAGACCATTTTGTGATTTTGGAAGTCCACTTTAGCCTAAAGAGTCTACCAATACATAAGAGTTACCCTTAGTCACCCTATTCGAGCCTTTGGACCTTTCTTTGGCCAACACATTACAAGTCGTGACTCATCTATTCAGCCACTCTTGAACCCTATCCTCCTTGAACTTGAGAATACAAATTGAGGCTAAAACCCTAAGTTGGGGTGATGGAAAGAGAAACAAGTATAGTTGGGCCACGAAGTCTTAAAAAGGTCCCTATAATCTTAAGAAAGTAAAGTTTTTTGGATTTGAATAAAGAAATGATCCCATAAAGGAAAGGAAGGCTTTATCTATAAAAAAGGGGTTGTAGAAGAAGAGAAAAAGAAGAAAGCGGGAAAGCCTAGAAAAAACAAAGGTAGGCAAAGTAGTAAAGTGAAAAAAAGTGTCCAATAAGTGAAGCATGATAAGAGTAAGATATAGAAGTTCAAGGAGGGTGTAGCCTTGTGTTTATAAGTTGATCACCTACCCTACCCTAAACCTACATTACAAGATCAGCAAGCCCGTTGTGATTCCTAACCAAGTGTAGTCATTAAAGTGGTGATTGAAAATAAAGGTAATCCTATGGCTTGGTACTTGTTAACATGGATAATTTCTTGAGTGAGTGAGTGGTTGCACTTAAAATTCATTATTGCATAATTATTAACTGGGTGTGTGAAATTTTTCTTTCTCGTAAGGAGGCGTGCGAGCTAGTTGAGGTGGGTGATTTTGTCATCTCCCATGCAATGAGGTAAATGAGGGTATAGCATGAAAGTCATTTTTAGAGTGTTAATAGTTGTTACATGGTTTCACACCAAAGTTTATGCATCTTTCTCTATTCCACTTCATAATGAGAGAAGTGGTTAGAAACTTAATAGCCCATGTGTGAAATGCTTTTAGTGGTGGCAATCAAGCTTGAGTCTTTATGATCATTGAAGTTATAGTAAGAGGGCATACATATGAAAGAGTCTCATAATAAGTTGTAGCTTTGATTGAAGACAAGCAAGGTCTTAAGTTGGGGGTGTTGATAAGTGGTTAGTTTACCACTCATTCGCACTCATTTTTCGTGCACATTACTTTGTTTTGAACCAATAAATGAGACAACATCTATGGATACATGCACTAATATCTACTCTATGCAGGCATAAAGTTGAGAAGACCAAAAGATGTGGATTGGAGATTAAAATGATAAAAAAGAGCAAGAAAGAGTACAGAGAAAGACCTGGACTACAATAGCCTTGATTACCGTAATCGTGGTCCTCTATCCGCGGTCGCGGTTAGTTAAGAAGGTCTGAGAAACGCAATCACAGCAAAAAAATATAGTCTCAAGGTCATTGTTAAGTGGGAACAGGCGTAAGGGCAGATCTATAAAAGGACTTAGATGCATCCCAATCCATATTTAAGCCAAAATCCCTTCCTCTGTAGGGAGCTCAGGTCATAAGATATCTTGCAATCCAAGACTTGAAACCCTAATCTTGGGCAAGTGTGTAATTAATTTTGGAGTATCAATTTCTTAGTTTCTTATTGAAGAATGGATGATTTGAATGACCCATATAGTATATTTCTCTTTGCTTTCTTCATGAGTAGCTAAATAATTTACTCTTGGAATTATGTTGAATTAGTGTATGATTGTGTGTTGGTATTATTGTGTTTGCATGGATTTTAGTTGTTGAATATGGGTTTCAATATTACTTGAGCTTATGATTTGGGATTTGATGGGTGAAAACTCCAAATTTCCAAATGGGCTTAATGGGTAAAAGCTCCAAGAAAACCCTTTTGTCATGTTTGAAAAAGGGACATAGGTGAATATCAGGTAACCCATAACATCCTTGAAAGAGGGTTATTGAGGGATAAGGCAATGGTGAACAATTAAGCCTATGGGTTACTACCCTTTTCAATATTAAAAATAAGTGTTTAGGGATTGTAATTCATGTCAAGAGCATGATTCAAGAAATAGGGATGCTTGGTTGAGGTTTTTGGTGGTTATACAACCTCCACACTTGTTAGGTGGGTGAAAGTGCCAATGAGTGAAATTGTTGGGGTTTTATTGAAAGATTGACCTCAACCACCTTTAACTTAGCCTATCCATTATTTAACAACTATATTCCAATTTAAACCAACACTATCCCACACGCTTCACCTCTAAGGATACATGATCCCAAGATTCCTCCAAACTTTGAATTCGAAACAAAGATATTGTTTAGTGATTACTTGTTAAAGGTAGTAGTAAAAAGGTTCCCAAAAAAATCCTCTCTTTTAATTATACATGTCTCTTCTTTTGCATTCTAGATGACCTTATAGTAATTAGAATACCCATAGGTCTGAAGTCTATAACATTCACTCTTTCATATTTGATTATGATTTACATTGGGTTACTTGACAATGATTGCCTCACCCCTCAACTATGGGAGTGATTTGAGTGTTATCAGTGGGTAGTGTCAAGTTTGTATCAGAGCCAAGCTTCATGGTAAGATGGGATTCCTTAAAGCTGTGTCGAGTAGAGTCTCTTTTAGGGGTGTGTAGCGTGCCACACTAATAAGGGAGTGGATACAAGGAATTTAAGAATTTTTTATTTTCCATGTATGTTATTTTCAAGCTTGGAGTCTCACTCCTTTAATATTTTCTAATCCTTTTTTGTTCATCTTTCAGATCATGCCTCATAGATCTAAAACACAAGAAAATTCTTCTATCCCATCTAGGGGTGTTACTAAAAGGGTGCATCCTTCTTCTAGGATTCATCTTCGACCTCACAGTCCTATCCTTGATAGTTTTGGAGTTTCATTGGTTGCTACTAGTACTCCTTAAGGTGAGGTGACTAATACGGAATTCCGTCAATCTAATTATGCTATTGAAAAATTAGTTACTTTTTAGGCTGGGCGGGGTGTGTCTGGTTTTTTATCTATTAACGTTACAACGGTTGGCCAATTTATGAAGATGGGTCCTCCTACTTTTTTTGGAGAAGGAGAAGGAGGATCCATAGGGCTTTTTTAATACTATGGAAAAGATATTTTGGGGATACAGGATACCAATGTGGAGGGGGTAAATTTTGTAGCTTATCATCTTAAAGAGGTTGCATATCAGTGGTATGAAGAGTGGGATAGGGCTAGAGGGAATATGGAGGAGTTATCCTTACTAGATGCCTTCTCTGGTTTTTTTTGGGATCATTTCTTTCCCAAGAGTTGAGGGAAGCAAATATGTAAGAGTTTGTGAACCTCAAGCAGGGGAGAATGTCTGTCAAGTAATACGCCTTAAGGTTTCATAAATTATCAAGGTATGCTCCTTATTTAGTCGCTGACAAGTGATCTAGAATGAGGTAATTCACTTCTAGGTTAAATCAAGACTAATTTTAAAGATTAAGATTGCCTTGCTGATTAAAGATGTGGACATCTCTAGGTTGACTATTCATATGCGTCAAGTAGAGAATGAAAAGAAGAGGCAGGCGGAGTTCAGAGATAGGTAAGGATAGAGAAGTAGTTTTCTGATCAGGGAGATGCCCAGTCTCAGGTTGGTAGAAAGTATGGAAAATAAAAGAATAATAAGTGGGAAAGTTTTGGTTCGTACTCTTCTTCTAGTACTCCTTATCAGTCAGACAACAGGCATCATAATGGTGGTGACAATTTCCCGATGCAGAGTGCCCAACCCGAGGCAAGTGGAGGTTTTTTTTATGTCATCCTTGTAAATTTTGTGGTCTCCTCATCGGGGTTATTATGATGAAGTGAGGGAAAAATACTTTTAAGTGTGGGTAGGTAGTCTATCGGCTCAAGGAATTTCCAGTTAATAAGGTTGCTACATGGGCGAATAAGATTCTTGTGGCTTCATCTTCTACTCCTACATATGGTGGTATGGCATCTACTTCTGTTAATGCTCTTGGTTCTAGTGTTTGTCAGAACAACTTGTATGCTTTGGTATCCGAATAGGAATTCGAGGTATCCCCTGATGTTTTTACTGTTACTTTACAGCTTTTCTTCTATAATGTATATGCTTTGCTTGATTCAGAGTCTACACTATCCTATGTGACTCCTTATGTGGTTGTATTTTTTAGTTTCGATACAAAAGTTATTTTAGATCCTTTTTTATTTCTACTCCAGTATGTGACTAAATTATTTCTTAGAGAGTCTACAGGGAGGTGTGGCATCTGTTGGTGGAAAGCTAACCTTGGTTGATCTATTTGAGGTTGATATGGTGGATTTCGATTTCATTCTGGGGATGGATTGGTTGTATTTTATTTAATGTTCTTTCAATTGTCATACCCGTAGGTTTATCTTTAGGCTCCCTAGTCAACCGATTATATAGTCGGAAGGGTGTTTCTTTAGCTCCTAAGGGGAATTTTATTTCTTCCTTAAAGCTCGGAGATTAATTTCTAAAGGTTGTCATTATCACATGGTCCGAGTTAAAGATTCTAACTCAGAAGGTCCTTTTTTCAGTAAGTTCCAGCGTCTAATAAGTTTCCAGAGGTCTTTCCTTATGATCTTCCTGGTGTTCTTCTTGATAGGCAAAAAGAGTTTAGTATTGATCTAATTCTGGACACTCGCCCAATTTTTATTCCTTCGTATAGAATGGCTATGGCTGAGTTAAGGGAACTCAAGGAAAAACTTAAGGATCTTCTGGATAAAGGATTTATTCATCCTCGTGTATCTCTTTGGGGTACACCGGTATTTTTTGTGCACAAGAAGAATGGTTCCCTTTGGATGTGCATTGACTATAGACAGTTGAACAAGGTGACGATTAAGAACAAGTATCCTCTTCAAAGGATAGATTATTTTTTTGACCATTTGCGAGGTTTCAAGTTCTTTTCAAAAATAGATCTCCGGTTTGGGTACCATCTGCTAAAGATTAGGGAGATGTATATCCGTATGATGTCTTTTCATTCTTGGTATGGGCAGTTTGAGTTTTTGGTGATCTCATTTGAGTTTACTAATGCTCTGACGACATTTGTGGATTTGATGAAAAGAGTTTTTGTCAGTACTTGGATATCTTCTTTATTGTGTTCATTTATGATATTTTGGTTTATTCAAATAGCAAGGTAGATCATAATAATCAACTCCATGTGGTGTTGTAGACCTTAAAGGAACAACGGTTGTATTCCAAGTTCTTCAAGTATGAGTTTTTGTTGAAAGCTGTAACTTTCTTGGGTCATATTATTTCTAATAAAGGGACCATGGTGGATCCGCATAAGGTTGTTGTGGTAAAGAGGTGGCCTAGGCCCACTAGTCCATCTGAGAGCTTCTTGGGTTGAGCCTATAGGCATTTTGTGGAAAGCTTTTTGTCGATGGATGCTCGTTTGGATAAGTTAACTCAGAAGAAGGTCAAGTTTTATTGTTCAGACATTTGTGAAGGGAGTTTCAAGATGTTGAAGGTTAAGTTAACTTTGGTTCCAATTCTAACTTTGTCATAAGGTAATGATGGGTTTGTGGTCTATTGCGATTAGGTAGGTCTTGGTTTTGTGTTGATAAAACTTAGGAAGGTGATTGCCTATGCTTCCAGGCAGTTGAAGTTACATGAGAGAAAATATTCTACTCATGATTTGAAGCTATTGGCGGTTCTCTTTGCTTTGAAAATATGGAGACATTAATTTTATGGTGTTTATGTGGATATCATTTTCGATCATAAGAGTCTACAATATGTGCTCACCCAAAAAGAGCTAAATCTCAGGTAGAGAAGAATGCTTCAGCTTTTCAAGGATTATGATATGAGTCTTCACTATCACATATGTAAGGCTAATATGGTTGTTGATGCTCTTATCATGTTATCCATTGGGAGTTTGTATTATGTAGAGGAAGAAAAGTGGGAATTGGTGAAGGATATTCACCGCTTACCTAATTTTGGAGTTCACTTCTTGCACTCCAAGGATAGTGGTGTGATAGTGCAAAAGGTGATTTAATCATCTCTTGGTGCGGAGATTAAGGAAAAGTAAGTGTTGGATCCTATCTTTATGAAAATCAAGAGAGACATTGGTGGCAAAAAGGTAATGGTGTTTGAGATTAGTGGTGATGGTGCTTTACGGTACCAAGGGAGGTTATGTTTTCTTGATACAGGCAGTTCGCAGAAAAAGGGTTTTGATAAGGTACATAAGTTGCACTAAGTTGTACATCCCGGCTCGAATAAGATGTATCATAATCTCAAGGAGATCTATTGATGGAATAGCATGAAGAAGGATATGGTTGATTTCATGGCCAAGTACATAGTGTGTCAACAGGTTAAGGTTTAGCATATGAGGCCAAGAGGGTTTTATCAAGAAATTTATTTGCTCGAGTGGAAGTGGGAAGTGATCAATATTAACTTCGTTATCAGTCTTCCTCGGTCTCAGAGTCAATATGATTCGATATGGGTCATCGTGGATAAGATGACTAAGTCGGCATAATTTTTGCCATTGCGGACTACCTTTTAAATGGAGGATTATACGAAGTTGTATCTTCAGGAGATTTTAAAGTTGCATGGGGTGCTTGTTTTGATTATTTTTATCGTGGCACATAGTTTACGTCTCACTTCTAGAGGGATGTTTAGAGAGGGTTGGGGACCAAGGTTTGTCTAAGTAATTCTTTTCATCCGCAGATGGATAGGTAAGCAGAAAGAACTATTCAAACATAGGAGGATATACTTCAGGAGTGTGTGATTAATTATGGTGGCAATTGGGTTGAGCATCTACCTTTGGTGGAGTTTGCTTACAAAAATAGCTATCATTCTAGTATTATTATGTCCTCTTTTGAGGCATTATATGGTAGGAGGTGTAGATCTCCTCTTGGTTGGTTTGTGCTTGGTGAGGCGGACATCTTTGGTCTCGACATGGTTTACCAAGCTATGGAGAAGGTAAAGGTAATTTGGGATAAGCTTAAGGCTACCTAAAGTTATCAATGTCCTATGCGAATATAAGGTGTAGAGACTTCATGTTTGAGGTTGGGGTTAAGGTTTTCCTCAAGGTATAAACCATGAAGGGAGTAGTGCGGCTTGGAAAGAAGGGGAAGCTCAGTCCCTGATATGTTTGTCCTTATAAGATTTTACAGAGAATGGGTAATGTTTCTTATGAGTAGGAGTTGCCTTCTAGTGTGGGCTTGGTTTATCTGGTATTTTTTGTTTCGATGTTGATTTAGTGTGTTGGTAATCATTCTTCGATTGGTCATTTAGAAGGGTTGGGTCTCACAGATTCTTTATCTTATGAAGAGGTTC
This sequence comes from Capsicum pubescens, assembly GCA_030864215.1. Taxonomy (NCBI): domain Eukaryota; kingdom Viridiplantae; phylum Streptophyta; class Magnoliopsida; order Solanales; family Solanaceae; genus Capsicum; species Capsicum pubescens. The sequence goes on along the minus strand of CM061540.1, from coordinate 223,373,393 downwards.
CAGTTGAGATCTTGTATAGGCAGGTTCGTCAGTTGCGGCCAAGGATGTGTCTTCGATTAAGGTTCTTTGGAGGAACCATAAGGTAGAAGAAGCTATATTGGAAGCAAAAGAGGAGATGAAGTCAAAATATCTGCATTTTTTCTGCTTTTGGGATTTGTACGGAAGGTATGTATCTTCAACACATCATTATTTTCTGAGTTTGTTAAAGGAAAGATTAATATATTTGCCTCTTTATTTACAAACTTTGCTAAAGATTGGGAATATGTTTTATAACATAATGCAAATGACTCGTGCGTCTGGTTACCCCTACCTTGTCCATCATTTGGGGACGAGTATTCCTAGTGGGAGAGATAGAAATACCCTAGTTTCTGGACTTTCAAAAATTTCCTGGAATTCTGATCTCTAGACCCAATATGAATCATGGGTACGAGTCTTATGTCGGGGTACGAGTGGTATGATCCAGTCAATACTGACCATTATTGGTTGGTGGGATGGATTTTGATTACAGGAATGAATACGACTTAGGGGTACGAGTCATATTGGTGGTTATGGATCATTTGGTTCCTTAACTTAATTTTAGACTTGGTTACTTAGGTTGGGTTTGAGTACGAGTGGATCACTATGAGTTGTAAGCCAGGGTACGAATAATACCAGGGACTCATATGGTAGAAAGTGTTTAATCTTCCTGGTATTTTATTCTTCCATGGATACGGGTCATGGAAATGGATTGTATGCAGTGGTTATGACATCGTTGGATAAGTCGTATACTGGACAGTGTTTGGTCCAAGGGTGATGGCTCAGGATACGAGTTATGGATATGGATTGTATTGGGAGGGTACGAATCATGAGTGTCAGTCGTATCCCCGTGTCGGGTTTTTTTACAACTTAAATGAAGATATTGTGGACATTTCCCTTGTTATCCTAATAGGGTCCCACTCTTCTAACCTACATGGGATGTTAGTTAAGCTATTATTCCATTCATTAACAAATAGAAACTCTTCATAAACACTTAATAATTCTCTCAGGAGCTTTTGGGCAAGGAAAGCTAGGGTTTCAACTAACGGATTAATTTGGGGCTTGTCTTGGTAATTTATTTCCGTAATCATCTTGCTTTAAGGAATGTTCCCTTCCCTCATTGTTAATTATAATTAAAGGCATGGATTTATGAATGTTTTCATGATTTCATTAATTGTACGATTTTGCTTTCAAATATGATTTGGGTTTTCTTTATATTAAATGGTTGGTAGTGGTTTTCCATGGTTTTTATTGTGATTTTACATGCATTAATGGTGGTTTTGGATAACTGGATTAAATGGGAATGGTTTAATGGTAATTGGAATTGGTTTTGGTAATATTATGCCCCCAATATGTTTGTCGAAATGCTTATAAAGATATGTTAATAGCATTGACTACTTTAATGGAACTCTTGTATGTTTTAAACTTAGTAAAGGGGTTAAGCATGGTTTAAATTGCTTGGAATGGTAAAATACTAATTGGTTATGACTTTGGGGAACATGGAAGTCTCCCAAGTAGTTTAATATAGTACATGGAAGGGCACCTGAAAATCCTTTTAAACCTATAAATGGTTGGATATGGATGATACTTGCAAGTAAAGGTTGGTATGATGATACCAATATAAATGTCCTTGGTTAATAAATGGATAATGGTTTGATTATTTGGAAATTGGTTTTAATTGGGTAATAATGGTGGGAGGTGTAGCTAAGACATAGTAGGTAGAGGTCCTGGGGGGACCAAAACTAGAAACTTATTGTTGTCGATATGAGATTGGTCTTGGTAACCATATGCATGATGTTACACCATATTTGAGGGATGTACTGGTCATCCCATGGTATACTTCCCCAGTCGTGCGGCTACATGCACTGAGGCCCTTTCAATATGGGGAGCTGAACCCATATAGCCCATGGGTGGTTTAGGACTACAAAGCTACACAGCCCAGGTAAATGTTTTAAAGGCATGCTAAATTTGGTCCCTTTTCCCAGCGTAGTTTTATATATATATATATAGATATATATGTATGGTTTTACTCAGTTTTATAAATAACATTATTTTATCCTTACCCTGAGATCATGCTAGCGGTCATACTATGCAGGAACTGACCTTTCTACTCCTCCACATAGTAATTGATCGGGGATAGAATTTGGACTGAAGTTGTTAGCTTCCATCCTTTCGGAAGGATCCATTTTATGTTATGGATATTTCTAGAAACTTTGACTATATTTTGGATATTGGTTTTGGCTATAGTTGGGGGCATGTCCCAACTGGATTTCATTAATCTTTTGGTTAGAGTCTTTGTGGTACTTTCATGGGTTGGAATGGGCGGGATCGGTATAGGTGTCGTCCTTGGCATTGGAATAAGCTGAAGGGATAACATCATTGGATGAGATTTTTGGTTGTTCCATCATATTTTTTTTTAGGATTAATTATATTATGTTTTTGAACACCTTTAATTATGTAAAGGTTTATGTCCTTTGGTTTGGTATGGTTTGGTATCATTAGATTATTGGTATGGGATGGTTGGACTCGGTTGGATCGGTAACAGTTGTGATATATTCCCAAAGTCTTTATGTGAGTTGTACACTGTATTGTTACATACTCAAAATTCAGCCAAATTAGGGCAAGCGGCTGGTGATTGGGTTGGGTAACGGGGTGGTTTTCGGTCCTGGTCCGACTTGGGATGCCTATTACGACAAGGCCCTAGGGTGGGTTGTGTCAATATGGGTCCAGCTCTTCCCCAGCTGGTAGGGCTCCAATGCATGTGGCCACACAAACTAGAGAGTACATAGATGGACCATGGGGGACACATACCTTCGAACATATTAAAGTGAAACAATCACCAAATCATGTAATATAATATGGCATACTCGAACCACCCAATGATATGATAATAATAAAGAGGACTCGAACTACCCGACCATTTAGAACCCCACATCTGAAATCGCAGTTTCCAGTATAGATCTCTCGGGACCTCTATTTATATGACTTAGCTACACATCCTTATTAAATCTTAATTAAAATAAATATTACACATTCTCATTTATTGAACCATGAAACACATTTAGGCATACATTGTTGGTATTATCATACAAACTACACTTGCAAGGTAACATCTACATGCCACACCAATTACCACACTTGGGAGAAATCATAATACCCTTAGGTTCAAATATAAATTAGCATGGGGAATTACACAACCCCATAAGGTTTAATTAAAATCATTATGCTTCATTAACCTTTAGCATTATGCAATATTTCAAGAGTAGTTTAATGTGCATACTTTTCAAATTCACCTAATTCCACAAAAGGGGTTGAGGTCAGGTCATAACCACATCAAAAGTCACAAGTTTTGAGAAATCACAATCCCTTAATTTATTCACAATTCACATGCAACGATTTGATTTTAAAATCACCATACAAACATAAACCAAGCAGGGACAGATGTGAAACATTATATAAACATTAGTTATTTAAAAACCCTCAACCCATGTTTTTAAAACCAACATCAATACCAAGCACAACATTTTAAAATATATAATTTTAATAAATTAGCAACTAAGGAAGAGTAAAATGCTTTAAGTACCAAGTTTTGTGGATAGAATTCAACCCTTGAGCCCTTGGACGACCTACTTCTAGGAAACCCAATGTATGGTTACTTGAGAGAATTTAAGAGAGCTTTGGAAGTGTTTGAGTAAAATATGAATGAGAAATAACCCCTGATAAGTTTTTTATGAATATGGGGTTTTAATTAGGTGAGAAGGGAATTGTTCAAAGTGCTCTCAACTTAAAAATGAAATTTAGTCATCAGTTATCACGGGTATATCTACGACTAATATAGACTCATAACAACTAGTCACCAGAAGTCATAGATAAGACAGTCTCGTAGGGATTCACAATCTGTTGACTCTACGACTCAACTATAGAACTCGTAATGGGACTCTAGGACTCATAGGGTCTTTTCATAGTCATCAAAGAACCCATTTAGGATAAACACTGGACATCTAGCTATCTGTACCCAATGACTCGTAATAAGTCCTTATGTCTCTTAGTGAGCCACTAATACTCAGAGATGAACTTAGTCCCACACTTACTGATTTGGTTACTATTTGAGTCCAATGACTCGTCAGGACTCCCTACAACTCGTCCAGGGAGTCTTAGTCAGTATAGCGACGATAAAATTTCAAAAAAAATTCAAGGACAAAAAACATAGGACATTACAAAAGAGAAATTTTAATTACTGTAGAATGGTTTCGTACCATATCCCCCATTTATGCCTATTTTCTACCATTAAAGAAAATAGAGAAAACTTTTAATCCCATCTATGTTATATAAAGATGCCCTACCTTACCTATTTTAAATCCAGTCGAAGGATTTTAAGCCTTGGTATTGAATAAAGTCCTAAATAAAAAATGACCTCAATCCTTCCTCAGCCTAGGTTGAAGGTCTTCCCTCCATTTTTGAGGCAGAGTCAAGTTCGTTACTATCAATAAATTATCCCCATATTATATTAATCATGATTCAAATCACCTAATTATGTATTATCAATAAATCATGACAAGTCGACCAATCCATAATAAAAGTGCTTATAGATAAAAGTCATTTGTCGACTGGTTGACTCATACTCAATATTGTTTAGGCTGTGCAATTAAGTTGATTATCCATCACCTTTATTTCCCATGCCCGAGATGGATTTATTGGTATCAATCTCCCATAGAGATGGCCTTGTGGTAAACTTCAATTCTTCATGCTGGAAGGTTCATCTAGATCTTTTCTCGGGTCAACCAACTTAATATTCGAGAGAGGGTGGGTTTTTGGTGGCCTCAGAGATGGAGAATAACGTAGAGGATGATATGTACTTTGAAATAAGCAGACCATAGATAATTTTTTCATGCCTCAACTCTCCCTCGATTCATTAAAAAGTAATGATAGTCTTTTTATGGAAATTATTGGGAACAAAAATATTCCTGGGTTTAAGAACACCGTGAAAACTGTCTTCTTTCTGTTGCCATGTAATGTATAGGTAGGGATTGTTTTATGCTCAGAAATCCCATTCTGTGATCTCTATCCCCTATTTTTAGGGTCCTCATGAACTTCTTTTTAGTATTCACTCCGCACCTTCCCTTACACATGAAAGGATCATGAAGTTATCCTAACAAATATATCTAGGGGTGCAACTATTAAGTAGGTAAGGATCAAAATGTCAGATCCCAATTTGAATTCCTGATCTATTAGTTTCAGCGTTAGAGGATTGAGCTTTTTGATAGAACTATACTGTGATTGAATGGAAGATTTCAATGATGAAGAGAAAAGTCTAAATCTCTTTTAATTTTAATAGGAATAGATATCTTATTGAGAATAGGATGTGTTATTGAGAATTATTACATAAGAACCTTTTCATAGAGGAGAGTGATAGGCTGTTTGAAGTGAAATCTTGAAAATAAATGGAAGGGTCATTCATGGCATAAAAAGCGCTCACTCACTCATATCTAAAAACACGGAGGGGATCTCTATCATGAAGACAATATTTTTTCATTCTTAGAAGCCATCTTTCATAGATAATTAATAGTATTCCTCTCGCTATCTAGTCTGAGTAAGAGGGGGAGACTTGACGCGACTACTATTAGACCTCCAACCCCAAGAAACTCTATAATAATTATCAGCGAATAACCCTTTCCCTTCTATTCTATTGAGAGGTTACCCCTTTATGCTTGGGTAGGTCACTTATTCCCAGTGACTATAATTTCTATTTACTTTTGAAAAAAAAAGAGGTAGATATAGTTGTTCAATATTATAAGATTGCTCTCTCTTTTCTCCGGGAAATCAAGTTATCTTGGCTAGTTCCCTATCCCCAATATAAAACAAAAAAATTGATTGGTTTACCACATTTATTCATGAAAGAACTTGCCTCTCTATGGTGGGCCTTTACCTTTCAAATGGAAGAGAGGTAGTCGCAAAAGGTGAAGCACCCCTAAACCCTTGAGATTACTCGACCCTGATCGGCCAATCTCTTATCATTGCTATCTGATTCTTTAAGGGTTTCTCATGCTTCCCTGACATCACATATGTTTTAGGTAATTAGTCAATAACTCCCTGGGTAGTGAAATAGGTGTGACATCACATTATTTCATAACATACCTATCTTTGTTTTAGGGAAATCCTCTTCCCATTAAGGTGGATGCCACACCTTGTGCTTGTGAATGACTGTTCTATATACCTTTTTGCTCAGCACTTGACTGTGTACCCCAAAAATAGAAGTTGCATGCCTTCATCTGCTCTCATTCATGGTGGAATCCATTGAATGCATTTGTAAAGCAAGGGATTACGGCTAAAAATAGAGATTTCCACTAGGAGAAGGAGCTTACAAAATATCCTATCTCTCTATGGGTAAGAATCAAGGGCACAACTAATATACAAATGCTGGTCTTACCTTCTATTATATTAGTAAAGGGCCTTTAGTCTTGACTAATAAGATATATATGGATTTTCCCCTTACTAGTAAGAGGAAAAGATCACCAACCTTTTTTCATATATCTCGATACCTACTCATGTTTGAAAAAGGCTTTAGGGATAAGCTCAAACTCAAGAAATAGTTTACTTCAATGCTATAGGGGGGACTATGCTCTTCAGGAGGACTTCAATATTTATCATGTGAAGATAGAATTCTTATTTGTTTTTGAAGGTCATCAAAAAATTCAATGAAATTTAAGTATACATTTGAGAGAGAGAAGGATTAGTTCAGTATGGGTCAAAGAGACGGTTGACCTGAACCCTCTTCCTTTGGTAAGATCTATCTAACTTCTATTGTCTTGCTATAACCTATTCTTACTCGCTCTTACCTCCCTACCTATTTTTCTTTCTTTTTTAAAAAATACCTGCCCTATTACCTATACTCTCGTTGGGGCCTCGGGAATCTTTTGCTTTTGGCCAAGGTCTTTATTTACCTTTTATCATTCTCCCCTTCAAAATAAAAAAATCATAAACACTACTAGAACTTCATGACATTAATACCATAATATAAATACTTATCAAAAAGAGAGAGCAAGACTGACCTGCCTAAGAAAGAGATCACAAGAATGACTCCCCTATCACGACAATGCCAGAAGAAAAGAATTTACCAAGCTCGGGATTAGAAGATCATTTTAGGAATTTGAGGTATTGTTTTTAAAAAGGAGGAAGTCATATTCACATAGTAATATCCCTAGCTTATTCCCTATTTGAGACTAAGTCGGGTTCGAAACCCTATACTATCAACTTTATAAAATCCTTAGCTCTTATTCTTAGTTCAATTGCCTTATTCTTAACATGGGAATATCTATTTTTCTATTTTCTTTCATATATATAGTTTATGCTATAAAAAATACTGGTCTCGTGTATAGGAAGAAAGATATTGTTGATGTTAGTAGACTAATCTATTCATTGTTAGGGCATTTCTTCATGTGACCGCCTTTCCTACCAAAAAGCTAACCTAACAAAATCTGAGTTTTTCCTAAACTAGACATTAGACATTTTTTTAGGGTTCATACATACATTGATCTTGTTGAAGAACCTGCTCTAGAATGACTACTCTGCATAGCCTATATTATTGCCCACCCCCAGTTCTCTATGCTCGATTTTATAATTAGTCCTAGATCCATCTATTTAAAGGAGGTCCAATTTTGTGCTCTTCTAATTTCTTAAAAGTAGAAGTTGTTATGTCTCTTAACATCTAGGGCTATCAAATGGCTTAGGGCAAAAAGGGTTCCAAAATTGTATACTACTATGATGCTCTCGATCGGCAATAGTTGTTTGTTGAGTTGGTTTTTATCTCTACCTTCTCATGGTTGGATAGAAACAAGAGAGACCAACTAGCCAAAAGACGAGGCTGAGAATCTGTGAATGATCCAAAGAACTACTCCTAGATATGATTTTTCTCCCCCTTTGTACTACAATGAGATTCTTGACCGGATTTTTTTGGTGTAAGAAGGTCGTGGGAAGAATGAGAATCACTTTGTAACTCTAGGGTAAAGGTCACTTTAGGGTAGGGAAAGATTTAAATGTTCTCCAACGTGTTGCAGAGACTTCGATCATGGTAGAGCTTATGTAATAAAAGACCCGTTAGGATTTTACGGAGTTTGTCTTATTTTTGTATTAACTCACTATTTGGTGATTTAGTTCATAGCAGACAAAGTATTTATAGGAGTTTCTTTTACACACTATGCCTTCCTCCGTGATGATATTGTCATTAGAGATGGGTGAGTGGCTAAGTATTATTGTTAGTTAATTCCACCACTAAATGTTTTATTTTTGTTAGAGAAATTATTAGTATCGTCAATTGGTTCTTTGGATATTTTAAGGGTTCTTCATATGAAGAGTTACTAAGGACTTATTTCCTATCTCTTGTTACATTTAAGATCCTTAATTAAATATCCCTTATTCCTATAATAAGAGCTATTATGTCTAAGAATATTCCATTGTCATACCATTTATGGAAATATACATACTAGGTGTAAATTCAATCTATGACCCGTCAAAGTTAGGGCACTCAGAAGCATCGATGCCAACAGTGAAGTGGATCCTTACCTTTCAATGTTAGAAAAAGTACACTACACTTTTTGATCAGATTTTCTCACAAATTCACATTCGATGAATCTTATATTTATTGGGGAAGGTTTTGATTCTTTTCTCAGGATAGATCGCCTAAGCTTAAGGTTTATCACCTTACCCATCATTTCTACTACTGTGTTGTCAACCCGCTAAGACAACCTACTACTGGAACATACTTTGGTTTCACTTCGCTCTCTCCCACTTATATTGTTCCTACTACAGTGAAAGATCATTCACCATATTAGAAACCTTACTAACTTTCTTGAGCATTTACTGATTTTTAGTCGTGGATCTCTTCCTTCTTATCCACTCATTATAAATGATTAATAAAGGACTAGGAATACAAAAGTGATAATAAACGACATTATTGGGGAAAAAGATACAATAGCTTCAATTAAAGCAAAGCCAAAAAAGGCATACCTAAATAATATGTTTCCAATGGTGGATTTCACACCATGGAAGGAATTGAAGAACTAAGGATGTTTTGAATACCTATAGTAGCTCCCGTTGCAGCAATAGTAGTAGCTCCTGCACCATTAATTTTACACCTTCAAACATCTCGACTTGAGAATTCTCCTCATGTATTTTCCATCATAATTTTCTCTTCAAAAACACTCACCTTGTCGATTCTTCCCCTCATTCCTTTTATCTTTGATATTGAAATATTCATGAAAAGCATAGTCTAGATAAGCGATACACTTCACACCAACCCAATCTCAAAAAATAAAGAGATGTACAAGCAAGGACATTTTCTCGATCAAGAGGGTATTGAACTTCTCGATGCATCTCTATAAATTCATTTTTTCCTCATCTTCTTCTCTTATGAAATATCTTTTGAAATTGATTTTTTCAATATTCAATATTTATATTTACAATAGTGTATCAAACAAATAAAATTCATTGTGATAAGTGAAGTGGATCTATTTTGTTTTCTTTATATTGATTGAGATCTAGCCTCTCTCCTTTGGTTTGTAGCCTTGGGTTATGCACTTTTCCTTAGGCAGAGGTTTTACCCACTTCAAAATTATGTACTCTAAAGAAGGTAAGAGGTTTTCATCACCCTTAGAACTAGTTCAACATAAAGACTCTTTTTTTCCCTATACGGAATTCCTAGGAGTCCATACAATAAGGTAGTACCAAATCACCTAGAAAAAGGAAGTTTTATGCCTACTCAAGGAAACTAGATAAGAAGAAATATGTCTTGTAACTTGGTCTTTAGGATTCTTATAATAGCAGTAGATACTAAGTAGAAATACAATATCTAGGTAATTCTATAACCACTTTATTGGATCAATCACATTTGAGACCTAAGAAAGGTAAATTAGTGCCATTTCCTTCAAAAAGAGCCCATATTTTTCAGTAATACTTTGAGATATATTAGGAAAGACTTTGTTATTTGGGTCAAAGTTTTTTTTAGCTGTGGTATAAGTTTGTTAGAAACTGGAAAGTCAAAAACAGGGTTATTCTCTTCTAATTAAACATCCCTCAACTGACTTGAATTCCTACTAATTAAAGGGTTATTGTGCATCCTTATTCCAACTTTCGGCCTCTCCCACTTTGAGTCATATTCACTTCTTCAATACCGCTACCCTTCTCCCTTTATATACCATTGGTAGCTTGCTTCCAAGACACTGGCAAGAATAATATATCAAATAAGAAAAAGAAGCAACTCAATTTCAAAGGTTATGCTTGATAGACACTTATGGAAAAGGAGATAGTTGGGATAAAATCCATGTCTCATCGTACTTTTATTATGAGTTACCCCTCTCTGTTATATTTTACTATGGTAACCTTGGTGGAGAACATTATTAAACCTCTTTCTTCTTGTTTTCTTAGACTAGCATCAACTAATGTTAAGGTTAACCTAATAGTCAAGTTTAATTACTTCCAAAATCCTGGTGATGGATGTGGAGAGGTGTGTGAACAAAAATATTCATGATGTATAACAAAGACACTCTGTGTAGGAATTTGAGTACCACCAAGAGTTTGGTCCTATATATTTTAGGTATGTTGGACCTTCATTTCTTATGTATCTATCTAATGATTTTTCGATGGGATAATTCTATCATTGTTACCATAATATGGCATTAACATAGTGGTTGCCTTGTTGGGAAAGTTGTTTCTATGAACTGAAGACATTTTAGGGTAGTTAGATGTGTTGATGGTTCAACCTTTACCCTATCATTGAGCACCAATATGTAGGATACTCTTTGATGGTTAGGTAATAAGTGCTTTAAAATGCATTGGATATTGTACAAAAGTATGACTACAACTAATCAAGAGCTTGTATATGCAAATAAAAGAGTAGACATCACCTTGATAACTTAATGCAGTGAGGCTAGACCTATATTCACGTAAGTAAAAATGAAAAGAAATAAGAAGGGGAACTCTTTTCTTGTTTGAAGAGGGAAATAGGAGCTCAAACAAGGTGTCATCTCCCAAACTATGGTTTAAATAAAGCTTTTCATGTTAGTGAGAAACATGATAGTGAAAGAGAGAAGAAATAAAAATTGATTATTATGTCTTACCTTCATACATTAAGGAACAGGTGTGATTCCTGCGCATATATCAATGACCAGTGTCCCAATCAGATATGTTTACATTTTTTCTTTTTATCTTGCCTTCGAATTATGAAGCTTTGTCACTGCGATAAAGTTTTAATGACCCAAACCAACTATGGCTTAGCTTTGGTATATCTTATTGTTACATGAGTCTTGGCATGAGTAGATTCATCCTATTACTATGTTGATGATCTTGTATACTAACCGAGTCAGCACTCTCCTGAGAACACGTACGTCCTCCCTTTAATTGCCCTGTCTTTGTTATGGTTTCAGGGGCTATGACGACCTGTATGGAGAAACCATCATCTGCATGGCTTGCTTTACATTGAACCCAATGTTGAGACTCGCATAGCCTAGTACTGGTGAACTTGGAAAGATACCATGCTAGGTTGCTAAACTTTCTAAAAAATCAATATCTACATCATCGCTACTTTTAGTTAGACGTACGATTTTGCTTAATTCATAATTCTTAATGCTCAAAGTGGTTTGAGTATCTCTTGCTTATTGTTTCACTATTTCTAGCATACAGTCACTGCGACGGTCATAAGCACTCACTAGAAGGATTGGAATATACAATAGTAGCCCGAGCTTAGGTTATGGTGCATAATATCATTGTAGAGATAGACCAATCTGGAATATCTTGAAAAGAAGATTAAACTTTGTTCTCTAGGGAAACTGATAGCTAAATTAGGCTTCTTGGCCAATTTCCCCTATATTGATCCATTGTGTTAGCCAATAAAAGTGGGCATGCTTTCATTATTTCTGTGCTCCTAATTTTCCATTACATTGAGGAAGGTGATGTCTTACTGTCAAGTCAAATATAATCATCGTTAGGAATATTATCACATAAGTGTTTGTAAATGAAGAAAGGATTTCAGATTATTTAAAGAAGAACCCTAAGGACAAAGTGAGAAGATTTATGACCCGATAGCTCTATGCCTATGGTTCTCTGTTATGGGTTCGTATAACATCAAAAGATAAAGAGTTTTTGGCTTATACTTTTACTTCAAAGGCTTCATACAGGGAGAAGGGATATAAGGTAACAAGGATCTTTAAGTAATCCTACCTCAGGTATTTTCAAATCGAGATTCTTATATTACTAACCATACAAATCCTAATGTAGATCATTTAACGATGAGACGTAGAGTTATTTTTCATATTAAGGATCAAAAAGTAACTAATTTGTATTAGATATTTGTCTTCCTATTGCTGGGATTGCATTACAAGAGTTGCTACATCTTTTTCTAACAATACTTTGGCTTTATCTATGTCAAACCAACAACTTTGACTTTCAACTTTGGTCCGCCTATGAACCTTGATTCACACTCTGCGTATATTATTCTTTCAAGCCCATAATATTTGTTTAAATTTATCACTTTCTTTAGTAAGTGATCAATACTATCCTTAAATACCATTCAAATATGTCTATGTTATTAACATAGCCATAACGACTTGTTTTTACTGCTAAAAAGTAGTGATAGCTTATACATATATTCTTAGTTATAAGCCTACATAGTTCTCTTAATATTTGTTTGTTTTCTTAGCTTTCTTCTATTTTACCAAACGAAGACAGTTTCTCACATCTCTGTACCTATTACATTGGTATCTTCTCTTTCATTCTCTTTATTCATTAAGAAAATTTTAACATTGCATCGAGAACCAAAAACAAAGAAGGAACATACTTGTCCTTTGGTTGAATTCTTTTTACTTCTTGAGCCCTTACCACTTCATACAACAACTAACAAGGGAACTTTAGGACAATTCGTTTATTTCTCACAACTCCATTTTGCCCAGGCCTCTCATTGTAGAGTCCCTTCTTTCAGAACTATAAAAATAATACTAGCTTGCTATTCATATTATTTCTTCTTGATCGGTACCAAGAAATCCATTTTCACTAAGTTTTGGGTTAGGGTACTTAGCAACCCTACTTTGTCATTTCTTCCTATGTTGGTCTACTTCCACTTAGACTAATGTGATAATTATTTTCCTATAGATAGATCCTTGTATTTTAGATATTTAGTTTGAGAATCAATTGAAGCTTATTCATATTAATCTTTCTTATCCGAGAGTCTTATCATACTCTCTTCCACTCTCGGTTCGACATAAGTAGTAGTGACTGAAAGAGCTGATCCGATATGATCTTGATCATAAGACTCTTATTTATATTAGGGATTTAGGGAATAAGCTTGTTGAGGGACTGAGATGATTATTCTTAGTCTTACTATGTCTGGTATGTATTTTTCCAAGCCTAGTGCTTGACAAATCTATAGTTGTGGGTCTATATTCTTCTAGGTGAGCTGCAGAGCTACTTTTTCTTAATTTCATTCCATTCGTCTTGCTTGATTGGTTAAAGAGAGTGATTTTATAAGATGTTCCATAGAGAGTATGGCTATGAACTTCTTCACCTTTTGGCCTTTAATGGATTGGTTGAAATTTTGATCCTGATTAGATATTTGCATTCTTCTCTTCTCTCTATTTTGCCTAGGGTACTATTAGGCGCATCTCTCTGAGTTTGAGAAGTTGAACTCCTCTTAGATGAACTAAAAATAATTGTGGTTGGACTCTTCTATTCATTTATCAATCTCGTTTATGAATGTTATGATGGCCAGGCATAGCCAAAACTCTTTTGTAGGAAGCTCTCAAGGTAGTGTCTTGAAACTAATCTCTCGGATTCACCCATCATGATTGAAGTTGAGATGATTCATACTATCTTGGTTTGGTCAATATCTATACAATAACTTCTCTTTGATGTATTATAGTATAAAGGATGAAGGTGAGAAATCATCAATTTAAGGCGATGCAGCTTCATTAGCTTAATAGACAGAACTCCAGCAAGAAATCTATTGAGACTTGGCATTGGGTTAGCCAAAAATCAAAGTTTATATGGTCCCTAGGAAATTTTATTTTTATGATTACATCGGGAATAATCCAGAAAGTGGATCTATTTCATTTTTTCTCTTTTTAAGATAAGGGAAAACTTATTCCTAGATCATTGTACATTTCAATTAGAATTAGGCATTTTGTGTCCAATGCCAAGTAGTCCTTACCTACACATGTATATAATCATATATTTACTATTTATTCCAATAAGTAATACAAAAGAACGAGGTTCAGATGCGCTTCAGTCATTAATGGGTGTTCGCTAAGGGTGAGAGCAAGAATCGAATTGATTAAATCACAATGATCTATTCACTTATATATATATATATATATATTTACAATAAGAGGAGTAACATTATTCCAAATTCCTACTTCAAATTCATAAATGGTAATATTAATTTGGTTAGGTGGCTAATAAAAAACCAAGAACAAGCCTAGAAGAAAAGAAAAGAAACTGGATGTGTTGATGGAAGAGATGGTTTGAATTACATGTGATGACTAAAAGGATTGTCTTGTTTTTCCTTTTCTATTTTTTGGACAACTTTGTATACGAGAATTGAGGAAAACAAAGTAAATACTAGTATATAGTACTCCATAGATAATACAGTAGTAGTTTTTCGGTGAGAAAAAATAGCACAAGAGCCAAAGCTCACTAGATATTTCTGAAGTCACTCATTACCCAAAGAAAAAGGTAACTCAAGTCTAGACAACTCTATTTACTTATAGTAGCATAGAGGTTTTTTTGTATATTTGGTCCAAATAGGAAGCAATATTTCACAAAGTAAGGTGGCCATGTAAAAGTAGGTCAATCTTTTTCTCCTTTATTCGTGAGTTTCTCATCTATGTGGAACTCTAGTGACAACCTAGAATAAGCTCCCTCTAAGAATACTTGAGCATAATCATTATTAGAACATTACTCCGATATCAAGAAATTATAATTTGAGTTCTAAGGTAAGGATTCCACTTCTACTCTTTCAACTAGTCAATCAAATCATGAGAGGCCATAATGGGAAAAAGCAAGACCATTCTGCAAAATTTTAAGCTCATCTAGGTTGGCATGAAATTTTATATGTGCAATCAGAGAGTGGAACAATGTCATCCCTATCAAGAAAAAGTTCCACCAACACTCTTCCTCAGCTGCAAGTGCATGATGATCATCCAACATCTTGCCTATCCTACCCTTGGGCTGACACTAACTTTGGAAGGATTATATCTACTTATGGATCAAATGCCATAATTTATCCTCAAATGGTGGGTGTCACCATCACAAGTGTAACGTCCTCTTGAATGCACATAAAGCTTGCCTAATTATGTGAATGTGAAACAATCAATGTTATCGTCAGAAGGAGATGGGTCCATGCCAAGCATCAGGCCCAAATAAGCTTGTCAAAACCAAAAATTTCATATCTTCACAAGTCACGACGTCTTCACGTAATAAAGAGATTCAAGGGTTCTGGAGGGAGTATTTCGAACATAAAGAATATGTAGAAATCTAATCCTTCATATTCAAAGAACAATATAAATATCTTTAATTGTCAGGCAAGTGGAAACATATCTAGTTACATGATTCAACAGTTAGAGAGTAGTAGTTGGGGAATTTCCATCCAATATGGTTCTAATGTGACAAGCATCTTCAATGGTGATGACATATTCCAACAGCCAGAGTTTAGAGTCTCTATCTTTCTTTTTTCATATGGGTGCTACAATGTAGGAAGCTGAAGACTTTATGCATGTTGGAACATGATAGCAGGCTTGTGTTATCCATGGCGGTGGTGCTAACACAGGTTGTATTGACAGTGTATTTTTATAGGTGCATACAAATTATAATCACCAGTTCATCCTTGGATATGTTATTCTCCCTTCTCTATATTGAAACCTTTAGTAACACTTTTGCCTAAACTATGGTCGTGGTATGGTATATGGTTCATGGTTAATGAGAAAAAGAGTGCAGGTTGGTGTTGCACGTCATCAAGAAGGAGAAGGAAAGAAGAAAAATATACAGTTCTTAATAATTAATAATGAAGATTAAGGTTGTTTTCTCCTTTTCATGGTCGAGCGTGTACGGATAAGATTGCACTTTTATGTCTGTACATGTTATTGTTGTTTTCATTTAAGATTTTTATTATTATACACTTTTTGTTGTTTGAATTCTTTATAATTTTCATGGGGCTTTATGTAACTTTATATCATATCTATTTTTCTAGATTGGCTAGGTGGGATAGACTATACATTCCTTTTTCTTTAGGATAGCATATAAGGCAAAACCACTAAAAAAATCTATTCAATTTGAAAAAAAGGAGAGAAAGGGATTTGAACCCTCGATAGTTCATTGTTCAAAACTATATCAGTTTTCAAGACTGGGATATCAACCACTCAACCATCTCTCCAAAAGACTATTTTAATTTTATTCCTCCAAATAAAACATGTCTATTTGGGTGGAAACCCCCACTATCCATAGAAAGCTATCAGTTGTGAATCCACCGGATGATCTACCTATCTATATCTAGATATATGATCTAGCATGCCCATTTATGAATAAAAAGGAAAATTCTATTTCTCTCTACCCCACTCCATGTACGAATAAAGTGCAAAGGGGGATGAGAAATAAGTCATATAAAATAAATGAATTCATGATAAAGTAAAATCCCTTGATGAGATATTTTATCACAATTAAGATTTTTGGTGATAGAGTGATCAAAACGTATATAATTCATTTATTGGTAGCTTGGAGGATTAAAAGCATGACTCTTGATTTTTAATTTTCTATTTTTTCATTTATTGCTACTTCATTAATATTATTGAATAACATACCCATTGTATTTGATTCTCATGATGGTTGGTCAAGTAACAAAAATATCATATTTTTGGTACAACCTTCTGGATTGGATAAGTCTTTCTTCTGGGTATCATAAATTCTCTCATATCTTGAACCCATTCATTGCACATCCAAAATAACCCCTTAATTTTTCTTGGTTGTGAGGAAAATTAAATTTGAATCTATGTTCCTAAAGAAAATGCAAATCAAATAAACAAAACACAAAAATTAGAGGGGGTTTAAACTTCTTGAAAAAAAATACAACTAAAAAAATAATTGGAATAGCTCCAAACAGCATATGTTTCCCAATACTTAACAAATAAGATCTGGTTATATATCATATATGTGGTTACATATTGTTGATAAAGAACAAAAAAATGCGGATATTCTCGAATGGTAAAAAATTTCTTTGCCAGGGAGAAGATGTGGGTTTGATTCCTTCTACTATTTTTTATTTAATTTAATACATAGCATTAAATATATCCTTAAATTAAGGATTTGGTATAGTCGGTTGTGATAGTTCAATGATTCGATCCCACCCCAATATTTTATTTTGCCTTTCACCCCCTAAAAGTTAAAGGTGGGAATTAATTACTAGTTACCAAAGTCAATCGTAAAATAGTTTGGTAAAATAAGATGTTGCAAATTTAGGATTTGAAGTTGTGACCCCAAGGTTAGGAGACTTTCAAGCTACCAAACTACTCTAACCCATGTCGAAGATATGAACTGAAAACTAATAAACAAACTAATAAATAAATAAGGATTAAATGCACCCCTTCCACTCTATTTGTACAAATAGAATCACCCATTTATGCATAATAGTAAAGGGGATTATATGATCATCAACCATATAAATAGAAATGAAGCATTAATCCTTACCAACTCTATTTTTTTTATCTTAGACACAAACATGAGTAAACCATTTCACAAACATGCTTTCGGATTGTCCAAAATATCAATAGTTAAGTCTCATCCTTTCGATTAAAAAACATCAATAAAGGCATGTAGGTGAACTATTCCCTGGTGGGGATTGTAACTTTCTATAAATTTCCCATTTGTCACTCAATGACAAAACCTTGCTTATTTCTATTTTTGAGGATCGACGAATCGAATGATATTTCTTTTCCAATTTTTGTTTCTTCATATCCCTATGAATAAAACTTTTTCATTCCATAATGGTTGAATTCCTATTAGTATCTATGATAAAATTTGAATCCTAGATGTAGAAATAAAAAAAGGTGGTCCTCTTCTCCATAAAAAGAAATGACATTATCCGTGAGACATACATTAATCAACAAAATTTGTCCTACGTAGAGGCAATCAAGAAAGATTTATAAGTGAATATATAACCTACAAAAAAGTGAGCTAGTCCAACCAATCTTTCTTGTACAATAGAAAGAGATACTAGTTTCTCTCTCCAGCGAATAAAATTGGCCTAAGGTGTGCATTCATGAGCCTATGCTAATGTCTCAATCAATTCTTGCCAATATCCATGCCAAGAAATTAAGAACATAATTAGCCTAAGTAAGATGTAAAAATAAGACATCCATTACCTAAATAGATAAACTATTCATACCAAAAGGGTTATATCCATTGGTAAGTTGTGAAGAGTTTAACATAAATAATCCCTTAATCGGCCCATCAAATAAGTTGAAGATTCACTAAACTATGAACATTACCCTATCATAATGTGATATTCTTCTATTGCTAATAAAAAGTAACCAATCCAATAGTATTTAAATATCCAAAAAACTTCAAAATAAAATGCATATATATCACAAGTACCACCTCATCCTTGGCCATTACACAAAAAACTATATCTGAAATACTTTTTATCTGCCATTAACATGGAACCACATGCATCTAAAGCACCTTTTACTAATATAAATGTAATTTTATGTAAACCATGAGAAATAGAATGATGAACTAAAATGTCTCCAAGATATATTCTTAAGAATAATGAATAACTATTTTCAATAACAAAATTTAACCAACCCGACAACCAGATGGTTTGACCCGCATTTAATGTTGGGCCACTCATTAAAGATAAGAGTATATCAAACCCATGTGATGTTTAACCATGAGTAGACTTTATACATTGATAAAATATAGGTTCAATCAAGATTTGCTTCTACCAAGTGCCAAAGGAAAGCATGAAATCTTTATGAACATAAAGTCCTAGGGTATGAAATGGTAGAAAGAGGTTGACCCAACATAAACTAAATATGATACCTTCTTTACGATCTTATAGTCTTAACAATACATTAACTACATTTTTCTACATATTGTAATCTCTAATGAAAAATATATCTCCATGAGAAAAAGTTCTTTTCGTGATGAATCTTGCGACATAGTGGTGGTGGGTACATAATGCAACTTAAGTAGTGAAGTTTTGTGCTATAATGCATAAGTAGGTAAAGAGTACATCTATTGAGATACCAAAGAAATAATAACTCCTAAAGAAGCTAGAGCAAGGACTAATAGAAATTGAAATAAATTATTGACTGTTTCATAAAGACCTTTATGTCCACACCGCAATTACTCCACGAAGGAATATGTGCATCTAGAAGTTCTTTCATACTCTGCCCAATCCCAAAATTAATTTTTTTATATATGACAAAAAATAGAAAAATAAATGCAATATCTAAATAGCGATAGACATTATCAGTCAATCATAAACTTTGTGTTTATAGATGGAATCCCACGAGAAGAGTTAAAATGGTTGTTCCTGCCCCTTTGGAGGTACAAAATAAATCACTACTTTTATTGGGGGTTTTAGCATAAAGATTTCATTGAATTAAATAAAATGGACCTAACCATTGGGGATGTAGTAATTAATCTATGAAAAGATTCCACCGTACTCCCGTCTAAATGAAGGACTAGCAGCATTGACTAAATTCCATGTCTAAGAAAAGGAACTTATGTGAAAAAGTCCAAGCAAATAATGATTCAGATAAGTTTTAACATTTTTTGGACCAGGAAATGCTTGGTATACCAACCTACTACTAAGGATATAGCAGCAAGAAATAATAGAAAAAGAGCATTAGTATAAAGATATTGATTAGTTGGTAAACCAATTGAATACCACCACTGAGAGACACCAGAATAAGCGATATTCACTAGGCCAAGAACGCCCCCTCGATTAAAAGCTTCCATGGACGGTTGTATAAAATAAGGATCCCAAATTTCATGAGAAATATGTCATACATGTTAAGGGTCCTCTACCTATGACTCAAAATTTCCTTGCAAAGCAGCATAAAATAAATTTTGCTAAGTCCACATAAATATTATTGCTAATTGACCAAAGTGAAAAGAAAAAATATTTTGATAAAGATGTTCCTCAGTAATATCATCATGATTCTCAAAGTCATGTGTCGTAGAAATACCAAACCAAATATGATGAGTAGTGGGGTCCTTAGTTAAGCCTTTGCTAAACCTTGTAAATAGTAATGCCATAATGCTTTTCAAATCCTCTTATCTATTATCCTACTACTCTAATTCTTGCTACGACAAATGACTATGTTATGGAAATTTCACACACAAGGTAATGGGTTACTCCAACAGCAGGTGCTTGTATAATGCTCAAGGATCTCGGCTGAGTAGCAGCAACAACTTTGAATTTATTATAAGCCCAAATGATGGATTTAATATGTTCTTGCTAATAACCACGTTTGCTGAATTGAAATTTTAAACTTACATCCTAGATAAAATAAGCACCTAGGAATAAAAGTCAATATACAGATAATGAAGAACCATAAGACAAAATTATCTTGGATGCCTGTGCCTATAAGAAATTGTGAAGCCACCCATTTAAGTAATTTAACTCTTTGCAATGTTTTATCCCGTGAAATGAGTTACTACCCTTTGATAACTTACACTACCCCAAACATCTAATTGCATTTTCCAACTAAAATAGAATATTACTATCGAAATGGAATTGTACATCTAGAACAGTCCTAATAAGTCATGATCCTAGGTCGCTACTTGACATGTACACCCTCTTCCAGGTACATCACAATGAAAATAAAAACCAAGATTTTCCTTACCCAGTAACAAATAAGAACTGTAAACAAATTAAATGCCTTTCAAGAGTATCAAAACCATCATATGAATCATAAATGCATGAATGTGATATACTAAAAAATTGGCAGTTCTAAATAGAATAGGCAACAAAGATACCTTGCCACCCACTGCCACTAAATCAACAACCCCCAAGTTAAAATATTGCTAGTTATTGCACCAGTAGCCGTTTAACTAGGAGTTAAAGCATTGATATTTTGTATCCATTTAGAAAAAATAGGTTATAATTATATAGCAGTATCTGAAAACATATCATGAGGATGCCCTAAAGTTCTTATGGTATCATTATGAATATACAAACAAAAATTGTGAAAGCCTAGAAATATACATGCCTAGTTTAAATAGGATATGATTGCATCATGATTCCTAAGGATACGAACTAATAGATCATTGTACCAAGTAGTTGGATCATAGTCTCTGAACATAAAAATGGTTGCATGGACGATAACGCCAACTATGAGAAATCTATAAATCAATATGTAATATGTGAACAATATTAGTTGTGCACCATAGTCAGGTGCTAGGTATGGGTAAGGTTGCATAGGATACATATGATGAGCCATAACAATGGTTAAAGAGCCTCACATTGCTAAGTTAAGAGATAATTGATCATTCCATGATTTTGTTAGTATATCATATAGTCTTTTATGGACCTGACCTTTAAATAGACCTTAATGGGCTTCTAAAATATCTTTTAGTCCATGACTAATGCCCTAGCTGGTCCTACACATATGACCCGCTATCAGGAAAATAATTGAAATAGCTAAATAATGATGGGTAATAACGGTCAACCATAGAACCCTAGTTACTGATATTTAATCCTCCATGAAAAGTAAGAAAGTCCTTATATTTTGACTAATTCAAGGTAAAAATTAGGGTTTATCCTTTAGCAAAACTAGGATAAAGTTGAACCAAAAGATCTCGATTCAAGATAAATTAATGAATACGTTGTATCTCTTTAGGATCTATACCAATATTTAGAAATTGGCTAATCTATAAAGATACATGTACTTAATTCCCCAAACAAGAGGGAGACCCAAGTCCTAGTAGCCCTACCAAATGGTTATTCAGCGTAGATTCTACATCTTGAAACCAAGCCTATTTTCTTTATGTTTTATGATAATGAGACCAACCAGTAAAAAGTATTACCTCTTCACATACAAATGCCTCAATTGTTGTATAATAAAGTTGTAATTCACTACTTCTTCCAAATGCTCGCCAAATTTGAAAAAAATAGAGGTTAGTATTACACAAAAAACCTCATCTACATCACTATTTAATATTTCTTATACCACTATTGGTCAAACGACCTGGGCACTATTCCCAATGTGAGTTTGATCACTTCTCAACGCTTTAGAATTAAAAAAACAAGAATCGTGGAGTACATGCCACTCGGCCAAAAGAATGATGATGGAGAGTCTATCGAAATGTGCACTAAATAATTTTTGAAAGATCTCCTCCAAATTATTGGTACAACTATCAAAATCATTAGTATCAATACATAGGTTCTATATCTAAGTAGTAGTATCAGTACCTTTAGCTATTGTTCTCGAAGAATGATCCAGTATGCCCGGTTCCTCAAAATTTTTTTTACGAAATCCCTATCTACCAAAATTTTACTTTTGTTTCTAGAGAATAAATAATCATTGAGTCCTCCTCTTTCCTAACAACACAAAAAATAAAGAGACCTTCCAACAGTCAAATAATTAGTGAACCTTAGAGATAGAGAGATATTTCAATAATTAGTTCATTTCTCTAAGATTTTTCTATTTCCTGTCTATCTATTTTCTTTAGTTATTTACTAGAGCAATTATGATCTGGAAGTCAGTCCATGTAAAGTATTCAGACTATTATGGCATAGGCTTGTGGTGCTCAATGCACCCTTTAACCTCTTAAAACCTTTTTAGGATTTTGATTTATCCTAAAATGACTTTTTTGTACAACCTAGTGTATATTCATAGAATTTATTAGATGGAGCTCTTTTATTTTTACCTTGAAGATTGTAATTACTCTATTCCAAATCACGCGAATAGCCATTAGACATTACTAAGAGACATCCTCGATATCGATATATTTAGTAATTTAAGGGTTTCTTTTATTAGTTTTAATACAATTATCTAATAATAATTTTGTTTAGTTGATTTTTTTTATTTTAAAATAAATAAATAGAATAAAAATAAGTATATTCCTCTATATGTCTTTTTTATTCCAAAAATATAGAAGATGAATATAAAAGTGAAATTGAAGGATTAGGAGGGAGATAATAAAATTATGTGATTATATCATCCAAAAGCAAATGAATATCTATTTTTAGTTAACTGATCTGGTGGGTCCAACAAACCATTAATTATAATAGATATCTGAATTCTAAATAAAAGATAATTAATAAATGGGTCCTTTTTTATTTGAAACATCTCGTGATCTACAACCAATTAAGTGCTTTAATAGAATTACTAAGAGTAAGCATGATAACATGTTTCCAATACGTAACAACTTGATCGAACCAAGCCTTTGCAATTTCAGAATCTCCCTATTGAATGGATTGTTCTCCCCAGTTAGAATAGGTAGTTTAATTCCTTCTCTTTGAACCATACTTGAGAATTTCTTACCATATATGGATCAACAGTCAATTCTTTTGGAGTCCCATTTTGATCTATACCATATTTATATAATTAGATTTCTCATGGATCTATCAAATTTTTAGGGTTAACCAAAAGAAAAATAGGTTAATTACATGAGTTTACAATTGAAGCTTTGGATGAATAATCCATTTATTTAGTTTTCTCTTTTTTTCGACCTTTAGAATAATAAAACACAGGCATTTCTTCTACTGTTAGAATTTTTTGAAAGGTAACTATCTCGGTTTCATTGATATATTTATATAGAATCTTTGAAAAATACTTTCTTTCACAAAAAATAAAATACTTACTATCTTTGGGATCTTAACCTAAACCGTTGCTAAAGACTTTAGTGGATTGACTCTATTACATAAGTGAATTCCTAATCCTTATCTCACATTACGAGATAAGTACATAGTTATTATAATATCGGTCTAAAACCTTGCTAATTGATCTTTACAGTGCTTCCTCTCTATCTATGAATTAAAGCCTGTGAAAAGTGTGAATAGCTAAGCCACTAATTTTGTGGCGAAGGTTATATCACATAAAGTTAGTAAAGTGAAGGTTTGTATATGTTATATCCTTTTGATCGAGCGAGAACTTATAAAGGAGGCCTTCATTTCCCTTTTAAAAGGTCAAAAAAAAAGCAATAGGGTAGAGAAAAAGTTGTAAAAGTGCTTATAGATCTCATGGAACAAGGCAGAATTTCTAACAAAACTTTCCACCTTTTTCTTTCATACAAAAAATAATTTAGGCGATGAGATCCCGATTACATTACTGCGGGTAAAAATAGAATCTTAAAGAGACTGCTAGAGAAAAGAAATATTGAGATAATACCTTTTATCCTAATCTCATCTACTCAAAAAAAGAGCCCCCTTGATCACCTGAAGAGATTATTAGGCACAATTGGCATAATTATTACCATGAGGATTGATCTACCAAAATAGATCATCCTCCTTAGGGATGGAAGGTAATATTTATGCAGTCCATAGAAAAAAAGTATTTTGAAGCCAAATATTCTTTGATAGGTAGTTGAATATGGGGATACATCTTTTTTCTCCTTTTTATTGAATGTAGTCAATCACTTCGAGGTCATGATAACAAAGAGTCATTGAGATATGAGAATTTTTACTTTTACTAATCGACTGACCGTCTTGTAAGCATTGATATACCATATTTGTACCCTAACTTATACCTATACAGCTACTCCTTGTCAATTGCTGAGTTTTTTACCTTGAGGTAGAGAGGTTATCTCATTCCATACCCATCCTTCTTTGCTTATCTTAGTAGTAGCTCTATCTATTAGTAATAACCAAGGAACTCCTTCTTTGTGGGCTAATTACTTTATTTGAACACTCTACACAATAGATGTGCAAATTAAATTGGTAATTGTATGGAATGCACTCTAAGCTAGTTAGTCAATGGGGGGAAAGGGGTGCTAGGTAATTTTTTCATTTGGGTATAAGTGTGATTAATTCCATTAAACTTTGATACTATAAAATAGTAGATGGAATTTACTTCTGAGTAGATTCCTTCCTTATGCTCTTGTATAACCCTTACGAATAACTTTCATTTAGCTAAAACCTTTAAATATTGATTTTATCTTCTTTCTTTTGAAAGTTTAGTAATATTATTATTGGAATAGAAGGAGTTTATCTTAAACAACTATTACCTTGATTGGTGGTCTTTCTCACCTATCCTAGTGAAATAGGCTGATCTAATTTGAGAAAAGACTTGAGACTCGCAAAAAGATACAACACCAAGAAGAGAATTGGCTTTAACCATAACAAATACGGGGGGATTTACATAGTAAAGGAGGCTAAACAAAGATATCAAAGGAATGTTACCAAACATAGAATATTCTTCTTCCGTGCACAAGGGTAGCCTTATTTCTAATAGGAGCAATTCAAGCATTATTTAGTACTACCTTAGATCTAAAAGGAAAGGAAGGAGAATAAGGAAAGGTGCAAAGTAGTTGATTTCATATTACTAGGGCTAGGAATAACACATCTAAAAAGGGATACCAAAAAAAAAAGCTTCAATTTATATGGTGCAAAGTTAATAGTACTAGGTCCTTTAAGTTGGAATTTCCAACTACAAAAAGTGTAGCAAAGTCACCTCCATTCTTAATTTCTGTTGTGATAGAGAGAGGTACCATAAAAGAGTCAACATTATGATTAGAGTCAGTTTGAATAAAGGAAGAATCCAATCTCTTTATTCCTAATCTTATTGGCCTTATAGTGGGCCTAAGAGTAAGGAAGTCTCAACTCCCCAATCACCCAGAGTGTGGTATGAACCTTCTATCTGATTCAATCTCATCTATTGCTGCTATCGAATTGGATGAAAGAGTATTTTTTATGTCACATAGGATAAGTATAGGTAAGTGTTCTTGAGGCTTCTATAATAAGTAGTTGTGACTAAGTTTAGCTAGGATAGAGTAATCCTAAAGAGACTTTCTTCTGTTCTAGGTTTCCACAAATTGGTATAAGAGTATGAGAACACCTTTCTCTTTTTTTCTTTAGTTGGTCGAGTAGATTATTATAATGTTGCAAATTTATTCCTGCTTTTACAATACTAGTGCATCTTTTGCCATAGAATTAGTTGTGCTCGGCCTCTCCCCTCTATCAAAAGGTTGCCTTATGTGGAAGGTTGACTTTGAAATTTAATCAATTATAGTAATTCTCATATCTAAGTTTCTTTGTATGACACTTTAAAATCTCTTTCTTATGCCAAACAGAAAATGTAACTAATGAAGCTCTTTCAACTTGCCCTGTCTTTTGATAAGTACTGTGGTTAAGTCAGTTAATAATAGAAGAGTAGAAAAAATATAATAAGAACTTTCAAGTGAGTATTGAATGCTTCTACGTATGTAGATGAAGTCTAGTATGCTACTATATATACTAATAATTCTCAAGACAATAGCAAGATTGGTCACCGTATTAAAGATCTTTGAAATCCTTGATAGTCTGGAAAGGGAATGCAAATCTAGCCACCACTTTCTCTATTTAAAGAAAATAAAACTTCCCTAGGCTGAGAGATTGCTAATACTTTTTCTTTGCCTGATGAATTAAACTAAACTGAAAACTGAAATAATCCTTCCTAAGAAAAAGTACTTTCGGTAATAGCATGAGAAAGAAAAAGGTTACTTCCCATGTCTATTGACATCCTCAAAAATAGGTGATATAAGGTATGAAATCATTCATGGGTATATGGGTCCGAGGAGAAACTCTTTGTTGAGATAGATTGCCACCCAACTCTCATCAAGCTTTCTTCAAAGGTAGGTCTATTATATTCATACTCACTTCTTCTCTAGGATGAGGGTACTAATATTGACCTAATCTTTAAGCCTTTGATTTGAATAATTAGGTCTTGTTTCTGATGGACTTTGATAACGCCCAAACTACAGCTCTCGTTAGAAAGTGTAAGCGGTCGCTGTCAAATATAGAACCCAACTGGGTTGGGTGTCGAATCCCACAGGGAATACATGGTCACTAAGTGTTGCAATTGTTAGTAGACTGTTGGTCAAAAATTCCACGGAAAAGGGGGGTTTTGCTTTAGGCGTGAATTAATAATATCAAAGTAACTAATGAATGATTTGTTTAGTAAAGGTTAATCACAGAGAATAATAAGTTAGGGTTATGTCCACCTTGTAGTTTCTACATCTCTATTAAATATGAGTAACGCGGAATTTAGACATGCATGCACTTATAGAGAATCGTATTCTAATTCTAAATCCAAGTGTTTCCCAACCATCAAGGATTTATTTAACTTTATCTCTCCCGAGCCTAAAGTGTATAACGAATGGTACAAATTCTCCAAGAAGTTAATCCGGTTAAGTCATTAACGTGTAAATTGAGGTTAGAAGCCCTATTTCCTTGTCACACTCTCTTTTCCAAACATGTAACTTTTCTTTTGAACAAGCTAATGCTATAATGGCATGTTCTCTATGTTTGCAACCATGAGAATTTAATTAAAACGAAGAGAGTAATGATATAAGTAGCATACACATCAAGAATTCACAAACTCATAGCAATAGATAGTATCTTACAAGGTTTCCATAACCCTAACAGAGAAGTTTAGCTACTCAGGAGTACAACGGAAATCACCATAGACATAATAATCATACCACAACTTAGAATAATCTTAGCGATGGGAATGATTCTTGGCGTCAAAAGGGGAAGAATGTCGTTCTCCTATCCGATGCTCTTGCCTTAGCGTTTTTCTCTGTCTAAACTTACAGAATTTGTAAATTGAATAAATAAAAAGTGATCGAATGAATTCAATCCCAGAATGCTGAAAAATTCAGCAAATAGGGTTTTTATAACATCCTTGTCCTACTAAGTTACTGCTGCATCCCTAAGTATTTAGAAATACTGATTTTGCCCGAGACAAGTTCTCCATGCATCACATTCAGTCCACAAGCTTCCAAAAGCTGCCTTCTCTCTTATGTGAAGTTTTCCTTTGCTGCCCAAAGGTCCACAAAGTGCTGAAATCTTCATCATTAATACCTGAAAAACATGCTAATCACATAGGTTAGCTCACTTAAAGGAAAATGGACTAAAAGTGCAGGAATTATATATTTTATCCTCAAAACTTAGCTAAAATATGGGTAAATTATGGTTCTTAGGGGTATAAATACGCCCAAGATCACCACCCCACACTTAAAACTTTGTTCGTCCTCGAACAAAATATTACGTCCATGCAAACATCTAACTAGAATTTCACAGTAGCAACACAAAATGTTCAACAAGACATGCACGGCAATCATTAACAAAGAGTAGGTTTCTTGATCACTCCTAGAAACAATTCAACCTCCAACATAGACTCGTGAGGATGGTTAATTCGTATCCACAAGTTAAGCCACAAAGAATCATATAACACTACCCAAATATCATCAACCATGTGTGTCTCACACAAGATATCACCCATAATCACTCAAAAGTTTTGCATTATTCGAAACATGGGTATAAGACTCTCCTTGCTCTCACTCTCACAAAGAATTCTTATGTTACAACTGATGACCATAGGCTTGCCCTTAGTGTAATGCTCTACTAATATCAGACTGCCAAGTTTAGGATCAAATAGGTCTTTACAGGTTGTAATGTAGGCTAAGGGACAGGTAGGACTATTTTGGCCAGAAATAGTGACTATGTTCCCTAAGAGCTTTAATACACTACAATATGCCATTTACACTATCTTTTAACAACCACTCTACCTCTCTTTCATCTACCAACCCTTTTTCACCCATTTTGTTATTCAATCATAAACACAACTATCTTTTTGTTTTTCTAAATTTTTTATTTTATTTTATATTTATTTTTTCTTCTTTTTTTTCTTTTTTTTTATATTAAGCAAGCATCCCTATAATAACCACTCTTTTTCACAACAATTTCAAGTACCAATACACCCTTAGGCATCACTTTCACCATTCTCCTTTTTATTTTTCCACATGATTCTACAATTTTAAAGCGCTTAGGAGTTTGGATCAAATTATGGTCTTGAAAAAAAAATGGATTAGTCTACATATGAGGCTGCCAAAGAAAATAGCTAAAGGCTCAAAGGGGGTTCACTAGGATAATGTACAAAGGTAGGTAAAAAGAAGGTAAACAATTACAGGCTGCCAAAGAAATGCCTAAATCATCTCCTAAACTCACACTCTTTATTTCGCTATACACACACACCAGGCAAGTTCTAGCATCAGTCACAACATAGAATATACTATAACCTCACACACACAAGGCACATGGTCAACTTTATTGGGAGCAGTATAGACTCTTGACCCAACAGATGAATGAATTAAACCACACAATTATCACACAGTGAGTCACACGTAGAGCCTAAATGTCTCAATAGTAATGATTTAGCACAAACTCTTGTTATACTACCATGCCATCTATCAGAACAATTTCATGCAAAATCTAAAAAAAATCTAGAATTTAACTAAAAAAAAATCTAGAATTTAACTAACTAATTACGACTACTTAACAAACAAGAACAAGAATAAATTGTAGGCAAAGAAGTACAATACAGCATATCAAATACCAGTACCCCACACTTAGACGGGACACACTGCCCTCAGTGGAAAATAAATAAGGAAAACCTGATTAGTCGGACTCTTCCTCTATGTCTGGGGTCATACCCCCTGCGTCGGAATCATCATCAGAGTCGTTGTCATCAGAGTTGTCCTCCACGTATGAGTCTTCCAGTCGGCGATTATCGTCAGTCGGTACGTCATCATCGAGAGGTTCCTCAAAATGTACCCCTACTCCATACATAGCCCACGCATGCTCATTCATCGGGTAGTCATAATCCAACTGCTGAAGCTCTGCATCATTCGGAACCCGACCCCTACTCATCATGGTAAACTGAGTCATGCCATATAGATGGCGAAAGAAACTTTCATCCCGAGCATGTCTTTCTGCAGTGGTAAGGTTGATGCCATGACCAGTTTTAGGCTCTTTAACTTTCGTAAGATCAACCTTCTTCGGGTTGTGTGGAAGCTTATGATCTGCAGGCTCCTCTTCAATGTGCTCCTTCCTTAAGATCGCAGTCAACAAATTGCCAAAGCTGAAATGGGACCTTTTGTGCAGCCTAGCCTTACGCATTAACGATCGTATAACCGTACCAATGTTGATGGGAATATTAGTCATCAGAGCGTACACCAAGCATACTCTATCATGTGTAATCTTTGTGTACTGTGTCCCAGGAATCAGGCAAGAGTTGAATATCCTCAACCATATACGAGTTTCTCTGTTCAAGGAAGCATACGGGAAGGTATTGTGCCGACCGTTATCCTTGTGACGAATCCACCGGGCCATGGACCTTGTTCCGCATAGTGTGTGTCTGATTGTCCTATAGGGAGGTCTGTGATAAAGCTCCTTGAGCGGTGAATGATCCACAGATGGAAGGCCCAGAAAAGAGTTGAAGAACTCCGCGTTCAGTTGCAAAACTTGGCCCCGAATCTTTACTTCACTTCCGGTAGTATTTGGGGACCAATTGGCATAAAACTCTCGCATTAGATCAAGATTGCATTCCCCCATATCTCGGAAAATGAAATCAAGATTTAGTGCCATGATTTTAGCCAAAATGCGGGGCTCTCTCTTTGCTAGACTCTCCTTCTGCATCAAATCCACGTGAACATATTTTTTCACTTTGTTGTTCTTGTACCACTCCTTTCCTTTCTCCTCTAGGACCCACTTTATCCCGAAAGTGCATCGAGGTATTTGTAGAGAGGAGGACTCAGCTTGATCTTTTTTTCCCCTTTTCTGACCTTTCTGCGAGGTGGACACTTTTTCTTTTCCTTGTCGTTCTTTCGGTGCCATTCTACCTGAGATCACAATAGAGTCATGTTAGATTCATCTCAAAAGATTCAATCGAAAGACAAACAGTAATGACACTACCCCATACTTAATTTGTTTGCCAAGACTAATTAAGTGAGTGATGTCAATTACTCAGACTTCATCGACATACATTTAGGCAATATGTTCCAACAACATGTTTAGCACAGTCATATTCTCATGTAATCTTGACTATCCTTTCCAACGCTATTTCATTGGATTAACGCACATTTTGAACAAGACTACCACATAGAGATTGTATCAAGTTAATGCATAGAAATAATCACCACGTCTCATGCTTGTGGTCAATCATGATCTTTATCTGGACGAACGAGTCATTCAAACATTCAAGCTTACAACGTTCAAGATTACGCATTAACTTCACAATTTCAACTTCATAAAAATATGACAGTGTATAACAATCAAGTACAAGTCGGAACAAAGTCAAGAACACCCACACGTATTCTTTCACTCAACTAGATGTATCATAACAAACCAACCACATTCTAATCACCAAACACCACTTAAAAATCTAAAATACCATTATAAACGTAGTATTGCAACAACTACGGAATATAAAAGAATAACTTACTTGGTGATGGTTCGGGAAGATGATCTTTCAAGATTAGATGAGAAAAAAGAAAAATTTTGAGAGATTTGGGAAGATTAGGCGGCGCCTAGGTTGAGAAAACAAGTGAATTTTGTTCTAAGGTTGAAGATCTATTTATAGACTAAGCCATGGGTCGGGTTTGATCCATGTAAAATCGGGTTAGGAGACAAAAAGGCATAAGTAGGCGGCGCCTAATGCTTTGTCTATGCTTAGCATAGGCGGTGCCTTTGTCAATGCCTAGTTGGTCATAGGCGATGCCTTTTCCAATGCCTTGTTGAAACAGTGAGCATAGACAATAGCATAGGCGACGCCTATGGTATTGCCTAGATTTACATAGGCGGAGCCTATGGTATTGCCTATATTTGCATAGGCAATGCCTTGTCCGTTGCCTATGTAAGGCAGTGAGCATAGGCAATGGTATAGGCCTTGCCTTGTCCATAGCCTAGATTAGCATAGTCCTTGCCTTGTCCATTGCCTAGATTAGCATAGGCCTTGCCTTGTCCATTGCCTAGATTAGCATAAGCAATGCCTAACCAATTGCATTTGCTCCATTATTCCTAGCTTACCACCCTTAGCATGGCTCACTTTCAAATCAAAATTTTAGGACTAATCCTCTCATTTGTACGTCTTTCACCTACACTTAATCAAAAATAATAAAAACGATTAGAAGGATGGGTTGCCTCCCACCAAGAGCCTTAGTTTTGGTCGTGGCTCGACTCTTCTTTTTGGATTTTAATTTAACAAAACAAACTCCTAATAAAATAAAATGATTAAAAACGATTGGTTGTCTCCCATATAGAGCTTGATTTATTGTCGCGGCACGACATAGTTATCTCGATTACTTAGACTTCATCGAGATATATGGTGCATCATTTTCTGAATGGATTCAGACGACGCTGATGCTTAATTGTGGGCATGCAATCTTCTTCTAGATGAATCTTGTGCATACCTATCCCAGGAGGAATACCAATTATATCATCAATAGTCCAATCAATAGCTCTCTCGTACCTCTTCAGAACAGAAATGAGAGCCTCTACTTGTTGTTCACCTAAATCAGCCGCAACAATAACCGGAAGTGTATCACCACTTCCCAAAAATGCATACTTTAGGTGACTGGGTAGATCTTCCAATTCTAGCACTGGTGGCTCTTGAATGGATGGTTTTGCTAGTGGTGAGGATCGATTCTTAAGATCAAGGTCCAGCTTCTTAGGAGAACGAGAATAGGACCCTATTCCTGTTAGAGCAAAAATAGTTTATTCATAATCTTCTACATCCTCACGCTCAAAATTCAAACGCTCAGCAGACAATGGTTTAACAGTAGCCTGCTTTTCTAACGATTGTTCCTTCGCATCCTCATGATAAACATCACTTCCTTTTTATCTTGCTTCAGATTATCAATCTTTTCAGGCTGGTGACGTCTAAGTGTAGTGTCATGAACGTTCTGACTTTCAGCTTCTACAGAATCATCACAATCTGCTTCAATCACATTCTCTTCTGTATTATCAACCACCTGCTTGCCTTTGGATGGATTTTCCAACACCTTACCACTCCTGTAGTAATAGCCATACATGATCCATCATTCCTTGGATTTTGCACGGTGTCGCTAGGTAGGATGCCAGCTTTTCTTTGATTGAGTGCCGCTGATAGTTGACTCAATTGTTGTTCCAACTGTTTTATTGAAGTGGAATGTGAATCAACCAATTGATTTATTGAGGACAAATCATTTTTTACCTCCGTTACTACCGTGTTGGTTGCCTCCACTCCTTTCAACAGCTTAGCCATCTTATCTTCCATGGACATCTTCCCAGACCCAGATGCCACGGCCTCACGATTTCCAGGAGGAATATACAAACCACTCCTGTCAGTCTTATTCTTGTATCTGTATTTATCATAATAGTTCCGACCTTGGTTTTCTTGGGCATTGCCTCAGAAACCCCCCTGATTATTCAAATAATTTGCTTCCTCCTCAGAATCGGATTCATCTTTTGCCTGTGATACGATGGCCTTAACCTTTTCGGTCTTCCTTGATAATAAATTCTTGGTAAGAAGATCCATCTGCGTTTTCATGTGAGCCATATCCTGGTCATGTTCCTCTTCTCTTTGCCTTTGTTCTGCCGTCAAGCCAATAGATACAGTAGAGCTTGCTACCTCAGAATCCATGGTATGCCAAGATCTACTCTGCTTTGTCATACGATCTAGCATATCACTTGCCTCAATAAAAGTAAGGTCCATGAATGACCCACCTACAGCATTATCAACCACTGGCTTAGTCACCGAATTCAAAGACCTGTATAATATCTCCATCAAGTGGATATTGGTCATCTAATGGTTTGGGCACCGCATAAGCTTTTTCTTGAACCTCTCCCATGTTTCATGGAGAGATTCAGTTGGAAGCTGTCAAAAATTGTTGATCTCATCTCTTAATTGTGATCTTTTGGATGGCGGAAAGAATCTTTCTAGGAAAGCGTCTTTCAGTTGCCTCCAATTAGAAATAGAATCAGGAGTTAGCCCGTTCAACCATAGAGTTGCCTCTCCAGATAGAGACAACGGAAATAAGCGCAGTCGAATTGCATTTTGTCCAACTCCTGGATTGTCAATCGACTTGCATGTTGAGATAATGTTTATCAGATGCATATTCAGATCATCGCCTGCAAGTCCACCAAATAACCCCTTAAGTTGCAATAGCTGAATCATGGTGCTAGTGATATTGAACTTGGCTCCGGGTGCCAAGGGCGGAGGATTAATAGCCCCTGTGGCACCAGCCCCATCCAGATCGTCATCATCATCATCAAAAGGAGCCTGCACAGCTCGGCGTTCAGGTCTCATTATAGCTTGATGATCTCTCCTTTTCACAGGTGCTTCCACCTCATCTGCACGCCATGGATTAAGTAACTCATCATCACCCAGGTCCTCATCATCAGGATTTGTTGCCCGACCTGGGTTATCAATATTCTGTTGATGCACTTGAGCAGCTGCCAACGCAGCTAACCTAGCCTTCTCCTGTTGAGAAGCCCTTCTTTCAAAGTCACGTTGTGCATCCATTCTGCCAATAAGTTGTGGTTCAGGATTTATGGGTAATAATGGCTGACCAGATCTTCGTGTATTTGGTATGCACTCTACCAAACCTGAACAAAACAAAAACAACAAACAAAAAGTAAAATTCGAGAATCTTTGACCAAAGGGTCTAGTAACTATCAAAAACTTAGTTGACAACCGTATTCCCCGGCAGCGGCGCCAAAATTTGATAACGCCCAAACTACAACTCTCGTTAGAAAGTGTAAGCGGTCGCTATCAAATATAGAACCCAACTGGGTTGGGTGTCGAATCCCACAGGGAATACTTGGTCACTAAGTGTTGCAATTGTTAGTAGACTGTTGGTCAAAAATTCCACGGAAAAGGGGGGGATTGCTTTAGGCGTGAATTAATAATATCAAAGTAACGAATGAATGATTTCTTTAGTAAAGGTTAATCACAGAGAATAATAAGTTAGGGTTGTGTCCACCTTGTAGTTTCTACTTCTCTATTAACTATGAGTAACGCGGAATTTAGACATGCATGCACTTATAGAGAATCGTATTCTAATTCTAAATCCAAGTGTTTCCCAACCATCAAGGATTTATTTCACTTTAGCTCTCCCGAGCCTAAAGTGTATAACGAATGGTACAAATTCTCCAAGAAGTTAATCCGGTTAAGGTATTAACGTGTAAATAGAGGTTAGAAGCCCTATTTCCTTGTCACACTCTCTTTTCCAAACATGTAACTTTTCTTCCGAACAAGATAATGCTATAATGGCATGTTCTCTATGTTTGCAACCATGAGAATTTAATTAAAACGAAGAGAGTAATGATATAAGTAGCATACACATCAAGAATTCACAAACTCATAGCAATAGATAGTATCTTACAAGGTTTCCATAACCCTAACAGAGAAGTTTAGCTACTCATGAGTACAACGGAAATCACCATAGACATAATCATCATACCACAACTTAGAATAATCTTAGCGATGGGAATGATTCTTGGCGTCAAAAGGGGAAAAACGTCGTTCTCCTATCCGATGCTCTTGCCTTAGCATTTTTCTCTGTCTAAACTTACAGAATCTGTAAATTGAATAAATGAAAAGTGATCGAATGAATTCAATCCCAGAATGCTGAAAAATTCAGCAAATAGGGTTTTTATAACATCCTTGTCCTACTAAGGTACTGCTGCATCCCTAAGTATTTAGAAATACTGATTTTGCCCGGGACAAGTTCTCCATGCATCACATTCAGTCCACAAGCTTCCAAAAGCTGCCTTCCCTCTTATGTGAAGTTTTCCTTTGCTGCCCAAAGGTCCACAAAGTGCTGAAATCTTCATCATTAATACCTGAAAAACATGCTAATCACATAGGTTAGCTCACTTAAAGGAAAATGGACTAAAAGTGCAGGAATTATATATTTTATCCTCAAAACTTCGCTAAAATATGGGTAAATTATGGTTCTTAGGGGTATAAATACGCCCAACATCAGACTTCATCTATTATTTCTTCTAGCTTACAGAAGCTAGTTTACTTAGACAACTCGAGTGGGGAATAAATAATGACATAAATCCTCTTACAACATGGGTGAAGCTTGGGAACTTCCTTACAACAAAAAATTACTTTTTCATTTTTGGAACCATCTTTTATCTAGCAATAGAAACCCTTTTTTATAATTATAAGGGTAGGATGTAGGGGTACTGATTCCTAGCCTGCGAAGTTCTAAATTAGACTTCCCATCATATTGTCTCAATATAAAGCCTTAGTCCTTAGTCACAATCCATCTAATCAAAGAAAAAAAGTAAAACTTCATGGGAAAAGATGTTCTCATTAAGTACATTATGTAAAGTGTACTAGTAATACCCCACATTTTGGAATAGAATGAAAATCAGTCATTCTTATGCGTGGGTATTTCAAAAGACTCAAATCCGATATAAATTTAGTGTTAATCAATTATGTAGTTTGGGAATCTATTTGAACATGAATTTATATCATAGAGGTCCCCTAACTCAACTACAAGTTGAAAACTTTCCTAACGTTCAAGTTTTAGTGAGTGTCAAAACTTGGATCAACTTCAATCGACCATAAATCATTGTATATGATGAACTGGGTGGTTTCCAATATATAAAATGAAATGTATTTGAATTATATTTCCAACGATACTGATTTCTCCTAAATCCAATATCGGAGCAAAGAGTTATGCCTATTTTACTCCAACATGTCAGGCTGGAAACAGTGTGACAACATTCGTGATAGCTTATCACATTTGTGACGCCCTATCATGAAGGTCGTCAGCCTTAGGTAGAAACCAGCTCCTAAGTGACGACATTCATAATATCTTATCACATTTGTGACGCCCTATCACGAAGGTCATCATCCTTAGGCAGAAACCACCTCCTAAGTGACGACATTCGTGATAGCTTATCACATTTGTGACGCCCTATCACGAAGGTCGTCATCCTTAGGCAAAAACTAGCTCTTATGTGACGACATTCGTGATAGCTTATCACATTTGTGATGCCCTATCATGAAGGTCGTCAGCCTTAGGCAGAAACTAGACCCTAAGTGACGACATTGGGGATAGCTTATCACATTTGTGACGCCCTATCACGAAGGTCGTCAGCTATGATTTTCAGCAACTGGGAAATTATTTCATAAGGGTATTTTGGTCTTTTCCTTCACCTTGCATGACTTATAACCCTAAAGAGGCATAATTGTTCCCATTTTTCATCAGTTAAGCATCTTAAAAACCCTCTCTTACACTCTCAACCACAATATTAGGGTTTCCATCAAACTTATCTCTCAAAAGCAAGATTCAAGCCTTTTCCCAAGATAATCAAGAATTAAGTTTCCCAATCCAAGAAATCTCCAGAAAATCATCAAGTTTTCCTTTCTAAGGTATGCGTGTGTTTATTCATGGACTCCTTTCGTCCATGAAGTTCAAGAACCCTTTTCTAAAACTATATATTATGGTTTTCATGTTATGAATGGATTGTTGATCATGTTTATATGTTGAATGATGCAAATATAGAATCTTTATGTGTTATTATAAATCTATGGCATCATATGAGTTGAAAACATGTAAGTTTGATTATTTATGATGAGTAAATGTATGATTTACACCTATGCTTAAGTTTTTCATGTAAGGTGTTTGATAAAATAACTAAGAGACTAGAAATCATGCATTATAGCTAAATTATTACTAAGGGAAGGATTCAGGATAGGCCTCTATGATTCAATGTCATCCATGTTGATAATGTGTATTGTGGACACTGTTGGATTACTCATGAACTTGTCTTATGGAATTATGCTATGCTTTCTTGCAAAATCCACTCATGTACAAGATGTAGAATACCCATGTACTTCATGAAATTCCCCAATTTATGATATTATCGATTGTGGTTGTAATATGCAATGAGCATGATATTTAAATCTATGCAAGTATATATATGTTGTATGAAATTCCCTTCCATGAAATAGATTGTTGAGAACCATGCTTAGTATGAAATCCTTTATTTATGATATTGTGGATTATGGACTCTACTCTTATGATCAAGTTAGTCATGTGTTTCAATTTTCTTTCATCGAGTCCTGGGGGTACTTGTACCCAAAAAATATAGTTGTGTGACTAGAGCCATGTCATGTTTTCACGATACTCTTAGTCAAACCATGATCTATGGAAATCAGTCAGTCATGTGACTTAGGAAAACTCAGTAATCTTAGTAGTTCAGTATTCTCAGTAATCTCAGTGCTCAGTAACCTCAGTAATCATAGTAAATCTCAGTAACTTCAGTACTCTTAATCAGTCCTCAGAACTCATTATATTCCATCTGTCATCAGAATCCAGTAAACTCAGTTTTAGCTTCGCTAAACAATACCACTATTTTTAGTTCAGTTAATCAGTATCAGTTCAGTTAAGTTATTTAGTTTAGCCCAGTTATTCAGTTCAGTGTCTTTCAGATGGGAGTAGGATTCAGCACCGAGCGTACCTAGGGATGGGGGCTCACCCACTAGAATAGGACTGAAATCCCTAGAAGCAATCCTTAAGTTCCAAAACTACGTTTCCAGCATAGGTACGAGATGTCACCCATTAGATAGGACTGACATACTCAAGGGTCACCCGTTAGCACATTTATATGTGTAGGACTGATCCTAAGAGTCACCCTCTAGATTAGGACTGACTCCACAATAGATGTCTTTACTGATG
The DNA here is from genome assembly GCA_030864215.1 of Capsicum pubescens. Taxonomy (NCBI): domain Eukaryota; kingdom Viridiplantae; phylum Streptophyta; class Magnoliopsida; order Solanales; family Solanaceae; genus Capsicum; species Capsicum pubescens. Next base: position 223,334,672 of record CM061540.1, on the reverse strand, counting down.
GCGCGGTACTGACACCCTTCCAGTCAGAGTAGAGATTGGACCCCAATCAGCTTAGCTTGGGGCATGTAGGTTAGATGAACACATCCCATAGTTTCAGTTACAGAATCAGGGCTTTCAGACACAGTCAAGTTAGCTTAGTAGTACAGATTCAGTACTGTTAGATACAGTCAATGCTTATCATTGTAAATAGACTTCAAGATCACCCATTAGCTAGGACTGATCTCAAATATTATTAATCAGTATTAGAATCATTAGATTTAAATATCACCCTCTAGAAAGGACTGATCTTAGACTAAGTCAAATCATCCTTATTATCAATATACTCATTATCTCCCGCTAGATAGGACTGATCTCAGATTTAGTTACTCCAAGTAGAACGGAACTCAGATAGTTCCATCAAAACTTAGACTTTCAGATACAGTCGCTCAGTATCGATTATAGCGATTAGTCCGATCATTAAATTTATATCATCTATATCAGCTGTCATAGATAATATTACCAGTATTCAGTTTCAGGACTGTTAGACACAGTCATTCAAACCAGTTCTTCATTATTTGAACTGTCAGAAATAGTCAATAATCAATTCAGTACCTCCGTAACAATAAAGTTATGTCGTCAGCATTCAGAATCAGTAGTCAGCATCATCACGATTTCAGTTATAGTTGTTTATGCATGTATGTATTCTCATGTTCATATTATTTAGCATTGTTCATGCATATAACCCTTTGCATTTAGCCTACCTCACTCGTATACTTAGTACATTCAGACGTACTGATGCATTTACACTATGGTGCTTTATTTTATGTTATACCATAGGTTCAGAGGCACGAGCTCCATATCAGTAGTAGCATTCCAGTGTTTAGTGTTTGCAGTGAGTCCTTCTCATTCGAGGACGATATGATTATTGCTACATGTACTATTTAGTTGCTAGATGGAGATAGTTGGAGACATGTTACTTCAACTCCTTATTTAGTTCAGTTAGAGGCTTTCAGACTAGATGTCAGATTAGATATTTAGATCTCATTATTTTTAGTGTTTATAACTTATTTTGGTATTATTATACCTTTTTCAGATATTTTGTTATCAGACGTTTAATCAATTCGAACGTTATGGCCTTTCAAGTTTATGTTTCCATATTTTATTATATATTATGCAGTATACAAGTACAGATATCAGTCATGGGTTAGCTTGTGGTCCCTCGGGGTCATGAGCACCGTGTAGAATTCTGATTCAAAAAATTAGGGCGTTACAAACTTGGTATCAGAGCCTAAGATTCAATAGAGTCCTAGGAAGTCTGAAAGCCGCATCTAGTAGAGTCTTGTACATACGTGTGTTGTCCACCACACTTATGTGAAAGAGGCTATGAGATATTTTAGGAACAGCTTCCCTTCTTTCAGTATTCATGTCGTGCCAGTTAGCATAATCTTAGACTAATCCATTTCTCCCTTTCTTCTACAGACATGCCTCCTAAAAGAAGAAATGGGAATCAGTCAGCCCCTCAGCTCGAAGACCCTTTGGGCGATCATGTTTCTCATGCGGAGTTCAGGGCCGCATTTACCACTCTTGCTCAGTCAGTCGCTGCCCAGAATGAACGACCAGCTATCGTTCTGGCCAACCCAGTGGCCGATTTATCTATAGCTAGAATTCGGGACTTCACCCGAATGAATCCTCCTTCCTTCACAGGGTCTAAGTTAGATGAGGACCCGCAATAATTCCTAGATTAAGTCCAAAAAGTGACAGATGTTATGGGGGTTACTACTATTTAGAGTGTTGAGTTAGCCGCATACCAATTATAGGATGTCGGTCCTAATTGGTACATGCAGTAGAAGTCAGAAAGGTTCGAAGATGCAGGCCTTATAGAGTGGGAGGAGTTTGCCTCTTATTTCCTTGATAGATTCTTTCCGCTAGAGCTTAGAGAAGCTCAGGTACTAGAGTTCATCAACCTCAAGTAGAGAAGTATGATGGTAAAGGAGTATTCTCTCAAGTTTCCTCAATTAGCCAGATATTCCCCTCATGTGGTTGCAGACGGTAGAGCTAAGATGAGTAAGTTCGTGTCAGGGGTAAATGATAGTATGGTAAACGAGTAGGGATCTTCCATGTTAAATAGTGATATGAATTTAGCCAGACTTATGACACATGCTCAGCAGATAAAGGAGCAGAATATTTGGATGAGAGAGAGACAGAGTAAGAGAGCAAGGACAGATAGTTTCATCTTTGCTCAGCCTAAGTCATAGGGTGGTAACCATTCTCAGCATAGTTAGAAATTTTTAGTCCCAGCTCCATCCTCGGCTAGTGTACTACTACGTAAGTCCAAAAATGACCGTCATGATGAAGCGCCAGGCTCTGAGGCCCAGGGTAGTGAAAATAAAGGTCTTACTTATCCACTTTGTGAAGTGTGTGGTAAGAATTATCTATGTGAATGTATGGCAGGCATTGATGTATGCTTTGGGTGTGGCAATCCAGGCCACAGGATGCGAGAGTGAATATTTCTAGCATAGAGGGGTAAGGAGTTGCGTCAATAAAGTACCGACAGTGGTCAGCGTCAGAATAGACTTTGTGCACTCCATACCCGTTCTAATACAGAAAGTTTCCCTGACTTAGATTCGGGTATATTACCATTCTTTCATGTTCATAGTATACATTTTTAGTCTCTTTCTCTCATTCGAGCATATGTTTCAGTATGAGTTAGCTAGTAAAGCCAGCAAGTCAGTTTAGCAATCGAGCAGTCGGATTTTTTATAGCTTGTTTTCTCATCCTTGCATCTATTCATGCTATCCAAAATCTCAAAGAATGTAACTATCTCAAGGAAGAATCTTCTAGTAATTGCAAGTTCAGTTCATCTCATGCATCATGCATTATTTTCAGACTCCCAAAGTTTAGTTATAATCTAGTTCGTAGATGCCCTGTGCATCACCCAGTATCTCCGTAAGGTAAGAATTCTTAGAGGGACACAGTGTCCCAAGGGGGAGATACCCCACTTTATTTTAATTCTCTCATGCCTTAGATCCTTTAATTTCTCCTTGCATAATGAATTCAGTCTAGAATAGAGGGTACTCATAAGTTGACCTTCAAGTTAGACCTCAACTGTAAGTCAAGTATTCAGAGGTTCAGTTCAGGTCATGATGTTCAGTCCATATGTCACATAGTAGAATTAGTCATGTTCTCATGTTTCCATTCAATCTTATTGCCTTTACCATTACATATTCAGTCGCATGTTTGTGAGTCAGTTCAGTCATGTATTCACGCATCAAATATGCGTCGTCAGCTTTTCAGTACTTTCAGTCATACATTCAAGTATCATGTCATTCATATAATCATGCATCAGATATGCATGGATTCAACTTATCAGTTCAGCATCAGATATGCATTCTCAGTTTGAGAAACTCAGTTTATCGGAACACTCATTCCTACATTCATAAATCAGCTACCCATGCATCAGATATGCATGTACAGTATGATATGCTCAGTTTTCAGTCATGTCATCCATGAAATCATGATCAGTCATTCATGCTATATATTCATGTAAGTTGTCTTTTCTCTCATCTCAGCTAGTATCATTCGAGGATGAATGTTCCCAAGGGGGAGATATTGTAATACCCCATATTTTGGACTAGAATAAAAATCCGTCATTCCTATGCGTGGATGTTTCCAAAGCCTCAAATCCTAAATAAATTTAGTGTATTAATCAATTATGTAGTGTGGCAATATATTTGAGCATGAATTTATATCATAGAGGTCCCCTAACTTAAGTACAAGTTGAAAGCTTTCATAACGTTTAAGTTTTAGTAAGCGTCAAAACTTGAGTCAACTTAAATCGACCATACCTCGTTGTATATGACGAACTGGGTGGTTTACTATATATCAAATGAAATATATTTGAATTAGATTTCCAACGATACTAATTTCTCCTAAATCCGATATCGAAGCCAAGAGTTATGCCCAGTTTACTCCATCATGTCAGGCTAGAAATAGTATGACGACATTCATGATAGCTTATCACATTTATGACACCCTATCACGAAGGTCGTCAGCCTTGGGATGAAAATAGCTCCTAAGTGATGAAATTCATGATAGCTTATCACAGTTTTGATGCCCTATGACGAACGTCATCAGCCTTAGGTATAAACCTGATTCTGAGTGACGACATTTGTGATAGCTTATCACATTTGTGACGCCTTATCAAGAAGGTCGTTAGCCTTTGGGAGAAACCAGTTCCTAAGTGACAACATTTGTGATAGCTTATCATATTTGTGATGCCCTATCACGAAGGTCGTCATCCTTAGACAGAAACCAGCCCCTAATTGACGATATTCGTGAGAGTTTATCACATTTGTGACGCCCTATCACGAAGGTCATCAGCTATGATTTTCAGCAACTGAGAAATTATTTCATTAGGGTATTTTGGTCTTTTCCTTCACCTTCCACGACTTAAAACCCTAAAGAGGCATGATTTTTCTCATTTTTCTTCAGTTAAGTATCCTAAAAACCCTCTCTTACACTCTCAACCACAAGATTAGGGTTTCCATCAAACTCATCTCTCAAAAGTATGATTCAAGACTTTTTCCAAGATAATCAAGAATTAAGTTTTCCAATCCAAGAACTCTATAGCAAATCATCAAGGTTTCCTTTATAAGGTATGTGTGTGTTCATTCATGGACTCCTTTCATCCAGGAAGTTCAAGAACCCTTTTCTAAAATGATATATTATGGTTTTCATGTTATGAATGGATTGTTGATCATGTTTATATGTTGAATGATGCCAAGATAGAATCTTTATGTGTTATTATGAATCTATGACATCATATGAGTTGAAAACATGTAAGTTTGATTATTTATGATGTGTAATTGTATGATTTACACCTATGCCTATGTTTTGTATGTAATGTGTTTGATAAAATTCCTAAGAGACTAGAAATCATGCATTATAGCTAAATTGTGACTAAGGGGAGGATTCATGATAGGCCTCTATGATTCAATGTCATCCGCGTTGATAATGTTTCTTGTGAACACTGTTGGATTACTCATGAACTAGTCTTATGGAATTATGCTATGCTTACTTTCAAAACCCACTCATGTACAAGATGTAGAATACCTATGTACTTCATGAAATTCCCCAAGTTATGTTATTATGGATTGTGGTTGTAATATGTAATGAGCATGATATTGAAAGCTATGCAAGTATATACATGTTGTATGAAATTCCCTTCCATAAAATAGATTGTTGAGAACCATGCTTAGTATGAAATCCCTTATTTAAGATATTGTGGATTATGGACTCTACTCTTATGATCAAGTCAGTCATGTGTGTCAGTTTTCTTCCATCGAATCCTGGGGGTACTTGTACCCAAAAAATATAGCAGTGTGCCTAGAGCCATGTCATGTTTTCATGATACTCTCAGTCAAGCCATGATCTATAGAAATCAATCAGTTATGTGACTCAGGAAATCTCAGTAATCTTAGTAGTTCAGTATTCTGAGTAATCTCAGTGCTCAGTAACCTCAGTAATCACAGTAAATCTCAGTAACTTCAGTACTCTTAATCAGTTCTCAGAACTCATTATATTCCATCCTTCATCAGAATCCAGTAAACTCAATTTTTGGTCAATTAAACAATACCTCTATTTTCAGTTCAGTTAATCAGTATCAGTTCAATAAATCAGTTCAGTTAAGTTATTTAGTGCATCAAAGTTATTCTGTTCAGTGTCTTTCAGATGGGAGTAGGATTCAGCACTGAGCAAACCTAGGGATTGGGGCTCACCCGCAAGAATAGGACTGAGATCCCTAGAACCAATCCCTAAGTTCCAAAACTACATTGCCAGCATAGGTACGAGATGTCACCCATTAGATAGGACTGACATACTCAGGGGTCACCCGTTAGCGTATTTATATGTTTAGGACTAATCCCAGGAGTCACCCGTAGATTAGGACTGACTCCATAATAGATTTCTTTACTGGTGGCGCGGTACTGACACCCTTCCATTCAAGGCAGAAATTAGACCCCAGTCAGCTTAGCTTGGGGCATCTAGGTTAGATGAACATATCCCACAGTTTCAGTTACAGAATCAGGGTTTTTAGACCTAGTCAACTCAGCTTAGTAGTACAGATTCAGTATTGTTAGATACAGTCAATGCTTATCATTGTAAATAGACTTCAAGATCACCCATTAGCTAGGACTGATCTCAAATATGATTAATCAGTATAAGAATCGTTAGATTTAAAGATCACCTGCTAGATAGGACTGATCTCAGACTAAGTCAAATCATCCTTATTATAAATATACTCATGATCTCCCGCTAGATAGGACTGATCTCAGATTTAGTTACTCCAAGTAGAATGGAACTTAGATAGTTCCATCAGAACTTAGACTTTCAGATACAGTCACTCAGTATCGGTTATAGAGATTAGTCCGATCATTACATTTATATCAGCTATATCATCTATCATAGCTAACATTACCAGTATTCAATTTCTGGACTGTTATACACAGTCAGTCAAACCAGTTCTTTATAATTTGAACTGTCAAAAATAGTCAATAATCAATTCAGTACCTCTATAACAGTAAATTTATGTCGTCAACATTCAGACTCAGTAGTCAGCATCATCACGAGTTCAGTTATAGTTGTTTTTGCATGTATGTATTCTCACGTTCATATTAGTTAGCATTGTTCATGCATATAACCCTTTGCATTTAGCCTACCTCACTCGTATACTCAGTACATTCAGACGTACTGACACATTTTTTCTATGGTGCTTTCTTTTATGTTACACCATAGGTTCCGAGGCACGAGTTCCAGATCAGCAATAGCATTCCAGTGTTCAGAGTTTATAGTGATTCCTTCTCATTCGAGGACGATATGATTATTGCTACATGTACTATTCAATTGCTAGATGGAGTTAGTTGGAGTCATGTTCCTTCAAATCCTTATTCAGTTCAGTTAGAGGCTTTCAGACTAGCTGTCAGATTAGATATTCAGATCTCATTATTTTTTCAGTATTTATGACTTATTTTGGTATTGCTATACCTTTTTCAGATATTTTTTTATCAGACATTTATTCAGTTTGAACCTTATGGACTTTCATGTTCATGTTTCCTCATTTTATGATATATTATGCAGTATACAAGTACAAATATCAGTCATGGGTTAGCTTGTGGTCCCTCGGGGTCATGAGCACCGTGTAGCATTTTGATTCAAAAAATTGAGGTGTTACAGTACTCGCCTTGTCTTGTGATCTTAACTTTAGGCTATTTTCTCATAACTTAAGGTTGAGCTCGCTTCTCAACTAGCAATCTCTCCTTAGAATAAAGAATGACTTCAGAAAAACTTACCTTGGATTTTCTTTTTAATTTAATAAGATTAAGTAAAGCCCAATCATTGGTAGTGTAATGCACGAATTCGTTTTCTCTCAAGCCTTTCTTTCAGGTAAAGTTTCAGTCTGGAGGTTAGAAATTAGGAACATTCCCTACAAATATGTTGGATTCTTCTTATGTTATTGCTAAGGTTGTATACTCCATGGTCTAGGAACAAAGTTAAACATAAGGAATTGTTGACTCTATGAAAGTATACTAGGCTTGTTGTGTAAGAGAAAGTGGAACACACTACTCGACCCAGATCGACTAAGAAGACTAGGAAGGGGTGCCCATTGTTAGACTGATTGCAAAGGACAACATTAAACAATTCGTAGATGTATGCAAATCAAGTCACTAGATTTTTGAAACTATTAAGATAGAGGTAGATGGAAGGAACAAAACTAGCTTAGATATCAAAACTTAATTATCTTATGCATTAGTTGACTTTCCTCTTTCATAATAAGGTTGGATTAGGGTCTTCCTTCTCATATTGTTCTCTCAAGTAAGTTGATTATCAATATGTTTGATTCACCAGTAGTGATTGATGATCAACAATTCAAGCATTGATTTCCCGCATAAGGACCTAATATACCTCTTTCATTAGTTATAGTTTCCTCTCTTAAGTTCTTCGTAGGGGTATAAAATACTATCATAGTAGATAAGCCGATACCTAACAAAAGAGGCAACTTAAAGTCTTGTGAACTACTAGGTCATTACTGAATAATCTCTATTTACTAAGAAACTTTAGGGTGGATTCTAATGAAAGAGGGGTATTTATATCTAAGTCCTAACTAGGGCCTATAGCAGTATGAAGTAGCTTACACCAAAGGTCGATTGAACACGGTCGGGTGAATACAAATGACAGGTTTGACTATTAAATTCATTACCATGAAGATAAATACAATTCATATAAATACAATTGATGGAAACCTAAGAAAGTATAAAAGTATAATCCCTATGAAGCTATTCCAATAGGATTTTGCCCATTTATTTCATACCAAAAGTGAATTCATTTGCATATGATATTCTTATGACATGATAAAGGTATGAATCACCATAAGGAAAGGGTTGAAGGCTATTACATGACTGATCCAACACTATCTCACATTTGTAAGTAGGGGTTCTTCTTAGAATGGGTTTATTCCATCATAGTTAACCAAACATATCGAGATCCATAAGAACGATTGGTGGTCGAAATCCTGATACTAGGGACATTTTGAGTAAAAATGAGGTAAATTTAGGATAACATCAATTTGTGACTGAGATAATGACATTTATGAATCAAACCTATAGCAATGACTTTCTCCTTGCCTGCCCCATTCTCTCTTAGTCAACTAACCAAGAATCATAAGAATTTTCCCTTATATCCAAATTTTCGGTCTGAGAATGGTTTTTCTTCTGCTTTAAATTTCTTCTTTGTAATTCCCCTAATCTAGTACCCAGAATGCTACACGATACTCATGACCCCGAAGGACCACAAGCTAACCCATGTCTAATATTTGTAACTGAGCACTGAATAATATACTGTAATTATGTGGAATATAAACTGTAAGGCCATAAGGTTCTAAACTGAACTAATACTGAATATAAAACAATATCTATAATGGAGTATAACAATACCCAAAACTAAAATAAAATGTCTGAAACATGTTGTAGTTTGAAAGCCTCTAAACTATCTGAAAACTGTGAAGTTAATAGGACATGTCCCCAACTAACTCCGAACTACTGAAATAATAAAGTAATAAAATAATCATGATGTCCTTGAATGATGACGACTCAATACTAGTTGGGATACTGAACGTTTGATCTACTAAGTATGCTTCGAAACTCATGCTTCTAAACCTATGGTATAAAACACCATAGCGTAAATGCGTCAGTACGTCAAATATACTGATATGCAAGTGACGTAGGGTAAATGCAAGGGTTCATATGCATGAACAATAATAAAAAACTGTATAACCTGAACGTGAGAATACATACATGAATACATAACGGTAATTGAGATCGTGATAACACTGACTCATGAATTCTAAAAAAATAGATTTACTGATATCTGAGTACTAATATTGGAATACTGAATGACTGAGTCTACTGAATACTGAGAGTCTAATGTTATTTTACTAATAGAGGAAAGACTGTGTCTGACAGTTCTGATTATGAGAACTGGTCCGGTTGACTGTATAGGACAATCCTAAAATGGAATATTGATAACATAAAGTTCGCATAATTAATATACTATTTACTGAGTTCGTGATAACATGATTACTGAGTATGAGTACTGGTAACATAAGTGACTATATCTGACAGTCCTAATACTAGTGGAACTAGCTGAGTTTCGTACTGTATCTGAGTTGACTGTATCTGACAGTCTTGAATTCTATATAACTAGCTGAGTTCTATTACTGAGACTGAATGACTGTATCTGACAGTCCTAATTTTGTAACTTAAACTGTGGGAAGTAATCATATAACTAACATTCCCCTAATATACCATTATGGATGAGTTGGGGTCCAATTTGTAACCCAAATTAGAAGGGTATCAATACCGTGCCACTGGTAAGGACAATCTGAGTAACCCTCATATAATAGGTAACTCTATTGAGAATGGAGGAAACCCTCATATAATAGGTTAAGCCACCTCATCTACCCTCAAATAGCAGGCTATGATGTCTCAACCTACACTAGCTACGTAGTTCTGGAATGCAAGGATTGCTTCTAAAAATCACACCCTCAAATAACAGGTGATTTCCCATCCTTAGGTTCACTCGGTGCTAATTCCTACTCCAATCTGAATAGACACTGATCATGGATTGCTAAACTGAAATGGACAGAATTAACTGAACTAAACTGATACTAATGGTATGATTTAGTGGAGCTAAACTAGGTTCACCGAGTTTCATTGATTGATGGGATGTTACTGAGATATGAGGACTAACTGAGAGTACTGCAGTTACTGAGATTTACTGGGAATACTGATGTTACCGATATTGCTGAGCACTGAGATCACTGAGATTACTGAACTACTAAGATTACTGAGATTTTTGGGTTTTTCCTGTGTCACATGACTGACTGAGTTCTATGGATCATGACTTGACTAAGAGTATTGTGAAAACATGACATAGCTCTAGGCACACAGCTATATTTTTGGGTACAAGTACCCCCAGGACTCGATAGAATAAAACTGACAAGGCTTGACACTTTTGATCACATGACCAATCTCAACAATTCATAATACATAAATTTGGGGATTTCATTAAGCACATGGTTATCATAGTCTTGTACATGGATAGTAATGCGTATAAATATGGCATAATTTTATGTTTCAAATCTTATAAACATTCCATCAAGAAATCACAATGCATAGGTTTAGCATGGGAATCATCTTAATCAAATAGGTATAGCATAACGTAAGAGGCATGACATAATCTTGACACATGGAAATTAGGTACTTGATCATTATTTATTCATTGGGGCATCTTATCAAACACCTTGCATGAACACATAGAGCATAGGTATGATCATCAATTCAATACCACATGGTTCCATAATTTAACTCAATTGCATAAATTTCAACCCTATACTAACATAGTTTCATGAAAAACATGATAAAGATACAATCTTGGATATCGTACAACAATAACAACATGAGCATAATCAATTCAAAATAAGAACATCATGACATATAGTTTAAAATAGGGTTCTTGAGATTCATGGACGAAAGGAGTCCATGAATCAACATTGTGCATACCTTAGTTCTTGATTCTATGAAGATTGAAGGAGAGATTCTTGAATTTGAATCTTGAATTTGAATCCCCAATTGAAAACCCTAGTTTGTTCTTGAGAGAAACTTGAGAGAAATAATATATTTTGGGTGAAATATTGATGAATCACGTGTTATTGGGTATATATTGGGGTGATAAATTGATCCTTTTAAACCTTGGACGCATATTTTAATTCTGTGAAAATTTCTCGATTTGGTCCCCTGGCGTGACACGACGCTATCACGTCGTGTCTCTAGAAAGTGAAAAATGGGAAATTGCATGGTGGCATAATACGGAGCTATCACGTTGACACTTTATTTGTGACCTAAAAGTTGGTGCGATACACCACTATAATGGAGCAACACTGGAAATTGACAATTGCTATTTAAGTTGGCTCCCCGATGCGCTGATGGTTCAGGTGATACACTGGCTCACTAAAAAAAGCTCTAACTCTTCGCCCGAGTGTCGGATTTGGGCAAATTTGGTATCGATGGAAATCTTATTCAATTTACCACATAAGAAAAGGTGAAAATATTGAAAATACCACATGTATAAAAGTGGATTCATTTTTGAAATAAGTCTTTAATATTTCTAGGATGATTTTTAAGCTAGGTAGAAATACGGGGTATTACATTCTCCCTTCTCTTCAAGGCACTTTTGTAAGAAACTTTTACGTTGCTATTGTCCCTTCCCTTTGTAATCCATGATAACTGTCATAAAATATTTAATCCTCATTCTAATCTAGGTAGTCATCCACTTTGAATCAAATAGTAAATCAATCTGTACCCAAGTCTATTTTTATCTTCCCCCGTAGCGAAGAAGGTTGTTTTACTTAGAAAATGATAATACTTATGTTATATTGCTTTACTCAGACTCTCTATCAGTCCTAAATCTTTTTTTTTCTTAGTCAATGTCATAGAAGGAAAAAAGTAAAATCCTTTATTTTATTTCTTCTTTAAAGATCTTTCACAATTAATGATGATATTCTTGTGTGTGAAGTCAATTCTTACTTGAATTTTGGGCTCACCCGAGGTGAGGACTTCTTTTTTCTTGCTTTGTATTGAGAGTATGTGTATGCAGTTCTATTAGATCTTCTTTATTGGTAGAGGTTTCCTTCTCTTATTGTCTTTATGGCATGAAGTAAGATGAGGGGAAGCTAACATATTTGATAATGAAATATACTAATGTTTGGGAACTCATGTCTTCTTGATCGCCTTCTTGATTGTTGCATTATCTTAGTCAACTTGACCAGTGTGCTTTCTTTATACAGTTTCTTAGTCTCCTTTGAAAAAATTCATAAAAAATAAAAGAAAGAATTGAATAGAGGAGGCTTTAGTCTATGAGGACTCCTTTGTTCTGAGCTTTAGTTATGGAAAAAGGAACTGAGAAGAAGGTATCAACAACAACTGGTTTTATTATGGGGAAACTCATGATGTTCATATCTATCTATTATGTGCCTCTACATCTGGCATTGGGTATACCTCATAGAATAACTGTCCTATCTCTACCATATTTTTTGTTTTATTTCTTCAGGAAAAATCACAAAGATTTTCTTATTATGGACCTATTACAAGAAATTCAAGGCATAATCTCAGCATTTAATGTGCATTCCTGAATTATCTCATTTTTCAATTATTCAACCATTTTATATTACCAAGTTCAATGTTAGCAAGATTTGTCAACATTTATATCTTTCTATGCAACAACAAGATCTTATTTGAAATAAGTGGTTTTTTTGGTTTGTTAATTGGTCAAATTTTATTCATGAAATGGATTGGATTCGTATTATTCTGGATACACCTAAATCATTCTATTAGATCTAATATGTACCTTGTGTTAGAATCGAGAAATTCCATGGCTTGGATCTTTAGTATTCTCTTATTTATTACCTATGTCTACTAATTTAGAAGAATACACTTACCTATTTTCATGAGAAGAAAGTCCAGCAGGACCTTCCTTAAATTGTCCTTAGACAGACAACCCTCACCAGGATGCTAGCATTGCTAAATGCTCCGCCATGAAGCAAGCTTTCCCGAATACGACAGATGCATAAGTGGCTAAAGAAGTTGGAGGAAGAGAGTAGTTGGACAACTGTATACATGAGGGTACATTACTATTTTGGGAATCAGAAACATTGAAATAAAGGGTAAGGTATTGGAATAAACTATTTTAGGTCTTGCTTTACTAAAGTAGTCGACCTAACCTCCGGTTCCCGTAACCAAGTTTTTCTTTCTCACCCCTTAGGTGCTTATTTTAATTCATAAATACTTTTTGAATTTTTTGGAAGTGTAGGGAAAACAGTGCCCTCTACTTCCACTTCTAACTAAAGTCAATCAGTCGACATTGCAAGTAAATCGAAAGTCCCGGTCCCATTGAACCGGAAATCATATTGATTATTTGAGTCGCAAAATGGTTTTTTGCTTAGTATTATTCCTAATTTTGTTTATATAATTATAATGGATAATTTTTAATAAAAGAAAAAATAAATCTTTTTTTCTTAAATATTCTTCATTTATGTGAAGGGGAAGAAACATATAGGTCAAAGGCCTTATCTTTCCATCCTCTCTTTCTTAAGTTATCAAATTTCAAGTAGAGATCCATAGGAACTTATAATTTAATTAGTTGAAGCGTACCTCTCATAATGGTGACATTGTAGGTTAAATCCTTACTACCTTTCTCTTCACATAATAAAAGTCAGTCAAAGTACCCACCATCATGCAAATCATTGTATGTTTTACACTAACCTATGATTTTGTAGTATGCCACCTTTATGTAATATGGTGTAATATTTGAAACAACTGAGCCATAGATCTTTGATCACTATATTCTAGAAATAATTTAGGTTTGTTTCTTCCTCTATGAGAGTATAAATGTGAAGTTTCAGATCAAATATCTATGTTAGATAGCCTCGGGGCACAATAGTATGTCGGGAATAAGGTGGACATAGTAAAAGTAACCACTCCCTTGGATGGGGGTTGTGACTCCCCTACCCTTTTAATTCTTTGATTCTTGGGTCATTTAAATAATCACTGTTAGAATATTTTTGTTGACGACTTGGTCAGGGAAGTTCAGTACTTCTTTATTGAAGTCATTGTTAAGCCCTAATTTTAATTCCTATTTCATTGAAGAGACAAAACTTCATGATCCCTATTAAAAATCCTCAAGACATCATTAATAGAGTAAAAACCATTATTGTATTCATCTATAATAACATCCTCTAACTTATCTTTGTTGCCCTCTATATATAGGAGTTCAAAAGATCATCTGCAACACTAGAATAATCTCTAAAGTTATTTCAAAGATCAAGGGATAGCAATGCAAGATTCTTAGCTATGGTGGGAGAGTTATAGTAATTAGATGACTATAGTAGATACATCTGTCTTTATTTAATTAGAGAGTAGTCCTAAGATCTTTATAAGTTAAATGTATAGAATGTTTTGAAAATAAGTCAAATCTCCATATCAAGAGAATGAGGTCTAAACCCCGATCGAGAATATGTGTCAAGGGTTTTTGATTTCATGCTCTTGAAGATAGAAATCAATTGTGAGCTATTGTGTGTTCATACTCCATTACAGAATGGGGTGTCCAAAAGAAAACACCGATATATAGTTGAATGGATTTGTCTTTGATGATAAATAATGGAGTTCCAAAAGCATCTATGGGTCGAAGCATTCACTACTACAGTGTATTTAATCAATAGATTGCTATTTTCCATTATTAACATGCAGTCTCCCTTTTCTTCTCTTTATAGTCATGATACTTTTTAGGGGCAAATCACTACTCTTTCTAAGATATATCACTTGGGTGGCCGTCACCTTCTCATTGGTGATCAGCGTCTCCAGGAATGGCCTAGTCGCAAAGATTTTTCATGCCATGCACCCTTTCAATAGCTATCCATTCAAGCATATGATGTTTAAGTGTGAATAGAATCCAAGAACTCAAAAATCTGAGGTGCTGACCCTTTGTAAATGTCACAACTGATGACCTATAGCCTTTATTATATTATAGAAACTATATGGTAATTCAAATACTACAAAACAAAGTATGAACGGTCAAGGAAGTTGCAAAGGGATTTCAAAATCACCCTGCATATAGGACGTCTGGATAACAGATAAGGAATTTGTGGCAGCCTTAAGATAGATAAAAAGAGACAAATTATTTCTTCTTTGTATGTACTACAACGATTGGGTCTAATTATAGGTACCATCAATTTTGAACCTTTCTAAAACCTTCATCCATTATGTATAGGTTGTACCAAAGCCTGATATAAGGGTATGTCAATAGCAAATAAACTTTTTATCCATGCCTTCTCGACCTTTATGCCTATCCTGCAGTTAAAGTAATACCGGTTGTAGAATCCACCAATAATGTTTACAAGAGGGTATGATTGCTACGTGGATAGTATGTATCAACACCTTTTGCATCTTTTCATTAAAAAGGAAATAAAGTGGAATAATATAGTTTTAGGTCCTGAGGACTAGGATGGATGAAGATCAAAACCTAAATGTGCCAAGGGTTGATCTTCGAAGCCTTGGAAATAACAATTAATGAATTTGATCGTTGATATATCTAAGAGACACCTTCATAGTCATTTCATTAGGGTAATCACCTTTTACTTAGAAAAGTATCCACCCTTTTATTTATCTGTTATTCCTCACTACTGTGGGACTTTCTAAAGAAAACTACAATTGCAGTTTATCAACCATTGACAAGACCACAAATATCTTTGACTTAGCTCACAAAGGTAATCCACCCGGCCCATTGACAACCTATATAAGGAAAGAGGGAGATAACGAAAGAACTACCATTCCATCTATCATATGAGTTGAGTTGATCTAATTCATTCTTATCTATAGATAAGTCAAGAGAGAAATAATGATCTCGCAGATGGAGAGAGATTGAAATCCCCAATATTTTTACAAATACTTTAGTTTTTAACACCAATTATTTCAACCACTCAGACATCCACCCCTACGTGTTTTGCCCACCCTATCCATTCACTTATTAGAAGGTAGTGGCTTCTATGTGATCCTCTATGCTTTTCTATGCCTATCGGCTAATTCTATTGCCTGCCAAGTAGGGAAACTTTTTTGGTAATACAAATTGCTATGCTTTACCTCTTTCTATTTGATAATATATATCTTTGTTGTTGTGCTCCCTGTGGGTAATAGTGAGAGTGTGAATAAAGATTGATCCTCTAAACTCAAAGAGTGATTAATTCTGACTCAAGTGAGTGAGTGAAAGGCATGGCAAGAGAGCTAATTTGACTTGCAAATGATCAGTAAGTAAAGGACCGATCCTTTTGTGTCAATATTGTTACGAGACTTGTACTAGGCATCTCACGAGAAACATATAGACTAAGAATTCCCATCACTCCCTTGCTCTTTTTGGAAGTTCCTTTCAATTCTTTTTTGAGTATGCTTCCTCTAAAAGAACACTAAATGTCATGTTTTGTAGAGCAACTCTCTTTCCATCCCACAACATAGTGTAGAATTTTTATCCATTCATCAAGAACCATTTCTTTTAGATAGAAAGGTTCTCTACCTATATTGTATAAAGTGATAAGCTAAGCCTTCTACTAGTAGACTATTATGAAGAGACTAAGTTCTATTTCAGAGATTGGACTCTCTTACTGTGAAAAGATCCTACTAGTAAGAAGCAGTTCTCGACCTAGGTTCCTTGGATCCACGATTCCTAGTAGGGCATAAATGGATGAGTAAAGAAGCATACCTAGGTAGAATTTAAGATATCTTACTCAGTCTATCCTCCAACATCTTATTTTGGGGGTCATAGAAAGATACAAACCACCTACTCATCCTGCCATTAGATTTTTTTAGATAAATGCAACTTTTTTTGACTAATGAAAAGAAATAATCCCTCTCTTTTTGTTACCTAATTTTACTCATTTTTTAGGCATGCCTTAATACAAGACAATCATGGGAAAGGATAAATAATCAAAATTGGGCTATCACCTTATCTAAGCAGCTTTCCCTCTCCTCTATGAAAGTAATCTTGAAATCTTTTTCCGTTTTTACGACTATCATTATCTCCCTATTCGCTCTCAATTTCCTATCCTTTCTAGATATGAGGGAGTTCCTTGGAAATAACTTCCAACACTTATGATTGACCTCCTCAAGTGCTAGATATAAATGTTTTCTAAATTTCATATGGGACTACTTACTTATCTAAAGTGCACTTTTGAATTCCCAAAAAATAGGACTGAAGAAACTGACCTAAGCACAACTCTCTATCTCAAATACAAATGTCAAGAAAGGGGATTCCTTGGATAATTGGAATAATGCTCAAATAATTCTTTCATTTCTCTTTGAAGACCTTTGTCCTACTTATAGTATAAATCCTCTAGTCTAAACTTGTGTTTTCATTAACCAAAAACATATGCACTTTGTTGTCACTCAAAAATGGTTATTCAATCAACTAGTGCAACTGAAGGTGTGTAGCCTCTTCTAAACCAGAACAAGAAAGAGCTCATAACCACTACTTGTGAACAACTCTCCTCAAATTAATGTGAACCTACTTTTACTAGAATATTAGTCTCTCTCAGGTCTAGTTTCGATCTCTAACTATCTTACATAATAGGCTAGACCAGAAGAGAGACATTCAAAAAAAATCGATTTCATGTCTTAAGGTTCTGACTAAATAGATAAAAGAAGTTTGAACAAAATAAGATCTCACTTACGATGATTGAATTTGTCTTTTATATATAAGTTGGAACTGAACATAAACGTCTTTGAATCCTACATAGAGCCACCTTTCACTTTCATATCAGAAATACCAACTTGCACTTACAATATAGAATTTGACTTTCTTGAATCCTTGCCCCTGGCATATATTCACAAAGTCCTCTCTTAAGAATGAGATGTTCAACTCCCTAAAGCATGTATAATTGAGAGAGTCATCAGATCAGTGCCTTGGGGAATGCCTACCTTAAGGAGAAAATTACCTCCCATCTTCACCAATTTCTTTTTCTCGTACTCCACCTACTCCATATAAACCACCATCCTGGATATGTCCATACCAATATTCAACATAACAACCTTACACTCTAACACCAAATAATGGGATAAACTAGAAGCAAACTTCCTCATTTTGGACCTTATATTTGACATCAATTTTGGAGCATAATAGGCCAACTGTTGTAACTTCAAAGCATACTCCATAATACTTATCTTACCCTGCTTCAAGTTCATAAACTCTTCATCATTAGCTTTCCTCAACTCCTAACGAAAGAAGTGATCCAGAAAAGCACTTGAAAAGTCATCCCATAGTTCCTGTTCAGCATCTTCACCCCTTATTGCTTCCCACTCCTTATACCACTAGTAAGTCATATCTTTTATTTGATAGGCAACAAAATCCACAACCTCTAAATCAGTAGTAGCATGGATAACCCTTAAAATCTTCTCTATCATAGTAATAAACCCATAAGGATCCCCCTCAACATTAGAGCTTGTAAGAGATTTAAACTAATAAACTGGCTAACTCGAGTGACCTTAGATGAGTTAGCAACATGACCAACACGATTAGATCGATGAGACTGTGATTTTACCAACTGAGTAAGCATATGAATAGACTAACAAACTCTGCATTAGAGATATCTCCTTGAGGTGACTGGGCATGGGTATCACCAGTGCATGAAGCTCGATAAAGACTAGTTGGGATTGGTGGAACCCCATGCGGAGTGGCACAGTCATGAGAAGGGACCCTATACTGGGTCTGCACTGCATAAAGAGGGAAAGTTCCCTCTACATTTTCCTCAACCAGGACAAAGGTTCCAATAGAGTTTATACAATCATTAGATATTTGAGGAGGTATGATCTAAAATGCGAGTAATCCAGGAGTTACAAAAGTTTCATAGCAGTTAGCCTCTATAGCCTGAAATAGAACACATAAAAGGAACTATTGCTAAATTCCTTGTAGCCTCCCTCTTATATGTGTGGCGCTCTATACTCCTTAAAAGAGACTCTACTCGACATGGTTTGTCGACACCCAATGATACTCAAATACCAAGCCTATCATGAATATAACCCGGGCCTGGCCGTGATGGGTATCTCAATCCCGCTATGGAACGAAGACCACCCCTAGCCTTACATCAAGATCGCAAAAAAATTAAACAGTGGAAGCTAACTAAAATAGCAATAAAGATGAATGATTCAAATAAAAATCTAAAATACAAAGCAGACGACCAACCATCCCATCACAGTACCATCCACAAAAGCCTCTAAAACCAAAAATATCAACTAAGGCAGGACATGCCCTTGACTTTGACAAAAAAATCCAAAATAAAATACTAAGACAATGAAATGATAGGTCCTTCCAAAAGATGGAGGCTTACCACTTCACAACTGATCCATAAGAGTACCAAACCATCTAATCCTGCACAGGAGTAACAAAAAATTCCTCTAAACCTATATAATGAAATGATGCAACATCCGGGTGTCAAAACCTAATTTTTGAGTCATGATGGCATCTACAAAGTCCCGCCAGTCGGTAAGACAAACCATAACCCAATGTTTATGTAATGGATTAATTCGGTAAGAAATTCCCAATATAGGAGAAAATGAACAACACACCTGTAAATAAATAAAGGGTTCTAGATAAATAAATAAGACATTCAATACAAGATACCATCCCACAACCTAATAGAGCTTGTACAATAGCGTCTAATAATGATAAAACTTAAATATCTAGAATAGTTAACAAAATCTGTCACGATAACAAAAGAATGAATATAAAAGTTAGAGGGATATGGGCAACTCAAACTCCAAGAGCTCACTTATTTTTTGAAATATCAATACAGCATAATCAATGATCAACGACGACAACTAGTACTCGAATCTACACCAAAAAGGTATAGAAGTGTAGTATAAGTACTAAAATAATTGGTACTTAGTAGGCATCACTGGTCGACTAAGCTAAATCATAATATAATTATGATAAAATGCAAGATGAAATAATTAAGTCAAGGTGTATAAATGAACATAAAGCATCTCTAATACTACTATACGTAAAAAGTAATTTAACCGAAATAACAATATAGCACAAGGAATCAACACATTCCACCATCACTACCTAAACCATGCAAATAAATTTGGATAATAACGCATCACAAAACATCACACAAGCAATCACAAATTATAAATTTTTCTCCCATATGCAAATTGGTGCAAAAAGTAAATAACTCATCATAGACTCCCATACTCTTGGAGAGTACACTCCATGATAGAATAAAGCAATCAAAAAATATTATAACGAACCATCAATTTCATTTAACCATCATTCTATGATATCATAAATTAATTATTTTCCTATATTTCATAATTTACCAATATTTGACAATGTACCCATATTTTGTAATACTACCGTTATTTAACAACCTCATCATTGATACTAACTAATCACCATTTTTTAGTTGACCATCTATTATTTTTATTAATTATATAACCATTATTCATAATTTAACAACTATTCATCACATATTTACTAATCACCATATTTTAGAAATGATATGAGTCAAATAGGCCTTAAAGCTTTTGATCATATCATTCGAGGCCAATACAAAGAGGTCCAAGAAACGATTAAGAAAAGAGCTTAAAATGCACTTAGAGGACTAATTTTAAGCTCCTAAACCCATAATTTCACGTACGGATAATTGTTTGGAGCTTGGAGTATGTATTGAAGAGCCCTTGTGGGTTATTTCTGAAATAGCCACTTTTGGGATATTTTTGTAATAGTTTATTTATGCAAAGTCAAACACTATAAATACATGCCTTAGACATTTCATTTTATATTTTATTAATGAATTATGATTGAATTCTCCTTTGAGAGTGTGAAGCAAGCTTGGATTAGATTGTGTTGATACATTGTTTGAAAATGTGGGTTCCTCAAGAATCCAATTCCCTTGAGGTATACGTAAGAGATTAGGTGCTTTGGTTGACATTGACAAGATGGTTTAGGATTTGATACACCCTTTATTTAGTATTCATTCATCTATTGTGTCTATCTATTATTTTTTCTCTATTTATCCTTAGCTTTTGTTTTTATATCATAGTTTAGTTTTTGATTTCGTACTTTATTCATGTATTATTTGGTATCAAATATGAACTTGATTTCATTTCTATGAAGTCAATCTAGGGTTTGTTGTCTTGAAAATCCATAAAAAAAAGTGTTCAAATTGAAAATCCCAAAGACATATTTTTCATGATTTTAGCCCTAGGTCAAAATTAGAATTTTTGATTTTGTGTTTTTCTTGTGATTGTACTGTTAGATTTGTGTTCTCTAACACTATAGGAGTCTAGGGTTCAGATTTGAGATTCATCGAGTCCATTTGAGTGAGATACCATTGTTGAGAGCTTAAACTTAAAGAAAGTAAAGGAGGAACGAAAATCTAGAAATATTGGTTAAGAATTTAGGTTAAATGACATTGGGAATTATTTTAGAATGTAGACAAGTGCAAGATTTCAGCTCATTGTGAGCTAAGAAGCAAAAGGTAGAAATTTTGGTGTTCTTGGAGTTCTTGAAGAAATTGTTGTCTTCAAGAATAATTTTCAGCTATAAAGAGTAATACATAGTGTAAAAAAGTGTTGGTTCAAATCACCTTTTGAAGATCCAAAGGAATATTCCAAGAAGAGGATAAAAGGGGGGGGGGCATTTGGAAGTATAAGTGGTACAATACAATGTGTTTTTTGGCTGATCTGCCTTTGAAGTACAAGTACTGAAGCACCTCAAAATAGTAGCCAAGGCTTTACCATGCCTCCAAGGTACTCCACACATGTTGTAGAAGGTCCCAAAGAATCCCTTAATGCCAATCACCTCCAATGAACGCAAACAGCCCCCTAACGCACCCCAAACGCATATCAAAACTTCTGCAACATCAATTCAAGTTCTGAAACACATCTCAACACTCTGATATCTCCGTTTCTCAAGTTCTTATTCTTAGTTTCAATTTCTTGATTCTTAAATATATTGTTTGATTCTTAAACTACTTATCAACTAGTACCCCATCTACTAAGTTGATTGATTAGTTCTTGAGTCTTTTTACTTTTGTCCTCCTACTTTTTACCAAGATTTTCTCTTTTGAATTCATTGTTATCTCATGGTTAAAGTCCATATGTAATTTTTGTTTATTTGAGCCATTAAAAAAAATCCATTCAGACCTCAAGCCACAATTGGTACTAAGCATCCTCATTGGAGTACAAATGATCTATCAACGCTTGCGATACCAATTGAGTGACAAACAAAGGTGTGAACCATGAGAGCTTGTGAGGTTTATTTCTTAACTTTAACTTGTTTGTTATTTTATTTGTGTTTAGTAGTTCTTGGTTAGGTACTATGGCATTGGAAAAAGTAACCATGTAATCTATAATGGCAGCTATATTGAGTGTGAAACAAGATGTTAATGCTATGAATAGCCAATTGGATAACATGATAGATCATCTAAGCTTCCCTAACTCCACCCTTCAGAATCCACCAAACTTTTAAGTTTTCTTGAATGGACATGCGCCAAAGGAACTACAAGGTAATCAAGATAACTCTTTCACTCTAGTAAATGAGGCTAGTAGCCAACTAAGTGTGAATCATAGCTTATCTTTAGGTGATCCTAATATCTCTTTACTTCATGATGATAATGTACCACTTGAGAGTGTGGATACAATAGTTGATCCTAATGATTACAAAATTGATTCTTCTAGCAAGATCAATTTGTGTCCACCTAAGTGTTGAAGCCATTGTGATGAGTGATAGTACATTGTCTTGTGGAAGTCATGAGAACCAACTTATGTGTGAACCTAGACCACCACTTAGGGCTGTTTGTGAAGTGTTTAAAGTACCTCAAGTGAATGGTGATATTTAAAATATTGGTCGATTAAATAGGAGTGACCCTCTAATTTTCTTTATTGATGATCATGATAGTATATAGGATATAAATAATTGTATTAGAGGTAAACTTGGGGGTAAAAAGTGTTTACTAAACCCATGTCTATGGCCACTCTACCCATTTGATCTAGACGATTATTTGAAATATGGTGGTTCTTCTTCACACTACTTGGTGCTTGGGCAAGAAGACAAGACAACCATGGGTGAGGGTATTGGAACTCATCACTATGACAGAAGGTCTTTCTTGAAGATTTCTAATCTACTTGAGAGGCAAAAGTTGTTTAAAGGAAGGGTCTCAAATAAAGATGAGTGCCATAGAGGGTTTATGAGCTTATTGAAACTTGGAATCCATATGAGGCTTCATGAGTAGTTGATTGATTACCATGGTTCCTCTAGCATAACCCCTTGTCCAAGACTCTTCAATGACAAAGTAGAATCTATATTACAGGGTTACACACCCTTGATGGATCATTTTTATACTTGGTTGTATCTTAAGTATGTGCAACCTTGGCATGAAGTTATGATTGATTATGATAAATCTAACCCTCTTTCCATGAGGATATCGTGTTTTTTTGTCCTTTATTTTGTTTTGCAAGGTTTGGATTCAAGGTTGAATCCTTTTCAAGATGGGAGGATGATACGAGTCAAAAGGGCCATAAAGATTTTGATCATATCATTCGAGGCCAATACAAAGAGGTCTAACCCATAATCAAGAAAAGAGATCAAGAATGCACTTGGAGGACCCCTTTTAAGCTCCTAAACCAGCAATTCCACATGTGGATAATTTGGATCTTGGAGTATATTTTAAAGAGCCCTTGTGGGTTATTTTCGAAATAGCCACTTTTGGGCTATTTTTGTAATATACTATTTATGAAATGACAAACAATTTAAATAGATTCCTTAGACATTTCATTTAATAGTTTATTGATGAATTATAATTTAATGCTCCTTTGAGAGTATGAGGAAAGCTTGGATTAGATTGTGCTGATACATTGTTTGGAAACGTGGGTTGCTCAAGAATCCAATTCCCTTGAGGTCTAAGTAGGAGATTAGGTACTTTGTGTGACATTGAATAGAGGGTTTAGGGTTTGATACACCCTTTATTTACTATTCATTCATCCATTATGTCTATGTATTATTTGTTCTATATTTATCCTTACCTTGTGTTTTCGTATGGTAGTTTAGTTTTTGATTCTCTACTTTGTTCGTGTATCATTTGGTATCATAGCCTAACTTGATTTCGTTCCAACAAATTCAATCTTGGGTTTGTTGTCTTGAAAACCACATAAAAAGAAGTGTCAAAATTGAAAATCCCAAAAAAGTACTTTTCACATTTTTAGCCCTAGGTCAAAATTTGAGTTTTTGATTTGATGTTTTTCTTGTTCTTCGAGTGTTAGATTTGTGTTCTCTAACACTATAGGAGTCTAGGGTTCAAATTTGAGATTAATCGGAGTCTATTTGAGTGAGATACCATTGTTGAGATCTTGAACTTAAGGAAAGTGAACGAGGAATGAAAATCTGGAAAATTGAATTTGGGCAAAATGAAGTTGGAAATGAGTTTAGAATGTTGAAAAGTTCTTACATTGATGATTTCAACTCATTCCGAGTTAAGGAGCAAAAGTTGGAAATTTTGGCGTTCTTGAAGAAATTGTTTTCTTCAACAATAATTTTCATCTATAATTGGTTGTTTGATCCAAAAAACTGTAATAAAAAGTGTACAAAAGTGTTGGTTCAAAGCATCTTTTGAAAATCCAAAAGAATATTCCAAGGAGAGGACCAAAGGTGGGACCATTTAGAAATACAAGTGGTACAATGCAAGTTGTTTCTTGGCGCCTTTGAAATGCCCTTGAGGTGCTCCCAAGGTTCTGCAACACCACAAAATAGTATCTAAGGATTCAAACATGTATCCAAGGTGCTCTACACCTACTGGAGAAGGTCCCAAAGGACACCCAAACACAGATCACATCCAATGAACGCAAACAGCCCCCAAACGCACCCCAAAACATACCAACACTTCTGTAACATCAATTCAAGTTCTAAAACACATCTCAACACTCTAAAATATCCATTTCAAAAGGTTTGATTATTAGTTTCAATTTCTTGATTATTAAATCTCTTCTTTGATTTTTAAACTACTAATCAACTAGTAACCCATATATTAAGTTGATTAATTAGTTCTTGAGTCCTTTTTCTTTCGGCGTCCTACTTTTTTTCAATCTTTTCTCTTATGAATTTGTTGTTAGTTCTTGTTTTAAGTCCGTGCGTAATTATTTTTTATTTGAGTCCTTCAAATAGGAATCCATTCCGACCTCAAGCCAAAATTGGTACCAAGCATCCTCATTGTAGTACAAATAACCTATCAACACTTGTGAAGCCAATTGAGTGAAAAACAAAGGTGTGAACCTTGAGAGCTTGTGAGGTTTATATCTAAACATTAACTTTTTTGTTGTTTTGTTTATGTTTAGAATTTCTTTATTAGGTATTATGGCATTGAGAAAGGTAACCATGTAAGATATAATAAAGGATATATTTAGTTTGAAACAAGATGTTAATGCTATGAATAGCTGATTAGATAACATGATAGATCGTCTAAGCTTCCCTAACTCCACACTTAACAATCCATCAAGCTTTTAAGTTTTATTGAATGTACATGCTCCAAATGAACTTCAAGGTAATCTCGCTAACTCTTGCACTTTAGTAAATAAATCTAGTAGCCAACTAAGTGTGAATGATAGCTTCTCTTTAGGTGATCCTAATTATTCCTTACTTTATGATGATAATGTACAACTTGAGAGTGGATACACTAGTTAATCCAAATGATGAAAAAAATAACTCTCCTACAAAGATCGATTTGTATCCGCCTAGTGTTGAAGGTACTGTGATGAGTGATAGTACATTGTCTTGTGGAAGTCATGAGGAAGAACTTGTGTGTGAACCTAGACCACCACTTTGGGGCATTTGTGTAGTGTTTAAAGGACCTAAAGTGAATGGTGATGTTAAAAATTTTGGTCAATTTATTAGGAGTGACCCTCTAATTGCATTTTTTGATGATCATGCTAGTATATAGGGAATAAATAATTGTATTGATGGTAAACTTAGGGGAAAAAAGTGTTTCCTAAACCCATTTCCATGGATGTTTTACACATTTGATCCCAATAATCATTTAAAATATGGTGGTTCTTCTCCATATCGCTTAGTGCTTAAGCAAGAAAACAAGACAACCATGGGTGAGGGTGTTGGAATGTATCACTATGACGGAAGGTCTTGCTTGGACATTTCTAATCTACTTGAGAGGCCCAAGTTACGTAAAGGAAGGTTATCAAAAAATGATGAGTGTTATAGAGGGGTTATAAGCTTATTGAGACTTGGAATCCATGTGAGACTTTATGGTCGGTTGATTGATTACCATGGTTCCTCTAGAATACCCCCTTGTCCATTTCTCTTCAATGACCAAGTACCTTCTAAATTATGGGGTTACATGCCCTTGATGGGTAATTTTAGTGATTGGTTATATCTTAAGTGTGTGCAACCTTGGAATGAAGTTATGATTTATTATGCTAACTCTAACCCTCTTGCCATGAGGATATCATGTTTGTTTGTCCTTACTTTGATTTTTCATGATTTGAATTCAAGGTTGAATCCTTTTCAAGAAGGGGAAGATGATACGAGTCAAATGGGCCTTAAAGCTTTTGATCATATGATTCAAGGCTAATACAAAAAGGGCCAAGCCATGATCAAGCAAAGAGCTCAAGAATGAACTTAGAGGACCCCTTTTAAGATCCTAAACCCACAATTCCACGCGTGTATAATTTGGAGCTTGGAGAATTTTTGAAGAGCCCTTGTTGGTTATTTTCAAAATGGCCACTTTTGGGATATTATTGCAATAGGCTATTTATGCAAAGGCAAACACTATAAATAGATGACTTAGACATTTTATTTGATAATTTATTAATGATTTATGACTGAACTCTCCTTTGAGAGTGTGAGGAAATCTTGTAATAGGTTATGTTGATACATTGTTTGGAAATGTGGGTTGCTCGGTAATCTAATTCCCTTGAGGTCAACGTAGGATATTTCGTGCTTTGTGTGACACTGAATAGAAGGTTTAGGGTTTGATACACCCTTTATTTACTATTCATTCATCCATTGTATCTATCTATTAATTATTCTCTATCTATCCTTACCTTTTGTTTTCATATCATAGTTTATTTTTCAATTCTATACTTTGTTCGTGTATCAGATAACCATTGTTTATCATCTGACATCATTTATGACCTAATCATCATTCACCAACTAATCCTTGATTATCAACTTGTCATTATTTTATTACATAAATAAAATTCTCCACTAACATCAATTATCACTAATCATCAATTATACCATCTTCTAATCTTTTACCACTTTTGGGCCATATCCAACCTCACCAATATCAATTTTATACCTAACTATATATAAGTATATATATATATATAATAGCCATACATAGGGCATATCCTGACACAAATCGATAGATGTACACATGGGCACATCAATATAATTATCCTCCATCCTTGTCGTGTATCAATGCATCATCATAAACATTCTCCGACCTTGATGGTATCAATATATCATCACTATCATCCTCCAACCTTATGGGGCATTAATATATAATCATAATCATCCTCCGACCTTTCCGGGTATCAATATATTATCATAATATCCTTCGTCCTTGTCGGGTGTCAATATATCAACATAATATCCTCCAATCTTGTCAGGTATCAATATATACTCATTATATCCTTCGGCCTTGCCGACTATCAATATCAACATTATCTTTTGGAATTGAATTAGATATAATCAATAGAATAAGTGATCATATAATCAAGCATAACGATTGCAAGCATAATTAATAACATAACTTCCCATAAAATCAATAACTATGACTTCTAACATAATTCATGGCACAATTGTTGATACCATCAATAGAGATGTTTTCTAGCATGATTACTAGAATAATTTCTTATCATGATCATAATCATAAGAAATATAATGAGTAGTGACTTATCAATATTATATTCAATGCCTTATCATTAGCATAAAAGAGAGTTTATCATTTCAATCATCGATAGTTATCAAAGTATAAATTATAACACATTCATAGAGAAAGCCATAGCATATCCAATAACCTACCATAACATGATCCTCTCATCATAGGATTGCCAGCAATCTAATCAATTAGACCATGTATCATTACTTCTAATGTCATTATCACCATAATCAAATACTATGGCTTCTCAATATTATCTCAAAAAGGGCATTTTCTAGGCATTTAATAAGGGTATAAGTGTGTCAAGAGAACTAATCATTAATCTTAACTTAGGGTGGGTAAAAGAGCCCACTTCTAAATCCTAGATATGCATTCTAAGTCAAATTCTACTATTACGGTAAATCGCAAATGCAAGTGCACCTGATCCTACAAGTAATATAGTGACTCAAAGAATCAAATATCGTACCCAAGAGAATTACTTGATTAGTAATTTACTTAACTTGAGTTTTGAAAATAATGTATTCAGGTGTTTCAGAGTATCAAATTGGGTTAACCAATGTCATGAATAATTTAACAACTAATGAAATAACAAAGTGTGACAATCATAATGTAAGCTAGGTTGTAAACAATACGAGAGAGAATTCTATGGTTGTGATAGCCTAATAACCGAGATTAAGGATTAGTGACTCAAAAACCAGCAACTAAACAAGGAAAAACAACACACATAGAAGAAGAAAGATGAAGAAGAGAATTGTATAAAGTAAAGATAGGTAGAGATACCCTCACTTCCACCAATGATTTGTAAAATAAAGTGTATCAAAAAATCAATCACACCTCACCAATGTAACATCAAACCTCACTCTTACGTGAACCAAAGGAATTCACACTGCCTCAATCACACTTTTCTTGCCAAATGTCCAACACAAGTGAAAAACCTTTCAAATGCATTCAACACTCAAGTTTTTGGATTTTACACTACAAACTAAGACTAAGAACTACAAGCTAAGGAGTAATCTTTCAATATTCTTCAAAACTAATGAAAGGAGAAGTGAAATTGTCTATTTATACTATTACATAACAAAAGTAAAAGATGCCCATAATGATTTAAAGAAGAGGAGGCGCCTCTTGGATATTGGAATTAAAGTGCAAAGTCCATCTTTACCCTTGTAGAACGTAAACCCTTAAAACCTCATCTTCAAAAATCAAAGCATTTCCTCCCTTGGTAGAATGCATAACACTCTCACAAACCTTCAAATGCATGAACATGGCTTAGAGTTGTTGAAGTTCCTTAGCATGACTTCGGGTGAAAGGCCTTGAGGGCTTGGCACTTTCATCATCCTCTCCATCTTGAAGAGATTCTGTTCTCAAACTTGTGGGTTTATTAACATCAAGAATGGCCATGGGTGAAAGGTCACAAACATTGAATTTTTTGTGAACTTGGTTATCCGAAGGTAGATCAATTTGATAAGCATTATCGTTGATCCTATTGAGCACTTGGAATGGTCCATCACCCCATGGTATGAGTTTAGCCTTTCTTTTATTTGGAAACTGGTCCTTTATTAGGTATTAGGTGTACCCACACCCAATCTCCGAGCTCAAGTACCAACTTCCTTCACCCTTTGTTTGCCCTTTTAGCAACCTCTTGGTTCTTCTTTTCAAGTTTGATCCGCACCTTCTCATGCCTATTTTTCATTTATTTGTCTCTCTTTCATCCATATAAGCTTATCCTAAGGTCACTATAAAAAGGAGTGAGATCCAAGCGGGTAAGGGGGTTCATACCATAAACACACTTAACCAAGGGTAGGTGATCTTTCCATGAAGTCATTTTACCTTTAACCATGGAACATATCATAGACACTAAGGTTCTATTCACTAATTTTGTTTTCCATTAGTTTGTGGGTGGCAAGACGTTGAAAAAAGTAGCTTCGTACCAAGCCTACCCTACATGGTCTTCCAAAAGAGACTTAGGAACTTTGAGTCCCTATCACTCACAATAGTCCTTGGGATCCCGTGAATCTTTAAAACATGTTTAACAAATAATGAAGCAACACTAGGAGCATCCTCGATTTGGCACAAGGAATGAAGTGAGCCATTTTGGAGAATCTATCAACAATAACAAAAATGCTATCTTGACCCTTTCTAGTCCTTGACAGCCCTATAAAAAAGTTCATTGATATGTCTAACCAAGGTCTAAGGGGAGTGGGAAGTGAGGTGTACAACCCTTGAGGTAGGAGGTAAGATTTTGCACTCCGGCAATACATGCATTGGCCACAAACCTTAGCAACATCTTTGCTCATTTTTGGCCAATAGAATTGCTCCTCTAAGATACCGAGGGTCTTATCAACCCCAAATTTCCCCATGAGGCCACCATCATGTTCCTCTCTCATAAAAAATTCCCTACATGAACTAGAAGGAACACACAATCTCCTCTCTTTGAACAAGTAACCATCAAACCAAGAGTAGGAGGAATTGCCATTCTCCTTGATCCATCGGTCCCTTCCCCACTCTTCACATTCCCTATAAATAGGAGCGAAGATAGGATCCTCCGGATACAACATCTTCAAGCTCTCAAATCCCGTTAACCTCGCAGACAAAGTATCAACAAGTACATGCTTTCTAGATAACGCATCGGCAACTATAATTTTCTTTCCCTTTTTGTAATGTATTATGTGAGGAAAGGTTTCTATAAATTCAATCCACCTAGAAAGAAGACTATTCAACTTGTCTTGGCTCTTAATATGTTTCAACGATTCATGATCCGTTCGTATCACAAATTCCTTAGGCCATAAATAATGTTGTCAATTGCCCATGGCTCTAACAAGGGCATAAAACTCCAAATCATAAGTCGACTAATTAAGAGTTGCCCCTTTGAGATTTTTACTAAAATAAGCAATGGGCTTGCCTTCTTGCATCAAAACATCCCCAATACCCACTTTTATTATATCACATTCAACTTCCAACATTTTAGCAAAATCGAGCAATCGCAATAAGGGAGCCAAAATAAGCAAAGCTTTCAAGGCCTCAAAATCCTTAGCTTGCTCTTCATCCAACTTAAAGGTTTGGTACTTTCAAATAACATCAGTCAAGGGTCCTTCTATGGAACTAAAACCTTTCAAAAATCTCCTATAAAAGCTTTCCAACCCATGAAAACTCCGAATTTCTCCAATAGTCATACGGGTCGGCCAACTTTGTATAGAGTCTATCTTAGATTTATCCACTTCTACACCTCTTGAACTTACAACAAAACCCAATAAGACCACTTTATAAAATCCAAAAGAACACTACTCCATGTTGGCATACAACTTCTTCCTTTGGAGAACATCAAACACATATCTCAAATGATTCACATGTTCATCAATAGACTTACTATACACCAACACATCATCAAAGTAAACAACCACAAACTTTCTAATATAAGGCTTCATAACATGATTCATTAGCCTCATAAAAGTTCTAGGAGAATTTGTGAGGCCGAATGGCATGACTAACCACTCATATAGCCCAAACTTAGTCTTGAATGTGGTCTTCCACTCATCACCGAGTTGCATATAAATTTGATGATAGCCACTCCTAAGATCGACATTAGAAAACACATAAGATCAATGTATATCATCAAGCATATAATCCAGCCTAGGGATAGGATGATGATACCTTATAGTGATTTTGTTGATGGCTCCATGCACATGCGCCAAGTTTCATCCTTCTTTTGTACCAAGAGCACCGGGATAGCACAAGGATTCATACTTTCTTTGAAGTAACCTTTGTTGAGGAGATACTCAACTTATGTCTCAAGATCTTTAGTGTCTGTGGGATTGCTTCTATTAGACGACTTGTTGGGAAGTTGTGAACTCGGCAAAAAATCAATTTGGTGCTCGATTCCACAGATTGGGGGCAATATTTGCGGCAATTCTTATGGGAAAACATCATCAACCTTCTACAAAACAAGTGAAATAGAAGGGGGAATAGAATAAGAAGAAGAAGAAGAAGAAGAAGAAGAAGAAGAAAAATGGTTAGTATTAAATGCATGGGCTAGGAGGAGCATGGGAGTGTCAATGACTTGATCCTTGAATTAGTATTTCCTCCTAGCCAACATAACCAATGGTCCTTTATCCTTAGACCCCCTAGAATCTGAGACCTCACCATTTTGTTTGGTGGAACCCGAGGCATCACTATAAGTCACACTCTCGGGTTCCCTTTCCTTCTTTCTCTTTTCTTTCAATTCCCTCAACTTTTGGTGCAACTCACTCACTTGAGATGGTGAAAGTATATGAAGTGTGAATCTTTTACCACCATGCTCAAGTGAGTACTTGTTTGACCTCCTATCATGATTGGTAGACTTACAATATTTCCCTGGTCTACTAAGCAACTAGTGGTATGCTTGAATTGGAATGACATCAGCTAAGATTTCATCCTTGTAATTTCTCAGTTTGAACCGAATCAAGAATTGTCGAGTCACTTTCAATTCACCACATTAATTGATCCATTGAAGGTTGTTAGGGCTAGCATGTGGAGTAGTGGGGAGTTTCGACATGTCCACCATAGTGGCACTAGCTACATTGGTAAAACTCCTGCTATCAATCACCATAGTACATACACCACAATTGTTTAGACACTTAGTGTGAAATAAATTCTCTCTTTGGCTCGTATCTTCAAGTTCCTTACTCACCATGGCCCTCCTTACTACATAGTTTGGAATTTGACACTCTCCATCTTGTTTCCAAGCTTCTTCTTCCTCACATTCTTCATTCTTATCATCAACAAGTAACTCTCCATCTTGAGGCTCAACCTCATCACCATTCTCGGATTCCATCACCACTTACATCATCCCCTCTCTTAAGATCATATTTCTTTGATTTGGGCATTCACTTTCTCTATGCCCCCAACCATGGCACTTGAACCATTAAAATCCCTTAGATAAGGAAGGAAGGGCATTCGTATTCACCTTCAATTTTGTAGGTTGGTGTGACACTTGCTTGGTTGTGATTGAGAAGAAGGAGATGAAGAAGACTTGTTTTTGTTCCAACCAGAAGACAATAAACTTTCCTTGGTGACTTTTGAGTTTATAGGCCGCCTTTTCTTTGTTCTCTTTTTCAACCTCCATAGGCGCTTGGAATAATGGTTTCAAACTTGTGAAGAGTCAAACGGGAAGATTTTTCTTTATTTAACCCAACCTGGAAGTGAATGACATCATGTTGCACTTGTTCATCTCTATTGTCAAGTTTCTAAACAAGTTGTTGGAATTCATCATAGTAGGCCATCACACTCTTGCTTCCTTGACTTAGATTGTAAAGCTTGGCAAGGATCTCATGTCTATAATGCTCTGGTACATATTTCTCTCTCATTAGTCTCTTCAAAATATCCCAAGGAGGTAGTTGGAAACCAATCAACACATCACCAAATCTCTTGGTGTAATCCCACCAAGTGTTTGCATATCCTTCAAAGTGAGAAATAGCATAGAAAATTTTCTTATCTTTTAAAAGGTCATTCACTTGAAAAAGCTTTTCACAAGAAGATTCCCAAGCTAAGTACACTTTCGAGTCTCTCTCACCTTTGAAAATTGGAATGCCAACCTTGATTGAATTGATGCCTACCTCTGGGTTTCCTTGTCTTTCTTCATGCCCTTAATTTCTCCCATAATTCCCTCTTTGATCATGTATTACCCTCATCCCTTCCTTAATCCAATAGTCATCATTAGGAGTATCATAACCTTTTTGATCCCCTCTACCATAGTCTTCAATTTGGATGGGTGGATTTTAGATTTGAGGTCTTTGGGAAGGTGGGTATGGTCTTTGATTATTTGGTACTTGAACTTGTGGCATTGGATGTGGTGGAGGGTAAGGTCTTTGGTCCAATGGATTTGGCATTTGGTGATTAGCATTTTTTGGAGGTATTTGGTTATGTGGAGAAGTTGGTCTTTGGTCAAAGGGATTTGGCACTTGTAGGTTTGGATTTGGTGGTGGAGTTTGAGTTCTAAGTCCTTCTTGTTGGACTTGGTTCATTTGGGGATATAGTGGCCTTTGTAGGTTTTGGTTAGGAGAGGTTTGGGCATGGTTTAGTTGCTGGTTTTGTGGAACACTTGGATGGTAAAGTATTTGGTGGAACTACTATGAATTTAAAACGAGAAAAGAACACAAAAATCAAAGATACAAAACAAACGTACTCTAAACTAATTACCAACTAGTAGGTACTTACTAGATTACTAATCAGGGATAGAATTGACTCTTAAGAAAGTAGAATCAAAAATTTGAAACTAGAGAATCTACTTAGGAACTCAATTTGGCCGATTCACAATTGATGACATGGCATTCAATGATTGGACGTTGAGTTTTAAAAAAAATTCATTCCTAATTCCAAGTCTCGGCCTAGAACACCTTTGGAGAAGAAGAATGATGATTTGAGGGGGAAATAACTAGTTTTGGAGCCCTTTTAAGCCTCCAATTAAAATTCAAAAACAATGGTCCCCCCTCCCCTTGTACTTGGATTGTACTTGATTTGTACTTTGATTATTCCGTTATCTCTTCTTTCTTTTGATGAATATGAATATACCAAGGAATATTCCTTCACAAAAAAATAAGTACACTCTCTTTCTTCTCCTTTTTTGGATAAAATACACTCTTTGAATATTCTTCCTTAGCAAGATTTGATGAAGATGGAAGAATAAGATGAATATTTAAGAGTTAACCAAAGTTTGACCCCTAATCAAATGAACTCCAAATCCGGATTTTCTTGTAGATATAGGTTCCTTAGGGCAAGGTGAACTCAAATATCTAAAAAATCATAAAAAATAAATGTCCAAAAGCAAAACCCACACGGATTTAGAGCTTAGAAGCTTCAAAATGCCATATCCATGGAGGTTCTTAGCTTAAACTCAACCAAATCTTGTTCCAATAGTAGATCTAGACTCCCTAGGTGCTAGAGAGCAATGATCTAGCACAACAAACTTTCAGAACAAAGAAAACACGTGTATCTAAGGATTAAATTTTGGATCTAGAACATAACACAACTAGACACCATTTTTTTGTGTTTTTTCTTTGGTTTTGACTCTTTTTTGTGAAATTTTCTTAATAAGCACTCTAAAACCAAGATTTAGCAATGTAGCAACAACACTAACGAATTCTCTTATACCAAATTATATCCTAATAACCGAGATTAATGACTAATGACTCAAAAACTAGAAGCAAAACAAGGAAAAACCACACACATAGAAGAAGAGAGATGAAGAAGAGAATTGCATAAAGTAAAGATAGGTAGAGAGACCCTCACTTCCACCAATGATTAGCAAAAGAAAGTGTATCAAACAATCAATCACACCTCACCAATGTATGATCAAACCTCACTCTTAGGTGAACCAAAGAAGTTCACACTCCCTCAATCGCACCTTTCTTGCCAAATGTCCAACACTAGTGAAAAACCTTTCAAATGCATTCAACACTTGGGTTTTTGGATTTTACACTACAAACTAAGACTAAGAACTACAAGCTAAGGAGTAATCTTTCAATATTCTTCAAAACTAATGAAACGAGAAGTGAAATAGTCTATTTATACTATTACATATCAAAAGTCCAAAATGCCCATAATGAATTAGAGAAGAGGAGGCGCCTCTTGGATGCTGGAATGTAAATTCCAAAGTCCAACTTGCCCCTTGTAGAATGTAAACCATTCAAAGATCATCTTCACAAATCAAGGAATTTCCTCCCTTGGTCAAATGCGTAAAACTCTCACAAACCTTCAAGTGCATGAACATGGCTTGGAGTTGTTGAAGTTCCTTAGCTTGACTTCGGGTGAAAGGCCTTGAGGTCTTGGCACTTGCATCAGGTTGAGGCACTCTTAACAAGACTATAAATCTCAATCCTTATCGTGGTCATATTGATTATCGGGTTGTTGATTCACTGGGCTTAGATTATGCTCATGGTCTTCCGAGCCTCTATTTTTCTACCTAAAAGGACATTGAAACAACATCATTGAGTGGGGATGTAATGATCCATTTAGATGTTTTAAGTTATCTTCGTGCAATTACACCAAACAAGGCCTCTAGGTATATTTCTATCCTAGCCGCTACTTCACATCCTTCGTTATGTAGAAGAATATGAATTTTTTCCTTAAACTCTTCGATGTATCCCAATGATTCTCCTTCTGGGTTCACAATGGGATTATTGATGTATTCTAATGGTGTTCATTCATTAAAATAGTAGAATCAAGAGAATAAGAATAACCCATACGATAATCAACATTAACCACTCTAAGAATATTGAAATATAATTATGTTCTTGTCCTCGAGCCCAAAAAAAGGGATTTAATCCATTCATATTCGAAATAAACATCCAAGAAATATAATTAGTCATACCAAATTCAATGGTCAAAGGTGAAAAATGGAAGAACCCTACTGAAACACCCGTAATTATTCTTGCCTTTGCTATACGTATGCCAAGATGATTATAATTTTTCTTAAGTGTCCCTTTTATACTAGGAAAGTAATCCATGATAATTACTCATCTCTATGTTACGGAGCCCATGGCGGACATGAGGGTTAGTGGCACAGGGCTATCGCGGACCATCACTAGAAAATGCACTCCAAAAATTTCCAACCTCTATTCCACGGAGGCTATCGCGGACCCTTAATAGAATTTTACATTAGACATTAATACATCAACATGCCAATAAGGTTGATGCAGAGGATAAGCTCTGTGGCACGGAGTTTTATCATTTTCCACATTTCCAACTCCTTATATACTGTCTTGACGCTGAGCATTGTGCTATGCTTTTCGAACCTTGCTTTAACATTATTATGCTTCACATGTCACTCCAAGTTCTTCCTAAATACAAAATCTCCTCATTAATGCATCAAAAAATGTCAAATTTTATAAAAATCGAGCCCTGCAATAACAAATCATGTCTATTAGCTTGAGAATACAATTTTAGCTCAAACACAATACAATTAACATATTTTATCTCATACAACAAGTGTAAATATGGATAAATGTTGGCACTTGGATGTATAAATATGCCCAAGATCACCACCCTAAAATTAGAATCTTGTTCGTCCTCGAACAATCCCAAGTCATCATTATAATACAACTAGGTTTTATACCGCAATCTGAATATGATAGTTTTGTTGGGCACACACAACCCACACATGACTCATAATATTCACGTCAAACATGTCATATATCATATGAAAACACAGGATTACAATTTTCAAATGCCCTAAACTCACAAATGGACTATATTATGCGAAAAAACTTATGCACATCTTTCAATCAAGCATTTCTATAGGTCGCCCAACTATCCTCTACATGCACCCTCATAATAAGATGATTACCCAATTCACTCATAATTTTGTAATTTATAATGAGAATGGGTACACAGAAAATAATTTTTTGCTCACTCTAGAAAAGAATTCACACGTAACATATGATGAACCATAGGCTTTCAATTAGTGTACTACTCCACTAATAGTCAAATGTTAGGATTAAGGATCAAATAGGTCTTTAAAGGTTGTAATGTAAGCTAAGGGATGGGTAGGAACCATTTGGGTGAAAATACTGACTAATCTCCTTAAGCTCTTTAATATATCATAGGAACACTAAAAACACTTAATTAACAACCAGCTCTTCACCTCTCTATCTTACCTTTTTTGGCCCCACCTCATTAAGTTGAATCATAAATACTATTGAAAGGAGTCTACTTATTCAACACATTATTCATTTCTTTCTTGATCATTCTTTATTATTTTCATCACTTAACTCCCAACCTTATTGTACTTCAATTCTGACACCAATCTCTATATTTTTGGGCTTTACTATCACATTTTTACTTCTTGTTTTTCAACTCCTTACTGGACTAAATTTTAACTAAAGCGCCTAGGAACTTTGGAAAAATTAAGGTCAATCAAAGAAGGGGTATAGGTTACATGTGAGGCTGCCAAATAAAATAGGCTATAGGCTCAACAGGGTTCACAAGGAATATTCTCAAGGGAAGGTAAAAGAGGTTTACAACAAGGCTATCAACAAATTTCCTATATCATCTCCTAAACCTAACACCCCTTATTTCACTTTGTAGACACACCAGTCAAGTTTTAGACATTACTATGCATGCAGAATAACTATATAATCTCACTCAAACTTGGTGTATACTAAATTCAAGCAGGATTACTATAGTTTATCGATCTATTAAATGCATAAATCCTAAATTAAGCCAACAAATAGAGTGTTCCATAATTGAAAAGAGGTGTCCAAAACTAGCATCCCTCTTTTATGTTTGATGTGCTTCTTTCTAAAACCATAGTTTCTCATGTCATGTAGCCATATAGACCAACACAAAGCACCTTGACCTAGAGTTCTGGTTGGGTTCTTCTCACTTAATTATTTCCTAAGACTAATCCCCTTAGGACAGTCGTTATCTATCCATTATAGAGAAAGGTACCTAACTATAATAAGTTATTAAAATCACCTTAAGGGCAAAAAATTTACTCATAAAATTGAATTAAACTTAGATAAGAAAACAAGAAAATATGAATTAATAGTAATAAAATTATAAGGCCCCGAATCTGGTACCCAAAATGCTACACGGTGCTCAAGACCCCGAAAGACCATAAGCTAACTCATGACTGATATCTATGCCTGTATACTGTGTGATATACTGTATAATACGGAAACATAAATAGAAAGTCCATAAGGTTCAAACTATAACATAATATCCGATAA
This sequence comes from Capsicum pubescens, assembly GCA_030864215.1. NCBI lineage: Eukaryota > Viridiplantae > Streptophyta > Magnoliopsida > Solanales > Solanaceae > Capsicum > Capsicum pubescens. The sequence goes on along the minus strand of CM061540.1, from coordinate 223,295,948 downwards.
AATATAACATCTGGGATGTGGTATAAATGCCCAAAACAAAACTGTCTAAATATGCTATAGTCTGAAAAGCCTCTAAAACATAACTGTCTGAATAAGTAGATGATGGGACATGCCCACAACTAAATCCAACTAATAAACTAATTAATGAGATAAAAAACAAATAATCATGTCCTCAAAAGATGAGGACTCACTCCTAACTCTGAGTACGGAGACTGGAATATTATTGATGCTCTAGAGCTCGTGGTTCTGAACCTATGGTGTAAGACACCATAGAGAAAATACATCAGTACTTTGAATGTACTAGTATGCATATGAGGTAGGATGAATGCAAAGGTTTTACATGCATGATCTATACTAACTAACTGAATAATATGAACGTGAGAATACATGCATGAATACATAATAACTGTAACTAGGGTTGTGATAACATGATTACTGAGTCTGAGTATTGATAACATGAGATACTAATCACTATATAACTGAAATAACTAATACTGAGTGACTATATCTGACAGTCTAGTTTTTGATGGAATTAGCTGAGTTTCGCACTATTCTGAGTTGACTGTATCTTACAGCCTTGAATTCTATAGAACTATCTGAGTTCTATTACTGAGACTAAATGACTGTATCTGATAGTCCTGATTTTGTAACCGAAACTATGGGAAGTAGTCATCTAACGACATGCCCCTAATACGCCATTATGGCTGAGTTGGGGTCCAATCTGTAACTCCAATTGGAAGGGTGTCAATACTGCACCACTGGTAAGGAAAATCTATGAGTAACCCTCATATAATAGGTAAATATAGTGATAACAGTGGGAATCCTCATATAACATGTTAATCCACCTCATCTACCCTCATATAACAAGCTATGATATCTCAACCTACGCTGGCTACGTTGTTCTAGAATGCAAGGATTGTTTCTTAGAATCACACCCTCATATAATAGATGAGTTCCCATCCTTGGGTTCACTCGGTGCTAATTCCTACTCCCATCTGAATAAACACTGAACATGATTAACTGAACTGGACTAGACTGAATTCATGGAATTTCGTTAGCTAATGGAATACTATTGAGATTAGTGAATTACTGAGCTTTCCTGAGTCACATGACTGACAGGGTTCTATGGACCATGGTTTGAATGAGGATATCATGAGAACATAACACCAAATCTAGGCACACAGCTATATTTTTTGGGTACAAGTACCCCCAGGAATCGATGGAAGAAAACTGACAAGACATGATATTATTGAATACATGACCAAGATCAACAATCCATAATACCATAGTTGGAGATATTTCATGGGAATTTGATTATCATAGCTTGGTACGTGAATAAGATAGCATGTATACATATCATAATTTCATAAGGCTAACTTATGAGCAATCCCACAACCAATTTTAATACTTAAGAATAACATGGAAGTCATTTTGAGCATAAGGTTAAAGCATACATTGTCATTTGGGTCACAATTTAGCTATAGTGCATAATTTCTATCCCTTTAGGCATTTTATCAAACACCTTACATGCACAACTTAAGGCATAGGTGAAATCATCAAATTTCACAAATCATAAACTACCAAATTTATTGATTTCAATTTATATGCTAACATAGTTTTCATAATTTCACATAAGGATCTCAACATGGGAATCAAACAACAACCATCACATAACTTGAGCAACCCACAACATAATAATCATGATTCATAATTTAAAATAGGTTCTTGATCTTTATGGATGAAAGGAATCCATAAATCAACATTACTCATACCTTAGTTCTTGATTTAGCGAAGATTGATGGAGAGATTTTCTTGAAATTGAATCCCCAATTGAAACCCTAGTTTGTTCTTGAGAGAAAATTGAGAGAAACTAATATATTTTGGGTGAAAAATGGCAAAATCACGTGTTATTGGGTTTAAATAGGGGTGGGAAATTGACCCTTTTAACCCTAGATGCATCTTTTAAAATTGGTGAAAATTTCCCGACCTGGACCCCTGGCGCGATGCGGCGCTATCGTGCCGTGTCACTAGAATTTGATAATTGGGAAATAGGGAAAAGGCGTGATGTGGAGCCATCATGTTGCCACTTTATTTACGACCTAGAAGTTTGGCGCGACGTAGGAAAAATCACGCTGTGACACTGGAAAAAGAAAATTGCCATTTTATCTTGTGGCGCGGCGCACCACTGACCAATATGGCACTATTTTATGACAGGAACTTGAAATAGTCATAACTTATTACCCGATTATCGGATTTGGGCGAATCTTATATCGATGGAAATATTATTGAATTTCCCACATGACAAAAAGTGAAAATCTTAAAAATTCCTCATGAAATAAACATCATTCAATTTAGAATCTAATACTTGACATTCTTGGGACAAAATTAGTTAAGAAACTTTGGGATATTACAATATCCCCCCTTGGGAACATTCATCCTCGAATGTGACTAACTGAGATGGGAGAAATGATGAGTGAAGTACATGTTGTTCACGAACAACTGAAACATGATTGACATTTCTAGGATTTATATTGAGCGTGCATATCTGATGCATGATTTCATGACATAACTGACTCATGAAAACATGACTGAGATTTTTGATAACTGAATTTCTCACTAGGAGAATGCATGTCTGATGCATAAATACATGACCAATCTTATGCATGAGTATATGACTGAATATGCAATGGTACTTAGTACCAAGTTTAAAATAGAATCCTGAACATGAGACTAATACCAAGTCATAACTAAAATCTGGACATGAAAATCGATAAGCTTAAGGAGAACTGTTACCTTGAGCTAGAAAAAGAGGTGAGGATACTTGGTTCGCATATCTGCTTCTGCTTCCCAAGTAGCTCCCTCAATGGACTGATTTCACCAAAGAACTTTGACTATAGGGGTTTCTTTATTCCTTAATCTATGAGTATGATAGTCTAGGATTTCAACTGGAATCTATTCATAAGAGAGGTTGTTCTGAACATCTATGATCAGAATAGGGACTACAGCTCCTGGGTCATCTATGCACTTCTTGAGCAAAGAGATAGGGACGACTTGATGAACTGCGGCTAGATCTGAAGGCAATTCGAGCTCATAAGCTACTTTGCCAAAGCGACTGAGAATTTTGAAGGGATCGATATATCGGGGACTAAGCTTTACCTTCTTGCCAAATCTCTTCACTCCCTTCATAGGAGAGATCTTTAGGTAGACATAGTGACCAATTAAAACTCGAGATCTTTTCTGTGCACATCTGCATAAGACTTCTGTTGACTCTGAGTTGCCCGGAATCTTTCTCTGATCAACTGGACTTTCTCTGAGGCATCGAATACTAAGTCAGGCCCTATAACTAAGTCCTAACTAACTTCGAACCAACCGACTGGAGATCTACATCTCTTTCCATAGAGAGATTTGAATAGAGCCATTTTAATACTGGAATAATAGTTATTTTTGTATGCAAACTCAATCAAAGGAAAGTGGTCATCCCAACTACCCTTGAAATCAATTGCACACGCCCTTAGCATATCTTCTAGGGTCTGAATGATCCTTTCTATTTGACCATCTGTCTGAGGATAAAACGTTGTATTAAGATAAACTTAGCTACCAAGACCCTTTTAGAATGCTTTCCATAAGTGAGAGGTGAACTGGGTACCTCTATCTGAGATAATGGATAATAGAACATAGTGCAATCTAACCAACTCTCTGATGTAGAGCTTGGTGTAATCCTCGGCTAAATAAGAGGTATGGACTAGAAGGAAATGAGATGATATGGTCATTCTATCTACAATGACCCAAATTGAATCATGCTGATGAAGTGTACGAGGCAAACCCGTCATGAAGTCCATGTTCACTTCTTCCCACTTCCAAGTAGGAATATGGAACTTTTTCATGGACCCACTAGGCTTCTGATGCTCTAACTTAACTTGTTAACATGTAGAGTACTTAGCCACAAACTCTGCAATATCTCTCTTCATCCTACTCCACCAATAGATCTCCCAAAAGTCACAGTACATATTTATGGCCCCTAGATAAATAGAGTAGCGTGCACCATGCACTTCTGCAAGAATTCGCTGCCTTAAGTCATCTACACCTGGAACACACAGACGACCCTGATAATGCAAAACACTATCTCCCCCTTGGGAGAAAACCTCTACTTTTTGTTCCTTGACTGACTCTTTCAACTTGACTAGAATGGGATCTCTATCTGGGTTTTCTTTCACCTCAGAAACTAGAGACAATTTTGAACTACTCTGAACCCGTATATCACCCTTTTCTTTATCGACTAAGAGAACGCCTAGTCTACCAAGCTGATGGGTTTCCTTAGCTAACTTTTTCTTACTGTCCTCAACATGAGCAACACTACCCATAGACAGTCTACTAAGAGCGTCGGTCATTACGCTGGCCTTTCTTGGATGATAAAGGACACTCATGTCATAATCTTTCAAGATCTCTAACTACCTTTCCGGACAAAAATTAAGATCTTTCTAAGAAAATACATACTGGAGACTCTTATGATCTTTGAACACATCTATATGAACATCGTATAAATAATGCCTCTAAATCTTTAAGGAAAATACTACGACTGCTAACTCAAGATCATGAGTAGGATAATTCTTTTCATGGGGTTTAAGTTGTTCGGAGGAATAGGCTATGAACATACCATGCTGCATGAGGACACAACCCAAACCTACTCTAGATGCATCACAGTACACTACAAACCCATCTGGACCGTCTGGAAAAGCTAAAACTGGGGCTGAGGTGAGTCGAGTCTTCAACTCCTGAAAACTCTTCTCGCAAGGATTTGACAACTGAAACTTGACTTTCTTCTGAGTCAATCTGGACTTAGGGGATGTAATAGAAGAAAATTCATCAGCAAATCATTTGTAATAGCCATCCAAACCCAAGAAACTCCTGATATCTGATGGAGAGACAGGTAGAGGCCAGTTTCTTTTGGATTCGGTCGTTTGAGGATCAACCCTAATGCCATCATCGAAAATTATATGTCCAAGGAATACTACTGACCTTATTCAAAAATCACACTTACTGAATTTCCTAAACAACTGATGATTTCTAAGAGTTTGAAGTACAATTCTGAGATGGTCTACATAATCACGCTCACTGTGGGAATAGACCAGAATATCTTCTATAAAGACTATGACAAACATGTCCAAGTACTACTTGAACACACGGTTCATAAAGTCCATGAAAGTTGCTAGGGCATTGGTAAGACCAAAGGATATGACTAGGAATTCATAGTGACCATATCGAGCACGAAAGGTTGTCTTTGAAATATCACATTCTCTGACTCTGAGCTGATGGTAGCCTGATCTAAGGTCTATCTTAGAGAAATAGTTGGCACCCTAAAGTTGGTCAAATAAGTCATCAATTCTGGGGAAGAGGATACTTGTTTTTTACTGTGACTGTATTGAGCTGATGGTAATCAATAAAAATTCTTAGAGAATCATCTTTCTTGCGCACGAATAAGACTGGTGCGCCCCACGGGGACACACTGGGCCTGATGAATCCCTTATCTATGAGATCTTTCAACTGCTCTTTCAATTATCTAAGTTTCATTGGTGCCATTTTATCTGGCGGAATATATATAGGCTGAGTATCTAGAAGAAGATCAATGCCAAAGTCTATTTCCCTTTCGGGAGGAATTCCTGGAAGATCTTCGGGAAAGGCATCTGAATATTCATTCATGATTCGGACTGAATCAAGGCTGGAAGTTTCAAAACTAGTATCCTTAACTCGAACAAGATGATAGACACATCCCTTAGATATCATTTCTGTGCCCGAAGGTAGGAAACAAGATGACGTTTGAAAGCGGATACACTACCCTTCCACTCTAGGATGGGTTCATTTAGAAATTGGAACTGGACTATTTGGTGTCTGCATTTCACTATGGCATAGTAGGAATAAAGCCAATCCATGTCGAGAATGACATCAAAATTTAGCATCTCTAATTCGACTAAATCTGCTGAGGTGACTTTCTAAAATATCCTAATTGGGAAGTTCCTGTATACCCACTGAGCTATGATTATTTTACCCACTGAGGTAGATATTGAAAAAGGGTCTGCTAGAATTTAGGGACTGACTCCAAAATCAACTTCTATATAGGGAGTAACGAAAGATAGGGAAGCACCTAGATCTAGTAAATCGTAAACATGCACATGAAATATCCGTAATGTACCAGCAACCACATCATGAGAATTTTCCTGATCTTTACGGGACTAGAAAGCATAGAGTCTATTTGGGTGTTGCCCACTGTAGCACTGGAAGTGGCACCCTGCTGATTTAGGTGACTTCTGCTAACCCTAATGACCTGGCTGAGGACAGTCTTTGACTCTGTGGCCTGGCTTGCCATATCAAAAACAAATACCCCTGCCAGCTCTGCAAATACCCTGATTAGGCTTGCCACAAGTCTAGCAAAGAGTATAGGTACGGGCACTGCTAATACTACCCTGAGACTTAGAGCCTGACGCTCTATCTTTGTTACTATCCCTAAACTTAGGAGCTGGAGAACTAGATGAAGAAGGAGATGGTACTGATGACTTAGGATAAAACTGGGAACGGTTTCCTCATTCTAATTTGGGCTGAGCAAAGTTGAAACTACCTATCATTTCTCTCTTACTCTTCTTCTCCCTCATCTTAATTTTTTGCTTCTCTATCTATTGAGAATGATTCATAAGCCTGGCTAAAGTTATGTTACTATTCAACATCGTAGACCTACACTCGTTGACCATACTATCATTCACTCCAGAAACAAACTCACTCATCTTGGCCCTACTGTATACAACTACATGAGGGTTATATCTAGCTAATTAAGTAAACTTAAGAGAATACTATTTCACCTTCATGTTGCCCTTCCTACGGTTGATGAATTTTAACACTTTAGCCTCTCTCAGATCTAGGGGAAAGAACCTCTCTAAAAATGCGGTGACAAACTCCTCCCACTTTATAGGTCCTACATCAACTAACATCTCTGACCTATGTGAAATTATTAATAGTACTTGATATTATTACTTGATGTTGTTACATGATAAATTTGATTTTCACTGGTTAGCTGTATAGACTAATGTTATCTAGTTAGAGTTTCATTCTTTTTTGGGTGGCTATAATAGATATAGCCTAATTTGGTGAGTTCTTTCCCCTAGACTAGTGAGGTTGACAGTGTTCCCTCTTGGTTAGCTATATTAGATTTGTTCGGGCACGTGTTGTGGTATCGAAAGTAATTTGACCTTCCATGATTTTTGTGGATTTAAGTCGGCAATTTAGTTATGTTGCCCATTTTGAGTTTGAGATTCTTAGACTTGCCTCCTGATTTGTAAAGAATTGTGTTTTGGCTATCCTTTCCAATATAACCCATTTGTGAGATTAATTAGTTTGAGGTACATTTTTTGGTTGTGACTATTTCATCGCCCGATAGTGGTTTTGACATTGATATTGAGGTGTCATGGATTCGTCTCTTAGATTTGATGGGTTCATTTCTTTGTGATGGATTTCCATTTTGTTAGTGTGGAGATTGGATACTCTTTTGTCATTGTGATATGGTTTTGTCTAAAGGAGTTGGAAGATAGAGGCAGGTGGCCTTTCCTGTGACCACTTCTAAAGTTGGAAAATTAGAAACTCTCTAGCTTGAGTTGTAGGTACTCTGGTGATTGTTTCAACTTTGAACTTGGCCTTGAGATTGGTATTTCTTCTTTGATGATGTGGCTCTTAGGTGGATTCAGGAAATCCATATTTCAGCATTTGTTTGCCCTAGTAAGGCTTGAAAGAGTGATTCTCCTCGATGATATAAGTTTATGGCTATTTCTTTGCCTAGATGGGGTATTGTATTGGTTAGTTCCGGCTTAAATTGCATTTCTCCGAGTTGCTAAAGTGTTTGCCTTCACTAGTGTCGTTTTAGGTCTTGAAAATTTTTTAGTATGTTTTGATAGCTCATGCCCTCTAGAAGATATGGGATGCGTTATTTGCACTTTCAGTTGACGATTTACCCTTTTACATGATTTTTGTATTGTGGCATGATATGATTTATCTTGGATATGTTAGATTTAGATACTAGAGTTGATTTGAATGGTTGTTACTGAAATAGGTTTATTGGTTTAGTTTTGACTTGGCGCTTTGGAATGAGATTGGGAAGTATGATAAATTTGGATCATTAGTGCCTACCCATTCTTAGTTTTTGTTTAAGATATTTGAGACCGAGCGATTCAGCCTTGGTATTGAGATTTCATCTTGGTGTTGTAGAGCTTACGTGAAACTCTTTTGTTAGACTTGCCTTTGTTCAGATTTCATTTATAGGCTGGTTGAGCCTACTCTGTGGTTGTCTATTCGGTCTTCTTGACGTTGGATGGATTATAGTTGATAAGTGTTCATATGATAGCCTATGGGCTCCGTATTGGTTATTTTAGTTGTGACCTCGAGATTCAATTTTCTTTAGGAATTTTGGATGATTTACTCAATGGGAGTAATATAGTTGAGTTGGTATCAGCGTATTGTGGTTTAGATTTGCGTGCATCAGTCTTTTCAGTTCAGCTGGAGGCCAATTAGAGGTTAAAGCTGAGGTTTGGTTGTTTAGGAAGTAAAGTGAGGGTGCAGGTTGAAAAAGGAAAACCTATGGTGAAATCCCTTGCAAGTGTTCTCTCCTCGTGGAGGTTACCTGGGAAGTCATGCATGGAGGGCCCAGTACATCATCCCTTCGAGACTTTGAGATTCTTTTTATTAGTTGACTTTCAGGGACGAAATTACTTTTAGTAGTGAATATTAGAGTGACCCTTCAGATCATTTTCCTTATTTATGCTTATCTTCACTGTTTAAGCTTCTCCATAGCTGCCCCAAGTAATTTATGACTTGTTGGGACTGACAGTTCGGTTACCGGATAGTTCGTTAGATTTTTAGAGTCAATTCCCTATTTAGAAGTCTTCGTTGGTTCCAAATGACCACCAAGCAAAAACTTCAGCGAAACGATCTTGGATAAAACTTTGACTGCGCCAGCAGATTCAAAATATTTATTTTAGTCTAGGTAGAACTTTGGTTCGTGTCCGAATGCACCCGAGCTCATTTCGACCTATTAGTCGGAAAGTCATAAAATCGGAACTATATGTGTGGGCACCACTTTTTGCCGAAACGATCTTGTATGGAATTTTGGATGATTCCAATGGATTTGAATTGTGGTTTACACTCAAATTTTACTTTTGGATCATATATTTTGGGTTCCAGATGAATTTCGAGGGTCAAAAACAAATTTTTGACTTTGCTGTCACAGAGTTCCGCGTCTCTTCACCGAGGGGTCTATAAATAGACCCTAAGGTTGCAAATTTGAGGATTTTTCATTCACCTTTGAGAGCTTAAAACCCTAAATGGGTATGATAACTCAAAATTGTGTCTTGTTGGTGTCTAGGGAGCTTGGTAAATATTTTTAACATGATTATCATCCGGATTAAGGTAAGATTTCATCACTTTATTGGTGAATTTCTTAGCTCTTGACCCAAAATACCAATTTAGCTTAGGGCTTGATTTAGACCTAAACTTGTTTTTTTTTCACCAATTCATTGAGGGTTTTGATTCCTTGTTGATGTATGAGCATTGGGTTGACCTCAAAAACACGATATCTGTACATGGGACTCACTTGGGGTTTTTGGTGTCATTTTTGGATCTGAAGTACAATATTGCAATATGGGTATCATTAGACTCGTATTGATGAGTAGATTATATTTTTGATAGTGGGATGGAATTTTGGGGATATTTAAGTGAAGACGAGCATGTGGTGCTTGAAGTGTGATTTTGCGGTTTATCCTTGAGGTAGGCTTCTGTCTAATTCTTCTTCATGGATGATGTATGATATATATTGCGTGTGAATGTGAATTTTAAGATTGATATTGGATAGAATGACTTAGTATTGATTATACATATAAGTTTCGGGATTAGATGGGGGTTTTGACCCGTAGGTTGAATTACTTAATACCCTTGTAGAATCCTATTGCCTTCTCCCTAGTTTGGGTAAATTTGTAGCATAGATATGATATGATATGATATAATGCTATGCTTGGAATATGGTTTTAGCATTTGAAGCATGATTTTTATATTTAGCCTTATTGGGCTAGTGTGATAATTTTGGAATCGTAAGTTTGGTAGAGTTGACTTGAGTACCCTTGTTTCTAGTCGAAGTTACTATCTTAGGCATTAATATGGCTTGCTTGACATCTAGAAGATGAACTAGATACCTTAGCCTAGTTTGGGGCATAGTATGCCTAATTATGGAAATTATGGATTGGATGTGAGATCGTTCGACCCTCTTAGGCCTAAGCTTATGTTAAGTCTTGTGGACTTAGTTTCGGATATTAGACATAGATGAGGCTAGAAAACCTTAGAATAAGGTTACTTCATAACTTGGTAACTTGTATTGATATTTCAAGATTGTGTCTATTTAGTTATGGTTATGATACTACATGTGGAAGTGATGTTGGGCATTTAGAGGTGATATTCCTCCTAGATACATTATGTGGCCTATAGAGATACTATTTCCTCTTGAGTATGTTGGTATTGAATCCTGATAGTATTATAATGAGGTCATAAAATGAGAACATGATGATCTAGGTTATGTTTGAGATGACCTTCTATTTATATGTATCATATATATATATATATATATATATATATATATATATATATATTGTGATGCCCCGGAAAAATTTTCTGTTAAGATCTCGGGAAAAAAATGTGTTGAATTGTGTTCTTTATCGTGATTAATAATTATTCTGTGTGGAATTTCTGTATATGCGACCCTTCATCACGTAGAACATCAAATAAGTTGTTCAACGATATGTGGATCATCCAAAACAGACACTAAAGCGATGAGTTATGATCATTCTTATCTAACCATGAATAGTGGTGAACAGTAAATGTGCAGGGGAAAAATACTGAGGCCAGGCTAATTTTAGGTTCAACTTAAAATGATCATAACTCCTTGTACATAATAATCTGGGTGAGATACTATATATAAACAAAAAGCTCTAAAAGTCCTCTTTCCAATGAAATTGGTTTCATCCAATTTGGCCATCGGAGCAAAAAGTTATGGTCGATCTACTTCAGCCTATCAAAATAGTCCACCAAAGGACAGATTTGACATTATTTGATTTTTAAGGGTATTTTGGTCATTCCCACTCCAATCCATCCGGGTAAACCATGGATTTAAGTCCATTAAGAGCATTCAATAGCTCATTTTTCTCCAAAATTTCCTAAGTCTCAAACCCCAACCCTACTACTCCAAATTTCATCCTTCTATGTCTCTTGATTGAACCGTAGAAATTTCAAATTGATTTGGGATTCGAGTTGATCATGTTAAGGGCTTCGAGAAGCACCCTTTATTTTCGTGAATAAAGTTCCGAAGTCGGAAGTTCATATTCATCTTCCATTTTTAGGTATGTGGGGCTTTGAATAAGATTATCCTTTCGATCTTGTGCCCGGTATTTTTGTTGAATTACATTGACATGAGATTTTACATGTTTTACCATGACTTGGAAATATGGTTTTATAGCTTATATTATTGTCCATGAGCTATGGGATTATGTCATATGATATGTGTATGATGTTGAGATATAATTATGTCCAAAAAGTATTTGATTATGAGAGTATGATGATTTAATTTGTTAAGCCTTGATTTATACTATCATTCCACTATTTTCTTATTATGAATTTATAATTGATATTGGAAATTCTATATCCCTACTATGGGTTGATGTCTCAAGTACCTTTAAATGAGAGTTGGATGACAAATTGAGAAATGTTGATACTGAAGTTGCAATGAGTCTGGGTATTTTCCGAATGGTTTTGATGAGTTAAATTATTGAAAATATTATGTATTGAGTCTTCATATCCTTGTCCAAATGTCGAGTCGGTTATGGTTCAATGCATTGATACCTTGTTGATGTTGAGGAAGATTAAAATGTTTTGAGCTAAAATGTGTTGAGTTAGGAATCCACAAATTGAAGTGATTTGATAAATGAGAAAGAGATTTGATTTGGTCTTTATGATAGACCTTTGTGATGCTGTGGTGGATTTCCTAACGCGTTCTGAGCTTATCGAGGAGTAGTACTTAGCACCGAGAGGGAAATATGGTATTTCCCCAAACCTATGTTCCACCGTAGGGTTGTTTGATGATGATATTATTGGCCAGAGAGCCCGATTGTGATTATTGCAGTTTTAAGGTCGTACTCCCTGGCAAAGTGTATGATGCTCCCGCCAACGGGGGTTTCAAACATTGGTTTTCCACATAGCTCACGTGGGGTTGTCGGTTATAGGAAATTCCCCTGTCCATAAGAGTCATGTTTATTGAAATACCAAGTCACTCCGAGTTTTGATGTTGTAAGTCAAGTTTCCTATGATGATCTATAATAATTTATGAGGTTTTTCTCCTACATTTCCTATCTAAGATGTTATGAGTTGCATGATTCAATGTCACTCAAGCCAAGTGTGTCATTATGGTCCGTATGTATGTTTTTATGAAATTTATGATATTATTTATATTTTGCATGTGCCCCCACATACTCAGTACGTATCTTGTGCTGACTCACATATTTCTCTATGGGATACATTCTTACCATGATGTAGGTTCAGGTACTCAGCCGCAGTCACAACAGTGATATCCGAGTGTCGCATCTACGTTCCTTCAGTGGTGAGTCCTCATGGTTCGAGGACTAAGTTTCTAGTTTTGGTGTTGTTGTTTTGTGATCCCTTTGGTCTATTGAGTCAGTTGGGGGTTTGTCCCAATGACTCGTTGATTTTTCTGTATAGAGGCTATGTCAGACTAGTGTATTATTGAGTTGGTTTGTGTATTGACATTCCATATATGTGCAGTCTAACGATATACCGTGCCATGTGAGAGGTGATATGATATGTACTTATACATATATCCTTAGCGTAGCGTGTATGTTGGTGTCTTGGAACACAAGGGTAGTGTTTTGTCTTAAAGGGTTAGCTTGAGGCTACGTGTAGCCTTGGGCACCGTGTGGCATATCAGGATGATATTTCGGGGCATTACAAACTTGGTATCAGAGCCTAAGGTTGTGAAGAGTCCTAGGGAGTCTGACAAGCCGTGTTACGTAGAGTATTGAGCATCGGTGTATAGCGCGCCACACCTATGATCAAGAGGCTGCGGGGAATTCTAGGAAAAGTCATTTCTTTCTTTCTACAAGAGTCTATCATGCTTACAACTGTTTCCTTCTGCTGTTAATTCGTGCATTCTTAAGACAGAAAATGCCTCCACGTCGATCTCGCGGAAACAACAACCAACCTCAACCCGTTGATTCGTTACATGAGACGGTATCCCATGCCGAATTTTGGGCAACTTTTTAGATGCTAGACCAGGCAGTTACCGCCAATACTCAGGCCAACGCTCCACTTCCGCAGGAAAATAATTTGGCAGCAGCACGAATTCGTGATTTTATACGGATGAATCCTCCAGAGTTTCATGGGTCGAGAGCAGGTAGGGACCCGCAGATGTATGTTGATTAAATGAAGAAAATTACACAAATTATGCACGTGATCGAGGAATAAAGTGTGGATCTGGCTTCTTATCGGTTGAAGGATGTTGCTTATGACTAGGTGCAGATATGGAATAAGGGTAGAGAGGAAGATACCGCTCCGGTGACTTGGTAATTATTCCAAGATACTTTATTGGATAGATTCTTTCCTCTTGAGTTACGGGAAGCTAAGATAGAGGAGTTTATGAATTTGAGACAAGGATCCATGTTGGTTAAAGAGTATTGTCTTAAGTTTAATCAGCTATCAAAGTATGCTCCTAGTATGATGGCTGACTCGAGGACTAGTATGAGCAAGTTTCTAACTGGGGTGTCGAGTTATATGGTGAAAGAATATAGATCTGATATGATCAATAGGGAGATTGATCTTCCTAGGTTAATGATTCACGCCCAACAGATTGAGTCAGACAAGATAAAGGAAAGAGAAAGAGAAAGAGGGATTAAGAGAGTTAGATCAGAGCAACAGCGGTCTGGTCAGACTAAATTTTCCGAAGGGAGTCGCCCTCAGTTTCAGAGACGTCCATTTATACCTGCACCTTCCTCAGCTAATTCTCCCCTATATCGGGGCAGGCAGGATCTTGGGAATAGGTCAGTACCTTCCAGGTCTCAGGACAGTGTAAGCAACCGGCCTCATCCTCCTTCGTGTGCAATGTGTGGTAAAGACCATTTTGAGGAGTTTTATATGGGGAAGCGGGACTGTTTTGGTTGTGGAAAGTTGGGCCACATACTTAGAGACTTCCCGTATGCTAAACAGCGGAGTCGTGATGCCCGTCCCCAGAGTCAGGCTACCAGTGCCCCGCCTCCCGCAGCCCGTCCAGTTCCTCCTCAGGGTGCTTCATCTAGTACTGTTGGCAGTCAACGCCAGAATTGTTTCTATGCTATACCACCTCATCAGGAGCAGGAGGACTCTCCCGATATTGTCACTGGTATGCTCCGTGTTTTCTATTTTGATGTCTATGTGTTGATGGACCCCGGTTCAAGTTTTTCTTATGTGACACCTCTAGTTGCTATAAATTTTGAAATGGATCCTGAACTAATTTCTGAGCCTATTTTGGTTTCTACTCCGGTAGGAGAGTCTATCATTACTAAGTGGGTGTATAAGAAATGTCCCATTACTGTCTTTCATTGGGTTATATATGCTGATTTGATTGAGCTAGATATGGTTGACTTTGATATCATTCTGGGTATGGATTGGCTTCACTCATGCTATGCGTCTATTGATTGTTGTGCCCGTGTGGTCATGTTTTAGTTTCCTGATAAACCTATCCTCGAATGGTCCGGGAGTTTTGTGATTCCTAAGGGTCGTTTCATATCTTATCTCAAAGCTAGGAAGTTGATTTCCAAGGGTTGCATCCACCATTTGGTTTGGGTTAAAGACACTAAGTCTGAAACCCCGACCATTCAGTCAATTAATGTTGTTAATGAGTTTCTTGATATCTTTCCGGAAGATCTCCCTAGAGTACCTCTTATTAGAGAGATAGAGTTCGGGATTGACCTTCTTCCCAATACTCAGCCTATTTCCATTCCTCCATTTCGCATGGCTCCCACGGAACTTAAAGAGTTGAAGGAGCAATTGAAAGATCTTTTAGACAAAAGCTTTATCAGACCTAGTGTGTCCCCATGGGGTGCACCTTTCCTGTTTGTGCGTAAGAAAGATGGTTCTTTCCAGATGCGTATTGATTATCGGCATCTTAATAGGGTTACTATCAAGAATAAATATCCGCTTCCCCGAATTGATGATTTATTTGATTAATTGCAAGGTGCGAGCTACTTTTCAAAGATAGACCTCAGATTCGGCTATCACCAACTTAAGGTTAGGGAATGTGATATCCCCAAGACAGCCTTCCGAACCCGTTATGGTCATTTTGAATTTCTAGTGATGTCTTTCGGGTTAACTAATGCCCCAGCGGCTTTCATGGATCTTATGAACCGTGTATTCCGACCATATCTGGATTTATTTGTAATAGTGTTCCTTGATGATATTCTTATTTACTCCTGAAGTGAGGGTGATCATACGGATCATCTCTGAATCGTGTTGGAAACTCTTCGAACTCATCGGTTGTATGCTAAGTTCAGTAAGTGTGATTTCTGGATGAACTCTATAGCTTTCTTGGGCCATGTTGTTTCTTCCGAAGGTATTAGAGTTGATCCTCAAAAGATAGAGGCTATAAAGAGTTGGCCTAGACCTATTCATCTTTCTGATATCCGAAGTTTCTTGGGTCTAGCTGGTTATTATCATAGTTTTGTTGAAGGGTTTTCATCTATTGCGTCTCCTATGACCCGTTTGACCTAAAAGAAAGTGAAGTTCCTGTGGTCCGAATCTTGCGAGAAGAGTTTTCAGGAGTTGAAGACTCGACTCACTTCAGCCCATGTGTTGACTTTGCCTTATGTTGTTGATAGTTTTGTGGTGTATTGCGATGCTTCCAGAGTCGGTTTAGGTTGTGTATTGATGCAAAAGGGCAAGGTTATAGCTTATGCTTCCAGGCAGCTAAAGCCTCACAAGAAGAATTATCCTACCTATGACCTTAAGTTAGCTGTCGTGGTTTTTGCTTTGAAAATCTAGAGACATTATTTGCATGGTGTCCATGTCGACGTCTTCACGGACCATAAGAGCTTGTAGTATGTATTCACCCAAAAGGAATTGAATCTTAGGCAGAGATGATGGTTAGAACTGTTGAAATATTATGATATAAGCATGTTGTATCATCCGGGCAAGGCCAATGTAGTAGCAGATGCCCTTAGTTGAAAGTCCATGGGTAGCGTAGCATATGTGGAGATTGGTAAGAAGGAGTTGGCCTGTGAGGTATATCGTTTGGCTAGATTTGGGGTTAGGTTATTTGGTGATGCTTAGGGTAGTATAGGAGTGCAAAGCGGTTCCGAATCCTCTTTAGTTTCGGAAGTGAAGGAGAAGCAAGACAGGGATCCTACCTTGGTCAGGTAAAAAGAGTCAGTTAAAGACCAAAAGGTGGAGGTTTTCTCCCAAGGGGGAGATGGCATTTTGAGACTCCGAGAAAGATTATGTGTTCCTGATGTTGATAACTTGAAGCAAAGGATTATGGCGGAAGCGCATGGTACGTAATACTCCATCCATCCTGGTGCTACCAAGATGTACCATGATTTATGGGAAATCTATTGGTGGAACGGTATGAAAAGGAACATAGCAGAATTTGTGGCGAAGTGTTCCACGTGTCAACAGGTTAAAACAGAGCATCAATGGCCCAGTGGCGTGATGCAAGAGTTTAGCATTCCTACTTGGAAGTGGGAAGAAGTGAATATGGACTTCATAGTTGGTTTGCCTCCTTCTCGTCACCATCATGATTCGATTTGGGTTGTCATAGATCGGCTGACGAAATCAGCTCATTTCTTGCCTGTGCATTCATCGTATACAGCTGAAGATTATGCTAGAATATATATTCGGGAACTCGTCAGACTTCATGGAATCCCTTTGGCTATTATTTCTGATAGAGGTACTTAGTTTACCTCACAGTTTTGGAAATCTTTCCAGAAGGGTCTCTGTACCCAAATTCATTTAAGTTCTGCTTTCCATCCGCAAACAGATGGTCAGGCCGAGCAGACCATTAAGACTTTAGAAGATATGTTAAGGGCTTGTGTGCTTGATTTTAAAGGTAGTTGGGATGAGCACTTAGCATTAATGGAGTTTTCTTACAATAACAGTTTCCATGCTACTATTGGAATGGCCCCGTTTGAAGCTTTGTATGGTAGAAGGTGTAGATCACCATTGGTTGGTTTGAAGTTGGTGAGGCTACCACGACTGTACTGGATGCAGTGTTCGAGGCCATGGAGAAGGTTAAGTTAATTCGGGAAAGGTAGAAAACCACCCAAAGTCATCAAAAATCATACGCAGATGTAAGGAGGAAAGACCTTGAATTTGATGTTGGTGATTTAGTGTACTTAAAAGTTTCACCCATGAAAGGGGTGAAGATATTTGATAAGAAAGGGAAACTAAGTCCCCGTTACATTAGTCCCTATAATATTGTGGATCGCATTAGGAAGGTAGCGTATAAGGTTGAATTACCCGCGGAGTTATCTAACGTCCATCTGGTTTTCCATGTTTCTATGCTTTAGAAGTCTATTGGGGATTCTGTTGTGATTGATCCTTCCGACAGCTCGGGTATTCAAGATAGTCTTTCATATGAAGAGATTCCAGTTGAGGTTTTTGACTTTCAAGTTTGTAGGCTAAGAAAAAAGGAAGTTCCTTTGGTTAAAGTGCTTTGGCGAAATCAATCCGTGGAGAGTGCTACTTGGGAAGCCGAAGAGGATATGCGCGCCAAATATCCCCATCTCTTTTCTACGAATCCTGAGCATGTCAAAGGTATCGTTCTCTTTTGATTTAATCCTTATTGCTATGTTTATCTTGGCTTGTGTGTTTTCTACGATATCCAAAAAAAATCTAGAATGGAATATATGCTTGGGAAAGATGATATTTCTCTATATACTCATTTTCATAGTATTCTTGACCTACCTATCAATATTCGAGGATGAATGTTTCCATGGGGGAGATGATGTGATGCCCTGGAAAAATTTTCCATTAAGATCTCGAACGAAAATGTGTTGAATTCTATTCTTTATCATGATTAATAATTTTTTCGTGTGGAACTTCTGGATATTCAACCCGTCATCGCATAGAGCATCGAATAAGCTTTCCAACGATATGTGGATCATCCAAAACGGACACTCGAGCGATGCGTTATGATCATTCCGATCTAACCATGAATAGTGGTGAACAGTAAATGTGCAGGAAAAAAATACTGAGGCCAGGCGAATTTTAGGTTCAACTTCAAACGATCATAACTCCTTGTACATAGTGATCTGGGTGAGATACTATATATCAACATAAAGATCTGAAAGTCCGTTTTCCAATGAAATTGGTTGCATCCAATTTGGCCATCGGAGCAAAAAGTTAAGGTCGATCTACTTCAGCCTATCAAAACAGTCCACCAAAGGACAGATTTGACATTATTTGATTTTTAAGGGTATTTTGGTCATTCCCACTCCAATCCATTCGGGTAAACCATGGATTTAAGTCCATTAAGAGCATTCAATAGCTTATTTTTCTCCAAAATTTCCTAAGGCTCAAACCCCAACCCTACTACTCCAAACTTCATCCTTCTATGTCTCTTGATTGAACCGTAGAAATTTCAAATTGATTTGGGATTCGAGTTGATCATGTTAAGGGCTTCAAGAAGCACCCTTTATTTTCGTGAATAAAGTTTCGGAGTCAGAAATTCATATTCATCTTCCATTTTTAGGTATATGGGGCTTTGAACAAGATTATCCTTTCAATCTTGTGCCCGGTATTTTTGTTGAATTACATTGACATGAGATTTTACATGTTCTACCATGAATTGTAAATATGGTTTTATAGCTTATATTATTTTCCATAAGCTATGGGATTATGTTATCCGATATATGTATGATGTTGAGATGGAATTATGTCCAAAAAGTATTTGATTATGAGAGTATGATGATTTAATTTGTTAAGCCTTGATTTATACTATCATTCCACTATTTTCTTATTATGAATTTATAATTGATATTGGAAATTCTATATCCCTACTATGGGTTGATGTCTCAAGTACCTTTAAATGAGAGTTGGATGGCAAATTAAGAAATGTTGATATTAAAGTTGCAATGAGTCTTGGTATTTTCCGGATGGTTTTGATGAGTTAAATTGTTGAAAATATTATGTATTAAGTCTTCATATCCTTGTCCAAATGTTGAGTCGGTTATGGTTCAATGCATTGATACCTTGTTGATGTTGAGGAAGATTAAAATGTTTTGAGCTAAAATGTGTTAAGTTAGGAATCCACAAATTGATATGATTTGATAAATGAGAAAGAGATTTTATTTGGTCTTTATGATAGACCCTTGTGATGTTGTGGTGGATTTCCTAACGCGTTCTGAGCTTATCGGGGAGTAGTACTTAGCATCGAGAGGGAAATTTGGTATTTCCCCAAACCTATGTGCCACCGTAGGGTTGTTTGATGATGATATTATTGGCCAGAGAGACCGATTGTGATTATTGCAGTTTTAAGGTTGTACTCCCTGGAAATGAGTATGACGCTCCCGCCAACGGGGGTTTCAAATGTTGGTATTCCACGTAGCTCACGTGGGGTTGTCAGTTATAGGAAACTCCCTTGTCCATAAGAGTCATGTTTATTGAAATATCGAGTCACTCCGATTTTTGATGTGGTAAGTCAAGTTGCCTAGGATGATCTATAATGATTTATGAGGTTTTTCTCCTACATTTCCTATCTAAGATGTTATGAGTTGCATGATTCAATGTCACTCAAGCCAGGTGTGTCAGTATGGTCCGTATGTACATTTTTACGAAATTTATGATATTATTTATATTTTACATGCGCCCCCACATACTCAGTACGTATCTTGTGCTGACCCACATATTTCTCTATGGGGTACATTCTTACCATGATGTAGGTTTAGGTACTCAGCCGCAGCCGCGACAGTGATATCTGAGTGCCACATCTACGTTCCTTCAGTGGTGAGTCCTCATGGTTCGAGGACCAAGTTTCAAGTTTTGGTGTTGTTGTTTTGTGATCCTTTTGGTCTATTGAGTCAGTTGGGGGTTTGTCCCAATGGCTCGTTGATTTTGCTGTATAGAGGCTATGTCAGACTAGTGTATTATTGGATTGGTTTGTGTATAGACATTCCATATATGTACAGTCTAACGATATTCCGTGTCATGTGCGAGGTGATATGATATGTACTTATATATATATCCTTAGCGTAGCGTGTATGCTGTTGTGTTGGAACCCAAGGGAAGTGTTTTGGCTTAAAGGGTTAGCTTGAGGCTACGTGTAGCCTTGGGCACCATGTGGGGTCTCAGGATGATATTTCAGGGTGTTACATATATATATTTCTATATGAAGTCATCGATTATCCCTTTCTTTGTTGTTTATATTTTATAGTTATTCCTTCGCTTTGTATATTACAATATATCTTTCTTTCACTCTTTATCTTTATATTGACTTGGGATATAATAGCTCTGGCGTATATTGAATGTAGCGGGAATAAGATAATTCACCTTGATACTTCCTTAGTCTTATTATGTTAGAATCTTGGACATGAATAGGATATTCCGCATTCTTTTCCTTATGTTATTGAGTAGTCCGTTACTAGCCGTTCTGGACTATAAGTTGGCTTGCCTACTGGTGGGTTATGGTAGGCGCCATCATGACCTAAAAAGTTGGGTCGTGTCATCTAGTGTGTTATCACCCAAATTTGAAGAAAAAAAAGGTTACTTCCAGTATGAATTTAGAAATATTCTAAAAGTGAAACTAAAACTCAAATATCTCAAAGTACCCCATATACCTTCTAAAAGGAGTGTGGTTTGATGGTGGTAGAATTCGTCCTTCAGCACACGTCCAAAGAGTTTGATATTTCTCTGTAGACTATTTCCAAGTTCGCTACTAAGAAAAAGTTTCATGTTGTGTTTCATCTTTTTTGGAGTCATCCAGACATGTGGTTTTTATTTGAAAAATTCATCATTTTGGATGCTCGTGATAACAACTCAAACAAATGATCTGTTGTAAATCTGACTTTACATAAATGTAAATTAGAGCAAACCTATACGAACATTCTATGCTAAGATAGTTGATGAATCAATTTGCACGACTTGATCTAAAAATGTTATGACACTTTGAACAGGGTGACAACCCAACATGTACTAGTAAAATGCGAATGACTTATCTTGAGTATAACATGCCATTTTGAATAGAGTGACATTACAACATGTCTTATTGAAAGATGGACGACCTATTTTAAATGTAACATGCACTTTGAATGGAGAAACGGTCTAACATGTCTCATTGAAATATGGATGACCTATTTTGAATGTAACATACCACTTTGAATGGAGTGATGGTCTAACGTCGTATTAAAAGGCGGATGACCTATTTCAATTATAACACGCCACTTTGATGGAGTGACAGTTCAACTTTGATGACCTATTTTGAATATAGCATGTCACTTTGAATGAAGTGACAGTCCAACGTGTCTCACTGATAAGTGGATGACCAATTTTGAATATAACATACCACTTTGAATGGAGTGTTGGGTCAACGTGTCTCATTGAAAGGTGGATGACCTATTTTGAATGTAGCATGCCACTTTGAACTAAGTTATGGTCAAACGTGTCTCATTGAAAGGCGAATGGCCTATTTTGAATGTAACATGCCACTTTGTATAGAGTGACGGTTCAATGTGTCTCATTAAAAGGTAGATGGCCTATTTTGAATGTAACATACCAATTTGAACGGAGTTATAATCCAACATGTCTCATTGAAAGGCAGACATCCTATTCTTAATATAACATGCCACTTTGAATGGGGTAATGGTCCAACGTGTCTCATCAAAAAATGGAAAATCTATTTTGAATGTAACATGCCACTTTGAACAGAGTGGCAATCTAATGTGCCTATTAATAACCTAAACTAAACTTATTATTAGCAAATGCAATATAAGGAAAAATGTGAGAACCTTTCTTTAATATGTCATGCTAAAGGAGGTGATGGTCTATAACATAATAATATTTCACTTTGAGAGAGGTTACGGTCCATAACATAATAATATGTCACTCTAAAGAAGGTGACGGTCCATAACATATTCATATGTCACTCTGAAGGAGGTGACAGTCTATAAATAATAACTTGTCATGCTAAAAGAGGTGACGATCCATAACAATATGTGACTCTGAAGGAGATGAAGACCTATAACATGTTAATATGTCACTCTGAAGGAGGTGACAGACCATACCGTAATAATATGTCATGCTAAAGGAGGTGATAATCCATAACATAACATTATGTCACTTTAAAGGAGATGACGGTCCATAACATAATAATATGTCACTATGAAGGAGGTGATGGTCCATAACATAATAATGTATCACTCTGAAGGAGGTGATGGTCCATAACATAATAATATGTCACTCTGAAGTAGCTGACGATCCGTAACATAATATTGCATCACGCTGAAGGAGGTGACAGTTCATAACATAAAATATGTCACTTAGAAGGAGATGGCGGTCCATAACATTATAATATATCACACTAAAGGATGTGACAATCCATAACATAATAATATGTCACTCTTAAGAAGGTGACGTTCCACAATGTAATAATATGTCACGTTGAAGGAAATAACAATCCATAGAAATATAATATGTCACTATGAAGGAGGTGACGATCCATAATATAATAACATGGTATCTCAAATAAAGTGATGATTCAATGCATGCACTTAAAGGGGGGAAAGCCCAAATATAACAAGATGTGTTACCTCGAATGAAGTGATGATTAGGATGTCCTGTTTAATGGATGGATTAACCAATCATAATAAGATGTGTCACCTCGAGTGTTCTAAAATCCAATAATTTTGTTGGAGGGTAAAAAACCCAAACATATAAGAAAAAATAGAAGTTGATTTGTTGAACGTCATCTTTTGAATCGGGAATCCTTGAAAGAATTTGTGAATGTCCTGAGCTTTTGGACTGGATCCTCAAACTTTGAGAGAATTAGTTTATGTTAATTATTAGAGACAGTTTTACGTAACATCACCTGCATTACTCAAACAACACTCATTAATAACATAATAATTTGTTATAACTAAGCAAGGAATGTAGCATAAAATAGAAAATAAAGATAAAGTCGTTTGACTCGTGATGATTTAGAGATAGTG
This sequence comes from Capsicum pubescens, assembly GCA_030864215.1. Taxonomy (NCBI): domain Eukaryota; kingdom Viridiplantae; phylum Streptophyta; class Magnoliopsida; order Solanales; family Solanaceae; genus Capsicum; species Capsicum pubescens. The sequence continues at coordinate 223,272,693 of CM061540.1, read as the reverse complement.
TTTTGGATGTTATCACCGTATCTTACTCGTTATGCTTGTTTATTTCCCAAAAAAATTAGAAGAAGAGTGAGAGGTTATAACAAAGTAATAAAAACATAGATCAAGAAGAAAAAATGAGAAGATGAGTTTTCTAAATTATTATGGCAAGGCCATGGTGGGTTTGATAATGCCTTTTGTCAAGTCTAATATAATCAATGTTTGTGACTTCACTATTTTGGAATCCAAAGAAAAATTCTTAATTTTGAGAGACTGATTGTGTTGGTATTGTCTTGCTCTCCTATTTCTCCTTATTGATCATCGATCTGCAAGTTTTTGATCTTGAAGCATAGTTTTGTAGAATTTTGAGGTCTTCCTAAAAAAAATTTCCCCTATTTATAACATAGCAACTCTCGAACTTCCTTGTAACTTATGACATCACTTAGTATAGAATTTTTGAGATCTTCTTAAAAAAATTTCCCCAATCTAGAATGCAAAATATTTGAGTTATTTTTTATGTAATATAGCTTGAAATTTGAGAACTTATCAAAACCTATGCCCCGATTTTAGTTTCAGCAACATTTGGGGTTCAACTTTTAGCAAATGTCAAATTTTATGAAATTTTTGAGTCTCAAAATTTTTGCCGACTTACATGGTCTAATGTTATATCCATGTAACTTGAAAAAAAGATCCTCTTTTTATAATTTTTAGATCTTCTCATAAATTTATCCTAAATTCTATAAAAATCTTGGGGAATATGATTGAGATAGTCAGGTGTCCAGATATTCCATTAAGGTAGGAATCATATCAAATCCAGTTCCACCATAAGATGAAAAAATAAATTTTCTAATGGATTGACCGAAGTTGACATAGGCCGCCTACGTATTTCATTCTTGGAAATTCATGTCTAATGTAGTTCGTATAACTAAAAAGTACATTTACAAGAAAATCAAACCATTAAGTGAGATTACAAGGAAATAAAGAGAAAAAGTGCTACTATAAGGAAAAAACAAGAAAGGAAAACAATAACTTCAACATGCAATATAGAAGGACGTCAAGAGTGCACCTTTGAGGAAACTTCATTCTTCTTCTTGACTGATGATGCTAATGATTACTTTGCTTTTAGTGTTTGTGAAGCAGGCAAGTTTTATTACCAACACAAATCAGCTTCTCTCTAAAAGAAAACAAAAACACTCAAAAGGTAAAAATGTTAGTCCATGAATAGTAATAATTTCTCAAATTAATATATATGTTATTTAAATATACAAATCAAGTAAATATAGACGAAGGAAAAAAATGAAACACTTTAGCACATAAACAATTTTCACGCGTCATAGCATACATGGAACTTATTAAGCCAAAGGTAAGCCTAGCTTTTGAAGGATATATATGTTGTTTGTAAGATGTACCATTATCCTCAATTATATTATACAAATTTCATGAATAAATCAAATGGGGATACAAAAAAAAAAGGGAAAATAAATGATATTAATTCCACGCAGGGGATCAAATCTAAACTAAAACTCCTTGGGAGTCCTTTGATCTTGAACTTCTTGAAATTTCTGAATACCTTTTTGATGAAGGTCTTCTCTAGATTACAATAAAAGAAAATAAAACCCTCAAACCCAAAGGACAATGATCTGTACAATACGACATTATATCCTTCAATTTAACACATAAGGAATGATCATCTATCATGACTCGTGGTCAATAGACGCAAGGAAAGTTTCTAATGGGCCCAATACCCCCTCGGGTATTGGATCGTCCTAGGCTCATACCTAAACAAGATTTTGATTTTGCTCTATCCTAGATATCTAGAGTGGGCTTCGACCTAGTTCCCAAGTGGATAACATTCGTTTAGAAATACAAACAGTCATCGAACATTTGATGTGCCAATAAACTATTATATTTTCAACACTTAATTTGAAATTAAACAATAGGGGCCGGGATATCCGCTAATCCCCAAAATAGTTTAATAATGAAAATGTGAAGTATGCAATTAATGAAATAATTAATAATTGCTCAAATGTAAACACATAATTTAAAAATAAACAATCAATACAAATGTTATCCAAACACATAAAATTCTTATGGCTAGAACAAAGATGAATTCCCAGTAGATTCGTCATTCTGTTACGATCCATTTTAAAAAAAATAAAAAATATTCCATAACTTTGTGGCAAAAAAAGAGAAGAAATCTATTTAATTTTATTTGAAAAAATAATTTAGATTCGTCACTTAATTTTAGGTAAATTAATAAACCATTTAAAAGGGTAATTTTGAAAGAAAACCTTTTTAAAATAACCAGAGTCTAGATGAGGGTTCAAGTAAATTCTGAAGAAGGTACTAGGTACTTTGAAAAATCCACAAAGTGTGGTTCTCGATGGATTAAACTTATTATGCTAATTTTGAAAAAATTCTTAAGTTGGTTGAAAAAACCTTGTTTTAAGAAACTTGACTTCATTCAAAAATATTTTAAGTAATAAAATAAATAAAACCTCAAAGATTCAAAATAATTCGAACATTAAAAATTTAATTCGAATTAAGACTTTGGGCAAAATAATTAACCCAACTTCTTAAACATGGATCTTGAGTCATTAATAACAATGAAAGGATATAAATAAATTCTTAAATTATTCTAAGACTTTGTGTTAGACTAAATAGAGGAATTTTACAAAAAAAGATATTAAACAATTAAAATAAAATAAACAATTTAACTTAAATTTGCTCCCCAAGGATTCATCTAGATTAATTAAATTGAATTACAAACAAATCATCAAGTAAATTACAAGAAAATAAAAGAATAAAGTTGTGATTTGGGCCACTTTTAGCCCATTTCGAATATGCCTAGGTTTGGGCTTTATTCATGAACTTTGGGTCCTCTTTCCTGTTTGTATACAAGTTGTGTATCAATAGATTAAATATTTGCTTTTATATGTATACTTTGTGTATACATTACTGAAAACCAGTCATATACACATTCTTCAATTCCTTCAGCTGAATATTAGCACTCATTTGCTCCTATATCACCTATATGGCACACATATTTATTGTATATCTATGTATACGACTTTATTTCTTCATATGTTTAGTTCATTTTGTTTGCGGCTCGACTAAATGGAGTGGGACTTGGTCCCTTAGATTATGCAAGGATGGAGAGTCCAAATGGACTCAACCAAGGAAACTAATACATAGAAAATGAGATAAGGATGAGCATCGAAGAAGAACCTTTAATCAATAATTTTATAATCAAAAAAATTAAAGCATTTAACCAAAGTTCTTAATGCTCAAATATGTAAAACATGGTAGTCTCAATATAAACACAAGGCATGTAATTATAACATAGTCTCTTACGTTAATGCCGAATAATTTCAAAACGTGTCATTCGAATATTAGACAATGAACAAAATTTGCAAGGAAAGTTGAATCAGTTTATTGACACCAAACTATATGCAAACAAAAAGATGTATTCACAATGTAAAAGTTAAAAATTTTGAATTCATTAGTCAAGGCCTCATATGGGATTACCGTCATCTAAAAAATGAATAAATCTAAGATTCAAATACCAACTATTTCATTTATAGAAAAATAGTGAGTAACTGTTAAAAGATCACACTTTTTTCAAGCACATACTTTAACCCAAATACAGAGATAAGAAGCATGGAATAACCTACTTACAGACTTGAGAAAAACAAATTGAGTCATGAAAAAAAAGACTTCAATATCACATTAACCGAATGCTATTAAGGATAATATTGTAATAAAGAATCGAAAATTTATTCAGGCATTTGAGAGAATGGGATTATTACAAGATAAAGCTTTACTTTTTATCCTTTCACTTAATTAGGAACTAAGGAGTGTACAAATTAAATAAGACGTGGCCTATAGTACAATGTGATAAATAAACAAAATTTAAACATATAAACAAACTTGCTAAGAAACATTATTAATCTAAGCCTATTTGAAATACAGAAAAGTCAAGAAAAAAAAACCATATCTTTACTAACAGAGCAAAGCAAAGGAAGAAGGACCTTTTAAGATTCACATTTGATGAAAAAAATGATTTAATAATAACACATTACCTTCAAATTGAAAGTAACTCTTTTATATGGAAAAAAGGAACCATTATTTCATTGCAAAATTTTAAGAATTTATAGGAGTTATTACAAGAAATCAAACCACATGAAATGACGTAAACCAAATAACAACAAATGATATTAGAAAAGGGTAAACAATATAGTGAATTAAAATCCAACAACATAAAATAGTGAACTATAATGAACAAGAATCATGAAATTAGACATCATAACGAACCTCTGTCACAAAAATATTGATTCAAAAAGTTGCGTAACAACAATTATCACACAAAAATCTTACTATCATCGAGGTTTCTATAACATATAGTCCTACCATTTATATATTTACGAATAATACAAAACAAAAAGATAAAAAAAAAAGACTGCGAACTGAAAGAAAAGTGTATTCAACTTTTTGAGGCAGCGAACCCAGACGACGAATTGTAAGATCCCACAAAATCCTTAGCTTAATTCAGTCCTTTAGGCTTGTCAAGGTGTCCCAGACATAGAATATTTTAGCTAAGTACTCAAACTTAGCGTCATTTTAACCTACGAAGGTTGTCAAGTATTATTTAGTGACCTTTACGTCTATTAAATGTTGATGTTTAGGTTGACTCATGATCAGGAATGTCCGTGGGTATTTCAGGACAAGTTTCAAATTTGTCAGACTTTGTTTGAAGCTCCTTTGGAATCCCAAAATAGTGAATCAATGTGATCTTGGCGCTCCTCATCGACTATCGCATTGATTACTATTTTCCCCAGCTACCAGCGTCTAATTCCAGTGAATCGACGCGAACATTGCGCGACGCGTTTGCTATTGCATCAATGCCATTGACGCGTTGCGTCGACCTACGCATCGGTAACCCAGTTTTAAGTCATTAAAAGACTGCCTTTTTGGGAGTATTTAGGTCTTTTCCCCTCAACCCTCAGCCCCCAAAACACAAAATTAAACTCCCTATATAGCAAATATAGTCATTCTTTCTCAAATTTGCTCAAGAACAAAATCCTAGAAGATCCAATTTCAAATCAAGAACGCAAGATTAAACCATAAGCTTTGAGAAATTCTTCAACAAAGGTATGTGAAGTGTTCATCCAAGGGTTCCTTCCACCCTTGGAGTCCAAGAATCTCTTTTGAACTTCAAGTAATTGATTTTATGATTTCCATGGTTGGAATTAAAGTGTATCCATAATTGCTATTTAGATTAAGTTCCTAATTCATGATTATATATATATACACCTCATGTGAAATTGATCATTATGTGTGTAGATTTATGTGAATCCATGATAAACCCTTAACTTGTGAAATTAGAGATAAATTATAATGCTCGCTTATTGTTCAACACTATCTGCATATACAATGCTCACCAAGTGCTTGACAAATTGTCCATGTGAACTATTAAGAGAATAAAATCATGTCAAGTTAGCTTATGTGCAAGTTATATCATGCAAGTGTTTGTCAAAATGCCCCAATGAATGAATGATGATCAAGTTCATAGTTTACAAGTTTCATGTTATGCCATGTCTCTTAATTTATGTTATCTAGTCCTGAGGGTACTTGTACCCGATAATTTAGCTAAATACCTAGATCCATGGTCAGTCATAGAACAGTATCAATCACGACATTATCAGTAGCACTCTCAGTCAGCTACAGAACTCAGGAGAACTCATTAGAATCCATATTAGTCAAGTCTAATTCAGTATCTAGTTCAGACCTTAGTAAACTCAGTCAGCTAATAGAATTCAGTAGTATTTCGTAAGTCAATGAATATCAGTGAACTTAGTTCAGTTCAGTTAAATAGTAATCTCAATAACCATTCATTCCATCCTAGTACAGAGTAGAAATCAGTTCAGCGTCTATTCAGATGGGAGTAGGATTCAGCATCGAGTTAACCCAGGGATGGGGGTATTACTGTTAGCAGAGAGTTTGACCCTTAGCAGAAATCCCTGTGTTACAGAACTACATAGCCATTATAGGTTGAGGTATCTTCCTGCCAGAAATTATGAGGGTTGATATTGCTCATCTGAGTTATCCTTCCAGTGAGGGTTAAAGAAAGAGCTTCCTATCAGAAAGGGTTAACTCATAGCTTATCCTTACCCATGGAATGGTATTGACACCCTTCCAACTGGGGTTACAGGTTAGACCCCAAATCAGTTAGAAAAGGGGCATGTGAGTTAGTTAATTACCTCTTACAGTCTCAGTTTTAGTTTGTCTCAGAATAGAACTCAGTTCAGCTATACAGATTCAGGACTATCAAATGTAGTCACTCAGCTCAGTACGAAATTCAGTATGGTTCCACAGTATTCAGAACTGTCAGACATAGTCATTTAGAAAATCAGTAATATAGTATTCATAAACTCAGATATTGGTTATCAGTATTCTGATTCAGTACTCAGTATTAGAACGATCTTAGTTATAGTATATGTATTCTTGCATGTACTCTTACTCATTCATACTCATGTTATTCCATTATTATTGTGCATGCGTATGAACCTATGTATATCAGCCTACCTCACTGAGCATACCAGTACATTCTAAGTACTGATGCATGCTTTTCTTTGTGCTATGATGTCTTATATCATAGGTTCAGATGCATGGGCTCCAGAGCACCCTTAGCAGTTCAGATTCTCATCTTTCAGAGTAGTGGTGAGTCCTTATAGTTAGAGGATATGCTTATTATTTGCAGTACTTCATATTTATTTCAGTAAATGGAGTTAGTTTGGGGCTTGTCCCATCAACTCCATAGTTTAAATAGTTAGAGGCTTTTTTGACTAGAGTATTTTTAGACAGTTGTTCAATTTTTTAGTACTTATATTCAGTTTTGGTATTTTGACACCGCATTCAGATTTATTTATATATTTGAACCTTATGGCATATTTATCTGCCTATTTTTTCATAATTACAGTACTTATTACTCATTTATTCAGTAGGTACCAGTCATGGGTTAGCATGTGGTCCTTCGGGATTATGAGCACCGTGTAGCATTTGGGATACAGACTCGGAGCATTACAAACTTGGTATCAGATCCTAAGGTTCCACAGTATCCTAGGAAGTTTGAAATTTGTATCTAGTAGAGTCTTATGCATGGGTGTGTTGTGCGCCACACTTATGGACAAGAGGCTACAAGATGTTTTAGGAAAAGTCTCCCTTCTTTCAGTATTCATGTCGTGCGAGTGAGCATGAGCTCCAGTTACACTCTCTTTATAATCCTAGATTCTCTTCTATTTACAGAATATACCTCCAAAGAGGACTCAGGGGAGAAGAATAGTAGATTAGTCAGCCCCTCAACCCGTCCATCCAGATCCTTTAGGCAAACATGTCTCCCATGCGGAGTTCAGAGCATCCTTCACCAACCTAGCTCATTCTGTGGCATCCCAGAATGAACGTCCAGCTATGGTTCTGACCAACCTAGTGGATAATACTACTGCTTTCAGTATTTGAGACTTCACCCGAATGAACCCTCCATCATTTATCGGGTCTAAGTCAGATGAGGACCCTCAGGAATTTCTTGAGTAGGTGCAGAAGGTTATCGATATCATGGGGTGACTGCTGTTGAGAGCGTTGAGTTGGCCACATATCAGTGAAAGGCAGAAAGGGCCGCAGATGCAGGGCCCATAGAATGGAAGGAGTTTGCAGTTGCCTTTCTGGATAGGTTCTTCCTGCTAGATGTTAGGGAAGTGAAGGTTTTAGAGTTTATAAACCTGAAGTAGGGAAATATAACAGTGAAGGAGTATTCTATCAAGTTTACTCAGTTAGCCAGATATTCCCCGCATGTTGTAGCAGATAGCAGAGCGAAAATGAGTAAATTTGTGTTAGGAGTGTCTAGCAGCGTAGTCAAGGAGTGTAGGACCGCAATGCTTATTAAAGAGATGGACATAGCAAGTCTCATGGACCATGCTTAAAAGTTAGAGGAGGCCAAGAATAAAGAGAAAGAGAGAGAGAATAAGAGGGCGAGAACAGGTAGTTTCAATTTCGCTCAGCCTAAGTCAAAGGGTGGGAATCGTTCTCAGTTTTTCCCAAAATCCTCAGTTCTAACTCCTTCCTCAGCCAGTGCTCCAATGCCAAAATTCAGAGATGGTAGTCGAGATAGGTCATTAGGCTCTAAACCCCAGGGCAGTGTTAGCAGTGCCCGAACTAATTCCCTTTGCTAGAAGTGCGACAAAAACCACCAGGGTATCTGTAGAGCTGGAAGTAATATATGTTTCAAATATGGCATGCCAAGACACAGGGTCAGACAGTTTCCTCAGGTTGGTTCGCAGAGTTAGCATAACCGTCCCCCAGCTCAGTCCGATTACCCGAATCAGCAGGGTGCCTCTTCCAGTGCCACCAGTAGGTAGCACCCAAATAGACTCTATGCTCTTCAGTCCTGATAGGATCAAAAAAGTTCTCCTTGTGTCGTCACTGGTACGTTACAAGTTTTCTATTTGCATGTTTACTCTTTGGTAGATCCAGGAACTTATTTGTCTTTTGTTACTCCATATATAGAAGTTGATTTTGAAGTCAGTCCCAAAATTTTAGCAGAGCCCTTCTCATTTTCTATTCTAGTGGGTAAATCTATCATAGCCCGGTGGGTATACAGGAACTATCCGGTTATGATATCTCAGAAAGTCACTTCAGCAAATTTAGTCGAATTAGAGATAACTAATTTCGATGTCATTCTCGACATGGATTGGCATCATTCCTGCTATACCTTAGTCGACTTCAGAAATAGAATTATCTAGTTTCAATTTCCGAATGAACCCATCGTAGAGTAAAAGGGTAGTACTTCAGCACTTAGGGGTCAACTTATTTCTTACCTTCGAGCTAAAAAGATGATATCTAAGGGATATGTCTACCATCTCATTCGAGTCTAGGACTCTAGTTCAGAAACCCCTACTCTTGAATCAGTATCAGTAGAATGTGAATTCCCAGATATGTTTCCCAAAGATCTTCGCGGAGTTCCTCCCTAAAAGGAAATTGATTTCGAAATTGATCTTCTCCTAGATACTCAGCCCATATCTATCCCTCCATACATGATGGCTCCAAAAAAACTCAAAGAACCAAAGAAATAGTTAAATGATCTCTTAGATAAGAGATTAATTAGATCCAGTGTGTCTTTGTGGGGCGCACCGATTTAATTCGTGTGTAAGAAAGACAGTTCATTTAGAATGTTCATAGATTACCGTCAGTTAAACAAAGTTACGGTCAATAACAAGTATTCACTCCCCAGAATCAATGACTTTTTTTACCAACTTTAGGGTGCCAATTATTTCTCTAAGATAGACCTCAGATCAGGCTATCATCAGCTTAGAGTCAGGGAAAGTGACATCCCAAAAATAGCTTTCCGAACTCGGTATGGTCACTTAAAATTTTTTGTCATGTCCTTTGGTCTTACCAATGCCCCAGTAGACATCATGGACTTGATGAACCATGTTTTCAAGCAGTACTTGGAGATGTTCATCATAGTCTTCATAGATGGCATTCTTTTTTACTCCCATAGTGAATTATGTAGACTATCTCAGAATAGTATTGGAAACTCTTAGAAACCATCAACTATTCTCCAAATTCAGTAAGTGCAAATTTTGGCTAAGGTCAGTAGAATTTCTTGGCCATATAATTTCCGGTGATGGCATTAGAGTTGATCCCCAAAAGACCGAAGTAGTGAGAAATTGGACCAGGCCCATTTCTCCATCAGATATCAGGAGTTTCTTAGGTTTGACTAGCTATTACAGATGGTTTATTGAGGGATTTTTGTCTATTACATCCCTTATGTCCAGATTGACTCGGAAGAAAGTCAAATTCTAGTGGTCAGATTCTTGTGAGAAGAGTTTTCAAGAGTTGAAGACTCGACTCACCACAGCTCCAGTGTTGACCCTACCAGATAGTTCTGACAGTTTTATTGTGTACTGTGATGCTTCCAGAGTCGGATTGGGTTGTGTTTCGATGCAGAGAGGTAAGGTCATATTCTATGCCTCTAGACAGGTTAAGCTCCACGAGAAAAACTATACTACTCATTATCTTAAGTTAGCAGCAGTAGTTTTTGCCTTACAGATTTTGAGGCATTACTTGTATGGTATGCATGTTGATGTGTTCACTGATCATAAGTGCCTTCAGTCTGTTTTCTCTCAGAAATACCTCAACCTCCATTAGAGAAGGTGGTTGGAATTATTGAAAGAATATGACAAGGGTGTTGTTTATTATCCAGGCAAGGTTAATGTAGTGGCTGACGCTCTCAGTAGAATGTCTATGGGTAGTGTTGTCCGTGTTGAGAATAGTAAGAAGAAGTTATCCCAGGAAGTTCATCATCTAACCCGACTAGGTATTCTCTTAGTCGATTCAGCAAAAGGTAGTGTGTGGGTATAGAGTAGCTCAGAATCATCCCTAGTTTCCGAAATGAAGGAAAAGCAGGATCGGGATTCTAGTTTAGTCCAGTTGAAGGAATTAGTCAGAAATTAGAAGGTAGAGGTTTTCTTCTAAGGGAGAGATAGTGTTTTGAATTGTCAGGGTAATCTGTGTGTGCCAAGTGTAGATAACTTGAGGCAGCAAATTCTCGCAGAGGCACATGGTGTGCATTACTCTATTCATCCAAGGGCCACGAAGATGTACCGTGATTTGTGGGAGATCTATTAGTGGAGTGGGATGAAAAGATACATTGCAGAATTTGTGGCTAATAAGTGCTCAAAATATCAGAAGGTTAAAATTGAGCATAAGAATCCTAGTGGGTCCATGTAGGAGTTCAGTATTCCCACCTGGAAATGGGAAAAAGTGAACATGGATTTTGTGACGGGCTTGCCTTGTACTCATCGTCAGTATGATTTAGTTTGGGTCATTGTAGATAGGAAGACCAAATCATCTTATTTCCTTCCCGTTCATACCTCATATTTAGCCGAGGATTATGCCAAATTCTATATCAGGGAGTTGGTCAGATTGCATGATGTTCTATTGTCCATTATCTCAGATAGAGGTACCCAATTCACCTCTTATTTCTGAAAAGCATTCCAAAAGGGTCTTTGTATCCGAGTTTATCTCAGTACAGCCTTTCATCCTTAGATAGATGGTCAAGCAGAAAGGACCATTCAGACCTTAGAGGATATGTTGTGAGTATGTGTGATAGACTTTAAGGGTAGTTGGGATGACCACTTGCCTTTGATTGAGTTTGCATATAACAACAGCTATCACTCCAGTATTCAGATGGCTCTATTTGAGACTCTTTATAGGAGGAGGTGTACATCTCCTATTGGTTGGTTTGAAGCGGGTGAGGACGCAATAGTAGGGCCTGACTTGGTGTTTGATACCTTAGAGAAGGTCCAGTTGATTAGGGAAAGGCTTAAGATAGCTCAGAGCTGGCAGAAATCGTGTGTAGATATGCACAGAAAGGATCTCAATTTTGAGATTGGTCACTATATGTACTTGAAGATCTCTCCTATGAAAGGAGTAAAGCATTTTGTCAAGAAGGGAAAACTCAGTCCCCGATATTTCGATCCTTACCGAATCCTCAGTCGTTTTGGAAAAGTAGCTTACGATATTGAGTTACCTTCAGATTTATCTTCAGTTCATCCAGTGATCCATGTCTCCTTACTAAAGAAATGCATAGGTGACCCAGCAGGCGTAGTCCCTATTGAGGGCATAGATATTCAGAACATCCTCTCTTATGAAGAGATCCCAATTGAAATCCTTGACTATCAGATTCGCAGACTAAGGAACAAAAAAGTTCCTCTAGTCAAAGTTCTTTGGCGAAATCAGTCCGTTGAGGGAGAAACTTGGGAAGCAGAAGCAGACATGAGGACCAAGTATCCTCATCTATTCTCCGCTAATCCATATTTAGCTCAAGGTAATAATTTATTTAAGCTTAATCAGTTTTATGTTCAGATTTCAGTTACAAACTTGGTATCAGTTACCATTACATGTTCAGTTATACGTTCATGAGCTAGTTCAGTCATGTATCCATGTATCAGATATGCATGTTCAGTATATAAATTTATTTTATCAGTAATCCTAGTCATGCATTCATGAATCATGTTCAGCTATATCCATCCATCAGATATACATGTTTAGTATGATAATTTAGAATACCAGTAATATCAGTCATATAGTCATGTTCCAGATATTCATGTCCAGTAAGCAAGTAAGTCTCTCAATATTCTCAGTCTCAACAGTCTCATTCAAGGACGAATGTTCCCAAGGGGGAGATAATGTAAGACCCTGCAAAATCCTAAGCTTAATTAAGTCCTTTATGCTTGTCAAGGGGTCCCAGACTTAGAATATTTTAGCTAAGTACTCAGACTTAGTGTCATTTTAACCTATGCAGGTTGGAAATCTTATTTTGTGACCTTTACTTCCATTAAATGTTGATGTTTAGGTTAATTCATGATCAGGAATGTTCGTAGGTGTTTCTAGACAAGTTTCGGATTTTTCGGACTTCATTTGAAGCTCCTTTGGAATTCCAAATTAGTGAATCAACGCGATCTTGGCGCGCCGCATCATCTATTGCGTTGATTACTATCTTCCCTAGCTACCAGCATCCATTTCCACTGAATCGACGTGAACAAGGCACGATGCATTGGATATCGCATCGATGCCCGCATCGACCTTCACGTCGGTAACCCAGTTTTCAGTCATTAAAAGACCGCATTCTTGGGGGTATTTAGGTCTTTTCCACTCGACCCTTATCCTCCAGAACATGAAATTAAACTCCCTATAGAGCAAATATAGTCATTCTTTCTCAAATTTTCTCAAGAACAAAATCCTGGAAGATCCAATTTCAAATCAAGAACTCAAGATTCAACCATAAGCTTTCAAAAATTCTTCAACAAAGGTATGTGAAGTGTTCATCCAAGGGTTACTTCCACCAACTTCAAGTAATTTATTTTATGATTTCCATGGTTGGAATAAAAATGTATCCATGATTGTTATTTGGATAAAGTTCCTAATTCATGATTATATATATATATCTCATGTGAAATTGATTATTATGTGTGTAGATTCATGTGAATCCATGATAAACCATTGTCTTGTGAAATTAGAGATGAATTATGATGATCATTTGTTGTTCAACAATATGTGTGTATAATATGCTCACCAAGTGCTTGATAAATTGTCCATGTGAACTATTAAGAGAATGAAATCATGTCAAGTTAGCTTATGTGCAAGTTATATCATGCAAGGGTTTGTCAAAATGCCCTAATAAATGAATGATGATCAAGTTCATAGTTTACATGTTTCATGTTATTCCATGTCTCTTAATTTATTCTCTCGAGTCCTGGGGGTACTTGTACCCGACAATTTAGATAATTACCTAGAGCCATAGTCAGTCATAGAACAGTAACAGTCACGATACGATCAGTAGTACTCTCAGTCAGTTACAGAACTCGGGAAAACTCAGTAGAATCCATATTAGTCAAGTCTAATTCAGTATCTAGTTCAGACCTCTGTAAACTCAATCATCTAATAGAATTTTTTAGTATTCCATTAGTCAACGAAACTCAGTGAACTCAGTTCATTTCAGCTAAACAATAATCTCAGTAACCGTTCAATCCAGCCTAGTACGGACTAGAAATCAGTTCAGCATCTATTCCGTTGGGAGTAGGATTCAGCACCGAGTTAACCCAGGGATGGGGGCATTCCTATTAGCAGAGGGTTTGACCCTTAGCATCAATCCCTGCATTGCAGAACTACGTAGCCAGTGTAGGTTGAGGTATCTTCCTGCCAGACATTATAAGGGTTGATATTTCTCATTCGAGTTATCCTGCCAGCGAGGGTTGATGAAAGAGCTTTCTGTCAGAGAGGGTTAACTCACAGCTTGTCCTTGCCCGTGGCACGGTATTGACACCCTTCCAACTGGGGTTACAAGTTGGACCCCAAATCATTTAGAGAAGGGGAATGTCATTTAGATGATTACCTCCCACAGTCTCAGTTCCAGTCTCAATCTCAGAATAGAATTTAGTTCAGTTCTACAGAACTAGGACTATCAGATGTAGTCATCCAGCTCAGTACGAAACTCAGTATGGTTCCACAGTATTCAGAACTGTCAGATACATCCATTCAGATAATCAGTAATATAGTATTTGTTAACTCAGATATTGGTTATCTGTATTTTGATTCAGTACTCAGTATTAGTACGATCTCAGTTATAGTCTATGTATTCAAGCATGTACTCTTACTCAGTTATACTCATATTATTCAGTTATTATTTTGCATACATATGAACCCATGCATATCAGCCTACCTCACGGAGCCTACCAGTACATTTAAAGTATTGACACATGTTTTTCTTTGCTCTATGATGTCTTATATCATCGTTTCAGATGCACGGGCTCTAGACCACACTTAGTAGTTTAGATTCTCAGCTTTTAGAGTAGTGGTGAGTCCTCATAGTTTGAGGACATGTTTATTATGTACAATAATTTAATTTAATTTTTTTAGATGGAGTTAGTTGGGGTCTTGTCCCATCAACTCCATAGTTCAGACAGTTAGAGGCTTTTCAGACTAGAGTATTTTCTGACAGTTGTTCAGTTTTTCAGTACTTATATTCAATTTTGGTATTTTGATACCGCATTCAGATTTATTTACAGATTTGAACCTTATGGCATATGTTTTTTCCTATTTCCACATAATTGTAGTATTTATTGCTCAGTTATTGCAGCAGCTACCAGGCATAGGTTAGCTTATGGTCCTTCGAGATTATGAGCACCGTGTAGCGTTCGGGATACAAACGCGGGGCGTTACACGAATTAACTACGATTTCAATTCACCAAATTTCTTGCCACAAAAACAACAATGAAAATAGCACTTGAGCTATAATTCTCACAACTCTAAGGATGGGGACATGAAGTCCAAAATCCTAGCCGAGTGAAGAGAACGTTTAGACCTTTTTTATTTTGAAAAAACCTCTCTATAATAGTGAATAAAATAGGTTTATATATAAACCCAAAAGGCTCAATTCTTGAGGAATTGGCAACATGGGATAGAATAATTAAAAGGTATTTTAGGGATTAGCTAAGGGATATGGTTTGAGAGTTAGAAACGTACAGATTTGTACTAATTAGTACAAATATTCAAATTTTAAATTTGAATTTTTGGTTAGGTTGAAATTATTATCGGGTTTTTAGGTCACACCACAGCTATTGCAGTGTGTTACACATTGAAGGTTGTTGTCGGTGAAATTGCAGGGTTGGTTAGATTATTTTAAGAAATTTGTTGGTGTCGTCGTTGTTAATTATTATTGGTATTGTACGCTTCTTGAAGTTGTTTTAGCTGGGTTCTATTATTTATCGGTTATGAGAGAAGGGAAGGGGGAGTTGGGCCTATTGGGTTGGGTCATAAAGGAAGAGAAAGAGAAGTTGATGGGTTGATTTGGGATGATATAATTGTTAATGGGTTAAAGTTAAAGAGTTTATGGATTTGGGTTGCTGAAAGTTATTTGGGGTGGATTAGCTGGCCCAAAATTTAATAAATGGAGAAAGGGTTATTTTAGGATTAGGAGTTTAATAAATGGCCCGAAGTTATAATTTAAGTTTATTTTAATAAGATTTAAATCATATTGAAAATCAATTGACCAATTGCACTGCAATCATGGCCAAATTGATTTCAATTATGATTAATTTTAATAAATTAGCTTAAATTAAATTCAATACAAATTATCAACCAGTTTAATCTGGAGCTTCTTGATTTTACAAAATCAAACATATATTTTTCCCGAATAAATTATCTTTGAGAACAAATTATATTTAAATCAAGACTTTGCTCATTCGAATTAATTTTCAAGGTAACCCTTGGTTGAAATCTAATTTTTCCGTAAAATAATTATTTAAGTAACAAATTTATACAATTTTGTATATACAGATACGAAAATATATAATCGCTACTTAAAATGACAAAATAACCTAGATAAATATTTTGAAAAGTTTTTATCCGAATAAAATAAATATTGTACTTTTATTTAAAATCAAAGAAATTTAGAATTAAACTTGATCGTGGAGGGCAAAAATTAGGTGTCAACACCTAGCATTAAATATATATCATACTCTATCACATGAAAAAGAGTAGACCAAAGCCTACCTAGATGTTGAACTGCAAATCTTTGAATCGTCCATAAATTGTCCACCTTTGCTTCACGATCCTGAAATAATGACAATCTGTCAAAAGTAATCTACACATCAATGGGAGTAAAACGAGACTCATATTTCAATATAAAGGGTCGAGTCGGAATTCGGGTCAAGAATGGGCCCATGGAGCCCACAAATGGAATCCAAAATTAAATTAGTCATGAGGTCCATCAAATATAAGGAATGTGTGCTCAAAATTGGAGCACAAATGGTGCATAAATCGAGGATCAATAAGCTTCTAAAGTCTATGGATTTAAAGAACTAATTTCTAAGAATTTACAATGCATTGGGATGGAAATTGATCAAAAAAATAATGAAAAATGACCAAGGAGTGTTAGGCTAACCTACCTTAGCTTCAATGGATAATTCCCACTCCTTCCTCTCTTAAAGCTCCAAAAATGGTGTAAGAATAATGAGAAAATTAATGGGAAATTTTGGTGAAGAAGGGGGTTTAATAATCCCTAAGTTCCGCTAAAGCACTCATTTTTCTTCTTAAGCGACTACAGCTTAAGCAGCACAAGTCCGCTAAAGCGTCTATGCACAAGGGACATAAGCATCGCTGAAGCGATCGCTCGGCCGCTAAAGCGATGTCCGCTTAAGCGGACCTTCACTGCTAAAGAAGACCTCAGCCAAAAGACCAAGGCCTCTAAACTTTCTTAAGGTTACTAAAATGAATGCCACAAAAGCTACACTTTGACCGCTAAAGCGATCAAACCAGATATCAAGTACCAGAGTTTGCTAAGTCCAACATAGACTCCAATTGGGTGCTCAAGATTCATTAGGAACCCCGTGTGTGCAAACAAACTATGCTTTCATACCAAATCCGATATTCCAAGCCCAATGGAACCTTCAAAACTTTTATCCAAGATCATTTCAACTAAATATAGGGACCATACCTATGGTTCCATTTCTTATAGAATCCACCTAATAGTCCAAAAAAAGTCTGGAAGCCTTGGAACCTGGACCAAAGTTCCCCTTAGCTATCAACATTCTACAGTTAATGGACTTGTCAGAATTCTCATCCAAGGTCATCTACTAGAGGGTTTTGGTCCGAGACTAATTCCTTAGTAGCAAAAGCTCGAAAATAGAGAAATGGGTCTAAACCCAGATAAATTGTCTAATAATCGAACCGACTGCTCAACAAATCATAAATGACCTGAAGCTACTATAGAAAGGCTCAAAACACCAAAAATATGCATAAATTAAGGAAATGACCTAGAGGGTCATTATAAAAAAAAATAAGAACGACTTAAAGATCCCAGTAATTATAATCATAAAGGTTGCAGGTGCATTATACAACCCAAAAGACATTGCTAGAAATGCATAATGGTTACATCGACTTTTAAATGTTGTGTTCTATATGTCCTCTAGTCAAATCTTTAATTGATGATAACCCAACCTCAAATTAGTTTTCGATAACACCGATGCACCCTGTAACTGATCAAACAAGTCATTTATGCGAGGCAAGGAATATTAATTTCTGATGGTAAACTTATTCAACTAACTATAATCAATGCACTTCCTCAAGATACCACTTTACTTCTTGGAAAAGAAGATAAGAGCACCCCAAAGAAATTTTCAAATTTCCCAATGGTGGTATTTTTGACAAAATATTGGCCCCAAGCCCAATGTTTCATTTTAACCAACTTTTGACTCGTAGTCCAAAATAAGTTTGAAAGCCTCACGACCTAGACCAAGGCTCCCCCTAGCCTAAAGTTTACGTTCTGGAGCTAATAGCTCTATAGGAATTTTTATCCAAGGCCTTTTACTAGAAGTTTTGGTCCAACACTAGTTTCTCAGCTTCAAAAACTCTAAAATCGGGAAATAGGCTTAAAACCATATAAACTACCCAAAGAACAAACCAATTGTCTCAGCAAGTCATAAATGGCATATATCCATTGTGGGAAGGCACGAAATATCATAAATTTTTGGAAATAGGGTAAATATCCTAGAGGATGATTTCACTTCACTCAAACAACCTAATAATCTATTACAAAAAACCTAGTTCACTTAAGGGTCTATCAAACTTAGTAATATCATGCACACACATGCTAAAGGTCTTATTGTTCCCCACTATCCTTGACCTATAGGGTACAAGATCACTCTATGCACTAAATATCCCAGACATCTGGCGTTTTCTATGCTTATCTGAAACCAATATGAACCCACCCTTATAACAACATCCCCACGCTTATACACCCTAAATTTTACTAATTCTGTGATGATGACCATTACTGATTCATCTCATAATAACATATGACATCATAAAAAGTACAATCACAAATGAAAATAACACAATCACACTTCTACAACTAACAAGTCCTTAATACAACTTTCTCATATGTGACTAGACACTTTGAATATCACTTAATAATCGTACCTTTTAAATATGCTTTGTAATAGGTACGCAAAGAGATAGTTAATATGCATACAGAAACCAAATTAGGCTTTCAACTATAATTATCCATCACCTACTAGGTCACGTGTCGCATAAATATCCTACATATAATTTCAAGATGTATCTAGGACCTTTAATTCTATGTACATATTCGGTCGTTCAGGTTCCCACTTTAACACATCCAACCTTTCATCTTAACCCTAAGTTATTACCATGATTACTCCTCTATCTAATACACTTATTTAACTTATACCATAGCACCAATCATCTCTAAATCAACATTCATCAATATTTAATAAAAAACTTGAGCTTATCAATATTATGATAATCCATAATATGGTTTTATCATTCACAACATTACACACCAACTTACATTAGAAATTAGTATCACACACAACTACAATTCATATTCAAGAAAATTCAAATTTACTATTTTTATCCAACCAAGCACCGTGCCTATAAGCCTAAGCATGGAATCTCTTGTCAATCTACATCATGCATATATTTTCTAACCCAGGTCTATGCTACTTAACTAAACCTAGCTGACTTGGGTGCCAAGAATTTGTTATGGAGGCAAGAACTCACATTTTTGGCTACAGATTTCTATAGTGAAATTTGGAAGAAAATGATATGTTTTGTCCCATTTATGCACATACCTTCTTTTCTATTTCTCCAAGGCTATGAAGCAACTCTAGGGATTTTTAAAAATAAACCTCATCCTATTTTCTATTAAAAAGGAGAAGAAAAAATAAAGAAAATAGGGGATTGATTTTGGTCCTCGGTGTCTCGCTATAACAACAAATAGGCCCCAACCAAGGAGCTACTATAGTGGGAAAATTATCCCTAGAGTAGGATGACATAAGCCAGCCTAAAATTCAAATTTTGAAATTTTTCAACTAAATTTTTTATGCAACCAATTCAAGTATGCACGAGGAAAATTTTTGTACCCCATGCACTAGGACGAGATGCCTTTAGTAATATGCAAAATTACATTCTTGAAAATGAGTGTCAAGTGGTCCAAATAGCTTCATCACAACGTACAACACCTACGTGTACACTATCAAGTGATACAGAGAATAATCCAAGTAGATAATGAAAATTTTACTAAGGAATTACAGAGGAGTTACTTAAAGCTCTTCCTAAAAAGAAAGTTCTAGAGGAAAATTTAGAGATTCTAAATGAGAGCCTCAAAAGAGGAGAACAATTAACTGGGACAACTATAAACATCTACCTCCCTTCTTGTGAAGGTTGATCCTAACACCAACTCTAAAAATATAGCCTATGAAAGAAAAAAAAAGAAAAAGAGGTTGTTGAGCAGCCTAATATTGTAATAGAGAGACCTCGAACATAAATACCATAGAAATTCCTTAGAATTAAGAAGGATGGCAATTTTATGAAGTTACTTAGTATCTTCAAGCACCTTCACATCAAAATAATGCTTTGGTAGAAATGCCAAAATATGTTAAGTACATAAGAGATCTTATGGATCAGAAGAGAATACATATATAATTAAGACGATTGCACTCACTAAAGAGTTTAGTTTAAGGGTATCGAGCAAACTCCCAAAAATGATCATCTTTGAGGTTTCATTATTCCTATAAAAATTCGTGAAGATGGGGTTGTACGTGATTTATGCAATCTTAGAGATAGTATAAACTTGATGACCCTATCTATGTTCAAGATACTTAGCTTGGGAGATCCATACCTAATAATTATTTATCTTTAGTTAGTAGACGGTTCTCATATGTATAGGGAGGGAGTGATTGAGGATGTTCTCATTAAGGTAGGCATTATAATTCATGTTAACTTTATTATCTTAATTTTGAAGCATATAACCAGGTACCAGTCATACTAGGATGCCTACTCTTAGCCACCGGAGGATCCTTCATTGATGTTTTAAAATAAAAGCTTAAGATAAGGTCCACGATGAGGAGGTGAAATTTAAAGTGTATAAGTCACTCTCCATCATTTCACACTATATATAATTTTGTATGATCACAGAGGTGGTCAATGATAAGGGTGGGATGGAAATCTGTGAACCCAAAAAAGTTAAAGATTTAGAGATTGCCAATGATGTTTTGAGGTGCAAAAAGAGAAAGTGCTCCAATTTCTTAGAGAACATGAGCATCTCATTGTGAACCCTTAAATATGATCCAAAAAGGGAACTAAAGATAAAGAGAGTGAATGATGATGGTGTTTTAAAGTGAAAAAAGGCTAAAGTTGCATCCTACGGGGAGGAAGTGATTAAGAGAATAAAGGTAGTACATATTCATATTTAAAGCACTCAACCAGTAGTAAGGGTGGTATGATTTCCCTTTTATTCTAAAATGCCAAAATTGAATGTTTCTCCTTAGAATTATTCCATAATCCATGTACATACACAACTAAATGTATAGAAGACATCACATTTATATATATATATATCATATATATATATATAGGTTGCATAAAATAGGGTAAAACCACCCTTCATAGAAAAACAAAACTGACCTGGAGTCCAATTAAAAAATATTGATGGCCTCGGGCACAGGAATCCAGGAAATAACAAAAATTCAAGGGAAAACATATAACTAACTAATAATCGATCGAAGAATACTTGTATTATATTGAGGTACTACCCCTATCCTATAATAAGTACCCCTAACATAATTGTAGCACTATAGTAAGAACAATAGGATTTCTAACCTAATTTCAACACTACAGTGACATCCTAATCTAAAGCTCACATAATATTCTACTATAAAATCCCTACAGAAAGTCAATAATGTCAAAGATGATTGAATAATCCTAATCCTATCGTATAAACCCTCTACACTACATGAAATTCATAAATATACCATTTGATAGATCTTGTTCTTTAAGAAAGTAGACATAGCTAACTTAAAGTTGAAAATCACTCTCAAATTGACAACGAGTTTCCTTCCCCTTTCATTTGTCTTTAGAAAGCCATTGTTATAGTTAAAATCTATATATTACAATAACAAAACATACTCATGTTATAATTACAAAACACAGGTCTAAAATTAGGGCAAAATATGATCATCGGGACCCATCGATGAAACTACAAATTAAACCCATAAGTATCTTCCCTATAAGGTAACGAAGTTGTACCCAAAAATTGGGCAAATAATGAGTTTATTTTGAGGATAAAAAAAAGCCCAGAAAGGTAAGAAACAAAAGAATTAAAATTTAAATTTAGAGAGATTAAAAGAAGGATTTTACAAAAAAAAAAGTAACAAATTACACACGAAAATGATAACAAATTACTGGACTAAATTATAGTGGAAATACCTTATAGAAATATCATTTTAGCTCAACTATGTTTTGTAGTTTTTGAAAAATCAGGACAAAATAAGATGGAAAATATTTATACTATTCAGGGATACTTTATTGCCATCATAAGGACACTTGTCGCAATCATGAGGTCACACAAATATAATCCTTCATGAATGTGATGGGTTCATTCACAAATGTAAAGGCTAACTCAAACCAACTCAGTGGATATCTTCACCACAATCATGACCTTGACCCTCACAATAACAATGGCCAAGCTTCACAAATGCAATGAGAGAAATAGGGCACCAGGTGTTATGCCCCAAAAAATTTCTAAGTGTAGAAATTCTCTGAATGGGTTCTCAGGATTCATGTGAAATATCGTGAACATAAACCAAATAGGCTACCCAAATGAAAATGGCATTCTAGACTCAATAGGATCATTGAAATGACTAATGCTGGTTGTCTTGATTAAATGTTTACCAAAGTTAATACTTTTCCAAATTTCCCTAAATTCCACTCAAGTGTCTAAAATAAGTCTAAAAGCTATAAACCTAAAATAAAGGTCCCTCTAACCTAAGAAAACTATCAAAATTTCCATCTAAGGACATTTACTAGAAGTTCTGACCAAAGTCAAACTTCTTAACTTTTAAAGCTTCAAAATAAGAAAATTAATTTAGAACCCAACTAATTTCCCTGGGAACCAAACCACCTACCCTATTAAGTCATAAATGACATGTATTAACTACAGGAAATCTCCAAACATTGAAAACAATATAACCAAAAATGACATAGAGGGTCATTACATCACATAAATAGCAATTGTGTTGGTCCCTAAATTACCCTTTGATTCTCTATCTGTAATACATTTTTCATCTAATCCACAAGTGGAGGAACCCATTTAACAATTTATAGTGAACTCTAGGACTATAGTTTTTAAGAAATTCTATCATATGTAGCCAAATGTTAGGGACGATTGTATACATAAACTTCAACCTGATAAACTTGTGAATGATAGAATTGGTTTCCTACAGAATGCAAAGTAGTATTACTACTCTTCCATAAAAACCACATAATGATATTGGGAATGGCTAGAAATGTCACTTTCATTCTAGTATTACTTTATGCCTCCCACCACTTTTTCATAGTTTGTCTCACTTGAATCCAAGCACTAATGATGTAAGTTTTGCTAGAATAATAACTGCAAACACTAGTAGCTTAATATCCTATCAATAATAAGTGTTATGTGGTCTCAATAATAGATATTGTACAATATTTGCATAACTTGGAAATATTAGTGTTCTAGTTAGACATAACTTCTACAATAGGAGCTCTATTAGTCCAAACTTTCCACCCAAAGAAAGAGATCTTAAAAAGATAAACCTTCTGACCAGATCTACTTATAGAAATCTATAGTTCAATCCTTATATTTGATAATTACTTAAGCACTCTTTCCTAAAATTTTCCCATAACTATATTTAATCTATCTAGGATTATCCCCTTAATCAGATTGCCTAATATGATCCATATTATATCTAATTTTAATAATATTATTCGATAAAAAATCATGCATGGTATCATAATCCCAATCTTTTTTCTTTAGAAAATCATCTATGTCTGTCAGGGGATGGAAATTATGTACCTTTGTTTGATAAAGATATAATTGACTACAATGGTCCAATTTTCATACCAAACACTAGAAGAACCTCCCTTAGGTTTCCACCATAAGTTTTGTGTTATAGTTTCTTTATTGTCTACCATATACTTCTATACTTTAGAACCATCTATCCATTGAAATAGAGTTGGAATTTGTTTTTTGTTGTACTTAGCCCACATGAAACTTGAACACAAAGAGCTTTGAGCCCTAAATTTCCACAAAATATTTGCAAACATAGCTTTAGAAACATCAAACATAGATCCAAAATCCAAATAACCTTCCAATTTTGAAAGACAAATCTTATCCCAAGTATCATACTATTTTCTCCTACCTGTGATTTTGCTACTCTGAAAAAATTGGCAAATATCTTATGAAGTTACTTCATGACACATAAGGAGAAAGTATACAAGTTAAAACATGAATAAGAATACTTTATAAGATACTAGAGAATAAAACCTCCTTACCCTAAAAGATAACATGTTCAGTTTCAAAACTTTAAGTTTATCATTCACATTTTGATAAGATCTACATAGTGTTCGTTTCTTTTCCTATCATGAATAATTGATCAAACTAATTATTTCAAAGAAAAATAGCCTCTAGGTATACATTTACACTCCTCCACAAATAGTCTAAAATTTGTAGTTGTATTTTGATGTAGATAAAAAAACTTTTGTCCTTATTGACTTTTTTCCCTAATTGGGATTCATATTTGTATGTTAACACAACCTTCTTCATAGAATATCCATGAGTTAAAGTAAATATAATAATTTAATTTTCATAAGAAGAGTGATTGGTGGCACTCTACTTTGGTAAACTATAGCCTACAAATTGCACATCTACAAATAAAGAATTAAAGGATATAGATAACACCTCAACTGGCAAAATAAGTAAAATATGGGATAGATGTTATCCATTCTTTACTCCTCTGGTGGAATGAAAGAAGAAATATGATTTTCTATCAACCAACATTAATTACCAATTGTTAGAAATTAACCTCCATACCATGTTAAAGAAGGAAATTGGAAAGCCCATCTTAGAACTTTCATCGAAAAAAGCCGACACGTTGTCATAATCTTAGCTATATTAAGTTTGATGACCACATTAGAAGGCTTACCCTTTTTTATAATATTAATAACAATATCTTGGTCACTTGCAATGATGCTTCTTTCTTTTCTAAAACTTAATTGCTTAGCGGATATTAATTCAGAAAGTAGGAACTTAAGTTGGTCATGCATAATGTAGGAAAGGATCTCATTTATGAAGTTACTCAAACTGATAGGTCTCAAATCTAAGAAGAATTGAATATTCTTCTACTTTGATAAGAGAATAATATTAGTATGAGTGATGGGATTAGGAAGAGAGTTGCCAAAAAAGAAATATTGCATCATTCTTAGAACATCATTACCAACTATATCCCAACAACATTGATAAAATCTACCTATCATACCATATAGACCACTAGCACTGCCCCCATTTAAATGTAAAGAAACTCTTCTAACTTCTTCTAACTCTAGCTACCTACATAGGTCTGAGTTTTCATTTACACTAATGAGATCAGGAATATGTCTCAACAATAAAAAAAAAAGTAGCAACTTCCTTCTCCTATGAGAATTCGTTTGATAAAATTTAATGGTTTTAGTTGTTATATCCCTTTCCTCCTCTAGCAAAATACCCTGGATATTTTGAATTCTCTTTGATTGGTGTATTTTTCTTCCACCTTTCATAATATGGTGAAAAATCTTAGATTTCTATCTCCATTTTCAAACCAATCATAACCTACCTTCTGACTACAAAAGATTTCTTCAAAGTAAAGATAAGTTTAAGTTTGACTTGAGCTCTTGCACAAATGTTCCATTTATAGTACTTGGCATTTTTTCAAATAATATTCCTTTGATTATGTCTATATGCTCTGTGATAATCACCTAGTTAAAATATCACCATAAGTTTAACTCCTCCATTTAGTCAAGGTAGTCTTCAACCTTTTGATATTCTCCTTGAAGTCTATAAAGGGATTTTGAGAAGCATTAGTAACCTAATACTGTCTAACAATCTTCTAAAATAAATCATGTTTATTCTGGAATTTTAGAAACCTAAAAGGTTTTCTATGTCTAGTAACCGTTTCTTTACAAGTCGGGAACATTAGAGCATAGTCAGAACTAGTTCTTAGTAAATGTTCCACTATAGTGTGATTGAACTAATTGTGCATCTCCTGATTAATGAAAATCCTATCAAACTTTTTTTTAAAATACAATAATTACCATCCCTTTTATTCAACTATGTAGAATGGTTATTTTGTATTGAATTTATGGTAATTCATATGTTGAAATACAATACTTAAATCTTCAAGATCAACATCTAGTACTGGAAGACCCTCTATCTTTTCTTTATCAATCACTACCACATTAAATTTACCTCTAACCAACCAAGGGTTATTCATACCATTTTTCAACTGGTAAATATCTTCCCATAATGCAAATATTTGTTCAGCACTACACTTAGTATAAACTATTATAGTAAAGAAGCTCTAGGGCTAAATTTGATGCTTAAGTTGTAAACTAAGTTGTTGCTTTATATCCCTTACAATTGTAATGTCAAATCATAATTTATGAAAGTTTAAATTTTTCAATTTCAAATAGAAGTAGAAATTAGCATCCTCAACTTTTTTAGTATTCCTTGATACATCTACTATATTGGAAAAATTCAAGTTATCCGATAAAGGTAAAATTATGAAACTTGTGCACATTTGATCTCTGTGAAATGTTTATTGTGACTTTGTTGACCTTATATTCCAAATAAATAACTTCATCATTTATTAGACACTACTTAGTTCCTTTTTTTGCTAAATTTTGATGGGTTGATGCCATAGCCCAATTTCTCAGGTCATAATAGAATAACCCACCAGTAGGTAAGTCAAGTCATAGCCTATAACAACAAGTAATGGGATAATTAAGTAGAAAATAAGAAAACTAAGATAGAAATCAAGAACAACAATAATATAAGTGGAATCAAGGATATATATATATATGTGTATGATGTTTAGTGGATTTATGCACTTTAGTGTTGTCATCCTAGCTTATTTAGACTTGTTTTGAGGATAATTTGTGTGCTTAATGAGTGAATAATGATATAATTAAGCATATAAGTATTTGAGCTAGGTGTCGTTCTAGGTGATCTCAATGGATTCTAATGTGTTTAATGAGTTCCTAATGGTATTATTATGTAATTATGTGTGTGAAAACTTGTTTATAATTTTGAATGTTTAATTGAAAGAAGACAAAAGTCAAAACCAAGTTAAAGATCAAAAGAAAAAAAACTAGCATGCTTAGCTTGAGTTTCTAGTTTGTCGTCTTGGATGATTGTGTTGTTTTGAGATATTTGTGGTGTTTAATATTATAGGATACTTGGAGATTTGATTATTATGATATATAAAAGATATACAAGATGTAAATAAAGTGTAAACAACACCAAAAGGCTTGGAATGGATTAACAAGAGCGCGGGACAAGATTTGACATAAAACAGACACCTCGGATGTCAACAGCACGTGCAGGACCTTGGAAATGGAAAATTGGAGAGTTACATGCATGAATAGCTTCAAAAGGAACACAAATTTTTTTTACCTCTATATGATCATATGGCACAAACCTCTCACCCTTGAAATAATCAATGTGACGCACCCCTTGTTCCACTGATGGAAAAAATTATTCTCCTATAAGTAAGACGCTTGTACTTGATGCTAAACACCTTGGACGGCTTGAAAACTTGGAGAGGGGATGGAAAAAACTTCACTTAGGGGTTTTATATCTTTAATTTAGTTTGTTTTAGGACTTGAACATGTTTTCCATGATTGTGATTAAGGTTATGTCCATTTGCAGCTAAAAGCCCCCTTTCCGGGGTTAAGGCCAAGAACATGTTTACTTTCGCTTTGAATTGAATTTGTTTGGATTTCTTATCATATTTGGTTTCTTTTTAATATTTATTTTAACTATTTTAAGGAGTATCTAACCTTATAATACATATATTGTCGACCATGTGAACTCGGGAGGAGGAATAGAAAGATAAAATATGGGGATGAATAGAGTAAGGTTCTTATTCTTTTATGAAATAAGGAATTTTAATTAGCATCAAGGATAGGGATATACCTAGAAGCCTTGATTAGTTGACATGTAGGATGATATATTTATGCATTTAATTGGATTATTTCATCCTCTCTCAACGATGTAGTTGTAATGTCCAAGTTAGGTAGGCAAACAAAGGTCGGGAGACCATGATGATGCAATAAACCCTATGAATCATCAACCAAGATAAGTAGTATAACTAATGAAACTCAGCGGAATATTATGATTGTTCGTAAGCTTTAACCTTTTCTCTCTATTCATTGATTGTCCAAAGTCATTACTTTTCCGCATTAGTTACTTCACTTTTAGTTAAAACTCTAAAACTCTCTTGGTTACTTTATCTCAATAGTTGAACTAGAATTGGATAAGTTGTAAACATAAATCTCTGAGGGATGGATATTCGTCTTTATTTAAGGCCACTGTATCACTTGGTCAGACCATGTACACTTGCGTGTGCGCTTGGGTACAACAATATATATATATATACATACACATACATATGTTGTACAATAAAGTAGAATAAAATAAATAAAAAAAAGTCCCTCCTAGAATTTATAAGGTTGGTAATAGATACAATACAATAAAAACAAGAGTATTAGACAGTACCCAAAATATACATATATTCAGTAGTCTCAGAATAAAAAAGACTATTGATGTTGGGTGTATTTATGCACTCTAGCATTACTGTTTTAGCCTTATTTTGAGGATGATTTTTATTCTATATGTGTTGATAATGATATAAATAAAAATTTATATGTCCAAGTATGTGTTTACAATGTTTAATGGTAGTTTTACAAGAGGTGTGATTCAATTTTGAGCATTTAGAGTTCAACCAAGAAAACTAGTATAACTAGCTTGAGCTAGGTATTTTTCTAGTCTATTGTGTTGAGTTATAATATGTTTTAGTGAGTAACTAAGGTTTTTATTATGTATTTATATGTAAAAAAACTTAGTTATAATGTTTAAGGGTCAATTGAATCAAGAAAAGAGTCAAAACATAGTTGTGTTGTTTTGAGCTCTAAATTATTGTTTTTAATGCTATAGTATGCTTGGTAAATTAATTATGATGTTATATGAAGGATATACAAGCTTTAAATCAAGTGTAAACGACTTAAAAGGCTCGGAAATGACCACGGAAGCACAAGATGAAAGCTGGACACCAATTTGCACCCCTGGAATAGTTTGAGAGTGTGTGGAGTTTGTGTTTCTCCTATTGGCCCGTGATACATTCCATTGTATTCAGAAGTGGCCCAAAATGGTGAAACACCACGTCGTAGAGCCTTCCCAATTCGGAATTATCCAAAAATAGTGTCTCAACATGATTGCACCGCTTAGCGCCAATGACCAAAATCGAGAGTTAAGCGACCAGTTATGCCCAGGATGCCATTTGACACTGTGGCACGACGCGCCAATGATTAAAATCAGGAGAAAAGTTCCAAACTGAAGAAAAACGATGTGGAAACCTAATCCAAGTGGGGTTATGACTTATATACTATAAATATAACATCTTAAAACACGTTTTTGGACATCTTTGAACCCCTAGATCACTTAGAACAACATTGGAGGCTACCAAAACTTCTTTTTAGATTTTTATTTCATTAATTTATCTTTTTTTTATGGTTTTAATCATTCATACAATTAATTGGATGTTGATTATGGCTATGAGTGGCTAAAAAACTCCCTTTCCGGGGTTGAAGCCAAGAACATGATTATTATTGCTCTGGATTAAGTTTGTTTTCTTTGATTATCAATATTGGTTTTTGGTTTATTCTTGTTTTAACTATTTTAAGGATTCATGACCTTTAGAATACATCCCATTTTCAACCTTGTGAACTCGGGAGAGGGAATAGGGCGATAGAACATGAGAATAAGCAGAGTATGGTTCTTGATTCTTTATAAAATAAGAAACTTAAATTAGTATCTAGGATAGGGATGTACTTAGATACCTTACTTGATTCATATGTAGGATAATATTTTTTGAGAACTTAAGTGAATTATTACATCCCCGCTCAATGATGTAGGTGTAAGGTTCAACTTAGGTTATAGATTAGAGGTTGGGAAACCATAATCACGCAATTTATCCTACAAATCAACAACCAAGATAAACAAGTTAAGGAATGAAATCCAATAGCATAATATGATTGTTCAGAGTGCTTCAACCCTAGGTTTTCTTCTATTGACTGTTACAAGATCTTTACTTTACAATTTATTTAATTTACTTGCAATATACAAGCTCAAGTCTCTCTTTTTATTACTCTGGCATCAAGTGAATCTAAATTGTGAATTGAAATCAAATCATTGCCAAATCTAGTATTTGTGGGATCGATAACTCGGCTTTCTTAAAGTCCCCTATATTACTTTGTAGACCACGTACACTTGCGTGTGCGCTTGGGCGCTGTCAAGTTTTTGGCGTCGTTGCTGGGGACTTGTTATTTAGCAATTATTTATTTTAGATTTACTTTTAGATTTATTTGGTGTTTTTACACTTGGTCTTGGTATTATTTTTGCAGTAAACAGGTTTCAAAGTTTATAAGCTGGCAAGGAATGGGGAGTTAGTAGAACCAATCCCAAAACCCGAGAAACTTTACCATCAACGCAGGAGAGAAGCAATCCTTCTCCCCAGAATTCCGAAAATCCAAAAAGGCCAAAAGAATATTGTTCCTATGGCTAAACAACATGCAGCTGGTAGTAAGGTTAGGGAAGAGGCAGTCCCACTTCCAACAAACTTGACTTCCCCTATTCAAAGACCGACAACTAAGGGGAATTTCGAGTTGAAATCTAATATGGTGCAGCTTCTTATTAGCAGTGGAAAATTTGTAGGGCTTTCACACGAGGATCCACAAGTCTACTTGCAGACCTTTATTGAGCATACAAATACATTCACTCCAACCAGGGTGACTCCAGATTATGTGAGGCGGATACTCTTTTCCTATTCACTTATTGGGGAAGCTAAAAGGTGGTTGAATGCAGAGCTGGCCAATTCAATCACAACACGAGATGACTTAGCAAGAAGGTTCCTTATCAGATTCTTTTATCAGGCAAGACTGCGAGACTTCGTAGTGAGATAGTGAAATTCAAATAGAAGCCAGATGAAAACCTCTATCATGCTTGGGAACACTTCAAGGATCTTCTTCGAGATTGTCCATATCACCAACAGTCTAATGAGGTACTTGCTCATACTTTTGTAGAAGCTCTTGATCATAATACAAAGATTTTGCTAGATTCAGCCGTAGGTGGTCAAGAATTAGAGCTAACTTATGATGAGTTGTACACATTGCTGAACCACATAGCACAAGGAAATCCAAAGTGGCATTTAGATTATAGAAGTACCACGAAAAAAATTATGGGAGTATTGGAGGTGGACCAATTCACAGCCTTATCAGCCCAGGTTTCTTCCTTACAAAATTTGATCAACACAACATTCAGCACTATGAAGTTGGGAGCATTACAACCTGCATCCACAGTCAATTTAATCCAACAAGCCGCAAGTTAGATTATTTTGTTATTCCTTCTAACTTTTTTGTTCTTGATTTTGTGGCAGATGAACAAGTACCAATTATTTTGGGGCACCCATTCTTAGATACTAGAGAGGCTTCGATTGATGATAGAGAAGCATACTTAAGATAAAGGTAGATGATAAAGAGGTGGTATTTGATGTTTACAAGGCCCCCTTTGAAAATCCCTTATATAAAGATTTATTCATGATCAATGTGTTTGAAAGGGATGAGTGTGGGGTGTCTAATCCACTAAAGACCTCATCCAAATACCTGATTGAGCGGCCTAAGATGAAGCCACCAATTCCCAATATGTTAAAAGGTAAAAGAGGTAAAAAATAAATGAAAAAATAACTCCCGAAAGGGAGTAAAAGGGTGAAGGAATATGGTTGAGATAATTTAGGTCGTTATGTGACACTAAATTAGGTGCTTCTTTGGAGGCAACCCAAGATAAGGTATGTTTTATTTTCAGTTGTTAGTTTTTATTTCACGTATTTTGCATTTTTGGTTGAGTCACAGGTTGATGGGAAGTCTAAGTACCATAAACTTGATCTTGGAGCATGGCAAAGAGTGAGTGTGGGGTTTCCATGGATTTGCTTTATGTGTAAAGATGCTACTAGCTAGGCCTAGAGGCCTCAGGAAGTATTTTTATCTTTTTACTTTTAAATTCACTTTGGGGACAAAGTAGATTTTTAAGTGTAGGGTGGGGAAATTCCCAAATTTTGGCTCAATTTAAAACAAAAATTAGGATAGTAATAAGTGAGATATTCTTGTTGGTGCTATTTTTTATTGCATGGTGTAAGTGGGTTTTTTTGTAAAAACATGTTGAATTGTTTGAATTGCTACTTTTGAGACTTTTAGGCTCAAGTTTGTGACTCTTGTATTTGTGGCTTAAATTTGAATTCATGTTATTGTTTGGTTGGTAGTCTATGATGACCCTATTGAGTTGAGCATGTGCCATGTGAGTGTACAATTTTTTTGTATATTCCTTCTTGCATGTGTTGTCTAGAACTTTCTTGCTATGTGTGTGAAGTGAAATAAATACTGTGGATTAGGAGATGATTTAGGCATTTCTTTGATAGCCTTGTTTTATGCCTTCTATTTGACCTACCCTTGTACATTATCCTAGTTAACCCCCATTGAGCCTGTAGATTTTTTTTGGTAGCTTCATAAATAGCCTAATTCCCTTCTTTGATAAACCTTAATTTGATCCAAAAAGCTCCTAAGTGCTTTAATTGAAAAAAAATTGAAGTAGTAAGGAGTTTAAGAAATTGAAGAAGAAAAAAACTGAAATTAATGCCCCAAGATAATAGTTATTGGTGTTTATATTTGATGAGTGGTGGATGGTGGTGATATAAATAATGTTAGAAATATGCCATGATTGTGAAAAGGAGAAAAATTGATTCTTGTGGTAGTAAACTATATGTCCACCAAGTGTTTGTGAAAATGCTTAAAAGAGATGGGGCAAAAATAAAATGTATGGGTGGATGAAAAAGTGTAATTTGGTTGTTAGGAATTGATTTTAAATGTTTAATGTAGTGTATTAAAGTTCTTAGAGAGGTTAGTCACTATTCTCAAATAGTTTCTACCCGTTCCTTAGCCTACATTACAACCCGAAAAAGTCCTAATTGATCCCAAGCTTTACATTCGACTATTAGTGGAGCACTACACTAAGGGAAAGCCTATGGTTCATTGTGTGTAACTTGTGAATTCTTTGTGAGAGTGAGAGTAACTTGATTCCTTTACCCACCATGTTATGAATTGCATAATTTTGAATGATTATGGGTAACTCTCTTGTTGTGAGGGGCACATGTTTGATGAATCTAGGTGATTTGTATGATGTACTTGATTGAACGATATGGATGAGTTTGCTACGTGTGGATTCCATTCTATAGGCTAGGATGTTTTGGAAGTAGGATTCTTGAGCTTTAAATTGTGTATAACATGCTTAGTGTTGTAAACTTGCATTTCGTGTAGTCATTGCAGTGCTAGCTTGAATATCATGCATATGGTAGAATTGTGGAGTATCTTCATCTCATGGTGTTTATAGTTAAGATTTGTTCGAGGATGAACAAAGCTTTAAGTGTGGGGTGGTGATGTTGGGTGTATTTATGCACTCTAAAGTTACTATTCTAACCTTTTTAGACTTGTTTTGAAGATGATTCTTATGCTATATGCGTTGATAATGATATAAATGAGCATTTATGTGTCCAAGTATGTGTTTACAATGTTTAATGGTGGTTTCACATGAGTTTTGATTCAATTTGAGCATTTAGAGTTCAACCGAGAAAACTAGTGTAACTAGCTTGAGCTAGGTATTTTTATAGTCTATTGTGTTGAGTTCTAAAGTGTTTTAATGAGTTAATAAGGTTTTTATTATGTATTTATATGTAAAAAAAACTTATTTATAATGTTCAAGGGTCAATTGAATCTAGAAAAGAGTCAAAACAATGAGTTAAAGCTCAATGTGAATTTATCCTATGCTTAGCTCATGTTTCTAGTTCATCATTGAGGATGTTGTGTTGTTTTGAGATCTAAATTATTGTGTTTAATGCTATAGTATGCTTGTTAAATGGATTATGATGTTATATTAAGGATATACAATCTTTAAATCAAGTTGAAACAACTTAAAAGGGCTCAGAAATGACCACGGAAGCACAAGATGCAAGCTGGACACCAATTTGGAACCCTGGAAGGTTTTGAGCGCGTGTGGAGTTTGTGTTTGTCAAATTGGAGCGTCCTACATTCCATTGGATTCAGAAGGGGCCTAAAATTGTTAAACATTGCGTTGTAGAGCTGTCCCAATTTGCAATAGTCCAAAAACAGTGTCTCAACGCGATTGCACTGCTTAGCGCCAATCACCAAAATCGAGAGTTAAGTGCCCAGTTGTGCTCAGGATGTCATTTGACATTGTGGCGTGATGCGCCAATGATTAAAATCGAGATAAAATTGCAAAACTAAAGGAAAATAATGTGGAAACCTAATCCAAGTAGGGTTATGACTTATATACTATAAATATAAAGTCTTAAACAGGTTTTGGGACATCTTTGAACCCCTAGATCACTTGGAACAACATTGGAGGCTACCAAAACTTCTTTTTAGGTCTTAATTTCTTTAATTTAGCTTTTTTTTTATGGTTTTAATCATTCATACAATTAATTGGATGTTGATTATGGCTATGAGTGGCTAAAAACTCCCTTTCCGGGGTTGAAGCCAAGAACATGATTATTATTGCTATGGATTAAGTTTGTTTTCTTTGCTTATCAATATTGGTTTTTTGTTTATTCTATTTTTAACCATTTTAGGGATCCACGACCCTTAGAATACATCCATTGTCAACCTTGTGAACTCGAAAGAGGGAATAGGGCGATAGAACATGAGAATAAGTAGAGTATGGTTCTTGATTTTTTATAAAATAAGAAACTTGAATTAGTATCTAGGACAGGGATGTAATTAAATACCTTACTTCATTCATATGTCGGATGATATTTGTTGAGAACTTAAGTGAATTATTACATCCCCACTCAATGATGTAGGTGTAAGGTTCAACTTAGGTAATAGATTAGAGGTTGGGAAACCATAATTGTGCAATTTACCCTATGAATCAACAACCAAGATAAGAAAGTTAAGGAATGAAATACAATAGCATAATATGATTGTTCAGAGTGCTTCAACCCTGGGTTTTCTCCTATTGATTGTTACAAGATCTTTACTTTACGCATTATTTAATTTACTTGCAATATAAAAGCTTAATTCTCTCTTTTGTTTACACTCACATCAAGTGAATCTAAATTGTGAACTGAAATCAAATCTTTGCCAAATCTAGTCTCTGTGGGATCGATAACTCGGCTTTCTTAAAGGCCACTATATGACTTGGTAGACCACGTACACTTGTGTGTGCGCTTGGGCGCTGTCAACTATAACTGACATGAATGGAGAAGATTAACTTTGAATGCTAGAAAGCTCACTCCATCTTTGGATTAGTAGTTTAGCCTGAGAATATCATCAATACTGGTGACATGTACTTAGATCTACATCAAGGAAGGAGATGCAGAAGCCAGTATGAATACCAAAGGAACAACCACTCAATAGACATTATCAACCGATTGAGCTCTAATATAGTAAAAGGATAAATATAATGTGAGTGTATAAGCTAAGTCAATAGTAACAAGGTTAGAAATATAAATATCTACAGAACTAGGCAAGTATAATATAGAAAGTAAAAAACTAAGAAATAAGAGAAATGTGCTAACTACAACCTAACTAGGCTCCACAAGCCCGTAAGGCACATTCACGCAAACAATCAACCCTACAAAGTCCCCATAAGTCGGCGGGTGTAGACAATTGAAAAATAAGAAAGAAAACATAATATTTAGTAAATAAATGGAGCCAAAGTAACCTGCTGATCCTAACAAAACCCAGCATGACCCAAAAAACTACGAACACCCTTCTTAAAAATTGGCGGAGGTAATTTCTTGATCACTTCAATCTTTGCTCTATCTACCTCAATACCCCTTTTTGAAATTTTTTGACCAAGTATTATACCTTCTTTAACCATAAGATCGCATTTTTCCCAACTAAGTACCAAGTTGCATTTTTCACACCTTTAAGAGCATTGACCAAGTGAACTAAGAAGTCATTAAAAGAATCACCAATTAATAAAAAATCATCCATAAACACTTTGATGGTGTCTTCTACCATGTTAGAGAATATTGACATCATACATCTTTGAAATGTGGCTGGAGCGTTACATAACCCAAATGGCATACGTCTTAATGCAAATGTCCCATAAGGACAAGTAAATGTTGTTTTCTCTTGGTATTCAAGTGAAATAATGATTTGGTTGTAACTTTAATACCCATTAAGAAAATAGTACTATCCTCTTCTCACTAACCAGTCTAACATCTGGTCGATGAAGGGCATGGGAAAATGGTCCTTCTGAGTCCAATCATTCAATTTCCTATAGTCCATGAATACCCTTCATCCAGTGTCTGACCTCATTAATACTAGCTCATTCTTCTCATTAGTCACAACAGTAATACCATTTTTCTTTGGAATATATTGTATTGTACTGACCCACTTACTATCAGCAATGAGATATACTACACCAGCATCCAACCACTTGATGATTGCTTTCTTTACCACCTCATGTATAAGAGGATTGAGTCAACACTAATGCTCTATAATTGGAATACAATCCAACTCAAGTTGAATTTTATAAGTACAAATACAAGGTGGTATAACCATAATATCTGCAATGGACCAACCAATGGCCCTCTTGAATCTATGTAGCACTGATAATAAAGCTTCCACTTTTGTCTCCCCCAAGTCAGCTGTAATAATTACTAAAAAGGTGTTGTTGGCCCCTAAAATTGCATATCGCAGAGGAGAAGGGAGGTCCTTCAAATCTAAGACGGTTGGCTCCTCAATAGATGGACTCGTAGGTGGAGTAGTCCTATTCTTCAAATCCAAATAAATCTTTTTAGGTTCATAAGTGTAAGAACCACTACCATAGAATGAAAATACCATCTTATCATAGTCCTCAATACCATCACTATCAAAGTTCATGATCACAGCTTCTAGATGTTTAACACCCAACCTCTCTTCAATGGGAATAGTATTAGGAGTATCTTCCCATGTAGTTACTATATCTATATCATGGAATGAGTCTATCTCTTCATCGGATGCATCAATCACAGATATCACTCTCAACCCATAAGGTTGCTTCATAGATTTGCACACGTTGAATATCATTTGTCCATCATTGAGTCTCAAAATCAGATGTCCTTATTCCAAATCTATCAATGTCCTCCCTGTAGCCATGAACGATCTTCCCAAAATAATTGGGACTTGAAAGTCCACTTCACAATCTAAGATCACAGAATCAGCAGAAAAGATAAAAAAAAGCCACTTTTACCAATACATCATATATAATACCAACTGGCTTTTTCACTGTCCTATCTGCCATCACTAATCTCATGGTAGTTGGTTTGGGAGCTCCCAACCCCAACTATTTGTATACTACTAAGGCATGAGGTTAATGCTATCATCCATACAATATAATGGCCAAGTGAAGTTGAAAGATCCAATGGTACAAGGTATGGTGAAATCACCAGGATCTTCCTTCTTCTCTACTAATGATCTAGTAACTACAGCACTGTGGTGATGAATACTATCGATTGGATCATATCTGACTGACCTCTTCTTGGTGATTAGATCTTTAATGAATTTTCATACCCTGGCTTTTTCTCTAATGCCTCTACAAGTTGAATGTTGACTAAAATCTCCTTCAACATAGACAAAAAATTTTGATACTTACCCTCTTCTTGTTTCTTTTTTAGCCTTTAAGAAAAATGAGGATGAGGTCTCGAAATGGGCTTTAGAACAGGCTCCTCAGCCACATCATTTCCTTTATCTTGCTTTCTACTATTGTCTTCATCAATAGAGACATAATTATTATTTTGCTCATCTACAGTGGGTATAGGCAGATCTATGGTGGTTATACCACTTTGAGTGGTAATGGCATGACAGTGACCATTATTTTTTGATTTATAACTATGATACTAGGAAGAGTGCCAGTTTCCCTTTAATTTAATGTGTCTAAAATATGGCCATACTGCTGCGCTAATTTCTTGATTACAATAGCATATGACTCGAATTTTTGATTTATCTCCGAAAGGTCTACCTTAATCTCATTAAGACAACACTCTTGACTTTCTTGCCCTTTGACCAGTTTTGACAATATTGCCTCTATTTTGGATTCTGAATCATGACTACCTGGTGGAATATACTTGTCACTCTTCTCCCTGTAGTCATGTTTTTGCCAATAATCACCATCTCTCTCTACTTCTGTGTATGTATCTATCATTATAATAGTTTTAGCCTTGATTTCCTTGCCATTGGACTCAGAAATCTACCATCCTACAATTAAGATACTTTATTTCCTCTTCAGATAAAATCTTAATAGTTTTAGAAGTAGAACCCTATTCCCCAACTATATTTACTTTCTTAGCACCTAATGTTACAAATTACTTTGTAAGAAGCCTAATATCTGTCTGAAGTTAAACAACCTCTTGTGCTACCAAATCATGG
The DNA here is from genome assembly GCA_030864215.1 of Capsicum pubescens. NCBI lineage: Eukaryota > Viridiplantae > Streptophyta > Magnoliopsida > Solanales > Solanaceae > Capsicum > Capsicum pubescens. The sequence continues at coordinate 223,234,530 of CM061540.1, read as the reverse complement.
ATTGTTCCATAATCACCAACTTCTCCAATAACATAGGCACTTATACCACGCTCAACATCCCTAGTGTGCCATCCTCTATTTGTCACAAAAATATCATCTAACATCTCTTGTGCAAATTCCCATTGAAAAAGCATAAATGAACCTCTTGAAATAGTATCTGCCATTGATCTTGAACTGATATTCAGTGATCTATAGAAGATTTCCAACAAATTTAACCCTCTAATTTTGTGATTAGGTACCATGCTCAGCTTCTTCATGAATCTAAACCACGCCTCATACAAGAATTCTGCAGGTAACTATTTGAAGTTATAAATTTCATCTTTGAACTGTAGCATCCTGGCGAAAGGGAAAAATCTATTCAAAAACTATTTCCGTAACTCATGCCAAGTAGTGATTGAACCTCTTGAAAGTTCCCCCAATGATAGTAATGTTTCTCCAGTCAGCAAAAATGGGAACAACCTCAGTGTCAAAGATTACTAGTCTACCCCTGGAATAGTATACGATGTGCAGATCCAAGTAAATTTAGCAAGATACAGATTTGCACCATCATTTGTTGCTCCTGAAAGAACACCCTTTAAGTTCAATAGTTGGATCATAACACTAGTAATGTCAAACTTCACATTAGAAGGTAGAGCTGAAGGAATGATAACTCCGATCTCAGTAGGTTCAACATATCCCATATCCTCATTGTCTTTCTCATATAGTTGCAGATGCTTATATGTAGGGATCCCTTAAACTTTGCCTCTCTGAACTCTATCTTGATGGTCACCCATTGGTCTTAACCTGACTAGTTCTCTTTGTTGAGCTTGCCTAGCCTCATCTGCTCGGGCCTACTCTTTTACCACTCTAGCTTCTTCAACTGTTACTTTTAATAGGTGTTCTGTCTATCGATCAACAATATTCTATGGATCATTAGGTAGTGAAGGCACATTGTGATGGTCTTGAACCCCATCTAGAACACCATCATAAACTTGTTTTTCCATTCTTTGTAGTGTTTGAAGAATTTTTTCTATATCTAGATCAAAAGGGAGTAAGGGATTGCCTTTTCTCCTAGTGTTTAACATATACCGGCGTATACCAAATCAAAAATAGAAAATAAAATTCTCAAACTTCACCAAATATAATTAACAATTTACTTTGTCTTCCTCGGCAATAGAGCCAAAATTTGATATCGCCAAAAACTAACCTCCAAAGAAGTATGTTACAGTCGATGCCAAATACAGTAACCTAACTAGTTTGGGGTCAAATCTATAGGGAAGATGTTGAATAGTTACTCAACTTGATATAATTCCCGAGCAGTATGGAAAAGTAAATGGGGGATTTTGGAAGTAATCAATAAGTAGTAACCAAACTTGAGTCCTTTGAGTTTTAAATAGTAGAAGACGAATGCTAGGACTGTGTTTCCCCTAGCTTCCTAACTCTGTAAGTTTCTCATGTTCAACCCACCTAATATGCTACTCTACATATAAAGTGGACAAGCTATGTATTATCAATATTCTTGTGAATGTGTTGATAAATCTCACTCTTTACCTTATAAGTCTAAGGGTGTCACCTTATTACTCCCTGTCTATGACTTCAGTTTAACTCTTACCTTTTGAGTCTCGAGTTGATTAGATGAGGTGGTGGAATAGTAATGATGGAAGTGAATCTCAAATTACTATCTTAATACTCTTTTCCCAATCATTAACTACCTTGTGAGGACATTTATGAATACAGGCTATCCCCAAGCTTCTGTAGTAGCTCTGAGGTCAATTATGATGAAGAAGATTAAGATACATACAGTTTACTTTAAAATAGATGAATCTCCCACTTTCCTTACTTAGTAGATTTACCAGGGTTCCCACAACTCTAGTCAGGGAAGTTAGCCACTAATGTTCATGCAATAATCCATGATAATCAATAAAGAAAGCATGTAATTATTTTCACAATACTGAGATGAATAAAATACAAAGTCTTTAGTTGAAATATAACCCAAAGATCTCAAGAACAAAGTATCAATGGTGAAAATAATGAAAAAGAATATCTAAGTGTGTAACCTAATAAAAGATAAACCCTAGGATATTTATAGTATACTAAAATACTAGAAAATCCTAATAAAAATGGGAAAGGTAAAGTTATGTCAGCATCTGGTACGACTTGCTCATCCACTCGTTTGCGCATCATATGATTCGTACCATGCCTCTCATATCCATTATAGTGTTGATCTTCCAAGGCTTTAACTTTATGTTGTTCTTATGACTTTTATTCATGAGTCATACCTTTATCATATGACTCGTGGCCTTCACTCCTGTCCACCTAGGACTTCTTTCTTTGTAGCTTTGAACACTAGTTTGCTTACGGTTTCCCTATACGAGTTGTACTCGGACTTTTGACTCATTTATTTCTAAGACTTCAACATTGGAAGTTTGCTTTAGATTCTATTATTCTTACGATACCTTGTCACGACCCGTACCTTCAACTTATGACTAATATGAATGAGTCGTATCTTTTCTTCACTTAGTATTTATTTTTGGTCCTTGGTTCTGTTGTTCTTACGAGTCATCCTATGAGTCATATGGTGTGTTAACGACTCGTGAGGTAACTTTTTTCTTGATCAGATTTTGTAGTTTTAGGATTTTTTTTTGTTTTCATCCCAACACTATTGTAGACCTATTTTGCCTTCACTAAACACAAAAGTTCATTATATCTACTAAAACAACCTAAGTCCAAGCATAAATTCAAGGTTTTAAGCATCGAAAGTTCCCTATTTCCATGACGCATCAGCAGTGACCGCGTTGTATGTTTTAGGAGTTATAATATGGGCTACATTAAATTTTGGCATCATTTTTGGGGAATACGATTACAGATTAATTGATTAAGGTTGTTGGTTTTTGGTTTTTCATTGTTCTTGGGTCGTACTCCGGTGTATGCCAAGTACTAAAAGTCAAGTCAATCCCTTGATCCTACTTGATATTGAGCTAGAGCGGACCTTACAACAGAATCATAAGATAGAAGAGCATAATCATGGGGTTCAAGATGACCCAAATCTCTTGAATCTAAAACCTTCACATGGTGTTCAAAAGACATTTGTGCAGACCATAGCTCAGTTATTAGCAAAAGAGAATGTGAGATTAGCAAATTCCCATTATGCAACTCAAGATAAAATAACAAGATAGGAAAAAAAACCATTGAGCAACACTCCATATAGATAGATCTAGAAGAGACAGAGCTCAACCACCCCTAGCTTATCAGTATATACAAGTCTTTGATAATCCTAAAGAAGACTTGGGGTATTTTGATACTATTGAGATAGGAGATATCATTCCTTCTAAGTTGCTCCAAGTGGTGAAGTTTTACATTACAAGTCTTATGAGTCAGTTGCTTATTTTGATGGGTGTGGCTTTTGGTTTGTCGACTGATGACACAAATATGCACATAATGAATTTTGTTAGTATTTTCACCCTATATAATTTACTTGGGGTGAGTCAAGATGATTTAAGACTCAGGTTATTCCCATTCTCTCTTACGTGAAGATTTGCGACTCAGGTTATTCCCATTCTCTCTTACAGGCAAAGTGATGTTATGATTAGGGGAACTACCTCATGGGTTAATTACCTCTTGGAATAAGTTGCAGACATAATTCTTGGATAGATTTTTCCCACCTTCTAGAATGTTGTAGTTGAAGGATGAGATTTATAATTTCTGGCAATTGCATTCAGAGGCACTGCATGAGACATGGTTGAGGTTCAAGAAGAATTTAATGACTATGCCCAATCACAAAATTTTAGGGAGGAATTTTCTGGAGATATTTTATAGAGCCCTGAATATAAACACCAAAGTTGTTGATGATACTATTACTGGTATGTCTTTCATAAGCTTTCGTATGGAGTTACTTGCAAAAATCATAGATCGAGTCTCTAAAACCAACCAAGGGTTTCATAGTTAGTAGGCAGAGACAGGAGTCAGATTATGCCATTGGTGCTTCCAATGAGTAGATATCCTTAGATGATATAGTGGCTCAAGAGGTGGCATAGCTGAGGATGGATATCAGATTACATACCAAGCAGTTTACAACTATAAATGCAGAAAATATGAACACAGTGGGTGTGTGAGATAAGTCTGTTAGACATGATAAGTCTGACTCTAAGGAAGAGGCTAAGTATTTGGATAGATAGATAGAAAGTTTTTTAGCCAAGGGCCAAGCGTCCAATCAAGATATATGGAACACAAAGCAAGGGAATTAAGTTCGGAACTACTATAGGGATAGGTATAGGGATATGAGCAAAGAGAGATAGTGATTGGAGGAGAAATGATTATAAAAAGAAGAGTGGTTTGTATGTTCCACCGGGGAACCATGATGTTTATTTGAGGATAAGTATTTCTTGCGAAGCTGGTAAAGGGTCAAAAGATCCATTGAATTGCCTTAAGGTGATTAAGGCAGATATTTTAGGATTGAGCCAGAAAGTGGAATCACATGATACCGCGATTAAGAAACTCAAGCAGTAGTTTGGTTAGATGTCAGCTACTTTAAATCAGCGTCAATTGCGCACTCTTTTGAGCAACACCGTTTAGAATTTGATGAATGACAGTTACTTCTTAGTTATCACTACTTGGAGTGGTAAGGGTATTATTGATCCTCCTATACTGATAGTTGATGAGGTAAGGGATGATATTATTAATCTTGATGATGCATCTAAAGCTAAAACTGAAAAGTGGTAACTAATGGTGAGATTCATACGAATTGATAGGTGTTGAAAAATGAGTTGATACTAATAAAGAAAAGAGGAAAAAGATTGAACTAGTTTTGAATACTATTCCATGACCTCCCCTACCTTTTTCTCAAAGGTTGAAATAGAAACATATTGAAGAAAAGTACAAGAAGCGTGTTGCTATTCTGAAGGAGTTGAATATGAACTGACCTCTTTTTAAAACTCTTAAGCAGATGCCTAACTATGAAAATTTTATGAAGTATATGGTGTCAAAGTAGAGAATTCTTGGTCATAAGGATTTTGGTGTCATGCATCATTGTAGAACAATTACATCTTGATCTCCCATGCAAAAAAAAATGATGTCGAAGCTTTCAGTATTCCTTATACTATTGGGACAACTAGGTTTGCAAGGGCTTTGTATGACTTGGGTACAAGCATTAACTTGATGCCACTGAAAGTGTTCAAACAATTGTTCTTGAGACCTCCCGAACCCATGATGATGTGGTTATTAATGATATATCATATAGTTAAGAAACTATGAGCATATCATTTGATATTTTGGTCAAAGTGCACAACTTCATCATTCTAGGAGACTTTGTTGTCTTAGATTGTGAGGTTGTTTTTTAGATGCCCATAATCTTAAAAGAGACCTTTTTTAGCTACGGGTAGAGAGTTGATTGATATGGAAAGAGGTGAGCTTAAGTTTAGGCCGAATAAAGAGGAAGTCACGTTCAATATGCCTAGAGCTATGAAGCGGCGATTGACATGGGGATGGTTTTGTACTAAGTAGTATTGATGACCCTAGAAGCCAACCCTATGGCCACCTTGGTAAAGTATGAGTAATCATGATCCCCATGTCGTGTCGCGATATTAAATCAGACATTTCTTGAGAGGCAACCCAAGGTGTCTTGTTATTTTTGCATTTGTGATAATTTTTGTTATTTATGATTAACATCAAATCTATGAACCTATGGTTCCACATGTATGTTCCTAACTATCTTAATTTGTAGTGGCCTAATGCATTGGGGGAAGTACATGCTTATTTGATAAGGGTAGGGATACTTGTGGGTCTAGATGTCCTCTTGGGTTTTTTTGTTGTCTTGTTTCTTTCTAGATTATATTCATAGTAGATCCACCATGTTTAGGTTTTGTTTGTGTTGTTATAAATGTATGTTTTGTTTTTGTTTAATTAGGTAAAAAATAAGGAACCTAAGGGCAGTTTACATGTTTTGTTTGTTCTTAAGTGTTTTGAAAAAATGATACCCCTCTAATATTTTTGTGAATTATGTGATTTAAATATCTATGTGACCAATGTGTGAATCATATCATGCCATTAGTATTGGGGACAAAATAACCATAGTGCACCATTGTATGAGTTTGATAGGTAGTAATTGACTTTTACCATGTGTGTGTGAGGTCTCTACCTAGTTTCTTTTGTGTTTTTAATCCAGAACATGCATGGTTAGTGTAAAGACTCTTCAGGTCATTTTCCATATTTCCACTTATTATTACCCTTAGAGATTTCCTATAGCTGCCCTAAGTTATTTATGACTCACTGGAAATGACAGTTCGGTTACCAGGCTGTTAGTTTAGTTCTTAGATCCAACTTTATGTTTTGAAGTCTTTGCTGGTTCCAAATGGCCACCGAGTTAAAACTTTACTGAAACGACCTTGAATACAAATTTTGACTATTCTAAGAGTTGTGGAATATCAATTTTAGGATAAGTGGACTCTTGGTTTGGGTTCCGAGGTACCCGGGCTCATTTTGACCTATTAGTCGGAAACTTAAGAAAATGAAAATTGGGGGTGGGACCCATTTTTTCTCAAAAAAGACTCAGATTAAAATTATGACTACGCCATTGTGTCCAAAATATTAAATTTGGTATGGTAGCATAGTTTGTTTGCACACACGGGGTTCCAAAATAACCCCAAGCACCCGGTCAAAGTTCTTCCTGATTTACAAAATTTGGTGCAACAATCACTGGTGTGACCGCTATCACGAAGGGTAAATCACAATCGCCATATGTAATTTCCCTTTGATACCAGATCGTAATCACAATGGGTAAATTGAGATCCATATGCAATTTACCCTTGCCAAATTGCGATCGCGATATCAAAGTAGTGATAATAACTGTCTCAAAAGATATTATCGCAATTGCGACAACTCAATCGCATTGCATCACCTAAGCACCTGGGATGGGTATAAATTGTCACTTTTTATCCCTATTTTTCCATTCTTCATCCATTTCTAAGAGAGATAAAACCCTAAATAGAGAGAAAACTTGAAATTAAAGCTTGTGGGTGATTTGGGAGCTTGGCTAACACTTGTTTACGCGATTATCTTCCAATCTGTGGTAAGATTTCACCCTTTTCATGGTAAATTTTTCTCATTTATTGTTCAAAAATTCCTAAACCTTGGAGTCTTATTTTTCTCCCATATTATCTTGAATTTTACCTATTTTTTAGGGTAATGACTCCTTAAGAATGAGGGAATGTTGGGTTGGTTTTGGAAATGCAATTTTTGTAAGTGGGACCCACATGGGATTTTGGTGTCATTTTTGGTCCTGAATCACAATGGTGGAATAGGGTATTATTATTCTCGTATTGATAAGTAGAATCTGATTTTGATAGCTTAGCATCTTACGGAAGCTTCTCGAAAGGGAAAAATGGTGATTTAGCAGATCTTTTGAGTTTTCTTCGGTGTCCACATAAACTAGGATTTAGCCCTAGTTAGATTGAGCTAATTCATAGTATGTTTATGATATTATGTTAGATTTGGGAGGGGTTTTAGGTGTTGGTGTGATAAATCAAAATACTTGGGTTAGTTGAATTGTTTTGTCTATTTTAGATGTTGCTTTTTGGCATAATTAGCCTCATTAACGAATCCTTAAGTGAATTTGACCTTGTAGGATTTTGTTTAGGATGTAAATTCTTTTCTTACTAAACCAATGAAGATATTCCTTGGTCACTTGAGTTTAGGAGAAACTTACTCTAGTGTCATACCTTAGGTGGAATTGACTTAGTTTCCCTCTATCAGGAGGAATTTCTTTGCTGGGACTGGTTACGGCTTATCCAACCTAGTCCAGGGTAGATATTACTTGGTGGAGGATTTTCAAGAATTAGAAGTAGGCTCTTTGACCCATCTTAGGACAAGTCTTGTGTTACTTAGTCAAGACCTTTCATACGCTTATGTATATTTAGGATATGTTTAATATAATGATATTGGGATGTCTTGGTATTTGATGGTAATTATAGGTTGACATTTGGAGTAACATTGATTAATTACTCTATGAATAACTTATTGATTAAGATAACGATGAGCTTATTGAGTATGCTATTCCATACACCCTTGATGATGATATTGATTAATCCATTGATTAAGCAATTAATGGGGCCATTGGGTATGTTATTTACTAAGTTGGCAATCATATCTATCAACTACATTGGTATCCATGCTTATTTGCTATACTAACGATTATGCTCTTGAATTCAGTAATGGTTATGCTACCAACAATAGTAATGATGACATGGTTACTAGTTCAAGTTTGAATATTATTTATTCTAATTATACAAATATTGGTTCAAGTCCAAATAATGATGATGATATCGATTATTTACAGCCGACGTAAGTATGGAGGATGTCTATGTTATTGATGACGATAATAATGATCTTGGTGATAATATAAGGATGATATCGATGATGATATTTATTAGAATATTGTTGAATATCCATACTAGTTCGAGTCTGGATATACACATTATACAATGATTATATACTTATTATTATATAAAGTTATCGGGGTTTGAGATTGACAATAGTTATTTTGGATAAGTTTGAAAATGAGAAAAGGGTGATAATACGGCATGATGTGAATGGATTCTAGTGTTCTATTGACAATTGGTAAATGATGGTGGTGGGTTACGCTATCTTGTTTTTACCTTCAAAGATTATGAGGGCTTGCGATGGGTTATTTACTTTTTAGCACTAATTGGCTTATGGGGGATAATTTTGTAATTATGATTGCATGTGTTGATACTTTATGTTATGTTATGTTATTACTCTAGTTTACTTACTTACTTACACACAGCGATGTTGGAGTAGTTATCAGGTTTGCCTCTTATCATGACTTTGTTATAGTATCTTGCAATTTATCACACTTATCATGATCTAGCTTAGTCAGATGATGATGCATACAGAGTACACGTGGTTTTGGTACTCATACTACACTTCTATACCTTTTTGGTATAGATTTGAGTGCTAGTTTCCATCGTTATTGACGTTTGTGATGTGTTGATTTTAGAGATAGGGTGTGATCTTAGAGTCAGAGTCGCCCATTTACTTCTATCTTTCTATGTCCAATCTTTTGTTTTGAGACAAATGTTATTAACTATTTTGGATACTTGGGTTGTATTTACAGTTGCTTTTGTACTAGCTCTATTAGGTCACTGGATGGTATCTATGTATTGATTATCTTTTATCTATTTCTATCACCTTGTTTATTTATAAGTTGTGTTATTGATCTTTGCCTTGTGGGAATTTTTTACCAAGTTAACCCACTATGTTTAGCTTCAAGATATGGTTTCGCTTACCTATGGGCGGGATAGAGTGGGTGCCATCATGACTCATAAATTGGGTCGTGACAGTTAATCTTGCGTAGGTAGTTGGATAGTTGATTAGTACATGATCATAGGTAGTTTTTGACTTGGCCCACTTTTTAGCCTAAATAACTTTCCAAAAATGAATAAGTATCCCTTGATCCCTGATTTGAGCCTACATTAACCTATTTTCTTATATTTACCTTTTCACCTTCCTAATTGATTACAATAAACCTATTTTGGCTATGTCTCTCCATACTGTGCACCTCAACTCAGGTAAATTTCCTTTGTTGAGGGTCACTGTCATAGGGGTGCATAGTTAAAATTGGGCGTAGTTAAAAGAAAAAAGAAATTAAGGTTAGGTGTGCTAGAAAAAAAAAATTAGAAAAGAAAAAAAAAACCGCATAAATGAATCGCAAAAAGAAAATGACACCTAATTCGATTAATCAATAAAGGAGAAAGGGGAGAAATAAAATAAGAATGGTTGAGAAATTGACCTGAAATGTAAGTTTAGTGTCAAGGAAGGTGAGTCACTATAGCCCAAATGTCCCATACCTGTCCCCAAGCCTACATTACAAGCCGAGTAAAGTCCTATAGTGATCCAAGTCCACTTATCTAAAAAATTAAGGTATAAAAAATAAGGGCAAGCCTATGGTATTCTTCGCACACTATTTCGGATTTCTTTTGTGAGTGTGAGTGTCTTGACATAGTCCCTTGCATTGATATGCATGATGATACTATGAGAGTTCAGACTTCTTTTCTGTGAGGTCACATAGGTTGTGTTGTTAATTGCTTATCTATCGGGTAATGGAGATTGCATAACGCTTGATTATTTGTTGCTAAAGCAATTCTATTACTTGATTCCTCTGTATCATACTGTTGTACTACATATATCCACACAGTGGCTTTGAAAAGTTAGAAATTGGAGGGGGTAAGAGTTTTAAGCTGAAATTGAGTTGACTACCGTAGGTGGCTTAGGTTTCTTTTTAATTAAGGATCAAACTATATTTTTTATGTGCTAGTTTCCTGAGGACATACACACAGTCTAAGTTGAGGGTGTTGATATGCCATGGTTTCATGGAACTTTTGATGCTTAAAACTAGAAACTATGCAAGTATTAAGGCATTTTTGTTAGATGTGATGCCTTTTTATGTTGATTTTATAGAAAATCAGGGTTTGGAGTAGAATAGCAGAAAAAGATGATGAAATGTTGTAGAAGGCTACTTACGCATCCCATAAGTGGGGTCGTAAGTAGCAGAAGAAATTTCTGATAGATGATTTTGGTTCTAAGACTTACAAAGCCTGCTTATGAAGAGTAAGTAGTATGGACCTTATAAGTAGCCTTATAAGTAGTTGATCTGAATCCAGGAAGTTCCTCTAAGACCTACGAACCCATTTAGGTACAGTGCATATGGTAGATTTTCTTGAAAACTATAAGATAAGAGTTAACTACAAAATGGTTTGATGGGTTCCTCCACTTGTGGATTAGATAAAAAATATAATATAAATAAGGCATCAAAGTGTAATTATAACACCCCAAATTTTAGTCCTTGGAAGATTTCTAAAATTTTATCCTCACTGCCCAGACAACGACTCTCTATACAAGTCATAAGGAGTCTTGAAGGGTCTTACAGACCCAAGCGTATCCTGGACAGTATGTTGTCCTAAAGTTTCTACTATTACTATAACTAGGGGATATAATTTGTAAATACTCAAATTGAGTCGTATGGTGCCTTCCATACCCGAACTAGTGTGATGCCCAGTTATTTCTGCTTTGATAACGACTGGACCATGTGAGTTGTAATAACTAAGTACGAGTCATATGGTATGACTCGTAGCCAATTCAATGTTGGTGATCGTGGACATGTGTAGACTATGAGTTGGACCTTACGAGTCATAAGGTGACTATTAGCAACTTGGTGGTCAATTTTTAGTGTTTTTATTAAGTAAATTCAGGTTAATCCTCGCTTACTTAGTCCCCACGTCCATAAACCACTCAAGGGTGTTATTCCTCATTCATAACATAATCAATGCATACTCTCTTCTCCCAAAACTCTCCAATGTCAAGATACTTAGGATTCCATGAAGTTGGTCATCTAAGAGCTCAAGGGGTGATTTTTCTCCGTAAATTTTTGTATGACATGGATGTTACTCTTCCCCAGTTATTACTTTGTGAAAAAACATGTATTTAAATGGTTTAGTTGGATGGTTTTAAATGTTGGTCTTGATGTGGTTGAGGGTTTTGACATGGTTGATTCTTAAATTTCTTTCCCATGATTCATTAGGCATTGTTTATTCTTTAATAATGGTTTTAAACTTATGGGGTTCATGGGAATGGTAAATAAACTAAGGGGGCATGGTTTTCCCCAAATTGGTGTTTTGAAATTAGGAATTGGTTTTGAATAGTTGTATTCCCTCAAGCCAATTGTGTAAATGGATATGAATTGTGAAATTGTCACTTGGTTTGACCAACTCACCTATCTTATTGTATTGCATAAAAGTTAAACAATGAACATAACACAGCCAGGACCAGGGCCTAGTGATGTCGGGTACTCAAGTCCAACTAGGACTGGAGACTATACCCAATGCCTAACCATCAACCGCCCTACCCCCATGTCGGATGAATCCCAAGCATATAAAAATAGAAGATAATTTAAAGTTAAATACATGATAATAAGTCTAAAATCAAAACTAAAAGACAAAACTATTTAATCATCCAATACCAATCCTGTCATACCTCAAATCCTATTGAGGCGGACAGGCACCTATAGCCGTGAAGGCCCAAGAGAACTAATCCATGACCTTGTACTCCTTATGCATATAACTATAATAACCAAAGGTTTTACCATACATGGATATAATGGATTGATGAGAAATAAACAACATGCCCAAAACTATATATATACCAGACTTGGTTGTTGGGGCCATAACATATAAAAGATAAGACACTATCAGGATTAACTTTACATAGGTCTACAAAGACTCTAAAATATACATAAGCATCTAGTTAAGGTCGGGACTACTCTTGACTATTGTATAATACCAAAATATATAAAACAGACTCAGAAATCCACAAGTCAATCTGGAGCTCACCAATAGCCGCTGGATATCCTGGGCTCCTAATGGCAAGGTATATTTACTGAAGCACATGTTCCTGCAACATGAAATACAGGTCCCCCATAAGGGTCATCAGTACGAAAGTATGTATTGAATATGTAAGGCTAAAAGTAACCACACATGGTATAGGAGTTCAACGAAAATCAGATATAAGTGTGCAAATAGTGCTAGTAGACCACATTTATATATACTTGTAGGGTCAGGTACATTACATTCCTTTCTTTATTTTACCTTTGTTATTTCATAATCTTTTTAAGTCATATGATACAAATGACCAGCTGATCTCTGGTAAATAGATAAATCAGGATCGACCCAGACTAAGCTTACGCCCCAGAGCTGCCACCCATAAAAAATATTGGGATCGGCCCATGATAGGGCTACGCCCCTGAGTTTCCACCCACATATAAAGTATTGGTATTGGCCCAAGTTTGGCTTATGCCCCTGAGCTTCCACCCATTATATATAGATTTTCGTTACTTAGTTTATTTAGCCTTTGAGATTGTTACTTTGGTGGTCATAGCATTATCGTACCTTGAAATAATAATCTACCAAAAAGAGACATGTAAATGGGAACTTAATGAAACAACAATGATTTAGGGAGTTGGTGGCACACAAATGAAGTGTTTAGGAGCTAAAAATAACGCATGGGTCTTATTTGAGTAAACAGAGAACTCCTGAAATTTTCTAGTGAAAATAGACATGCAAGCTTAATAATAAGCATGTATTGAGGTATTTTAACATGTTACAGAGTGGGAACAAGGTAATTGGCTACATGGGCTATAATACGCTGCTATTATGTATCACTTGTTATAGGATAACCTTGGAAGCTTACTTGATGGAACAAATGTCCGATTTCATGCCAGAGAGTGCAAAATAGAGTATGCCTTACATACCTAGTCGTACAACTCCGATACTAACCCAACTTGAATTCCCACCTTTTGGATTACTTATCTACAATAAATATATGGTAAACTAATATTAGCAACCAACCAATACAATTGGTCTATTTAACTTCACCAAAATAATGGTTGGGTAGTAATCCCTTAATTTATCAATCAAGGGTATTATTTTAAACCTTTTCTTCTCCAATTACATCCATATTCCATACATATTCTTATAAGATCCCCTGACATAACTTTGGGTTCATTACACTCTCCAAACAATACACGAAACAAAATGGGCAGTGGACGTATACAACCATTAGTTCGGTGGTGTACCACCACACCCTTCTTTTATATTTCAATACAAACTAATTACTCCTTTCCCCAACATCAACCTGGAAGCCTCCAACATATATACACAAAACAATCCACAAAACAGCTCCAAATCCCTATTGTTGTAGCAATCAATTATTTAACTCATCATCTCCTGAGTTTTCAATAACAACACATCCCTAATTCTTTCCCAAATTCATATATAAGGAGAACAAATTAGGGTAGTCACCTTACCTCAATTCTACAACTTATCCTTTAAATTTGAACTCTTCATGAACTTCAACTTTCACTTTCTTTCACATTTTAAACCAAAGGAAAAAAGAGATCTCTTAATAACAAAGAAAAATTAAGCAAGTAGCTTGTTCTATATTCTACCATGAATTAATAATTAAGAACTTATAGCATGTTTTTCTCATATTCCATGAGTAATTAAGCTAAACCATAAGTGTTTTCACCTTTTTTGGCCTGCAAAGGTTGGGGTTTCTTCAAGAACCCTAGAAGGATAATAGGGCTGCCTTGATTGTTCTAGAGAAAGTAGAGAGAACTTTCTGAAATATGGCACTTTTGTGACTTAGAATTTAATGAAATGACCAGCAACTTAGCCTTATAAAGCCCCTATTTTTGGCCATCTATTTAGCTGCATTTTGGACCTCAAAATGGGTCAAATGGGTCCAAGTGGTGATGCACCTACTTAAAGAGATCAAGTTGCTCAAAAGGTCAAAGTAGGTGATGCACCTACTTGATTAAGTTCTTATTTAGGCCAAATTAACATGGGCCTTTGGCAGATTTAAGTGTTGGTCCATTTCTTCATTTCTTTTTCTTTTACTTAAGTTAGGCCCAAATGAGTACCTTAACATAGGATCAAATCTGATCCATAACCTTGGGTCCATTAACTTGGGGCATATATCTCAACTAGGTGACTCAGCAACAAGCTTAATTAAGTCAAGAAAGCACCTCAATAAAATATTCTATTTTTAGTTCTTAATCCCTTGGATCTAACTTAAAACTTGTATATACTTGGCCACTTTAAACTTTAGATTCAAATACTAGCTTACGATCCCAAGTTTAAATAGTTGTATTGATGTTAACTTGGTCGTACCATATTAAAATTTACGGGCAGCATCTATAATTCCATCTACACCATTAATACTCGCATAACAAATCTCATATATTACCTATACCACAAGGCTATACTAAGTTCCAAACAATTAAAACAAGTACAAGTAAAATATGGGTTGTTACATCCTCCCCCCTTTCGGAACATTCGTCCTCGAATGTTAGCATAATTGTCCAACCAAAACAAGTTCAAGCCTAAGTTTAATACTCATGTTATCACATAGTACCTATATATTACACTTACTTATTATTTCCCCAATTCAGCATCTTGAACTTTCTCTTCGTATTTGAATAAATGGGGGTACTTGGATTTCATCGCTTCTTCAGCTTCCCATGTTATTTCTTCTACTTGTTGGTTTCTCCAAAGAACTTTTACATAAGTTATTTCTTTATTCCTTAACTTCTTAACTTGCGATCTCGGATAGCAATAAGTATTTCTTCATAGGTGAGATCTTCCGTAACTTGTACATCTTTAGTAGGAGTAATATGAGATGGATCTCCCATGCACTTTCGAAGCATTGAGACGTGGAATACTGGATGAACTATTGAGATCTCTTGGGTAGCTCTATTTCATAAGTGACTTGGCCAAACCTCCGAGTAATCTTATTTGAGCCTATATAACATGGACTTAGTTTTCCTTTCTTACCAAATCTCATAACTCCCTTCATTGGTGACACCTTTAAGAATACCCAATCATCTATAGCAAACTCTAGCCCCCTTCTTCTAACATCTGCATATGACTTGTGTTGAATTTGGGCTATTTTTAGCCATCGTTGGATTACTTTAACCTTTTACATAACTTGATGAACAAAATCTACCTCGAATAAGGCAGTTTCACCCACTTCAAACCATCCAATTAGTGATCTTCACTTTCTTCCATACAAAGCTTTATATGGTGCTATTTTGATACTTGAATGATAACTATTGTTGTAGGAAAACTTGATGAGAGGTAAATGATCATCCCAACTACCTTTAAAGTTCAATGCATAAGATCGAAGCATATCTTCAAGTGTTTGAATGGTACATTCCGCTTGTCCATCTGTTTGAGGGTGGAAAGTTGTCCTTAAATAAACTTGTGTTCCTAAATTTCTCTAAAAATACTTTCAAAAATTTATAGTAAATTGATCTCCCCTATCTGATCTAATAGAGACTGATACTCTGTGTAATCGAACTATCTCTTTGATATATAATTTTGCATACTCTTCATCTGTGTAAGTGGTCCTAACCAGTACGAAGTGTGCTGATTTGGTAAGCCTATCAAATATCACCCATATGGAATTAAAATTTTGAGATATATGAAGCAAACTAGTGACGAAATCTATGTTGATCATATCCCACTTCCAGATTGAAAGATCTATACATTGCATATAACCCCCGGACTTTTGGTGCTCTACTTTAACTCTTTGACAATTTGGAAATTCGGCTACAAATTCTGCAATGTTCGACTTCATGTCACTCTACCAATACATTCATTTTAAATCCTGTTACATTTTAGTTGACCCTGGATGGATGGAAAACCTTAAATGATGTGCCTCTATCATAATCCTCTTTCTTAGCCCATCTACATTAGGTGCACAAAATCTATTTTTTCACTGAAGTACTTTCTCTTGTGTAAGCTCAAATGCCTTTGTCATACCACATTGTACATTCTTCTTAAGCCGTAATAGAATAGGATATGCATATTGCTTCTCTTTCACTTCGGCAACTAATGAAGATTCTACCTTATTATGCACAATAAGCCCCTCATCTGCAGTTTTAAGAAGGAAAACCCCCAAATTAGCTAGTTGGTGTAGATATTTAGTCATCCCTTATCGTTCTGTAGGCTGTCCATAAGTGCCCACCATAGCCTTACAACTTAACGCATCAGCTACCACATTTGCTTTTCCCAAATGATATAAGATATCAACATCATAGTCTTTTAATAGCTCAAGCTATCTTCGCTGCCTCAAATTTAGGTCCTTCTGATTAAATATATATTGCAAACTCTTGTGGTCAGTATATATGTCAACATAAATCCCATAAAAGTAGTGATGCCATATCTTTAAGGCAAATATAACTGGAGTTATCTCCAGATCATGCGTCTGATAATTCTTCTAGTGTGGCCACAATTGTATCGAGGCATATACTATGACTTTACCATGTTGTATCAACACATACCCTAAGCCAATTCTTGAAGCATCACAATACACTGCATACCCTTCTGTGTCTTCTAGAAGTACCAATATGGGTGAAGAATTCAACTTATTCTTCAGATCTTGGAAACTCCTTTCACATGCATTATTCCATTAAAACTTGGATGATTTGTGTGTTAGCTTTGTTAAAGGTGCAAAAATTGAAGAAAATCCTTCAACAAACCTTCTATAATAACCTGCTAACCCAAGGAAACTATGAATCTCTATAGGTGTTGCAGGTCTTGGCCAGTTCTTCACAGTTTCTATTTTTCTAGTATCAACCTTTATTCCATTATTAAATACAATATGACCCAAGAATGCCACAGATTTTAACCAAAACTCACATTTAGAGAACTTTACATATAGCTTATGATCATGAAGAATCTACAACACCTATCATAAGTGAATGGCATGGTCCTCCTTTGATCTTGAATAAACCAGAATATCATTTATAAAAACTATCATGAACACATCTAAGAATGGTTCGAACTACCTATTAATCAAATTCATAAAAGTTGCGGGTGCATTAGTTATCCTAAAGGACACGACTAGAAACTCATGATGACCGTACCGTGTTCGAAAGGCTGTCTTGGGTATGTCCTTCTCTTTGACCCTCACTTGGTGGTAACCTGACCTCAAATCAATTTTTGAAAAACACTTGGCGCCTTGCAATTGGTTAAATAAGTCACCAATTCTCGAAAGGGGATATTTGTTCTTAATAGTCACCTTATTCATTTGTCGATAGTCAATACACATTCTTAATGAGCCATCTTTCTTAAGCACAAATAAAATTGGTGCACCCTGATGTTTTATCTTTTGACAAAATATTTAAGGCCTTTTTCTTAGGATAATTGTGTGTTTTCAAATACCCACTGTTGTATTTACCATGGTATTTTAGCGTTTTAATAATAAGGACTGAGTGTGAAGGGTAACTTGGACAATCTGAGCAAAACACAAGTAAAATGAGTAGCGACGGCTTGGGTGATGAACTGTTGACCTTGCAACGGGCTGTCGCACTACCCGTCGCCCAGAAGCAGAACATGGAGTCGCTGGACATCCAGTGATAGTCCAGGCAATGGACCATTGGACATGCGATGAACCGTTGCTTGAACCATCGACCAAAATGCAGAGAATCTGAGTTTGAATTTTTAAAAACCCCAGTCTAGAATCATATAAATACTAAGTATTAAGGTTTATTCTGTATATTTTGTCTTTAGTTTCATACTTTCTCCTCTAGTGAGAGTTTGTACTACTTTTCAATGGGATTTGAATCTATATATTGAGAGTTGATTATTAGTTTTCATATTCTCCATCAAAGATTGAGAAGTACAATATTTCTACTTTTGTAAGTACTCTTCTGAAGTTATTTATGAACAATCAATATAACTTTGATTTCTTATATGGAGATGAGTAGCTAAACTCCCATAACTAGGGTTATGGGAGCCTTGATGTAGAGAAATATTTTGGGGTTGTGAATGGGCTTGATTTCTTACATCTATCAAAATTATATGAATATTTCTTCATCTTAATGACATCTTTTCGTTGCAAACTTGAGAAGTAAGCCCATGAACTCCACTTGTCTGACAAGAAAGTGGATATTGGGAAAAGAAGTGATTCACATGAACTCCATAGGTTTACCCTTTGGGTTAACGGGTTGATACCTTAACAGGATCAACCCTCAAGAGAGTGTTATTGAATAATGCATCAATCCTTTAAATTTGAGAGAAGTAAAGGGTGAAATACTCATTAGGTTGAGAAATACATGGGTAATCCTTAGAATTCAATAATTCTTGAAATTGGATACATAAGTTAGAATTCAAACACAAACTCACAACCCTAATTGCTTGAACATCTTAGCGAGCATAAATCTAGTTAATTCATTTTCATTGATATTACATCTACATTTACTCTCAGTAGCTGAACTTTTGTGTAACACAAATACAAAAGAATACCGTTAACATTTCCAAACCTCTTTATTTCGGAACATTAGATCAACGTCGAATAACAATCACAATACTTAGTCAACACTGTATTCCCTATGATATTCGATACCCAACTCAGTTGGGTTCTATATTTGACAGCGACCACTTACTCTTTCGTAAGAGAGGTGTAATTTAGGCGTATCAAATTTTAGCGCCGTTGTCGGGGACTACATTTGTAAATTAAGTTTGTGTTTGTTAATTGACCTTTGATCAAGTTTCCCAAATTTTACTTTTGTTTGTTGTTTTTGTTTACGTAGGGGAGTTTTTGCGCATGCCAAGTACATGGATATTGGGTGCACCGTTATTACCAATACATCCAGAATCATAACTTATTGGCAGAATAACAGAACCCCAAGATGTTGAGAGACTAGCCACGTTGGTTAGAGCTTAACTAAGTCAGCAGAATGATGGTCAGCAGGCATATCATCCTAATCCTGATGATGATGATTTGGGAGATGATAACTTTTTAGATCCTGCTAATCAAAGGAGTGTAGAGAATATAGTTGCGCCAGTGAACAGAAATATAAACAGAAACCATCTTTTCAGGGTGAGACCTGATCGTCAAGCTGTTCAATTTGATCTTAATGATGATGAAGATGAAATGGACGGAGCTAGTTCCACTGGATCTATTATTTCTCTACTTCTAGCACCAGAAGTAAAGTTTAATAATACCAGTACAATGATCCAGCCTCTTCATTTGAAGGGTTTGTTTAGTGGACTCCTGGGAGATGATCCCAATATGCATTTAGTGAATTTTGTCACTATTTGCAAGTCTTTTGATAACCCAGGATTGGGAAAAAATTCCATCTGCCTGCATTTATTTCTGTTGTCTCTGTCTGGGGAGGCAACTTTGTAGCTTAATGAGATGATGCCCAATTCTATAACCAACTGAAGGTAATTGAAAGAGGCTTTCCTAGAAAAGTTCTTTCCGTTTTCTAGAAGGGTATAGCTGAGGGATGAGATCAGTAACTTTAGGAAGCTTCCAACCGAAGCCCTTCATGAGACATGGAAGAGGTTCAAAATTAAGTTGATGCTGTGTTCGAACTATAATATGACAGATATTCATTTGATGGAGACTCTTTATCGGGCTTTGAACTCTATTACGAAGCCAGTTATTGATAATGCTGAAGGGGGATCATTTGTGGATCTTACTTTTCAGGAGGCCTCGAGATGCTTGATCGGATAACCAAACAAAGCAGATCTTGTCATACCAGGGATTCTATGGTAGCAACCTTGTTGTGTCTATTGGCATGACTGCGGAGCAATGTAAGAAAGAGAAAAAACATGATCAAGACATGGCACACTTGAAGACGGAGATGGATATGTTAACCAAGCATTTATTATCTATAAATACTAAAAAAGTGAAAGTTGTTGCAGCCAAAGGTAGAGATAAGTCTGATTCGGAAGAAGAGGCTAACTATTTGAATAATTAGAGGGGTTTCTGAGGCAATAGCCAAGAAAATCAAGGTCGGAACTACTACAACAAGGCTAGTTACAAGGATAGGGAGCAAGGAAATTAGAAATCTAAGAATGATAAGAGTGGGCTATATGTACCTCCCAAAAGTAGAGATAGTGTTGCAACAAGCTCTGGCAAGATGTCCATGGAAGACATGTTGGAGAAATTATTAAAGGGAGTTGAAGCTACCAACTCTGGAGTGAAAACCATGAAGAGTGATTTATCTACTATGAGTCAGTTGGTAAACTTACACTCTACCTCTATCAAGTAGTTGGAGCAACAAATGAGCCAGCTTTCGGTAATATTGAATCAGAAGAAGAGTGGAATACTGCCAAGTGATACAATCCAAAACCCTTAAAATAATGGATCATGCATGGTTATTATCACGAGTGGTAAGGTTTTATCAGGCCCTTATTTGGCCAAAGCTATGAATGAAGATGTTGATATTGAAGAAGGTAATCCAATAAAGACTGAAAAGATAGATGGCATTGATACCTCTTCTAATCATCATCAAGTTGATGAGTTGGAAAAAGAGAAAGAGAAGGAAAATAAAGTAGTGGAGAAGACTCTCCTAAAACCACCACCTCTCTTCCCTCAGAGATTGAAGAAGAAGGCTGATGAAACAAAGTTTAGTAAATTCATGGCAATGTTGAAGCAGTTGACAGTAAATGGGACTTTGGTAGAGGCACTTGAGCAAATACCAAGATATACTAAATTTATGAAGGATATTGTGACAATAAAAAAGATCGGTGAGCTACGAACCGATGGATAATATCCATCATTGTAGTGTTATTTTTACAAGGTCCTTGGTGCAGAAGAAGGAAGACCCAGGAGCATTTACTATTCCTTGTATGATAGGGTCTCTGGAATTTGCTAAAGCCTTATATAATCTGGGATCAAGCATTAATCTGATTCCTCAAGATGTTTATAAGAAGTTGGGTTTGTGAGATCCCACACCCACCAACATGCAACTTGTGATGGCGGATAGGTTGGTAAAATGACATGTTTGTATTTTGTATGATGTGTTGATGAAGGTGGTTAACTTTATGTTTCCTATAGATTTTCTAATTATGGATTGTGAGGTAGACTTTGAGGTTCCTAGAATCTTGGGTTGACCCTTCATCGCAATTGGAAATACGATGATTGATTTGCAAGCTAATGAGATCTTATTTAAGATGAATGATAAAGTGGTGCACTTTGATGTATGCTAATCAATGAAGCAACATAAGGAAATGAGTGTGTTCTCAATTGTTGATGTATATTATGAGGATGAGCAGGAGGTGTCAATAGAGGAGAAGTTTACTGTCGAGCCTTTAGCTACAGTGCTTATGAATTTTGATCGTGAAGGCATTGAGGAGTATGAAGAGACTGTTTGTGCATTGATAAGAATGGGATCATACTCTTATGCTCTTAAGAAGATAGATCTTGATCTTACGAATCGACTAACACCACCGGCGAAGCCATCCATTGAAGAGCCACCGGTGTTGAAATTGAAAGAGCTGCCAAGGCATTTAAGATACGTGTTTCTGAGCAATGGAACCACGTTACCCATGATTATTACAGCTGATTTGGGAGAGAAGCAGGTGGAAGCACTTATTTTGGTGCTTCAGAGGTAAAAAAGAGCAATAGGCTGGACTATTGCTGATATTATTGACATTCCCCCTAGTATCTGCACTCATAAGATACAACTTGAGGAAGACTGTACTCAAACCATCGAGCATCAATGCTGACTTAACCCACCAATGCAAGAGGTGGTTAAGAAGGAAACTATTAAGTGGCTGAACAAAGGAGTGGTTTATCCTATTTCCGACCGTAAATATGTAAGCCCAGTTCAATGTGTTCCCAAGAAAGGGGGCATGACTATTGTTGCAAATGAAAAGAATGGGTTGATTTCTCTCAGGCCTCTGACTGGTTGGAGACTTTACATGGACTACCACAAACTAAACTCATGGACTTTAAAGGACCACTTCCCAATGCCCTTCATGGATCAAATGCTTGATCAGTTGGCAGGAAGGGGGTCGTATTATTTCTTGGATGGATATTTGTCTACAATCAGATCTGTATGGCACTTTTACATTCAAGAGGATGCCTTTTGGTTTTTGTAATGCACCCGCTACCTTCCAAAGGTGTATTATGTCTATTTTCTTAGATATGGTTGAGGACACCTTGGAGGTTTTCATGGATGATTTTTTTGTGGTTGGAGATTCATTTGAGTTGTGTCTGGCAAACTTGAGTAGGGATTTGCAGAGGTGTGTGGAATTCAATCTTATGCTTAATTGGGAGAAATGCCACTTCATGGTGAAGGAGGTTATTGTTCTCTGGTACAAAATTTCAGTAAAAGGGATAGAGGTTGATCGAGCCAAAGTAGAATTTATTGAGAAGCTACCACCTCCCATCTCGATAAAAGGGGTGCGTAGTTTCCTTGGACATGCTGGCTTTAACCAGAGGCTTATAAGGGACTTCTCAAAGATTGCAAACCCATTTTCCAAACTTTTAGAGAAGGAATCTAAGTTCTAATTTGATGATGATTTCTTGGAGACATTCGAATGCCTTAAAAAGAAGTTGGTTGTGCCCCTTATCATTATTACACCGTATTGGTCAAAACCGTTTGAGATCATGTCTGATGCAAGTGGTGTTTTCCTTGGTATTGTGTTGGGTTAAAACAAGGATAAATTTTTTCATCCAATATATTATGCTAGAAAAACATTGAATGGACCTCAAAAGAACTACACCGCCACCGAATAGGAACTCCTATTTGTAGTCTATGCTTTTGAGAAATTTCTGGCTTATCTACTAGGAACCAAGGTGGTGGTCCACACTGACCACGCATCCTTGATATATTTGATTGCTAAGAAGGACGCAAAACCGGGGTTGATTAGATAGGTGTTGCTCCTCCAAGAATTTGACTTTGAAGTCAAAGATAGGAAGGGTTGCAAAAACTAAGTTGCAGATCATCTATCTAGGATAGAAGGTGAGCAAGTAGTTAGAGGTGAAATAGAGATCAATGATACATTTCCAGATGAAGAGATCTTGGTTGTTGTTATGGACAAAATGTGTTGGTACACTGATTTTGCAAACTATGTGGTGAGCGAGTTGATTCAAAAAAATCTTTCTTTTCATCAAAGAAAGAAATTCCTTCATGATGTGACACATTACTTCTGGGATGAGCCGTATCTATTTTGGCAGTGTGCTGACAATATTATAAGGAGATGTGTGCCAGAAGTAGATGTATTAAGTATATTGGAAGAATGTCATGCTTCCCTAGTTGGAGGTCATCATGCAGATGATCGAACTGCTAGAAAGGTGTTGCAGAGTGGCTATTATTGGCCAACTTTATTCAAGGATTCTTAAGATTTTGTCCTAAGTTGTGACCAATGTCAGAGGCAAGGGTCAATCTAGAAGTGGCATGAAATACCTTTGACAAAGATGTTAGAAGTAGAATTGTTTAACGTCTGGGGCATCGATTTCATGGGCCCTTTTATAAGCTTGTATGGGGTGAAGTACATTCTAGTTGATATTGATTATGTATAGAAATGGGTTAAATCCATTGCCTTTACTGATAATGAAGGAAAGAGAGTTGTTGCGTTTCTAAAAAAGAACATCTTCTCTCGCTTTGAAGTACCACGCACTATTATAAGCGATAGAGGATCTCACTTTTTCAACTAAGTGTTTCAAGCTGCCTTGGTGAAATATTGGGTAAAGCAACATAGAGTAGCAACTCCATATCACCCATAAACTAGTGGGAAAGTGGAAGTTTTGAATCGGGAGATTAAACCCATCCTAGCCAAAATTGTGAAGGCTAGTAGGCAAGATTGGTCTTGAAAACTCAATGACTCCTTGTGGGCATATTGGACTGCTTTCAAGACACCCATCGCCATGTCACCGTATCAGTTAGTCTATGGCAAAGCATGTAACTTACCGATAAAGCTGGAGAACAAGGCTTTATGGGCACTCAAAAAGTTAAATTTGAATTGGAAGGAGGCAGCGGAGCTAAGACTGGTGCAACTGAATGAGATGGATAAATTCTGTCTCAAGGCTTATGAAAGGGTATACCAATACAAGGAGAAGATGAATAAGTATCATGATCGGAGGATTGAAAAATGAGATTTCCAAAAAGGTGACTTGGTACTTCTATTCAACACCAGACTCAAACTATTTCTAGGTAAACTTAAGTCTAAGTGGTCAGGCCCGTTTAAAGTTAGTCAAGTCTACTCATCTAGAGTAGTTGAACTTGAAAATGAAGATTGTGTTGTTGTGTATCATTAATATTGGTTATTTTGTTGTTTGTTTTGTTGATTTGTGCAAGCTAAGGGTGTATGGAAGTGTGCAGGTATAACAGAGCAGGGAAAATAGATACATAAGAATTTTCAAGTGATCGATGGGTCACCCGACAGACCATCACATGCCCGACGTACCGTCGTGGTAATCATCGTGACAATGTCCAGAAACAGGAAACTGGAAAAGGAATGACGGTTTAACCGACAGATTGTCACATGTTTGACGGACCATCGAACGAACCATCACTGATGAGTCATAAGGTATGATCACTGGATTGGGAGGATGGCTCGACTGATGGACCATCGCATATTCGATGAACCGTCAAATGAACCATCACATTTAACCCTATTTCAGTGGGTCGGGTCGGATCAATTTAAATAGCTAAATTTTTCGTTCTTATTTGACCCAAACGGTTTTAAATAGATAATTTGAAGTGATTGAGTAACCCCCATATTATTCAACGCACCTAAAACCTTATGTTCTTTATGAAAACCTTCCACTTCTATTTGCCCTCTTCTATTTAAACTTTATCTCCTCATTGTTGTTTTACTCACAAACAACAAAAGTTCTCTACAAAAGTAAATTGTCATACTATGTCCTGTGTTTTGAGTGCAAGTCAAGGATAGAATCGAGTACAGAAATGCTAAGGTATGAAATCTTCTTTACTCTTTATGCTACTCAACTTTAAGAATCAAGAACTCATGAGAAGGTTTTAATGGTAAATAAATTTTCTTTGATCTTGAAATTTTCATGTGTGGGGCTGAACTGAGTTGAAACTTGACAAAGATACTGGGTGAAGTCTGAGTAGTCCATGTATTAAGAAAAATAAAATGAGTGGTGGATTAATGTTGAAAATTCCATAAAAACTTGTGCTTGAATTGAAAGCGTACAAGGTGTTCGACAAAATATCAAAATGAAGCCTGAAAGAAAAAAATGGCAGGCGACGATCAATGCGATAGACCGTCAGATACTCGAAGACCCATCGCCCTAACCATTTCCATTTTCTCAGAATTAATGTAACTGGAATGACCCCGATGGTTTGGGTCAATGGATCATCGCTGGACCGATGGACCGTTGCCCTAGCCATCGCTGGTCCATAATTGTTCCTTCTTTTTGGTTTAAGTCTGTGAACTGATAACGTATCACTTGTAGGTATCATGGCTCCGAAATTACCACAAACCTGAGGTCGGGGTAGAGGCCATGCAGCCAATTCTGACGCACCAGCCCATAACACTCGATGAAGTCGTCAAGTGGTTTCTTCATCCTCCTCGTCTGAAGAAGAGGTTGAAGACAATAGCAGCAGTATCTCCAGTTCGATTCCAGTTGAGATGAGGGTTGAAGCTTCTAACCCCATTCAAGATGAGGCTCCACAACAAGAGGATCCTAACTTAATTTGACGCAAGGATCCCTAAGTACGGGAAGCCATAAGATAGAAAGTGGTGGGTGCTCGATATATCTTCTACAAAGGGTTGGCACCAACGGATAGGTTTCCAATCAAAAGAGCAATTTCTGAGGAGTACCATATCATAACAACAACCCTACACGAGTATCCAAAACTCGAATGGTGGTTCAATGAGTATGAGTTGGCTTGGATGAGTAAGCCACTTAGATCCTACCAACCTAACTTGGTTCGCGAGTTTTTTGCTAACTATATCGTATTGCTAAAAAAGGATTATCCCGCGGGTGCATCAATTGCCGACATAAACAAGCTTGAGATAGTTCTCATCCATGGAGTTGATATAGACATTTCAGAGCAGACTTTGAACAAGTTCTTATTTGGTACCAATTACCAAATACTAGGGGCAATTCCTGAGTTGGAGTATCAATAATTCATACGGGCTACACAAAGGCCCTGGTTAGTAAGGATCCTGATAGATAGGGGTGAGCCTACATGGTTACACGACCTCCATGAGAGAATATCAAAGAAATACCTTATCTTCAGAGCCAAGTTCTGGTGGGCGATTGTGCGACTGAGGCTCATGCCCACTGGAAGCGATAATCGCTTGGAACTTACTAGAAATGTGATTGTGGCTTCTTTGATTGAAGGGTTGACCATAGATTTTGGTCACATTATCTCTGATGAGTTGTTTTTCCATTCTCACAAGACTCAGATGGCACTGCCATTTCCTTGCCTTATCACTGACTTGTGCAAGCAAGCAAATGTCTCTTTGATTAGTGGGGTTGATAATGAGGTCCAAGTACTGCACAAACAGTACATTAAAAAGATGAGGGATGAATCAAGGTTTAATATAAGAGTCAGTAGACCTCCAGCTTAGCAGACTCAATCAGTGCCAGTTTCTGAATCGTCAGGGGGTCTTGCAGGTATGCCATTTCCACTTACTACGTATGTGTCTTCTACTACGTCTGCAGGTTTAGATTCGATACCTACGGGTGGGATTCCAGACTCTACGTCTATCCCACCCCAATATTCTGAGTACAGGCTAAACCATGAAAACTTTTCAAAGACTGTACGGTCTGTCAAAAAGGTTAAAAAGTAAATGGCCATATGGGGGAAAGATTTTAAACCCTTTGTTGAGCGGATTGTAGAAGAAGCATTGCATCCTTTCAGAAACATCCAGCTACAAATGGACAACATGGAAGAGTGAATCAACAAGAAGCTTGATACAATGTCTATCCCAGACTTTGCTAAAGTGATAGAGGAGGTTAGACGGCTCCGGGCAAATATAGACAAGATAAATCAGCAGCCACAGCAGACCATATTTGATCCAGTACAGATTTCTAGTGATGAGGAAAAGGTCCTGGTTGACTTATTTGGGCGCCCAATCAAGGATAAGGTTAAGAAAGTAGCTGAACCAGATGAAAAGGCTAAGAAAGTTGCAAAGAAGGACTCCAAGAGAAAGAGGCTAGAAGCCATGTCACTTGAGTATGATATGAGAAAGGCAAAAAAGAGGTTAAGGAGAGAAGAGGTAAGAAGAAGAAAAAGAGTAGAACATGAAGCAGCTATAGTGTCTACCATTTCTTCCCCAGCTAAAAGGCAACATGTAGATTCGGCTGGAGATGCGGTACCTCCAATTTTAGAGGGAGAGATTTTGAGTACTCCCACCACCATGGGAGTCAACATAGCACCGGGTAAGTACATAGCAGCCTCACCTCACTTCACTGATGCCTCAGATTAAATAAGAGGAACGAAAAGTATTTTTCTATCCTTTGTACTTAAAATTTTATGCATTTGAGGACAAAGAATTATTTTTTTTGTGGGGGTGGGATGTGTTTATACCATGGGGCAGTTGTGTTGCCGATATCATCGGAATGTCTATGTTGTTGCATTTTCAATTTTGCTATTTTTATTTTCATGTTCTGTTGGTAATATGGTTGCATGAAATAAAAGTTCCATTCTCGTTAGCACCTTATTGTATATATGTGGATGAGAACTGATGGTAGAAAAATTTTGTTTATCATTTTTTGTATAATTAATTCCTCGTACCAAGTAGAAAAGTGTTGTACAGCCATGTGTGACTCTATTAATGGCATTAGAAGTTAGTAATAAAGCAAAGTATAGCTATGTGATCTGGATCCCGAGAATTAGTAGGATAAAAATTAACTCAATGCCTGTGTGGGTAAGTATTTGTGTAGTTCTGACATAAGTGTTACACCTAGAACTTGCCCGGTTCATCAGATGTTGTCATGTGTTTTGACTCAATAAAAGAGGATAGTAGGCCATCTTGTGTTGTTAGTCCACTTAGCCATATGATTGACCCACAAAAAATATTGTGTTCCTTTTGTCAACCCTTTTGAGCTTTGGTAGTATTTTTCTATCCAAATAAGTTTGATTCACTCTCTAGAAGGTGTTAAGAATTTAGCTTTGGCCCTGGTCCAATTATGGATATTATGCACTTTAAATTAGGCAAATCTCCTAAGTTGAGGGTGGCTACTGCTGGATTGTTAGCAACCTAGGAGGTTGAGTTAAAAGTAATTTGAGGGGTAGCATCCAGTCCTGGTCTAGTTAGCGATCTAAATATATTTTGTGCACCTCAATCTTCTACATCAGCATAAGTTAAGGGTGGTTGATGCTGTGTTCTTATAAAAAAAAGGGTTATGACAAGAGCGTCAATGAATAACTATGAATGAATGAGAGGGTCCTTGATTCTGGTAAGTAGCTACCAAAAAGGGTAAAGAGAGTGAAATTCTTGTACTTTAAGTCACTTACCCAAATGAATAACCTTCACCAAGCCTATAACCTCATTATAACCTGTAGAAAGTCCTATTTGATCTTGAAGAATCAATCATGAGAGAGAATTAGATGATAAGGGCAAGCTTATAGATGTGCACTGTGTTGGTAACTTCTTTTCTGAGAGTGAGAGTTAGTTTTGTCCACGATTTAACTGTGTCATGTGAGGTGGACTTCTTTGGCTGTGAGGGCATGGTGAGTTATATCTGTTCAATTTATTTCTTTGGGGTGTTGTATATGTAGTTATGAATATGCTGATTAATAGTTAATGCCAGTAGTAGATCCATGTGTGTTGAAATAGCATAACCAAATGGGTAGTGGGATGATTTTATGATTGTGTTGGTTTTACTATTAAATGCCTATCATGATGTTGTTCATATATGTATCCTGGTTTTGAGTTGCTTGAGGACAAGAAATTGCCTTAAGTTGAGGGTGTTGATGTTCCGGCTTTTGATGGAACATTTTAGGCCTTTTTATTAGGATAATTGTGTGTTTCCAAGAAGACACTATTGTATTTAACATGGTATTTTAGCGTTTTCAGGATAAGGACCGAGTGTGAAGGGTAACTTGGACAATCTGAGCAAAAAATAAATAAAATGAGCAGTGATGGCTAGGGCGACGGATAGTCGACCTTGCGACAGACCGTCGACCTTGCGATGGGACGTCGCACTACCCGTCGCCCAGAAGCAGAACATGGAGTCACTGGACACCCAGTGATGGTGCAGAAGATGGACTGTCGGACATGCGATGAATCGTCTCTTGAACCATTGACCAAAACGCGGAGAATTTGAGTTTGAATTTTTAAAAACCCCAGACAGGAATCATATAAATTCCTAGTATTAGGGTTTATTCTGTATCTTTTGTCTTCAGTTTCATACTTTCTCCTCTAGTGAGAGCTTTGTACTACTTTTCATTAGGATTTGAATCTATAGATTGAGAGTTGATTATTAGTTTTCATATTCTCCATCAAAGATTGAGAAGTACAATATTTCTACTTTTGTAAGTACTCTTCTGAAGTTATTTATGAACAATCAATATAACTTTGATTTCTTATATGAAGATGAGTAGCTAAACTCCCATAACTAGGGTTATGGGAGCCTATGATAATGGAGTTACATATGATAATGTAAAACCTAGATCAATTAATGCATATGCATCATGTGAAATGATGGACAATGTACCTGTAACCACATCCAAAGAAACCTCTAAATTTTGTCGATCTGCTAAACCATATGTACGATTCTAAACTCCACTAGAGCTAGTTGCTCCTTTAGCACCTCTACCATAACCTATAGGTTATACACCCCTACCTGAATAAGGCATCGATGATGATAATGCAACGGCTGATCAAGTATGTCATTTCATACCACCTATGCCCCTTTGTGGGCATTCTCTCATCATATGCCCTAACGTACCACACCAAAAGAAAGCATTTGTCTTGAACCAACATGTACCTAAATAAATATTTCCACATTGTTTACATGGCTTCCGAAGAGGTCTTAATTGGCTCATACTCCCTTTCTCTTGATACCCCGATGTTAATGAACTCTGACTCTCATTTCATTTCCCAAACTAGTTGCCCTTAGACCCTTGAAACTATGGTAGAGCACTAGCTGTAGAATAAAATATAATGGCCTGGGTGGTCTATTAGAAAACCATGGCCTAAACTCTCCTTGGGATTCTATAAAATGCCCTATAGATTTGACCTTCTTTGAATACCCTTTTTCCAATTCTTGTGTTCTTCTTTTTTGCCTCTGATCCTCTATTTTTTGTGCAAAAGCTTGTCTCCTTTATATGTCCATGTCTTTGTTCAAAGAAACAATATTACAATATCTAACCAGATATGGATCCAATCTATCCACATATCAATGAACTCTATCATCCATATAGCTACTACATTAGGAGCATACCAAGACAAAGAGTTAAATCGGAGGCTGTACTCTCTCACGCTCATATTGCCTTGGCGAAGATTTAGAAATTGATCTTCACGAGCCTCTCGAATCTTAAAAAGAAGGTAATGATCAATAATTGCCTCTTTAAACTCTTTCCAAGTAGCTGAAGGTGCATCGATACCCCTAGATCATTTCCAGTCTTCATACCAAAATGTAGGCTCCCCTTTGAATCAATATGCTACTAGGTCAACTGTTTCTTTACCCGATACATGCATGATATCTAGAGCCCTTTGGATTTGATCAATAAAGTCCAGTGCATCTTCATTAATATCTAATCCGGTAAATGTGGAAGGATCTAGCTTAAGGAAATCCTGTGTCCATAGGCTAGCTGCCCTATCTGTACCACTAGAACCTGTGGTTGGAATAGTTTGTCCTTAAGTTGGTCCAGAAACTATAAGAGCCAACAATTGTACCACATTCCTTAGATCTATCTCATTATCATTAATGGGTAGTTCTGAGGATGTGGTTCTTCTCCTTCTTAGCTCTTTTGGAGATGGGGGAGTGAAAGAAGTTTGTGATAAAAACTCAGCTTGAGCCTCACTTTGATTAACTTGCCTAGGTGGTAACTTATTGGTCCCTTCTCCAGTAGCCACATCTAAAGCTTACCTATATTATTACTCATTCTTGTAACTGGCATCTTTACTATAATAAGAGGAAAAAATAGATTTAATGGTTAAATATGACTTCACCTACAACATGGGCACTATTGCACGATCTAAGATATGAAGAAAAAGAGACAACACCAAAATATCCCATAGCCTACTTTTTATAGATGTGGTGCACAACAAACCCATAAGAAAGACTTTACGTAGACACGGCTTTGTAGACTCCCTAGGACGACCTGCTCTAATGCCACTTTTATCATGCCTCAAATTCTATTAGGGAAGACAAGAACCCGTAGCCGTGAAGGACCAAGAGAATCAATCCATGACCTTGTACTCCTTATGCATGTAACTATAATAACCAAAGGTTTTACCATACATGGATATAATGCATTGATGAAAAATAAACGATATGCCCAAAACTCTATATATATACCCGACTTGGTCGTTGAGGCCATAACATCTAAAAGATAAGACACTATCATGCTGAACTTTACATAGGTCTACAAAGACTCTAAAAGATACATAGACATCTGGTTAAGGTCGATACAAACCCCCGCCTTACTCTTGACTACTGTATAATACAAATAAATAAGACAGACTCGGAAAGCCCCAAATTAATCTGGAGCTCACCAATAATCATTGGATATCCTGGACTCCTAATGAAAAGGTATATTTACTGAAGCACATATGCCTGCAGCGTGAAATATAGGTCCCCCATAAGGGGCGTCAGTATGAAAGTACGTATTGAATATGTAAGGCTAAAAAGTAACCACACGTGATATAGGAGCTCAACGGAAATCAGATATAAGTGTACAAATAGTGATAATAGACCATATTTATATATACTTGTAAGGTCAGGTACATTACATTTCTTTCTTCATTTTACCTTTCTTATTTCATAATCTTTTTAAGTCATATGATACAAATTATCTGCTGATCTCTGGTAAATAGACAAATCAGGATCGACCCAAGCTAAGCTTACGCCCCTGAGATGCCACCCATAAAAAAACATTGGGATCAGCCTATAATAGGGTTACACCCCTAATATTCCACCCATATATAAAGTATCGGGATCGGCCCATGTTATGCTTATGCCCCTGAGCTGCCACCCATTATATATAGATTTGTGTTGCTTAGTTTATTTAGCCTTTGAGATTGTTACTTTGGTGGTCATAACATTATCACACTTTGAAATAATAATCTACCAAAAAGATATATGAAAATGGTCACTTAATGAAACAACAATGATGTGGGGAGATTTTGGCACACAAATGAAGTGTTTAGGAGCTGAAAATAACACATAGGTCTTATTTGAGTAAACGGAGAACTCCAGAAATTTTCTAGCGAAAATAGACATGCAAGCTTAATAATAAGCATGTATTAAGGTGTTTTAACATGTTAGAGAGTGGTAACAAGGTCATTGGCTACATGGGATATAATATGCTGCTATTATGTATCACTTGTTATAGGATAACCTTGGAAGCTTACTTGATGGAACAAATGTCCAATTTCATGCCAGAGAGTGCAAAATAGAGTATGCCTTACATACCTAGTTGTACAACTCCAATACTAACCCAACTTGACTTCCCACCTTTTGTATTACTTATCTACATTAAAATATAAGGTAAACTAATATTAGCAACCAACCGACACAATTGGGCTATTTAACTTCACCAAAATAGTGGCCGGGTAGAAAGCCCTTAATTTATCAATCAAGGGTGTTATTTTAAACCTTTTCTTCTCCAATTACATCCATATACCACATATTCTTAGAATATCCCCTTACACAACTTTGGGTTCATTACACTCTCCAAATAATACACGAAACAAAAAGGGCAGTGGACTTATACAACCATTAATTTGGTGGTGTACCACCACACCCTTCTTTTATATTTCAATAAAAACTAATTACACCTTTCCCCAACATCAACATGGCAGCCTCTAACATATACACACAAAACAATCCATAAAACAGTCCCAAATCCCTTTTGTTGTAGCAATCAATTATTTAACTCATCATCTCCTGAGTTCTCAATAACAAAACATCCATAATTCTTTCCCAAATTCATATATAAGGAGAAAAAATTAAGGTAGTCACCTTACCTATATTATGCAACTTATCCTTTAAATTTGAACTCCTCATGAACTTCAACTTTCACTTTCCTTCATGCTTTACACCAAAGAAAAAAAAGATCTCTTAATAACAAAGAAAAATTGAGCAAGTTGCTTGTTCTATATTCTTCCATGAATTAATAATTAATCACTTATAGCATGTTTTCCTAATCTTCCATCAGATAATTAAGCTAAACCATAAGTGTTTTCACTTACCTTTTCCTGCAAAGGTTGGGGGTTTCTTCAAGAAACCTAGAAAGAGAATAGGGTTGCCCTTTGTTGTTATAGAGAAAGTAGAGAGAACTTTATGAAATATGGTAATTTTGTAACTTAGAATTTAATGAAATGACCAGCAACTTAGCCTTATAAAGCCCCTATTTTTGGCCATCTATTTAGTTGCATTTTGGACTTCAAAATGGGTCAAATGGGTCCAAGTAGGTGATGCACCTACTTAAAGAGATCAAGCGGCTCAAAAGGTCAAAGTAGGTGATGCACCTACTTGATTAAGTTCTTATTTGGGCCAAATTAACATGGGCCTTTGGCAGATTTAAGTGTTGGTCCATTTCTTCATTTCTTTTTCTTTTACTTAAGTTAGGCCCAAATGAGTACCTTAACATAGGATCAAATCTGATCCATAACCTTGGGTCCATTAACTTGATCCATATATCTCAACTAGGTGATTCAGCAACTAGCTTAATTAAGTCAAGAAAGCACCTCAATAAAATACTTTATTTTTAGTTCTTAATCCCTTTGATCTATCTTAAAACTTGTATATACTTCGTCACTTTAAACTTTAGATTTAAATACTAGCTTACGATCCCAAGTTTAAATAGTTGTATTGATGTTAACTTGGTCGTATCACATTAAAATTTATAGGAAGCATCTATAATTCCATCTACACCATTAATACACACATAAAAAATCTCATCTATTAGCTATACCACAAGGCTATACCAAGTTCCAGATAATTAGTACAAGTACAAGCAAAATACGGGATGTTACATCCTCCCCCCTTTCGGAACATTCATCCTCGAATGTTAGCATAATTGTCCAACCAAAACAAATTCAAGCCTAAGTTTAATACTCATGTTATTACATAGTACCTATATATTACACTTACTTATTATTTCCCCAATTCAGCATCTTGAACTTTCTCTTCGTGTTTGAAAAAATGGGGGTACTTAGATTTCATCACTTCTTCAGCTTCCCATGTTATCTCTTCTACTTGTTGGTTTCTCCAAAGCACTTTTAACTAAGAAATTTCTTTATTCCATAACTTCTTAACTTTTCTATCTAGGATAGAAATAGGTATTTCTTCATAGGTGAGATCTTCCGTAACTTGTACATCTTTAGTAGGAGTAATATGAGATGGATATCCCATGCACTTTTGAAGCGTTGAGATGTGAAATACTGGATGAACTGTTGAGAGCTCTTGGGTAGATCTAATTTATAAGTGACTTGGCCAAACCTCTGAGTAATCTTATTTGGGCCTATATAACATGGACTTAGTTTTCCTTTCTTATCAAATCTCATAACCCCCTTCTTCTAACAATTGCACATAACTTGTGTTGACTTTGGGTTGTTTCTATCCTTTGTTGGATTACTTTAACCTTTTCCATAGCTTGAAGAACAAAATCTATCTTTAAAAAGGCAGTTTCACCCACTTCAAACCATCCAATTGGTGATCTACACTTTTTTTCATACAAAGCTTCATATGGTGCTATTTTGCTACTTGAACGATAGCTATTGTTGTAGGAAAACTCGGTGAGAGGTAAATGATCATCCCAACTACTTTTAAAGTCCAATACATAAGATCAAATCATATCTTCAAGTATTTGAATGGTACATTCCGTTTGTCCATCTATTTGAGGGTGGAAAGTTGTACTTAAATAAACTTGTGTTCCCAAATTTCTCTAAAAAGACTTCCAAAAAATTATAGTAAATTGAGCTCCCCTATCTGATATAATAGAGACTAATACTCCGTGTAATCAAACTATCTCTTTGATATATAATTTTTCATACTCTTCAGCTATGTAAGTGGTCCTAACCAGTAGGAAGTGTGCTGATTTGGTAAGCCTATCAACTATCACCTATATGGAATTAAAATTTTTATATATATGAGGGAAACCAGAGACAAAATCCATGTTGATCATGTCCCACTTCCAGATTGAAAGATCTATACATTGCATATAACCCTCGGTCTTTTGGTGCTCTACTTTAACTCTTTGACAATTTGGAAATTCAGCTATAAATTCTACAATGTTCGTCTTCATGTCACTCCACCAATACATTCCTTTCAAATCCTGATACATTTTAGTTGACCCTGGATAGATGGAAAACCTTAAATGATGTGCCTCTTCCATAATCCCTTTTCTTATCCCATCTACATTAGGTGCACACAATTTATTTTGGTACTGAAGTACTTCCTCTTGTGTAAGCTCAAATGCATTGTATATTTTTCTTAAGTCGTAATAGAATAGGATCTGTGTATTGCTTGTCTTTCACTTTGGCTACTAACGAAGATTCTTCCTCATTATGCATAATAAGCCCCTCATCTGGAGTTTCAAGAAGGCAAACCCCCAAATTGTCTAGTTGGTGTAGATCCTTAGTCATCCCTTATCATTTCGTAGGTTACCCATAAGTGCCCACCATAGCCTTATAACTTAACGCATCAGCTACCACATTTGCTTTTCCCAAATGATATAAGATATCAACATCATAGTCTTTTAATAGCTCAAGCTATCTTCGCTGCCTCAAATTTAGGTCCTTCTGATTAAAGATATATTGCAAACTCTTGTGGTCAGTATATATGTCAACATGAATCCTATACAAGTAGTGATGCCATATCTCTAAGGAAAATATAACTGTCTCTTGCTCCAGATCATGCGTTGGATAGTTCTTCTAATGTGGACGCAATTGTCTTGAGCCATATGCTATGACTTTACCATATTGCATCAACACACAGCCTAATCCAATTCTTGAAGCATCACAATACACTGCATACCCTTTTGTGCCTTCTGGAAGTACCAATATAGGTGTAGAAGTTAACTTATTCTTCAGATCTTGGAAACTCCTTTCACATTCATCATTCCATTAAAACTTGGATGCTTTGTGTGTTAGCTTTGTTAAAGGTGCATAAATTGAAGAAAATCCTTCAACAAACCTTTTATAATAACCTGCTAACCCAAGGAAACTATGAATCTCTGTAGGTGTTGTAGGTCTTGGCCAGTTCTTCACAGCTTCTATCTTTTGAGTATCAACCTTTATTCCTTTATTAAATACAATATGACCCAAGAATGCCACAGATTTTAACCAAAACTCACATTTAGAGAACTTTACATATAGCTTATGATCATGAACAATCTACAACACCTGTCGTAAGTGAATGGCATGGTCCTCCTTTGATCTTGAATAAACCAGAATATCATCTATAAAAACTATCACGAACATTTCTAAGAACGGTTTGAACTACCTATTCATCAAATTCATAAAAGTTGTGGGTGCATTAGTTAGCCTAAAGGACGTGACTAGAAACTCATAATGACCGTACCGTGTTCGAAAGGTTGTCTTGGGTATATCCTTCTCTTTCACCCTCTCTTGGTGGTAACCTGACCTCAAACCAATTTTTGAAAAACCTATGGCGCCTTGTAATTAGTCGAACAAGTCCCCAATTTTCGAAAGGGGATATTTTTTCTTAATAGTCACCTTATTCAGTAGTCGATAGTCAATACACATTTTAAATGAGCCATCTTTCTTAAGCACAAATAACACTGGTGCGTCTTGATGTTCCCTCTTTTGACGAAACATTTAAGGCCTTTTTCTTAGGATAATTGTGTGTTTTCAAGCAGCCACTTTTGTATTTAACATGGTATTTCAGCGTTTCAATTATAAGGACTGAGTGTGAAGGGTAACTTGGACAATCTGAGAAAAACAGAAGTAAAAAGAGCAGCGACGGCTTGGGCAACGGACCGTCGACCTTGCGACGGGTCGTCACACTACCCGTTGCCCAGAAGTAGAACATGGAGTCATTGGAAACCCAGTGATAGTGCAGGCGATGGACCGCCGGACATGTGACGAACCATCCTTTGAACCATCGACCAAAAAGCAGAGAATCTGAGTTTGAATTTTTAAAAACCCCCAGTCTAGAATCATATAAATACCAAGTATTAGGGTTTCTTCTGTATATTTTGTCTTTAGTTTCATACTTTCTCCTCTAGTAAGAGTTTGTACTACTTTTCAGAGGGATTTGAATCTATAGATTGAGAGTTGATTATTAGTTTTCATATTCTCCATCAAAGATTGAGAAGTACAATATTTCTACTTTTGTAAGTACTCTTCTGAAGTTATTTATGAACAATCATTATAACTTTGATTTCTTATATGGAGATGAGTAGCTAAACTCCCATAACTAGGGTTATGGGAGCCTTGATGTAGAGAACTATTTTGGGGTTGTGAATGGTTTTGATTTCTAACATCTACCAAAATTATATGAATCTTTCTTCATCTTAATGACATCTTTTGGTTGCAAACTTGAGAAGTAAGCCCATGAACTCCACTTGTCTAACAAGAAAGTGGATATTGGGAAAAGAAGTGATTCTCATGAACTCCATAGGTTTACCCTTTGGGTTAATGGGTTGATGCCTTAACATGATCAACACTTATGAGAGTGTTATTGAATAATGCATGAATCCTTTAGGTTCGAGAGAAGTAAAGGGTGAAATACTCATTAGGTTGAGAAATGCATGGGTAATCCTTAGAATTCAATAATTCTTGAAATTGGATACATAAGTTAGAATTCCAACACAAACTCACAACCCTAATTGTTTGAACATCTTGGCAAGCATAACTCTAGTTAATTCATTTTCATTGACATTACATCTACATTTAATATCAGTAGTTGAACTTTTGTGTAACACAAATACAAAAGAACACCATTAACATTTCCAAACCCCTTTATTTCGGAACCTTAGATCAACAGTCTAATAACAATCACAATACTTAGTGAACACTGTATTCCCTATCAGATTCTACACCCAACCCAGTTGGGTTCTATATTTGATAGCGACCACTTACTCTCTCGTAAGAGAGGTGTAATTTAGGCATATCAAATTTTAGCGCCATTGTCGGGAACTACAGTTGTAAATTAAGTTTGTGTTTGTTAATTGACCTTTGATCAAGTTACCCAAATTTTACTTTTGTTTGTGTAGGAGAGTTTTTGTTCATGCCAAGTACATGAAGATCGGGTGCACCGTTCTTACCAATACATCTGGAATCGTAACTTATTGGCAGAATGACAGAACCCCAAGATATTAAGAGAGTAACCGCATTGGTTAGAGCTCAACTAAATCAGCAAAATGATCATCAGTAGGCATGTCATCCTAATCATGATGATGATGATTTGGGAGATGATAAATTTTTAGATCCTGCTAATCGAAGGCGTGTAGAGAATATAGTTGCACCAGTGAAAAGAAATGTGAATAGAAACCATCCTTTCAGGGCGAGACCTGATCGTCAAGCTGTTCAATTTGATCTTAATTATGATTAAGATGGAATGGATGGAGATGGAGCCACTGGAGCTATTATTCCTCCACCTCTAGAACCAGGAGCAAAGTTTAATATTACCAGTACAATGATCCATCTTCATCATTTGAAGAGTTTATTTGGTGGACTCCCGGGAGATGATCCCAATATGCATTTAGTGAATTTTGTCACTATTTGCAAGTTCTTTGATAACTCGGGAGTGGGAGAAAATGCCATCCTACTGCATTTACTTCTATTGTCTCTGTCTGGGGAGGCAACATTGTGTCTTAATGAGTTGACGCCCGATTCTATAACCAACTAGAGGTAATTGAAAGAGGCTTTCCTAGAAAGATTCTTTCCGTCTTCCAGAAGGGTGCAGTTGAGCGATGAGATCAGCAACTTTAGGAAGCTTCCAAATGAATCCCTTCATGAGACATGGGAGAGGTTCAAAAAGAAGCTGACGCAGTGTTTGAACCATAATATGACATATATTCATTTGATGGAGATTCTTTATCGGGCTTTGAACTCTATTACGAAGCCAGTTAATTATAATGCTGCAGGGGGATGATTTGGGGATCTTTCTTTTCAGGAGGGCTCAGAGTTGCTTGATCGGATGACCAAACAACGAAGATCTTGGCATACCAGGAATTCTATGGTAGCAACCCTGTTGTGTCTATTGGCATGACTGCGGAGCAACATAAGAAAAAGGAAGAACATGATCAAGACATGGCACACTTGAAGACGTAGATGGATTTGTTGACCAAGCATTTATTATCTGCAAAGACTGAAAAAGTTAAAGTTGTTGTAGCCAAAGGTAGAGATTAGTTTAATTTAGAAGAAGAGGCTAACTATTTGAATAATCAGGTGAGTTTCCAAGGCAATAGCCAAGGAAATCGAGGTCGGAACTACTACGACAAGGCTGGTTACAAGGATAGGGAGAAAGGAAATTAGAAAGGTAAGAATTATATGAGTGGGCTATATGTACTGCCCAAAAGCAGAGATAGTTCTGCAACTAGCTCTGGCAAGATGTCCATGGAGAACATGATGGAGAAATTATTAAAGGGATTTAAAGCTACCAACTCTGGAGTGAATACCATGAAGAGTAATTTCTCTTCAATGAGTCAGTTAGTAAACTTGCACTCTACCTCTATCAAGTAGTTGGAGCAATAAATGAGCCAGATTTTGGCAGTATTGAATCAGAGAAAGAGTGGAACATTGCCAAGTGATACAATCCAAAATCCTCAAAATGATGAATCGTGCATGGCTCTTATCACACGGAGTGGTAAGGTTTTATCAGGCCCTTCTTTGGCCAAAGCTATGAATGTAGATGTTGATCTTGAAAAAGGTAATCCAATGGAGACTGAAAAGATGGATGGCATTGATACCCCTTCTAATCATCAGCAAGTTGATGAGTTGGAAAAAGAGAAAGAGAAGGAAAAGGAAGTAGTGGTGAAGACTCTCCCAAATCCACCACCTCCTTTCCCTCAGAGATTGAAGAAGAAGGTTAATGACACAAAGTTTAGTAAATTCATGGAAATGTTAAAGCAGCTGACAATAAATGCGCCTTTGGTAGAGGCACTTGAGAAAATGCCAAGATATGCTAAATTTATGAAGGATATTGTGACGAAAAAATATCGGTGAGCTACGAACCGATGGATAATCTCTATCATTATAGTGTTATTTCTACAAGGTCCTTGGTTCAGAAGAAGGCAGACCCAGGAGCATTCACTATTCCTTGTACGATAAGGTCTCTGGAATTTACTAAAGCCTTATATGATCTAGTAGCAAGCATTAATATGATACCTCAAGCTATTTATAAAAAGTTAGGTTTGTGAGATCCCACACCCACCAACATGCAAGTTGTGATGGCGGATAGGTTGGTAAAATGACATGTTGGTATTTTGTATGATATGCTGGTAAAGGTGTCTAGCTTTATGTTTCCTGCAGATTTCGTAATTTTGGATTACGAGGTGGACTTCGAGGTGCCCATAATCTTGGGTTGACCCTTCCTCGCAACCGAAAGTATGATGATTGATTTGCAAGCTAATGAGCTCTTATTTAGGATAAATGATGAAGTGGTGTGCTTTGATGTGTGCCAATCAATGAAGCAACATAAAGATATGAGTGTGTTCTCAATTGTTGATGTATATTATGAGGATAAGAAGGAGGTGCCAATATAGGAGAAGTTTGTTGTCGAGCCATTAGCTACAGTGCTTATTAATTTTAATCGTGAAGGCATTAAGGAGTATGAATAGACTGTTTATGCTTTGACAGGAATGGGATCATACTCTTATGCTCCTAAGAAGATAGATCTTGATCTTATGAATCGACTAACACCACCGGCGAAGCTATCTATTTAAGAGCCACCGGTGTTGGAATTAAAAGAGCTGCCAAAGCATTTAAGGTACGTGTTACTGGGCAATGAACGCACGTTACCCATGATTATTGCAGCTGATTTAGGCGAGCAGCAGGTGGAAGCACTTATTTTGGTGCTTTAGAGATACAAAAGAGCAATAGGCTGGACTATTGCTGATATTATTGGCATTCCCCCTAGCATCTACACTCATAAGATACAACTTAAGGAAGACTGTACTCAAACCATCGAGCATCAATGCCCACTTAATCCACCAATGCAAGAGGTAGTTAAGAAGGAAATTATTAAGTGGCTGGACGCAGGAGTGGTTTATCCTATTTTCGACTGTAAATGGGTAAGCCCAGTTCAATGTGTGCCCAAGAAAAGGGGCATGACTGTTGTTGCAAATGAAAAGAACGACTTGACTCCTCTCAGGCCTGTGACTGGTTGGAGACTTTGCATGGACTACCGCAAACTAAACTCGTGGAATTTAAAGGACCACTTCCCAATTCCCTTCATAGATCAAATGCTTGATCGGTTGGCAAGAAGGAGGTGGTATTATTTCTTGGATGGATATTCTGGCTACAATTAGATCTGTATTGCTCCTGAAGAACAGGATAAGACGATGTTCACATACCCGTATGGCACTTTTTCATTCAAGCGGATGCCATTTGGGTTATGTAATGTACCTGCGACCTTCCAAAGGTGTATGATGTCTATTTTCTCAGATATGGTTGAGGACATCTTGGAGGTGTTCATGGATGATTTTTCTGTGGTTGGAGATTCATTTGAGCTGTGTCTGGCGAACTAGAGTTGGGCTTTACAAAGGTGTGTGGAATTCAATCTTGTGCTTAATTGGGAGAAATTCCACTTTAGGGTGAAGGAGGGCATTGTTCTCAGGCACAAAATTTCAGTAAAAGGGATAGAGGTCGATCGATCCAAAGTAGAAGTTATTGAGAAGCTACCACCGCCCATCTCGGTGAAAGGGGTGCGTAGTTTCCTTGGACATGCTGGCTTTTACCGGAGGCTTATAAGGGACTTCTCTGATACTAACCCAACTTGACTTCCCACCTTTAGGATTACTTATCTACAATAAAATATATGGTAAACAAATATTAGCAACCAACCGACATATTGGGCAATTTAACTTCACCAAAGCAGTGGTGCGGAAGTAAGGCCTTAATTTATCAATAAAGGGTGTTATTTTAACCCTTTTTTTCTCCAATTACATCCATATACCATACATATTCTTATAAGATCCCCCGACACAACTTTGGGTTAATTACACCCTCTAACCAATACATGAAATAAAATGGGCAGTAGACGTATACAACCATTAGTTTGGTGGTGTACCACCACACCCTTCTTTTATATTTCAATACAAACTAATTACTCATTTCCCCAATATCAACCTGGTAGCCCCCAACATATACACACAAAACAGTCCACAAAACAACCCCAAATCCCTTGTGTTGTAGCAATCTATTATTGAACTCATCATCTCTTGAGTTCTCAATAACAACACAACCATAATTCTTTCCCAAATTCATATAAAAGAAGAACAAAATGGGTTATTCACCTTACCTCAATTCTGCACCTTATCCTTTAAATTTGAACTCCTTTAGAACTTCAACTTTCACTTTCCTTCATACTTTAAACCAAAGAAGAAAAAAGATCTCTTAATAACAAAGAAAAAGTGAGCAAGTAGCTTGTTCTATATTCTGCCATGAATTAATAATTAAGCACTTATAGCATGTTTTCCTCATATTCCATGAGATAATTAAGCTAAACCATAAGTGTTTTCACCTTTTTTGGCCTGCAAAGGTTGGGGTTTCTTCAAGAACCCTAGAAGGATAATAGGGCTGCCTTGGTTGTTCTAGAAAAAGTAGTGAGAACTTTCTGAAATATGGTACTTTTGTGACTTAGAGTTTAAGGAAATGACAAGAAACTTAGCCTTATAAAGCCCCTATTTTTGGCCATCTATTTAGCTGCATTTTGGACCTCAAAATGGGCCAAATAGGTCCAATTAGGTGATGCACATACTTAAAGAGATCAATCTGCTCAAAAGGTCAAAGTAGGTGTTGCACCTACTTGACTAAATTCTTATTTGGGCTCAATTAACATGGGCCTTTGGTAGATTTAAGTGTTGGGCCATTTCTTCATTTCCTTTTCTTTTACTTAAGTTAGGCCCAAATGAGTACCTTAACATAGGATCAAGTCTGATCCATAAGCTTGGGTCCATTAACTTGGTCCATATATCTCAACTAGGTAACTCACCAACTATCTTAATTAAGTCAAGAAAGCACCTTAATAAAACAGTCCATTTTTCAGGTCTTAATCCCTTGGATCTAACTTAAAACTTGTATATACTTGGTCACTTTAAGCTTTAGATTCAAATACTAGCTTACGATCCCAAGATTAAATAGTTATATCGACGTTAACTTTTTAGCATCACATTCAAACATACGGGAAGCATCTATAATTTCATCTACACCATTAATACTCGCATAACAAATCTCATTTGTTACCTATACCATAAGGCTATACCAAGTTCCATATAATTAGAACAAGTACAAGAAAAATACGGGATGTTACAAATCCTAATGCCAATGTCAATACCAATGCTAACACTAATACCGACACGACCCTACTCATAGTAGTCCGACAAAGCCTCTAACTAGAATCAAAGGATATACAGTCGGAACATACCACCGACCATACCCAAAACCAAAACCCAAGAAATAAAAATGATATAAAGAATTCCATAGCATGAAATAGGGTCTTCCAGAATATTGAAGCTCACCACTTCAGTCTGACTCAAAGTTGTCTTCGAATCATCAAGTCACTGAGCATAAGGAGTAAAGGTCTGGCCGGTTCGTGCATCACATGGGGATAAAGCGCCCGAAAATGGTTAGCGAGGTGAACGCTAGTATGTAACTCGGGGATAAAGATAAAGTAATGTCATTAATCCAAACCAATACACATAAACCATACGTAAATACATATATACATATATACAATGCAATGATAGGGAACAAGGTTTAGCATGTCTTTTAAAACC
The DNA here is from genome assembly GCA_030864215.1 of Capsicum pubescens. Taxonomy (NCBI): domain Eukaryota; kingdom Viridiplantae; phylum Streptophyta; class Magnoliopsida; order Solanales; family Solanaceae; genus Capsicum; species Capsicum pubescens. Next base: position 223,190,120 of record CM061540.1, on the reverse strand, counting down.
TTAACCTAGATTGTGTATCTTTATAATCATATATCCACCCACGGGCTATATGGGTGTGTTACCCCCTGAACGAGCCCCAGTGCATATAGCCGTACAAACTGGAAATATCATAGATGGCCGGGGATTCCCGTGTACCCTTCGCCCTTAATGATACATATATACAAGTATATATTTGGGGGATTTCTATGGACCTCACAAGCATATGGTCAACAAGACCAACCCTCATTTCGGCAAACATGAATTACTAGTGTCCGTCCTTCGAACTCACACCTTCACTACTAGCTATCACAACCCCCAGTATCACCCAATTAAAACATTTAGAACATAACCAAAACACCAATTAGAAGATTCAATTATCAAGGTATTATAAGTCGTATCGTCATACGGACTATTTCTTGTAAGCAATGTCATTAGCTAACACATAGGGCATTCCTATGTACCCCGCAGACTCCATTATTAAAATCACTTAGGGGATTTCCATATACCCCATAAGGTTTTCATTATATAATCACTTAAGGGATTCCTGTGTACCCCAAAAGGTTTTCAAAACCATCTGTCACCATTTAACCAACTATACCATTCATTAGTTTCAAGAAAGAAGTCAAACCAAATACTTTAGGGATTCCATTGTATCCCGAATTTACATTCACACCTTTCTCATAACTACTAACCAATTTTACTATACAGGGTTGGGGTCATAACCACTTCAAAAGTCTAAAGTTTAGAGAAAGTTACTATTATCAAATTCCACCACCATAGCATGCACTAACATATTCAAAACTATATTTAAAACATAGAAAACCAAAATTAAATCATGGGAAAACATTATTCAACCATAAGCATTCAAAATCCCCAACGTTTATTTCATAACCATAATAATACCATGAAAGTCATACATTAAAACATGTGCTGTTAGTAAAATAACAATGTGGGAGGAGTGACATGCCTGTAATACCGAGAAATTTAGAAAAGATTGCACCCTTAGAACCCTAAATGACCACTTTATTTGAAACCCTAGCCTTAGCTTGAATAGCAAGTTTGACATAGAATTTGAGAGTGTTTTATTGGGAATGATGTATTAATGAAGTCTGAAAGGTGGTTTATGTTGTGGTATCAAAGAGACTTAAAGTTGGAAATGTCTAGAATGCCCCCAACTTAAAATTGTATAAAAAGTTGTTCGTGGTTACGAGTTGACAAATTGACTCATCACCACATCATACGACTCATGGCCATGAATTGTATCCTAGACAGTAAGTTGGATACCCATATATTATCCACTATACGACTCTATGATCCCACTCGTAACCTAACCCTACGACCAGTAGGGTCTATTTGTGACCAACACGACACCAAAATAGGTCAGACAACCTACAACTTTACCTTATGACTCATAACCCATCCTCACGGCTCATAGTGAGCCACTCGTACTCAAAGCCAAGTCAAGCAACTAAGTTAGTGATTTGGTTAAGTTTTGTCCTAACGACTTATCACCACCCTTAATGACTCGTGACCACCAAGTCATAACCAAGACAGAAAAACCAACCACCATCCACTGGACACCCTACGTCTAGGGTCACCTGACCCATTAATACACCATACGACTCATATGATCAAGTCTTAATCAAGGCAGTGACCTCAAAGCTCAAGAAATTTCCAAGGGCCAAAAATTTGGGCTTCTCTCCCACTTAGAGCATTCATCCTCGAGTGATGGGACAAAGCAGTCACTAGAACGATTAAACCCAAACATATCTACTCTTACCTTTAAGACAGAAAATAGATTACCAAGGAATTTACAATCTTCTTATAACAAAGACAACAATAAAGATGTTAAGAACAGCACATACCTTGAGCATAATTTTCTAGAACAGGGAACATGAATGGATACTTAGACTTCATGTCCTCTTCATCTTCCCAAGTAACCTCTTCATCTTTATGGTTCCCCATAGAACCTTTACTGAAACTACATCCTTGGTCCGCAATCGACAAACTTACCGGTCCAATATTTTAACTTAGAATTTCTCATAAGACAAGGAATCCAAAATACCAATATCCTTGACAGGTATAATTTGTGATGGATCACCCACACACTTTCTCAATGTAGATACGTGGAACACTGGGTGAATGGAGCTCAAACTAGAGGGCAACTCTAATTCATATGCATCATTACCAACCCTCTTCAAAACCAAATAAGGACCGACATACCAGTTACTGACCATTCTCTTATTCCCAGGTCATATTACCCTATTCATGGCAGTTACCTTCAAGAACACCCTATGCCCAATCTCAAATTCTAACTTCCTATTCCTCATATCTACATAGTAATTTTGGAAACCTTGGACGACTTTAAGCCTTTACCAAATCACCTTCACCCTTTCCATGGGTTGGTGAACCAAATCTAGGATAAACATCTCCACCTCACCAGCCTCGAACCACCCAATAGGAGACCTACACATTCTACCATACAAGTCCTCAAACATAGGTATCCCAATGCTAGAATGGTAGTTATTACAATACGCAAACTCTAAAAGAGACAAATTTTCAAATCAACTACCACCATAGTCAATCACAAAAGCTCGAAGCATATCTTCCAATGTTTGAATAGTTCTTTACACTTGCCTATCTAACTGGGGTGGAAAGTCGTACTAAGACTGACTTTAGTCCCAAAACCTTTCTAAAATGACCACCAAAAGTGCAATGAAAATTGTGTACCACGATCCGAGATAATAGAAACAGGCACCATATTCAACTTCACAATATCTTGGAGGTACAACCAAGCATAATCCTCTGTTGAGAAATTAGTCCTCACTCGCAAGAAGGAAGAAGACTTTGTCATCCTATCCATAATGACCCAAATCGATTTAAACTGATTTTAAGACCGAGGAAGACCGATAATTAAATCTATATTGATGACTTCCCACTTCCATACAAGCAACTCAATTTCTTGATACAATCCTCCGGGCCTCAAGTGCTCAACTTTCACTTGCTGACACATCAGGCACTTAGCCATAAAATTAGCCACATCCCTCTTTATTTTGTTCCACCAATATATCTCCTTAAGGTTATGATACATTTTTGTCAAACTAGGATGAATGGCATAATGCGAATCATAAGCCTCATCCAAGATCCTCTCTCTCAAACCTATCTATATCGAGAACACATAATCTCTTTCGATACCGTAAGGTACCATCACCATTAACCTCAAAGGACATCACCTTCTTCCCAACTACATCCCCCTTAATTTGCATTAAGACAGAATCCAATACTTGTTTCTCTTTCACCTTAGCACCAAGAGATGACCTTGCCACCTCATTAACAAATACACCACCATCTTCTGAGTCTGAGAGACGAACTCTAAGGTTATCCAAAAGGTGAATGTCCTTCACCAATTCCCTTTTATCCTTATCCACATAAGCTAGAGGATCCATGGATAACTTGCTAAGAGCATCAGTAACTTTATTAGGTTTACTTAGATGGTAGTGAACACTCACATCGTAATCCTTGAGTATCTCAATCCATCTCCTTTGTTTAAGGTTAATCTCTTTTTATGTAAACACATATTATAGGCTCTTATGATTTGAAAAGATATCCACATGCACTTCATACAGATAGTGACGCCAGATTTTCAAAGCGAACACCATATCAATAACTCAAAGTCATGAATCGGATAATTCTTCTCTTGACCCTTAAACTATCTAGAGGCATAAGATAACAACTTGTCATGCTGCATCAAAATGCAACCAAGCCCCATATGGGACCCATAAAAAAACCACAAATCTATTATTGCCTTAAGGCAAAGTCAATATTAGAGCCAAAGTCAGCTTATACTTTATCTTTTCAAACCTATACTCACAAGCATCGAACCACAAGAACTTTACCTTCTTTTGAGATAACTTAGTAAATGGGACAGCTATCGTCGAGAAACTTTTCATAAATCTCCTGTAGTAATTGGCTAAACCCAAGAAGCTTCGAATATCAGTTGGAGTCATGGGTCTAGGCCATTTCTTAACCTTCTGTGGATCAACTATGATCCCTTTACCAAATAGGATATGACCCAAAAAAGTGACAACGCTCAACCTGAATTTGTATTTCAAAAATTTTGCATACAACTCTTGATCTTTTAGGGTCTGCAACATAATGCAGAGGTGATCGGCATGATTCATCTCACTCTTAGAGTACACCAAAATATCATCTATGAATACAATGACAAACAAATCTAGAAACTGATGAAAGACCCTATTCATCAAGTCCATGAATGCCTTCATGGCATTAGTCAACCCAAAAGACATAACCAAGAACTCAAAATGGCCATATCAGGTATGGAAGACAGTCTTAGAGATATTTATCTTCCTAATCTTTAACTGATGATACTCGAATTGAAGATTGATCTTGAAGAAAAACTTAGCACCCTGAAGTTGATCAAACAAGTTATCTATCCTCAGATGAAGGTAATTATTCTTTACCATCACTGTATTCAATTATTGATAATCAATACATATTTGAAGGGAACCATCCTTATTATGCACCAACAATACCGATGCACCTCACAAGTCACACTAGGGTAGATGAAACCCTTGTCTCAAAGATCCTTTAATTTCTTCTTAAGCTCTTTTAACTCATCTGAAGCCATTCTATATGGGGGAATAGAGATAGGGTGAGTATACAGAACAAGATCAATCCTGAAATCAATCTCTCTATCAGGAAGGACACCAGGAAGGTCATCACGAAGACCTCAGGAAATTCCTTCACCACCAAAATGGAATGTAAGAAAAAGGGCATCCGAGTTAGAATCTTTAACCCAGACCAGATGATAGAGACACCTGTTGGAGATAAATCTCTCAGCTCTAATCTACGATATAAACCTTCCCTTGGGTACTACAGAACCACCCTCTTATTTAATAACCATTTCATTAGGTAATTTAACGATGATCTTACAGGCCCAACTATTTAGAGAGGCATAGAATGAGTGCAACTAATCCATCCCCAATATGATATTAAAATCAACCATGTCTAATTCAAATATATCTACCAAAGTCTACCAACCACCCACAGATACCACACAACCCCTATAGACTCTTCTGGCAACGACAGAGTCACCCACCAGGGTAGAAACAAAAAAGGGGTCTGTAATACACTCAGGACTGAAACCAAAATGCACAGGCACAAATAGGGTCACATAAGAAAGAGTGGACCCTAGATCAAGTAAACAATACACATCATGGGAAAAGAGTTTAGACATACTAGTACTGATATCAGGCGATGCCTCAAACTCTTAAAGGGTAGTAAGAGCATAAAGTCAGTTTTGACCAGTGCCAGAGCTAGATATGAACCCCTTTTTGCAAGATAAGATGAAGAGAAAAACAGAACCTTATTTTTCCTAGAAAAAAAACATAGCCACCAGATAGTTTCTAAGCATGTGCCCTGGCTAACCACAGTTGAAGCACTTGTCCCTTTCCTCATCACAAAAACCCCGAGACAATTGACCACAAAATTGTAGGGAGGATATGATGAAGCTGATTGGGCCCTACTAGCTTAAGATTAATCACCATGTGCCCTATAATTGTTGCTACCCTAAAAACATCTATCACCAGATAGCTTTAGGTAGGGAGCACTAGGCATCGAGTAGGACCCAGAACTCCCACTCTTCTTTTTGGTACACGTTTCCCCATCCCTGCCGCTGTGCTATTGACCTCTCTTTGCTCTTAATGTTAAAATTTCTTACTCTTCCTTTACCCAATTTCAACCTATTTCCTTTTCTCTTCCTCTACTTGTTGCGCATACACAACCAGTCTAGAAATATCCATGTCCTTGTTCAATAAGGCAGTCTTACTCTCTAAAATAAAGTCTCAGGATAGCCATGAACTAAACTTTATCATTCTAGCCCTCATGCTAGCAACCAACTCTAGAGCATATCGAGATAACTGGTGAAATTTTAGGGAATACTCCTTTACTTAAATCTTTCCTTACTTTAAGTTAACAAATTCTTCCGCCTTTAACTCTCTCAGCTCTTAAGGAAAGAAGCGATCAAGAAAAGCTCTAGAAAAGTCCTCCCACAAGGCGAATTCAATATCTACGCCTCTGGGATGCTCCCACTCTTCATACCACTGATGAGTTACATCCTTCAACTGGAAGGCTGCAAACTCCACTCCTTTCATTTTAGTAACCTTTATCAACTGGAAAATCTTTTCCATTTCATCTTTAAAGCTCTGAGGATCCTCAACTTTAGTACTGGTAAATACAGAAGAATTTAACCTTATAAATTGGACAACTCTAGTGGACTCAAATGATGGAGCAATATAATCCATACGCTAAGTCTGAGAGGCGACCAACTGAGTAAGCAAATGGATTGACTGGCAAAACTCAGCATTAGACACGTCAGCTTGAGGTGTTTGAGTAGGGATAAGAAAAACCAGTCGAGCTCTATTAGTACCATTAGAAATAATGGCCCTAGCCTAGTCTAAACCCCTGAGGTAGGACGAGCCCTATTTCCATTATCCTCAGATAGGATAGAAAGGTTCCCACGAACATCAGATCTTCTCGATAGCATGATCTAAAAGAAATAAAATAAGAATTAGATAGATCTAAGTCCTTAGACTCTATAGCCAAAAAATATAACACAAGAAAGAGAAACATTCTTAAATGCCTCGTAACCTCTCCCTTATAAGTGTGGCGCACTACAAACTGTTAAAAGAGACTTTACTCGATACGTCTTTATGGATGTCCAATTGACCATGAACCTAGGCTCTGATCCCAATCTGACATGACCCAAACTAGGGCCTAGTCATGTCGGCTATCTCAATTCTAACCAGGATCTGAGACCACCCCCAATACCAAAAGCATCAACTGTCTTAATACCATGTTGGATAAATCCCAAACATATAACACGATAAGCTAACTTTAAATTAAATACATGATAATAAGTCTAAAATCAAAACTAAAAGCCACGACCATTTAACGACCATTTAACCATCCAATACCAATATAAATGCCAATACCAATACCAATGCTAACTTAGTACCAACACTGCCCATGCCAATAGTAGCCCAATAAAGCCTCTAACCAGAATCAAAGGATATCCAATCGGGACATGCCCCCAACCATAAACAAAACCAAAACCAAAGAAATAAAAATGATATAAATAAGTCCATAGCATAAAATACGGTCTTCCAAAATATTAAAGCTCACTATTTCAGTCTGACTCAAAAGTTGTCCCCAAATCACGAAGTCACTGAGCAGGAGTAGTAAAAGTATGGTCGATTCCTTCATTATGTAGGGATAAAATGCTCGATGACGATTATCTGGGTGAACACTAGCATGTAACTCAGAGATAAAGATAAAGTAATTCCATTAATCCAAACCAAGTCAAACCAATGAACCAAAACCATATGCAAATACGTATATACATATATACCATGCCGGGTTAGGGAACAAGGTTTAGCATATATTTTAAAACCATAACCTGAATTTTGTAGATTTATTGTCATAAATCAACCCACAGGCTATATAGGTCCAGTTTTACCCCCTAAACGGGACCCAGTGCATGTAGCCACACAAACTGGAGATATCATAGATGACCGAGGATTCTCATGTACCCTTATCCCTCCATGATACATATATATAACTATAGACTTGGGGGATTCCTATGTACCCCATAAGCATATGGCCACAGAAACCAACCCTCATGTTGGCAAACATGAGTTTACAGTTTCCATCCTTCAGACTCACACATTCATGGCTAGCTATCACAACTCTATTATCACCTAATTAAAACATTTAGTACATAACAAAACCTCCAATTCCAGGATTTAATTATCAAGACATTATAAGTGGTATCATTATACTGACTATGTCTTGCAAGCAATGTCATTAGCCAATACTTAGGGGATTTACATGTACCCCGTAGACCCTATTATTAAAATCACTGGTAGGATTACCTGTAGCCCCACAAGGTTTTTTTATATAATTATTTGGGTGATTCTTGTGTACTTCACAAGGTTTTAAAAACCATTCGTAACTATTTAACCAATTATACCCTGTATTAGTTACAAGAAATAAGTCAAACCAAACACTTTGGGGATTCTATTGTACCCCTAATTTAAATTCCCACCTTTCTTATAACTACAAACCAATTTAACAATACAGGGTTGGGGTTATAACCACTTCAAAAGTCACAAGTTTAGAGAAAGTTACCATTATCAAATTCCATCACTATACCATGCACCCACATGTTTAAAACCATATTTGAAACATAGAAAACCATAATTAAACCATGGGAATACATTATTTAACCATAAACATTAAAAATCCCCAACCTTTATTTCAAAACCATAATAATACCATGAAATCCAAATAATAAAACATGTGCTTTAAGTAAAATAACAATGAGGGAGGAGTGACATACCTAAAATATTGAGAAATTTTGAAGAGATTGCACCCTTAGAATCCTAAATAACCTTTTTTTTTAAACCCTAGCCTTAGCTTGAACAAAAAGTTTGAGAGAGAATTTGAGAGTGTTTTATTGGGAATGATATGTTAATGAAGTCTCGAGGGATGGTTTATGTCGTGGTATCAAAGAGACTCAAAATGGGAAATATCCAGAATGCTCCTAACTTAAAACTATAAAAAATCCATTTATGGCTATGAGTTGACCTATTCACTCGTCACTACATCATACTACTCGTAGCCTTAGGTCGTATCTTAGATAATGAGTTGGAAACCCATACACTGTCCACCTTATGAATCCATGATCACACTCGTAACCTGACCCTAGGACCCATAGGGTCTAGTCGTGACCAGCATATGACTTTACCTCAAGACTCGTAACCTATCTTCAAGTCTCCTAGTGAGCCACTCGTACTCAGAACCAAGTCAAGACACTAAGTTACTGATTTGTTTAAGGTTTGTCCTAATGACTCGTCACCACCCTTAACAACTCATCAGCACCAAATTGTAACCAAGATAAAAAACCTAACCACCATCTACTAGAAACCCTATGACTAGGGTTACCTAACCCGTCAAGACACCACACGACTCATATGATTAAGTTGTAATCAAGGCAGTGAGCTCAAAGCTCAGGAAATTTCCAAGGGACAAAAATCTGGGGTCTTTCAGAAGATGGTTTTGAAGGCTTTGTTGGCAATGTTTTGATTTAATGAACAAAGGGGGTTGAGGCATTCCCCCAAGTTAATGTGATTGTTATGAAATAGAGATAAGTTTTCAAGTTCAAGGGTATGATGATACCCATAGTGTGCCTTAACAGTTTTTTCATTAGTTAATAAATAGGTTATGTGAAACTTGCTTTTAATTAGGCTTAATTGGGGTTATGTAGAAAAGCCATGAAGGTTTGTGTCTTAGATGACTTGTACTGGAAACTCATGTTTGTCGATGTAATATTTGATCTTGATGACCTATGTGCATGGTTTACACTATTGTTATAATTGTATATTGGACTGACATAGGGTAAGGGAATTCCCTGGTCTTCCTTGATACCTCATGTTTGTGTGGCTAACAGACACTGAGGCTCTTTCACCAGGAGAGCTAGACCCATATAGCCTGTGGGTGCCTATTTATGACTGTTTAGCTACATAGTCCAGGATAAAGTTTTCTTCATGATAAGCCTTTTTCCATGTCCCAACATGACATTCTTATATATATAGATATATATATATATATATGATTATGTGCATTATTTTTGAATGATTTTGAAATATGGATCATGGCATTATTTTATCCCCTATCCCAGAGTTACATGATAGTGCTCAACCCACTAACCATCGTTGAACATTGTATCCTCATGCGATGTAGGAATAGGAGATACTTATATATTTCTTATGCAGCATTAGGTCGATCATCTTGGTTCGATGATCATTATGGTAAAGTGGTAAGCTTACATTCTCTAAAAGACTTAGTTATTTCATCAGTTTTATTTTATAGACGAGAATTGAAAAGTTCACATTAATATTATTATTATTATCATTGTCACTGTTAAAGTCGAGACTATATCCCAACTTAGATTGGCTTTCGATGTTGTTTAGAGACTTTATAAATATTGATGTGGAATAGGGTGATTTTTGTTATTGGTTGTTGGATTTTTAATTATCGTAGATTCCTTTGAGCTTATATATCTTATCTTGTTGTATGTTTGAAATTCATCATCTATTGGACATTGTGTTTGGTTTGACTAGGAAACAGGGGTGGTCTCCAGTCCTCGGTGGACTTGAGATACCCATCACGGCCAGGTCCTGATTCGGTTCATGACAAAATTGGTATCAGAGCCTAGGTTTTATGTCATTTGGCATCTACAAAGTCTTGTCATATAGTGTCTCCTTTATGGGTGTGTAGTGCGCCACACTTATAAGGGAGAGGCTATGAGGCATTTAGTAATGAATCCCTTTCTTGTGATCTATTATTAAGCTATAAAGTCTAAGGTCTTGAAATCTCCTCTAATTGCCTTTTGTTCTCTTTTTAGATCATGCCTCCCAGAAGATCTGATGTTTGTGGAAACTTCTCTATCCCTCTTGAGGATAATGTGGATACGGCTCATCCTACTCATGGAGTTCAAACTCGTTCTAGGGTCTCTGCTTCTAATTACCCTAATAGAGTTCCACCAGTCCCCAAAGATCCTTCTTTTACTAGTAACACTCCTACTCGGTCACCTCTGGAGATTTTATTAATGCTGAGTTTTCTTATTCCATTCATCTGTTAACCCAATTGGTGACATCTAAGTCACGTCAGTCAGGTCCTATTGGTGTTGTTATAATTTCTTTGGTGGCCACCTGGGTTGGCTAATTTATAAGACTAGATCCTCCGATATTTACTGGTTCTAAGAATGAGAAGGATCCTCAAGGGTTCATAGATAATATAGAGAAGATTCTTTGTGTGATGCATGTTTTTGAATCTGAGGGTGTGGAATTTGTTGCATACCAGCTGAAGGATATGGCGTATCAGTGGTATGAGGAGTAGGATCAGTCTAGGGGACATGATGCAGAGTTAGCATTATGGGAGGATTTCTCATGTGCCTTTTTGACCACTTCTTTCCTTAAGAGTAGAGAGAAGTGATGGCTAAGAAGTTTATGAATTTGAAGCAAGGCAAGATAACTGCAAAGAAATATGCCTTAAAGTTTTAATAGTTTCTCGTTATGCTCCTGAGCTAGTATCTTGTATGAGGGCTAATGAGGAAATTTGCTTTGGGTTTTTCTCAAGACTTGGTTTTGAAGTGTAAGCCCACCTTATTGAATAATGACATGGATATCTCTAGGATTGTGGTGTATATGTAGCTGATGGAAGATGAAAAGAAGAAACAAGATGAAATAGGGGAGAGGCAAAGTAAAAGATCCCAATTTTCTAAGCAGGGTGGCTTCCAGTAGAATAGTGGCAAGGATGGAAGGCGGTGATCTAAGAAGAAGTGGGGGACTTATGGTTTATATTCTATAGCTAGTTCTCTGTATCCTAAGTTGTATAGTGATCACCATTTTCAAAGCAATGGTGGATTTAAAGCATAGGGTGCCCAATCTCAAGCCAGTTAGGCTTGGTTGTCTCCATCTTATCCCCCTTGTTATTTTTGTGGACTGGTGCATTATGGCTTTTTTTATCAAGGGAGGAATAAGTGTTTCAGATACGGTCAGCCTAGATATATTTAGAGGAACTGTCCTTCAGGTGATGTTGCTACAGGCACAAATAAGGTTTGGATTACTACTTCTTATGCTTTTGCCCTATAATATGCTACTTTTGGATCTGACACTGGTCAGAATCATCTGTATACTCTTGTAACTCATTGAGATTCTGAGGTGTCTCCTAGTGTATTTACTAGTATGCTAAATGTCATAACTCAAACTAAGGACTAGCCATGATGGGTATCTCAAGTGCCACGTGGACCGGAGGTCACCCCTTCACCTAACCGAACCAACACAACACCCCCAAATGATTGATAAATTCCAAACATATAACAAGATAGTGGATAATAAAACTAATGATAATTAATGATATGAATATACCAACCACCTGTAATCAAAATACTGTCCGTCACTAAATAATCAACTAGACCACCTAAGTGCATGGTAATCCAATAAAGCCTCTACCAACCGAGGGTCAATAAATAGTTGGGCATGTCCCCAATAATAGCTAAAATAAATATCCGAAAGATAGTCAAAACATAAAAAGAAAACACGATATTGAAACACCCTGGTTTCTGGACCTTAAAAAATTTCCTGGAATTCTAGTCTCTTGACCCAATATGACTCATGAGTATAAGACTATGTTGGGGTATGAATTGTAGGGTCCAGTTATATGCTAACCAGTGTTGGTTGGTGGAATGGATTTTAGTCACTGGAATGGGTACGACTTGGTGGTACGAGTCATATGGTTGAATACAGATCATTTGGTTCCTTCACTTAACCTTAGACTTCATAACTTAAGTTGGATTTGAGTACGAGTGGCTCACCATGAGACGTAATCCAGGGTACGAGTCATAACCAGGGCTCGTATGATGGTTAGTGTTCAATTTTTTTGGGATTTGATTTTGCCAGGGGTACAGTTTATGGGTACTAGTCGTACATTTGAATATGACTTAGGTTTAGGTGTGTCGTACCTTGGACAGTGTTGGGTCCAAGGGGGAGGCCAAGGGTAGAGTGGTGGGTACCACTCACACAGGGAGGATACTACTCGTAAGGGTCATTCGTTTTCCTGTAAGGGGAGTTTTGCGCAACTTAAGTGAGGGTATTCTGGACATTTCTCCACTTATCCTAATAAGGTTCCAATACTTATATTGCTCTTGGGAGGTTAATTTCCCTATTATTCTGTTCTTAAAAACTTAAAAAACACTCTTAAATCCTCTCTAAAGTTCTTAGGCAAGAAAGCTGGGGTTTCATCTTAAGGATAAATTAGGGCTTGTCTTGGTGATTTCTCTCCATCATCTTGGTTTAAGGCATGTTCTCTTCCCTCATTGTTAGTTCCAACTAAAGGCATGGTTTTATACAATTTTTTTATGATTTGAATGTTGTATGATTTTGTGTTTTCAAATATGATTTGGATGTTTTGGTTTAAAATGCTTGGTTATGGTTTTCCCATGCTTTTAATTATGCGTTTATATGCATTAATGGTGGTTTTGGATAATTGGTTGCATGGGAATGGTTCTTTGGTAATGGACTTTGGTTTTGGAAATACTATGCCCCCAATGTGTTTGATTAAATTCCTTTAACAATGTTTTCAATATAATATTGGTTTTTCAATGGAACTTATGTGTGGTTTAAACTTGGTAATGGAATCCTAAATGATATGAATAATTTAAATGGTTTTAAATAGATTGTAAAGGCCTTAGTAGCCATGGTTTTAGTCAATTAGAACTTATATGGGTCACATGGGAATCCCCAAAGGAATGGCTAAGGACAATACTTACAAGTTATTATTGTTATGACGATACCACTACTGAAAGTCTTGGATTATAATACTAGAATAATGGTTTTGGTGGAAAATTATTTTAATTAGGCTTAAAGGATGGAGGTGTAGCAAAGCCATAGAAGGTGGAGATCCGAGGGATCTAAACTAGAAACTCATATTTACCGATGTCAGTTTTGGTCCTAGAGGCCGTGTGCATGATGTCATACTATATATTTTGTGGGATGTACTAGTCATCCCGTGTTTTCTTCCCTGGTCATGCGGCTTCACGCACTTAGGCCTTTTCAGCCGAGGGAGCTGAACCATATAGCCTGTGGGTGGTTTAGGACTGCAAAGCTACACAGCCCAAGTAAAGGTCATAATAAACCTGGTCACCTTTCCTAGCATGGTTATATATATATGTATGGTTGTGTGCATATGGATGGGTTTTTAGTTGGTTTTATAAATGGTATTATTTTATCCTTATCCTGAGTTAATATTAGCATTCACTTGCTAACCAATCTTTAGGTGTTGTATCCCTACGTAATGCAGGAACCAGCCATTCCACTCCTCGTTCTTAGTGATTCAGACTTTAGGTTCAGCATTTGAATTAAAATAGTGAGCTTCGATCTATTAGGAAGGCTCTATTTCATAATTTAGCTTATTTATGGATATTGGTTTTGGATATGGTTGGGGGGGAATGTCCCAACTAGATTTTGGTAGTCTTATGGTTAGAGGATTTGTAGTACTGCTATAGGTTAAAATGGGCAGGGTCGGTATTAGTGTCAGCTTTAGCATTGGTATTGATATTGAGGTTGTCACCAATTGATGATATTGTTGGTTGTTCCATCGTATTTCATTTTGGGATTAATCATATTATAATTTAGATCTTGTTTGGTTATGGCGTGGTTTATGGACCTTGGTTCAGTATTGGTTTGTCTTGGTTAGTATTGTTAGGTGGACAGGATGACTTGGTAGGGTTGGCCTAGGGATAGACCTATCTCAAATTTAGTCTTTGTCCAGTTACGCTACCTGTTTTGTATGTTCAAAATTCAGCTAACTCAGGGAAGGCGACTAGAGGTTGGGTTGGGTAACGGGGGTGGTCTCTGATACTAGTTGGACTTGGGACGCCTATTATGAAAAGGCCACGGTCGGGTCGGGTCAAGTTAGTAACAGAGTTTTAAGTTCATGGTCAATTAGGAGTCCACAAAGTCATGTCTGGTAGAGTCCTTTTTAAGGGTGTGTAGCGCGCCACACTCATAAGAGATAGGCTATAAGGCAACTAAGAATATTTCACTTTCTTGGTATTCTATTTTCAAGGTTGGGGTCTAATTCCTGGAATTCTTCTCTAATCCTTAGTTGTTCACTTTTTAGATAATGCCTCAATGATCTAGAATACTAGGAAACTCTTCAGTCCCATCTGGGGACAGTGTTGACCGGGTACGTCCTACGTCTGGAGTTCGTCTTCGATCTTAGGGTCCTATCCCTGATAGTTCTTGAGTTTCTCCAGTTGCTACTAGTCCTTCTCAAGCTGAGGTGATGAATGTGGAATTTCGCCAGTCTATTCATACTATTCCATAATAGGTTACTGGTCAGGCTGGGCAGGATGCACCTAGAAGGTGGTTTGCTCAGGCCACAAGGGTTGGTCAGTTCATTAAATTGAATCCTCTTACTTTTACTGGTGAGAACATGGAGGAGCATTCTCAGGGTTTCTTGGATGAAATGGATAATATATTTAGGGTGATGCAGACTACTAATATGGAAGGTGTAAACTTTAAAGCTTATTAGATCAAGGATGTTGCATACGATTGGTACGAAGAGTGGGATAGGGATAGAGGTGATGTGGAGAAGTTGTCCTTATGGGATGCTTTTTTTGGTGCTTTTCTAGATCATTTTTTTCTTAAAAGTTGAGGAAAGCGAAGATGGAAGCATTTGTGAATCTTAAGCAAGAAAAAATATCAATCAAGGAATATACCTAGAAATTTCACCAGTTGTCAAGGTATGCTCCTGATTTGGTGGTTGACATAAGAGCGGGGATGAGTAAGTTTGCTTCTGTGCTATCTCGAGATTTGATCTTGGAAATCATGACTTCTTTGCTGATCAAAGATATAGACATTTCTAGGTTGACTGTTCGTATACAGTAGGTGGAGGATGAGAAAAGAGAACAGGCAGAGTTTGAAGATAGGTAGGGTAAAAGAAGCAGGTTTTTGGTTCAGGGAGGTGCTCAGTTGCAAGGTGGTCGAGACGGAGGTAAATGGCTAAAAAAGAAGTGGGGGATTTCTGGTTCCTTCTCTACTTCTAGTGCTCTTTTCCCTAGGTAGTCGGGTGATAGGCGTCGGCAAGGTAGTGATAATTTCTGGGAATAGGGTGCTTAGTCTCAGGTGAGTGGGGATCAGTTGATTTCTTCATGCCTTTCTTACCAATTTTTTGGTCTTCTTCATCGGGGTTAATATGACGAAGGAAGGGACACGTGTTTTAAATATGGCTAGCCAGACTATATGCTCAAGAATTATGGATTGGTAAGGGAGCTTCGGAAGCGGTCAGAGATCTGATTTCTTTATCTTCTGCTCTTATGCCTAGTGGTGCGGCTTCGGTGTCTGCTCCTATTTATGGTACCGGTATTGGCCGCAATAGGTTGTATGCTCTTGCATCTCAGTAAGAATCTGAGGCATCACCTGATGTTGTTACTGGTACGTTATAACTCTTTTCTCATGACATTTATTGTTTGCTTGATCCGGGTCCACTCTTTCTTATTTGACCCTATTTTTGGTTATATATATTAGTTTTGATCCTGAGGTTATTTCAGATCCTTTTTTTATTTCTACCCCGTTAGGTAACTCGATTATTTCTAAGAGAGTCTATAGGGGGTGCGTGGTATTTGTTGGTGGTAGGCAGACTTTGGTGGATTTTTTTGAACTTGATATATTGGATTTTGATGTTATTCTGGGGATGGATTAGTTACACTCTTGTTATGGGTCCTTGGATTGTCAGACCCATAGGTTATCTTTAGGTGCCCTAGTGAACCGATTATAGAATGAGAGGGTGGTTACCTAGCTCCTGGGGAGATTTATTTCTTATCTTAGAGCTCAGAGGTTGATCTCTAAAGGTTATCTTTATCACTTGGTCTGGGTAAAGGTGTTTCCAAAGATCTTCTTAGATGATCTTCCTAGTGTTCCTCCGGATAGGGAAATAGAGTTTGGTATTGATTTGGTTATGGGCACTCATCCAATATCTATTTCTCCTTATAGAATGGTTCTGGCTAAGTTGAGAGAACTCAAGAAGCAACTCAAGGATCTTCTGGATAAAGGGTTCATTCATCCTAGTATATCCTTGTGGGGTGCACCGGTGTTGTTCATGCGCAAGAAGGATGGTTCCCTTCGGATATGCATTGACTATCGGCAGTTGAATAAGGTAATAGTCAAGAACAAGTATCCTCTTCCAAGGATAGATGACTTGTTTGATCAGTTTCAAGGTGTCAAGTTCTTTTCTAAGATAGATCTTTCGTCTGGGTATCATCATCTTAAGATTAGGGAGGAGAATATCCATAAGATGACTTTTCATACTCGGTATGGACACTTTGAATTCTTAGTGATGTCATTAGGTTTGACTAACGCCCCACCGACATTTATGGACTTGATAAATAAGGTTTACAGGCAATTCTAGGATCTCTTTGTCATTGTGTTTATAAATGGCATTCTAGTTTATTCAAAAAGTGAGGTGGATTATGCTAATCACCTCCGTTTGGTACTGCAGACCTTGAAGGAACAGCAGTTGTATGTCAAGTTCTCAAAGTGTGAGTTTTGGTTGAATGATGTGACTTTTCTTAGTTATATTAATTCTAGTGGGGGATCATGGTGGATCCGCAAAAGGTGGTTGTGGTTAAAAGGTGGCCTAAACCCACGACTCTAATCGAAATTCGAAGTTTCTTGGTTTGGTAGGGTATTATTGATGGTTTGTGGAGACATTTTTGAAGATAGATGCTCCTTTGACTAAGTTAACTTAGAAAAAAGTGAAGTTTTCTTGGTACAATGCTTATGAGGGGAGCTTCACAAAGTTAAAAGATAAGATAAATTCGGCTCCGGTCTTGACATAGCCTGAGGGTAGTGAGGGGTTTATGGTCCTGAGGGTAGTGAGGGGTTTATGGTTTATTCTGATGCATCTAGGGTGGTACTTGGTTGTGTTTGATGTAGCATGGGAAGGTGATTGTCTATGGTTCTAGGTAGTTGAAGGTGCATGGCAGGAATTATCCTACTCATGATTTAGAGCTGTCGGCGGTGGTTTTTGCTTTGAAAATCTGGCAGCATTATATATATGGAGTTCACGTAAATATCTTTTCTGATCATAAGAGTATATAGTAGATGTTCACTCAGAAGGAGCTAAATCTCAGGCAAAGAAGATGGTTGGAGCTTCTTAAAGACTAACGTGAGTCTTCACTATCACCCAGGTAAGGCTAACATAGTTGTTGATTCTCTTAGCAGGTTATTCATGGAGATTTGGCTTATGTGGAGGAAGGAAAGCGGGAATTGGTGAAAGATATTCACCGCTTGAAAAATCTTGGAGTTTGTCTTTTGGACTCCAAGGGTGGTGAAACGATGGTACAGGAAGTTGTTCAGTCGTCTCTTGGTGAAGATATTAGGAAAAGCAAGTGCTAGATCCTATCTTTATGAAAATTAAGAGTAATATGGGTATTCAGAAGGTAATGGTATTTGAGATCAGTGGCGATGGTACTTTACGGTACAAAGGAAGGTTGTGCGTTCTTGATGTCAATGGTTTGCAGCAAAGAATCCTAGTTAAGGCGCACGAATCGCGCTACGTTGTACATCCTGGCTCGATAAATATATATCATGATCACAAGGAGATGTATTGGTGGAATGGTATAAAATAAAACGTAGTTGATTTTGTGGCCAAGTGCTTAGTATGTCAACAAGTTAAAGTTGAGCATATGAGACCTAGTGGGGAATATCAAGAGATTGTTTTGCCCGAATAGAAATAGGAGGTAATCAATATGGATTTCGTTACTGATCTTCCTCGGTCTCAAAATTAATATGATTCAATTTAGTTCATCGTGGATAGGATGACAAAGTCTGCTCACTTCTTGCCAGTGAGGACTACCTTTTCGGCGGAGAATTATGTGAAGCTATATCTTCAGAAGATTCTGAAGCTACATGAGGTACCTATTTCGATTATCTCTAATCGTGGTATATAGTTTTCATCTCATTTTTTGCGATCTTTTCAAAAGGGATTGGGTACTAAGGTGAGTCTGAGTACTGCTTTTCATCCTCAGACAGATAGGCAAGCGGAAAAACTATTCAGACATTAGAGGATATTCTTCGGGCATGTGTGGTTGATTATGATGACAGTTGGGTTGAGCATCTACCTTTGGTAGAGTTTTCTTACAATAATAGCTATCATTCTAGTATTGGTATGGCCCTTTTTGAGGCATTTTATGGTAGGAGGTGTAAATCTCCTATTGGTTGGTTTGAGTTTGGTGAGGTGGATATGTTAGGTCTTGATTTGATCTATCGAGATATGGAAAAGGTAAAGGTAATTCGGGATAGGCATAAGGTTGCCCAAAGTCGCTGAAAGACCTATGCGGATGTAAGGTGTAGAGACTTGGAGTTTGAGGTAGGGGATAAGGTGTTCCTCAAGGTATCTCCCATGAAGGGAGTAATGTGGTTTGGCAAAAAAGGAAAGCTCAGTCCCCGGTATATTGGTCCATATATGGTTTTCCGAATGGTTGGAAATGTTGCTTATGAATTAAAGTTGCCTTCTAGTTTGAACTCCATTCATTTGGTATTTCATGTCTCCGTGTTTAGGAAGTGTCTTGGTGATCCTTCTTTGATTGTTCCTTTGGAGAGGTTGGGTATCTCGGACTTATTGTCTTATGATGAGATCCCGGTTGATATCTTGGATAGGCAAGTTCATCGATTGCAAACCAAGGATGTGGCTTCGGTAAAGGTTCTGTGGAGGAACCATAAGATTGAAGAAGCTACATAGGAAGCGGAGGACATGAAGTCCAAGTATCCGCATCTGTTTTTTCTCCTGAGATTCATGCAGGATGTATGTGTCTTCAACACATCTTTATTTTCTGAGTTAGTTAAAGTAAAGATTAATTTCTTTGCCTCTTTATTTTCAAACTTTGTTAAAGATTGGAAATATATTTTATAATGCAGATGACTCGTGTGTGTGGTTACCCCTAATTATCCGTCATTCAGGGACGAATGTTCCGAGTGGGGGAGACTGAAACACCCTGGTTTTTGGACCTTAGAAATTTCCTGGAATTTTGGTCTCTGAACCTAATACGACTCATGGGTACAAGACATATGTTGGGGTACGAATGGTATGGTCCAGTCGTATGCTGACTAGTGTTAGTTGGTGGGATGGATTTCGGTCAATGGAATGGGTATGACTTGTTGGTACAAGTCATATGGTTGGATACATATCATTTGGTTCCTTCACTTAACCTTAGACTTAGTAACTTAAGTTGGATATGAGTACGAGTTGATCACTGTAAGCCGTAAGCCAGGGTACGAGTCATAGTTAGGGCTCATATGGTGGTCAGTGTTCAATCCTCTTAGGATTCAATTTTGCCAAGGTTACAGTTTATGGGTACTAGTCATACACTTGAATTGAACTTAGGTTTAGGTTTTTCGTACCTTGGACAATGTTGGGTCCAAGGGGGAGGCCAAGGGTATTAGTGGTGGGTACTAATCGTACAGGGAGGATACGACTCGTAAGGGTCAGTCATATTCCTGTGACGGGATTTTTGTACAACTTAAGTGGGGGTATTCTGGTCATTTCCCCAGTATCCTAATAAGGTCCCACGACTTATATTGTACTTGGGAGGTTAATTTCCCTATTATTCTATTCTTAAACACTTGGAAAACAATCTTAAATCCTCTCTAGAGTTCTTGGCCAAGGAAGCTAGGGTTTCATCTTAAGGAATAAATTGGGGCATGTCTTGGTGATTTCTCACCATCATCATCTTGTTTTAAGGCATTTTCTCTTCCCTCATTGTTAGTTCCAACTAAAGGCATGGTTTTATACAATGTTTTTATGAATTGAATATTGTATGATCTTGGGTTTTCAAATATGATTTGGGGGTTTTCATTATAAATGTTTGGTTATGGTTTTCCCATGTTTTTAATTATGCTTTTATATGCATTAATGGTGGTTTTGCATAATTGGTTACTTGGGAATGGTTCTTTGGTAATAGACTTTGGTTTTGGAAAAACTATGCCCCCAATGTGTTTGATAAAATGCCTTTAACAATGTTTTCACTATAATATTGGTTTTTCAATGGAACTTATGCATTATTTAAACTTGGTAATGGAACCCTAAATGATATGAATGATTTAAATGGTTTTAAATGGATTGGAAAGGCCTTGTTGTCCATAGTTTTGGTTAATTGGAAATCATATGGGGTACATGGGAATTCCCTAAGGATTGGCTAAGAACAATACTGTCACACCCCAATACTAGATGAGGCGGACAACAACTATAGGAACACATACTATAAAAAATAACCTAGATGAGAAAATGAATCACTATACAAATGAAATCACTGATAAGAAGCTATATTTACAATACCAACCAATTAGCAAATTCAATACAGATGAAATGTAAATCTATGAATACATATAACTGACTACTTTACAATGTTTACAAACCCTCTAATGGAATCCATGACTGTAAGACCATTAAAATATATATGCTAAGGACTCAGCAAGGACCCAAATCAACTTCGAGCTCACCAATGGCCGTTGAATATCCTGTACTTCTATTAGGGAGAGATACTATCTAAGAACCTATGCCTGCAATATAAAATATTGGTCCTCTGTGAGAAACGTCAGTAAGAAGTAATGTACTAAATATGTAAGGCATGAGATAACCCTAAGTGAAATAAGATATCAATGATATCAGGGATCAATAAATAAATGTATAGATAAGGATGAATGATTTACTTTGCTTACACTTATGGAAGCTTATGCATTACATGTTTTTATTTGCTTTATAATCTTTGTAAGCCAAGTTATATATATGACCAGATGATCAGTGGTAAAAGAGGATGACCCATGCTAGGCATTATACCCTCGAGATACGTTCAAAAATCGGGATCGACCCATGTTAGGCTTTCCTTTCACCCCTAGGATATCACCGATAATGGGAATGACCCATTCTAGGTGTTACTTCCACCCTTGGGATACCACCCATAAATCTATGTATTGGGATCGTCCCATTCTACGCTTTTGACCCTGAGATACCACCAACATATAAACATATTTGCATTACTTCATTTCTTTAATCTTTGAGATTGTTATTTTGGTGGCCACAATATTATTAAGCTTTGGGACTTTAGACCAGTATTAAGAAATATGTGAATATGCACTTGATGCAATAATAGTAAAGTAGCAAACATTTGTAATTGTAATAGAAATGTAATACTTTGGAGCTTAAATGACACAATCAGTACTTTGACATCTCAAATGGAACATAGGTACATGTCGAGTGAAGGAATCTAACTCAATCTAAGAGATAGGTTTTCTAGACAGTGATGTAATAAATACTTAGTAAATTGTGCAATGAAAGGAACATAAACATTATAACTATTAGAGCATGTGGACAGATTTGATTTTGTGATAAATAGATATTCCAAGTAAGGAGATGCAAACAATAGAGTGGAACAAGTAGGGATTCTGTGAGGTAACATTATAGACTACGACAACAGGAGTGATGCCCAATTAAGGGAACATGTAAATGTGTGAGAAAATAAAGTATATTATCAAATAGACAATTGAAGCAAGTTGGTATTAAATGGGTAGATTGCATACCTAATACATGAGCACACTTGCCATATGTAATCTAGGGTCTTATTTACATGTAGAAGAGGAACAAGGGTTTGACTGGAAAGTGTAAATACACAAATCTAGTAATAAATACATATTTGAAGTACTTTGACACATTTGTGAGATCATAGGGAGTATGACCAAGGTCATTCATGACGCTGAAAATTGTACATCATTTCCATATAGCCTTTACTAGTGAGAACGCTTGGGAAGCTCACTTTTTTGGTACTAATACTAATATAAGATTCATGACAAAGAAGATGAAAAAGAATAGCCTCGCATACCTTATCTTCTGACCAATGTGACTACGATAATTTAGACTTTCCTTTTAAGTGTTACTCTACAATATAAGGACTTAATGAAACTTATATTAGAACCTACTCACATTATTATCCTACAAAAATAGTAGCTAAATACTTGACGGGCAGTAAGACCATCCAAACCCCCCAAACACATGATGTATCACCTTACCCTTCCTTTATTCTTTATTAGAAGCTCTATTCAACAATTGTATAAGGGGACTTACTTCCACACAAAATCAATACAGATAAAACAACCCATAAATAGTCACAACATCCATAAACCACCAGAACAACCCCCTATGTCCGCACCTTCATTTTTACCCCGTACTAATATTAACCAATCCTTTTTTAAGTCCATCCATGACTTCCTAACTTCTCAATTCAATAATACATATCCATCATCATAATATAGTTTGAAAAGTTGGGCTCAGGTTTTCAATTACCATCCCATGAGTTCCAATATACAAGTATGTCTAGAATGTAATGAGCTAATAATTAGAAGTTGGGGCAGCACCTTACCTCGGATATCTTAATCTTTTATTTCCCCCAATTTCTATTTGTGTGACCTTCTCTAAATCATAAAATAGGAAAGGAAAATTAGCACAAGCATCAGATGAAAATAGACCAACAACCCAAGCTTATGACATGAAATTCTTACCTTAATCTTTGAAAGATAGTGGCAGCACCTTAGCTGCCAACACCTATATATTCACTCCCCTTGAATAACTTTCTAATATATTCAAAACTAAGGAGAAGAGAAGGTGATCTTATGGGTGGATTTAGATAAAATATACACTTAAAACCCTAATGAAAAATAGGGAAGCTTTTTTAAGGATAGAAGAGAGAGATTGAAAGACCTTAGAGAAATTGAATTTGATGAGAAAATTAGAGTTTATTGATATTTTTTTTACCTTTAAAGGCCTCACTTTGTTGGATCATTATCCTCTTTATTTCCAGCCACCACTTGGCTCTAATTTGGATCATAAATGCTAAGTAAGTGATGCACGTACTTTGGCCATTAAAGCTGGTCAAAATTCCAAGTAGGTGATGCACCTACTAGGATATTTTGAAGTAACTCTTTGTGGGCTTGGAAAAATTGGACCTTGGGCTTCCATTCTCCTTATTTTCTTTTAGTTAATTTGGGCCTCAAATAAGTCCTGCAATATAGGCCTCAATTTGCTCAATTAGTTTAAGTAGATGATACATCTACTTGTCACCTACTAGCTTAATTAAGTCAAGCAAGCACCTTATTTATTTTATACTATATTTCCAACATCTTAATCCCTCTACTCTAACTTATCGCTTAACTTTGATTTTAATCTTATATACCTCCTTACAATCTCAAGTTTAAATATTTTGTCAGTGATAATTTGGTTGTGTATGTTTGGAATAATATGGGGCATTACATCATCCCCCCTTTGGATCATTTGTCCTCAAATGAAAAGTATAGATAATGCCTTGATTAATCCTAGAAGCTCCCAAGAAAATTTTCTAGAGTTTTCTTTGTAAATAGGACTACACCAAATCTATTGGCTAACTACAATCATGTATAGAGCCTCACAGGGCGTCTCAATAGATATAATACAAGAAATGAGAATATGATTGATAAAACTCCTCTCTCGGCCATGTATTTTGGTGTAGGTACTTTTAGTTTAGCATAATCTTCCTCATTTTCTTCTTTGGACAAGTATAATACATAGAATTAAGGAATTTAAGCATAAATCAATACCTAAATGTATGACATCTGAGTGAGATATCACATAAGCAAATGTTGATGAAATATGTGATCATATAAGGGAAGTACATGTTTTAAAATCCTCCTATTGGTGTTTGGAAAAAGGATAGGTATTTAGGATTCTTATCATCTTTTACTTTCTAAGCAACTTTTTCTATATTCTAGTTAACCGACAAACACTTTACTGGAGGCTAAATCACACAAATACTTTATCGAGTCTATATCTTTTTTCCTTAACTTACTGACCAAACAATTAAAAATATGGTTGTGGGGACTTGTTTAAATAATAGGTCCTTGGCCCTTTACTATCCTTAAAGGATATAATGAAGAATGGATCTCCCACAAATTTTTATAAAATGGACACATGAATCATAGACTTTCTAGACAATTCTCTATATAATTTATAAGGCCTGACATACTAAGGGCTCAACTTCCCTTATTTCATAAATTTTATGATACTTTTCACAGGTGAGTCTTATAAGAACATATATTTGTTAATGTGAACTCTAAAGTATTGTGTTTCACCCTTGGGAAGGAGTTATGTTATGCCATTGTATAGGGTTATACTAAAATTAACATATATGCTCAACCTTTTCTGACCACGATCCTTATTTTATCAAGATACATGGAAACTTTATCCCAACAATTTTAATACTTGAATCAATAAGCCCAAAAAGGCATATAACATATGGAAAAATATGTCACATAAATTTTATGACATATAAGCTAATTAGCATAAAAGGGTAACTTAACCTATGAACTTGTGAACCTAATAAGTATGTAACATATTCACAATTGAGCTACAAAAACATGTGATTTGTGTCCAAGTAAGCTATGAAAGCATGTTTTAGATTGCACATACAAACTATAAAGTAGGATGTAAGCAAATAAAATATAAGACATATAGAATGTGGGCGGATATATTATAAATTCAATAGTATCTGAGAAATTGAGATAACTCATGGAACAAATGATCCAAATAATTTACAAATACACTATTAAAGCATATATACCATATAAGTAGGTAGACTATTGAACATGAAACTATATAAGAAAGAGAAGTGTGAAACAAAAATCACGTTGAGCAAGTAGACTATATCGCATGGATAATTAGTCTAACATGTCAATAGGTACACGTATGGAATATGAGAAGTGTGCACATGGGCAGATAACTAACTATCATGCCTATAATGCTTAAGCAAGTAGGCTACGAAGCTTGTAACATATAAGGAAATGGTTTGTGAAGCATATAACACGTAGACAAATGATCTATGGAAATTAACCCATATGATATATAACATATAGGAAAAGGTCCTATAAAACATATGGCAATAAGTAAGGGTTCTATGTAAGGGATAACACCTACATGTAAGTGTTCTATGACACACGTAACAAATAAGAAAATAATCAACAAAGGGCAAATGACATGTGAATATGAGTTATGGAATATTTAGCATGTATATTATGTACCAAACTAACCTCTATAAACTAGGAGTCATCTTATCGAATCATTCTTCCACATTAAGTGCAAGCATACGATCACTACTGTTAAATAATAAGTGGGATAATTCTGCTCATGTTCTTTACTTACCTTAAAACACATGTACTTGGTTTCCCTATATTATATTTATAACCTCATATGAATTCTCCTTATCGATGTTTCATTTTGAGTTAATGTAAATACTAGGGCCATGATAGAAAAGAAATCCTTAACAGTTCATTTGCAGGAGTAGGAGGTCGAGGTTAACCTTATCTTTGCTACTGACCTAGAACAACATTACAAACAATATTTGGTACCATATAAAAGTTCAAATAAGAAAATTACTAATGAAATTTAAAGGCACTATTGTATATAAACACTTATTTATAGCAAGTCAAACATAAATGTCAAGTACATGCAAAATTATATCATGATTCTAAGAACATCTGTGGCTTAGTCACTTTGGGATTACCTAGATGGGTATATCCATGCTAACTAATTTTTTCCATAACAAGTGAGGGCTAAAAAAACTTGTTTCTTAACTAGTGATAGAAATCCAATACCTTTAGTCGAGCAATTTAAATAAGCTATACATCAAGGGAATCGTCATATCAGCAAGTCATGTGAACAAATGGTACTTTATACTTCACATTAATTTTAATAAACCATCAGAACTCTACACATATGTATAACAAATTTTCTCTTATTTTAATAGGGATAATATAGATGCATCCTTAAATGATAGGTTAGATCAAGTGTATATCTTCTAATTGTCTCTCTATTCTTGCATTTAATAAGACTAGGCATAAAAACATGCATTCATATTGAGTCATTTATGTGTCACTCTTACCTTCTTTGGTGTATAACTAATACCTTTCTTTTAACCAAAATTACTAGCTTCGTGTATTCTAATTCCACTACAATCAGCCTGGCTGATCACAACTTAGGTCTAACTAATCAATATTCCTTTTTCAACCTTAAGTTGTAGTCATATACTAATCCTCTATATCCTAAACATAGAACTGTATGAACTAAGTGTACATAAACTCCTATATAAAATAATTAGAAATGCTCATCCTAGAGTTTTCTAACCATAAAAGGGATTGCATGTTATTATTACCTATTTGGGGTGGTCTACACATATACCTTATAAAAAGATAAATACTAAAATCTAGAATTATATCTAGTAGGTGTTTGGTCCTTATCAACTAACTAGGGGTATCCCTAGTAATTTATCACATTAAAAGGTTTACCTTTCAGACCATACTAGCCTCTTTCAACTAATACAAAACTAGTTCAGCAAATTTTATTTTCAAAACATATGTAACTCTTAAACCCTATATATTTACTAACGTGGTACTAAATCTCCTCCATAGGATTAAATACTATATATTAAAAGAGTTGTGTGGAGGAAATCTCAAACCCAAGAACTATTTACGTCCTCTTAAGAATCTCACTAAGAAATATTTGCAACCCTTCTTTATGACTAGTTAACTACTTATTATACAAAAATGCTAATAAGCCTATTATATCTTGCTTAAATGAACTAAGAAAATAAAAATATGCAGCCTTGTGTGCAAGTAACACAAAAACCATTACACTATTATAGACCATGATGGTCAGACTAAATTGGCTCACCCTAATATAAATTTCAATGACTTGAGATCCTTCTTTATAGGTTGCCACTTAGGCATTAGTGGTGTTGGTCTTTTTGCCATCATTAACCTTAGCTATAATAGCCATGGTATGAATATGAGAGATCAAAGTACGAGTGGTAATGGACTCCTTAACACTACTCTATTGCACGACATGGAATCTGAAAGAAAGTAACACTTCCTGAATGCCCAAGTATCCCCCTAATTATAAATGTGGCGCGCAGCACATTCATAAATAAGACTACTAGAAACGACTTTGTAGACTCCCTAGGATGAACCGCTCTGATACCACTTCTATTACACCCTAATACTGGATGAGGCAGACAACAACTATAGGAACACATACTATGAAAATAACCTAGATGAGAAAATAAATCACTATATAAATGGAATCACTGATAAGAAGTTGTATTTTTAATACCAACCAGTTAGCCAAATCGATACAGATGACATGTAAATCTATGAATACATATGACTACTTTAAAATGTCTACAAAGCCTCTAATGGAATCCATGACTGTAAAACCATTAAAATATATATGCTAAAAACTCGGTAAGGCCCCAAATTAACTTGGAGCTCACCAACATCCGTTGAGTATCATGTACTTCTATTAGGGAGATCTACTAGCTAAGAACTTGTGCCTGCAAAATAGAATGTTGATCCCCTATGAGGGACATCAGTATGAAGTAATGTACTAAATATGTAAAGCATGAGATAACCATAAGTAAAATAAGAGACCAATGAAATCAGGGATCAATACATAAATGTATAGATAAGGATGAACGACAGCCTTAGCTTATACTTGTGAAAGCCTGCACATTACATGCTTTTATTTTCATTATTATTATTTGTTGTATAATCTTTGTAATCTATGTGATATATATGACCAACTGATCAGTGGTAAAAGAGGATAACCTATGCTAGGCATTATACCCCTGGATACGTTCCTCATTAATACAAAAATCAGGATCGACCAATGCTAGGATTTCTTTTCACCCCTGGGATACCACCCGATAATGGGACATACCCATGTTAGGTGTTCCTTTCACCCTTGGGATACCACTCATAAATATATGTATTGGGATAGGCCCATGTAAGGCTTTTTCCCCTGAGCTACCACCCACATGTAAACATATTTATTTTATATTATTTCTTAAATCTTTGAGATTGTTATTTGGGTGGCCACAATATTATTAAGCTTTGCGACTTTAGACCAGTACTAAGAAATATGTAAATATACACTTGAGGCAATAACAATAAAGTAGCAATCATTTGTAATTATAATAGTAATGTAATACTTTGGAGGTTAAATGACACAATCAGTACTTTGACATCTCAAATTGAACATAGGTGTCGAGTGAAGGCATCTAACTCAATCTAAGAGATTGATTTCTAGATAGTGATGTAATTAATACTTAGTAAACTGTGTAATGAAAGGTACATGAACATGAGAACTGTTGGATAATATAGACAGATTCAATTTAAGGACAAATATATATTCCAAGTAAGAAGATGCAAATTATAGAATGAAATGAGTAGGGATTCTGCGAGGTAACATTATAGACTATGACAATGGGAGTGATTCCCAATGAAGGGAACATGTAAATGTGTGAGAAAATAAAGTATATTATCAAATAGACAATTGAACCAAGTTTGTAATTAATGGGCAGATTGCATACCTAGCACATGAGCACACTTACCATGTGTAATCTAGGGTCTTACTGACATGTAAAAGAGGAACAAGGGTTTGAATAGAAAGTGTAAATACATAGATCTAGTAATTAATACATATTTGAAATACTTTGACACGTTTGTGAGATCATAGGGAGTAGGAACAAGGTCATTAGTGATGCTAAAAATCGCACATCATTTCCATATATCTTTTACTAGTGAGAACGCTTGGGAAGCTCACTTTTTTGGTACTAACACTAATATGAGATTCCTACCAAAGAAGATGATAAAGAATAGCCTCACATACCTTATCTTCCAACCAATGTGACTACAATAATTCAGCATTTCCTTTTAAGTGTTACTCTACAATATAGGGACATAATGAAGCTAATATTAGAACCTAATCACATTATAATCCAAAAAAATAGTAGCTAAATATTTCATGGGCAGTAAGACCAACCTACCCCCCCCCAAACACATGACGTATCACCGTACCCTTCTTTTATACTTCAATAGAAACTCCATTCAACCATTTTATAAGGTGACTCACTTCCTCACAATAGCAATACAGATAAAACAACCTATAAATAGTCACAAAAACCATAAAACACCTGAACAATCCCCCATGTCCGCACCTTCATTTCTACCCCATACTAACATTAACCTATCTTTTTTAAGGCCAGTCATGACTTCCTAACTTCTTAATTCAATAATAGATCTCCAACATCACAATATAGTTAGAAAAGTTAATCTCACTCTTTCAATTATGATCCCATTAGATCTAATATACGAGTATGTCTAGAATGCACAAATGAGCTAATAATTAGAAGTTGGGCAGCACCTTACCTTAGATATATTAATATATTATTTTCCCCCAATTACTATCTTTGTGACCTTCTCTAAATCACAAAATAGGAAAGGGACATTAGCACAAGCATCAGATGAAAATAGACCAATAACCCAAGCTTATAACATGAAATTCTTACCTTAATCTTTGAAATATAGTGGCAGAACCTTAGCTGCCAACACCTATATATTCACTCCCCTTGAATAACTTTCTAATATATTCGAAACTACAGAGGAGAAAAGGTGATCTTATAGCCGGATTAACAAAAAATATACACTTAGAACCCTAATGAAAAATAGGGAGGTTGTTATAAGGATAGAAGAGCGAGATTGAAAGACCTGAGAGAAATTGAATTTAATGAGAAAAAATAAAGTTTATTGATGATTTTTTTGACCTTTAAAGGCCTCACTTTGCTGGCTCATTCTCCTTTTAATTTTAAGCCACCATTTGGCTCTAATTTGGACCATAAATTCTATGTAGGTGAATCACCTACTTTGGCCATTTAAGCTGGTCAAAATTCCAAGTAGGTGATGCACGTACTAGGACATTTTTAAGTAACTCTTTGTGGGCTTGGAAAGATTGGGCCTTGGGATGCCATTCTTCTTATTTTGTTTTAGTTAATTTGGGCCTCAAATAAGTCCATAAATATAGTCCTCAATTTGGTCAATTAGTCTAAGTAGTTGATACATCTACTTGTCACCTACTAGCTTAATTAAGTCAAGCAAGCACCTTATTTATTTTATCCCATATTTCCAACATCTTAATCCCTCTACTCTAACTTAACACGTAACTCTGATTTTAAGCTTATATACCTCTTTACAATCTCAACTTTAAATATTTTATCAATGATAAGTTGGTTGTGTATGTTTGGGAATATACCGGGCGTGACAATTACTAGCAAGTTATTGTTGGTATGACGATACTACTACTAATAGCCTTAGTTTATAATAATGGGAATAATGGTTTAGTTTGAAAATAGTTTTAATTGGGCTTAAAGGAGAGAGGGGTAGCAAAGTCGTGAAAGGTGGAGGTCCCAAGGGGATCAAAATTGGAAACTTATACTTGCCGATGTAAGGTTATGTCCTAAAGACTGTGTGCATGATGTCACATTATATATTTTGGGGGATGTAGTAGTCATCCCAAGTTTTCTTCCCTAGTCGTGCTGCTTCACGCACTGGGGCACTTTCAGCAGGGGAAGATTAACCCATTTAGCCCATGGGTGTCTTAGGACGGCAAAGATACACAGACCAGGAAAAGGTTTTAATGGCATGATAAACCCGAGCCCCTTTCCCAGCATGGTTATATATATATATGTGTATTGTTGTGTTCGTATTGATGGGTTTTACTTGGTTTTATAAATGACATTACTTTATCCTTATCCTGAGTTCAAGCTAGCATTCACCCGCTAATCTATCTTTGGGTGTTGTATTCCCACGCGATACAGGAATCAGTTATTCCACTCCTCCTGCTTAGCTATTCAGACTTCAGGATCAGCATTTGGATTGAAGTGGTGATCTTCCACCTATTCGGAAGGCTCCTTTTCATGGATATTCATTCATACTTTGTCTTATTTATGGATATTGGTGTTTGCTATAGTTGGGGCATGTCCTAATCATATTTTGGTATTCTTTTAGTTAGAGGTTTTATGGTACTGCTATGGGTTGGAATGGGTGGGGTCGGTATTGGTGTCAGCCTTAGCATTGGTATTGGTATTGGGGCTAACACCGGTTGACGACATTGTTGGTTGTTCCATAGTATTTTATTTTGGGATTAATCAAATTATGTTTTGGATCTCATTTGGTTATGTCCTGGTTTTGGTTCGGTATTGGTTTGGATTGGTGGTTTGGTTGGTATGGTTAGGTGGATGGGATGACTTGGTAGGGTTGTTCTAGGGATAAACCTATCCTAAAGTTAGTCCTTGACCAGTTACTGTATCTTGATATATGTTCAAAATTCAGCCAACTCAGGGCAGGCGGCTGGAGGTTGGGTTGGGTAACGGGGGTGGTCTCCGATCCCGGTTAGACTTTGTACACCCATTATGATAGGTACCTAAGTCGGGTCGGGTCAAATATGAACTGGGGTATTTAAAAGAATGGAATATCACCACTTCAATCTAACTTTCTAGCTAATCTCAAATCCAAGTCACTGGGTAGGAGATGTAGAAGTATGGCCAGTTCCTGCATCGCGTGGGGATATAGTGTCTGAAGACGATTAGTGGTTAGAGTGCTAGCATGTAACTCAGGGATATAGAAACAAAATAATCCCATGAAAACTATTTAAAACCAATACATTATTCAATGCATAATATCATATAAAATACATATAACTATATAATACCACACGCTCGGGTAGGGAGCAAGGCTTAGTATGAACTACAAAAACCTTAACCTAGGTTGTGTAGCATAACTGTCATATAACAAGGCACCCACGGGCTATATGGGCCCAGCTCTCCCCAAGCTGGAAGGGCCCCAATGCACGTAGCCCAACGAACTAGAGAAAATTCATATCATTTATGCCTTTATGGGGGACTCAAACCTCCTACCATAGTCATGGTGACTTGAGTACCAGCATATACAATATGGGGGACTTTAACCTCCCATTCATATATTCAATATGAGGGACTCAAACCTCCCGGTCATTTAGACACCTGTACCGGTTAGTGCGGTTTCCAGTGTTTGTCGTTCGGACCAACACTTTCACAGCCCAGCGACACACCCTCTCTTAAGCCCAATTTTAAAAATTTAATATTCATCAACCTTTATTAACCCATTATACGTATAGGCACCACTTGCATGCATACATTATGACATAACAATAATTTTATCATTTTGGACTTAAACCCATTGTTCAAACATGGACACCAAGTTAATTTAACATTTGGGACTCGAACCCATTTAGCCAACCAAACCCCAAGGTTACAATATAAATCAATCTTTGTCCATCCAGGCCTTTACAAAATCCTTCATCAATCACTATCTTGGTTATGCCAAAGCCTTAGTTCAAAAACACAATTCAACTTGTGACAATAACATTCTCATTAACAATTTCAAAAATAGGTTGAGCCATTATCATAGCCAAAATCTTTAATTTTGGGGTTCAACCATGACCCCTCAATTAAATTACCATTCCCATGCACCCACATATGCAAGATCATGATTAAAACATGTATAATAACAATTTAAACCATAGAAAACAATACTCAATAATATGTATTCAAACCCTCAACCTTCGTTTCAAAACTACCACTAATGATTCATGAACAATGCTTTATACATATGCTTTTAGTAAACTAACAATGAGGGAAGAGTCACATGCTTAAATTATGAATATTCGCGGAGAGAAATTTACTCTTGAACCCTTAGATGGCCACTTTGGTGAAACTCTAGCCAATTTTGCTTGAGAAGAATTTGAGAGAGTAAAGAAGATGTTTAGAACTTGTAAAGTGTAGAATGAATGCCACAAAGTGCTTTAGGGAAAGTACCCCTTACTAAAAACTGTAAAAAGGTCATCCTTTGTTACGAGTCGACCCATCGACTCATCACCACAGCTTACGACTCATAGCTATGCTATGAGTCGTATCTTAAATAATGAGTTGGACACCCATCCATTGTCCATCTTACAACTCCAGATCCCACTTGTGGCCTGACCATACGAATTGTCCCATGGGGATTAGACATTGGACAATATATAACTTAACCCTTCCACTCGTAACATGGCTTTACGACTCGAAGTGAGTCACTCGTACTCAGGGAAAAACTTAGCCAATTCCACACTGGTTTGGATATGACTTGTGTCCCTACACCCGTTACGACACCATACGACTTATGTGATGAGTCATTAACATGGCAGTGAGCTCCAAGCTCAAGGAATTTTCAAGGACTAAAATTCAGGGCTTTACAGTCTCCCCCCTTAGGATCATTCATCCCCGAATGATAGGACGAGGCATTAACTAGCATGATTAGACCCAAACATCTCTACTCTTACATTTAAGACAGAAAACAAAATACCAAGGAATATTTCAATCTTCCTTCAACAAAGATAGGAACAAAGATATAAAGAAAATACACATACCTCAAGTATGAATTTTTGGAATAGGAATGGATACTTGAACTTTATGTCCTCCTCGGCTTCCCAAGTAACTTTTTAAAACTTTTGGTTCCGCCATAGAACCTTTACCAAATCCACGTCCTTCATTCACAACCATTGAACTTGCCGATACAAGATCCTCATCGGGACCTCCTCATAGGAAAAAGAATCTAAAATACCAATGTTCTTCACGGGAACAGCCATCGAAGGATCACCCATGCATTTTGTCAACTTGTACACAGGGAATACCAGATGAATGAAACTCGTGCTAGAGGGAAAATCCAACTCATACGCAACATTACCAACCCTTTTCAAAACCAAGTACGGTCCAAAATATCGGGGACTGATCTTTCTCTTCTTCCTAAACTGCTTTACTCCCTTCATAGGAGACACCTTCAAGAACACCTAATCTTCAACCTCAAATTCCAAGTCATTTCACTTTAGGTTTGCATAGGACTTTTGGCGACTATAGCCAGTCTTAAGCATACCCCAGATCACCTTTGCCTTTTCTATAGCTTGGTGAACCAAATCAAAACCAAACATATTTGTCTCACCAACCTCAAACCACTCGATAAAAGATCTATACCTTATAACCTACAATGCCTCAAACGGAGCTATACTAATGTTGGAATAGTAACTATTGTTATAGGAAAATTAAATGAGAGGCAAGTGGTCATACCAACTACCACCAAAGTAGATTACACAAGCTCATAACATATCCTCCAAAGTCTGAATGGTTCTTTCCGTTTGCCCATCTGCCTGTGGGTGAAAGGCGGTGCTAAGGCTCAATTTAGTCCCTAAACCACGCTGAAAATAGCACTAAAAATACGATGAGAACTCATTACCATGATCCAAAATAATGGAGACAAGTGCACCATTCAACTTTACAACCTCCTAAAGGAACATCTTTGCATAGTCCTCAGTAGAATAATTAGTCCTTATTGGAAAGAAGTAAGCAAATTTAGTCATCCTATCCACAATGACCAAAATAGAGTGACACTGATTTTGCAA
This sequence comes from Capsicum pubescens, assembly GCA_030864215.1. Classification (NCBI taxonomy): domain Eukaryota; kingdom Viridiplantae; phylum Streptophyta; class Magnoliopsida; order Solanales; family Solanaceae; genus Capsicum; species Capsicum pubescens. Next base: position 223,155,119 of record CM061540.1, on the reverse strand, counting down.
TTGCAGAAGGCTAGTAACGAAATCCATATTAATTATCTCCCATTTCCACACAAGTAGTTCGATATCTTGGATTATCCCACCGGGCCTCATGTGCTCCACTTTTACTTATTGACACACCATACACTTAGCCATAATGTTAGCTACATCCCACTTGATGTTATTCCATCAATAAATCTCCTTAAGGTCATGATACATCTTTGTTGAACTGGGATGAACTGTATACCACGATTTATGGGCCTTAGCCAAGATTCTGCCTTGCAACCTATCGACATAGGGAACACAAAACCTCTCTTGGTACCTTAAGATATCATCACTAGCGATCTCAAAGGCCATCACCTTCAACTTACCAAGATAATCATTGATTTTTATCAAGAGAGGGACTAATACCTATTTCTCTTTTATTTTAGAACCAAGAGATGATTGTGCCACCTATTGAACAAATGCACCACCGTCCTTAGAGTCTAAGAGACTAACTCCAAGGTTATCCAAACGATGAATATACTTCACCAATTCCCGCTTATCCTTCTCCACATGTAACAAGATACCCGTTGACAACCTGCTAAGAGCATCGGTAACCACGTTAGCTTTACCTGAATGGTAGTGAAAGCTCATGTCATAATCCTTGAGCGGCTCAAGCCACCTCCTTTTCCTGAGATTAATCTTTTTTTGGGTAAACACGTATTGTAGGCTCTTATGATTAGAAATGATATCAACATGGACCCCATACAAATAGTGACGCCATATTTTCAATGCAAACACCACGACTAACAACTCTAAGTCATGAGTCGGATAGTTCTTCTAATGAACCTTCAACTGTCTCAGGGCATAAGCAACCACCTTACCATCCTGCATCAAAACAAAACTCAGACCAACTTGGGAAGCATCACAATAGATGAGAAAACCCTCAGTGCCTTCAGGAAGAGTCAAGACAAACCCTCAGTGCCTTCAGGAAGAGTCAAGACCAAAGCTAAAGTCAACTTATCTTTCAGTTTCTCAAAGTTACCTTTGCAAGCATCAGACCATAAGAACTTCACCTCCTTCTGAGTCAACTTGGTAAATTGAGAAGCAATAAAAGAAAAGTTTTCCCCGAAACTCCTATAATAATTAGCTAAACCCAAGAAGCTTCAAATATCGGTTGGAGTTGTGGATCTATACCACTTTTTAACCACCGCAACCTTCTGATTATCCACCATGATCTCCTCACTAGACACAACATGACCCAGATATGTCAAGTTATTCAACCAGAACTCACATTTAGAGAACTTATCATACAACTGCTGATCTTTTAAGGTTTGCAATACAAAGTGGAGGTGATCGGCATGATCCTACTTACTCTAAGAATACACTAATATCTCATCAATAAAGACAATCACGAACGAATCTAGAAACTTATTAAATACCCTATACATCAAGTCCATAAATGCCATAGGGGCATTTGTCAATCCAAAAAACATCACGAAAAACTCAAAATGTCCATACCGGGTGCAAAAAGTTGTCTTAGGAATATACGCCTCCCTAATCTTTAATTGATGATACCCGAACAAAAGATCGGTCTTAGAGAAGAATTTGGCTCCCTGAAGTTAATCAAAGAGATCATCAATTCTCAGAACAGGATTCTTATTCTTCACCGTCACCTTGTTCAAATATCGGTAATTAATGCAAATACAAAAGGAACCATCCTTCTTACGTACGAACAAGGTAGGTGCACCCCATGGGGACATACTAGGATAGATGAAACCCTTTTCAAAGAGATCCTTCAACTGCTATTAAGTTCCTTTAACTCAATTGGAGCCTTTATAGATGGGGGAATAGAGATAGGATGAGTGTTCGGAAAAGGTTAATCCCAAAATCAATCTCCCGATCGGGGAGGACACCAGAAAGACTTCAGGAACCCCATTTACCACTAGGATAGAATGTAAGGAAGGGCCCTCTGAGTTAAAATCCTTAACCCTGACCAAATAATAGAGATAACCCTTGGAAATAAATTTTTGAGCTCTAAGATATGATATAAACCTTTTCTTAGGCACTAGATACCTTCTCTACCATTCAATAATTGGCTTATTAGGGAACCTAAACTTGACCTTACGGGTCTGACAGTCTAGAGAAACATAGCACGAGTGAAACTAATCTATCCCTAATATAATATCAAAGTCAACCATGTCTAACTTTATTAAGTCCATCATAGTATCTCTATTACCAATAGATACCACATAGCCTCTATAGACCCTTCTAGCAATCACAGAGTCACCCACCGAGGTAGAAAAAAGAAAAGGATCCAAAATACTCTCATGATCAAAACCAAAATGCACAACCACAAATGGGGTCACATAAGAATGAGTGGACTAGGGATGAAGTAAATAGTACACATCAAGGGAAAAGAGTTTAAACATACCAGTAATGACATCTAGAGATGCCTAAGACTCCTAGAGATTAGTGTGGGCATAAAGATTATTCCGGATAGTGCCGAAGCCTAAAGTAACACCCTTTGGTGCAGGATCTGATAAAGAGGCAATAGGAACCTTGTTTTCCCCAAAAGCAACTCTAGAGGGACAATCCCGTTGTACATGTTTTATCAGACCACACATAAAACATTGATTCCTTCCCTTCTCACATTGACTACATTGGTGCTAACCACAGAATCTGCAAGGAGGGTAGGATAGTGTTGATTAGGCCCTACTAGCCTGAGATTGGGCACCCTGTTCCCTAGAAGCATCACCACCCTAAAATGTCAGTCACCAAATATCTTTGGATAAAGAGAACAAGCCGTGAAATAGGAGTTAGGACATCCCCAGATCTTCTTCTTAGACAACTTTTCACTTTATTGCTAGCCTCTACTCTATTTTGAAAATTGGAATTCTTTACTCTGTCTCTCCCCTATCTCCACCTGCTTTATCTTTTTTTTCTCAACCTACTGTATATACACAACCAATCTGGTGATGTCTATGTCCTTGTTAAATGAGGCGGCCTTACTCTCAAGGATCAACTTACGGGATAATCCAAAAGAAAACTTACATATTCCAGCCCTCATGCTATACACCAACTCAGGAGCATACCTAGAAATTTGATGAAATTTTAATGCATACTCTTTGACTGTCATTCACCCTTATTTTAAGTTAACAAATTCTTCTGCCTTTGCCTCCCTAAACTCCTAAGAAAAGAAGCGGTCCAGACAAAGCACTAGAGAAATCATCCCACAAGGCAGAACCAACATCTTCACCTCTTAACCGTTCCCACTCTTTGTACCACTAGTATGCCATATCTTTTAATTGATAGGTAGCAAACTCCACACCTTCCATCTCTGAAGCATGCAAAACCTAAAAGATTTTCTCTATCTCACCAATAAAACCTTGAGGATCCTCCTCAACCTTAGTACCAATAAATATCAGAGGATTCAAACTCATAAACTAGCTCAGACAACCCATAGAAGTACCAGTAGAATTAAATTATTATGATGAGGTGACACCAACTGGGTCAATAGGTTAATAGAGTGATGAAACTCAAAATTAGCAACCTCCTTTTGAGGAGACTGAGTATGAGTGTCACCCTCAGAAGTAGAATCAATGGGGACAAGTGGACTCTATGAGGACAGTCATATGCAGTGACCCTTGACTAGGTCTTGACCCCAAAAGTTGGACAAGCTCCATCCACATTGCCCTCAGATGGAACCAAAGAAGTTTCACAAATATCAAATCTTTTTGCAGGCATGATCTAAATGATGAACAGATGAAAATCAGAGGGATCCAAGACCTTAGACTCTACCACCCAAAATTTAAGACAAAAAGAAAAGAAAACATTCCTAAATGTCTCATAGCCCCTCCCTTATGAGTATGGTGCGCTACACACCCATAAAAGAGACTCTACTTGACATGACTTTGTGGACACCCAATCTACCATGAACCTAGGCTTTGATACCACCTTTATCATAACTCAATCCAGGGCCTATCTATGATGGGTATCTCAAGTCCCATGTGAATGTAAATTACCCCCTTCACCTAACCAAACCAACACAATATACCCAAATGTCGAATGAATTCTAAACATATAAACAAATAGAGCATACTAAAACATATGATAATTCATGATATATCTATACCAACCATCGGTAATCGGACAACTGTCCGTCACCAAATAATCAACCAAACAACCCAAGTCCACAGTAATCCAACAAAGCCTCTACAAACTGAGGGTCAGTAAAATATTGAGGCATGCCCCTGAAAATAGCAGAAACCAATATCTAAAAGATAGTCAAAACATAAAAGGAAACCACAATATGAACTGGGGTCTTCTGAAGGATAGAAGCTCACCACTTTAATCTAACTCGCCAGCTGATCCCTAATCTAAGTCACTAAGTAAGAGATGTAGAAGTATGGCCAATCCTATATCGCGTGGTGATACAGTATTTAAAGATGGTTAGTATTTGGAGCGCTAACATATAACTCAGGGATAGAGGAAAAGAATAATACCATGATAACATTTCAAACCAATACAACATTCAATGCATAATATCATATAAAATACATAAATGCTGAGGTTGGAAGCAAGGCTTAGTATTAACTTTAAAAACCTTAACATAGGTTGTGTAGTATAACTGTCATATAAGAAAGCACCCACAGTCTCTGTGGGCCCAGCTCTTCCCTAGCTGGAATAGCCTCAGTGCGTTTAGCCGCACGAACCAAAGAATATCCATATACGTATATGCTTTTATAGGGGACTCGAACCTCCCAGCATAGTCAGGGTGACCTAACAACCAACGTATACAATATGGGGGAATCGAACCTCCCATTCATATATTAAATATAGGGGACTCGAACCTCTTTTTCTTTTAGACACCCGCACCAGCTAGTGCAGTTTCTAGTGTTACTCCTTCAGAACTCCACTTTTACGACTAGGCTACACACCACTCTCTTAAGCCCAATTTAATATATTTAACATACACCAACATTTATTAACCCATTATACATATAGTCACCCTATTGGTATCATCATACAAACCTCACTTGCAAGCATACACTATGCCATAACAATAATTTCATCATTTGGGACTCGAATCCATTGTTTAAACACGGACATCAAGTTAATTTACCCTCTGGGACTCTAACCCATTTAGCCAACCAAACCCCAAAGTTACAATCTAAATCAATTTATTGCCATCAAGGCCTTTACAAAGTCCTTCATCAATCATTATCATGGTTATACCAAAGCCTAAGTTCAGAAACACAATTCAACTTGTGACGATATCATTCTCATTAATAATTTTACAAATAGGTTCAAGGAATGCCATTATCAAAGACAAAATCATAAATTTTTTGGTTCAACCATGAACCTTTAATTAAATCATCATTCTCATGCACCAACATGTGCAAAACCATGATTAAAATATGCATAATCACAGTTTAAATCATAGAAAACAATATTCAATAATATCCATTCAAACCCCTCAACCTTGGATTCAAAACTACCATTAATGATTCATGAACAATTCTTTAAACATATGTTTTTAGTAAACTAATAATGAGGGAAGAGTCACTTGCCTGAATTATGAAGATTCACAAACAGAAATTGACTCTTTAACCCTTAGATAGCCACTTTCGAGAAACCCTAACCTATTTTACTTAAGAGGATATTTTGATTTTATAAAGTGTAAAATCAATTCCCCAAAGTATTTTAGGGGTTTGTGGCCTTAAGGATTTTAAGCGTAAAATTTCCAAAGTACTACTACTAAAAACTTTAAAAAGGTCATCCTCGATTATGAGTCAACCCATCAACTCGTCACCACATCATATGAATCAAAGCCATAAGATGTATCCTAAATAGTGATTTGGACACCCATACACTATCTATCTTACAACTCCATGATCCCACTCATGACCTGACCATACAACTCGTGTGGTCTATTCATACGTAAGATAGAACCCAAAGGGATTAGACATTGGATAACATACCACTTAACTATCTCACTCATAATATGGCCTTATGACTCATAGTGAGTCACTCGAACTCAGAGCAGAACCTAGCAAATTCCATACTGGTTTAGCTACGACTTAGGTTCTTAGACTTGTAACCACACCATACGACTCGTGTGATTAGTCGTCAATAGGGCAGTGAGCTCAAAGCTCAAGAAATTTTCAAAGACTAAAATCTAGGGTGTTTTACTAAAACTCTTCTCTTGTAATGTATATTGTCTACTTGATCCTGGGTCTACTCTCTCTTATGTGACCCCTTATGTGGATATTCATTTTGGTTTTGATCCTGAGTGTATTCCTGGTTCTTTTTTATATCTACCTCGGTGGGTGACTCCATTGTAGCTAAAAGGTCTATAGGTATTGTGTGGTGTCGGTCTGTGGTAGGGAGACCTTGGTAGGACTTATTGAATTATACTTGTTAGACTTTAATATGATTTTGGTGATAAATTAATTGCCCTCATGCTATACATCTCTTGATTGTCAGATCTAAAGGGTCAGTTTTTGATTCCTGAATAAGCTGGTGGTTGAGTAGGAAGGTAGTTCCCTAGTGCCTAAGGGAAGGTTTATTTCTTATCTTAGTGCCCAAAAATTAGTTTTCAATGGGTTCCTCTACCATTTAATGCATGTTATGGATTCAAGATTTGAAGGTCTTTCTTTGTAATTGATCCTTGTGGTCTGTGAGTTTCCTGAGATATATTCTAATGTTTTTCTCGACGTAACTCCAGATAGGGACATTTATTTTAAGATTGATCTTCTACCAGACACTTGTCTTAGTTTCATCCCTCCTAATAGAATGGCTTTGACTGAATTGAAAGAACTTAAGGAGCAGCTGAAAGGTCTTCTAGATAAGGGTTTTATCCACCCTAGTATTTCTCCATGAGGTTCTCCGATTCTAATCGTGTGTATGAAGGATGGGTCCTTTCAGATGTGTATAGATTATCTCCATTTGAATAGGGTGACCATAAAGAATAAGTACCCTCTTCCTAGGATTAATGATATATTTGACTAGTTTCAGGGATCTAAGTACTTTTATAAGATAGATTTTCAGTCGAGTTATCATCAGTTGAAGATTAGGGAAGTGGATATCCCTAAGACTGCCATCCAAACCCGATATGGTCATTTTGACTTTTTGGTGGTGTCCTTTGGTTTGACTAATGCCCCAACGGTATTCATGGATATTATGAATTGGGTATTCCATCAATTCTTAGATTTGTTCATAATTGTGTTTATTCATGATATTTTGGTGTATTCTAAGAGTGAGGCAGATTATGTTGATCACCTCCTCTTTGTGTTCCAAACCTTACAAGATTAGCGGATGTATGTGAAGTTCTCTAAATGTGAGTTCTGGTTTAATGTTGTGGCCTATCTGGGTCTTATTATTTCCGGTAAAGGGATCATGGTAGATCCATAAAAAGTTATGGTGGTTAACTGATATTCGGAGTTTCTTAGGTTTAGCTAGTTATTATAGAAGGTTTGTGGAAAGTTTCTCTTCCATTGTGGACCCATTGACCAAGCTGAATCAAAAAAGGTAAATTTATATGGTCGAATGCTTGTGAGGGTAGTTTTAAGATGTTGAAGGATAAGTTAACTTCAGCTCCAGTTTTGACTCTGCCTAATAGTACCGATGGTATTGTTGTTTATTGTGATGTGTCCTATATGGGACTAAGTTGTGTGTTGATGCATCATGGAAGGGGGTTGTATATGCTTCTAGGTAGTTGAAGATGCACTAGAAGAATTATCTGATGCGTGATTTGGCATTATTAGTTGTGGTTTTTTCTCTAAAAATTTGGCATCACAATTTGTATGGGGGTTCATATTGACATCTTCTCAGACCATAAGACTTTCTAGTATGTGTTCTTCCATAAGGAGCTAAATCTCAAGTAGAGGAGAAGGCTTAAGTTGCTCAAGTACTATGACATGAGTCTTTATTATCATCCAAGTAAAGTAATATGGTTTTTGATGCTCTTAGTAGGTTATCCATAGGAGGCTTATCTTATGTTTATGAGGAGAAGCGAGGCCTGGTGAAAGATATTCACCATTTGGCTAATCTTGGAGTTTATCTTTTAGACTCTAAGGATAGTATCGTGATTGTCCAAGAGGTGATGAAGTCATCTCTTGATGCTGAGGTAAAGAAGAAACAGGTCTTGGACCCAAACTTGATGCATATCAAGGACAATGTAGGTCACCATAAGGCGATGGCTTCTGAGATTGGCGGTGATGGTATCTTGAGGTACCAAGGCAGGTTATGTGTTCCAGATGTTGGTGGGCTGCAAGAGAGAATATTGGATGAGGCTCATGAGTTGAGGTACTCTTTTTATCCTGGTTTTACAATGATGTATCATGACTTAAGAGAAATTCAATGGTAGAGTAATATGAAGAGGGATGTGGCCAATTTTGTGGCTAAGTGTGTGGTGTCTCAACAAGTGAAAGTTGAGCACTTGAGGCTTGGTGGTTTGTCTTGAGAGATTGAGTTGCCCATATGGAAATGGGAAGTAATTAATATAGATTTTGTTACTAGTCTTCTACGGTCTTGCCATTATTTTGATTCTATTTGGGTTATCGTTTATAGGATGACTAAGCTCGCTCACTTCTTGTGAGTGAAGATTAACTATATGGCAGAAGATTGTGCTAAGACCTTCATTAAGGAGATCATAAAGATCATGGTGCTTGAGTTTCCATTATATCAGATCGAGGTACTTAGTTCTTATCCCACTATTGGCATTCCCTTCAGAGAGGTTTAAGGACTAAGGTGAACTTCAACACCACCTTCCACCCGCAAACGGGTGGACAAGTGGAGAGGATGATACAGACTTTGAAGGATATGCTAAGGTCTTGTGTGATCGATTTTGGTGGTAGTTGGGTTGGCCATCTTTCTCTCATAGAATTTACTTATAATAATAGCTATAATTCTAGTATTGGGATGGCTCTATTTAAAGCTTTATATGGTAGGAGATGTAGGTCTCCTATTAGGTGGTTTGATGTTTGTGAGAATAGGTTGTATGATCCTGGATTGGTTCACCAAGCTATGGAGAAGGTGAAGGTGATTCGGAATAGGCTTAAGACTACCCAAAGTCGCCAAAAGTCCTATGCGAATGTAAGGCAAAAGGACTTAGAATTTGATGAGGGTGATTTGGTATTCTTGAAGGTATCTCCCATGAAAGGAGTGATGCGTTTTGGAAAGAAGGGAAAGATCAGTCCTAATTATGTGGGTCCATAAAGTATTTTGAGGCAAATGGGCAATGTGGCTTATGAGTTAGAATTGCCTTTGATATGGCTTATGAGATAGAATTGCCTTTGAGTATGGATTCTATTTATCCAGTCTTCCATGTGTCAATGTTGAAGAAGTGTGCGGGCTATCTTTCCTTGGTTGTCCCTTTGGAAAGTGTGGGTGTCTCAGATTCCTTGTCTTATGAGGAGGTCCCAATTTAAATTTTGGATCGGCAAGTTCGCCGGTTGTGAGCAAAGGACGTGGCTTCGATAAAGGTCCTATGGAGGTACCAAAAGTGTGAAGAATCTACTTGGGAAACCAAAGAGTACATAAAGTCTAAGTACCTATTCTTGTTTCCCCGTTTTGGATAATCATGTTTAAGGTATATGTATTCCTTAACATCTTTGTTTTTTGACCCTTTTAAAGGAAATTGTAAATTCCTTTATATCTTTGTTTTCTTTCTTTGTTAAAGGTAAGGGTGGATATGCTATATGTTTAATCATGCTAATACATATCTTATCTCTTCATTTGGGGATGAATGATCCTAAGGGAGGGAGAATGTAACACCCCAAATTTTGGTCCCTAGAAGATTTTTGAAATTTTATCCTCACGCCCAGACTATGACTCTCTGTACGATTCATAGGGAGACTTGACGAGTCTTAAGGACCCAATTGTATCCTGGCCAGTATATTGGTCTAGAGTTTTTCCTATGACTACGACTAGGGGATATGAGTCGTAAAGACTCAAAATGAGTCGTATGGTGTATTCCATAGACTAACCAGTGTGATACCCAATTGTTTCTGCTTTGACAATGACTAGACCATGTGAGTCATAATGGCTGAGTACGATTCGTATAGTACGACTCGTGGTTAATTCAGTGTTGGTGATTGTGGACACTATCTAGACTATAAGTGTTACCTTACGAGTCATAAGGTGACCCTATGAGTCGCAAGGTCACTCGTAGCGACTAGGTGGTAAATTTGTAGTCTTTTTATTAAGGGCATTCTGGTCAATTTTCCTTTTCCCTTACTAGACCCCACGTCCATAAAGCACTCAAGGGGGTTATTTCTCATTCATAACACAATCAAAACATACTCTCTTCTCCTAAAACTCTTCGAGGTCAAGATACTTAGGGTTTCCAAGAAGTTGGCCATCTAAGGGATTAAGGGTTGATTTCTCTCCATTAATTTTTATATTTTGGGCATGTTACTCTTCCCCAATTATTACTTTATAAAAAGCATGTTAAATTGTTAGTTGGATGGTTTTGAATGTGGTCCTTGATGTGGTTGAGGGTTTTTACATGGTTAATTCTTAAATTGTTTCCACATGATTCATTATGCATTGTTTATTCTTTAATAATGGTTTTGAATTTGTGGGGTGCATGGGAATGGTGAATAAACTAAGGGGCCATAGTTTTCCCCAAATTGATGTTTTGAAATTCAGAATTGGTTTTGAATAGTTGTGTTCCCTCAACCCACTTCTGTAAATGGCTTTGAATTATGAAATTGTCACTTGGTTTGACCTACTCACCTATGTTATTGAATTGCACAAAAAGTTAAACAATGAACGTGGTTTTGAAGGCCTTGTTGGCTATGTTTTTATTTAATGAACAAAGGGGGTCGAGGCATTCCCCCAATGTAATTGTTATGACATAGAGATAAGCTTGCAAGTGCAAGGTATAACGATACCCATGGTGCGCCTTAACGGTTGGTTCATTGGTTAATAAATGGGTTATGTGAAACTTTCTTTAAATTGGGATTAATGGGGGTTATGTAGTAAAGCCATGAAGGTGTGGGTATTGGATGACTTGTACTGGAAACTCATATTTGCTGACGTAAGGTTTGGTCTTGATGACCTGTGTTCATGGTTCATACTATTGATATATTTGTATCATATATAGTCATGGGGTCAAGACATTCCTTGGTCTTTCTTAATACCTCCGATTCTTGTGGCTAACATGCTTTGAGGGCCATTCAACAGGGGGAGATGAACCCAAATAGCCCGTGGGTGCTTGTTTATGATAGTTGAGCTACATAGTCCAGTATAAAGTTTACTTAATGCTAAGTCTTATTCCCTGTCTCGGCATGACATGCTTACATGTATATATATATATATATATATATATTTGATTATGTGCATTGGTTTTGAATGTTTTTTAAATATGGATCATGGCATTATCTTATCCCCTATCCCAAAGTTACATGCTAGTCCTCAACCCACTAACTGTCTCTGGACGTCGTATCCCCATGTGATGTAGGCACTGGAGATACTTCTACTTTTCTTGCGTAGTGTTAGGTGGGTCAGCTCGGTTCAAATGTCGTTGTGGTGAAGTGGTGAGCTTCCATTCTCTGAAAGACTTGGTCATTTTATCTGTTTTCTTTCATAGAAAAAATCCAGGTATGTATCAGTCTTGAACTAGAACCAATGGATAGTAACAAGAGGTTAGATGCTGGATTTGAATAAAAAATATTGGATAGTAATAAGAGGCCACATAAATTATGTACAACATAACTCAACACCACTGCAGAAACCCCAATAATAGTTGTAACACCAGAAAATTCCAACTATAATCATAAATAGATGTCAGAATCATACCAAAACTCCCACTAACCACACTGTGTCTAGAAAGCAGTGATCCAATAAATAGCCAACCTCAACCATAAATTGATATATCAAAACCATATTAGAGCTCGTAATTAGTGACCATAACCACATTTGTAATCAATGTCATAGCAATAAAGCATATGTCGAACTAGAATCGAAACTAAAATGCATTCAAATAAATATAAGCATAACTAGCCAGTAGGTAGAAACTCAAGGATTCCAAGCCTATCTCAAAATCATAAATTCATTATTACTAATCTCGGGTGGATGACTCCACTATGACAAATACAAGGTCAAGGATCAATTCCAACTCTCCCTAGGTAAAAGGAGCTAAAATAAACTAGAAATCAATTATAAGTAAAACCCGACCCAAGTTAACAACCTAAACTAGTATCTAGGAGTCTAAATATGCCAAAAGAAACATAAATCCAAGTACACTAGCTAAAAGGGTTGTAGGGCCCACAATAGGGTCCCCATAACCAAACACAGTTTGGGACCTAGCCAAATCTATTATATGGCTTTCCATTCCCATCCCGAGGTGCTAATAGAACTATAGGATAATATTATACTATACTATGGGAGAACGGGCTCATGATCTTCAAAAACAAGTCCCTAAAATAGCAAATAAGGCATAAAAAGTATTACCTAAGATAAAACTACCTACCCAAAACTAGCTCAATAGTACACAAATACCATGCTTAAGCTAAATCTAAAAGTAGGGCAAAACTAGTTTACTCAGATGCCACTAAACACTTTTCAATTCCTCTAAACTAGAGATTTCCTTTTCCAAGAGGACTTCAAGAGCTTACACACTATATAAACAATGACCCCTGCATCAAGATGAGTAAAATGATACCCATATTGTGTAGAAATGTTCTAGATTAGAAATCGGACTATGAACCCTAGGTGGAGTCCCTTTGTGAAATTATAAAAATATCAAAGCATCATATGTAGCTCAAGGATCAAAATTTGCATGAAATTTAGATAAATCTAAGCTCCATAGACATAAAAATTAGTCCTAAAACTAATGGAAAAGTCAAGAACCAACCCAAAGATTTATATGCAAAATTAGACAAAACATATGGAATTATTAATGATAATGCACTCAAGAACCCGGCCCCAAACTAAAACTAGCTTTGATTGCACAATTTCCTTAACTATAGAGCCTAAAAAGTAAAAAATGGAGTATAAACACTTATTTTTAAATCTCAAAAATGAAAAAAGGGAATTATGTATAAAGTGTCAGCAATGGCCACTTTAGCAGATATATAACCGCTAAAGAGATCACTGCTTAATTGCCTAAGAGCTGCTAAAGCAGCCAGGCCTAGGTTTTTCAAGATCTTATAAAGAGGATCCAGGGACACTAAGATATGGCATTACATTAGAAACAAACAACCATGTATATATACAAGTTACAGTACCTAAACAAGTAAGCAGCTAGAAATTCGACCCATGTGCCCTCACAACAAACAAGTTACACTCACTCATATAAAATCATACGTGTCAATGCTAGGAAGATAAAGAGACACTCACACTCGTACTCACAAGAGAAGTTTCATGAATGCGCATCAAGTACCATAAGCTTGCCCTTATTTTTGTTACCTTAGCTTTTAGACAATCAAGTAAGGATCACTAAAGGACATTATTTGGCTTGTAATGTAGGCTGGGGGATGGTATGATAATATGGACATTTTTATTGACTAAGCCTCCTTGTCACTTGACACGACCCAAAACCAGTCCTTGTCGTTTGGGCACCTCAATCCCAACAATGATCGGAGATTGCCCAATTAACCCAACCTGACCATCACATCAATCCACAAGTGTCGGATGAACTCCGAACATGAAACAAGATAGCGGAAACAAGACTAACAATCATAACTTAGGAATGTCCAATCATTCCATTCATTTCATCATATATCATTCAACCCACCTAAGTCCACAGTCACCTACAAAGCCTCTACAAAATTCGAAGTCAATAATGTCGGGACACCCCTGACAATAGCCATAACCAAAGCCGAAATAAGTCTATGACATAAGGTAAGAAGACCATGAAATATGTGACTTCCAAAGTATGGAATCTCACCACTTCAATGTCAATACTTGAACATCCTGACACCTAATCACTATGCAAAAAGATAAGAAGAAGCTCTAGCCCTTGTGTCGCATGGGGACACAACGTCAGAAGATGGTTAGAGGTTGTAGTGTCAGCATGTAACTCAAGGGTAAGGATAAAATAGTGTCATTATTCAATACCAAGTCAAACCATCATAAGCCACCAAATTCATACATATATACATGTAGATATATGTAAATACATTAAGTGTCAAGAGATAACAAGGACATAACATACATTTCAAAGCACCCAATCATGAACCATGAACTGGAGGACTCTAACCTTCCAGCCGCGTAGGTTATATCAAGTGAGAGGACTCTAACCCCAAGCCTTCTTAATATGCAAGAGGACTCTCACCACAAGTCTTTTGCTAGACAAGTGTACTCTAACCATAAGCCATTTTGTTAGACAAGTGGACTCTAACCACTAGCTGTCTTATCAAACAAATGGACTCTAACCACAAGCCATCTTATTACGCAATTGGACTCTAACCACAAGCCATCATGTCCATTATTAGTCGACATTGGGACTCTAACCCTTTGTCCATGCATTCACATCTACTCAATTCAACATTTAATGACTTTAACCCACTTATCCATTTTAAGTCATCAAGGCCACAATTCAACAACATACATGACCATAAGGTTTTCATAAACCATATATCAATCAATCAATTTAATAGGCCAACGTCTTGGTCTAAACCACCATTCAAGTCAAATAATGGTTATCAATACCTTTATCAAACCATTTATTCTTAATTAGCATTCATACATCAGGCTTTAGTTCAAACATAATTCAATTTCATACTTAGGGACTCAAGCCCCTTCTTAACTATTCCAACCACCAAGGTTACCAATTAACCCATCATATGGCCAACAAGGCCTTTACAAAGTCATTTACCAAACATTCTTACCAATTAAGCCATTGCCTTAGTTCAAAACACTATTAGCATGTAACTAGTCATTTCTCTTAGACACTTTCATAAACACCTTAAGGGCATACCTTAACCATGAACAAACCCCAAGTGTAAACCATCAAGATTAGGGTTAATCATGATCCATTTGTTAAAACATAGTCAACAAGCACCCACATGAGCTAATCATCACCAAAAATATGTATAAACATAAGTTTGAACAAGAGTAAACATTACCCATCACTATACATCAAAATCCTAAACATTTGTTTCAAAAGCCACCATTAAATATTCATAAACAGTGTTTAAATAACATGATATTTGAGAAATAACAATGAGGGATGAGTCATATGCCTTAAACAAGATGATTCATGAAAGAATTCTTGACCTTCTTATCCTTTAGATAAACACTCTTGAAACCCTAGCCTCCAATCTTGTTGAAGAAGTTTTAAGAGTATTTTGGAATGTTTTGAACTTGTATATGTGAAGAATGAAGGGACTAATGAGGTTAAGTTGTGGGTCATAAGTGTTAGGGGTAGGAAATATCTAAAACGCCCTCAACTTAAAAGTTAAAAGTTGTACCTAGGAGGGTACGAGTTCCACAACCAAATGGTACCCTAACTCGTACCCTAGGCTTCACCATGGACCCATAAATTGTTCAACATATGACTATGCTAAGCTAACTCGTACCTCAGGGTACGAATGGTAACCTAAATCGTACCTTGACTCGTACCTTAGACAGATTTAACTAGGCTAAGCATATGGCATCGCACAACTAGGCAACATACGACCCATACCTAAATATACGAATTAGGAGAGGCTAAACCCTACCTTGGATAGAATGTAACCCCCACTACATTGCCTAACATATGAGTGAGAGGACCCCAAGTTATATCCTAGGGTACGACTAGTACCCTTGAGTCGTACCTTGCAAAGAAACTTCAACCAAGGGAATTTTTCTAAGGGTATAAAGCCTGGGTTTTTTAGCAATACACTTACGTTGGGGTCCACTTATCAACCAATTTCCTTTTATTCCACCCTTATTTCTTCTCTTTTTATTCTTTTATTGCACATTAGGTAGGGTGTTGCTTTTTTATTCATTATTTTTCTCTTTTTTCGCAATTTTCTTTTTCTTTCTATTTTTTTTCTTTTTCTACCACACCTAACCCTACTTTTTTTCTCTTATTTTACCTTTCTTCATACCCACTTAAAATTATGCACCCCTATGATAACCACCCTCAACTTAGGTGATTTGCTTGAGTTGAGGTGCACAATGTCCATGGAGTACCAAGGCCAAAATAGGTTCATTGTAATACAAATATGGAAGGTGAAAGGTGTAACAAGAGGCCCAAAAATAGGGATCAAGGGATACTTATTCACACATACAAGGTCATTTAGGCTAAATATGGACTTTTTTCAAGTATGGCCTATGATCCTTTCCTATCGACAATACAACAACATAGGTAAGACTACCTGAGAAAGTTATAGATTCAACACACAAAGGGAACTAAGTAGTATCTCACACACACATGGCACAAGGTCACAACATAAGTTACTACCTATTCGGTTCATGCAATTATTGGTTGTGATTATTATGTCCTTAATCTTTAATGCCATAATGAGATTTACAATGGTCACACATATATACACATCACATAGTTTTACAAAAAAATTTAGAGGGGCGTCATTTTTCTCAAAATCAATAAAAAATATGTCAACTACCACATATACTCAAAAATCTCCTGATTACACAAAAACACAATATAATATGAAACAAAACACAATACAATAAAAAATTTAACCTAAACATATCGGTTCTACAACCATACCGCGGCCGACAAGAAAAGAAGTACGGCAATAAAAACCTGTAATGGCTACGGCATGCTCCATCTCCAACTAAAGGATGAGACAATGTTCCTAGTGCGTAAAAATAATGTAAAACAAAGGAATAAGGACATACCTAGGATGCACTAGGCATTCATGTTATGCTCGTCCCTGTGTGGGAGTATCTGGACTGACAGAGGCAGTGGTGGTGGTGGTGGTGCACTCCTAGAGGATGCACCCAAAGCTAGCAACATGCCTCTACTTCTCAACAAATGCAGTCTCTCTTGAATCATGTGTGGCCTATTTCTAGGCTTGATCAAATGGCAAATTAGGATCCTATAGAACCTCCTCTCTATCTCTCTTGGTCATAAATATAGGGACCGTTTCCTTATTCTTCATGAACAAGTTAAAATATATAGGTCCTCACATAGGTGTCAGTAGAACAACTGGAGGTATAACTGGAGGAATGGTTGGAATGTTACTCTCAGTGAGAGAGATTATCTCTGGATTTAGTGTGGCCACCTTCTTCCTAATCTCAACCAAATTGGGTGCCTCAATATTACTAAATTGGGTTGAGACTCGGCCCTCAAAATCATTTACACGGGCTGTACTTTATCTTGGAACTCTGATATCTAAGCCGTGTGAGCAATTTGTAATCTATTCTTTGCTACCTCTTGTGTCACCAGGACCCAAGGTTGGATATGTCTATACAAAGATACAACCTCGGCCTCAAGATTCTCTAGCTAGGTGGTAGAAGAATATTGACTCTCTACTAGGCTTCGTAAAAACTGTCAAGATACTAACACCATACATGTGGTAGAAACTATAGTAAAAGAGTGAGGAGACACTAAAGATGTCCCAACTAGTTTCAAAGTGGAAGCTGGGACTCAAGTGGATATAGTTGGGGTCCCCTTACCCTAAGAGATTATATCGGGGGATTTTCTCTACTCCCTTATCTCAAAATACATACCTTTATCAACATCTCCACCCTGTGTGTCACTCAGTTCCGTAGGAACCGATGGGCCCTCAAACTAAGCCTGAATCATTATCAGAGGTGCACGGGATCTCTAGGAAAAAACTAGGTTTGTCGAATCCTTGATCATACGTGTTTGGGACACACCAGTTGCCTCAACTCTATGGTAAACTCCTAGAATCTCAAGCTCCCTGGAATCATCATACAACAACTGTGACAGTGTCATTATATCACTAAATACCTACTCAAGAAGCTCATATCTAATAATAGCGGCAAAATTAATATCATAACCAGACATCATGCTCGCAATAAATGTTATACCATCTCATGTAAGTAAGTTGTACGCTGCAATCAGACATATTTGATAAAGCACTACCAACAACTAAAACTTTGCAGCAAAATTCACTGTGGCCTTCTTAATCACACCTTGAGCCTCAACCCATTGGGTATCCATACCAAGGAGTGAAATATAACTACAATCTCGCCAAACCTAACCTCTCACTCCTATGTTTAGCATTTCACATAGCACGTCTATCATGCAATAATATCAACCAGTGATCACACTATATTATAGACATAAGAGCTATATAATCTGCTCTGAATATAACTCAATGGATGGCCACCATTGAACTATTAACCATGACCCCTCACTAGTGTCTACTCTAACTGGGGCTGCTCTATATCCCTATCACCTCAAGGAGTGGTCAAAGATATTGTCATAGCATAGGAAATATAAAACTCATGCACTACCACCTAGATGTATAAACCCTGGGGTCTAGTCATTCTCTCCAACTGATTACGATCAAACACAGCCTGCAAAAGCGGTGCTCCAGCCAACTCAGGTAACTGAATCTGTCTTTCCTTCTAAATAGTCCTCCTAGGTCGACCGGTCACAGTCATAAATATGTCTTACTAATAAATAGTTTGTATACCCTCAACATACCACCTCAAGTTCACTTTATCAATAGGCTTGGATGATATATGAGTAGGATCAAAAACCTAGTTTGTCAAGGTTGGTGTCTCCTAATAAAATGTCTGTGTTATACCCTCCTCAAACTGGGGTACTGTAGATGATGTCTTAAGAACTGGTGCTATGGGCTTATTTTGAAACCCTTCTTAGACTGGGGGTCCTATGTAGCTTTCTCTATATGTGGCTCATAATCTACCTCCTTATCAATATTATCTTTTCTGTCCTCAGACTGCAAAGAGTGTGATGGTGAAATTTTGGCTAACTTCATCCATGGTCTGGGTACTGGTATGGTGCCATCTAGCTGAGCCCTAGGTAGAGTAGAAGTAGGCCATCTTCCCTACTGTGACACTGCTAAGATCTATATGCCTAAAGTAACTCAAATAATTATCTTAGTTGCAGCTTACTTTTGAGCCCTATTATGTGGTCTTGCTTCTCTGTTGGGGAAATCGAGTACTTCTCCACTGAATTTCTACTCTCAAAGGATTCGTCCCATTTCCTTGATGGTTTTTCCTTCTTTTTGGAAGCCTTTGGTGTCATGTGTACTTGAAAACCAAGTGTTAGTCCCAAAAAGATAGTAAGGGATTGCAAAATTTGAAGAAAAATTCAAAATTGTGAGTCTTTGAATTTTTCTTGAATTTTACATCCCTATAACCTGTACTCAGTCCTAACAAGTCCAATTTTTGCACGTTCATTTAGGATCAACTTTTAAAATCAACAATGACATATAAGACTTTTGGGGATTCCTCGACCCTTTCAACTTCTACTTTTATTCGAGGAATGATCATAAAGTATTTATTAAAGAGCAATGCATTGTTTTAAGATTATAGGTTAATTCTAGGCTCCTAAACATAAGTTTGTTGATTTCTACATATTTTACATGAAAATAAATATACCAACTCACTTATTTCAAGTTTAGCATATTGTACTATTATTAGGAGCCAAGAATATTACCTTTTGTTTCAAAAAATAGAAGTGAAGATTGAAAAGATGAAGAAACTCTAGCTTTAATGTGCAATACATGCAATATATATAAATTGGTACTGAGCTAACGTAGTGGTCTGGCCTTTTATGAAGTGTGGGGAAAGTTGGGAAGTTTGAATTTTAGAGAGAATGAGAAATTATGAGGTTTAATGGGGTTTAAAAGTGGGTTAGGTCGCTTAAATAGGGATAGGGAGTTAATTTTTTGTCGGGTTAGGCCCAGATTTTTTAAAATAATTAGGCCCAAAAATAGGCCACTTACGGAACCACCTATAGGGCATAGGTGGCACCTACGCCTGTAGGTGCCCCACTGTAAGTGGTCCCAATTTTTCAAATATTTAGCCTGCTCTCTAGACTTCCTATTTTGAAACACATTGCACGACTTACGAGGTCATAAGTAGTATTTATGACATCATAAGTATGTTTGCAAGTTAAAGTCTAGAGATTGCCAATAATCCTCAAAAAAAAAATTGACATTCAATACACAAGTTACCTAGCCCGAGTGGGACTTATGACCTTCATTAGTTGGTTAGAAAGTCCCCTTACCTTGAATATTATGAATTAATAAATTTATTACCATGTTCCAGGTTGTCCCTCATGCAATTTTATCTACAAAAAAAAAAAAACATGAACAGTAAAATAGTGGGTTGCCTCCCACTCAGCACTTGATTTAACATCACGACATGACGTGGCTATGTTGGCTACTCAGACTTCACAAACAAGTCCTTGGGTTGCCTCCCATAGACCACTTGATTTAATGTCAAGGAATGATGTGGGTACCTTGATTATCAGAATTCATCAAGGTACCCAAAGGAGTAGCCTCCTGCGTCATCAACACAATGAATAACTGACACCACCCTCACATCGGTTGGCACCTTCATAGTTCTGCAGACGTTGAGTATGACTTCCTCATTATTGACTCTAAACTTGAGCCTATCTTCTCCATATCAACCATTGCACTACTTGTGGCCATTTATGGCCCTCCCAATATGATGGGTATCTCGAAGTCAACCACACAATCCAAGATGACAAAGTTAGCCGGAAAAACAAAGTTATCAACTTTTACCAAAACACCAAATGATATGCCCACGAGTTTCTTTACTATATGTTTTGCCATCAAAAACAACATAGCATTGGTTCTTGAGGGCTTAATCCCAACTGTTTGACCATATCAACAGCATTAAATTAATGTTGACTCCCAAGTCACATAACACTCTAGAAAACTTGGATGTACCAATAGTTCATGGAATGGTGAATGCTCTGGGATCGCCCTTCTTTTAGGCCAGAGACTTAGAAGTGATCATACTACAATAGTTCAACCCACCAATATCCTCAAAACTAACTACTCTTTTCTATGTCACCAACTCCTTCATAAACTTGACGTGATAAGGAATTTGCTCAAGATCCTCAAGAAGAAGGTTGTTCAAGATTAACTTTTTTAGCATGGAAATAAACTTCTTGAACTTCCCTTCTTCCTTCTTCTACTTTATCCTTTGAGGAAAAGGTAGGGGAGGTTATGGAATTGTCTTCAATACAATCTTATCCACCTTGTTTTTACCTTTGTCCTTCTCACATTAGCATCAACACTTGTCGCCTTATTTGACTCTACTATAGTTCTTCATCTTATCAAAAGTAGGCAAAGGGGGATCAATAGTAGACTTACCACTCCGAGTGGACATAGCTAGACAATGACCATCACTCTTAGAATTCTAAACTTTGTTGCTTGAAAGGGTACCCAACTGCCTCTGACTCAAAGTTGTAGATATTTTCCTAAATTGCTAATCTAATTACTTTATCATAGTTGCATGCGATTCCACCTTTTGGGTTAATCTTAAGATATCTGCCTTAATCTCCTTAAGGCAAGTCTCCTGACTTTCCTGACCCTTAACTATCTTAGACAATATAGCCTTCATCCTCTACTCAGTATCATGATTTCCTGGTGTAACATGCCTATCCCTCTTCTACTTATAATCATCTTTTCTTACTCCAATCCCATCAACTCTTGATCTAGGTATTTTGCCTCTTTTTCTAAATCAGAATCATAAGATATAGAGGCCTTACCCTGTGAAACTACTGAATTTACCTTCTCAGAATTCATTATTGTGAACTTCTTCATCAAGATCCCAATATCTATTCTAAGTTGTGCAATATCTTGCGCCATAAATCATTAATCACTCTATGCTCGCTGAAAGCCCCAATGGCTAAGGCCAACACCTCTCTCTACCTCCCAAGTATGCCATCCTCAGTTGGTGATAGAGTTCTGGTCTAAAATCACTGATGCTACTCCCAGCATACACGCATGAATTCTCCACTAGTGATCGTATCTTCCATAGCTCAGGAACTGATAGTCAAGGCTCGATAAAATATCTCAAGCAAATTAGTCCCTGAAATGTGATGGTTGGGTACCATGCTCAACTTCTTCTTAAACCAGAACCATGCCTCATACGTTGGCTCAAAATATAGTTGCCTGAAGTTATATATCTCATCATTCAATTACAACATTCTACTCTAAGGGAAGAAACAATCTAAAAACTTCCTGCGCAACTCATTCCAAGTAGTAATCACTCCTCGAGTAAGTTCCCCAGACCGCAATAAAGCTTCACCAGTCAATGAAAAAGGGGAACAACATAAGTCTGAGCGCTTCCTGATCTACCCCTGGTATAGTGTATGAAGTGTAGATCCCAATATAGTTTGCAAGATGCATGTTTGCATCATCTGTATCCAAGCCTGCAAACGGACCTTTTAAGTTCAAAAGTTGGATCATAGCACTAGTAATGCCGAATTTCACACCTAGCAGCAAAGCAGGAAGAATATGGCTCCTATCTTATCAGGCTCAACTTATCATATATCCCCCTTTGAATAATCATATGGAGGTAAGTACAGCTAGGTTAGGATTACTGGTGCCCTACCACCTCTAGATTTTTCTCTATTTTCACTAAGTGTTGCTCAATAACCTTCTTCCTATCTCTACCTAGATAGATCTTCCTCCCGAGATATATGTCAGAATTATACAATCCTCATCTGGTTAGCTGTTTCTACAAATAACTACTCAGTTCTTTGATCAACAATGCCCTGAACATCTTCAGGAGAAGGGGGAGGCTAATCATGTGTATCATCATGAACCCCTTCAAGTTTACCTTCTCTTCTGTGTCCATTCATCCTACTAGTCAGCTGTAGGATTTTCTCTGGGTTAGGATATAGTGGGATTAAGGGATTGACTTGACTCCTTGTGTTAGGCATACACTGGCGTACACCCAACTAAAAACAGAAAAGAAAAACCCAAAAACTTCATAAATCTTCAATCAACAATCACATTGTATTCCATGGAAAAGGTACAAAAATTTTGATGTTTCCCAAAGCTATACCTCTAAACAAGGATAAAGAGGTCAAAGAAAAATATAGTAACCGAACTTATGTTGGGGCTGAACCCATAGGGAATACGTGAATTATCTCTCTTGTTTGCTGAAGTTAACGAAAAGTATTGAAAAGTAAATAGGGTGACTATAGCAGTACTTTTGTTGTAATTAATCAGAAATGAACACTAATACTATGTTCCCCAAGGCTTCTCAACTACGTAGGTTTATCGTGCTTTGTTTAACCAACCCAATACCTTGCATGCAGAATCTGATAAGTTATGTACCATAAACTATCTTGTGGACTCATTGATGAATTTCAACCTTAACCTTTTGAGTCTTAGGATGTCTCCTTACTATCCCTTATCCTAGATCCCATATTAACTATTACCTTTTGAGTCTCAAGTTATTGGATGAAAGATAATCATCTTAAGTAGATAATGTTGATAAGCTTATTTTGGCTATTAACTTCAAATTAATGTTATGATCATGTTTTTATAGACTCTACTCCTTTTGTGAAGTAAGTAGTGAATATAAGGTGGGATCCTATCATTTGTAACCATTCAGTAATCTATAAACTAAAGACAACCACAATACATGCAAGAATACTGGTTCATAATAACTTTTCACTTCCCCTACTTCATCAATCCGCCAGGGTTCCCACAACCTTAGATAAGGAAATTATCGACTCATTATTGTGAAATAATCAGTGGAATTCTTGTTTGAATACATTAAATCATTATAACAGTAATCAACAACTAAACCCAAAGTCTCAAACTGAATAATCAACCAAAATCAAGAACAAAATAATCCCAAGATCATAATCGAATCCTAGAATCAAAAAATATTTGTAATTATCAAAAGTGTGTAACCTAAATAAAAAACATCAAAAGGATATATATAGAGTACAAGGAAACCCTAGGAAATAACTCCTAAATAAAAATGGAAAACTGAAGTCAGTGTCGCTTACTAGGCCACCTACGGGCTGTAGGTGGCACCTACAAACCATAGGTGGTCCCACATAGTTTCCCTAGCCTCAAAATATTTTGAATACTCTCTGTACTTAGCTCTTGTATAACATATTCTGGCACCTACGGGCTGGAGGTGCCCTCCATAGATAGCAGGGTCTTCTTTTCTCAACTTCTAAGCCTCTGTTTATCAAGATCTGACACATGCTCTAGCACCTATATCTCGTAGGTAGTACATACGGGCCGTAGTTACCCACTTCAATGGTCAAAAAATTTAATTTTCACTCATTTTCTTCAGGATAGATCCAAAACCCAATTTCCTGCTAAACACAACACAAACCACATCATATCTAACAAAAAAAACTGAGTAACTTGCATATTTTCATCTTTGTAAGCACCGAAAGTTCTATGAAACTATAGAACATCAACTAGATTATTATATATTATATATTATCATACCTATACTATGATTTAGCACAATCGACTGATGATGCATATTGAGTACCCATGATTTTGGTACTCATGTTACACTTTTGTACCCTTTTGGTGCAGATTTGAGTACTAGTTGTCGCCGTTTACATGACACTCATGTTGCATTGATGTAATAGATTTGGGTGAACTCTTTGAGTTAGAGTTACCCTTTTTCCTACTATTACCATATCTAGTTTTTCATTTTCAGAGATGGGTTGTATTTTACTATTTCTGTACTTATATTTCATTTTAGTAGCTCTTGTACTGGCATTACTAGGTCCTGGGATGATTGTTGATATTTTATCTATCTATTAGACTATTATGACTACTTTATTGCTATTTTAAATCGTTAAATGTTGATCTCTAGCTTTAAGGACTTTTTTCACCAAGTTAGCCCATTGCGTGTAGCTTCAATCTATGATTTGGCTTGCTTCTGGCAGGATAAAGTTGGTGTCATCATGAATCATAATTTGGTTCATGAAAATCCCCTTAGTTATCATGTGTCATATTAATCATCTTATGTTTTTTTGTATTATGGACAATTTAAATATTGTTATTGTTTGTGTTGCTATCTATTTCCTACTTATTCTCCTCCCTATTAGGAAATCAATCATGTTCCCTGTCATGGGGTTGCTTGGTATTCACTGTTAACTTCTTTGTTTTTGTTAGCGTTCTTATTCTCACCATATTTCAATTCCCTAGGTCCACTACCACTCTTTCACTCGATAGAATTTTGGCTTTGGCTTTGCAGTCTATGAACCTAAGGATCCTGTATTTTTTCATTTTTTCATTAGTCACCAGTTCATTACTCCATCTCTTGTTCTTTGGTTGATTGAAAACTCTGCATTCATCCTTATTGACCTTGCATATTGTATTTATGCAATACTAAGGAACATAATCGTATTATTGATTTGAATCACATTTTTCTATATTTCCCCTATAGCCTTATTTTCAATATCTATTTGTACATACTTAGGAAATTCTCCATTTAGGTAAACCAACACCTTCATTCGTACATAGCATAGTCTATCTTATTAATTATGGCTTGATCAAGTTGGACAGGCTTTTTGACTACCAAAGCTAGGAAAATAAGCATTTTGACCCAAAAATGGGTGATAAGTTAGGGAAACATATTCATGACATTCCCATTGTAGTTTCTTCATTAACCTTAAATCAAAAATCATAAATAAAAGTTTGCATTAGAACATCAATCCCAGCAAGTCATAATTGACTTATGAAAGCTATAGGAAATCTCTAAATATAGAAAAAGCACCAAAATGGAGGAAATAACCTAGAGGGTCAATACAACATCCACTACTAAAAGGACTTTTGCCCAAAAAATTTAAGGATAAAGATGTACCTGAAGGCCCAAACAGGTAGGGATACTAGGTGTGCATATCCTACTCAGTCTCCCAGGTAACTACCTTATCTGGACAGTGATACCACAAAACCTTAACTATAGGAAAATCTTTGGAGAAAAGCCTCGTGATATCTCTAGCTAACATAGATGTAGGATCCTCAACAAATGCCAACCTCTCATCCAGCTGATCTAAGTCCCACCGAAGTATGTAAGACTCATCTAGGAGGTACCAATGTAACATAGATACATGAAACATTGGGTGGATTGGTGAGAAGGTTGGATTCAAATTGAACCTATATGTAACCTCCCTACCTATTTGAACGATCTCAAATTGTTCAATATACCTAAGGCTTATCTTGCCCCTACTTCCAAACTTATCACGCCCTTTATGGGAAATACTCACAAGAAAACTCAATTACCAACTCTAAACCTCAAGGAACGAAGTCTATAGTCCACAAGATCTTCTGCCTACACTAAGCTACTCGAAGCCTATCCTGAATTACCCAAACTCAATCCAATGACTCAAAAATTTCTATGCCATAAGGCCTAACCTTAGAAGTCTCAAACCAATCTATCAGAGATCCACAACTCCTACCATACAATTCCTTGAATGGGGCTACTTGAATACCCAAATAAAAGTTATTATTAAATGCAAACTATGCCAAAGCTAAAACATGGTTTCTCTAAAATCAAAAACATAAGCATGGAGCATATCCTCCAAAACTTGAATAGTCTACTCTAACTGCTTGTCATTATGAGGAAAAAAAGCGGTGCTAAGTCCATTTAGGTACCCATCTCCTTCTAAAATGTCCTCCAAAATCTAGAAGTGAACTGAAACCCTTGATTAGAAATAATGAACATAGGCACCCCGTAAAGGTGAACCACCTCATCAATATAAATATTGGTGAACCTTTCGGCACTGTAGGAAGCTTAAATAGGAAGAAAATAGGTAGATTTGGTTAATTGGTTCATAATGACCCAAATGTTATCAAAACCACAAGAAGGGCAAGGAAAACCACCTACGAAGTCCATAGTGACCTGCTCCCATTTCCACTTGAGAATATAAAGCCTATAAAGAAATATACTAGGTATCAAATGCTCAATTTTTACCTACTGACAACATAGGCACAGAGACATAAACTCTATTATATCTCTCTACCAGTAATTCTGCCTCAACTGATGCTTAATCTCATATGCTTGATCCTTACCTGCCGATGACATAGGCATTAAACCACAAACCCTGAGTAGCTAAAGTCATGAGCCTCTCAAAGTATAAACTTAATCAAATATCCAACCTTCGAAACATAAATACAGCCATCAAACCTCAGAATACCCTTTGAATATAAGGTAGCCCTCCTGGACTTACCTCTCAATAGTATTGAATGTTACAAAGTGTACCATCCTTAAACTAACAACCTAAAATTTGCTCTAACATCTAGCTTTAACACTAGATAGAATCCTTCTAGAGTTAAAAATATCAAGTCGAACCATTAAGTTAGTTAAGGATTAGATAATCAAAGCCAATGGCCACTTTAAAACTAAAATGAAGGCTAAGCTACCCATGCTCACTGTTCTCTGTCTTAAGGCATCTGCTAACACAATTACTTTGACCGAATGGTATAGAATAGATATACCATTATCCTTAATAAGCTCAATCCATATGCATTACCTCAAGTTAATCTCCCTATAGGTCATAATATGTTGAAGACTATGATAGTTAGTGAAAATCTCACAACGAATACCATACAAGTAATGCCTCAAATTATTAAGCACCAAAACTGTGATAGCCAACTCCAAATCATGAGTAGGGTAGTTACACTCATGCACCTTAAACTACCTCTATGAATATTCAATAACATAGCTCTACTATATCAAAACACACCCCCAAAGCGCACCAGAAGTATCATAGTAGACTATGAACCCCATGCCCTAAACTGGAAGAGTCAAAGTAGAAGCTGAACTGAGCAAGTCCTTGAGCTTTAAAAAATGCGCCTCGCAATATGTAGACCACTAAAATAAAACCTCATACCTGGTCAATCTACTCACAGGGGTTGTAATATAAGTAAAACTCTCGATGAACCTCCAATAATAGCTAACCAACCTCGTAATATTACAAACCTTAATTATAGATATAGGCCTAGACCAATCACGAATAACCTCAATATTCATTGTGTCCACCATAATACCATCCTTAGACACCACGTGCCCCAATAAAGCTATGAACTAAAGACAAAATTAACACTTTAAGAATTTGGCACAAAGATTTTGATCTCTCAAAGTGTGGAGCGCAGTCCTTAAATATTGCTCATGTTTCTCCCTACACCTCAAATATACCAAAATATCATCAATGAAAAGTATCACAAAAAAGTTCAAATAAAATTTAAAAAAGTGGTTCATCAAATCCATAAATAATTTTAGGGCATTAGCTAACCCAAAATATATCACCAGAAATTCATAAAGATCGTAACAAATGTTGAAGGTTGTCATAGGGTTATCCTCAGCCCTGATCCTTAACTAATGGTAGCCATACCTCAAACAAATCTTAAAAAAAAACTATTGCATCTTGAATGAAACACCCGAGGATGTGACATTGTAAAAAATTTTGTCGAATAGCAATGATCATGATATATGTGTTGTGTTGTGTCCTTGTTGTGTGTTGTTTCCAACTTGTGTAAGGACTTCTTAGGTGAATATTAGGGTGTTAAATTGTATTGATACATACCTATCCATGTGGTAAAGAATTGGAACACTTAGACTTGAACCCTCGAAGAAGACAACAACCTCTTTGATGTCTCTGGAGTAGATACAATTGGGGGTACTTGAGTCTTACCCTAGGTCATGACTCGTACCCACCATGACCTCCCTTTTCGTACACTAGTTAGTATGTTAGGTTAGTATACTGTCCACTATATGACAAGGTCATCCCTTGGTCGTAACCAAGATCACGAGTTATAAGCTGCCCAATCGTATGGAGTGAAACCTAACCTAAAGTGGACTACTTTTGTTATGGATGGTTTATACAAGTTAGGTCACGATTCATACCCTTAATATATTACTCAAGGGTGACTAGTCATACCCTAACTGTTGTGGTTGACCTAGGGGAAGCCTTGGGTATGAGTTAGTGTACCACTCGTACCCTAGGTTATGATTGCCAAATGAACTGTGATAGGGAGTCGCACCCCTGCACGTGTGTATTTTCCAGCTTCAACCTAGGACCTTTTGGTCATTTACCTTACCTAAATACCCTAATTCCTTGACCTATATAAGTCTTAGTAGCCTCCCAAGTATTCATTTGGACGACTTAAACATATCCTAACACTCTAAAGGCTCTTGGAAACAAAATTGGAGGCTAGGGTTTAAAGGTATTCATTTTGTGGCAAGGAAGAAGAGTGAAGATTGTTGGTGATTCAAGTTGTTTAAAGCATGTATCTCTTCTCCTCTTTAAATAACTCTAAACCCATGTATTTCACACTTGAATTAGTAAGTGTACATGGTGGTTTTGAATTAAATGAAAAGGGTTTTGACACCTAACAATGAATGATGATTATTCTTGTATATTCATGTGTTGATACATCTATTTGATGGTAGATTGCATATGTGGGTGCTTTTTGTATGTGTTTTTAACATGAGGGTCTTTAGTAACTCTAGTCTTGATGATGTCTACCATGAAAATGACCTTATTATAAGTATGCACAAAAGGAGTTTGTTAAAATTTATAAGTGAAATGACTAAATGCATATTGATAATGTGTTGAGCTAGGGAAATGGCCCAAGTGGATATGAATGTATGTTGAAAAACCTTCTAAAGGTATTATAAACCATGTATTGTAAAATTGGTATCCTTGTTGGTTGATGGCTAATGTGAGGGAAAGGTCCCTAGATATGGGGATGAACTTGAATTAAGCATAGAACCCAAGTGTGGTAAGAATATGGTAATAGATTGCTAATGAAATCTGAAGAGCTTGTGTGGGTCTAGATGACCATGAATGGAATTGTATGATTGAAATAAGTGAAAGCATTGTCCTATTGATATGATTGATCAATGAAGGCTTCCATAATGGCCATGAGGCCTTGTATACTGTTGAAATTGGTTAAATGACTAAAGTCCTTAAATATTGTATTGAATATGTGTTGATGTATGGACAAGAGGGTAAAGTCCCAAATATCAACCAATAATAGTTATGATGGCTTGAGGGTAAAGTCTTTTGCCTTATATGATGGATCAAGCGTAAAGTCCCTTGCCCAATGAAAATGCAAGGTAAATTCCATTGCTTAAAAAGAGTTGTTGAGGTCAAAGCACCTCGCCTCATGAAGAGGCTTGTAGTAAAGTCCACCTAAGGCTTATGTTAATGTCTACTCATGGCTTGTGGTAAATTCTACCTATGTATTGTGGTAAAGTCCACCTATGTGTGTGGGTAAAATCCCTTGTTTGAAGTGCATAAGTGTTTGGGTAAAGTCCTTATTGAGTGATGGTGTGTGTGGATAAAGTCCCTTAGCATAATAACATGTGTACACGGGGAAAGTCCCCGGTCTAATGATAAAGTTAATATGACTTAAAGTCCTTGGTGTATTAAACATGATGAATCCATAAGTGTGGGAGGTGGTAGTCCTCTACTCTACGTCTAATGAATGAATGTATGAGAATTTTGATGAACCTTGATATCTAGGTTGATATATGATATATGTATATGTATGGATAAGTGATGAACCCAAATCAGGGTCTAGTCATGATGGCAATCTCAAGCCCACCATGAGCCGGAGACCACCTCCTTAGCCTAACATCCAGAACATAATAAAAGGATATAGCGGAACCCAACCAAATAATAATAAGAAGGATAGATAATCAAATGTAAAGTTTATGAATCAAAACCAATATCCAACCTACACATGTCCAAAAGAGTCTCTAACCAAAATATCAACTAAGTCGGGAAATTCCCCCTACTATGACAAAAAAATCCTAAATCAAATACTAAGTAAAAAAAATAGATAAAATGACCTAGCCTTCTGAAAGATGGAGGCTTACTACTTCACAGCAACTCAACAGATATACCGAACTACCTAATACTGAATAGGATCAATAGAACACCCTTCAGACCCTAAATCATGAAAGAATGTAGCGTCTAGGGACAGTCAGTGGAATAAGCACTTGCATGTAACTCAGGGAAAGTTATAAAATAATGCCAATGTCATAAATTAGTCAAAACCATATGCACAATAATTATATATACATATATAGGATGTCGAGATAAGGACAAGGGTCATAAATATGAGAGTTTAAACCATTAACCTAAACTATGTAGCTCGCACCCTCCTAAAGACACCCATGGGCTATATGGATTCAGCTCCCCCGGCTAATAGGTCCCCAGTACGTGTTAGCTGCACAAACCAAGGAATCTGAAGAAAGGGCTAAGGGCGCCAATGCTCTAGCCATTCCAAAATATAATGTGTGAACCAAGCACACGATATTATAGACCCCAACACTGACAAACATTGTTTCTGATAGTAGTCCCTCCAGGACTATACCTTCACGGTGAGCTACACAATTCTCTTTAAGCCTAATTTAAAATAATTTGCACATAAACCAAACCATTAACCTAGGAGTCATATATTAAGGCATTTACCACTTGGTATCATCATACCAATTATGCTTGTAAGCTTATATAATCATGCCAAACCAATCCATATAGCCATTCGACTCCCAAGTTCCATTTTAAAATCCAAACCATGGCCACCAAGGGCCTTTCATATCCGTTTTTATGTTTATACATTAATGGCATGCAATGGATTCATAAATAAGTTGAATTAAGCAATTATCCATGTTCAAAAACCAAATATACAAAGTAGGTTGGGTTGGGTTAATGCCATTATCAAGCCAAAAGTTCATCAATTTAGGGAAACACATATTCCCCAATCCAATTCCCATAACAATGCACTCATTCAGTCCAAAAACCATAAATTTATATCATATATCATCAATTTAAAACATGGTAAAAGTAATTCAAGTAATACCAATCAAAACTCCTCAACCCAATTTCAAACCCATCAATTTGAACCATATGAATAATGAGAAAATAATTTCCATATTGTAAATTAAAGTTGGCAATGAGATACATGCCTGAAATACACAAGAAAATAATTCGGAGTTTAGAGCTTGAATGGTGAATCCCTTGTAAAACCCTTGAATGTACTTGGGTTTTGAGTTAGAGAGAGAAAGAGATAGATTTGATCTTTGAAAACTAAAAGGAATGGGGTTATTTTATGTCTAAGGGTCGGTAAAAAGACCTAAAGACCCTTACCCTAAGTGAATAAAATAACAAAACAGGGTAAAATCAAACCATTAGCGTGGCACGCTATTATCATGGAGGGTAGCCTTCGTGACATGCCAATATCGTAGAATCTAACCTCCTCGCCACACAAATATCACATACCCTCACTGTCTCGAGGTCCAAAAATGACCTCAAACCCCTTTCAAAAATTCTAAATTCCCAAATTACCCTTTTAACAGCCCCTAAACATAATCCAAGTAAAAAATTGACATTACAAATACAGGAAGGTCAAAAAAAAAATCATTGAGATTTTTTGGGGTCTCAAATTATCCCCTCCCCCCCCCCCAGGATAATTCGTCCCTATTAATGAGCTAGGATATTTTAGCACAAGAATAGTAAAAATACACCAGACTCAAATGACAAACTTGGAAAGGGAACAAAATTCATACATCAAGCACTTTCGTCCAACACGGGGAACAAGAACGGGTACTTGGACTTAATATCTTCCTCAGTTTTTCACGTAACTTCTTCCACCTTTTGATTTCTCCAAAGAACCTTCACTGAAGTTACAGCCTTAGCCCTCAATCTATGAACTTGCCTATCCAATATCGCAACCAGCACCTCCTCATAAGACAACGAGATCAAAACACCAACATCCTCAATAGGCACTATCAAGGAAGGATCACCCACACAGTTTTTGAACATAGACACATGGAAAATAGGATGAATAAAGCCCAAACTTGCAAACAATTCCAACTCATAAGTGACATTCCTAATTCTCCTCAAAATCTTATATGAACCTATGTAATGGGGACTGAGCTTCCCCTTCTTCCCAAACCTAATGACTTCTTTCATTGGAGACACCTTCAAGAATACCCAATAACTCACTTCAAATTCCATCTCTCTTTGCCTCACATCCGTATAAGACTTTTGGCGACTTTGCGCAGTCTTAAGTGTTTCTCTAATTACTTTCATCTTCTCCATGGCTTGGTGAACCAAGTCAGGAACAAATAACCTATTCTCACCTACCTAAAACCACCCAATAGGAGACCTATATCTCCTACCATAAAGAACCTTAAAAGAAGCCATTTGGATGCAAGAATGATAATTATTATTATTATACGCAAACTCAATAAAAGGTAAGTGATCAACCCAACTACCCTAAAATTTAATCACACAGGACTTTAGCATATCCTTCACAGTCAGAATAGTCTGCTCTACTTGTCTATCCGTTTGAGAGAGAAAAGCAGTGTTACGATTCACTAGAGTACACAAACTTTTCTAAAATGCGCGCCCAAAATAAGAATAGAACTGCGTACCTTGGTCTAAAATAATAAACATCGGCGCCCCATGCAACTTAAATATCTCTTGAATGAACTATTTAGCATAATATTCTCCTGAGTAGTTACTCATCACAGGTAAGAAGTGAGCAAACTTATTCACTCTATCCACAATGACCCAAATAGAATCATACTAATTGCGAGACCGCAGAACACCCATAATGAAATACATATTGATCATCTCCCACTTCCACATGGGCAATTCTATCTCTTAAGACATGTCATTAGGCCTCAAATGTTCAACCTAGACTTCCTTACAAACCATACACTTAGCTACAAAATTTTCCATATCCCACTTTATATTGTTCCACCAATAAATTTCCATCAAGTCATGATACATCTTAGTTAAACTCGGATGAAATATATATCTTGACTCATGAGCCTCAGTCAAAATCCTTTCCTATAACTCATCAACATCAGGAACACACAACCTCCCTTGATACCTTAAGATACCATCTCTTCCAATCTCAAAAGCCATAACCTTTTGCTAACCCACATCATCTTTAATCAACATAAGTATGGGATCCAAAACCTATTTCACCTTCACCTCAGCACCAAGAGACGATTTAAACACTTCTTGAACAATTACTCCCCCATTCTCGGAGTCCAAGAGATGGATTCCCAAGTCATCCAACCTTTGAATATCCTTTGCCAATCCTTTTTTCTCGTCATCAACATGAGGTAGGCTCCCTATAGACAGCCTACTAAAAGCATCAACAACAATGTTAGCGTTACATAGATAGTAATGCAAACTCATGTCATAATCCCTAAAGCAATTCAATCCATATCCTTTGCTTGAGATTAAGTTAATTCTACTTAAACATATATTGCAAGCTTTTATAGTCTGAATAAATATCCATATGCACCCCATACAGATAATGGCGCCAGATCTTTAAAGAAAAACCACAACCGCCAACTCTAAGTCATGAGTCTGATAATTTATCTGATAAACCTTAAGCTGCCTCGAATCATAAGCCACAACCTTACCATGCTGCATCAAAACACAACAAACCTATTAGTACCCTCGGGAAGGGCCAAAACTTGTGCAAAAATTAACTTATCCTTCAACTTTTCAAAACTACCCTTACAAGCATCAGAACACAAGAACTTTACCTTTTTGAGTTAGATTTGTTAGTGGAGCAACAATATATGAAAACTCTCTACAAACCTCCTATAATACCCAATTAAGTCGCAGATGCTCCTAATGACGATTGGAGTCATAGGTCTAGGACATTTCTTAACTACCTCAACTTTCTGTGGATCCACCTTGATCCTCTCACCAGAAACAACATGCCTAAGAAAGGTCACATCACTTAGCCAAAATTCACACTTAGAAAATTTTGCATATAATTTTTGGTCTTTAAGTCTACAACACATTTTGGAGGTGATTAACATGATCCTCCTCACTTTTAGAGTACACCAAGATTCCATGAATTAAAACTACCAGAAATAAGTCCCAAAACTGCATGAACACTCGATCTATAAGATCTAAGAAAGCAGTTGGGGAATTAGTCAACCCAATTGACATAACTAGGAACTCATAATAACCATACTAGGTTTGGAAAGCAGTCTTGGGAATATCAACCTCCCAAATTTTCAACTGATGATAACCTGAACAAAGATCAATCTTAGAGAAACACGTAGCACCCTTAAGTTGGTCGAAAAGATCATCAATCCTATGAAGAGGGTACTTATTTTTCACTATAACCTCATTCAACTAACGATAGTCTAATATCCAAAGAGACTCTTCTTCCTTCTTCCTTCTTCCTGAAAAGTATAGGAGCACCCAGGGAAAAACACTAGGATGAATGGAACCCTTATTAAGAAGATCCTTTAATTATTATTTTTAGCTCTTTTAGCTCAGTCGGATCCATCCTATAAGGAGGGATGGAAATAGGGTTGGTATCTGGTAAAATATCAATCCCAAAATCTATTTCTCTATCAGGAGGAATTTTAGGAAGATCATCGGGAAACACTTCAAGAAATTCACTAACCACGAGGATAGATTGCAAAGAAAAACTTTCAGAACTAGAATCCTTAATAGAACTAGATGATACAGATACCCTTTTGAAATCAACTTCAAGGATCTAAGATAGAAAATAAACCTCCTTTTAGGCACTAAGGAACTCCGCTCCCACTCAATCATTGGTTCTTTAGGGAATTGAAAACTGACCTTTTTGGCTCCTACAATCCAAAGAAGCATAGTACGAATGAATCCAATCCATCCCTAATATTATATTGAAATCAACCATATCAAACTTTATAAAATCCACCAATATTTCTCTATGAAAGATCTACACTGCACAACCTCTATAGATTGTTTAGACAAAATAGAATCACCCTCTGGAATAGGCACAGAAAAGGGGTCAGAAATATTTTTAGGACCAAAACCAAAGTGAACAGCCACATAAGGGGTCACATATAATAGGGTAGAACCTTGATCAAGAAAATAATAAACTTCACGAGAGAAGATTTGTAACATAACAGTGACAACATCAGGGGATGCCTCAGATTCCAGACGAATAGCAAGAGTATAGTGATCATTTCGGCCAGTGTCGGTACCTAAAGTGGAGCCCTTAGGATCAGGAGCCGAAGAAGTAGTGATCAAAATTTATTAGCTCTAGTGACAACCTTAGCTATAGGATAATTTCTCTGTAGATAACCAGGTAGACCACAATTAAAACACAAGATTATTCCCTTCTCACAATAACCATAATGAAGCTACCCATAATAACAACAATG
The DNA here is from genome assembly GCA_030864215.1 of Capsicum pubescens. Classification (NCBI taxonomy): domain Eukaryota; kingdom Viridiplantae; phylum Streptophyta; class Magnoliopsida; order Solanales; family Solanaceae; genus Capsicum; species Capsicum pubescens. The sequence goes on along the minus strand of CM061540.1, from coordinate 223,119,074 downwards.
AGGATAAGGTAGGGCTGACTGAGCTCCACTAACTTGAGACTAGGCACCTTGTGCCTTAGGACCACCACTAGACTAGACTCGATGATCACCAGAAGGCTTAAAATAAGAGCACTAGCCATTGAATAAGAATTTCCCTAGTTCTTCTTCTTGGTCCATTATCTACCATCTCTCCTACTATTCTGCACCCTACTTTAAATATCTAAACTTCTTATTCTTCCTCACTCCGATCTCTGTCTGCTTCTTTCTCTTATCCTCCACCTACTGCATATAAAGCACTAACCTGGAGATGTTCAAGACATTGTTCAACTTCACAACCTTACTCCAATACAAAATCACGAGACATACCAGAAGCAAACTTTCTCATTTTGGATCTGATATTAGTTACTAACTCTGGAGCATAATGGGATAACATCTGAAATTTTAGAGCATACTTCTTCATACTCATCTATCCCTGCTTCAAGTTCACTAAATCTTCAGCCTTTCCTTCCCCTAAATTTTGAGGAAAAAAGTGATTAAGAAAGGTCCCTGAAAACTCATCCCACACCGCCAGATCAGCATCATCACCCCTTATTACTTCCCACTCCTCATACCACTAATAAACTATATCTTTCAATTGGTATGAAGCAAGCTCTACACCTTTAGAATCAGTAGCATACATCAACCTAAAAATCTTCTCTATCTCATTAATAAACCCCTGAAGATCATCCTCAACCTTAAATCCTGTAAAAAAATTAGGGTATTTAACCTCATGAACTGGCCAACCCGAGTGACCTCTAATGAATGAGCAATAGAATTAACACGATTAGACTAACGAGGTTGTGATTCCACCAACTGAGTAAGCATATGAATAGAATGATAGAACTCAACATTAAATAAATCTCCATGTGGTAACTGAGCATGAGTATCACCAGCCCGAGATGCCTGAGAAGGACAAGTATGGATCGATGTAACTCTATGTGAGGTGGCACAGTCAGAAGCAGCGACCCTAGACCGGGTCTTCACTCTATAAATAGGGTGAGTTCCCTCTATATTTTTCTCAGGTAGTACAAATTTCCCAATAGAGTTTCTATAAATGTCAGATCTTTGGGGAGGTATAATCTAAAACTTAATAAACTTACAAGTTAAAGAAGATTCATGACACTATACTCTATAACCCAAAATAGAACACAAGAATGGGGAACATTCCTAAATACCTTGTAGCTTCCCCCTTATAAGTGTGGCATGCTATATGCCCATAAAAAAACTCTACTAGACCCAGCTTTGTGGACACCCAACGACCCTGAATCGTGCTTTGATACCCAAGCTTTCCATAAGCTGGAGACCACCCCCAGCCTAATATATAAAACACAATAAAAGAATATAGCAGAAGCCAGCCAAATAGTAATAAGAAGAGCAGATAATCAAATATAAACTTTATGAATAAAAAACAACATCTAACCCAAACTTGTCCAACAGAACCTTTAAACCAAAATATCAACTAAGCCAGACATGCCCACGACTATGATAAAAAAAAATCGAAAATGAAATACTAAGAAGTAAAGAAAATAGATGAAATCACTGGACCTTTCAAAAGATGGAGGCTCACCACTTCACAACAACTTAATAAATGCACTGAACTACCTAATCAAGCACAGGAGCAACAGAATACCCTTCATACCCTACACTATGAAAGGATGCAGCATCCAGGAATGGTCAGCAGGATAAGCACTGCATTTAACTTAGGAAAATTGATAAAATAATTCTAATGTTATAAATCAATACAAACCATATGCACAACATTTACATATATATATAGGATGTTGGGGTAGGGACAATGGTCCTAAATATGGGAGTTTAAAACATTAACTGAACAATGTACCTCACTCCATCCTAAAAGCACCCGTGAGCAATATGGGTTCAACTCCCTCTACTGAAACGGCCTAGTACATGTTAGCCACATGGACCAAGGAATCCAAAAGTAGGGCCAAAGACACCAAGGCTCTAGCTATTCTAATACATAATGTGTGAACCAAGCACACAGCTATATAGACCCCCACGCCGGCAAGAATTGTCTCCAGTGTTAGTCCCCTCGGGACTACACTTTGTGAGCTACACAATTCTTTTTAAGCCTAATTTAAATCAATTTGCACATAAATCCAACCATTAACCCAAGAAGCATTTATTAATTCATTTACCACTTGGTATCGTCATACCAATTATGCTTGCAAGTTGATATAGTCTTGCCAAACAATCAATTTAACCATTTGACTCGCAAGTTTCACTAAAAATCCAAACCATATCCACCAAGGGCCTTTCAAAGTTGTTTTAACTATTTATCTTTTAATGACATGCAATGGGTTCAAAAATAAGTTGAATATGCAATTATCCATGTTCAAAAACAAAATTTACAATGTGGGTTGGGATTAATGCCATTACCAAGCCAAAAAGTCATCAATTTGGGGAAACCCATGTTTCCCATTTCTATTCTTATAACAATACACCCATTAAGTCCAAAAATCATAAATTTAAAGTATAGATCATCAATTTAAAACATGAGAAAAGTAATTCAAGTAATACCAATCAAAACCCCTCAATCCAATTTCAAACCCATCAATTTGAACCACAAGCATGAGTAAATAAATGTCATAATGTAAAATTAAAGTTTCGAAATAAGATGCATGCTTGAAATACATAAGAAATTGAAAACAATTCAGAGTTCAGAGCTTGAAAGGTGAATCCCTTGTAAAACCCTTGAATGATCCTCGGTTTTGAGTTTAAGAGAGAAGGAGAATGATTTAATCTTTGAAAACTGAAGGGAATGGGGTTATTGTATGCTTATGGGTCGTACAAGAGGTAAAAATACCAAAAGCCCCTCACCCAAAGTGAATTAATTAAAAAATTATGTGAAATTAAAATATCAGCATGGCATGCCATTATCGCGGAGGGTAGCCCCAATGCCATGCCAATATCGTGGAATCTAACCTCCGTGCCACTCTAATATCATAGACCCTCACTGCCTCGGGGTCCCAAAATGACCCCAGCTCCCTTCAAAAATTCCAAAACTTTCCTAAATTACCCTTTTAACATCCCTAAACTTAATTTAAGTAAAACAATTAACATTATAAATGCGGGAAGGTCAAAAATAAAATCATTAGGATTTTTAAGGTTCACAACCCAAGATCATATACTTGGGTGGGGCTTGGGATTCTCCTGGCCTACCTACTATTATGGTTATCTTTAGATCAAGTTCAATAATAAAATCTGGCGATGGCTCCCTATCCTGGTCTAAAGTTGGGGCTAAAAAGCTCAAAAAGGTACTTCTAACCTAAAACCTATGATTTAGTGCTAAAAAGACTATCAAAATTTCCATCTGAGGCCATATACTTAAAGTTCTAACCAAAGTCAAATTTTATAATTTTAAAGGTCCGAAATAGAGAAATTGGGTTAGAACCCTACTAAATTCTTAGGGAACCAAAACACCTATATTATCATGTCATAAATGACCTACATTAACTATAGGAAATCCTAAAACATAGAAAATACAACAATTTAAAAAATGACTTAGAGGGTTATTGCATCACATAAAAAGTAATTATGTTGGTACCTAGATTACTGTCACGACCTAAAATAGGGTCTGGTCGTGATTGGTATCTCAAATCCACCAAGGATCGAAAACTACCCCCAATGCCTAGTCAAACCAAACACAATTCCCAATAGAGGCTGAATTTCGAACATATAACAAGATAAGATATAAAAGCTCAAAGAAATCTAATATAACTAAATATCCAACAACCAATAACCAAAATCACCCAAGTCCAAAACAATATCCACGAAGCCTCTAAAGAATATCAAAAGACAATCTAGTTGGGACATGCCCCCAACTCTGATAGTGATAATTACATTAATAATTTTAATGTGAACTTTTTCTGCATATCTATTTAAATTTTGATTGCTACGGGTAGGTTTTTTATTGAGTTTACTGATCATGATCAGGTTATAAAGGAGATACATCATGAGGCGCAAGGGAAAAAGATAAGACGTCGTGATATCAGGGATGTTTTAGTGGGAGTCGTAGTGTCTCACAGTTTAGAGGCAGTGGTTCTCAAGGTAGATACCCTTCGTATTAGCCTTATCAGCATCAGGGTCAGCCTAGTAGGATCGTTCATGCCACACTTTAGATCATCGATAAAGGCCAGTCTAGTTAATGGGACTAGCTTAGACAAAGTAGTAGTCAGACTCCAAGGGGTTTATTTTCTGGTCATTCTATTCGGGGTGGTTATACCGGTTTAGCTTGATCTTCTGTTTTAGTAACACTCTGGGGGCCTGTTATGGTTGTAGGATTTTTAGCCATTTCTCGAGAGAGTGCTGGATTCGCAGAGCAATTGTTCCTTTAGGTTAAAGTGTTCCATCGATTAAGGTAGTTTTGCCCCGTGCTAAAGGTGGTATGCATGATTATCAGGGTAGTTCCCAAGGTGCTCGTAGAGGTCTTAGGTAGGCAGGATAGGAGATTGTTCAAGAGCCCAACCAGGTGGTAGGCATGGTCTATTGTATATCGTACCTGTAAGACTCGAGGATGAGGCTTTAGATGTTGTTATCACAGGTATGATTTCAGTGTGTCATCAGCTGGCTTTAATTTTATTTGATCTGGGATCCACTTATTCTTGTCTGCTTATTATGCCCCATGGTTAGAGTTATATTGGGATTATTTATCTGTGTTGTTATGTGTATCTACACTCGTAGGTTATTCTTTAGTAGTAGATCGAGTTTATAAATCAAGTTTTGTGATTGTTCGAGAGTTTGATACTCAGGTTAATCTCATTATATAAGACATGGAGGATTAAGATACGATTTTGGGCATAGAATGGTTATCCTACTATCATGAAGTCTTAGGTTATTTTGCCAAGAATGTTGACAACGCACAACTTACACGTTAATTTAAGTGCAAGGTGGTCCTCGTTAATAAATTTATCCAACTTTAGAGTCGAGGTCGAATCTACAAGGAACAATGTGAGTGGCGATTAAATTAATTTGAACTAATAGATATAAGTTAAATTCAAACAAATATTACAAAAAAAAATAAAATGGGGGAGGTGACTACCTACAATAATATTTCCTTTGGAGTTTTTCTAGTATAAATTCGGGGATACAAATAATTAGAGTTTTAACAAATATGCACGGATCTTAGGATTATGCATTACTAAGGGAGTGACATGTGGGATCTAGTTATCAACATCAATTTAGTAAATCAAATATGGGTAGGCTTGGTTATAAATTTTGATGTTAGTCTTTCGACAAACCACCAAACTTTCACTCTTTAATTCTTTTGAATACCTAATAGGTGTGTTCACCAATCGGTAACCACAACCTCAATCTAGGCATCCCTATTTCCAAGATGATACCCATGGCATAGTCAACCTCACATTTACCCTTATTTCTAAGATAGTGAGAATTTAGCAAACTACACACATAATTGCCTATCATTGCTTCGGTCTCTACATCTCTCTTTCGAGGATGATATAAATTTCTAAGCTTCACCCAAAACCCTTCTTTCGAAGATGGCCTTGATCTTTCTAGAGCTTGGAGCTTTCACTCATCAAACCCATGTGGGTATTTGGAGATTTCACCCATCAAATCCCAACCTCCGTAGAGCTTGGAGCTTGGAGCTTTCACCCTCATCCCTCCTAGACTCAAATTTTATTTTCAAGTTCAAGGAGGGTATGGTTTAAAAGAGGGATAAAAAGAATTATTTATGGTTTGTATTGCATTTTCCAAAGAAAGGTCCAAAGGTTCAAAGTGGGTAACTAGGGGTTACATTCATATTTGGGTAGGCTTTTTTGGATAGAGTGTCTTATAAAATCACAAGGATGGCCTAAGATCATTTCTCTAACCGCATACATCAAAACTAGCCTTGAGAGACCAACGAGGAAAGTTCTAGATAACACAAGTATACGAGAGATAAATGCAAAAAGCTCGCCACTCATGGCATGTAAAAACTCGCCAAGGAGGATCACTTTTCCCTTTTGTAAGACAAAATTAAAGTATTTAACATTATTTACACGTCAATAATATGCAGAGCCACAACAAGAGAAAAAGATTTGTTATAAAATAGTTCACGTCTATGGTCTTGATTTTTTATGGATGGGGTTATTTGTTTTACATTAGCATCCCGCTCAATTTGCTAAACTATGGCTACAACCAAAGCCTTAGTCTCACATTTAGGCTTAACATGGGCAAACTAACTATATGGCTACTCAGACTTCGCCAATGGTGTATAAAGTGACCCCAGTTTTAACAAAATAAAATGTGACGGGTACTCAGACTTTCCTTGCATTCTTTACATTTATGCTATGGGTACCTAGAGTTCCCCTGCATTAATGCCTCAACAACTCACACATAAATACTAGTCATGCATCTCTAATATCCACAATAAAAATTAAAATACTAAGAGAAAAAACTAAAAACTTATGAGAAAAACATGATAATCCATAAAACATGGGCACCATATGGGTATCCTAAATATGTAGCATCTCAAAACACAAAGATAAAAATATCTTCCACACATTATCCCAAAATAATCATAAAGAGAAATATCTAGTAACATAACACCAAAATAATATAAATTTGGGACCACCTCTACTAAAATGAATGCAGTGTCTACACTGCATGTACAAGAAAGAAAGAGTAAAAAGAGGATCCCTGTATCCGTATCATGAGCTATCTCCTCTTGCTAACTCTGCATCATCAGTTGACCACTCTGCAGGTGCTTCATCCTCACTAACAACTATCGGTGAAGGTTGTGGTTGATTGGGTTTGATCACCTTAAAGATGTCTTTTACCCTCTTTTATAACTTTCTGAAAAATTAATCTCACTTTTTCTCCCTCTTCACTATCTCATCATATGAGTCTTTGAGGTTCTTGTAGGATTCAGCGAGGGCTGAGTAAGATTTCTCCAGGCTGGCCACTGTGGCACCCAGCTTTTTTTCTTCACTATATACTTATCATAATCTGACTGTGCCACATATGAATAACGAGCAGTGGAGGACTCTCCTGGTCCCTGAGGTAGTATGGATAATATTTCTCGTATCCTTTGTATCTGAACAGATATATCATTAAAGGTAGTCGCTGATGAGGGTCTGCAGGAGTCTGTGTCCTCTTGGACTAACTTGCTCGAGTCCCTCTTCTTACTATAACCTGGTGCACCCTCGCCTCTAAATTTGAGTGGGCAGATAAGAGAGCCTGGGTGAATCTAAGTATCTGCATCATAAGCCTCCACTTCTACCCTCTTACATAGCTCAGTGATAAGGGAAAAAGGAGAAGGTGAGTACCTTCTTGGTTCTTGAAGTGTCATCACTCGGAGAGATCAATCTCGCCTACATTCAAAGCAATGCCAGATAAGATACAAGCTACCATTCAAGATCTCAGGTTTGTAACAATAGTCATGTGTGTGCATGGTGAGACCCTGCTACAAATAATGTTCAGCCGCAACCTGACTTCAGCCTTGAAGTTCTTCATCAAAATATCTCGCTTAGTGGTGGCCCAAGGGAATTCTTTTCCAGGGCATAAGGCATCAGCCATCCAAGTCCCTAGCTCACATCCCTTGGCACTAAATTCTCCCATGTCAGCATTTGGGAGCCCATATAGTGCATTAATCTACTCTGCTCTAAAGTTGACCTGTTTACCCCATATTTTTATTACTGGGTTATTGAGAGTAACTACGCAGAGGTTTGCATAGAATTCACGCACCCATTGTTCATTTACTAAGCAGGGTTCGGGGGCAAAACACGTCCATCAGGTTACAGTAAGCCCAGTATGAAATTTTGGAAACTTCTCTACCACCTTGTCCAGGCTGATACCCCTTTTAGGGAGTAGCATTGTTCTATCGAAGTTTGCAATATATTGGTGTTGGCATTCTGGGGACATGAATCGGGTATCATTGAAATCTACCATTTTTTAATAGTTTAGAACCTATAAGCAATACAGCTTAGACCAACATCAGTACAATCACACCAAAAACATGCTAGAGCAAACACATAAACTCATGTGGTAGTGGTATTGAAGGTTGTTGAGGCAGCTATGGATATGCAAAAATTTTGCTTCCGACCAGGGGATACTCTTAGGTATGGTAATTGTGGAGTACTGACCACGATCGCGGCACCGCGATCGCAGTTATTGGGACCGCGATTGCGGTACCTGATACTAAATTTGATCAGCTCTACACACTGATTGATTTTGAAATTTTAATCCCAATCCCTCATTCTAACTACGCATAACAACCTTTGAAATAGTAAATATAATCCTAGAGTGCGTGCTCATAGCCCCAAATGAAAAGGAATTGATCAAGGAATTCGTAGGGATATTTAATCGAACACATGGTGTACACGTCAATTTAAGCGGCTTAAAGCACAGTTTTGGGTGCTTAAGACTTCTCCAATTCATGTGTACACCTATTTCAACAGCTAACCACGGTACAATTTCAAGATAAGCATGTATTTAGTAACCAAAAGTACTATTGAAGGTCGTATTCTACACTACAGGCTTTATGCATGCAATTATGTTCATATCAAAGAGGCAAGGACTACATACCACGTATAGAGATGCAAGTGGATTGAAATGACAATTAGAGATGCCACACAAAACCAAATATTAGAGAGAATTTGAGAGAGAAGTTGTGAGGAAGTGGGAATCAGATGGTCACTTTAAGTTGATTAGACCGTGGTCACAGCCTTATCTCCACAATCGCGATCACACGGCCTCCGCGATCGTGGTGGCACGATACGCGGTTGCAGAAATGAAGACCAAACAACCTACTTTTCTGCATTTCCTGCTCAGTCCAAGTTTCCAATTCCACACATTCCCTTTCCAAATTCAATAAAAAATCCTCTTGGAACCAAAACTCTATGGTTATGCATGCACAAACACAAAAATTTATTCTACTCTAACATGCATAGAATGGAAATAATACGGCCACTTTTCTTGGTGTGGTGGGTTACCTCCCTTAAACATGAGCTACCAAATAGAGGCTAACAATAACAACTCACAAACACTTTAAACCCTATTCAAACATAACCCCAAGAGGAAAATTTATCTACACATAAGATAAATACACATAGATATACCCATAATTTCCATTAAATTGAATTGTTGAAGATTTAAGCAAATGTTACTTCAAACTTGGCTCTCCCACAATATTAACAATGGAAGTGAGCAGATCTTCCACTTAGAAAATCTCCAATGTATTCTTTACCCAAAATTAATACAATATTTTCTTCTCTAAAAAATGGAGGCTATGAACTACTCTACAACTAAACATTAAAAATTAGGGAAGATGGAATATGATAGAATGATGATACATAAAACTAGAGTTTGAGTCTTTTTATTCAAATTGGGATCAACACGTGCAATTATAGTTTTGCCCTTGGGCTGAACATTTTCGCTAAGTCGTGATTGCGCAACTCTGGCTGCGACCGTGATTAACTTCTACAGTCACTATTGATTGACCATCTTGATTGACTGCGACAGCGATCAATGGACAGCAACTGCAGTAATTGAGTCTCTTTCTCTGCAAGTCTTCAATTGCGCTTTTTCGGCTCTTTTTTAATCATTTCAAGCTCCACTCCACGTCTCTTTCTTTTTAACTCTTATACCTGTAAAGAGTGGATATTAGTGCATTTAATCACAATCATGACTCATTAACTCATTTAAAATAAGGTAATGTATACTAATAATGAGTGGTAAAATCACTACTCATCAATCGTTACCTTAGTCATGCCTGACATACCCCCTGTTGTGTGGCAGGGGTCAATTATCCATGAGCCAGTGGGGATTATTGCTTATTTTTGGGCTAGGAGACTTATTTTTTGGGGTTATAAATCTTATCTCACTTATATTTATGACTTTAGTGAGGAGAGTCCGTCGCTTGACTCTGTTCCTATAGTTTGTGAGTTTTTTAATTTTTCCCACCGTACCTATTCTTTCTCCTGAGTGTGATATTGAGTGTTTTATTGATATTAAGCTAGGCACCGAGCTATATCTATAAAACCTTACTGTATAGATCCTGCCAAGCTTAAAAAGCTAAATTCTCAGCTTCAAGATATTCTGGGTAAGGGTTTTATTAGATAAAGTGTGTCACCTTGGGGGTACTTCTATATTGTTTGTGAAGAATAAGAATGGTTCCTTGTTTATGTGTATTGACTACAGGTAGCTTAATAAGGTGACAGTGAAGAATAAGTATCCTATGCCTCGCATTGATGATTTATTTGACCAGTTGCATGGAGCAGTAGTGTTCTGTAAGATAGACTTGAGGTCCAGTTACCATCAACTGATGATTCGGGCTGAGGACATCCAAAGACAACCATTAGGACCCATTATGGACATTATGAGTTTTTGGTGATATCTTTTGGGTTGTCCAATCTCCCATCCACATTCATGGGTTTGATGAACCACGTGTTCAGGCCTTATTCGGATTCCTTTGTGATTGTGTTCATCGATGACATCCTTATGTATTCGAGGAGTGGGAAGGAACATATGCAGTATTTGAGGATTATGCTTTAGATGTTGTCAGGTCATAGGGTTTTTGCTAAATTCTCTAAGTGTGAGTTCTAGATCTAGTCGATGATATTATTCCTTCGATATATAGTATCTAATGATGGAATTATAGTGGACCCAGTAAAAAATGAGGTTATTTATGATTAGGCCAAGTCTACATCTCTGTATGAGGTTCATAGCTTTATTGGTTTGATTAGTTACTATAGGTATTTCAGTAAGGGTTTTGCTATTATTGCAATATTGATGACTAGATTAACTCGAAAGGAGGTCTTTCCAATGGTTTGAGGGGCGTGAGTCAAGCTTTTAGAAGCTCAACGGATTTCTCACTTCAGCTTCTATATTAGCTCTTCTTTCTTAGGGTGAGAAATTCACCGTATATTGTGATTCTTTTGGTATTGGTTTGGGTTGCGTGGTGATGCAGTAGGGTTGAGTTATTACTTATATGTTGATGCAGCTAAAGGTTCATAAGTGCAACTACCCCACTCATGATTTGGAGATGACGGTGGTAGTATTCATGCTTATGATTTAGAGACATTATCTTTATGGCGTGCATTATCAGATCTTCACAAATTATCATAGTCTTCAGTATCTAATGACTCAAAAAAAGCTTAATTCTAGGTAGTGTAGATGAATGAAGTTACTTAAGAATTATGACATCTCTATTTTGTATCTTCTAGGCAAGGCGAATATGGTAACGGATGCCTTGACTTGGAAGGCAGTGAGTATGGATAGCTTGGATTCTATCTTAATTTCTCAAAGATCATTGGTGTAGGACATCCAGTCCTTAGCCAACTTGTTGGTGTGACTTGATATTTTAGACCCTAGGACGATTTTTGCTAGTGTTAAAGTGAGGTCTACACTGAGTAGATTTGGAGTCGTTAGTTTGAGGATATAAGACTTTGTATCAACAGTGATCATGTGTTGAGTGGTAAGTCCGGGAGGGCTACCTCAGATTCTGAAGGTGTTCTGAGATTTGATGGCCACATTTGTGTGGGTTGGAGACTTGATTCAGTCAATTTGCGTAAGTCTCACAGATCAAAATATATGATTCACCCTGGTACAGCTAAGATGTATAAAAATTTGAGACAACATTATTGGTGAAGTGGTATGAAGAGAGATGTGGTAGACTTTGTAGCTCTTTGCTAATGTTGTCAGCAGATAAAGGTCGAGCATCAGAGGCCGAGTGGCTTGATTTAGAGGTTGCCTTTTTTGAATGAAAATAAGAGTGGATTACCATGGACTTTCATAGTAGTTTGCCTCGCACTTCCCATGGTTTCAATGGCATTTGGTTCATGGTGGATCGGTTGACCAAATCATCTCATTTTATTCCTATTCAGATGTCCTTCAGTGCTGAGAGGTTAGCCCATATCTCTACTTGTGAGATAATGTATCTATCATTTTATATTGAGGTTCAGTATTCACTTCTAGATTTTGGAGAGCTTTTCAGGAGAAGTTGGGTACTCAGGTGGATCTTAGCATAACCTTCTATCCTTAGACCGATGGGTAGTTAGAGTAAACTATTTAGGTTCTCGCGGATATGCTCTGAGCATGCGTTATGTATTTTGGAGGATAATGGGATCAGCACTTAGCTTTGGCAGAGTTTGCATATAATAATATCTACTATTTGAATATGAGATGGAGCCTTTTGAGGCTTTGTATGGTAGACAATGTCGTTCTCCGATTGGGTGGTTTGAGACCACTAAGATTAAACCCCATGGTACTGACTTACTTCAGGAGTCATTGGGTAGATCAAAGTGATTTAGGAAACGTTGAGGGCAGTTCAGAGTAGGCAAAAGGCTTATGTAGATTGTAGACTTTATGCCTTGAGATTTAGAGTTGGTGAGCAGGTATTTCTATGAGTAAGCCCATGAAGGGTATGATAAGGTTCGGGAGGAAAGGTAAGCCCAACCCCATGTTATTGGACCCATTGATATCCTTCGCACAGTTGGAGAGGTGGCATATGAGTTACTCTTGCCCCCTGATTTTACTATTGTTCATCCAATTTTCTATGTTTTTATGTTGTGATGGTACATTCCAGATGCATCTTAAGTTCTTAGATGGTACTCGGTTCAGTTAGACGAGCAATTGACGTTCGTTGAGGAGTCGATGTTCATATTACCTAGGGATGTCAAGAGGTTGTGCACTAGGGAGATTCTAATATTTAAGGTTTAGTGTAGACATCACTTAGTAGAGGAGGCTAACTGGGACATCGAGATTGCGATACGGTCCTAGTATACTCACCTGTTTGAGGCTTCAGGATCATCCTAACCCTTTACTTTTGCGAACGAAAGTTGTTTTAGAAATGGATATTGTAATGACACTTTAGCTCATTTTCTACATTTTTACGTGTTTTTTCCATTAGAGCTTTCTTAGAGTTATCCCAAGTTATTTATGACTTAATGGAGCTGATAATTCAGTTACCGAACAGTTGATTTGGTTTTTAGAGCCAACTCTATGTTATGAAGTCTTCGCTGATTATAATTGGCTATCAAGCAAAATCTCCAGTCAAACGATGCCATATGCAAATTCTAACAGTTCTAGCATCTCCAAAACTTTGATTTTAGGCTGGTGGACCTTTGGTTTGGTCCCTAGCCCTTCAGAATCATTCTAAACTATTGGCTAAAAATTAAGAAAAATGGCACTTAAGTGCGAGACCCATTATTCGTCAAAACCTCTGATAGAATTTTCAACTTGCCATTGAGTTTGGAATATTGAATTTAATAGGGTATCATAGTCCATTTGTGTATAAGGAATACTGGATGAATATCGAGAGGTCAGCGGAGACTTGGGTGCATTCAGCTGGTGCGTCTACTAAAGCTACCCTTTGGGCACTTTAGCGAAGGTTGTTTAGTGGCCATGGCCCAACCCCGGCGATCCATTTTGGCGGCAAGAGACGGCTAAAGCTATCATTTTAGTGCCAGCTACCCATTTTAGCGGCATGTGAAACATAGACAGGTAACGCTTTAGCGGCACCTGAGCACTTTACCACTAACCGTAAAAGCGGTTCAATGCCCACTTTAGCGATACCTGGGGTACTATTAAATGCCTCTTGCCCAATTTTCACCCTATTTCCCACAAGTCTCAAAGAGACAAAGCCCTGGAGAGTGTAAAAAATGGGAGAGTGATTAATAGGAGACTTTGTAGTAATTGTGAGCTTGGATTACTCGTTTCTTCTCCAAATTCTTGGTAAGTTTTCATCAATTCGATTGTTAATTTTTCTATTATTTCCTAAAATCTCTACAATATTGGTAGGTAGATTTTAGAACCATTTGGGCTAGGAATTTACCCATTCTTAAGGGTGAATGTTTCTTGAGCATAGAGAAAGTGTTAACTATTTTGAATGTTTGATTCTGCAAGCGTGCCATGCCCCACATAAGATTTTTACATAATTTGGACCCGAAGCATAAAAATGCAATATGGGTACCGTTGTTCTCTTATTGAAAAGTAGATTATGATTTTGATAATGTGGCATCTTACAGAAGATTTTCAAAAGGAAAATTCACCAATTTAGTGGATTTCACTAGACTTTTGACATCTAAAATGGCTAGGTTTACTATAACACCCCAGATTTTGGGCCCTAAAAATTTCTAAGTTTTTAACTCACTGCCTAGACTACAACTCTCCTTATGAGTCTTAGTGTCTCTATATGGGTCATAGGACCCCAACTGTAGAGAGTTCAGTGTGGTTGCTAAGTGTTCTGTTCTAACAATGACTTATACCTTACAGGTCGTAATAGCTCTATACGAGTCGTAAGGTGGCAAATCATAGTGTGTCTAGTATGATGCTCAAATGATATTGTCTAGAGTAAGAGAAGAGCATACGAGTCGTAATGTATGGTTACGAGTCGTATAGTACGACTCACAACCAGACTAGTGTGGGTGCCCATGGAATTATCTAGACTACGACTGATAGTCACAATTCATAGGGTGACCATACGAGTCGTAAGGTCACCTGTAACGACTGATAATGATTTTGAGCTTTATTTAAAAATAGGCACTTTGGTCATTTCCCTTACTCCCAAATTAAAAACTCGTCCATAAAATACCTTTGGGGCTTTATTCTCATCCCTTGGAAAATCAAAACACATTCTCACTTTTCTCAAATGCTCTCAAGCAAGAGCATTAGGGTTTCTAAGAGGTGGGTCAATTAGAGCTTCTAAGGGCAAATTCTCTCCATAATTCTTGATATTTCAGGTATGTGACTCTACCCTTAAACTTGTTTTACTTAAAGCATGAAATTATATGGTTGTTTATGCGAATTAGAACATGGGTCAAGAAATGGGTTGAGGATTTTAGCATAGTTGATTCTCAAATTGATTTCCCATGATTTATCATGCATTATTCATGTTTTATTAATAAATTTTGAACTTGTGGGGTGCATAGGTATGGTGAATAAACTAAGGCGTCATGTTTTTCTCCAATTTAATAATTTTGGCTTGACATATTGTTTTGGAAATTGTGTTCCCTCAGCCCAAATATGGAAGTAATGTTGAATATGGTTTTGTCATATGGTTTTGACTTGCTCACCTATAGTAACGCATTGGTATAAAAAGATAATGAACCACCGATTGATTTATTAAACCTTGGGGTTTATGGATTCCCTGTATGGATGAATAATTGAACCTAAGGGGCCATAAATTCCCTCATGTGATGGTTAATGGTTATGGCATGGTAATGAACTTACAAGTATTATTAGTATAATGATACCAACGGGATGCCTTAATGCATAATTGGTTAAATATATGGGAATATGTGCTAAATATTTTTAATTGGGCTTAAAAAAGTTATGTAGCCAGGCTGTGAAAGTGGAGGTCCTAAGGGATCAATACTAGAAACTGAGGTTTGCTGACGTGGGGGTCTAAATGATCGAGTGGTTCGAGTCCTCCTTAATATATGATTGAGAGGTCCGGGTCCCCATGTTGCACGATTTGGTGCTTGAGTTGCCTCAACATATGATGGGAGGTTTGAGTCCCTCATAAGGCATGTGCATATATGATTATTCTCTGGTTTGTGCGGCTACACGCACTAAGGCCCTCCAGCTGGGGAAGAGTTAGGCCCATGTAGACCATGGGTGCCTTGTTATGATGGTTATGCTACACAATCGAGGATAAGGTTTCAAAGATTATGCTAAGCCTTGCACCCTACCCAACATGTGATATATATATATATATATATATTTGTATTTGCTTATATGTATTATGTTTTGACTGATTTTGAATTATTGATCATGGTATTACCTTACCCTTTATTCCTGAGTTATATGCTAGTGCTCAAACCATTAACCATCTCTGAATGCTATATCCCCACACGATATAGGCACCGGAGATACTTCTACTTTTTCTGTGTAGTGTTAGGTGGATTATATCGGTTCATTGATCGTTTGCAGTGAAGCGGTGAGCTTCCATTCTCCGGACGACTTGACAATGCCATCGATTTTCTTTCATAAACTAGAATTGAAGAGTTCATGTTGATATTTTCTTTGTCATTTGTCAGAGTCGGGGGCATGTCCTGACGTTGGTTATTTTTGGATTTGTAGAGGCTTTATGGATATTCTTGTGGATCACGTATTAATGTTGATATTTTTAGATATCTTTGAGTTTATCACTTTCCTATCTTGTTATATGTTTGGAATTCAGTCGCTGCTAGGTATTATATTTTGTGTTGATTTAGCAAAGGAGGTGGTCTCCGGTCCTCGATGAACTTAGGATACCCATCACAGCCAGGCCATTGTTCGAGTCATGACATTTAGTTTTCTCATAGATTGAGCTAATTCGTAGTATATTTATGATATTATACTAGATATGGGTTGGGAATTAGGTGGTACGATTAGTATTATTTAGAGTATTTAGACTATTAAGACATTGTAAATTAGGCGTAATCAACTTAGTTGCTTATGTTTTAGGTAGAATTGTTATCTTAAGACTAAAAGTGGTTTATTTAACATCCAGTATAAGAATTAGATACCTTAGCCTAGTCCGAGGTAGAAATTTCCTTAGAATAGATTTTGGGAACTAGAAGTGAACCCTTTCGACCCATCGTAGGCCAAGACTTTTGTTAGCTCCTTGTAGACTTTTATAAGCATGTTATACCCTTTAAACATTTCATTTGTAGTTTGAAGAGGCTAGATACTTCATGTTTATGCTAGATTGTTATTTGTGAGTTGATGTTAGTTCTGGGTCAAGTGCGGCGATCTATTGATATGAGTTCCGATTTAAGTCTGGCAAATAATGATGATATGGAGTTTCGATTTAAGTACGACATCGAGAGTTTATTTATGGTAGGTTATGGTATAGATGATTCACGGTTATGGCTTGAATTATGGTTAATTAATGAAATTTTGGTCATTTATTCCTTTAATTGCACCCTCCGTGCTTATGGGGGCCCGTATTGAGTTATTTACTTTTCCGCACTTACTAGCATATAGGGGCCAGTTTTTTAGTGATAGTACTGCCTTCCTTTATGGTATTATCATTTTGGATTATCTATTTACTTATTTACAGTATTTAGAGCATTATCCAAGTTTACCCCTTAACCTTGACATTGTTTATTTATTTTACATCTTTAATATACTTTTATTATAATTTAGCTCAGTCGGTTGATGATGACTACTGACTACCCTTGGCTTTGGTATACTACACTTCTGTATTTTTTTGGTGCAGATCCGAATACTAGTGGTCGTTACTAACATTTCGATCGTGCTACTTAGAGATCAGAGGTAGGGTGAGCTCTCGGAGTTAGAGTTACCCTTTTCTCCTTCTTCTACTTTGCTTAGTCTTTCATTATTCGAGACTGATGCATATCTACTATTAAAGTACTTATATTTCTTTTACTAGTGGCTCTTGTACCGACACTACTAGGTCGTGGGATCGTTATTGCTATCTTATCTATCTTTCAGATTATTACAATTACTTGAATTATTATTATAAGTCTTTACTTGCAAATTTTTTGGCTTTTAAGCCTTTTCCACCAAATTAACCCATTGTATATAGCTCCTGGCTGCAGTTTGGTACATACTGGTGGGTTAAAGTAATTGCCATCATGACTTATAAATCGGGTCATGTCATTAGTTTAGTTTAGTTCTTATCAACTTTTTAGAGTTAGCTGAGGATCTTGTCCGAGTAACTTCTCAATTTAGTAGAGGCTCTCAGGCATAGTTATACAGTTCATCTTGTTGAGTCTTCATATCATTATTTTCATATATGTAGTTTTTTTCAGTCTTTGCCCATTTTATTATGTTCAGTTTTTGCTCAAATTTTAAGTTTATGATTTTAGTAACATGCCAGTACTAAGGATTTCTCTAGGGAACTTCTACTGTTCTAAGTACCATTTCTCGATCAGGGTGTAGACTCGGCTCGTGACAACACATTATCCTATTTTTGTGACTTAAAGATGTCCCTTGAACTCGTCATCTTTTATTAATCTCGCACATAATCCAACTTTGGATGTCGATGGCGACTTACAGATATCCTTCTGATTGTTTGATTTATTCAAGTCTGATGGAAAATATATGATCTTGCATCGGTAAATATATACGATGCCCCTCTTGGTGTGATCTTTATGACATGGTCCTCAAGCATGGTCCTCACAACCTGGCCCTTACAGCATGATCCATATGACATAGCCCTCACGACATGATCCATATGACATGGCCCTCACAACATTGTCCTTGTAATATATCCCTCATGACATGGGCTTCACGGTAAAAGAATATGATGGCATTTTCTAATAGTCGAACATAGAGATCTTTGCAATGTTTGATATTTAAAATTCCTCATGGAGATATCTTTGTGATGATTGTGCATCTTTTGATATAGATGCGACTTACAAATATGGTGTCCGATTAATCTAGCCCTTTTACCCTCATCCAAATATCTCATGACTTACGGATGCCCCTTGGATGCTATCCTCTTTGGATCTAGTCAGAGGGGAAAACATGATCTTTGAAGTGAACATACACTAGTAACAAATAAATATGATGACACTTACTGCATAGCCCTTATGAAATAACTAAAAATGTAATTGCCCTTATTATAGTTAAGGAAAATATCACCTTAGCAAATTTGTCGTCAAGACGCCTTTTGTAAGCACCTGCGCTCAAGGTCAATGATTAGTAGACACATCATCGCTTTTTCTAGTGACCACAATTATATTCAAAGAAAATCTTTTAAGGAAAGCATCTATAATGTAAATAAAAGTTTGACTTTGCAAATATCACCCGCTCTCGAGGAGAGCAGGACAAACAAAAGGTTATTTTAAGTAAAAGAAATGACCAAATCCAATCTTTAAGAATGGTAATAAATACCACTTTTGAATATTGACAAAATGAGTTTTGAAAAGATAAGTTTTGAAATATGATTGAGAGCGGTCTGCCAATTTTTTATGTCACATATAGCTTAATGAGCATCATTCATTTGAGGCCTTGACATTTCTACTATCTCACTGGCAAGCTCCAGAGATCTTCCAGCATCGTAGCTAGGGATTTTAAAGATGATTCTTCATGAAATATGTCATAGCTAGCGATTAGTCCAATCTAGACTTTAATGCAATTAGAGATTTTTAAGTTAACTCTATATTTCGTTGATGGTGAATTTCGGAGTTCTCTTAACTTCTTGATGTATGTTTGGTGGAAATTTTGAGATCCTCCTTGAGATTTCTACCCTAGTTTGGTGCTTCAAACAAATCTTGAAAAGTTGATAGGAGATTTTGACACTCTAAGGGGATTGCTGAGACTCTTCTATGAATTCACCTATGTTGTATTCCTTGACATGATCTTTCATTGTGAAGGGAAATGGAAATCCTCAAGCTATTATAGTCCCTACATATCCTGATGAGGCAAGAATTAATTCAAATGTAGTTCCCACAACATTGTGGAAATTGAGAGATACTCAACAGGGTTTCCAAAGTCGACAAAAACTTGTACATATCCTATTCTTAGGAATTTAGGTCAAACGTTGTTCACACAACATAGTGTAAATGGGGACTTATCCCACCCTTAGGAATTCAGGTCATCACATAGTTCAATATAACAAAAGTGAAAGGTAGATATTTTCAAGACATGGACCAAAGACAACAAAGGCCACCTATGTATCCCTTTCTTAGGAATTCAGGTCAAGCATAGTTCATACAAGAGGATAGGGAAATATCACTAAGCTAATTAAAAACATAAAATTGATTACAAGTATGAAATGAAATCATAAGAAAATAAAAATGAAGAATGCATATATAAGACAATAATTCGTACAAAATGCAGGCTTTTTTCCCAATTTTTAGGGTTGGGGTGGCCATTTTCAGCCAAATTTCCCATTGGTTTGTTAGAGTTGTTGAGGATCACTGAACTGATAGGCCCTTCTTATTTGTAGTAAGTCACAAACTAATTAGAGGATCTACACTAGTAATCAAGACGTAATGAAGTTTCAGAAAATACACATATACGCCAATAGTTTCCATAAAATTTATTTTATTCTGTCAATCTTTCATAGGCCACTGCCTTTTGCAGAAAAAGGTACCACTTTTCTAACTTATACCTAGAAGTCCCTAATGCTACCTCATTAAAAACCATACCAAAAAAACTCTTTTAGGATAAAAACTGGTGGAAGGAAAAAAGAGTGTAGTGTCATTTTTTTACCTTCGATAGTGGCACTAGAGAATCACCTATTGCACATCTATCCTACAAAGAACCCAAAAGGATCAAAACAAAATAGTTAGCTAAAAGAATATGAAAGGAAGTAAGGTACCCTTTTGGTAGTTGTTGCTTAGTTTATTGTCTTTCAGGAGCCCCATCGCTTGTGGGTGCCCTGTTGCCTTGAGTGTTTTTCATATAGTTGTCCTTGGCTCTCTCACTCAAAATCTCCTTAAGGTGTCCATCCTTCAGTATCTTGGTGACCACCTTCTAGAGATGGATACATCATCTGGTGCTATGCCCACAAGTCCCATAGAACTTGCACCAATAATTCTTGTCCTTCATATTTGCGTTAAATCGGAGATGCTTTAGGAATTTTGCTCCCTTGATAGCTCGAATTGTTGAAATTAGTCACTTAGGGCTGACGCTGAAGCAATATTTCCAGAGCATGGGTTCTTCATTAATGGCATACATACGGGGTTCATTTCCTCCAGGATGTACAATTCCATTAGCAAAGATTTTATTTCTCACCTTTGATTGTGTTGGGACTGTCCTAGCACTCAAATTTCTTTGGCCCCACTACTATTGATCTTTGTTTCTGTCGTATAGGGGGCATATAACACTTGGGATGAGCCATTTCAATCATTCAATCACGTGAGGTTATAAGTTGATATATATCTTATACCCCACGAGCTCTTTGGAAGCTTTGATTTGCTCCACGCCCATGGGATCTTCCCCGTGACTCATCTGTAATCATTCTTGACCTAGATATTTGACTCATGCTGGTTGTGCACATCAGCCCAAGTCACTGATTTGAACTTAGAAAAACATTTTTTGAGCTTGAATGAAGCAACTAAATTCTCTAGGTTCAACTAGTTGGTGAAAGCCTGCCCACCTAGTTATCTGACACCATAGGCAACTACATATTTCCCTTGTGAAACTCGGAGACAAATTCTCGTAGCAACTCTACGTGTCTTTGTGCTATCATAAAGATATTTTCTCGGTGGTACTACTTGGAGACAAATTCTTGTAGCAACTCCATGTGTCTTTGTGCTATCTTAAAGATATTCCCTCGGTGGGACTATACCTTTTTGGCCCTGATATGGCCCCAAATGAATTACCGGTTAGCATATTAAATAAGTTAATAGCGTTCTCTGGCAGGAGTGAGTACCATACTAAATCCCCTCATAAAAACTCCATATAAAACATCTTCACCATGACCGACTCTTCTTCTTCCTTAGTCAAATCATTACTATTCACCATCGTGTGGAGAATAACAAAATCTCTTAGGGGTCCAGTTCCTATTATATTTCTCGATGTCCGTCATCTTGAACCTCTTTGAGATGGGCCTTGTTACCGTACTAGATGTGTAAGACACCTGGTGTAACTCTTGGAATCAAGCCCCTTTATCACTTGCGAGGCTCTTGGTATGCAATTCATCCAACTAGAGCTCAGAGTATTGCACTTTTATCTCCTTCCTTAGTAACTCTAGCATGGTTGTTGGCTAGGTCGCGTCTCTGAGCTTGATTTCGTCATTTTTTGTTATCGCTTCCTCCCTCCTATCTTTATGCTCTTGATCATCTGGGTATTCTCGCTCATTCTTTCTCAAAGCTCCTAAGGTTACCTAAGCCACGCCCTATGTAGTTCATCCACCTTTTTATCTTACTCTTCAATCCAGGCCATTAGCTTCTTGTGGGATGCAACAAAATCCTTCAAGAGTCCTTGAAAACCTTCCATGTCATTCACTTCTACCTCATTGTCTTTAACACCAATAGGTTTTTTCCACCTTCTTTGCATGTTCACGTTCATTGTGTTCATGACAAGGAGCAAATTTTTGTCTCCAAGGGTCATCCTTTCACCTGAGCCCATGGAATCTATCAACTGAGTTCTTCGTGTCAAGTGAAGAGTAAGATCCGTCACATGATCACCATCATTTTCCATGACATACTTTATTACAAAGCAAAATACAAAGGAAAAACTAGCAAAAAGAAGAAGCTAAGCCTACATAGTTGCTCTGGCCCCACAGTGGGCGCCAAATTTATTGGTGGATTAATAGGATACATTACGACTTAACTTCAAATTAGTAGCTAAAGTTTGCCAAATAACAAGAAATAACAACAACAACAACAAACTCAGTGTATTCCTATATAGTGAGGTCTGGGGAGGGTAAAATGTACGCAGTCCATACCACTACCCCCGAGGGAGTAGAAAGGCTATTTTCGATAGACCCCCGGCTCAAGACGAAGGACCGTAGACCAAAAGGCGAGCAAAATGATAAAATAACAGAGAAACATCACCCACAAAAAAAAGTGCAATTACCCAACCAAAGACCCCCTTTCCCCAAATCTAGAACTACCAACCAAGCTACACCTAACCCTCCTACTTACAGACTACGACTCGACCACACACCTTAGCCCTCTAACTTAGTACTCTTTCTCCAAACCTTTCTATCGAGGATCATGTCCTCAGTAAGCTGTAACTGCTCCATGTCACGTCTAATCACTTCTATCCAGTACATCTTCGGTCTACCCCTACCTCACTTGAAACCCTCCAAGGCCAACCTCTCACACCTACAAACTAGGGTATCCGTGGCCCTTCTCATTACGTGGCCAAACCATCTCAACCTCACTTCCCGCAACTTATCCTCCACCGAAGCCACTCCCACCTTCTCTCGAATAATCTCATTCCTGACCCTGTCAACCCTCGTAAATCCGCACATCCAGCGCAACATTCTCATTTCTGTCATCTTCAACTTTTGGACGTGAGAATTCTTAATAGGCCAACACTCCGCCCCACATAACATAGCTGACCTAACCGCAGTTCTATAGAATTTACCATTAAGCTTGAGAGACACCTTCTTATCGCATAAAATTCACGAGGCTAGCCTCTATTTCATCTAACCTGCCCCAATACGGTGAGAGACATCCTCATCAATCTCTCTATTCCCCTGGATCATAGACCCCAGATACTTAAAATTATCCCTCTTACAAACCATCTGTGACTCCACCTTCACTACCACGCCGTCCTCTTGCCTCGAGTCACTAAACTTGCACTCCAAGTACTCTGTCTTGGTCCTACTCAACCTGAATCCTTTAGATTCCAGGGTTTGTCTCCAAACCTCCAACTTACCATTGACACCTCAGCGCGACTCATCAATCAAAACTACATCATCCGCAAAAAGCAATCACCAAGGTACCTCCCCTTGTATATTTTGCGTCAACACATCCATCACCAAGGCAAATAAAAATGAACTAAATGTCTATACCTGGTGCAACCTTGTCAAGATCGGGAAATGCCTGGAGTCCCCTCCCACCGTCTGTACCCGAGTCTTTGCCCCCTAATACATGTCCTTAATCGAACGAATGTACGCTACTGGGACCCCTCTTGCCTCCAAGCATCTCCAAAGAACCTCCCTAGGGACCTTGTCATACGCCTTTTTCAAGTCGATAAACACCATGTGCAGATCCCTCTTCCTCTCTCTATACTATTCTACTAGCCTCCACACTAGGTGTATTGCCTCAATCGTCGAGCGACCAGGCATAAACCCAAATTGATTCTCCGAAATAGGCACTATCTTCCTCAACCTCCGCTCCACCACCCTTTCCCAAATCTTCATCGTGTGACTCAATAACTTAATATCACGGTAGTTGTTGCAACTCTGAATGTCCCCTTTGTTATTATATAAAGGGATCATCGTGCTTCATCTCCATGCCTCGGGCATCTTAGCGGTCTTGAAAATATTGTTAAATAAATGGGTTAGCTACCTAAACCCTGCTCCACTAGCAAATTTCCAAAAATCCATCGAAATTTCATCGGGCCCCGTCGCCCTGCCCCTTCGCATCTTGCGAATACCCTCACAGATTTCCTCCACCTTAAAACGCCGACAGTAGACAAAATTGCGAGATTTCTCGGTGTGCTCCAACTCCCCTAACACAGGACCTCTGTCCCCCCTCATCATTCAAGAGCTTATAAAAATACGACTGCCATATTTTCTTAATTAGAACGTCCTCCACCAAAACTCTGTCATTCTCCCCCTTAATGCACTTTACTTGGTCCAGATCTCGACCCTTACGCTCCCTAGTTTTGGCAAACTTATACAACCTCTTTTCCCCGCATCTCTCCTCTAAACTCGAATACAGTCTCTCAAAAGTTGCTGTCTTAGCAGTCGTAACTGCTAACTTAGCCTCTTTCTTGGCTAACTTGTACTCCTTTCTGCTCACCCGTTTCTCCTCGTCATCCTTTCTCTCAACCAACTTAACGTAAGCCGCCTTCTTTAGCTCCGCCAACTAACAAGCAAAGGTAAAAAATATAGTAAATAATTAACATAAGCAACAAACAAGCTAAGGTTAGAGAACAAATCCGAGGCACGACTCAGAGTGTATAGTCAAGGTTCACCAACTACGAGCTGGCTTCCACCAAAATATCAGACTAGGTTAATCAACTAGTAAAGTAAAATAGAGCCAATAGAGAAAAATTGGAGATAAAGCTAAACGAGTTTTATTGCTTATAGGTAGATATGAGAAATCAGATAGTCATTTATAATATAGATGGGGCATCTATTTATAATATACAAGGATGGTTTACGACCAATAAGATAGTGTCACCTGTACCCTATGGTATCGTGGCCAACAACCAAATGCCACTTGTCGAGGAACCGTTGGGTGGTGCTTGCCAAATATTCTGTATCTGACACAAACTTGTTGAAGATCGTCCTTGCGTACTTAGAGCCCTGACACATTGGTTCTCTATTTGTCCTTTCGCGTGCAGTTGCTATCGCTGGTGACCATTTTCCATTTTCGCCTAGACCGAGAAAGCATTTTTCCATCTTGGTATTGCTCCTAGAGGACACGATCATGGGCCGTTTCAAAATTTACCCGACCCGAGTTGGCTCATATTTGCTAACCTTATTTTGCCCCATACAAATTCTATCACTCTCATTTATAAGTTTAAATGAGGATATCTACTTTTATTATGTATTGCAAGATACACAATATTTTCTCACATTCTTTGATAGAACTTCCAAGTCAAGTCCTGACAATGTGGACATTAAACCAAGTATGAATTGCAACCCAAATTATGAGGTTTCATTATTTCTCAATCTGAATTAGAGTAATAATAACATTCATTTTCCACAAACAATCGAGACTATAAACTGAGGAGAGATACCACTGCATCTTGTGAGGGCTTTTATTGGAGAAATTTATGTCATTGTAGATTTTATTTGGCCTAAAATCAAATTCCCATTTTCAAAAAATGAAAAATAAAAATAAAAATGACAAACTAGGAATCCGTTTGACCATAGATTTTTGAAATAATTTTTGAAAAATAAAATTGTCAAATAGTGTTTGACCATACAATTTAGGGACCTTGAATTAAAATGGACAAACAAGTTTCTCAATTAAGCGAGGTTCCTTCAAGTTTTAAAAATTTGTTAAAAGGGACAATTTATTTTTCAGATTTTTTTAAACATTTTCGCTCCAACAATTAAAAAGGTTGTCTCAACAACTATAGAAGTTGTCTCAACAACTATCAAAGTTGTTCGACAACTTTGATAGTTGTTGAGATAACTAATGCAGTTGTCGAACAACTGTCCCAGTTATTTAAGCGACTTTATCTTTTTTAACTTAATAATATTATGGGACCCACTTATCTTTTTTTAATTAAAGACTTGGGGCCTTTCAACTCATTTTTCTCATACAATTTAACATTATGTAACGAATTATTCAAATTTTCAAATATTAGAAAATATTAATATTTGAGCTAAATTTTAATTTTTGTGAACTTTTAAAGATAAAATAATTTTCTAAATATTATGGCCATAAAATTTCACCTTTACCTTCATCAAAAAATAATTTGTAAAAAATATTTGTGAATCTTTCGCCAAAGACTAGCTTGAAAGAAAATAGAAAACTCAATACGAGGAAAGAAAAGAAAAATGTGGATAATTATTATCGTTTCTGCATATGTCGTACATGAAAACACACCTTGAAATGGGAAACATCGTTTAAAGCGGGGGCACAGATAGGTAGAAGTTGAAGCAATAGCAAATACTAGCAGAAGCAGATGCACCGCCTCCTGACACTCTCCCATAACTCATACAAATAAATACACCAACCAGTCCCATCTGTAAAAATATTCAATTTCATTTCTGGGTATGTGTGAGAAATGAAAAAAATTGTTGATAAACTATTTATTTATTATTTATTGAGAGAACCCAATTTAACTATTCGTCATTAATATCTCTCTTCTTCCAGTTTTTTAATTAATTCCCGATCTTTCTCTGTACTGAAAAAAGATTTTTTCATCTACAGATTACTTTTCTTGTGGGATTGCTTTTTTTTTTTTTTTTTTGGGAGTGTTAGTCTATGGCGATTGCTGCTGCAGCTGTTATCGTTCCGTTGGGCGTTCTCTTTTTCATTTCGGGTCTTGTAATCAATCTTATTCAGGTAATTCTTCTCCCAAGATTTGGGATTATTTTATTTTTCTTTTTTTTTCCAATTTGATTTGCGCGTACAACAACCCCGTTGTTATAAATCGGAAATATTTATTTATTCGCCTCCATTTTTGAGTATGCTGGAATGTAATTAAGCAATTTATTTAGTTCTCTGGGTTTGACTCTGATCTTTTGAGTTTTTATTTTTTCTGGGATCTTGGTTTGTTGACTGCCTCTTATGATTTATATACTAATGCGAAATTGATGGACTATTGAATCACACGCAGGCTACTTGTTTTGTCCTCGTACGGCCAATTTCCAAGAGCACATACAGGAGGATCAATAGAATCCTTGCGGAGCTCTTATGGCTGGAACTCGTGTGGATAGTTGATTGGTGGGCATGTGTAAAGGTAATGGCACTTAGGATATGTATAATTTTTTATATGTCTTCTCAATCATTTGGAAGCAAGCTGATTCCCGGTGGCGTATGCGCTAGCTTATGATTCCCTGTTGTCGCATGCCCTTCCCTCTACAAGAAAAGAAAAATGGGGACAAAATAATAAAAGAATACAAAGCAAAAGAGTGGAAGAGGAACAAGCTAGTGGAAGAGGAACAAGCTATGTTCTCTTGTTGGTATGATCTCATTACGACCTGTATATGATGTCTCAAGAATATGAAATTGAATTTTGCAAACTTCGCGTACTGTAAGGATGAGACTTGCAAGAAATGAATTCCTGAGAATTCTCATGATCCACTAATGAGAGGGTGATACTTAGTTTAAATGTTCTATTCTTGCTCGAGTATAAATTTCAGGACATTATTTACTGGTACTTGGTCTTGGGATATTGGGACTGTGAGTGATTTCCTTAAAGCTTCAAAAGAAAATTCTCATGATCCTAAAACCACTGATAGCAATTGGCCTTTCATTTTAACTTTACCTTTGTCAAAAAAAAAGAAAAAGCCCACCAATAGCAATTAGCTAGAAATGAGTCCTTTGTATATTATGTTATGCTTGCAGTTTTATCTGTTGCATGCTGTCTTTTTAACTTATTTACTTACTAACAAAGTACTGTATTGGTTGGTGTGCCTCATCTCATTGATTTCCTTTGTAGTTCTATCTGCACGAGCTATAGTGATTTCAGTTTAGTTTTGTTATCCAAATGAAAGTGTAGAGAGACCAAAAGATAAAGTATGGAGCTTTTGGGTTTGGAAGCTAAGCTTGGCGTCGTAATGTTTCGAAAAGCTTTCAATATAGGATTTGCTAGAATGGTTTTCAATGTGATCTGAATGTTTTCATTTTTTTTGTTTAAAACCATCGCACTTAATTGAAATATTCATGTCTCACTTTTGCAATTGCAACGAGGTTTTCCTTCTTCTTGCTTGTTCTCATTTGTATTCTAATTTTTTGGATTGGTCTGATTGCTGATTGCATTTTTATCCTTATATTTCTTTAAAAAAGTTGAGTTGGTGTGTTGGGAAAATAAAATACTTTGACTTCATTTGAGCTAAGAGAGATATGATTGAGCTATTATATTTGACATGCTTTTGCATTGTTTTTTCTTTTTATGCATGTGATATGGGATTTCTTCTTACATTGATGAGGTTTTGTTGTTTCAGATTAAAGTGTACGCGGACCCAGAAACATTTAATCTAATGGGTAAGTAAAACTCGGTTTCTATTTTTATGGTGCGGATTTTGGGATAATATTTTGTCAGCTCAGTTTCACACGATTGTTATGATTGGTAAACATTGATTTCTCCAGGTAAAGAACATGCTCTTGTCATTGCAAATCACAGAAGTGACATAGATTGGCTTGTTGGTTGGATCTTAGCTCAGGTTTGTATTGAAAGTTGATAGTGTTATTTAAGTTATGTTAAGAGTGCTCTAGATTCATTGATGTGTTCAGGATAATAGCACAAGATATTCTTCCTAATTTTGATATAATTGAATTCTTGAAATTCAGGTAATTGTCATTGTTTAATAGCTTTTGTTATTTCATACGCATAAGCTTTCCCCATTTCAAGTAGTCTAAACTGTTATATAAGGAACTATCTTGTATATCTTCTACAATCAATTCAAGTTCCTTTCTATTTTGTTCTCTATTTTCAGTCTGCACCATGCTCCTCACAGACTTGGGATGTATGGGCTCAGATACACCCTTAAGCTAAGCGATGTGATATAACCTATTTGCATTTATGCATGTAATTTTGAATTGTTGGGAAATGAGAAATTTTACACAAACTTAACTTGAAGTCCATTTTGGAAGACACAGTAATGCATGATGATTATTTGGTCTTTTCACTTCATAACTCATAGCTGTTTTCCAATTGATCTCTGCTTATTGATTCTTATATCTTTAAATCACAGCGTTCTGGTTGCCTTGGTAGCTCATTAGCTGTAATGAAGAAATCATCAAAACTCCTTCCAGTAAGTATTTGAAGTAAATGTATGAAGATATTTCTTTGTCAGACTGCAGCTTATTTTTATGCTTGGTAGCTCAATGCTTTTAGCATGTGTGAAGCTCTCAATTCCAAGATGATGTCCTAGTTACTCGTGTATCTGAATGTTAAAGATTGAAAGGTAAATTAGATGTTTATTCTCCACATTAGTATCAGTTTAACCTTGAGAGAAAGAGGCTGCTATCTTCATTTTATTTGAAGAAAAACAGTGGTAGATCCTTAGGAAGAAAATCATGATCATGGCTGGAATCTGGTTCAGTTTTTGTTGATGAAGGCTTAAAAACCTGTTACGTTTTTTACTTGGAAGTTGCTTCTTCCGTCCCATTTATATATATGATAGTCTCTTTAGTTGGATAATCAGAAAATGTTTTGCATTATTATTATATATTAGAAGCAACACTTTCAACATGTTAGCTTCTTGGAATTAAATAAAAGTGTAGGGGTTTTAAAGTCTATTAAAAAATTTGCAAGCTCAAGTTGCTTAGAAAAGCTATACTTTATGCTTTGTTATTTGTATCTCATAATAAAATAAAAAAAAGGCCCATCATTTTCTATTTAATTACATATCTGACCATATAATTGTGCCCGTAACTTTCTTTCTATTTACATAAATAGCAGATGACGTGGGCCATAAAGTTTTTCCCTCCCTTTTTTTTTGTTGAGAAAATGCACTATTTCCAATAGTTACAACTTAAAATATTTAAAAAATTTAATCAGTTATATATTTCAAAAAAAATACGTAAAAAATACTATAAATCACAATAATTAACAACTTAAAAAATTAACAACTCATAATTAATTATTAATAAAAAGATAAAATAGACATAAAATGATAAATTAACTGTTGTGACAGTACCACTAATAAATTACATTAGTCAATTTAACATTTTAAATACTTTACTTAGTCGATCAATATTATAAAATGGGATAAGGTGAGTATGTGCTTAGTGCTTACTGTATCTACCCCTACTGCTCTTAGGTTTTTGTCCTTGTTATTAATTTCTGGAGTATGGTCACTGGTATTTTGTATTCTGCAGGTAATCGGTTGGTCCATGTGGTTCTCTGAGTATCTTTTCCTTGAAAGAAGCTGGGCAAAGGATGAAAGAACATTGAAGGTATAGTTAAGTAAGCCGAATCTACCCAAGGCTTGTATTGCACATTTAAATAGCTTTGTGTCTGTTAATTCTTAAAATAAGACGTGGCTATAATCAAATAAATCAAAGATATAGTTCTCTAAATTTTTTTCGTTGACGTGTAATTCATATTTGGATATACTTGCTTTTTCTTTTGGCTCATTGATATGTGATTTTATTATTCTACTTACCCCTACTAATAGTGATTTTATACATGAGGGACCCAATCTGCAGTCAGGTCTTCAACAGCTAAAGGATTACCCTTTGCCATTCTGGCTGGCACTTTTTGTTGAAGGCACCCGCTTTACACAAGCAAAGCTTTTGGCTGCTCAAGAATATGCTGCTTCAGCAGGGTTACCTGTTCCAAGGAATGTATTGATTCCTCGTACTAAGGTGGGCACCTTATTTCCTTCTTTCTCCTTGTAGGTCATATTTCTAGAGGTAGAGTTTGCATATTATTTCTCTTGAATTGTCATTATGATTATGGATCTGTCTTTCTTTAGTGATACAAACCAAAATACAGAAACAAACACAAAGTAAGGAAATCAAAAGATAAGAAAGAACGACGATAAATAGATAGACACAAGAAGAGGGAAATGTAAGCAATCAAAGGTATATTAAACCAGAGACCTCCAACGTTTAAACCTAATCAAGTACCTAACTCCTATGAAGACCAAGAGGGGAATTGAATCCCCTCACAACCAACATTTCCAAACAAGTCAATAAGTTCCCAACAAGCTCAATAAACACTCTCAAGTGTAGACTCATCCAAAATCATCTAAGTCTAAGTAAAGAGGAAACCTATCTGTTTATAGCCATGGGCTATTTATTACAAAATGGGCCCAAAAGTGACCCTAAATGCAAAATAGGCCCAAAAGTGACCCTAAAGCCAATTGCCCAATTTAGCGATCCTCCACCTTAGCCCATTTTCATCATTGTGGATCGCAAAACTCCTCTTCATCCCTAAAGCGTTTCCTGTTACCATGAGTGAGAATCTTTGGGGTAATTTGACTTATATATCATCCTTTCCATCTTGAATAGAATTTGTCCTCAAATTTAAGAGACCATCATATACAAGATCGACATCATTGGGAATACCTTGGCATAGAGAGGCTTCATAACATGCTTAACCAAGTAAAGTGGAATGTTAATCTCTCTTTCATGAGGCCAAACCTCTTCAATTGGCACTTTGTTGGCAAGCATATTTGGGACGGTGACATCTCCCTCTCATGGGTCCTGTACAACCTCCGCATTCTCATTAAAGTTATCAACCCCTTCTATGTGTATCTCCTCTTGCTCCACTTCATCCTTGTGGTATGGGTCACCTTTCCGAAGTATGATTACCCTCAGGGTGGGACATACTCATACGGTGACCCCATCCTTGACATTTAAAGCATTAGGTACCCTTAGGATTAGGGTTACCTCCTTCTCTAGGGGAATACCTTAGAGCATTCCTTTCAACGGGTTTCTTCTCAAAAGACTTCTTGAATTCGGAGCCTCGACTCCAAGATGAGGAGA
The DNA here is from genome assembly GCA_030864215.1 of Capsicum pubescens. Taxonomy (NCBI): domain Eukaryota; kingdom Viridiplantae; phylum Streptophyta; class Magnoliopsida; order Solanales; family Solanaceae; genus Capsicum; species Capsicum pubescens. The sequence goes on along the minus strand of CM061540.1, from coordinate 223,087,389 downwards.
CTTGATTTCCCACCTTAGACTTGATGTGTTTCTCCGCCTAGATTCTCGCTCTACATCAATAGTCGCTTTCAAAAGATTATCCATCTAGGCAAACTTGTATATTGAAATTCTAGATCAATTTCTTGATTCAACCCCACTTTGAGTCGGATCTTGGTGTGCTTTTCATCCTCATTGTAATCAAGCTTCAAGAGTAGGTTTTAGAATTCATCATAATATTCTTCAACACTCGTCTTCTTTCCTCAAATTGTACAACTTTACAAGCAACCTTGTCTATACCTCTTAGGCACATACCTGGCTCTCATAAGGAGGGCCTTCATTACTTCCCATGATGGATAATGACCTCCATGAAGAACCCCTTGCATTCTCTTAGCCGATTTCCACCAAATCAATCCATATCCTTCAAATTGAGCCAATGGCATAAGTTGTCTTTTTTAACATCGGGTAAACCATTAGTTTAGAAAATCCTATCACATCCCATTTGAGGTATCCTTTGGGATCACTTGTCACTACCTCCTTAAAAACTAGGAAGATTGACCTTGATAGAGTTGAGGCCTATGTGACGACCTCCATATCCACCTTGGTATCATACCCATAACCTCTTTCTATGTGTCGCTCAAACTCTCCTTGAACTCTTACGACTTGGTTGGGTGCATTTGGTTAAGTGGAGGTTGATAAAGTGGGTTTGGGTTTTATGGTCTTTGGTAGTGTGGTACTTGGACTTGTGGCACTTGATAGGGTAGGTAGTGGGTAGGTAATAGGGTGGGTTGAGAGCTTGTGGGTTCAATCCTTTGTGGCATTTGATAGTGTGAAACTTGGTTTTGTGGTGTTAGAGAGGGTGGAGTGAATTTATGGAGCTTGGGGTGGTGGTGAGTTTTGGGGCATTTGTTGGGGTGGGTTGAATTGTAGGAGTCGGGCTACATTTTGTGGAGTTTGATTATTGGTAGTAGTAGTAATAGTAGGTAAAGGAGCTTTACCTTGTTGGGGAGGGTAAAACATATGATGGAGAGTTCTAAGAGAAATGGTAGCCAAAGTCTCTTGGACATGCCCACTTGAGGACGCTTGGAGATTGTTTTGCAAAGTAGCATTTGAGGAGTTAAGATTCCCCTCCACACTTACCATCCTCCTATCTATTTTCTTCACACTTCTTTCCGCATTTGATATCTTCCCATTCATGTTAGGCACATCTCCCCTCATCATATTTATGTCTTGTCGCAACCCCGTAATGGCCTCGATCAAAGTGTCTAAGTTTGCCCCGCTCGTGGCTGGTTGGATCTCTTCTCCCGATGCCATGGCATCTATCAATAAGACACTTAACATAACTAACAAACAAGATTAATGTTAGTGAAATCAAATCTCACAATCATAGTGCCTTCACACTTGGATTGGCTCATAATTAGCTCGATTTGTGATCTTGCTTGTTCACGTTGGTATATAACGTGCCAATTTGTTACTCTCTGATACGGGCATGATCACGTAGATGGACTTATGAGAGTGTGTGATGGACCCGAGACTTTGTGTGTGCAAGTGAAGTGTAAATGGGGGCCTTAATACACATCAAACCCGCCCCTATGTTGCACTAGAAGGGCGCCCTTCTCTTTAAGGGGACTTTTGGACATTTCACCTTATATTTTGTAATAGCTATATAAAGAACATATTAGGGTTTTTAGTCATTAGTTTTTGGATATTGAAACTTGTATAACACTTGTAACACATTTCTCTCTTGTGAGAAAGCCTCCTTAGGCCGAAACTAGGTCAACACTAAGTGTGGGATTCACTTGTGTTGTTTTCTTGCTTGGAACGTTGGGTGCTTGGGAGATTGAGGTCCCTCTTGTGTCCACGAAGAGTGTAGGTATTGCTATTATCATTGTATTAATGGTCTTTGTGTTTGAAACACACATTCATGTAATAGTGTATGTCACACTATCTTTCCTTTTCTTGTAAATTGTTGGTTGTTTGTCTTGTAATATTGAACCCGTGTGTTGTTGTTGTTCTCATATTATTGTTGTTATCTTATTATTCTCCTTGTTAGTTTGGTTGTTCGCTGAAAATAGGTGTTAAACACCTTGATATCTTGTTATTCTCTTGTTGTTGTTGTTGGCTGAGACTTGGTCTCAAAGGGGTCTTCTTTTCCTTTGTTTTGTGGATTGTTTTCATGTGTTTTGGTGCATTCCTTGTTTGGTTTGTATCATTTGGTATCAAAGCATGGCTTGATTTTGTTCCCACAAGATCAATCTTGGGCATGCTTGCTTGATAATTCAAAAAAAAAAAAAAGTGTTAGAAAATCGAAAACCCAAAAAAGAACACAATCTGTCCATTTTAGTCTTGGCCGAAATTGTTGTCTTGTTGTGTCTTGGCCGAGATTTTTACTTGTCTCGAGTGTTTCTAGTGTTAGTTTTTATTCTTCACTAACACCATTGAGTCTATATCTATGTTTGAGCTTTAAATGTTGATGTTGTTGTGAACATAAGACTTGGCCGAGTGTTGTTGAACATTGTTGTGGTGGACTGTTTTGGCCGTGAGGATTCTCCTTCTTGTTCTAAGCTTGGCCATGTGATATTGTTGTGAATTGTTGGCCTAAGAACATTTTGTTGAAATTGTTGAAGTCTTGGCCGTGTGGTTAACCTTGTTTTGCGGATTTGGAGTTGGACGTTGGAAGTAGTTGTTCTTGGTGATTGTTGGTGTTGTTCTTGGTGATTGTTGTTGTTGTTCTTGATGTTCTTCACCTCCTTCATATATTGTTAAAGGTAAAGTGAACTTTAGATCCAAAAAGGTGAAGGAAAAAAGATGTAAGACTTGTTAGTCTTGAAAGACTCTACAACTGCCCAAAGACTTATCAATCACTTCTCAACCACTTTTCATGATTTAAGGACCCATGTTTTGAGGAAAAAGTACAAGTCAAGTCAAGACTTTTTGTGTTTGAATTTCAAAAGGGCTCCAAGACTTGTCTTTCCCTCCCTTAACCAATTCCCACTATTCCAAATTGAAAAATTAACCAAGACTTCCCAAAATTGAAAAAAAAAATAAAAACTTGACAAAAAACCGCAACCAATAATAGGCTGCCACGTCATCATTTTACTGGTCACGCAATATTTTTAAGCTTAAATTTTAGATTTCTTAGTTTCATTTTATTGTTCCATAGTTTCATTTGTTGGTTTGAACACTAATTGACAAACTAGTAATCTCCTACTAGATTGTAAATTAGTTTTTGTGTCCATTTGTTCGTGTTAGCATTATTTGTGTGCTTTTGTTGTTTTAAATCGTTGTTAGTTCTTGACTCACGTCTTATAAGATTTGTTTGAGTTTCAAACCAAAATCTAATCCGGACAAGAGTAGACTCAATCCCCAACTCCCCGTGGGTTCCTCAGCCGGCTTACAACACTTGTGAAGCTACGAGTGAGGTAATCAAAGTGTGCGAGTGTGGTGAGGCTATTTGAACTAATTTGTGTGCTGTTTTTGTAGGTATTCATTTAGGTACATTGTCAATGGAAGAAACCACGTCTCAAATCGTGGATAACAATACTCTTGATACTGAGAGCCTCTCTTGAGGCTATCACCCGAACACTTGAAAAGATTGGGCACGGATTTTGGAACAATGAAAGGGGATTTGGCAACAATGAAGGGGGATATGTCTACCATGAGTGGGAGGTTAGAATGTGTAGAAAGCCAAAGAAGTTCCCGACCTTCTACTCCTCAAAATGCTTCCGCAACCATTTCCTCCGAAATGTTACATCAAATGATCCATCCACCGAGACAACCAGCAATGCCTTCCAAAGTCGAGAGTATGATAGACCAATCCACCCTCCACTTCACCAAGTCCAACATGAAGGATTTGGAACCCAAATACCACCAAACCCGAGCCTTCCACTTAACCAAAGGCCTCATTTTCCAATCCAAACTCCATTGAACCAAAGACCTTACTTTCCACGAAATCCAAATCCACTTAACCCAAATCGACCCAACCGTGTAGAGGGATATGGTATGGAGGATACACATGAGGGATATGGAGCGTATGGTGATGTTAACTTGAGGGAAGAAGAGGTAAGGGGTAGGATGGTGATCTAGGCCGAGAGGTGAGTTTTGTCTACCAAAATCGAGAAGTGGGCATCAATTCAATCAATGTTAGCCTTCCAATCTTCAAAGGTGATAGTGATCCCGAGGCTTATCTTGCTTGGGAGTCCTCTTGTGCAAAATATTCCAAGTAAATGATCTAACCGAAGAGAAGAAGAGTTGTTATGCGATGGCTCACTTTGAGGGGTATGCGAACACTTGGTGGGAATATGTGAAGAGATTTGGGGATGTGTTGGTTGAGGGGCTTCCACCTCCATGGTTTAGATTGAGGTACCTTATGTGGCAAAGGTACCTACTCGAGGGCTACAAACATGAGCTTTTTGTCAAGTTGTACAACTTGAGGCAAGGAAACAAAAGTGTCATGGCATACTATGATGAGTTCCAACAATTGATGTTGAAGCTTGATCATCGGGGAGAACAAGTAAGCCATGACATTATACGGTTCAAGGTTGGGTTGAATAGAGACATCTTCACGCATGACCCTCCACAAGTTTGATACTATCGGTGGCATCTTCCAAGCGACATTGGAGGTTGAAAGGGAGATCTCGGCTTACAAACCTAAGGGCCACCAACATTCCTCGGATTGGCACAAGGATAAAGATGGCTCATTCAATGCCACCCAAGCCGAGAGCAAGGCTGCCACAATCGAAACCAAGGCTGCCCAAGGGTATCCTCCCAGACATGAAGGTAAATCGATTCCTACTTCTCGTCCTAAGGGATTTCAATGTTTTAAATGTCAAGGGTGGGGGCACAAGACTAGTGAATGCCCAAACTGGAGAAATGTGATCTTAGGGAGGGAAAATTGTATTATCTTGGTGAGGAGGTGGGATTTGAATCGGATGAGAATGATGAAAAGGCTAAGATAGAGAGCAAGAAGCCAAGGTGGAAATTGATCAAGGGGGGGAAGATGTTTGGCCGCTTGATGATGTGTGTGAACTGCCTTATTATATGGCAAGAAAGGTCATGATTAGGGAGGGTTTTGAAGAGGAAGCCGAGAGTGAGGAGGGTGAAGAGGAAGAGAAGCACTTGATCGTGGGATTTGCCCACAAAGGCCCTTTGTTACTCACTAACCGAGATACTAGCACTTTGCTTAGTATCAAATCTTCTTATGTGCAGGTTGTAGAACATGTAAGTCCAAGGAGCATGCTTGATGATCTCATGGAACCCTTTGTTGAACATCCTAACCTCGGGAGGAGCAATGAAGAGATGATTCAAAGAGGAGAGCTTGCGGGTGATGAAGCCTTGAATTTGTGGACAAATTCCTTTTAAGATATAGAGGATGATACGGGCATGATCACGTAGATGGACTTATGAGAGTGTGTGATGGACCCGAGACTTGGTGTGTGCAAGTGAAGTGTAAATGGGGTTCTTAATACATATCAAACCCGCCCTTATGTCGCACTAGAAGGGCACCCTTTTCTTTGAGGGGCCTTTTGGACATTTCACCTTATATTTTGTAAAAGCTATATAAAGAACATATTAGGGTTTTTAGTCATTAGTTTTTAGATATTGAAACTTGTGCAACACTTGTAACACATTTCTCTCTTGTGAGAAAGCCGCCTTAGGCCGAAACTAGGTCAACACAAAGTATGGATTCACTTGTGTTGTTTTTTTGCTTGGTGGAACGTTGGGTGCTTGGGAGATTGAGGTCCCTCTTGTGTCCACGAAGAGTGTAGGTGTTGCTATTATCATTGTGTTTGAAACGCACTTAGGTTCTTGGTTCATGTAATAGTGTATGTCACACTATCTATCTTTCCTTTTCTTGTAAATCGTTGGTTGGTTGTCTTTTAATATTGAACCCGTGTGTTGTTGTTGTTCTCATATTGTTGTTGTTATTTTGTTATTCTCCTTGTTAGTTTGGTTGTTCGCTGAAAATAGGTGTTAAACACCTTGATATCTTGTTGTTGTTGTTGGCCGAGATTTGGTCTCAAAGGGGTCCTCGATTTTCCTTTGTTTTGTGGATTGTTTTCGTGTGTTTTGGTGCATTCCTTGTTTGGTTTGTATCACTCTCGGATAGAATGATTGTTGTTGAGAGAAGAACGCCTGATTTGAATCAAAGAGGTTAACTAGGAAATTAACGATAAAAGCACACAAGAAAAGGATAAGAAAGAAAACAAACTCAAGAACTAACCACAACTAAGTAGAGTGATTACTAGCTGTTAATTAGCTTAGGAATCAAAGAAAAGAGGATTAAGAATTGAAGAAACGAAACTAGGAATTTAAAAGACGAACTTACTGTTTTGGACCCCCTTGACGGCTCAATTGGTGGTCTGTCAAGTTGGTAGCGGTCCATCTGGGTTCCATCACCCCCAACCAGTGAACTTGGGATGACGGTTCAAGTGGCGGTTCGTCGCTATGTTGACTGTCTGTCAAGTCTTCTGCCACTCTGACAAAATGAAGTCCTTGGTTCTCTTGGTTGGTGGGTGGCTTGGTGGCTTTTGGGGGCTTGGCGGTTAGTCAAGGGAGTCGTTAACCCCTAAGAAGAAAGTTGCCCAAGCTGGCTCTTGGATTGATGGGTTGGAGAATCGTCAAGAGCTTGACGGTTAGTCACACAAGTCATCAAGCTCAACCAGACTAGATGCACTTTGGACTCTGATTCGCGAGGCTAATTTCTTTGATTTCTTGACTTCTTGGGGCCTGTAGACACATAAATTTTTTAGGTTAAATTCATACTAAATTTGAGTTAACCATGATTATTTAGGTTGAGCAATTAATTTGGACTCCAAAATTAAATTAATCCATTTTATTATTCTCAAGCCCAATGCCCATTTCATCTTGAAGCCCAAACTCATGACACGTCAAGTGATGTGGCATCCCAGTCAAATTAAAGACTAACAAGACAAACCACGCATTCAAATGACGTGGCAAACCAAGTCAAGTTCAATAGCCAATGATACATCGTCAAGTGTCCCAAATGACGTGTTTTTGGCCAATCACAAGCAACCTTATCACACAACATTTGTGATAAGCTTAATGATTTGATGGACCAATCAGAATAAGGCAGAAGAGGTCATTTACACTTGGACTATAAATAGGAGGGTAACATAATTTTCTGAGGGCATTCTACAAGCATTGGAGAAACATTTGCATTGACTACACAACTCTTCAAAGAATTAACCAACGGAGTTCACCTCGGAGATCAACTCGATAAAAGACGAAGTGTTGTCCGGCAGTCATGGAGATCCTAATGCATTTCTAGGAGGTTCAAATCATTCAAAGGTTCGAGTATTACGCTACGAAAGGCCCTTAAATCGCGGAAAAGCTTGAGAAAGAAGAATCAAGAGAAGAACAGAATTGTACTCACAAGATTCATTTAATAAAATTGTTCTTCTTTTATTTATTTTGCTTGTAATTAATTTTCAGCACTACGAAAATTTATTGCGAATAAATTTTGCACGTCCAGTAGGACCAAATTTGCCTTTCATATCTTATCTCACAAATTAGATCTGCAAATCTGGAGCCAGAAAATTACAAAGATGGAAGAGTATTTCAAGACTCATCTTTGAGTTTCATAAAGTCTACCCGTTGACAAGCCTTGAAGTAAGGGTCATTTGTAGACACCAAAATTGTATGAAACTTTACAAGACTAATCCAAGTTCTATTAGAGTTTTTGGAGGTTATTCTACCCTAAACCCTAGATTATGCTTATATAAAGGGGCAAATATTCCCTAAAAAAGGCATCTCCAATATCCCACAAATTAATGAGATATTCATAAAGAGATCAAACATCACGAATATCTTTTGATAATTCCATAAACTCATGAAATATCACAAAAGGATCAAAATCCCTCTCTTCTTGACAATCAAATACATCAAGAAAATCCACAAACTCCCCTCTCATAGAGATCAAATCCAAATATTCCTATGTTTGAGAAATACACCATTAACGGTTCTCAAATTACGGAGAAAATTCAAATCTTCCTACGTTCGAGAAATACGCTATTAACGGTCATCGAATCACGAAAAAGTTTAGGAGAGAAGAATCAATAGAACAACAAAATCGTACTCACAAGATCATTTAATAAAATTATTTTTCACTTATTTATTTTTGCTTGCAGTTAATTTTTAGCACTACGAAAATTTACTGCGAACAAATTTGGCACGCCCAGTGGGATTAGTTCTGCTCTTCATCTCTTCCTTCTACAAATTGGAAATCGACAAATTCAACTATTGCAATGGACTTCAAAAAGATCAATGAAATTTCGTGCAATGAGTCTACTATTGCCACATCTGCTGAGATCAGACATGTTGGCCCCATCAATCGACGCAAGCTCAATGCTTGTGCTTTAGATGGATCTCAGTATTTCACCTTTTTAGAGATGGCAAAAAGGAGAAAATCCCAAATTTTGGCTGTAACTACAATTCCTGGTGCCAACCCTACATCTATGTTATCAGATGAATTGTCTCAAACTGTCTTCAACTTTGGAGAATATGAGGACTTAACGAATTCTCCAACTTCAACGAAACTGAACACCTTCATGGTTGATGCGGTTGACATGGATGAGAGGTTTGCAATGATGGAGCAAACCATTGAAGCCTTAAAGAAGTCTGTTGATGAGAAAGATCTTCAAATCACCTACTTATGAGCAAGTAAGATCTCTGCAATCGTGGAGAGTCAAGTAATAATCTAACACCTCAAGAAAAAGTTGATGGTGAATCTCTCATCAAGATTGATAATCAATGTGCTAATCGATCCGCTTTTATGGCCACTATAACAGTTCAACAACTGCAAGATATGATCGCAAACACCATCAAGGCACAATATAACAGTCCATCACAAAGTTTCGTAGGATACTCAAAGTCATAGTCTAAGTGAATCGAGGGCTTACCGATGCCAATTGGATATCAACCACCAAAGTTTCAACAATTTGATGGAAAAGGTAATCCAAGACAACACATCGCACATTTCGTTAAGACTTGTAGAAGGCAACACCTTTGATTGGTACTCGGACTTGAAGTCTGAATCAATTAATTGTTAGGAACAACTAGAAAGTCTGTTCCTAAATCATGTCTACATCACCTGTCGTATGGTCATGATGGAGTTGACAAATACAAAACAAAGTAAAGATGAGTCTGTAGTGGACTGCATCAATCACTAGCGAAAATTGAGCTTTGATTGCAAGGATCAACTTTTTGAAACTTCTGCAGTTGATGTTTGCGTTCAAGGGATGCATTGTGGCCTTGTGTATATCCTCCAAGGAATTAAGCCTCGAATGCTTGAAGAATTAGCTATGCGCGCTCATGACATGGAGCTAAGCGTTGCATGTCATGGAATGACGTATTATTCATGGAAAGAAGCCATAAGATTCAAGAACTCGTTAGAAGACCCAATTATGAAATCTATGGCGATAACCGTGAGTTCTACAAAGGCCTCCGCAAGACAAAAATTGAAAGAGAAAGCTCCAAAGCAATAAATGCAAGAAGTGAAAAATCAGGCAACCTTGAAAAAGTTACAAGCAAAGGTGTATCCTTTTCCCGACTCTGGTGTTTTTGCGATTCTTGACGGTGTTAGCCAAAGAAGTCATTGAACTCTTTAAGTCAAAGCGACTTGAAGAATCTAACATAGCTGACGATCGTAAGTATTGCAAATTTCACTGCATTGTTGGTCATCACACCAAAAAATGCTTCATCCTGAAGGAAAAGATCATGATATTAATGCGAGAGGGAAAGATCATCATTGATGATGACGATATAGTTGATGCAAACCATGTTAGCACCAAATTGGATCATAAGAAAGGTTCAATTTCAAAAGCTCTACAACCTTTATGTTCTGTGACATCATTAAAGGTTGAAGGAATCGTCCTGCTAGAATTTAGAAGCTTTGACCCAATTGGGGTTCGACCTTTAAAGAAAACAAGAAGCAAGACCATGACTTCTCCATTAGCAAGAATGGTAACACTTAGAAATTGATCACTCGCAAAAGAAGAAAATGTCAAACGGCTTCTAAACTCCAACTTTCGAAACCCGACACAAGATCACGTGCAATCTGCTTCAATCAGTGCGGGCCATAAAATAAATCCTTCCCCAAAATGCTCCTCGATGCACGAGCCTAAACTGCAAGTTGAAAATGCTCCTCGACGCACGAGCCTAAACTGTAAGTTGAAATTGCTCCTCAATGCATGAGCATAGAGTACAAGATGAAATGCTCCTCGATGCATGAGCCTAAATTGAGAGTCAATACGCTTCTCTACGCATGAGCCTAAACTGCAATTTGAAATGCTCCTTGACGCACGAGCCTAAAACTGCAAGTTGGAACCCTCCTTAACTCATGCGCATAAACTGTATGTTTCTTCTGGCCTGCAAGTTTTAAATTGTGTATGGCCCAAAAATTGAACGAGGCAATATTTGAGCAGACTTTGAAGGAATATATATATAAATTCGTGAAGATTTTGACCATGGCTTTTATGTGTATGTCATTTCTTGGAGTTCTTTACAAAGCAAAAAAGTGGCTCGTGATTCAGGGACTCCTACGTTGAGTTATGGATTTTCTATCGGAGTCCCAAAGCTGCAAAATAGATCATCATATGTTGATTGAGCTAAACTTCGTCGACATATCTGTAAAGATTTTGACGGTGATTTTCATATGGATTGTAGTTCTTGAAGTCTCCTTTCTAAAGAAAAAAGAATCTCAGGATTTTAGTGCTCCTGCTTTGAGTTATGAATTTTCTACCATCGATGTGCAAAGCTGGACAACAAGCATGACAGTTGTCTTGGACAACTTCAAAGCAATATCTGTATAAATCTACAGTGTGTTTTTGGCCATGATTTTTTACAAGAATTGTAGTTTTGAGAAGTATATTTCCAATGAAGAAAGGCTCACAGTTTCAATGCTCCTAGATCAAGATGTGAATTTTTCAACAAGAGGGCACAAAGCTGTGAAGTGAGACAATCTGATTTTGAAGTCGACTTAAGAAATTAATTTCGGTCAATCCAAGAGGAATTTAGCTATGAATTTTTGATATGTTCTAGATCTTCGAGTTTTGGTCCTATATGTTCAAGAAGCAAGTGACTTTGACACTCCAAGCTCAAGATACATACGTTTTGGAGAGGATGCACAGAGTTGTGAAGTCAACTTGGAAAATTATTTTCCGTCAATCCAGAATGAGCTTTGCTCTGAATTTTTAATAGGTTGCAGACCTGTGGGTATAGTTCCAAACGAATCAAGAATCTCATGTTTTGGCCACCCCAACAAGATATGAATTTTTTTTTCTGTTAGCGCACAAAGGTGAAAGCTTCAAAAAAGAAAAAACAGAAATCCGGATGCAACTTCAAAAATTTACATGGAATTATATAGAAGGAAATTTTCCTCGATTTTTGGTTGCAGCTTATCTATTTGTATTTGGTATCTATAGCATCAAGAGGCCTGTATTTTGCATGCTCCAGCAGCGAGATGTAAGTTTCCTCCCGCAGAGGCATAAGACTGGAAAACATACAATCTGCAAAAAAGATAAGAAAATTAAGATATAGAGCCCACGGGTGCTAACTGCACGAGCTTCTTGAAGCTATACAGGTCGGTGCCAATTACGTGATGCTTCAATTCAGAAGTACTCCCAGACTTCAAGTTGTCTCAGTTGATGCTGTTAGAAAGGTAAATTCTTCGAGTGGACTCTCGAGGTTGCGATGAGGTTTTAAGCAGAGTATTGTCTCAACCAATAAAACCAGAATAAATGTTGAAGGTGAAACATGTAATGGTTGTTTGCCAAATCCTCAACTGTAAGGGTAGATGCTCCACTTGATTGCTATTCTTCAAAGGTTTGATCAGAAGGGTAGTTGCACCATGCGTTCCTCACCAATCATCTGGAAAGAGCTTAGAGCTTATTTGGTTGATCTGATATTGAGACCAATTGCGCTATCTTTAAAACCTGGCAAAGGAATTAAATTCGAAAATGTTCATGAAGTTTGCAAATTTGATGAAAAATAGAGTATTACAAGATTTAAGATGCAATTTAGGAAGGATACTTGAGCAAATTCTGACACAATCTGAGCGTGATTTTCATGCATGATGTAGCTCTGCGAGTCTATTTTCCAACGGAAAAAACCATTCCTTATTTTGATATTCCTAAGTCTAGATACGAAATTTGTCGAGACGCTGCGTGATGCTGATAAAACTAGCGAACCAAGATTTGAAGACCGATTTTGAAGCAATAAGTGAGATGATTGGGGCGCAATCTGATTGTTGTTCCCATGTGAGATGTAGCTTTGGGAGTCTACTTTTCAATGCAAAAAATCTCTCCTGATTTTGATATTCCTAAGTCTAGATACGAGCTTTTTCGTGAGGCTGCGCAAAACAGGAAAAAGTGACGAACCAAAATTGAAAGTTTGAGTTCAGAAGAATACCTGGGTGGCAGATCTGGACAAACTATGAGTTTGATTCACGTATAACGTAGTTTCACGAGTTTACTTTCCAGCATCGCAAGTCGTTCGTGATTTAGACACTCCCACGATGCGTTATGAACTTTTTTCCACAGACGCTCCAAGCTGCGTGAAAATTTAGTTGTGAAAAAAGCAAAAAAGAGAAAAGAGAATGTGAGTTGCATTGCTGCTCAAGCTGAAGTACAATGACTTTATTGAGGCGATAATGACTTTTTATAAACTCTGAAGAGCTCCAATTTGTTTTTGATAAGGAATATGCTAACAAGTTGTTTTTCGAAAAGGACTGGGACGTTCAAGTGTCAAAAATAAGTCAAAGTCCTAATCCTCTTTGAAGTGGGATAACGTCATTCTTCAATCGTATTGAAATTCGATATAAGACTAATGCTCGGATCCTACGTGGTTTCGATATATTTAGTTTTTAACGGAATTTGCACTCCTAATCAAGGGAGTCACGTTATTCTACTCGGATTATTATGACTCTGAGGAGTCAGGATTTGGGATAATGCTCCAAGTCTTTCCGAAAAAAAAGTCTTCAATGTGTATCAATTGGCTGGCTTTAGCACGTCAATGAGGAAATTGCGACACAATTGAATCGTCTGCCTATATTTTTTTCTCGTCAAATTTGAACATTTTGCGAGGATTAAATTGCACGCACATACATACACACAAAAAAAAAGCTCCATGAGTACTTCGAACCTCGTCTCATTTCAATGAATCTACACTCCGACTAGACTTGAAGTAGGGGCATCTGTAGAGACATAATTTTTTTTAGGTTGAACTCAATACTAAATTTTAGTTTAATCATATCATTTGGGTTGAATAATTAATTTGGACTCCAAAATTAAATTAGTTTATTTTATTATTTTCAAACCCAAAGCTCATTTCATCTTGAAACCCAAACTCATGCCACATGTCAAGTGATGTGACTTCCCAGCCAAATTAAAGACCAAGAAGACAAGACCACACATTCAAATGACGTGGCCAGCCAAGTTAAGTTCAATAGCCAATGAAACATCGTCAAGTGTCTCAAATGGTATGTTTTTGGCCAATCACAAGCAACCTTATCACACAACATTTGTGATAAGCTTGATGATTTGATGGACCAATCAAAATAAGGTAGAAGAGGTCATTTACATTTAGAGTACCAACCCGTACAACTAAAAAATAATAAATAAATAGGAGCGTTACATAATTTTCTAAGATCATTCTGCATGCATTGGAGAAAGTATCTGCATTGATTACACAACTATTCAAATAATTGACCAACGGAGTTCTGCCCGGAGATTAACTCGATAAGACAGTGTTGTTCGACCTTCCTGGAGATCCAAACGCGTTTCTAGGAGGTTCAAATCATCCAAAGGTTCGAGAATTACGCTACAAATGGCCCTCGAATCGCGGATTAACTCAGGAGAGAAGAATCAAGAGAACAACAAAATTATACTCACAAGATTCATTTAATAAAATTACTTTTGTTTAATTTTTGCTTGCAGTTAATTTTCAGCACTACAAAAATTTATTGCGAACAAGTGCACTTCACCTCGTATTTACCTTCTATGGGTCAAAAAACAAATTTTCCCAAAATTTGCTCCAAGGGTTTTAGATCAAATTGTACTTTCTTGCTTCTTCTTCACTAAGAATTCCAAGAACAAAGATGAAGATCTCAAAAACCCAACTGACTTATTTTAACTCAGAATCACTCATTTGAGATCCAAGCTCTTTTTGGTATGAGTAACAAACCCCAATGCTTTTCAACCCTCAATTTCACTAAAAAATGCTTAGATTTGATGATCCATTTTCGAAATTTCTTCAAACTAAACTCAACAATGGTAGAATCTTCAAATCAACTCCGATTAAGGTCAAATTTTGGATTTAGACTCAAGTAGTACTAGGAAATAAGAATCTAGCTCTAGAAACTCAAGAAAACACAAAAATAAAAAACTCAAAATTTGAAAGACCATAAAACGTGAAACCTTATTTTTTGTGATTTTTCAATTCTTCTTCAAATACCTCACCCAAGACTAGAATCGTGGGAATGATTTTAAGATTTCCTCTGATACCAAATGATACAAACCAAACTATGAAAACGAACACAAAGTACGGAAATCAAAAGATAAGAAAGAAAGAAAGAAGATAAATAAATAGACACAGGAAGGGAAAATGTAAGCAATCAAAGGTATATTAAATCGAAGGCCTCCCACGTTTAAACCTAATCAAGCACCAAACTCCTACGAAGAGTGAGAGAGAAATTGAATCCCCTCATAACCAACGCTTCCAAACGAGTCATTAAGCTCCCAACAAGCTCAATAAACACTCAAGTGTGAACTCATCCAAAATCATCTAAGCCTAAGAAAATAGTAGACCTAGCTATTTATAGCAATGGATTATTTATTATAATAAAATGGGCGCAAAAGTGACCCTAAATGCAACATGAAACCAAAAGTGACTCTAAAGCCAATTGCCCGATTGATTGATCCTCCACCTTAGCCCATTTTAATCATGATGGATCGCAAAACTCTTCTTTATCCTTAAAGCATTGCCAATTACCACGAGTGAGAATCTTTGGGGTAATTTAGCTTATATTATCTAGTGCCTCAACCAAAGCACCTTCAAAAACATTTATTTTGTTGGGACACTGAAATGTGAGTTTTTCCTCCATTTTTTCGCCATTATGTTCTCTCTCCCTCTCTTCTTTTTTTGGTATTGGTTATTTTGATTTTTCATCAGATGTCCTTTACATATATTTGAAAGATATATTATAGCTGGGGTTGGTGGAATACAATGACAATGTTATTAGTGTATGGACAATCAAGTTGCTGCTTCGTAGGGTAGTTTAGTTTAATTTGTGAGATCAATATTTTTTTTTTATTCTCGATTATTTTGATGGTATTTGAGCAAACTTGCGCGCACCTTGATCAATATACAAAGTATTCGCTACCTTTCGATATCATAGGTACCGGGTAACTCTATCTATTGGGGCTTCAACAAAAGAGGAGAAATTACTTTTTTGCTTCCCTAATCAGTATGTTTTGAGAGCTTAAGATGACAACGTTTGAGAGCTTGTATGCGGGGTTAGAGGAGAAATGAGGGGAAAAAAGGTTGTTTAGGCTGGCTAAGGCTAGAGAGAGGAAGGGTCGTGACCTAGACCAGGTGAAGTGCATTAAGGGGGAGGATGGTAGAGTGTTGGTGGTAGATGGTCACTTTAAGAAGAGATGACAGTCGTATTTTCATAGGCTCTTAAATGATGAAGGGGAGAGAGTTATTGAGTTAGGTGAGCTAGAGCAATCAGAGAAGTGTCGTGATTTTAGTTACTATAGACGTTTTAAGGTGGAGGAGGTCAGAGAGGCTGTTCGCAGGATGCGAAGGGGTAGGGCGACGGGACCTGATGAGATCCCTGTGGATTTTTGGAAGTTTTCTGGCGAGGCTGGTTTAAGGTGGTTGACGGATCTATTTAACGATATTTTTAAGTCGGCGAAAATGCCCGAGGCCTGGAGATGGAGCACTATGATCCCTTTGTATAAGAATAAGGGTGACATTCAGAGTTGCAACAACTATAGGGGTATTAAGTTATTGAGTCACACGATGAAGATTTGGGAGAGAGTGGTCGAGTGGAGGTTAAGGAGGTTAGTGTCTATTTCGGAGAACCAGTTTGGATTTATGCCCGGGCGCTCTACGACAGAGGCAATTCACCTAGTGCGGAGACTGGTGGAACAGTACAGGGAAAGGAAGGACCTGCACATGGTGTTTATCGACTTGGAGAAGGCATATGACAAAGTCCTTTGGAGATGTTTGGAGGTGAGTAGGGTCCCGGTGGCGTATATCAGAGCAATTAAGGACATGTATGATGGAGCTAAGACCCAGGTGAGGACGGTGGGAGGAGATTCAGAGCATTTCCCGGTCTTGACAGGATTGCATCAGGGATCTACTCTTAGTCCGTATCCAAGGAGAAGGGCCCTGGTGTATGCATTTTGCGGACGATGTGGTTTTGATTGACTAGACCCGGGGAGGTGTGAATGATAAATTAGAGGTGTGGAGACAGACCCTTGAGTCTAAAGGGTTCAGGTTGAGTAGGAGCAAGACCGAATATTTGGAATGTAAGTTTAATAGCTCGAGGGAGCAGGGCGAGGTGGTAGTAAAGTTGGATTCTCAGGTGGTGTGTAAGAGGGATAGTTTCAAGTACCTCGGGTCCATGATTCAGGGGAATGGTGAGATTGACGAGGATGTCTCTCACCAGATTGGGGTGGGATGGATGAAGTGGAAGCTCGCCTCGGGGGTGTTGTGTGATAAGAAGGTGCCGCCCAAGCTTAAAGGTAAATTTTACAGGGTGGCAGTCCGCCCGACCATGTTGTATGGAGCGGAGTGTTGGCCAGTCAAGAACTCTCATATTCAAAAATTGAAGGTGGCGGAAATGCGGATGTTACGTTGGATGTGTGGTCTTACTAGGGGGGATAGGGTTCGGAATAAGACTATCTGGGAGAGGGTTGGAGTGGCTTCGGTGGAGGACAAGATGCGGGAGGTCCGTTTGAGATGGTTCGGACACGTGATGAGGAGGGGCACAGATGCACCAGTTCGTAGGTGTGAGAGGCTTGCTTTGGATGATTTCAAGCGGGGCAGGGGTAGGCCAAAGAAATATTGGAGAGAGGTGATTAGGCGGGACATGGAGCAGTTACAGCTTACTGAGGACATGACCCTAGATAGGAAGAGCTGGAGGACGCGTATTAGGATAGAAGGCTAGTGACTATTAGGGTAAGTAGGGTAGGGCATTACCTGTTTGGTGTATTACTCTTTACGAGTGCCTACTATTCTTTGTTTACTTTCCATTGTAGGGGCGTTTTTATGTCTTGCCATCTTGTTCCATGCATTTTGTATGGTTGTGATTACTTATCTTATCTTGAGCCGGGGGTCTATCGGAAACAGCCTTGCTACTTCTTCGGAGGTAGTGGTATGGATTGCGTACATCTTACCCTCCCCAGACCTCACTATGTGGGAATACACTGGGTTTATTGTTGTTGTTGTTGAATCAGTATGTTTTGAATTTCTTTATTCAAGAAGAACAATATCAAACAACCCATTGCCCTGTTAGAAGAAGCCAATTCTATCAAAAGCAAAAGCCGTAAAAAAGCTCTAAGGTCCATTGGGCTCTAAGCGCAAACTGCAAATAAAGCATGGGCTTTTACAAAAACAGGCGCAACTAGTGAAAAAATTCATATACATATGTCTAGTCCAAGACTAATGATTATAAGCATGCATTTTAATGAAAAAAAGAGCAAATGGTTTAAAAATACGAATATATATATGTCTAGTCCAAGACTAATGATTATAAGCATAAAGTACAAAGTATATGAACAATGAAATTAAAAAAATAAATTATGGTAATGTGCTATCTCAATTGTTTAGCGGATCCTCTTCAAAGGAGGCTTATTGATGGGGAAAGTATGTCTTAGAACCTTGATGATGACACCAAAGCACACATTAAGCGAGTTAAAGCGCTACACATTTTGAGCCTCGTTTCAGGGCTTAAGCGCGCCTTTGACAAACACTGGAAGAAGCTAGAGCGCGCTGACAACACTGGAAGAAGCTAAGGGGTCGCTGGTAGTGTATAAGAACAATGCAGAATATAGTGTATTAGTAATGCTTGTATTAGTAATAATTGTTTTAGTTATGCTTGTATTAGTTATGCATGTATTATTTCTTATACATTGTTTGGTTTGATGTTATAAGAAATAATACACCTTACATAATTTTTATAAAAGAAATGTTTGTTTACAAAAATACCCTTCTTTGATTTTGTATACTTTTTTACAACAAATTTCTTTTGCCATCTCAAACATAATTAGTATTGTTGAACTAGTATATAGAGGTTTAGGATTAATTGCAAGACCTTCGTCTTTGCGCAGAATGTTACGCCGAAGGATTAACATAGTTGAAACAAAAATAAAATAAAATACAAGACGTAAAATTAAGAAATAGACTCAATTTTTTTTAAATCTTTTTAAAGACCCTCGAAACAAAGCAAAAATATGTTATAGTTATTTAAATCAACTATTCATTGTTGTAAATTAAAATGGTGGGAAAAGAAATTCTGAAATGTTTTGAAAAGATTCACTATTGCAAATTAAAATGGCGGGAAAAAGAATGGTGAAATATTTTGAGGGGGAAATTGAGGGGTATTAAGGTCATTTAATAAGTTAATGCATGCGTTTAAAGTCTTTGTATTACTAATACTTAGAAAATGGAGTGAATTAGTACACACTTCAATACACAATAGTGTGCAAGCATTAGTTATACACAGACAGAAAGACGTACCAAACAAGGTACTAGCAATACACATTAACTAATGCATGTATTATATTTTACATTACGCTCTACCAAAAGACCGCTAAGTGTGCCAGGAGGAACATAACCTAAGAATTAGCTGGTGGCTGTGGTGTCTTCGGCAGTGTTTTACACGTATAGAAACCTTTTAAATATCAAAAATGCAGTTTGAAAAGGTAAGAACAAAATGAAGGAGAGGAAGGGACGCCATTTGTTTAAGGAAATCAGATAATACTACCAATCACCTGGATCTCAAAATTAGCAGACAGCTACAAGAGATGGTGTATAACTTCTCTTACTTTTAAATAATTAAGCAATGAAGAATTAGGGAATCTGGTTTAACTTTGAAATTTTAGCAATCTAAATACATTGGAGATGTTTTTGATTAGACCTCCTTGTTTCTATGTTAATGCGCTTATCATTTCTAAAAAAGAAAAAGGAAATTATAGCAACAATCTAAATCAGTAGACTGATCCTTTAAGATCCACATTATTGTATATGTTAAGGTTGCCTCTGATGCAATACACCGATTAAGGCGTTCCAAACAGATTCTTCTCAAGTTTATAACGGATTATGTTCCATTTTAACTCGATACTTCCGTTGTGTTGCTATCTCTTTAGTTTCTCTCCTGATGCAGTGTCTGTTTTTTTGGTTGATTTCAGGGTTTTGTTACTGCAGTAAGTCATATGCGTTCATTTGTTCCAGCTATTTATGATGCAACAATATGCATCCCCAAAAGTTCACCTGCACCTACAATGCTGAGACTCTTCAAGGGGCAGCGTTCTGTGGTAAATAAAACTATCCATTAAGTCGGAACCCTGATGTTATGTTTAAGCATTTGCGAGTTGTTTTTGGCTTCAGAATACTGAAAAATTTTCTAAGCGACTTCCATTTGTGAAGTGGATGGTGGATAGGTAGCATTTCTTTGGGATCTTGGTCTTGTCATGAGTTATTCCCACAAGGCATTTAACGGAAAGCAATGAAGACTTAAAGTTTCTGGTCCTAAACGTGTCATAACCTGTGGCTATAAGACACTTGAAACTAGTAGTTTTAAACATACCATAACATTGGTGTGGTTGTAAAAACTTCTCGTTAAGGGTAAAAATGGAGTTTAAAATTAGTTGTTTCCCAATATAGAAATTTGCTTGGTGCCAAACTAGTTGGAAAGGAGGGTGTAGATTTGATTAATATTTTTATTGATGAATCTAATTTGATCATTGATGACATAGTGCATCCTGCCAGTGCGACTCAACAGCTGTTTTTGTACGATCCAAGCTGAGGGCCAAATAATAGCATTCTTAAGCTTGTTTGGGACTTTAATAGGGGCTTCGGTAGATGTTCTCGAAGTGGAGGTCCTAGAGGAAACTTAATAGGGACAATGAAGTGGATCTCTTGTGGATTAGAATGGAAGTTAAGGTCAATGACCAGTGCATTTTGGAAGAACTTTTGCCTATGATTGCCACAACTGGTGTGATATGGGAGTTCCTATGGTTGCTAATGGAGAAAGAAAAAGAGTTCGGCGTATCCTGTTCATAGATATTAAAGGAGCCCACAACATTAAGCCTTGTATCATTGTGGTGCCTCATAGAACTTAAATGTGCTGGGATCAAAATATCAAGTGGTTTCTTTCCTTCTAGTGTTTAGAGTTGTTTATTTTCTTTTGTGTAGGTGCATGTGCACCTCAAGCGGCATGAGATGAAGGATCTGCCTGAAAATGATGATGCCATTGCCCAATGGTGTCGAGATATATTTGTGGCAAAGGTTTGTCCTTGTGAAATATCCTTACCAAAATATTTTATTGTTGATTGACCCTTGTGCTTATTTATGATGTCCGAAAAACATTCAATCTTCTTGGAATGAATCTCATATTTTGTTGTCGTATGACTTGCTTTCCACCAGGACAAGTTATTGGACAAACATTTTGCTGAAGACACTTATGGAGAAGAAAAGCTGCAAGACATTGGCCGCCCAATGAAATCCCTTGTGGTAAGATACCTTCTGATTATGCTGGGGAATTTGGTGTGTATTTCGATACCCTTTGTATATCAAACTAACTCGTCTTTCCTAAATAACAGGTAGTCGCATCCTGGGCATGCATTCTTATCTCAGGAACCATAAAATTTTTACAAGCAACTGCCTTGTTGTCTTCATGGAAGGGTGTTGCAATTTCAGCTGTTCTCATGGCTGTTATTACAGTTCTTATGCAAATTTTGATTAATTTTTCTAAATCAGAACAGTCTACTGCTGCCAAGGTTGCACCAGCAACGGAAAAGAGAGTGAATCAGCTTACAGGGAATGGGCAGGACAAAACACACTAAATACGATTTTAATGTGAGATGGCAAATGATCTGTCAGTTTGTAGCCTTTTGATCACGAGAATTACAAGATGATGTTTGTATTATATAGTAACTTGTTTGTCTATTTTAGACCTGTAATTTTGGCCGAAGTGAGCGAACTTATGTTCATTTTCTTTTCTAAAGAAGCAGATTCCATGTCTGGTCAATTCATTAACGGTTACAGTGAGGTCCACAATATTGGCAAACTGCATAGCTTTATGCTTCCACGCTTACGCTGTTGTCCTTGGGAAACTGTAATGTCTTGTGTAAGACAGAGCAGTAAGCAAAAACATAAATGGATGTTTTAAAAAATATGAATACGGAAAAGGGCCTAAAATGCTCTTTAACTATGTGAAATGGTACCAAAATGTCCTAGCTATTGGGCTTGAAATGTCCTTTATGTCTACCTATTGAGTATATTTTGCCCTTCATTTAACAGCTGAATATTGGGTTCACTTCATTTATGACATGACATATTTTTATTGGATAATTTTTATCTAATTAAATTAATTAATTTTATCCTCTACATACCCAACTCACCCTGCCAAATAACTCGACCCAACAAATCAGCCAAATAACCCGACCCAACAAATTTTAACCGCTCCAATTCCTTTAAAAGGCCATTCATCGATTTTAATCTGTTCGTCTTTCTCTTCTCTCCACTCCACCCTCTTCTCAATAAAAAACATAGACTACTGGAGTAACATTTTTGGAGGTCTTATAATGCAAAAGTAATTTTACTCCTTTTCAAGTGAGAGCTTTTCTTTTTAGTGTTTTCAATTAAGATTTTTAGTTAGGATTTAGGGTTTTGTTTTTGATTTCTAATGTTGTCGCTATTCAATGTGTATAGATATTTTTATATTGTTTCATGTGTCATGTTTCTTGTAGTTATTTTTTAAAGTTGCATGATGTATATGCTTCCAATTACTTTGTCACGAATTAGGTTTTTTATATTGTTCTGTCAAATGAAGGACTTGTTTTTTCAACATTTATTTCGTTTTTTTTTCTTTGTCTTTGGATTGTTAGGAATGTCATAGTTTGATATATTTATGGTTATTAGGTATATGATATTTTTATTGAAAAAAATAATTTTTTATTTGCTTTTGATATTGCATTCTCTATGTGGTCCCTGACCCTTTACCCTTTAGCGTTGTTTGGACATAAAATATTGAAAGATTTCATTTTTTTTACTTTCTTTATTGATTGCTGATGAGTCACTTTCTCTTTGTTTTATGTTTGACATGTGACTCCTTCAAAGAATGGTTGAAAAGGTTCATGTGGTCTTTAACTATGGGGGAGAGTGGGTCCTTACTCCTCAGCTTACCTACTTAAAGAAAATGACTCATCTTTGGGAAGGGTATGATTCAGATTTGCTCTCATACATAGATATATGTTCAGAGTACACTGAAAAGTTAGGTTTTAGTTAGGTGAAACAATTGCTATGTACAGGGTTATTTGGTGGGTATTATCTAGTCGACGGTGATGTAGGAATCAGAACTTTGCAAACTGCATTGTCTACTCATTCTGATTTGCTTAAACTTCAATTGTTTGCTATTGAAGAGAGTGAATATATTCTCCCAGTTCCTAATATTAGTCAACATAATGAACCTTTCCCTGCATTGCCTACTCAATCTGATTTTCTTAGACTTCAATTGTTTGCTGTTGAAGAGGTTGAAAATATTATCCCGACTTATGATATTAGTCAATATAATGGACCTTTTCCTGTAACAGTTGATGCATTAACTGATGGTGAATCAAGTGAGGAAGAAAGGATGAAAATGAGCCTGTAGATAGTGATTACAACAGTGATGAGTTAGAATTCCTTGAGAGGGAAAAGAAAAGAGAAATCAATGAGAGTCTAGACAACTTCTTAGAACTGGAAAAGGGAATGAGCTTTAAAGATCTTGATGAAGCAAAAATGTTTGTGAGCTTTTACTCAATTGTTAAAAAGAGGGGCCTTAAAGTTACTAAGAGTGACCCTACTAGAGTTAGATATAGGTGCGATGTTGGTTGTCCTTTTGCATGTCTGATATCAGAAGTTGCTAAAGGCCAAGGATTTGAAGTTAAAATCTTAGAAATAGAACATACATGTCAACCATGCTTTAAAAATAGAAGAGCCACACAACAAGCTTTAACAAACTATTTCAAGAACAAAATCCAGAATAACCCTCAATATAAGGTGACTAAAATGAGGAAAAATGTGCATGATAGATTTTCACTTAATGTTAGCTATACAAAGATGAAGAGGGTTAAGAGAATTATCTTAGAGAAACTGGACGGTAGCTTTATTGATGATTTCAACAAGTTGGAAGCTTATGCTCAAGAGTTGAGGGATACTAATTTTGGTTCTGATGTGGTGATAAACATATCTAAAGATGCATTAGAACAAGGTAAAAGAAGATTTTTAAGAATGTATGTGTGCTTTGAAGAAGAAGATTTTTAAGAATGTATGTGTGCTTTGAAGCTTTGAAAAGTGGTTGGAGAAGTGGTCTGAGACCATTCATAGGGTTGGACGAGACATTTTTAAAGGGAAAATATAAGGGAATTTTACTGGTGGCCCTTGGACAAGATTCAATGAAGCATTTCTATCCACTTGCATGGGCGGTGGTGGATAGAGAAACATCTAGAACTTGGAAGTGGTCCATTGAATTATTGAGAAGTTCGTTAGGTTTGGCAGATGGTGAAGGATTGACACTTATTTCTGATATGCAAAAGGTAATTTTCTGTCACTTTCATTATTTCATTCCGATTTTTATTTTGTATACACTTGAACTACTTTTATTTGTGCTATTGATTTGAACTATTTTTACTTGTGTTGTGGATTGTTTCATTATTTCAGGGACTGATTGATGTTGTTGGTTAATTGTTTCCAAAAGCACACCACCGATGGTGTGTAGGGCATAAAGAAGCCAATTGGGCCAAGACTTGGAGAGGTGGAGAGCTGAAAAAGTTAATGTGGTGGTCTGCTTGGAGTACATATACAGAAGAATTTGAAGATCAACTGAAGAACATGGGTTCTGCGTCTAAGCAAGCAGTCAAAGAACTGTTGTGGTACCCTCCAAAACACTGGTGTAGGGCCTATTTTGACACAGTGTGCAAGAACTTCACATGTGAAAATAATTTCACCGAGTCATTCAATAAATGGATTTTGGTGGTAAGGGCCAAACCAATTATTAAGATGCTAGAAGATATCAGAATTAAGGTATTGCCTCTATGTTTAGTCTCATGTTATGTATAGATTATGAGGAATTGTCCATATCTTACTTTTATATCAATGTCCTTATCTTACTGTTAATATTTTGTATAGGTCATGGGTAGGTTGAAAGATCTTGAAGATGAGGGTGAAAAGTGGACTGAAAAGTTCTGTCCATATGCCATGGAGTTGTATAGTGATTTCAAAATTATTGCACAAAGCTGTCATGTTCAAGCTAATGGAGACTTAGGATATGAGGTAGTTGAGAGTACTGATAGGCATGTTGTGAGTCTTGCTAGTAAGAGATGCACATGTAGGACATGGGATTTGACAGGAATACCATGTCCTCATGCCATTAAAGCTCTTGAACATGATAAACAAGAACCAGAGAATGAGATACACCAGTGGTATTCAAAACAGACTTACATGTCGCTTTACCAACATAAAATTCAACTAGTTAGGGGTGAGAAGTTCTGGAAAGTTCATCCTTCACATGCTATGGAACCACCGGAAATACGTAAGATGGTTGGTAGACCAAAACATAAGAGAGGAAGGGAGAAAAATGAGGCAAGGAAGAGAGACGGATTGTGGTCCAGAAGTAGAAAGGGGTTGAAAATGACATGTGGCCACTGTAGTACAAGAGATCACAATCAAAGGATGTCCTTTGGTAAATTCATTGTTCAATGGTCATTATTTAAACTATTGTCTATTTACTTATATAATCATTTTTCAAAATTTGTAGCTTCAAAGAAGAACAGAAGTCCTTCAAGATTTTGCATCTTCTACTCAACAGATAAGCCAACCAATTGATGTTGTTGGTCCTTCCAACAAGAAGAGAAAAGCCAAGGACAAGCCTGTTGCACCTTCAAAGAGGCCTGTCAAAAACAATACTGCTGCTTCTAGCATAGTTTAGAAGTCTGTTGTACCTTTAAGAGAACTTGTCGATAAAGATGAAACAGAAGGTGAGCTTGAAAGTGAAGATGAGCAGCCCTTGCTTAGGCCTAGGGCTTTATCTGAAGCTAAAACTAGGCTGAAAATGAAGATGTTGTAGCAAAAACCAATTGGTATAAGGAAGATTAACTTCGTGGGTAATGATCATGGTGTTAGTATGCCTACTAATCTGCCATATTCACCAAGAAATATGACTTGAAAAGGCAAATCTTGTGTTACATCAAGTCAGTTGGCAATAGAAAAGGAGAAAAAGGTCGGCAAACTGAAGGCAAAGAGGGGCAAACACTAGATAATGACAATTATGCATTATGTAGTGGTTTTAAGTTTTTGAGGATGTTATGTAATGGCATGACAAACTGAAATTTCTTGTTTTGACGTTATGTTGTGAATCAGTCTTAAACTTGACTGTATTGGTTCACTTGAAAATATTTGGGTGCTTATTACCTTGATTGTTTTGATGTTGTGAATCAGTCTTTGAGTTGTGTAAAGTGCAGATTTGTTGAATGCAGAATTTTGTTAGCAGCTGGAGCAGAATGCAGTAATGACTGTACAATTCTTTGTGATTGCAGAACACAGAATGCAGAATATGTCTTGTGACTGCATCTCTTGCTACTTCCTATTTGAGAAATAGAGTTACATATTTCATCTCTTATTTTAACATATTTTTTCAAAATTAAATTAAGTGTAGTTTAGGCGTACTTTGAGCGACTGACTGACTGGGAATTTGTGCTGCTATAAGATATCCTATGTAGACCTAAACTAAGTATTGGCTGAGTGCAATGGTGCTTGGTGGTTTCAAGTTGCGAATGTGTGAATAAAACACCAGATGCACCAGATGCAGGTGATAGGATACATACAACTAATATTCATGAAAGTTTAGGTTATAATTAATGTGTATATACCTACCTGGAATTCATGTATTGAATTAATTTTTGTTGTTGACTTTTTGCTTTCCTTCTGTATGAGATGACCTATCACTCCGTGGGATTACACTAGGTATGTTGTTGGTATTATTCTGATAAAAACAGTACATTATCAACATTTGTACCCTGAATAACGAGAATGCTACATTAATACTGATATTTTAAAAGTTTGCATTCAAGCGACAGAACAAGTAATGGCTATCAGAACTAGACATTGACATCAGCACTAGACAGACACTAATATTTTTTCCTATGCAGTCAGGTATTTCAATTGAGTTTGGGATTGAGACGTAGTTGTTGGGTTCTTTAAGACGAAAGGTTCTACAAATATGACAGCTATCCGATATTTTTCGTACAAATTTCTCTTTAAATTATACTGTACTTTAATGTTACTAGTTGAGCTCAAATGTTGGATGTACTTGTGTTGGAGATTGTAGCCTATAACATGTTTCAACGTTAGTGTTTTTAGCATAACATTTAATGAGGCGAATGATCATTCAAATTCTCTTGTCGTCAAATTTGGCATCGTGCTGAAGATGTTGATTAGTACATATGGTTGGAGGAAATTATTGAGAGGCAGTAATGAAATTATAATTAGTTCATTTTCCCTGTACCGCAGCTCCTACACGAGGATGAGAATTATGTGAATCTTTTGTGTATGTTCAGGAAATAAGTTTCTCAACTGGAAAAAGGAGGTGGAATTTTGTTGTTTAAATTTTATACTCTCTGCGTTGTTTTTTCTTGTCTCTTTTCCACTAATAAACAAGATGTGCTCTCGTCTAAATGCTATCCGTAGTTTTCTTGATTGATGAGTAGTTTGCAATCCTTCTAGAAAGATGAACTTCAATTTGTTTCGTAGTTGCAGGTTGGTAATGAAGAACGAATTCATGTATACTATGCACATGGAGAAGTTTCTGCGACCTTTGTTCGGAGATGCTACTGGCTGCTTGACAAGTATGAATAACTCTAATAGTCGAAAAATTTCCCACTTTCTTGTTATTCTATGGTTAAAACTTAATAGCTCGCTGTAGAAGTTACATAAGATAAGATGTATCCACCAAGTCTGATTTTTTGTCAATTTTTCTGCTTTTATTAGGACTCGAACACGTAGTCCTTGTCCATTATCGTGAAACTCAAGAGGTTTGTTTGCTATTTTGTTTCTCCTCCTTTTTTTGTCGAGCGTATTATTTAGGGTAAAAAAACCAAATAGTTGCGGCTGTTAGGTTTGTTTTCATGCAAAGGAAATTTGTATTTGCTTTTTCCTTATCGTTTCTTTATGATATTCACCAAGAACGCAGTAGCAATTGTTCGATGGTTCTCCAGTTACATGATAACTGAGGTGTTTTATGTTGAACGGAGATTGCATCAAATTAGAATGACGTAACGGGAAAACAGCTTTCAAGTGTAAGAAAAACATTAGACTTTATCGCTAGAAAATTGTCCATATTTTAACATTTAATGAGGCTTATTTATAGACTTTATCACGAGGTCAAGGAGTTATTCATTTGTGTGCTATCCTAGGTTTCACTTGGGCTGTATATCCATTTTCCTGGTCCGGTTTGTCATTAGATTATCGAGACAAATATGGATGGACCGCTCTCCATTGGGCTGCATATTATGGAAGGTATCCTTAGTTACGGCTATGGAATGTTACAATTATCTATCGTTTGATTCTTTCTTTTCTTATAATGTAAACTCTTTCTAATAGTCGTTACACCTTTGGTTGTGTCGAAGTTGAACTGCTGTGCACCAACCTGTCTGACCTACTTTCACCTCATTTCTCCCGACCAAAATAATGAAAGTAGAACCAACATGGAGCATATATTTTCAATTTTCGGTCATTTCAAGTTTTAAGGCTGTTTATATTTGCGCATTTGGACTGCCAGGGAAAAAATGGTTGCGACCCTTTTATCTGTAGGAGCAAAACCAAATTTGGTCACAGATCCCACGTCAGAAAACCTTGGTGGATGTACTGCTTCTAATCATGCGTCTAAAAAGGGTCACGAGGGTTTGGGTGCTTATCTCGCGGAGAAGGCTATAGTTGCATAATTTAAGGATATGGCGTTATTTAGAAATATCAGTGGTTCACTCCAGACGACTACCGACATCAGAACTAGACATTGACATCAGAACTAGACATAGACACTAATATTTTTTCCTATGCAGTCAGATATTTCAATTGAGATTCCCTTCTAGTCGAAGAAAAAATATTTTTTCCCAATTACTTATTGTTATGTAAAGTGGTATTGAGGAAGTGTTAAGGATCTGGGAGAGAATATTATTACTTCTACTTGCATTCTAGGGGGGTGCAGGTCAAAGTATGTGGTTGTATAATTGTTGGGTGTTTGCTGCATTCTTCTGAGATCTGTTTATACATGGACATGGATGTAGTTCCCTATTTATGATTTGGACCACTGTTTCTATGAGCATATGTGACTTACTAGAATATGGTACATCAAAAGTTCTCCACCTCTCTCAATACATCATCAAAATATTGATTTTATTTATAGCTCAGCTCCACAAGACTAGTATCTGGACCTTTTGCTGAATTCAATCATCAAGTGTCCTTTGTTTTAGTTCAGTTATATGATATTATTTCATGTTTCATCCTTACTTGTTTGTGTATGGTATGTGATGAAATGTGCAATTTGTCAAATTTAGATCAATGGGAGCCCTTATCAAGAAGGATGGATTATAAAAGTGGAGATGAACAACCCCGATGAGGTCAAATCGTGGATGGATCCTGACCAGTATACCAAGTTTTGTGATGAAGAAGACGTGAAGCACTGATTGGAAACCTCACAAAGTTGTGCAAGAACACACTTTTCTGCAGTATTTTTTTCACAGTG
Organism: Capsicum pubescens; assembly: GCA_030864215.1. Taxonomy (NCBI): domain Eukaryota; kingdom Viridiplantae; phylum Streptophyta; class Magnoliopsida; order Solanales; family Solanaceae; genus Capsicum; species Capsicum pubescens. The sequence continues at coordinate 223,058,384 of CM061540.1, read as the reverse complement.
CATAAAGAGGCTTTATTCCTAAGCCCCGGAAGCTGGACACTAAGTAGACCAGTAGTGCTGTTTGGTCTTTATTACAATATATGGTTACCCCTGTAGTTCTGTTCTTTCTTTGCAAATAATTCAGTGCTTTGACTGTTGAATGTCATCTAGGTTGAATTCAAGTTTTCCCCCTCCTGGCATTGCATTCTTTTTCTAATATTTGGTGATGAATTGATGTATTAAGCTCGTTATTAATTAATTCCTATGTGGAACCTTCAATTGGTGAGTTTTCCAAGTAAAACAATCTGCCAGTTGGCTAAAGCACTCACTCCCTTGACGGAAAGCATTCCCATCTACGTCAAAATTTAGATACTTAACCCACTGAATTGCTAAGATGAAGATTAAATTTTTACCATTGAAGTAAAAGTTCAACTACTCAACCAACTTAACTATTAAGATTCTCATGTTTTCATGTTGTAGAAAGAGAAGTAGCGGCAAATAAACCTGTAGGCAAGGAATATTGCCTAGTTAGTCAAAAAATAGAATAACTGCACCCAAGTTAGCATGCTTTCTAGCAAACACATCAGCTTGAAATCAGATGGAGTACACATAGCTCTTTCTTGCAAGGCATCAGGCTAAACAATCTGAACTTCAAACTGGCTGTTGAGTGAATAGCATCATCCTACTCTTTCTTAAATTATCCAAAATTTTGGTGTTGCTTAGGCAAAATTGCCGTGGAAGCAACGCCATGGGTCCCCTCTATCCCTATCCTCAGCCCCGACAATCTTGCTTGAATCTAATGCAGTACTTTGGGGGACTGTACTGGATATGTTGCTGTATGATGTATTTCCAAGAGTAGTTTCTATTATTTTGCTGCTGATGCTTCTTAGCCAGTGGCTTGTGTGTCTCTAACTGTTTAATCTACTCATGTGATGGTGTCAAGTTCATTACATGCCTTTGACTCGAACCAACAAGGGTACCATGGTCAAACTGTTCATCATGGTGCTGAATGGAGACCTTTACCCCCTTCCATACCCGTTGACAACTTCCAAAATTTAGATGCCAAAAATACTGGTTTACTGCAGTACGTGCATGATCCTCATCCACCCAACTCCTCACAACTCACAGATAACTTTGTCGTTAGTTCTAGGCACAGTTACCTGAATACGGAAGGAAGTTTGACTCAGAAACAACCATATAGAAGTTCACACATGAACGGCCAAGAAGCACCAGCTGAGGTGGTAAAAATGAAAAGAGACACCTCTTTCTAGAAGAAAGTTGAACTTGCCAAAGATCAATCTCAGGAAACGAAAGTGCTTAAGAAAGTAAAGAGAAGAGAAAGATGAATAGATTAAAATCGATGAATGAGAATTTTTTTTTGTTAAAGGAATTGGAGCGGTTAAAATTTGTTGGGTCAGGTTATTTGGCTGGGTGGTTTGGGTATTTAGAGGATAAAATTAATTAGTTTAATTAAATAATAATTGTCCAATAGAAATATGCAATGTCATAAATGAAGTGGACCTAATATTCAACTGTTAAATAAAAGGCAAAATAGACCCAATAGGTAGATGGGAAGGACATTTCAGGCCCAATAGGTAGATGAAGGACATTTTTGCACTATTTCACATAGTTAAAGGACATTTTAGGCCCTTTTTCGATATGAATATTGGCACGCGGAGGTAGACCTTGTAGTCATCATCTCAAGGATCTAAGGAAGAAAGAATGGATTACACCAGATCATAGTCAACTTACAATGTTAGTTTAAGTTAATCGAAATCCCTTTATATTCTAGTTCAGTTCTCAGTTGCTGTAGTTATCTTTCGTGAATCTATTACACTGTTATCTTCTTTCATGGAGAGAGTTATGAGCACAAACACTGGATTGAAATTAATTTAGTTAGTTATATTCTAAACGCTTTTATAATATTATTTTGCATCTATTACACCTCGTGTATTTGAAAATAAAACATTTATACAAAATCTCACAATGCATATCATAAAGGTAATGCCTCCAAATCTTAAGTGCGAAAATCATTGCTGCCAACTCTAAATCATGAGGGAGTAGTTGCGCTTGTGAACCTTTGGCTTCCTTGAAACGTAAGCAATAACACAATCCTGTTGCATCAAAACACAACCCAAACCAACACCAGAAGCATCACAATACCCGGTGAATCCCTCGCCCTCAATCGGAAGAGCCAAAATAGGGGCCAAAGTAAGAAACTCCTGGAGCTTTCCAAAGCTCAACTCACACTCCTCGGACCATTGGAAAGGAACCTCCTTTCGAGTCAATCTGGTCATAGGTGCTGAAATAGTAGCAAAATATGACTCTTCAGGCCATTTTTCATAATTCCGCTTATTTTTCTCGTTAGAGCTTTCCTATAGCTGCCCAAAGTCATTTATCACTTGCTGAGACTGACAGTTCGATTATCGGGCAGTTTGCTTAATTTTTAGAGTCAATTCCCTATTTTGAAGTCTTCGCTAGTTCAAATGGGCAACCGAGAAAAAACTTCAGTTAAATGACCTCATATGGCAATTCTGATTCTTCCAACAACCTCGAAATATCAATTTTAGCTAGGTGGACTCTTAGTTCGGGTCCTGAGCGATCCGAGCTCATTTCAACCTATTGATTGAAAAGTTATGAAAATGGAAAAAAAGTGTGGGACCCATTTTTTATCGAAACGACCTTGGATGGAAATTTTGACTACACTATTAAGTTTGGAACATCAAATTTGATAGGGTAGCATAGTCCGTTTGCGTGTATGAGATTCCGGATTAATCTGGAGGGGTTGGCGGAGATTTGAATTCAAGTCTCAGCTGTATTTGGTGCAATCGCCAATAGCGATGCCAGGGATTGCGATTGCGATACCCTTGGCAGGAACCAAGTTCCACGATTGCAGTGCCATGTCGTAATTTGACTCGCATTGGAAACCACCGCGATCGCAAGGGTTGGGTCGCGATTGCGATTCCCGAATACCTAGGAAAGGTATAAATACCCTATTTTCAGCCTGTTTTTTCCCATTTCTCATCCGTTCTCAAGAGACTTAAATCCTAAGTATTGGGAAGACTTGAGATTAGAGATTGAGGGTGATTAGGGAGCTTGAATGATAATCATGACGTGATTTTCCTTCGAATTTGAGGTGAGATTCCTTCTCATTCATGGTGGATTTTTTCATTTCTTATTCAAAATCTCTAAAACTTGGTGACTTGATTCTAGCACCAATGTAGCTCGAATTTTACCCATTTTAAGGGTAATTACTCCTTGAGCATAAGAGAATATTGGGTTGGCTTTGGAAACACAATTTTTGTAAGTAGGACCCACATGGACTTTTTGAGTAATTCTTGACCTGAAGCACCATGGTGCAATATGGGTGACACGACCTGAAATCGGGCCTTGTCGTATGGGCATCTCAAGCCCAACTTGAGCCAGAGATTGCCTCGTCAACCCAACCTAACCATTACATCAATCCACAAGTGTTGGAGGAACCCCGACTATATATCAAGATAGCGGAAACAAAACTAGTAATCATCTCTTAGACAATGTCTAAGCATTCTATTTACATCAAAGAACTACCAACATACCCAACTCCACAGTCACCCACAATGCCTCTACAAAAATACGAAGTCAATATATATACATACGTTGGGACATGCCACCGACAATAGCCAAAACCAAATCCAAGACAAGTCTATGACATTAACTAAGGACGATGAAATACATGACTTTCAAAGTATGAAAGCTCACCACTTCAATGTCAATCACACGAACCGCTTGAACACCGATCACTGCGCAGGAAGAGAAGAAAATACTTTGACCCCTATGTCGTGTGGGGACATAGCGCCCGGAGACGGTTAGCGGTTGAAGCACTAGATGTAACTCATGGTTAAGGATAAAATATCATCATCACTCAATATCAAGTTCTCACATCATATTCAACCACATTTATATTCTTAAGAATACATATAGATATAGCACATGCCAATCAAAGGAACAAGGAGTAACAACATTTACGAGGCACTTAATCATGAGACATGAAGTGGAGGATTCCTACCTTCTACACTTATAGATTCAAATGTTTCTTATTTGGCGAAGGACTTTAACCATATACATACATTTATTAAGCAAGAGGTTTTAACCACATACACACATTTATTAAGCAAGGGGCTTTAACCACATACACACATTCATTAAGTAAGGGAATTTAACCACAAGCCATTTTATTGGGAAAGGGACTCTAACCTCAAGCCATTTCCTTAGGCAAGGTACTTTAACCTCAAGCCATTTCATTGGGCAAGAGACTCTAACCTCAAGCCATTTCATTAGGCAAGGGACTCTAACCTCAATCCTTTTCATTGGGAAAGGGACTCTAAACTCAAGCCATATTAGATGGGGGACTCTAACCCCAAGCCGATGTATTTAATCAAGGGATGCTAACCTCAAGACATCGCGACTATCATTAGTCGACATTGGGACTTTAACCCTTTGTCCATACATCAACACACATTCCATTCAACACTTAAGGACTCCAACCCATTTAACCAATTCAACACCATATATGACCACAAGGTCTCATGGGGCATTTATCAATCAATCACCCAGATAGGATAATGCTTGACACATTTCATCATTAAATTCCATTTATGGTCATCTAGACCCTTAAAACCCAGTCATTCCTTATTAGCAATCTTATACCACACTTTAGTTCAAACACAATTCTATTTCATATTTAGTGACTTTAACCCCTTTTTGGCCATCAACCAACAATGTCATAAATTAGCACATTACATGGATAATAATATTTTTACAATACCATTTATCAACCATTCATAATCATTCGGCCATTGCCTTAGTTTAAAACATCATTAACATGTGACTAGATATTTCACTTAGATATTTTCACAAGCACCTTGTGTGCATACCTTTATCCAGACCAAATTCATGGTAGAATTTATTAGCATTAGGGTTACTCAGGACCCATTTGTTAAACCACAAGCAACAAACATCCACATATGCAAATAATCATCAATAACATGTATAAACACAAGTTTAAACAAGAACAAACATTATTCATCATTAGGCAACAAAACCCTTATCATTTGATTTCAAATTCACTATTTTCAATTGTTAATCCATGTGTAAAACACATGGTTTTTGAGTTATTTGACAAGGGAAAGAGTTACATTCCTTAAACAAGATGATCTACCAAGAAACTTGACTTCTCCTTGCCTCTAGATGAACACTCTTGAAACCCTAGCTTCCAATCTTAATTTGAGAAGTTTAGAAAAGATTCAGAATGTTTTTGTCTTGCAAATGAGGGTTTAGGAGGCCACAACACATTATATTGTAAGGGGAATTAATGATTTTTATGGGGGAGGGGGGAAATGAACATAAAGCCCTTAGCTAAAAGCTAGAAAAAGAACCTGCAGGAGGGTACAACTCACTTGAGTCAACCATACCCTATGGTACGAGTGGTACCCTAAATCATACCCTAGGATTCACCTAGGAATCATACACTGCTCAAGGTACGACCACACATCCTAGAATCATATTCAATGGGTACGACTTGTACCTTAAACCAGACCCTTGACTCGTACCAAAAACAATCCACTCTAGACCAAGACAACCTTCCATACGACTAAGTTTTGTACTACTCGTACACTAAGATACTACTGTGAGAGGCCAAGTTGTATTGTGGACAGTATGCTACCCTCCTAGTCTGTTCAACATACGAGAGAGAAAGGGTAGAAGGGTACGACTCATACATAAGTGTACGAGTGACACACCTAAATCATTTCTTGGTTAGAATGCACAATTCATGAGATTTTTCTAAGGGTTCACAACCTAGGTATTTCAATTCTCTCCCACTTAGATCATTCGTCCTCGAATGATGGGTAAGGCAAGTATGAACACAAATTAATACATATCAACCAACCTTTTAACAATTAGAAAATAAGGCACACAACAAGGATATAACACATATCACAATCATTATCAATCAACCATTTGTCTCATTGAATTTGGGACTCAAACCCATTACTTATCAAAACACTTGCTCATTTCATGACTTAGGGACTTTAACCCATTGTCTAACAAAGACACAAGTCAAGGTAGGAAGATTAATACATATATAAATCATGAGTTTCTAGAACGGAAAACAAATGCGGATACTTAGACTTATGTCCTCTTCTGACTCCCAAGTAGCTTTCTCGAACTTTTGGTTCCTCCATAGAACCTTCACCGAAGCCACCTCTTTTGTTTGCAACCAGTGAACTTGACGATCCAAGATCCTCACTGGGACCTCCTCATAGGACAAAGAGTTCGAAATACCAACATCCTCTAAGGGAACAACCAACAAAGGATCACCCACATATTTTGCAACATAGAGACATGGAAAACCGGGTGAATGGAGTTCAAACTAGAAGGCAACTCCAACTCATAGGCAACATTTCCCACCCCTTTTAAAATTAAGGAGGGGCTAACATACCGGGGACTAAGCTTTCCCTTCTTACCAAATTGCATCACTCCCTTCATGGGAGACACCTTCAAGAATACCCAATCGTCAACATTAAACTCCAAATCCCTACGTCTCACATCCGCGTAGGACTTTTGGCGACTCTACGCGATTTTCAACCTATTACAAATCACCTTCACCTTTTCTAAGGCTTGGTGAACTAAATCGGGGCCAAACAACTTACCCTCACCAACTTTATACCACCCAATAGAAGAACGACATCTCCTACCATACAATGCCTCAAAAGAGGCCATGCCAATGCTAGAGTGGTAAATATTGTTATAGGTAATTCGACCAAAGGAAAATGGTCATACCAACTACCGCCATAATCAATCATACAATCCTACAACATATCTTCCAATGTTGGATGGTCCTCTCCTCTTATCCATCCGTCTGTGGGTGGAAAGCGATACTAAGGCACACCTTAGTACCCAAACCCCTTTAGAACAACCTCCAAAAGTTAGATGAGAATGGAGTACCACAATCCAAATTGATAGAAGTTGAATCACCATTCAACTTCATGATTTCCCAAGATATAACTTAGCATAATCCTCCGTCGAGTAACTAGTCCTTATTGGCAAAAAGTGGGTGGACTTGGTTATCCTATCCACAATGACTCAAATAGAATCACATTGATTATGAGACAGAGGAAGACCGGTAACGAAATCCATGTTAATTGCTTCCCACTTCCACTCAGGCAACACAATGTATTGGTACAAACCCCCGTGTCTCATATGCTCAACCTTCACTTATTGACACACCATACACTTAGCGATATAGCTAGCCACATCTTGTTTTATATTATTCAACCAATAGAACTCTCTAAGACCATGATACATCTTTGTGGAGCTGAGATGAATAGCATACCAAGATTTATGAGCCTCAACCATAATCCTTTCCCTCAATCCATCAACGTTGGGAACACATAGCCTACCTTGGTACCTCAAGATACCATCACCACCGATCATAAAGTCAACAACCTTTTGTTGACCCACATCACTCTTAACCTTCATTAATTTGGAATCCAACACTTGCTTTTCCTTGATTTTAACAGCAAGAGAGGAATGCAATACCGAATGTACAAATACACCACCATTATCTGAGTCCATGAGACAACTCCATGATTAGCCAAATAGTGAATATCCTTCACTAATTCCCGTTTATCCTTATCCATGTGGGCCAAACTCCCCTTAGACAATCGACTAAGAGCGTCAGTGACTATATGAGCTTTACCTAAATGGTAATGAAGACTCATGTCGTAGTCCTTCAATAATTCAAGCCACCTCCGTTGCCTGAGATTCAACTCCTTTTGAGTAAACACATATTGAGGACTCTTATGATCAGAAAAGATATCAACATGAACCCCAAAAAGATAATTTAGCCAAATTTTCAAAGCAAAAACCATGGCCAATAATTCCAAGTCACAAGTAGGGTAGTTCTTCTCATGAACTTTCAATTGCCTAGAAGCATCATCCACCACCCTACCATGCTGCATCAATACACAATCAAGCCCAAGATGAGAAGTATCATAATATACCACAAAACCATTATTACCTTTTGGCAAGGTCGAAACTAGAGTCAAAGTCAATTCATTTTTTAACTTCTCAAAACTACCCTCATATGCATCCGACCACAAGAACTTGACCTTCTTTTGGGTCAACTTAGTTAATGGGCCAGCTATAGTAAAAAAAACTCTCCCAAAACCTCCTATAGTAACTGGCTAGACCCAAGAAGCTCCTAATATTGGCTGGAGTCGTAGGTCTAGGCCACCCATTAATCGTCGTAACCTTTTGAGGATCTACTCTAATCCCTTCACTAAAGATAACATGACAAAGAAAAGTCACAACCTTCAACCAAAACTTACACTTAGAGAACTTGACATACAAATGATGATCCCTCAAGGATTGCAACACTGCACGAAGGTGATCAATATGATCCACCTCACTTTTAGAATATACCAAGGTATAATAAATAAAGACAAAAGATAAACAAGTCCAAGAACGGACGGAAGACCCTATTCATCAAATCCATAAATGACATCAGGGCATTGGTCAATCTAAAGGACATGACTAGGAACTCATAGTGACCATATCGGGTCCTAAAATCAGTCTTAGGGATATCCACCTCCCTAATCTTAAGTTGGTGATAACTCGACCTATGATAAATCTTAGAGAAACACTTGGCACCTTGAAGTTGATCAAATAAGTCATCAACTCTAGGAAAAGGATATTTATTTCAACTGGCAATAATCAATGCACATATGAAGGGAACCAACCTTCTTGCACACAAACAACATGGGATCACCTAAAGAGACACATTAGGATAGATAAAACCCTTATCTAAGAGGTCTTTCAATTGTTTCTTAAGCTCCTTCAACTCCGCTAGAGCTATTCTATTAAGGGGATAGAAATCAGACGAGTGTTCAGAATAAGATCAATCCCAAAATCAATTTCCCTATCGGGAGGAATACCGGGAGGAATACCGGGAGGATCATTAGGGAAAACCTCGGGAAACCATTAAACACGGGAATGGATCTTAGACTAAGTGATATAAACACCCTTTAGGGATCAACCTGTAGGCCTTAAGATAAGAAATAAATCTCCCCTTGGGCACTAAAGAACCACCTTCCCATACAATGACTGGCTCATTAGGGAATTTCAACACGATTGTATGGGTCCAACAATCTAAGGAACCATAATACGAGTGTAACCAATCCATCCCAGAATAACATCAAAATCAACCATGTCATACTCTATCAAATCCACAAGAGTTTCTCTACTACTAATAGATACCACACATCCTCTATAGACTTTTTTAACAACCACAGATCTCCTACCGAGGTAAAAATTGAAAAAGGAACCGACAGGCTCTCGAGACCAAAACCAAAATGCACAGCCACAAAAGGGGTCACATAATAAAGAGTAGATCTTGGATCAAGCAAACAATACACATCATGGGAGAAAAGTTTCAGCATACCTGAGACAACATTGGGAGATGCCTCAGAATCCTGGCAAGTTGCAAGTGTATATGATTTTAGCCAGTGCCGGTACCAGAAATAGAAGCGGGAGTAGACATATCACCCTTCTGTGTAGGAGTAGAGAAAGTACCAATAGGGTCCCTATTGGCCTAAGAGGCCACTAGAGAAGGGCAATCTCGCTGCATGTGACAAATCTGACCACGTCTAAAATATCTATTCTGCCTCTTCTCACACATACCACAATAAGGATGACCACAGAAACTACAAGGTGGGTAGGATAGAGCCCACTGAGCACCACCAATCTTAGATTAGGCACCAGGTGATCGAAACCCATCACCAATCTAAGATTGGGCACTCGGTGATTGGAACCCACCACTAAATTGAGATTGGCGATCACCTAATAATTTTGAGTAAGGATCACTACCCAAAAAAAAGAATTGGAACTCCCCCTCTTCTTTCGTGGACACTTGCCACTATCTCTACCACTATGCTTGGAAGGTCTAAACTTTTTCCCATACCTTTCACTAAACTCAACCTATTTTTTTCTCTTCTTCCACTTGTTGTATATACACGATCAACCTAGAGATGTCCATGTTTTTAATCAACAATATCGCCTTTCTCTCAAGCACCAACTTACGGGATAATCCCGAAACAAACTTATGCATTCTAGCCCTCATTCTAGAAACTATCTCGGGGGAATACCTAGACAACTGATGGAATTTCTAGGCATACTTCTTGGACGGTCATCCGCCCTTGCTTCAAGTTCATAAATTCTTCTGCCTTTGTTTTTCTCAACTCTTGAGGAAAGAAGCAATCTAAGAAAGCCTTAGAGAAATCCTCCCACATGTCAGAACTAGCATCCATACCTCTAGTCAATTCCCACCCTTTGTACCATTGGTACGCTACATCTTTTAACTGGTAAGAAGCAAACTTAATAACTTCAACCTCCGAAGCATGCATGATTCAGAAGATCTTCTCCATTTTATCACCGAAGCCTTGAGAATCCTCCTTAACCTTTGTACCCATGAATATAAGAGGGTTCAACCTTATAAATTGTCCAACTCTTGTGGACTCAGAAGAAACAGTAGCTGGAGCACTATGCTCTAATTGAGAGGCTACCAATTGAGTCAACAGATTGACAGAGCAATGAAACTTAGCATTAGAAGCATCCCCAGGTGGTGACTGAGTAGAAGTGTCACTCTTATAAGACGGGTTAGTGGGGACTGATGGAACCCTACGAGGATGGTCAGAAGACACAGCCCTGGCCCAGGTCAGGACCTAGAAGTCAGACGAGCTCCATCCATAGAACCCTCAGAATGGTTTGCTTACGTATCAAATTTCCCTGGAGGCATGATTTGAAAGATAACAAATAAAAATTAGAGGAATCCAAAACCTTAAACTCTATATCTTGAGATTAAAACACAAAAAAGGGAATATTCCTAAAATGTCTCATAGCCCCTCTCTTATAAGTGTGGCACACTTTATACCCATAAAAGAGACTCTACTTGACACGACATTGTGGGCTCCCAACTGACCATAAACGTAGGGTCTGATACCAACTTGACATAAATCAAAATTGGGCCTTGTTGTATAGGAATATCAAGCTTAATACGAGTCAGAGATTGCCTTTTTAACCCAACCTAACCACAATATCAATCCATAAGTGTAGGAGGAACTCTGAATATATATCAAGATAGCATAAATAAAACTAGTAATTATCTCTTAGACAATGTCTAAATATTCTATTTACATCAACGAACTACCAACATACCCAAGTCCATAGTCACCTAAAATGCCTCTACACAAATCCGAAGTTTATATATATATATACATGTATACATATATATATATACAAAAACACACACACACATTGGGACATGCCCTTGACAATAGCCAAAACCAAATCCAAGACAAGTTTACGACATTAACTAAGGATGAGAAAATGCTTGGCTTCCAAAGTATGGAAACTCACCATTTCAATGTCAATCACACAAACTACTTGAACACCTGTCACTGCACATGAAGATAAGAAGATGCTCCCTCCCCTATGTCACATGGGGAAATAATGTCTGAAGACGGTTAACAGTTGGAGTGCTAGCGTGTAACTTAAGGGTAAGGATAAAATATAATCATAACTCAATATCAAGTTATCACATCATATTCAACCACATTTATATCATAAGCATACATATAGATATAGCACATGTCAATAAAAGGAACAAGGCTTAGCAATATTTACGAGGCACTTAATCATGAGACATAAAGTGGAGGACTCCTACCTTCCACACTTACAGATTCAAACATTTCTTATTCAGCGAGGAACTTTAACCACATACACACATTCATTAAGAAAGGGGCTTTAACCACATACACACATTCATTAAGAAAGGGACTTCAACCACATACACACATTCATTAAGCAAGGGACTTTAACCACAAGATATTTCATTGGGCAAGGAACTATAACCTCAAGCCATTTCCTTAGGCAAGGGACACTAACCTCAAGCCATTTTATTTGGCAAGGGACTCTAACCTCAAGTAATTTCATTGGGCAAGGGACTCTAACCTCAAGCCATTTCATTGGGAAAGGGACTTTAACCTCAATCCATATTAGATAGAGGACTCTAACCCCAAGATGATGTGTTTAAGCAAGGGACTCTAACCTCAAGCCATCACGATTATCATTAGTTGACATTGGGACTTTATCCCATTGTCCATACATCACCCATTTAACCAATTCAACAACATATATGACCACAAGGTCTCATGGTGCATTTATTAATCAATCACTCGGATAGGCCAATGGCTTGACATATTTCATCATTCAATTCCATTTTTGGTCATCTAGACCCTTAAAACCCAGCCATTCCTCATTTATAATCTTATACCACACTTAATTTCAAACATATTTTAATTTCATATTTAGGGACTTTAACCTCTTTTCGGCCATCAACCAACAAGTTTCATAAATTAACACATTACATAGCTAATAATATCTTTACAATGCCATTTATCAGCCATTCATATTCATTGGTCCATTTCCCTAGTTCAAAACACCATCAATATGTGACTAGATATTTCACTTAGATATTTTCACAAACACCTTGTGTGCATACCTTTATCAAGACCAAATTCATGGTAGAATTCATCAATATTAGGGTTAATCAAGACCCATTTGTTAAACCACAAGCAACAAACACCCACATATGCAAGTCATCACCAATAACATGTATAAACACAAGTTTAAGCAATAACAAACATTATTCATTATTATGCAACAAAACCTTTATCATTTGATTTCAAATTCACCATTTTTAATTGTTAATCCATGTGTCAAATACATGGTTTTTGAGTTATTTAACAAGGGAAAGAATTACATTCCTTAAACAATATGGTCCACCAAGAAACTTTACTTCTTCTTGACACTGGATGAACACCATTGAAACCCTAGCCTCTAATCTTATTTTGAGAAGGGTAGAGAGGATTTAAAATGTTTTTGTCTTGCAAATAAGGGTTTAGGAGGCCCCAACATATTATATAGTAAGGGGACTTAAGGTTATTTTTAAGAGGATGGGGAATGACCATAGAGCCCTTATCTAAAAGCTGGAAAAAGAACCCACAGGAGGGTACAACTCGTTTAAGTCAACCGTACCCTAGCGTACAAGTGGTACCCTAAATATTACCCTAGGCTTCACCTAGTACTCATACACTGCTCAAGGTACGACCACATACCCTAGACTCATATTCAAAGGGTATGACTTGTACCCTAAATTGTACCCTTGACTCATACCAAAAATAGTCCACTCTAGACCAAGACAACCTTCTATATGACTAAGTTGTATATGATTCGTACACTATGATTCAACTAGGAGAGGCCAAGTCATATTGTGGACATTATGATACCCTCCTTATATGTTCGACATATGAGAGGGAGAGGGTAGAAGGGTATGACTCATACACAAGTGTACGAGTGACACACCTAAATCATATCTTGGTCAGAATGCACAATTCATGAGATTTTTCTAAGGGTCCAAAGCCTCTGTGTTTCAATGGGTATAATTATTCTTGTATTGATAGGTAAAATGTGATTTTTATAGAGTGTCATCTTGTAGAAGCCTCTCAGAAGAGAAAGTCGATGATTTAGCAGATTTTGAGCTTTCTTTGATATCCAGGTAGGCTAGGCTTCACCATCCTTATAGATTGAGATAGTTCATAGTATGTTTATGATATCATGTTAGATTTTAGATGGGTTTAAGGTGTAGGTGATGTGATTGACAAACTATTTAGGCTATTTGGAAATCCTAATTTAGGCACAAATGACTTAGTTGCTCATGCACTAGGTAAAATTTCTATCTTAGGATTGAGTTGTGGCTTAGTTAACATATAAAAGTGGATTTAGATACCTTAGTCTAGTTCGGAGTAGAATTGCCTTATAATTGATTTCGAGAATAAGAAGTGAGTCCTTCCGACCCATCTTAGGCCAAGACTTGAGATAGTTTGTTTGTGTAATGACTCTTAAGGCCATTTACCATATTTATTCTTATTTATGAAATTTGATCTTCTCCATAGATTCACCAAGTCATTTATGACTTTTTAGGATCGACGGTTTGGTTACTGTGTAATTCATTTGATTTTTAAAACCAATTTCCTATTTAAAAGTCTTCACTGGATCCAAATAGCCACCGGGAAAAAACATTAGTGAAATGATCTCGAATATAAATTCTTACTACACCAGAAGATCCAGAAACTGATTTTAGGCTAGGTAGACCTTTGGTTTGGGTCCCAATGCACCCGGGCTCATTTTGATCTATCGATTGGAAAGTTAAAAATTTGAAAGTTTAGGTAGAAACAACCTTGAATTGAAAATATAACTTCTCCAATGCATTCAAAATGTTGAATTTAGTATGGTTACATATTTTTTTGCAAAAATTGGATTCCGGATGCATCCCGAGGCATTGGCCGAAACTTAGAATCAAATTCCAAATTTCAGCTGTCATGTAGTGCAACAAAGGTATCATAATTGCGAAGGTCTTATCATAATTAGGATACCGCGATCGCGGCTAGAGTGGTTGCGCAATCACCATATCTGAGGGCCTGAGAAGGGATTATTTAAATACTCTTTTTGTCCGAGAATTGGCTATTTTTGCCTTTTCTTGAGACCCATAAACCCTAATAAATTGTGTAACCGTTGAATTGAGTCTTGGGTGGTGATTGGGATCTTGAATAACTTGCATATTCGTGATTAATGTTGAATATAAGGTATAGATCTTTAATTTTAGTGTTAAATTCTTAATTGTTTGACCCAAAACCCCAACTGGCCTGAGGGCATAATTTTAACCCAAATAATCTTAATACTCACTTGATTATTGAGGGTTATAACTCCCTAATGATATTTGAACAATGGGTTGGTCTCGAAAACTCATTTTTTCTATATATGGGACCCACTTGGGGTTTTGGTGTCATTTTTAGAGCCGAAACAAAATCGTGTAATATGGGTATCGTTAGACTCGTATTGATGACTAGATTATGGTTTTATTAGTGTGATGTCATTTTTGGGATCGTGAAGCAAATCCAAGCATATGGTGCTTGATGTGAGGTTTTGTGGTTTGGCTTCGATGTTAGGATGTTAGGTTTGATTATGCGTAGAATAACTTAAGCCTTAATTGTGATGTTTGGGGATTAGATGAGGGTTTTGGACCCGTAAGATAATATTTTATAACCCTTGAGAATCCCATTGCCTTTTCCTTGGTTTAGATTAGTTTGTATCATGGATATGGTATAATGCTAGGTTTAGGATGTGGTTTTAGCGTTGGAAGAATGATTAGCATAGTACAATCTTATTAGACTAGTGTGGTAGTATTGAAATAGTGATTTGGGTTGAGTTGACTTAAAAGCCCTTGTTTCTAGACGAAGTTCCTATCTTAGGTTTTGTTATGGCTTGCTTGACATCTATAAGTTGAACTAGATACCTTAGCCTAGTTTGGGGCTTAGTTTGCCTAAATATGGAAATTGAGGATTAGAAGTGGGATTGTTCGACCGACGTAGGCCAAGACTGGTGTTAGCCTTGTGGAATTAGTTGTGGATGTTATACATAGTTGAGATAAGTAAACCTTAGTATAAGGTTACTTTGTGACTTGGTAAATTGTGATTATGTTCCCCAGATTGTGACTAATGAGTTATGGCTATGTTGTTCCTTATAGAAATAATAATGGGACTTTAGAGATACTATTTCTTGTTAAGCGCCATATCGGACCTTTAGAGACATTGTTTTCTCTTAGGCTTTATATTTGGTCCATAGAGATGCTATTTCTTCCTAGACTTGATGTGTGGCCTATAGAGATGATATTCCTCTCAGATATGATTTTTGGGACTATAGAGGTGATATTCTTTTTAGATATGATTATCAGGCCTATAGAGATGATATTTCTCTTAGATATGATAATTGGCCGAGAGAGATGATATTCGTCATAGTCATGATGTATGACCTATTGATATGAGATATATAATAGATGAATATATGCTTATAGATATTATTTCTCCTAGATGTGAGATGTTGAAATACCTAGGTTTTGAACCATGAGAAGAGCTTCACCATTTGATGTCTCTGAGTTGGGTACGACTAGGGACTTGAGTCGTACCCATGGATACGGGTCGTACCCACCTTGACCTCCACCTCTGATTCCTTGATCAGTCCATAAGGGTAACACTCTGTCCACTATACGACATGTCCTTCCCTTGTTCGTAACCAATGCATACGAGTCGTATACTATTCAATCATATAGAGTAAAGATTCAACTTGAGTGGACAGTTTTCTATACGGATGAAGCTTATGAGTTAGGGGTTGAGTCATACCCTAGCCTAATGAAATTGATTATGGTTAAAGTACCTTGCATAACCCTTTGTTTATGACTCAAGGGTATCCACTCGTACCCTTAACAGTATAGATGACCTAGGAGGATCCTAGGGTATGAATATGTGTACCACTTGTACCATAGGGTACGACTACTTAGGGAGTCATATGGGGGAGTCGTACCCCTGGATGGGGTCATTTTCTAGCTTTTAACTAAGGTTCTTTTGGTAATTTCCTATGCCTAAAACCGTAAACCCTCTCACTACATAAGGCATTGTATCCTCCTAAGACCTTATTTACAAGACTCAAACACTCCAAAACACTCTAAAGGTTCTTGAAACAAGATTGGAGGCTAGTGTTTGGAGGGTGATCTTCAAGAGTCAAAGGGGAGTCAAGTTCTTGGTGATTCATATTGTTAAAGCATGTATCTATTCCCCTTCTTAAATAACTCTAAAACCCATGTATTTTACACTTGAATTAGTAAGTGTACATGGTGGTTTTGATATCAAATAAAAAGGGTTTTGTTGCTAAATGCTGAACAATGATGATTACTACTTAGACTTGTGTTTATTCATGTTATTGATAATGATTTGCATATGTTGATTCTTGTTGTATATGGTCTAATATGTGGTTCATGATTTACCCTAATCTTGATGAATTCTACTATAAAAATGACCTTGTTAAAGGTAAGCACAAAAGGTGTGTAAAAATGTCTAAGTGAATTGTCTAGTCACTTATTGGTGATGTTTTGAACTGGGGAAATGGACCTGTATATATGAATTCTTGATAAATAATATTGTGAAGGTAAAAAATAAGCCATGTATTGGGTAATGGATGACCTTTTTGGTTTGACGAATAAGAAGGGGGTTAAAGTACCTAACATAAAAATGAACGTGAATTGTGTGCAGGACTAAATAGTGGTATGGAATTGATAATGAAATGTGAATGGGTTGTAAGGGACTTTAGGACCATAGTTATAATTGTATGAGAAGTTGAATTAAGGCATTGTGCTATTGAAATAGTTGAGCAATGAAGGCTCCCATGAGGACCATATGGTCATGTATGATGTTGAATTGGCTAAATGGGTTAAAGTCCTTAATGTGTTGAATTTAATGTATTTGGATGCATGGACAAAGTGTTAGAGTCCCAATGTCGACAAATGATAGTCATGATGGCTGGAGGTTAAAATCCATTGCTTAATGAAATGGCTTGTGGTTAAAGTCCCTTTGCATAATAAAATCTCATGAGGTCGAAGTGCCTCACAAAATGAATTAGCTTGGGGTTATAGTCCCTTATATAATGTGGCATGATCTTAGAGTCCCTTGTCAAATATGTGAGCATGTGGTTAGAGTCCCTTTCTTGAATGAATATGTGTGAGCGGTCAGAGTCCCTCACATATATGAATGTGTGTAAGTGGTTAGAGTCCCTTACTTGAATGGATGTGTATGTGGTTAGAGTCCCTTACTTAATGACGTGTGAATATGGTTAAGGTCCTATGACTAATGAGGAATGCTTGAATCTATAAGTATGGAAGGTTAGAGTTCTCCATTGCACACATGATGAATGAATGCTTCAAAAGTATTGATAAATCTTGTCCCCTCAATTAGCATGTGATATGTCTATATATATATGGATAAGGTTATAAATGTGATTGAACACGATATATTACTTGTTGTTGAATGATGATGCTATTTTATCCTTATTCTTGAGTTACATGCTAGCATTCCAACCACTAACCTTCTCTGGATTCTATGTCCCCACACAAAATAGGGGCCAGAGCATTTTCTTCTCTTCCTGCACAGTGATTAGATGATCGAAGCAGTTCGTGCATTGACTTTAGAGTGGTGAGCTTCCTTTCTTCAAAACACATTCATCCTTGGTCACCTATCTTTAGACTTAGTTCACCTTTGGCTTGGTTTGGCTATTTTCAGGGGCTTGTCTCAACGTATACATTTCTAAACATCGATTGTATAGAGGTATTGTGAACGAATGTGGACTTGGGTATATTAGTTAGTTGATGAACCTAATGAAATGGTTAGACATAGTTTAAGTTATGACTTGTGGTATGTTTTCTACTATCTCATTTTATGGTCGGGATTCACCCGATCCTTATGATCACTGTGATGATGGTGATTGGTTATTGGGGTGACCTCTGATTCATGTGGGCTTGAGGTGCCCATACAACATGGCCCTATTTCGGGGCGTGTCAAGTTAGTATCATAGCCTAGGTTTATGGTCAGTTGGTTATCCATAATACCGTATCAAGTAGAGTCTGTTTTATGGGTGTAACGCGCACCACACTTATGAAAGAGTAGCTATGAGACATTTTAGGAAATGTTTCCCTTTCTTGTGTTTCAATCTCAAGACATGGAGTCTAAGGTCTTAGATTCCTCTAATTTCTGTTTTCTCTATTTCAGGTCATGCCTCCAAGGAGATTTGAGGCCAAGGCAAACCCTTTTGAGGGCCCTATAGATGAATCTCGTCCAACTTATGAAGTTCAGAATCGATCTAGGGCTATGACATTCGACTATCTTTGTGGGGTTCCACCTGCCCCCACTAACCCCGACTTTGAGAGTGACCCTCTAATAATGCTCAACTTTCACATCAATTTAAGTGCAAGGTAGCCATTGTCAATATATTTACCCAACTTTAGATTTGGGGTCGAATCTACGAGAAACAATGTAAGTGGCGATTAAATTAATTAGAAATGATAGATACAAGTTAAATTCAAACAAATGTTACAAGAAGATAAAATGGGGGAGTCGACTACCTACTATAATATTTCTTTTTTGTTTTTTCTAGTAAAAATTTGAGGCTATGAATAATTAGAGTTTTAACAATTATGAACGGATTTTGGGATTATGCATTACTAAGGGAGTGACATGTGAGAGCTAGTTATCAACATCAATTTTGTAAATCTAATATGGGTAGGCTTGGTTATAGATTTTGATAATAGTCTTTCAACAAAACACCAAACTTTCACCCATTAATTCTTTCAAATACCTAATAGGTGTGTTCAACAATTGGTAACCACAACCTCTAGGCATCCCTATTTCTAGGATTATACCCACGACATAGTCAACCTCATATTCACCCTTATGTCTAAGATAGTGAAAATTTAGCAAACTACACGTATAATTGTCTATTATTGGTTTGGTCCCCACATCCATCTTTCGAGGATGATATGGTTTCCTAAAGTTCACCCAAAACCCTTTTTTCAAAGATGGCCTTAAACTTTCTAGAGCTTGGAGCTTTCACTCATCAAACCCATGTGGGTATTTGGAGCTTTCACCTATCAAATCCCAACCACACTAGCTTAGCAATAACAGAACCCATAAATATGAACTACTAAATAGATGCTAGCAATTACAACCCACACACACTTTAACACCTATTCATACATAACCCCATGAGGGAGATTTAGCTACACATAAGATAAATAAGCATAAATTTATCCATAATTTCCATTGAGATGAATTGTTGAAGATTTAAGTGAATGTTACTTCAACCTTAGATCTCCCAATATATCAACAATGGAAGTGAGAAAATCTTCCACTTAGAAAGTCTCCAATATATTCTTCACCCAAAATTTTTACAGTATTTTACTCTTCCAAAAATGGAGGCTTCAAAGTCTAAAGCTAAACCTAAAAATTATGGAATAAAGAATGTTACAGAATGAATGATATATGAAACTAGGGTTTGAGTCTTTTTGTTCAAATTAGGATCAACACGTGCAATTATAGTTTTGCCCATGGGCTGAACATTTTTGCCATATTCTTCACCCAAAATTTATATAATATTTTATTCTCCCAAGAATGTAGGCTACAAAGTCTAGAGCTAAACCTAGAAAATTATGAAAGAAAAAATATGATAGAATGAATGATATATGAAACTAGGGTGAGTCTTTTTGTTCAAATTAGGATCAACACGTGCAATTATAGTTTTACCCTTGGGCTGGACATTTTTACCAAGCCGCGATCGCGCAAGTCTAGCTGTGACCGCGGCTACGAGACCACAAATAAATTTCACAATTGCGGTTGATTGACCATCTTGACTGTGGTAACCAAGGATATTTCATTGTAGTTCTTCAACTGCTCTTTTTTTGTTCCTTTTTTTATCATTTCAAGCTCCACTCCACGCCTCTTTGTATTTTCAACTCTTTTACTTACAAAGAGTGGATATTAGTGCATTTAATCATAATCATGACTCATTTACTCATTTAAAACAAGGTTATGTGCACTAATACTAAGTGTGAATGAGTGGTAAAATCACCAATCATCACCTTCCTATTCATTAAGCCTTCCTATATTCTTCGATATGAAAGTTGAGGAGGATTCTCAAGGTTTTATTGATGAAATGGAGAAGATCTTTTGAATCATGCATGCTTTGTATATTGAGGCCATTGATTTTGCTTCCTACCAATTGAAAGATGTAGCGTACCAATGGTGTGAGGGTTGGTAGTTTTCTAGAGGTGTTGATGCTAGTCCCTCTATATGGGATGATTTCTCTGAGGCTTTGTTAGACCGCTTCTTTCCTCAAGTGTTGAAGGAGGCAAAGGCGGAAGAGTTTGTGAACTTGAAGCAAAGAAGAATGTCCGTTCAAGATTATGCCTTGAAATTCCATCAATTGTCAAGGTATGCACCTGAGATAATTTCTAGCATGAGGTCTAGAATACGTAAGTTTGTTTTGGGATTGTCCCATGATTTAGTCCTTGAGAGAAAGACGGCCTTGTTGATTGAGAACTTAGATATTTCTAGGTTAATTGTGTATTTACAACAAGTAAAAAAAGAGAAAAAGAAGAAAGTTGAGCTTAGTGAGTGGCAAGGAAAAAAATTTAGGCCTTCTGAGCCTAGTGATGGTGATGGTGGCAAGTTTCCACAAAAGAAGTGGGGGAGTTTGAGTTCTTTCTCCCTGGCTAGTGTTTGCGCTCCTTACCTGAAGTTTTTGAGTGATTGTTGGACTCAGTTTAGTGGTCGGTCCTGAGTACATGTTGCCCAATTCCAGGATAGTGGTGCCCAGTCGGATCCACCTCGCCCTCCTTGAAGATTCTGTGGTTAAAGTCATCATGGTCAGTGTGAGAAGGGGAGAAACAAATGTTTCCATTGTGGTAAGATTAGACATATGCAACGTGATTTCCCTTTTCTATCAGGTTCTTGGGCCAACTGGGCCCCTATTGCTACTCCATCTATTCCTGTACCAATGAGTGCTATGTCTGCCTCTACTTCTATTTTTGGCATCGGTGATAGCCGAAATTGCTTGTATGCACTTTCTACTTGCTAGGATTCTAAGGCGTCTCTCGATGTTGTCACGAGTATGTTGATACTTTTATCCCGTGATGTGTATTATTTGCTTGATCCAGGGTCTATTTTCTTATGTGACCCCGTATGTGGCCATGTATCTTGATTGTGGTCCCAAAAGTCTGTCAGTTTTTTTTTTTGATATTTTTACCCTAGTTGGAAACCCTGTAGTTGTTAGAAGGGTCTATAAAGGGTGTGTGCTATTGATTGATAGTAAGGATAATCTTGTATACAGGGTTGGACATGGTTGATTTTGATATTATTTGGGGAATGGATTGGTTGCATTCATATTATGCTTCTTTACATTGTTGGACCCATAGGGTCCCTAATAAGCTGGTCATTATATGAGAAAGTGGTTCCCTAGTGCCTAAGGAAAGGTTTATTTCTCATCTAAAGGCCCAAAAGTTGATTTTAAAGGGGTGTTTATATCATTTGGTCTAAGTTAAAGATTCTAACTCGGAAGAACCTTGTCTAGAATCTATTCCCGTGGTTAATGAATTTCTCGGGGTATTTCTCGATGATCTTCCCGGTGTTTCTCCCAATAGGAAAATTAATTTTGGGATTGATCTTTTCCCGAACACTCGTTCGATTTCTATCCCTCCTTATAGAATAGCTCCGGTAGAGGTAAAAGAGCTTAAGGAGCAATTGAAAGACCTCTTAGATAAATGTTTTATTCACCCTAGTGTGTCTCCATGAGGTGGTCCCATGTTGTTCGTGCGCAAGAAGGATGATTCCTTTTGCTTGTGTATTGATTATCGTCAATTGAACAAAGTGACTATAAGGAATAAATAGCCTTTTCCTAGGATCGATGATTAACTTCAGTGTGCGAAGTGTTTCTCCAAGATTGATCTTAGATCGGGTTATCATCAGTTTAAGATTAGGGATGCAGATATTCCTAAGACTGCCTTTAGAACTTGGTATGGTCACTATGAGTTTCTTGTCATGTCTTTTAGGTTGACCAATGCCTCAGCGGCATTCACGGACTTGATGAATAGGGTCTTTCATCCGTTCTTCGACATATTTTTCATTGTCTTTATTGATAATATCTTAGTCTATTCTAAGAGTGAGGTAGATCATATCGATCACCTTCATTCCATGTTGCAAGCTTTGAAGGATCATCATTTGTATGCCAAGTTCTCTAAGTGTGAGTTTTGGTTGAAAGCTATAGCTATTCATGGTCATGTTATCTCTAGTGAAGGGATCAGGGTAGATCCCCAAAAGGTTACGATAGTTAAGAAGTGGCTTAGACCTATAACTCCAATTGATATTTAGAGCTTATTAGGTCTAGCCAGTTACTATAGAAGGTTTGTGGAGAGTTTCTCTACTATAGCTACCCCATTGACCAAATTAACCCAAACGATAGTCTAGTTCTTGTGGTCTGTTGTGTGTGAGGGTAGTTTTGAGAAGTTGAAAGGTAAATTAACTTCGACTTCGGTTTTGACCTTGATGAAAGGTAGCAATGGTTTTGTGGTTTATTTTGATGCTTCTCGTGTTGGTCTCAGTTGCGTGTTGATGCAACATGGTGGGGTGGGGGCCTATGCTTCTAGGCAATTAAAAGTTCATGAGAAGAACTACCCTACCCATTAATTAGAGTTGTTAGCCGTGGTCTTTGCATTAAAGATTGGGAGATATTATCTTTATGGGGTTCATGTCAATATCTTTTCCGATCATAAGAGTCTCTAATATGTATTTACCCAAAAGGAGTTAAATCTCTTGAAAAAAAGTGGATCGAGCTATTGAAAGACTACGATATGAGTCTTCATTACCATCCCGGTAAGGTGAACGTGGTCGCCGATGCTCTTAGTAGATTGTCCATGGAGAGTTTGGCCTATATAGGTAAAGATAAGCGGGAATTGGTGAAATACATTCACTATTTGGCTAATCTTGGAGTTCGACTTATAGACTCTGAGGATGGTGGTGTATTTGTGCTTTCGGTATCTCAGTCATCTCTTGTTGCCGAGATAAAGAAAAAAAAGCATTGGACCTCGATTTGATGAAGATCAAGAGTAATGTGGGTCAACACAAAGTTGTGGACTTTGTGATTGGTGGTGATGGTATCTTGAGATACCAAGGTAGGCTATGTGTTCCCGACATTGATAGATTGAGGGAAAGGGTTATGGACGAGTCACATGGATCCCGTTATGCCATTTATCCCAGTTTCACCAAGAGAGTTCTATTGGTGGGGTAATATAAAGCATAACATGGCTAGCTATGTGGCCAGATGTATGATGTGTCAACAAGTGAAAATTGAGAACATAAGGACCGGGGGCTTGTATCAAGAGATCCCATTATCCAAATGGAAGTGGGAGGAAAATAATATGGATTTTGTTATTGATCTTCCTAGATCCTAGAATCAATGTGCTTCCATTTAGGTCAGTGTTAGAATAACCAAGTCCGCTCACTTTTGGACCATGAGTACTAATTTTTTGGTGGCATATTATGCTAAGTTGTATCTTGTAGAGATTGTGAAGTTTCACGGTGCTCTAGTTTCTATCATTTCAGATTGTGGTCCTCCATTTTAATCCCACTTTTGGAAGTTGTTCCAAAAGGGTTTGGATATAAGAATGTGCCTTAGTACCACTTTTCACCCGCTAACGGATGGGCAAGAAGAAAGGACAATCCAAACTTTGAAGGATATATTGTGGGCTTGTGTGATTAATTATGGTGGTAGTTGGTATGACTACTTGGCTTTGATTGAGTTTTCCTATAATAATAGTTACCACTCTAGTATTGGCATGGCGCCTTTTGAGGAATTGTATGGTAAGAGATGTTGATCTCTTATTAGGTGGTACGAGGTTGGCAAAGGTAAGTTGATTGGACCTGATTTAATTCACCAAGCCTTAGAGAAGGTGAAGGTGGTTTGCAATAGGTTGAAAATTGTTCAAAGTCACCAAAATTCCTATGCAGATATAAGGCAAAGGGACTTAGAGTTTAGTGTTGGCAATTGTGTAGTCTTAAAAGTGTCTCCCATGAAGAGAGTAATGCAGTTTGGTAAAATGGGGAAGCTTAGTCCCCGGTATGTTGGTCCCTACTTGATTGTGAAGAGGGTTGATAGTGTTGCCTCTGAGTTGGAGTTGCCTTCTAGTATGAACTCCATTCACCCAGTTTTTCGTGTCTCTATGTTGCGGAAATGTGTAGGTGATCCTTCATTGGTTGTTCCTATGAACGATGTCAGTATTATAGACTCTTTTTCCTATGAGGAGATCTCAACGAGGGTCTTTGATCAACAAGTATGTATGTTACAAATGAAATAATGGCTTTGGTAAAGGTTCTATGGAGGAACCAAAAGTCCAAGGAAGCTACTTGGGAGGCGGAAGAGGACATGAAGTTGAAGTATTAGCATTTGTTTCCCATTCCAAAAATATATGATGGAGGTATGTGTTAATCCCATTTCTTTGATTTTTGGTCTTTGATAGACAACGGGTTAAAGTCCCCAATGTGTTAAGCTAATTCATGTTGTGTTAGACAATGGGTTCAAATACCTAATGATTTGTAATTATGCATGTTTTTGGTGATAGGTTTAAGTCCCTAGTATCTTGAGTTGATTCATGACTTTGGTAAATGATGGGTTCGAGTCCCTAATCCTTGAATTGAGTAAATATCCTTGATAAGTTAATGGTTTGAAGTCTCTAAGCCGTGTAATGAGTAAGAGTTTTGATAAGATATGGGCTTGAGTCCTAAAGTAGGTGAAATGAATGAATTAATGATGATCATGGTGTGTGTTTTGTCCTTGTTGAATGCATTCTTTAACATTGTGTAAAGGTTGATTTGATGTGTATTGATGTGTTAACTTGTGTTTATGTTTACTTACCCCTCATTTGAGGATGAATGATCCAAGTGGGGGAGAGTTGAAACACCTAGGTTTCGAACCATGAGAAGAGCTTCACCATTTGATGTCTCTGATTTGGGTACGACTAGGGACTTAAGTCATACCCATGGATACGGGTCGTACCCACATTGCCCTCCCTCTCCCATACCTTGATCAGTCCATGAGGCTAATACATTGTCTACTATATGATATGGACTTCTCTTAGTCGTAACCAATGCATATGATTCAACTTAAGTGGACTATTTTCTATACGAAAGAAGCTTACGAGTTAAGGGTTGAGTTATACCCTTGCCTAGTGAAATTGATTGTGGTTAAAGTCCCTTACATAATGAGATCTCATGAGGTTGAAGTTCCTTACCAAATGAATTGGCTTGGGGTTAGAGTCCCTTATCTAATATGGCATGAGGTTAGAGTCCCTTTCCAAATATATGAGCATATAGAGACCCTTACTTGAATGAATATATATGAGAGACTAGATTCCCTCACTTATATGAATATATGTGAGTGGTTAGATTCCCTCACTTGAATGGATGTGTATGTGGTTAGAGTCCCTTACTTGATGATTTCTGAATATGGTTAAATTCCTATGCCTAATGAGAAATTCTTGAATCTATAAGTGTGGAAGGTTAGAGTCCTTCATTGCGTGCATGATGAATGAGTGCTTCAAAAGTATTAATAAATCTTGTACCCTCGATTATCATGTGATATGTCTATATATATGGATAAGGTTATGAATGTGATTGAACACAATATATTACTTGTTTTTGAATGATAATGCTATTTTATCCTTATCCTTGAGTTACATGCTAGCGTTCCAACCGCTAACTATCTCCGAATGCTATGTCCCTACACGATATAAGGGCCGAAACATCTTCTTCTCTTCCTTCATAGTGATTAGATGATTAAAAGCGGTTCGTTCATTGACTTTAGAGTGGTGAGTAACGCCTCGAAATCTAGTTCCTGGGATGCCACACGGTGCTTCGAACTACAAGTAGTCTTGAGCTAACCCTGGTTGCCTTCTTACACATCTGAATCTCATCATAGAGAAATATAAGTATAAAATCATGATAAAATGCAGAAAACTATCTGAATATATCTGAAAGTACTAATCTCATTAATCTGATCAAACAAATACTGAAAAGTTTAACTAAGACAACTGAGATCTAAGACTGAATCTGGTAGTCCGACAAGCCTCTGCTAGCTGAGTCTAGGGAGTCACTAGGACAGGCCCCAACCGACTTAAACTGGCTGGAATAAATAAAGGAACATCTACTAGTAAGCTGAAACATGAATAGCTAAGTCCTCGAACTATGGGGACTTTCCAACTGCAGGGATGTAGATGAGATGCTCAAAAATCACTATCGCTGCTGAGACTGAGCACCTGAACCTACATTAAGAGACAACGTAGCACATAAACGTATATATGGATCAGTACTTTGAGGATGTACTGAGTATATGAGGGTGTATGCAATAAGTAAAAAATATCATCATAGTATATGAAATCAAGCATGCTAAATGAAAATGACTCATGTAGGCTTGAGTAAATCTAAAAGCTGAAGATCATAAATTATGAATAGTAAGGCATATAGTATAAATCTTGTAATTCATAACACTTAGTTCTGAAATATGTATTCTCTTCTTTATTCTTAAATCATATCTGAAAACTTATTCTGCAAGGGGATTCTTTCAATGCTTTAGGGAATATATTCTTAACTGTTAGACTGTAGGGAGGATACTTTTAAAACTATTCTGAAAAATCTTTACAGTTGGGCTTTTAAATATTAGAGAAAATACTTGATCTAAAAAGATGTATATCTTTTACTAGTAGGGAGGTTCTCTTAATCGACATATACCATGTGAGCTATATGGAGTCCAATGTCTTGACCTCCTAAGGAGGAAACCTCACGTTGGGGAGAGGTGTCATACTCTTGCCAGGGAGTATAACCTAATCCAGGTGATCGATCACAAGATAAATCTATCATCCATATAAATGGGAATAATCTGAGTCTATACCTATGTTGGCTACGTAGTTCTGTGGAATATAGGGCACGCTAATCCCACACTTCCTGCTCGGTGCTAAATACTACTCCCTTTAAGATCTGTATGCTCAAAACCATTGGAAATCCACTTATCAAAACTATCATAAGGATTTATATGAAAAACCATTTATGCACTGACTTTATTAAGTCTGTAAACAAAACTGTTCTGAGTTTCTATAAACTATAAAATCTGTAGTGGATTCCAAAGCTAAACTAATGATCAAAAGATCAAAGCTTTTTCTAAAATTAAGGATAATCTGTTCATAAGATACTTAAAGAATCATCTTTCTTGAAACAATAATATTCCATCTTAGGGTAGTAACCCATGTATCAATCTCATGTTAAAGAATCATAATATTCATGCTAGGTAATGTAAATATTGATAGAACAACTCAAATTCTAGAAATTTTAGCAACATGCATGAAAATATAAACAAAATCTTGCAATTCAACTTCTAAATCATTGGAAATATCATAAGCTTATGATTAACAATAATGGGTGTGAACCCTAACTTGAATTTCATGTAAAATCATATATATTGCAGTAAATTTGTAATTAAAGTAAAGTTTTGGGCACAAGGATGAAAGAATTATCCTTGTTCAAACCTCACATACCTTAAATTGATGATCTTTGATGAAAACTTGGATCTTGGATTTCTATTGATGCTTAGGGGATGAATTCTTAGTGCTCTTGTATTGGGAAATCTCAACTTGAATTATCCTTGAGAATTAATGGAGGAATCTTGAATTTCTTGAGGAGGAAATTGATGAACTAGGGTTTTGCTTTGAGAATGAATGATGAATAAAGCATAATGTGCTTTTAAATATGATTAATATTCTATTTTTAGATGGATTTGGGGTTGGGAGAATGACCAAAATGCCCTCTTTAAACTCCCAAACGAAACTGAAAAATGCAACATTTTGCGAATTGGGTGGCCACAGCGATGCGCCACTATCGCGGTGACTCACTGAAAATTGGACGAATGGGAAATTAGGTCTCTCCGTGATACGCCAAGATTGCGGGGTCTCACTGGAAATTGACAATTGTGATATTACACTTCTCCGCGATGCGCTAAGGACCCAAATGACGGTGTTTTATGACTGGAACTTAAAATAACCATAACTTATTACTTGGTAATTGGATTTAGGAGAATCTTATATCGTTGGAAAGATAATTAAATTTCCTATGTCATGGGAAGTCCAAATATAAAGAATTCCACACAAAATAAATAATATTCATCTTGGAATCTATCCCTTAACATTCTAGGGATGAATTCTAGATAGAAAAGGTACGGGGTATTATAGGTGAGCTTTCTTTCTTTGGAAGACATTCATCCTTGGTCACCTAGATTTAGAATTAGTTCACCTTTGGCTTGGTTTGGCTATCTTCATCGGCTTGCCCCAACGTATATATTTCTAAACATCAGTTGTATAGAAGTGTTGTGGATGACTGTGGACTTGGGTATATTGGTTAGTTGATGAACCTAATAAAATGGTTAGACATTGTTTAAGTTATGACTTATGGTATATTTTACTATATCTCATTATATGGTTGGGATTTACCCAATCCTTGTGATTGTTTTGATGATGGTGATGGGTTATTGAGTGACCACCGGTTCATGTGGGCTTGAGGTGCCCATACGACATGACCTAGTTTTGGGGCGTGTCAAATACCTCCTATGTGAGAGATGATTACATGCTTATTAATATTATGCCTTCTATATGCGATATGCCTCTTATACGTGAGATGATTAGAAATATGCTACATCTTATAAATATGATTATCGATATGAGTTCAGATATGTATATGGGACAAAGGCCGTGATTATGATGCTGTGATTATTCTGAGCATATTATTAGGTTGAGGGCAGTGTTGTGATATTGATTGGATATTGAAGAAGTGTTTATCATTATAAAGGATACAATTATAGTTTATGAATATGCATATATATATATATATGTTTATATACATATCTCTTTGGTATGGGATGGAGGAAGATGCGTTATAATGTTTATTGTTCCACTGATTAAATATTGGTGATGGCATGCATAGATTTGGTACATTCATGATTATTATATCGATAATTGATGTGATTCTTATGTAAATACGATCTTGTGTCTGTTCTTCCTAATTAAGGTTTAAGCTATGTGGTAGCTAGTTGTCTATTAGGTGACTATAGCACTTGATGACTTAGTTTATGATGTCGATTATTTTTTAAATGAGAAATGTGTATTAATGAGGCTAGATAATTAGAGATGTTAGTGATAAGAGATGACTTGATAATAATGATGAATAGTTGGTAAATGAGCTATATGAAGCTATGGTATTATCGTATATCCCTTCCTTCATTTGTTTATATTATGTAGTCGTTTCTTCACCTTGTATATTCCTATATATGTATCTTTCCTTCGTCCTTTATTCGTGTATTATCCTGGGATATGCGGTATAGTATTAGTGTCTATTGATTGAGGCAGGAATGGGATAGTTCACCCTGATACTTCTTTAGATTTATTATGTTAGACTCTTAGACTTGAACATGATAGTTGTTCCTTATTATTCTCATTAACTTGTTATATGATTTCTGGACTGTTAGGCGTAGTTCCATTCTGTTTATATATTGTATATATTTGCTGTATCTTTGGAGATCAATTGGTAGTTATCTACTGAGTACCATTCGTTTGGTACTCATACTACACTTCAGTAGTTTACAGATCATAGTATGGGTTATTTCCATTGATGTGCACATCATGCAGATCAACCATGGTTCAAAGACTTAGAGTGAACTCCTGACATTCAGAGTATTTCTCATCTCCCTCTTATGTATCAGACTAGTCTCTATATTGTATACAGAGATAAGTTGCATCAGTGTAATTCTCTTGATATTTCACTTTTGTACTCTTATTATATCAGAATCTCTTGTACTGATACCACCAAGTTTTGGGATTTTTATGTATTGATCTTTATCTCATTTATTCCGTATTCTTTTTCTTATATTATTGAGTAGTCTATTACTAGATGTTTCGTACTATGGGTTGTCTTGCCTACTGGTGGGTTAGGGTAGGCGCCATTATGACCTGAGAAATTAGGGTCATGATAAATTAGTATCAGATCCTAGGTTTCACCAGCATGTTAGTACAAGAGGTAGGTGTTAGTAGAGTCCTGTGGATCACTGCAAAGATAACCGTAACCTATCTTTGGGAGGCTACAAGAACATTTTAGGAAATTCACTTCTTGACTTCTTATCGTGTTCCCGCTTTCATATGAACCTCAAACATATTCTTTGGATCTATTCTACCCCTAAAGGATGATGAAACATTATCGACAGATGCGTATGAGACTTCAACACATGTTTCAAGATTTTCAGCACTACATCAGATTTGAGAATCAGAGATGGATATCAAAGATCTTTAGAGGAAGCCAAAAAGGATTTAGGGCTAACTTTGGCTATAGTTGAGCTTGTGACTACTTCAGTCTTCAAGGCTTGTCATTGGGAATTCGAGTTGCGTTGTAGATACCTCTTAGCCATGGATGATATTTGATTCATCGAGCAATATTTAGACCAGAGTTGAGTCTATTAGTGTTCATTAAGGCTCTTCACCAGTTTTGAGATCGAGATTGGAGTTCTCGTGTGGTCCAAACATTTTCACATGCCATATCATTTTGGGCTGGACATTGGTGCTTGGATGTGTTAGAGGGATAGTATTTTCACTCCATTTAGCATCGGAGCACCGGATAGTATCCGAATCTTCCTTCCATAAGAATGAAACTGATGAGAGGACCATAGAGAGCACATGTATTGAGATTTATGGAAATGGCGGCAAGTGCTATTGGTATTTTATCCTAGAGTGAGGGTTCTTCTAATAAAGTAAACTCCCGAACCACTCAAAAACTAGCTCATCAAGGAACTGAAACTGGACTACATGGGTACGACAGTCTATAGATGCATAACAAGAATGAAGCCAATCCATACCCAGAATAAGGTCAAAATCCACCATGTCTAACTTTATCAAATCAGCAAGTATGAATCTATGAAGAATAGTAACAAGACAATCTCTATACACTTGTTTAGCAACAACTGAATCCCCTACTAGTGTGGAAACTAGGAAAGGCTCAGGAATCCTTTCGGGACTCATTTTAAAATTCACAGCCATAAGTAGGGTCACATAGGAGAGACTTGACCCCGGGTCCAACAACAAATAAACATAAAAAAAAGATGCGGAGCATACCAGTAACAACATCGGGAGAGTCCTCCTGCTCTTGATGGGATGGTAAGGCATAGAATCTGTTCTGGCGCTGGCTGCCAGCAGTGCTAGATGAAGCGCCCTGAACAGGGGTGGGACGAGGGACAGGAGCTGGTGTACTAGTAGTCTGTTCCTGAGGTCGGGTATCTCTGGTCCCCTACCTAGCATGCATAAAATCTCTAATTCTATGGACCTTCTTGACACAACCAAAATAACCCCTCAAATCTGCGAAACACTAACCGGGATGATCCCTACCATACTTCACACAAGGAGGATAATGGGGCCTGTTACTAACACTATTCTGTGACCTAGACATAAAATACCTTCTCCCTTGCTCCTTCCTACCTCTAGGCGCGGGAGAACTAGCTGATGAAGGTGCTGGA
The DNA here is from genome assembly GCA_030864215.1 of Capsicum pubescens. NCBI lineage: Eukaryota > Viridiplantae > Streptophyta > Magnoliopsida > Solanales > Solanaceae > Capsicum > Capsicum pubescens. The sequence continues at coordinate 223,026,281 of CM061540.1, read as the reverse complement.
ATAGACGGACGTCTCTGAAATTGCAGGCGGTTTCCTCCATGGAACCTAGGCTGACTATACTCATGCTGCTAAGATCTATCCCTTTTGTTACCCCTCACTCTGTCTCTCTCTCTAATTTTATTCGCTTCTATCAACTGTGCATGCATCATCAACATAGACAGATCTATATCCTATGTAGCATCACAGTCCTACACTCTTTCAGTACCAAACTAGAAACACCTATCACGAACTTGCCATACTAGCCCAGGTGTCAAAAATCAAATCAGGAGTATACTTGGCCAACTGGTTGAACTTCAAGAAGTACTCCTTAACATTCATGGAGCCCTGCCTCAAGTTCAAAAACTCCTCAATCCTTGCTTCCCTCATCTCAAGCAGAAAGAACTTGTCCAAAAATTCTTCTTGGAAGACCTGCCATGTTATAGGAGCAGCATCCTCACCTCTACCCTTCCTTCATGATATAACCCAGTCATAAGCTATGTCCTTCAACCTGTATGACGCAAACTCAAAACTTTCTTACTCAGAAACATGCATCACTTGCGTGATCTTTCTCACCTCCTCAAGGTACAACTGTGGGTCCTCACCTTCCTTGGACCCATAAAACTCTGGCGGATTCATCCACATGAAATCACGAATCCTAGAATCAACTACATCACCTCCCCACTGATTTGCAATTGTGACCTAGTTATTGGCCCGAACATTAGCGGTGACTGCTTGGGCTAATGCTTGAAAGGCCACCTGAAACTCATCATGAGACACTTTCTCATTCAAGGGATCAACGGGCTGGGGTTTCTCAATATCATTTCTGTGGGAAACCTCTCTTTGGAGAGGCATTTTCTAAAATAGGAGAGCATGAATAATTAGATGAGAGGGACAACTGCAGGTACAACAAAATCTGAAAGAAAGAAACAACTTTTTCCTAAAACGTCTTATAGCCTCTTGCTCATAGATATGGTGCGCTACACACCGATGATCAAGACTCTACTCAACGCGGCTTGTCAGACTCCTTTAAAACCTTAGGCTCTGATACCAAGTTTGTAACGACCCAAAATCACCTCCCGGGATGTCACACGATGCTTAGGGCTACAAGTAGCCCTAAGCTAACCCTTTGAGCCTATCACTTCTCATAATAACTCATTCAAGAAGAAATATACAAAACACTGGCACTGTTATATCAAATAAAAGGAAATACGTAGGTAATACTCGATCCAAACAACCACAATATTGGAAATCTCAACACAACCACAGTCTGATAACTAGTCTGACAAAGCCTCTACTACTCTACGAACTAGAGAGCCGTTGGGACAGGTCCCTAATTGACTCAAAATGAACTGAAAGTAATGAAATAAACACTCAAGTATTGAAATATCTAAAGATAGGCCCTCAAACCATGAGGAATCTCCACTGGAGAAATGTAGACAAAAGGTACTCGGGAATCACTGACGAGGCTTGGACTGAGCACCTGAACCTACATTATAAGACAATGTAGTACATAGATGTATATGTGGATTAGTACTTGGGAATGTACTGAGTATATGGGGGTGTATGCATTTACATAAAACAATATCAATAAGCTTTAATCAAATCATGCATGCAAATAGGAATGACTCACATGGCTTGAATAAGTCTAAAATGTAAAGCTAATAGATCATGTAGAATAAAGCATGTAACATAAATCTCGTGAGTTATTATACTTTGGATTTAAAATCTGTACTCTTCTCTTATTCTCATTACTCATAGGCTGAAGGAAACTTTAATCAATACTTTCAACTCATGCATATATCTCATGGGGAGTAAAACTTCTTAAATGCTCAAGAACTTATAACTCTTTTGAACTCGAACACTTGGAACTCGGAATCATATAACTTTGGTTTGAAAACCGGTGATCAACTCGAATTAGTAGAGAAAACTACTTCCTTATTTGGAAAATACACAAAGCAGTTCATTCATTTTAGAAAATATCTCATCCCAAAGCTTTAGGGAAAGTATTCTATCTCAATGGAAAGTACTTTAGTTTAGGGATGTTGTCTTAACCGACATAAACCATGTGAGCTACATATAGTCCAATGTCTTATCCTCCTAAGGAAGAAATCTCACATTAGGGAGAGGCATCATACTCTTGACGAGGAGTATAACCTCAACTCAGTGATCACTTATCTCGGCCTCAGGCCCAATCATCTCAGCCTCGAGCCCAAAATCTCAAACCTATGGTGGAACGTAGTTCTAGGGTAAGCAACTGTGGTAACTTACCCAACTTGGTACTAAATACTACTCCCTTTAGTTTATCTCGCTTATCTCATAGAAATCCACTTTCAAAATAATCTTATGGTTCATAAGAACCCAATAATCAAATCTGTAATCTAATGTGGTAGAGTGGATTTCAAAACTCTATGACTATTAGGTCAAAACATTTCTCAATAATCTCAAAATACTCAAATTATGGGTGCTTATAGCATAATAGTTCATAAAATTACAAGTCTCAAGTAGGGCTTAATGACCCATAATTCCATCTCAAGTTAAAACTCATCATAATGCCTAATAGATAGCATATAGATTCATAAATCATATAGAAATCTAGAATTTACAGAAATTTAGCTCATAATCTCAACATACTCATATACTTCAATATCTCAAACATTTCAACTATTAACTTCTCAAGGATTAAAATCATGGGGTATAGACTCAGCTGCAATTTCTCAAGAAAATATGTAAAAATCATGCCATTAGACTCCCAATTCGTGGGAAACATCAAAAGCTTGCAACCAATAACAATGGGTGAAAACCCCCAATTCAATTTCATGTAAAATCTTATAAATTTCAGAGAATTTTAGTTTAAATAAGCCTTTGGGCACAAGGGTGAAAGGATTACCCTTGTTCAAAACCCCACATACCTTGAATTAGATGCTTTGGATGAACTCTCACTTTTGGGACTCTATTCGTACTCTTGAATGTGGGTTCTTGAAGTCCTTGACTTGGAAACCTTGAATCTTGACTCAATTTAGAAAATCTATGGTGGATTCTTGAGGTTTTTGGAAGAGGTTTTGGATACTTAGGATTTTTGTTGAGAGAAAAATTGAGAAAAACTTCATAGAATGCTTGTAAATGAATTTAATTTTGTGTTTGTACGGTTTAAGAGGATTGGAAAAAGTCCAATGTGCCCTTTTTAAATTCTGTACGAAGTTGGAAAAATTAAACTAGGAACCCAATTTTATGGACCACCGCGACACGCCACTATCGCGGTGGCTTACTGGAAATTGACAAATGGGAATCTGGGAGTCACCATGATGCGGAGCCATCGCGTTGTCCCACTGGTTGGGATGTGGAACTTTAGTGCGACACGTCACAATCACGCTAGTCTATTGGAAATTGACTATTGAGAAATTAGGGTCCTCCGCGACGTGCCACTATCACGGAGTTCCACTGGATTTTGACAATTGTCAAATAGACCCTCTCCACGATGCGCCAAGCACTAAAATGACACTATTTTATAACTAGGACTTAAATTAACCATAACTTCTTACCCAGGTATCGAATTTGGGAGAATCCTATATCAACAGAAAGCTTATCAAATTTCCATATGATAAAAAGTTGAAATTAGGGAAATTCTATATGGTTAACATGATACTCACTTAGGAAGTCACTTCTCAATCTTTAAGGGACGAAATTACACCTCACTTGACACACCCTAAGACTCATTCTACGAGAGAATTTTGCAGGGTGTTACAGGGTTAATTGCATGATCATGGTCTCCCGACCTCTAATCCTTTACCTAAGTTGAACCTTACAACTACATCGTGGAGCGGGGATGTAATAGTCCACTTAAGCTCTTTAAGCTATCATCCTACGTTTGAATTAAGTAAGGTATCTAAGTACATCCCTGTCCTAGACAATAATTTGAATTCCTTATTTCATAAAAGAATACAAATCATATTTTGTTCTTCTCCATGTTCTATGCCCTATTCCCTCTCCCGAGTTCAAAAGGTAGACAATTGATGTATTCTAAAGGTAACTAATCCTTAAAATAGTTAAATCAAAGATGAAAACACAACCAATAATGATAATAAAAGTTAAACAAACTTTATTCAAAATAATAGTACTCATGTCTTTGGCTTTAACCCCAGAGAAGTGCGTTTAGCCACGCATAGTCATAATCGTAATCACAAGGTGGTAATTAATGACTAAGAACATGCATGGACTAAATTAAAATAATAAAAAACAAAATATAAACTTGTATCATACCCGAAAGCTCCAAAATATGTTCAATGATATGTAAAAAACGTGACCATGATGTATTTATAGCACAAAAGTGAACCCAGGCCGTGTAGGAGTAGAATTCCTCAATTTTGTGAGCAAGGGAGTAGAGTGGGTGCCGCCCTGGGTTGATCCCCACTCCAGGTGAGTATATGACCTGGGTTGAGCCCCGCCCCAAATGAGGCATCGCCTTACCTATAGCCTTGCCCAGGGGAGTCACCGCGGGCTTATAGCCTTGGCTCACTTGAAGTTGCTCTCTCAAATTTGGTTAAGTGTTAAGTCTCCCATCATAGTCCCATGTTTTGTGGTGTCTTTCCCATGAATTTCAAGAGGTTTTAACACCAAAATATCATCATATTCATCTCCCAAAGCTTCCCACACAATTATACACCACAAATTAAAGATCATAACAACAAAATATCCATGGCGATGAATCAAAACAAGAGCTAAGCATAGGCTAGTTCATGTTATTCTTCAACTTATTGTTCCACCTCTAAACTTAATCAATTTGAACTTTTCACATTACCAACAAGTTTTCCCACTCATAATTATACATTTAAACCATAAAGAACTCTTTAAACACAATAGAATCCAATGGGATCAACAAAACAAGCACCTAGCTCAAACTAGTAATGCTAGTTTCCACGATTGAACTCTAAATGACTCATTGAAGTACAAACTTGTTTGGAATTCACTTTGAACATCATAAACACATGATTTAAAACTAATATGCACATTTATCTCATTATCAACCATATATCACACGAACCATCTTTAAAATAAGGCTAAAAAGGCTAGAATAGTGATGCTAGAATGCATAAATACACCCAACATTAATTAAGTTGTGCGTGCATCAGTTTTATTCGTTCAGGTTATGGATACTTAGCAGTTAAGTTAAGTTTTAACTAATTGGAAGAAGAACAACAATGCTGGTTAAAAAAGGGATACCTCTGACAAAATCCCTTAGAAATATTTTCTCTCTGTTGAGGTTATCGGGGAAGTCATGCATGGAGCATGCGGGCCCAGTATCTCATCCCTGTAAGCTTTTGAGATTCTTTATATCCATTGACTTTTGGGTACAAAAGTCCTTTTATTAGTGGATAATATATAATAACTCTTCAGGTCATTTTCCATATTTATGCTTATTTCCTCGATTTGAGCTTGTCCATAGTTTCCCTAAATCATTTATGACTTTCTGGGGTCGATGGTTCGATTATCGGGCAGTTCTTTGGTTTTGAAGAACCAATTCTCTATTTAGAAGTTTTTGCTGGTTCCAAATGGCAACCGGGAAAAAACCTCAGTGACAATCTCAAATACAAATTCTGACTGCGCCATATCAATTTTAGACTAGGTAGACCTTTGGTTTAGGTCCCAATGCACCCAAGCTCATTTTGACCTATCGATCAAAAAGTTGAAAATTTAAAAGTTTAGGTATGTGACCCACATTTGATTGAAATGACCTTGGATTAAAAATATGACTTCACCAATGTGTTTGAAATGTCAATTTTAGTATGGTTACATATTTTGTTTGCGAAAATTGGATTCCGGATGCTTCCCAAGGCATTGACTGAAACCTAGAATCAAATTCCAAATTTCAGCTGTCATATAGTGCAACAAAGGTACCACGATTGTGGAGGCCTTATCACTATCGTGATGCTACAATTGCGGCTAGCATGGGTGCATGATCTCCCTATCCGAGGGCCTAGGAAAGGATTGTTTAAATACTCTTTTTAGCCAAGAATTGGCCATTTTCCATTGTCTTGAGACCCATAAATCTTAATAGAGTGTGTATCCCTTAAATTGAGTCTTGGGTGTTGATTGGGAGCTTGAATAACTGCATATTTGTGATTAGCATCGAATCTAAGGTAGTCCTTCATAAGAAACAAGCAATTCATCCTCATAGGTATAAAACAAGGGTGGGGTGTCATACAAAGGATCACAAACACAATCATTTTCAAAGGAATAATCACTTATTGGGTTTCTTAAACATTTAAGCAAATCAAATTATCATCACCCAATTGATTATCCCTTTGCAAGACCTCACATTCCTTTACCTTAAGAGTACTTTCATCTTCCAAGAAGAGATTTCCATCATTAGGCAGAATGTTTTCACACCATACTGGGTTGGCATATAGACTATAGACTTCAAAACAATCTATACATTCAACATCATTATCACCTCTAGGTTCATTATGATTGATTGTACCATCTTCGAATAAGATGTTATACCTAAATTTTAGTGTTAAATTCTTGATTGCTTGACCCAAAACCCCAATTGTCTTGAGGGTATGATTTTAGCCCAAATAATCTTAATGCTCACTGGATTATTGAGGGTTATAACTCCCTAATAGTATTTGAATAGTGGGTTGGTATCGGAAACTCTTTTTCCATATGTGGGACCCACTTGGGGTTTTGGTGTCATTTTTAGACCCAAAGCAGAATAGTGCAATATGGCGACTTATGAGTTATGGTAGATTATGTTAAGACAATAACCACATTGAGGAATAAGGTAATCACTTGATGAGTAGATTATGGTTTTGTTAGTGTGATGGAATTTTGGGGATTATGAAGCAAATCCAAGCATATGGTGCATGATGTGAGGTTTTGCAATTCGTATTTGAGGTAGGTTTCTATCTTCTTTTCTTCATAGATGATGTGATATATATATATATATATTGCGTGTGTATTTGAATGTTAGGCTTGATTATATGTAGGATAAATTACATTTGATTTTTGAGGTTTGGGGATTAGATGAGGGTTTTGGACCCGTAAGATGGTATGTTTATAACCCTTGAGAATCCTATTTCCTTCTTCTTAGTTTGGATTAGTTTGTATCATGGATATAATATAATGCTAGGTTTGGGATATGGTTTTAGCGTTAGAAGCATGATTAGTATATTTTAATATTATTAGACTAGTGTGGTAGTATTGAAATCATGATTAGGGTAGAGTTAACTTAAATGCCCTTATTTATAGATGAAGTTCCTATCTTAGGATTTTTTATGGCTTGCTTGACACCTATAAGTTGAACTAGATACCTTAGCCTAGTTTGGGGTATAGTTTACCTAAATATAGAAATTGAGGATTAGATTTGGGATTGCTCGGCCCACTGAGGCCAAGACCGATGTTAGCCTTGTGGAGTTAGTTTTGGATGTTATGCATAGTTGAGACAAGTAAATCTTAGTATAAGGTTACTTCTTGACTTGGTAAATTGTGATGATGTTCCTCGAATTGTGACTTATGAGTTATGGTATGTTGTTCCTTATTGAAATAATAATGGGACTTTAGATATTCTATTTCCTATTAAACTCTATATCAGACCTTTACAGATGTTGTTTTCTCTTAGGCTTTATATTTGGTCCATAGATATGCTATTTCCTCCTAGACTTGACACTTGGCCTATAGAGATGATATTTCTTTCAAATATGATTATTGGGACTATAGAGGTGATACTTTTCTTAGATATGATTATCGGGCCTATAGAGATAATATTTCTCTTAGATATAACAATTGGTCGAGAGAGGTGACACTCCTCATAGTAATGATGTATGACCTATTGATATGCAATATCTTATAGATAAATACATGCTTATTTTTATTATGCTGCCTAGATGTGAGATGCCTTTTATGTGAGAGATAATTACATGCTTATTGATATTATGCCTCCTATATGCAAGATACTTCCTCTATGTGAGATGATTAGAGATATGCTATGACTTATAAATATGATTATCGATATGATTGTGGATAAGTATATGGGATGAATGCCCTGATTATGATGTTGTGATTATTTTGAGCATATTATTGGGCTAAGGGACGTATTATGAAATTGATTGGATATCCGAGAAGTTTTTACCATTATAAAGAATGCGATTACAGTTTATGAATATGCATATATATGTTGTATACACATCTCTCCAGTATGGGATGAAGGAAGATGCAGTATGATGCTTATTGTACCACTAATTGAATACTGGTGATGATATGCATAGATTTGGTACATTCATGATTGTTATATCGGTAATTGATGTGATTCTAGCTAAAATATGATCTTATATCTGTTCTTCCTAATTAAGGGTTAAAATATGTGGTAGCTAGTTGTCTATTAGGTGACTATACCACTTTATGACTTAGTTTATGGTGTCGATTACTTGTTAAACGAGAGGTGTGTATTAATGAGGCTAGATTATTAGAGATGTTAGTGATAAGAGATGACTAGATATTAATGATGAATAGTTGGTAAATGAGGATTTATTGGTAAACGATGTTTAGTTAACGAATGGTGTTAGTTAATAAAAGATGGTTAGATGATAAATGGTAATGTTTTAGCTAATAACAATTAACAACTATAGGTTGATTAGTTGATAATGATGATTAGTGGATAAATGATAATTATGGCCTAGTGATGAATCTTGACTAGATGTTAGGTATTGGCTACTAAATTAATAATGGTCAATTGTTGTCCCATAAATAAGGATTATGTGAAGGATAATATTTAGACTAATAATTAGAGGTCATGTAAAGACTAGTGATTTGGTGGTTTAACGATCATAAGCGTTGGTTAGCTAATAACGAATAGTTAGGAAGTATTGACCAGTTGGATATTTTTATGATGATATCATTATGATTATGAGTATACTAAAAGGCTTGTAGATTTACCCTTCTTTTGACACGTCTTGATCCCGTATACCTATTATTTATCTATAAATATCTGTGTATTGATGTTTATGATTATATTGATACCTGGAAAAGATGTAGGATATTGTGATGGTATATTGATACTCGGTAAGGCCGGAGGATATTGTGATGAGATATTGATACCCGACAAGGCTGGAGGATATTGTGATGATATATTGATATCTAGAAAGGCCGAAAGATATTGTGATAATATATTGATACCCAATAAGGTCGGAGGATACTGTGATAATGTATTATTACCCAACAAGGCTGGAGGTTGATTTCATCGAGGATGTTCATGATGATGAAAGTTATGACGGAGATGGTTATAGTGATGAGATTATGATATTAATTGAGTAACTTGCATTTATTCCAACATGCACATCGCCTATCACCAATATACACCTATGTCTTTCAGTCTTTATGGGATGGTTGCATAGATATGGGTGAAGAGTAGGCCTTGTCTTATTTTATGTTGATTGAACCTTTTAATTCTGGGGCGGAGGGGGTACTATAGGCTTGGCTAGGTATTTGGTTGTCCAGAGTAGCATAAAATCATAGCATAATATCATCCTCAAAACAAGGCTAAAAAGACTAGAATAGTGATGCTAAAAAGCACAAATACACCCAACATCAGTGGTTTTCAAGGTAAATACCCTATGCATTAGTTGTATCAACCTCAGAGTTAGCCTAGTAGACCTATTAAGTAGCACTCCAGATTACTGATGGAGGTCAATCTTGTGCTATTGATCCCCTTGGCTTGAATTGTGATCATTATTTGAAGGGTTCATCTTCTAGTTATTCTAGTCATGGCAGCTATTTTTGGTCAGTCGGATCTTCTGGTTTTTGTTCAGCTCATATGACCTGTTATAGTTATATAGGTTTGGGTCATTATTTGGAAGTCCAGAGTAGCCGATTATTCATGCTATTATTGATATTTTTATTATTATTGTTATGATCATTATTATGGATAGCTTATGAAAGATTGGTCATCGATCCGATATCGGTATCTGAGTTATATTTATGACCTATTCTATCTTATGATGGCACCATTATGCATGATTATTTTATGTCTGGCCATGTGGATTAGAAACCCTGAGTATGATAGTATTAAATCCTTATAGTATTATAATGAGGTCTTATAATGAGGATATGCTGATCTTTGTTATGCTTTGAGATAACCTCGTGCTTATATGTGTATATATATATATCTAGCTATATAAAGCTATGGTACTACTGTATATCCCTTCCTTTGTTTGTTCATATTGAATAGTCGTTTCTATGCCTTGTGTATCTATATATATATATATCTTTTCTTCGTGCTTTATTCGTGTATTAGACTGGGCTATATAGTATAGTATTGAAGTCTATGTATTATGGAAGGAATAGGATAGTTCACCCTTATACTTTCTTAGTTTTATTATGTTCGACTCTTGGACTTGAACAAGATAGTTGTCCCTTATTATTTTTATTGAATTGTTATATGGTTTCTGGACTCTTAGGCGTAGTTATATTCTGTTTATATGTTGTATATATCTACTTTTTCTTTGGAGCTAAGTTGGCAGCTCCGTGCTAAGTACCATTCATTTGGTACTCATACTATACTTCTACAGCCTGCAGTTCATAGTACGGGTTATCGCTGTTGATATGCACATCATGCAGAACAACCATGGTTCAGAGACTTAAAGTGAAATCCTGATGTTCGAAGTATTTCTCACCTCTCTCTTATATATTAGACTAGTCTCTATATTGTATATAGAGATAAGTTGTATCAGTGTAATTCTCTTGATATATCACTTTTTTACTCTCATTAAATTAGTAGTTCTCGTATTCATACCACTAGGTTTTGGGATATTTATGTATTGATATTAATCTTATTTATTCTGCATTCATTTTCTTATATTATTGAGTACTTCGTTACTAGCCATTCCGGACTACCAGTTGGCTTTCCTACTGGTGGGTTATGGTAAGTGACATCATGACCTGAGAAATTGGGGTCGTGCGTGATAGTTTGACCATTCTACATTCGTGATATACCTTGAAATGCTTAATATGAGGTTTGATGAAGCTAAATACCTAGTGGAAATAATGGTTTGATATTGGGAATTGATCCTAAATATGGTAAAACCCGGTGGTGGTGATTTTGATTTCTATATTGATGATATTTTATATATATATATAGTAGTTTGAGCCCGGATAATGATTATGATATTGATGATATATATCGGTTTGAGTCCTAATAATGATTAAGATATTGATGATATATTTAGCGGTTTGAGTTCGACTACTACTTATGATATTGATTATATGATACCGATTCAAGGCCGATAATGGAGTATGATATATGGACCAAGTGGATATAGGTTTAAGTTTGGAAATGGGAATTTGTTATAGTGTGGCATCGCAAGGATGGATTCTAGTTGTATAATAGAAGTTGGTAAATGACGGTAGTTTGATTTACGCTCTACTTGATTTTACCCTCCATTCTTATAGGGGCTTGCATTGGGTTATTTACTTTTCCACACTTATTGGCTTATGGGGGAAAAATTTGTAGTTATAATCGTAAGTGTTTTATTCTTTATGTTATGTTATTATTTTGGTTCTTTACTTATTCCTTCATAGTGATATTGGAGTTGTTCAGGTTTGCCACTTTACCTTGACTTAGTTATGTTATCTTGCATTTTATCATATTTATATCATGATTTAGTGTCGGTCGATGATTCCTACTGAGTATCCTTGGTTTCGGTACTCATATTACACTTTTGTTCCTTTTTGGTGCAGATCCGAGTACTAGTTGCCATTGTTGATTTGTCAATCGTGTGTGCTAGATTTCGAAGATATGGAGAGCTTTTGGAGTTGGAGTTTCCCATTTCCTCTATCTCATTTATGTCTAGTATTTTGTTTTGAGACATTGTATTGACGATCTTAGAACTTGAGTTGTATTTATAGTAGCTCTTATACTGGCTCTATTAGGTCATGGGATGGTTATCTGTATTGTTGGCTACCTTTGTCTATTTCTATTGCCTTACTTATTTATAAGTTACATTTGTCTATTTTTGCCTTTTTTAGGCATGTTCTATCAAGATAACCTAATGCATTCAGATCTAAGTTACGATTTGGATTACCTACTAACAGGATATAGTAGGTGCCATAATGATTCTTAAATTGGGTCGTGACAAATTGGAATCAGAGTCTAGGTTTCACTAATATCGTTGGTACAAGAGAAAGTGTCTAAAAAAGTCCTGCAGATTGGAACGATGACTTTATTTCCTATCTTTAGGAGGCTATGGGACATTCTTAGAAGTTCTTTACTTCTTTCACTCATTTTGTGCTAAGAGTTTGAGTTGGTTTATAGAACATACCTTTGACTTCACTCTATTGCAAATAAATTGGACACGTCCTATATCTACATGAGATGCGGGTATCGAGACCGAGCCTAGGGATCCTGTCGCTATTCGTAGATGACTTAGAGGTCATGGAAAACCTTGAGATTTGTCCCCTGATAGGGTCTAAATTAAAGGGTGTTCACCAGGCCTTATTTTCATTCTTGAGATAGAGGTTCTTCTACCCTATCCAACAGTTGGCTAAGGACCAACCCAGGCTCCACCAGGTTTATTTCATCTTTAGTACTTAGGGATGCTTTGGTTTCGCATTTGGGGTTGGTTGGTAGTGCACTGTATGATGGTGCATAGTCTACAAATCAGAGTGGTACTGAGGCAAGGGCATAGCTTATAGCTGCGGCTCCCTGAGTTGAGGTCCCTCCTGAGCCAGTAGTTGCTCACCTAATGGTTTCCCACCCTACTTTGTCTATTGAGAAGCTGAATATGTTGTGTAGATTCTTGAGATTGGCTCCGCCTAGGTTTTCTGGTACATCGGGTGAGGATGCATATGAGTTTCTGATTTCTTGTGTGGATAGGCTCCATAATTTAGGCCTAGTTGAGGCTCATTCTTTGGATTACACTACCTTCCAATTGGACTTGGTAACTTGATATTATTGGTAAGGTCATCTTGATTCTAGGACAGCTGGATGTTTTTCTTTGACATAGGCTCAATTCTTCCAGATTTTCTGAGACAAGTACCTGACTCACAACCTTAGAGATCATTGGAGGGATCAATTCTAATGATTGGAGTAGGGTTCTATGACGGTCATGGACTGTGAGGCTCATTTTTATGAGTTGGCTAGGCATGCTACGTCTATTCTTGATACTGAGTATGAGTGAGTTCATTGTTTTGTTCATGGGTTGAGACTTCTTTTTCATATGTCTAATCAAAGTTTGGTTGCTACAGGTAGGTCTTTTGGTGAGGTTTTTGATCGTTTTCAGGTAATGGAGGAGATGTATCATGAGGCCCAAGGGAGCAACGATAAGAGAACTCGATATTAAGGTAGTTTTAATGAGAGTCATAGTAGCTCCTGATTTAGTGGTAGTGGTTGACAATGCCTAAACACACACGTAAGTGTACGTGGTCTACCAAGTAATATAGTGGCCTTCAAGAAACCTGAGTTATCGATCCCACAGAGACTTTATTCAGCAACGATTTGATTTTTGTTCACAATTTAGATTCAATTGATGCGAGAATAACCAAAATTGAGTTTGTAAATTTGTAACTGTATAAAAGTAAACAATACTGAAAGTAAAGGCCTTAAGACAATCAATGAGAGGAAACCCAGGGTTGAAGCACTCTGAACAATCATATTATTCTATTGGATTTTAATTATTAACTTGCTTATCTTGGTTGTTGATTAGTAGGGTTAATTGCATGATTATGGTTTCCCAACCTCTAATCCTTTATCTAAGTTAAACCTTACAACTACATCGTTGAGTGGGGATGTAATAGTTCACTTAAATTCTTTAAAAATATCATCCTACGTGTGAATCAAGTACGGTATCTAAGTACATCCCTATCCTAGATACTAATTTGAATTCCTTATTTCATAAGGAAATACAAATCATACTCTGCTTATTCCCAAGTTTTATCTCCCTATTCCTTCTCCTGAGTTCACAAGATCGACAATATATGTATTCTAAGGGTGATCAATTCTCAAAATAATTAAAACAATAATAAACAAACAACCAATAGTGATAAGCAAATAAAACAAACTTAATCCATAGCAATAATACTCATGTTCTTGGCTTCAACCCTGAAAAAAGGGCGTTTAGCCATGCATAGTCATAATCGTAATCACAAAGTTGTAATTAACGATTAAAAATATGTATGAACTAAATAAAATTAATAAAAACCTAATAATGAAGTTGTAGCATCCCCTTGATCTCCAAAAGATGTCAAAAGATGTGTAAAAATGTGATACAACATGTATATATAGCATAAGGGTAAGCCAAGTCCCAATAGAAGTTGATTTAGCTTGAATTGCCCAGGTGTGGTGTGGGGCATGCATTTCACCCTCTATTCCTATGGAATGGAGCGTATGTCGCACCCTCTATTCCATAGGAATAGAGCATGCTGCGCATGCTAATCGCATGCCTTCTCTGGAATTTGTCCTCTAAATTTTGGTTAAGTGTTGATGCTTCCTCTTTCCATCCCTTGTATTTTAGTGTATTTACAATGATTTTCAAGCCTATATATCATCCATATATCATCATATTAAGATCATAAATGATCTTACAAGTAAACACCATAAGAATTAGAAGCACAAACAACACAACATCTATCATGATGAATAAAAAACAAATGCTTAAACTAGGTTGATTTCCATGGTCTTTCACTTAAAGTTTCCACACTTCCCTTGACTTATTAGAACTTTGTACACTCTTAAAACATTGTTCCACATATAATAACACATTTAAAACCCTTTGGAACACATAGAACATAATAGAATACATCAAGATAGACTAGGCAAGCGACTAGCTCAAGCTAGAAAGACTAGTTTTCTTTATTGAACTGTAACTGACTCTTTTAAGTACCAACTACTTAGAATTCACTTGGAACCTTATAAACACATGCTTTAACACTTTGATACATATTTATCTCATAATAAACCCACATAGCATAAAATCATCCTCAAAATAAGGCTAAAAAGACTAGAATAGTGATGCTAGAAAGCACAAATACACCCAACATCAGTGGTTTTCAAGGTAGGTACCCTACGCATTAGTTGTATCACCCTCAGATTCAGCCTAGTAGACCAAGTAAAGTAGCACTCCAGATTGTTGATGGAGGTCAGTCTTGTTCTAGTGATCCCCTTGGCCTGAATTGTGGTCATTATTTGAGGGGTTTGTCTTCTAGTTATTCTAGTCATGGCGGCTATTCTGGTTCAGTCGGATATTCTAGTTTTTGTTCATCTTATATGACCTATTAGATTTGTAGAGGTTTGGGTCATTATTTATGAGAGTCCCATAGTAGTGGGCCTGACCTATATCTCCAACTGAGGTTCATAGCTTTATTGGCTTGACTGGTTATTATAGATAATTCGTTGAGGGTTTTACTTTTATTTTAGCACTAATGATGAGATTGAATTGAAATGAGGTTCCTTTCCGATGGTCCGAGGAGTATGAGTTGAGCTTTGGTAAGCTCAAGAAGTTTCTTACTTCAACTTCTATTTTGGCTCTTTCTATTGAGGATGAGGCATTCACCGTGTATTGTGATACTTCTGGTGTTCCCTTAGGTTGTGTATTTGGTGCAACAGGCTTGTGTTATTGCTTATACTACAAGGAAACTTAAGGTTTGGGTCATTATTTATGAGAGTCCCATAGTAGTGGGCCTGACCTATATCTCCAACTGAGGTTCGTAGCTTTATTGGCTTGATTGGTTATTATAGATAATTCGTTGAGGGTTTTACTTTTATTTTAGCACTAATGATGAGATTGACTTGAAATGAGGTTCCTTTCCGATGGTCCGAGGAGTATGAGTTGAGCTTTGGTAAGCTCAAGAAGTTTCTTACTTCAACTTCTAGTTTGGCTCTTTCTATTGAGGATGAGGCATTCACCGTGTATTGTGATACTTCTGGTGTTCCCTTAGGTTGTGTATTTGGTGCAACAGGCTTGTGTTATTGCTTATACTACAAGGAAACTTAAGGTTCATGAGTGAAACTAATCTACTCATGAATTGGACTTGACAGCGATAGTTTTTGCGCTTAAGATTTGGAGGCATTAAATTTATGGTGTTCATTGTGAAATTTTCATAGATCATCATAGTCTTTAACATATTATGACCCAGAGAGATCTTAATTATAGGTAGCGTAGATAGATGGAGTTGCTTAAGGACTATAATATCTCTATCTTGTGTCATTTGGGCCAGGAAAATATTGTAGAAGATGCTTGGAGTTAAAAGGCAATGAGTATGGGTATCTTGGATTGTATTTCAGTTTCTCAGAGGTCGTTGGCATAGGACATTAGTCCTAATCCAACTTAATGGTGCGGCTTAATACTTCAGACCCTAGGAAAATTCTTGTTAGTGTTGAGGTGAGGTTCTCCTTATTTGAGCAAATTTGGGGCCATAAGCTTGAGGATAATAGACTTTGCATTCTCCATGATTAGGTGTTGAGTGGTGAGTTCAAGAGGGATACCATAGATTCTGAGGGTGTCTTGAGATCTTTTAGTCAAATTTTTGTTCCAAGGATTAATGATTTGATTTAGTTGATTTTGTATATGGCTCATAAATCTAGATATTTCATTCATATAGGTACATCAAAGATGTATAGAGATTTGAGACAACATTATTAGTGGAGTGATATGAATAAGGGTATGGCAAACTTTACAGCTTGTTGTCTATGTTGTCAGCAGGTGAAGGCCAAGCATTAGCAATTGGATTGATTGATTCAGAGGTTACCTATTATCGAGTGGAAATAGGAGTAGATCACCATAGACTTTATAAGTGGTTTGCCCCATACTTCTCATGGATCCGATGGCATTTGGTTCATTATGGATCAGTTGACCAAGTCGGCATATTTTAATCCTATTCAGATGTTCTTTAGTCCTGAGAGGTTTGTCATATCTATGTGCATGAGATAGTCCGTATGCATGGGGCGCCTATATCTATCATTTCAGACTGGTGTTCCGTGTTCACTTCTAGATTTTTGAGAGCTTTTCAGAAGTAGTTGGGTAGTCAGGTGGACCTTAGTACAACCTTCCATCCATAGACAGATGGGCAGTCGTATCGAACTATTTAGGTTCTTGAGGATATGCTTTGAGCCTGTGTTATGGATTTTAGAGTTCAGTGGGAGAAACACTTGGTAAAGTTTGCATATCATAACAATTATCATTTTAATATTAAGTTGATGCCTTTTGAGGCTTTATATGGTAGGGAGTGTCATTTCCCGAATGGATGGTTTGAGACTTTTGAGATTAGACCCCGTGGTACTGGTTTGCTTCAAGAGTCGTTGGATACAATCAGGGTGATTCAGGATAAGTTTATAGAGGTTCAAAGTAGGAAGAAGGCTTATGCAAACCGTAGAATTCATGCCTTGAGATTTGGAGTTTGTGATCGGGTATTCATCTGTGTGTCGCCCATGAATGATGTGATGAGGTTTTGGAGGAAAGGCAAGCTCAAGCCTAGATATAGTGGACCTTTTGAGATTTTTCACATAGTTGGTGAGGTGGCTTATGAGTTAGCCTTACCCCCAGATTTTGCTGTTGTCCATCTAATTTTCTGTGTTTCTATATTGCAGAAATACATTCTTGATCCATCTCATGTTCTTAGATGGGGATCAATCTATTTGGAAGAGTAGTTGACCTTCGTGGAGGAGCCTGTGCCCATTTTGATTAATGAGATTAGGAGATTATGCACTAAAGAGAATGCGATAGTTAAGGTTCAGTAGAGGCACCACCTAGTAGAGCAGTCTATTTAGGAGATTAAGAGCGAGATACAAACTCAATATCCTCACCTGTTTGAGACTTTAGGTATATCCTAATCCTTGACTTTCATGGACGAAAGTCTTTTTAGTAGTGGATATTCTAATGATCCTTCAGGTCATTTTCCATAATTCTACTTATTTTTGCTATTAGATCATTCCTATAGCTTTCCCAATTCATTTATGACTTTCTAGGACTGACAGTTTGGTTATCGAGCAGTTCATTTATTTCGTAAATCCAATTCCCTATTTTAATGTTTTTGTTGGTTTAAATCTGCTACCGGGCAAGAACTTCAGTCAAACGACCTTGTATTCTAATTCTGACTATTCCAATAACTCTGGAGAATGGTTTTAGTCTAGGTGGAATTTTAGTTTAGGTCCTGAGGCACTCGGGCTAATTTGATAAATTGGTCGGAAGGTCAAGAAAATAGAAAAGGGGTGTGGGACCCATTTTTTGTCAAAACAACCTGCGATGAAAATTTCAACTACGCCATTGAGTCTAGAACATCAAATTTGATAGGATAGCATAGTCTATATACGTGTACAGGATTTTGAATGAATCCCAAGGGGTTGGTGTTGACTTGGAAAATTCGAAGTCTCAGCTATACTGGTGCAATTGCTAATAGAGATGCCAGGGGTCGCGATTGCAATATACTTTGCAGGCACCAAATTCTATGATTGCAACACCATGTTGTGATAGAGACTCTCATTTGATGTGTGAGCTAATGCTAACACATTTGAGGCTTTTAACAAAGAATAATTGTGAAGTATTAAGCAACTTTTGTCATTTTTAATTGGTTTATGCTTGATTTTGCAGTTTAAGCTGATATGATAGAGAACCAACAAGAATGGAAGCAAAGAAGTTGAAACCTGAAGAAATCTGAAGACAAGTATGGCTGATGACATTTGTGATAAGTCATCATCCCTGTGATAAGTTATCAAAGTCTTCGTCAGCAGTAAACAGAGAATTGGCCTAAGTTGAAAGATGTGACGACAATTTGTGATAAGTCATCAAGGTTCTGATAAGCTGTCAAGAATGTCGTCAGCCTGAGGCAGCACAGGAGAACTGAAGCAGTGCTTTGACGACATTTTGTGATAGGCCGTCATGAAGCTGATAAGTTGTCAAGTTTGTCGATAGCCTTAACTAGGAAAATCCAAATCTGAATAAGGAGCTAACGACATTTGTGATAAGTCGTCAGCCTCCTGATAGGCTATTACAAATGTCGTCACCTAATCTGAGGGATTTCTGAATTCTATTATTTTGTTTCCATAATTAGGGTGAACTATTTAAAGCTTTGTTTTAGGGTTTTCTAAGGAGATCCGCACATTGAGTTTTGATAATACTTTTTGATATTTTCTCTGTCTAATTTCCTTGGTTGAAAAACCAAATACTTTGAAGAGATTATTATCATTATTTTGGGATTTTCCTTTGTGATATAATCTGCGATTCACTAGTTATTATTCTTCTTGTGGTAAGTTTAACCTTCCAAGCATGAATACAACTTGTTGTTTTAATTTTAGCATTGTGAATGGCTAAATTCCTTTAACATGAATTATGGGATCTAGGTTTAGGTCTTGATAAGGTGGTAAGTGTTCAAGATTCAAAAGGTGGTAGGATTTCTTAATAATTCTGAGGTTTTAATTAACGTCTGTTGGTTGCAAACAATAGATAACACCTGCTTTGGTTTTCTTGAGAAAGAAATCATATATAGTGGGAAGTGAGTTATCGACAGGGACTTGGAAATACTCCATTTAATAATCAACACTGTAACAAGGTTGGTTAACCTGAAGTAAAATCTAGACAGTGAATATAAATTCCCTAAGTCTAAGAGGATTATGTAATTAAATACTTAAGTAGGTCGAGATACATTTAAGCATAACGTCGATAAAGATAACTTGTTGTTCTACCTACCGTGAGAATCTTGAACCACCATTAGCATCTGTCAAGTACCAAAACCCCTAGTGAACATAATTCTGTTTTTTCCATAAACTCTAGATTACGAACACTGTAAGTAAAGTGACCAACAATTATTAGCTAATTGCGGTGGAGCACTAATTGCAGGATAAGAAGATAACGGGCTAGGCAATCTATGAGAGAACGAAGGCCTAAAACCTCCCTGAGATGCCATAAACTGGCCTATAGCTCTGGCCCGCTTAGAATATCCTTTTTCTGATTCCTGGGTTCTTCTTCTTTGCCTCTGATCTTCCATTTTCTGAGCGAAAACTTGTATCTTCGCTATATCCATGTCCTTGTTCAAAGCAGCAATGGTACAATCTCTAACCAAGTATGGTTCCAATCTATCCACATAGTGATGAACTCTGTCATCCATAGTAGCTACCACATTAGAAGCATATCGAGACAAGGAGTTAAATCGAAGACTATACTCCCTTACACTCATATTACCCTGACGAAGATTTAAGAATTGATCTGCACGGGCCTGACGAGTCTCAAATAGAAGATAATGATCAATAAATGTATCTTTGAACTCTCCCTACGTAGTTGGAGGTGAATCAATACCCCTAGATCGTTTCCAATCCTCGTACCACAATATAGCCTCTCCTTTCAGTCTATATGCTGCTAGCTCAACCATCTCTTTACCGGATATGTGCATAACATCTAGATCCCTTTGGGTTTGATCGACAAAGTCCTGCGGGTATTCGTTAATATCTGATCCGGTAAAAGTAGGAGGATCCAGTTTCAGAAAATCCTGTGTCCAAAGGCTAGCTGCTCTATCCGTACCACTAGAACCCGTGGTAGGAATATCTTGCCCTTGAACTTGACCGGAAACTATACGTGCCAGAAGTTGTACTGCATCCCTCAAATCTCGATCAACAGCATTAATAGATGGCCCTTCCGGAGGAGAAGAAGCTCCTGATATATGTTCAGCTTGAGACTCACTTTGTTCAGCTTGTGCCGGTGGTGACTTACTAGTACCTTCTCCGGACACTACATCTACTCGCTTCCACTTATTCTTTATCCTTGTAACCGGCATCGTTACTATAATAAATAAATAAAAAAACAATTGGATTAAGCGATCGATTATGACTTTATCTCTAATATGGGCTCTATTGCACGATCTAAGAAATGGAGAATGGAAACAATCCCTAAATGTCCAATAGCCTCCTGTTTATAGATGTGGTGCACAACACACCGATAAACGAGATTCTATGTAGACACGACTTTGTAGACTCACTAGGACGAACTTCTTTGATACCACTTCTGTCATACCCCAAATCCCATTGGAGCAGACTGGCACCCGTAGCCGAGGAGGCCCGGGAGAACCCGTTCATAACCTATACTTTCACATTTACATTACTTATGAAAATTAGAAATTTGGGCAACACTTCGTTGTAAATAGAAGAAAACAGTACCTGTATCAGCCCATCAGACACGCATATATATATATATAAACAGTAATTGGCCGTCAGAGCCATCACGTCTATCAACCAAACACTCCTATGGCTGTACAATATGTCTACAAAAGCCTCTACATAGATACACAACTGAGTTAGGGTCGGGACAAACTCCCGCCCACAAAAGACTTTTATACAAATACCAAATATACATATAGAAACGACTTGGGATGCCCCGAAATAACTGGAGCTCACCACTATCAATAGAATGTCCTGGCTCTTACTGCGGAGGTGGACGACCTGAAGTACCTGTTACTGCAGGCATGAATACAGGTCCCCCGTGAGGGACGTCAGTACGGAAATATGTACTGAGTATGTAAGGCAGTGAGTATCAAGATGAGATACAAAAGATCAACAAAACCCAGATACCAGTGAATAAACAGTATGAGTAGACCACACTTAAAAGAGCTGATGGGATACCTGCACATTACTTTCATATCATTACTTCCCGTATTCCTTATCAATACATAACATATGTCATACAATGGCCAACTGATCAGTGGTACTAATACAATACATCAGGGACCACCCCTGGAATAGCATATATACATAATCTTTATAATACAATGGCCAACTGATCAGTGGTACTAATACAATACATCATATCATCAATTTAAAATAAAGACATTCCATTTCTTAATTCAATTAATCTTTGAGATTGGTTACTTTGTGGTCACACCTTATGGAACTTGAAACCATGATACCTCAATAGGAAAAACATGTAAATAGGTAATCAATATCATGAAAATGAAGTAGAGAATCATGGATACCTCATTAAACCATTTTGGAGTCAACAATAGTATATGGATATTTTTTTGACTAGCCGGATATCTTAAAAGTGAAAATAAGTTCAATTGGTAGTGTCGAAGATCATGTGATGTTATTATGTGTCATGTGTCGTAGGAATATGTTGGAAGCTTACTTGAGAGTGTCATGGGTCATTATTCATGCCAAAGATTAGATAGAGTATGTCTTACATACCTTGATATAACCACTTCAATATAAGTCTAACTTGACTTCCCGTACTCTTCGAACACTTATCTACAATAAGTCATTTGTGGCAAACTAGTATTAGCAACCAAACCTTACCATTTAGGTATTAACTTCACCAAATAACGTCTAGGAAGTAATCCTTTAACTCATCAATAAGAGTGCTACATACATCCTCTTATACTCTTATTACATTCACATATCATGTATTTTCATGCAATATCCCTCAACATCACTCTTAGCCTTTATTTCCCTTCTTAATCACCATCCAATACCAACATGATCACTAGGAATACATAACCACTAATATAATGATATATCACCACAATTCATCCTCCATAATCCAATACAACAACTTCCATAATTTACTACTAACAATTTATACAAAACAATTCATAACTATGTTTCTAGTTATCTTCCAACATCAAGACAATACTCATAATCCTTTATCAATACTTATTCATGGATAAGAATCAAGAATAAACAATATTCATACCTTAACAATGAACTCTTGTATTTAGAATCCTCCTTACATAACCATGGGGTGCTTCTCGAAGCTTTCGAGATGGTGAACACAACTACGGAACCAATTCGAATTTTCTACGGTTGAATCACAAAATATTTGAAGTTGAAATTAGGCTAGGGTTTCACCTTCGATTAATAATTGGCTGATATATGATATATATGAGGCTAAGGGTATGTTTATAAAGACCAATTTTCGTCCAAGAGGTAATAGAAAATGACCATTTTGCCCTAAAAATTTAAATAAAATCCGAATCTGTCCCCAGTGGACAGTTTTGACAAGCTGAAGTAAATCGATCATAACTCTTTACTCCGGTATCGGATTTGGGTGAAACCAATTGAATTGGAAATATAATTCAAATGTATTTCATTTTCAAATAAATTATACCACCCAGTTATTCCTGTACAAGGAGTTATGGTCGTTTAAAGTTGACCCAAAAATCTGTCCCAAAATTCTGTTTTTTTTTGATAGGCTGTAGTAAAACGGGTATAGCTCCTTACTCAGACATTGGATTTGGATGAAACCAAGTTCATCGGAAAGAAGACTCTCGGATATTTTCGTCGATATATAGAAGCTCACACAGTTATTTTTGTAGAAGGAGTTATGATCGTCTAAAGTTGATCCAAAAAAAAATTGCCTAGCTGCAGAAATTTTCCTGCAGATTTACTGTTCACAGGCTTCCCGGCCACCGTTTTGAAATTTCAAATGAGCTCGCTTATATGAAATACTCCTTTGTTTTGGGCAAACTTTATATCTATGGAAAGATTATTCCAATACCTACACATACAACTATTGACGGGATACTTCCGAACACCATAAACTTAATTTATCCCATACGCAAGCCTTTAGGACTCCATATAATCGTGATAAGTGTACGAAATTTTTTTTACGGGGTGTTACAACCTTGACTTAGGAAAATGGCCTAAGTTGAGGGTGGATATCATAGTGGTGCGTGATATAGAATGAGTATGTAGAAAGGTAGCATAAAAGAAAAGAATAAAAAGCTGGGTGTAGAGGAAAAGAGCAAGAAAAAGAAAAATTGTGAAAAAGATGAAGTAATTGAGAAAAGACTGAACCCATCCTAAATAAGTGTGATCAAGAAAAGAGAAGAGTGGAAAAGTCTAATGAGTGAAACCCCAAAAAGCTTTTGTAGTGTCAAGGAGGCTTAGTCACTTTAAATACCATCGAGTATCATACCTGCCTCTAGTCTACATTACAAGCCTAAGAGAAGTCTTATAGGTATCCTAGTTGACCTATCTGAAGATCTGGGTAATGAATATAAGGGAAAGCCTATGGTACTTGGCATACACTGATTGGAACTTCATTCTGAGAGTGAGTGTTTGATCGTCCCCAACGTTACATATATAATTCCTGATATGAGATGAGGGGGATGTCTTTACTCTGAGGGCATACTGGTTACATTGCTAGTTACTGACTTGTTCGGGTAGTGTAATAATTGTCCATGCATGGTTGTTATAACTGAATTGATGCCGTATCTTGATTCCTGTGTGTTGCATTGGTGTTCTTCATTGTTCTTGAATTGAGTTACCTTGGAGATGGTGAAAGTATTTTGAGATAAGATGGATGATTGACTGCCAAATGTGCCTTGTATTCTCTTAGTTATGTTGAGTTTCTTGAGGACAAACAATTATTTTAAGTTGAGTGTGTTGATGTGTGAGCTAATACTAACACATTTGAGGCTTTTAACTAAGAATAATTGCAAAGTCTAAAGCAACTTTTGTCGTTTTTGATTCTTTTATGTTTGATTTTGCAATTTAAGCTGATATGATAGAGAACCAACAAGAATGGAAGCAAAGAAGTTAAACTCTGAAGAAATCTGAAGACAAGTGTGGCTGACGACATTTGTGATAAGTCGTCAGCCTTGTGATATGTTATCAAAGTCATCGTCAGTAGTAAACAGAGAATTGGCCTAAGTTGAAATATGTGACGACAATTTGTGATAAGTCGTCAAGGGTCTGATAAGCTGTCAAGAATGTCGTGAGCCTGAGGCAGCACAAGAGAACTGAAGCAGAGCTTTGATGACATTTTGTGATAGGCCATCATGAATCTGATAAGTTGTTAAGTTTGTCGTCAGCCTTAAACAGGAAGAGCCAAAACTGAAGAAGGATCTGACGACATTTGTGATAAGTCGTCAGCCTCCTGATAGGCTATCACAAATGTCGTCACCTAATCCGAGGGATTTTTGAATTCTATTATTTTGTTTCCATAATTAGGGTGAACAATTTAAAGCTTTGTTTTAGGGTTTTCTAAGGAGATCCACACATTGAGTTTTGACAATGCTTTTTGATATTTTCTCTCTCTAATTTCTTGGCTTGAAAAAGCAGATACTTTGAAGAGATTATTATCATTATTTTGATATTTTTCTTTGTGATCTAATCTGCGATTCACTAGTTATTCTTCTTCTTGTGGTAAGTTTAACCTTCCAAGCATAAATACAACTTGTTGCTTTGATTTTAGAAATATGAGTGGCTAAATTTCTTTAACATGAATTATAGAATCTGGGGTTAGGTCTTGATAAGGTGCTAAGTGTTCAAGATTCAAAAGGTGGTAGGATTTCTTGATAATTCTGAGGATTTAATTAACTTCTGTTGGTTGCAAACAATAGATAACACCTTCTTTAGTTTGCTTGATAAAGAAATCAAATATAGTGGGAAGTGAGTTATCGACAGGGACTTGGAAATACTCCATTTAATAATCAGCGCTGTAACAAGGTTGGTTAACCGGATGTAAAATCTGGGCAGTGAATATAAATTTCTTCATTCCGAGAGGATTAGGTAATTAAATGCTTAAGTAGGTCGAGATACATTTAACCATAACATCGATAAAGATAACTTGTTGTCCTACTTACCATGAGAATCTTGAACCACCATTAGCATCTGTCAAGTACCAAAACCCCTAGTGAACATAATTCTTGTTTTTCCATAAACTCTTAATTATGAACACTGTAACTAAAGTGACCAACAATTATTGGCTAATGTCCAAAACCCCTATTTTTATCTTTTCATGCCAGTTGTTTGAATTCAACTTGTAGCTACATTTCAAATTAGTTTAATCGCCACTCACATTGTTCCCTGTGGATTCGACCCCGACTCCAAAATTTAGGTAAATATATTGATGACGACCGCCTTGCACTAAATTGACGTGTAAATTGAGCGTTATAAAAAATGGAGCCATTGCCGGGGAACAGTTTAGCGTATTGAGTTGGGACTACTTGTGGGTGCTGATGTCCTCTTAGGGTTTTTGTTGCCGTGCCTCTTTTCCCCAGAGTCTTGTTCCTAGTAGAGCCGGCATGTTTAGGAGTAAATTATTGTTGTAAAAATTTGTAGCCGATTAGGAGAAATACTTGTACTTGAGGTAGTTGAATTGTTTTGTGATTTTTGTACACCTCTTCAAGTGGTCTACTCCTTTAACTGTGTGATTTGCATTCAAGTGTGACCACTGTGCATCTTTGTATGGCATTAGTTCTAGTAACATAATAATCATTGCTAAACAACTGCATGAACTGAATGAGTCGTAGCTTGTGATATACGTGTGTGCCATGTGTGTGTGAGCAACTACTTAGTTCCCTTTATATGCTGAAGCCAGAACTTGCCCGGTTAGTCTTACCTAGGTTAAAGGATAGGGGTTAGGAAAGGATCATAGGCCGTTTTGATTTTAGCTCACTTTAAGCCTAAATGACCTTCCCTATGTGTATAATATCCCTTGATCCCTATTTTGAGCCTAATTAGCCTATTTCTTTGTATGACACCTATCAGCTTCCCCTTTAAATCACAATAAACCTATTTTGGCCCTGGTCCTTCTTGGACACTGTGCACCTTAACTTAGAAAAATGGCCTAAGTTGAGGGTGGCTATCATAGGGGTGCATGATATAGAATGAGTATGTAGAAAGGTAGCATAAAAGAAAAGAATAAAAAGCTGGGTGTAGAGGAAAAGAGAAAGAAAAAGAAAAATTGTGAAAAAGATTAAGTAATTGAGAAAAGACTGCACCCATCCTAAATAAGTGTGATCAAGAAATGAGAAGAGCAGAAAAGGCTAATGAGTGAAACCCCAAAAAGCTATTGTAGTGTCAAGGAGGCTTAGTCACTTTAAATACCATCGAGTATCATACCAGCCTCTAGCTTACATTACAAGTCCAAGAGAAGTCCTATAGTGATCCTAGATGACCTATCTGAAGATCTGGGTAATAAATATAAGGGCAAGCCTATGGTACTTAGCATACACTGATTGGAACTTCGTTTTGAGAGTGAGTCTTTTATCATCCCCATGGTTACATATATAATTCCTGGTGCAATTGCTAATAGCGATACCAGGGGTCGCGATCGCAATACACTTTGCAGGCACCAAATTCTGTGATTCCAACACCATGTTATGATAGAGACTCTCATTTGATGTGTGAGCTAATGCTAACATATTTGAGGCTTTTAACAAAGAATAATTGTGAAGTATTAAGCAACTTTTGTCATTTTTAATTGGTTTATGTTTGATTTTACAGTTTAAGCTGATATGATAGAGAACCAACAAGAATGGAAGCAAAGAAGTTGAAATCTGAAGAAATCTGAAGACAAGTATGGCTGATGACATTTGTGATAAGTCGTCATCCCTGTGATAAGTTATCAAAGTCTTCGTCAGCAGTAAACAGAGAATTGGCCTAAGTTGAAAGATGTGACGACAATTTGTGATAAGTCATCAAGGTTCTGATAAGCTGTCAAGAATGTCGTCAGCCTGAGGCAGCACAGGAGAACTGAAGCAGAGCTTTGACGACATTTTATGATAGGCTGTCACGAAGCTGATAAGTTGTCAAGTTTGTTGTCAGCCTTACATAGAAAGAGCCAAAACTAAAGAAGGAGCTGACGACATTTGTGATAAGTCGTCAGCCTCCTGATAGGCTATCAAAAATGTCGTCACCTAATCCGAGGGATTTCTAAATTCTATTATTTTGTTTCCATAATTAAGTTAAAATATTTAAAGCTTTGTTTTAGGGTTTTCTAAGGAGATCCATACATTGAGTTTTGACAATACTTTTTGATATTTTTCTCTCTCTAATTTCTTGGCTTGAAAAAGCAAATACTATGAAGAGATTATTATCACTATTCTGGGATTTTCGTTTTTGATCTAATCTGCGATTCACTAGTTATTATTCTTCTTATGGTAAGTTTAACCTTCCAAGCATGAATACAACTTTTTTTTTTGATTTTAGCATTATGAGTGGCTAAATTCCTTTAACCTGAATTATGGGATCTAGGGTTAGGTCTTGATAAGGTGCTAAGTGTTCAAGATTAAAAAAGGTAGTAGGATTTCTTGATAATTCTGAGGTTTTAATTAACGTCTATTGGTTGCATACAATAGATAACATCTGCTTTGGTTTTCTTTAGAAAGAAATCAAATATAGTGGGAACTGAGTTATCGACAGAGACTTGGAAATACTCCATTTAATAATCAATGCTTTAATAAGGTTGGTTAGCCTAAAGTAAAATTTGGCCAGTGAATATAAATTTCCTAAGTCTGAGAGGATTAGGTAATTAAATGCTTAAGTAGGTCGAGAGACATTTAAGCATAACGTCGATAATGATAACTTATTGTCCTACCTACCGTGAGAATCTTAAACCACCATTAGCATCTGTCAAGTACCAAAACCCCTAGTGAACATAATTCTAGTTTTTCCATAAACTCTTGATTACAAACACTGTAACTAAAGTGACCAACAATTATTGGCTAATCTCCAAAAACCCCATTTTATCTTTTCATGCCATTGTTTGAATTCAACTTGTAGCTATAGTTCAAATTAGTTTAATCGCCACTCACATTGTTCCCTGTGGATTCGACCACAACTCCAAAAGTTGGGTAAATATATTGATGACGACCGCTTTGCACTTAATTGATGTATAAGTTAAGAGTTATCAACATTGGAAGCCTCCATATATGGAAATTGCGAGGGCCGGGTAGCAATTGAGATTCCCGAATACCTGGGATGGGTATAAATATTCGATTTTTTTCTTGTTTTTGCCCATTTCTCATCCATTTTCAAGAGACACAAACTCTACGTATTAGGAGGGATTGACATTAGAGCTTGTGGGTGATTTAGTGAGCTTGAATAACAATCATTATGCAATTTTTCTTCGAATTTGAGGTAAGATTCCTTCATGTGGGTTTTCTCATTTCTTATTCAAAATCTCTGAAACTCGGTGACTTGATTTTAGCACCAATGTAGCTTGGGTTTCACCCATTTTAAGGGTAATTTCGCCTTGAGCCTAAGAAAATATTGGGTTGGCTTCGAAAATGTGATTTCTATAAGTGGGACCCACATGGAATTTTTGATTAATTTTGGGCCCAAAAAATAATAGTACAATATGGGTATCATCATTCTGGTATTGATGGGTAGAATATGATTTTGATAGCATAGAATCTTGTAGAAGCTTCTCAGAAGGGAAAGTCAGTGATTTAGGATATTTTGAGCTTTTTTCAGCATCTATATAGGCTATACTTCACCCTCCTTATAAATTGAGCTAGTTCATAATATTTTTTATGATATCATGTTAGATTTAGGATGGGTTTTTGATATAGGTGATATGATTGACAATACTTGGGATCGTTGAATCATTTAGGCTATTTAAAAACTATAAATTAGGCATAAATGACTTAGTTACTCATGCTCTAGGTAACATTTTATATTAGTATTGAATTATGACTTAGTTAACATCTAAAAATGGATTTAGATACATTAGTCTAGTTCGAGGTAGAATTACCCTGAAAAGGATTTAAAGGATTAGAAGAGGGCCCTTTCGGCCCGCCTTTGGCAAAGACTTGAGATAATTTGTTTGACCTTTATACGCTCGTGATATACCTTGAAATTCTTAATATATGTCTTGATAAAACTAGAGACCTAATGGAAATGATGGTTTGATATTTTGAATTGATACTAAATACGGTAAAACTCAATGGTGGTGATTTGATTTTATATTGATGATATATATATATGTATATATATATGTATACTAGTTTGAGTTCGGATAATGATTATGATATTAAAAATATAAACCGGTTTGAGTTCGAATAATAATTATGATATTGATGCTATATTTACCGGCTTGAGTAGGGTTACTACTTATGATAGTGATTATATGATACTATTACAAGGCCGGCAAGGGAGTATGATATATGGAAAATGTGGATATTGGTTTAAGTTTGGAAATAGGAACTTGTTATAGTGTGGCATGACATGGATGGATTCTAGTCGTATAACAAAAGTTGGTAAATGACGGTGGTTCAGTTTATGCTTTATTTGATTGTATCCTCTAGGCTTATGGGGGCCTGCATTGGGTTATATACTTTTTTGTTCTTATTGCCTTATGGAAGCTAATTTTGTAGTTATAATCGTTTGTATTTTATTCTTTATGTTATGTTATTATTCTAGTTATTTAGTTATTTTTGCACAGTGATATTGGAGTTGCTCAGGTTCGCCTTTTTACCTTTACTTAGTTATGTTATCTTGCATTTTATCGTATTTATATCATGATTTAGCTTAGTTGGTTGATGATGCCTACCGAGTACCCATGGTTTTAGTACTCATACTACACTTTTATACCCTTTTAGTGAAGATCTGAGTACTAGTTGCTGCCATTGATTTGTATATCGTGCTCTATTGGATTTCAAAGATAGGGTGAGCTCTTGGAGTTGGAGTTGCTCATTTCCCTCTATTTCATTTATGCCTAGTCTTTTGTTTTGAGATAGATTATATTGACAATTTTAGAACTTGAGTAGTATTTATAGTAGCTCTTATACTAGCTCTACCAGGTTGTGGGATGGTTAATTGTATTGTTGGTTACCTTTGTCTATTTCTATTGCCTTATTTATAAGTTGCAATTGTCTATTTTTGCCTCTTTTTGGCATTTTCCACCAAGATAACTCATTGAATTTAGCTCCAGGTTATGGTTTGGCTTACCTACTAGCGGGATAAAGTAGGTGCTATCATGACTTGAAAATTGGGTCATAACAAATTGCTATGTGAGCCTAGGTTTTACCGATATTGTTGGTATATGAGAAAGTGTCTAGTAGAATCCTGTGGATTAGAATGATGACGTCTATTTCTTATCTTTGGGAGGCTATGGGACATTCTCAGGAATTCTTACTTCTTTCACTCATTTTGTGCTAAGAGTCTGAGTTGGTTTATAGAACATACATATGACTTTACTCTTTCGCAGATGGCTAGGACATATTCTACTACTACATGAGATGAGGTCTCGATTCTAAGCCTAGTGATCCTGTTTCTATTCGTGGACAACCTATAGGTCATGGACTACCTCGAGATATGACCACATCTAGGGGCCAAGTTAGGGGGCCTTCACTAGGCCCTATTTCCACTCCTGAGCCAGAGGTTCTTCCGCCCCAGCCAGCGGTGGGCCAGGTACTAGCCCAGGCTCTACTAGTGTTTATTTCTTCTTTAGTGCTCAGGGATGGTTTGGTTTAACTTTTGGGGTTGGTTGGTTGTATGTTTTCTGGTGGTGCACAATCTACTTATCAAAGTGATACTGAGGAGAGGGCACAACCTGTAGCTATGGCTCCCAGAGTTGAGGACCCTCATGCACCGATAGTTGCTGAACTAGTTATTTCCTAGCCTGCTATGTTTGTTGAGGAGCAAAAGATATTGGGTAGATTCTTGAGATTGGCTCTGCCTAGGTTTTCTAGTACACCGGGCGATGATGCATTTGATTTTTTTATTACTTGTGAGGATAAGCTCAATAATTTGAATCTGGTTGAGATTCGTGGTGTGGATTACACTATCTTTCAGTTGGACTTGGCAGCTCAACATTAGTAGAGGGTTCATTTTTATTCCAGGCCAACTGGATCTTCTTCTTTGACATGGACTCAATTCCCTGATATTTTTTTGGAGAAGTACATACCTCTCAGCCTTAGATATCATTTAAAGGATTATTTCTCTCAATTTGAGCAGGGCTCCATAATGGTCATTGAGTATGAGGCTTGTTTTCATGAGTTGGAGAGGTATGATACGTCTATTCTAGATACTGAGTATGCAAGGATTCATTGTTTTGTTCGTGGACTGAGACTTCTTCTTCACATGTCTACTCAAAGTTTGGTTGTTATAGGTAGGTCTTTTGGTGAGGTCTTTGATCATGCTCAGGTGATGAAGGAGACACATTGAGGCCCAATAGGGTAGTGATAATTGACCTCGGCATCAGGGTAGTTTCAGTGGGAGTCATAGTAGCTCCCAATTCAGAGGCAATGGTTTTCAAGGTAGGTGCCCTCTGCGTCAGTTGTATCATCCTCAGAGTCAGCCTAGTAGACCTATTTAGGAAGCAATCTAGATTACTAACGGAGGTTAGTCTTATTCTAGTGATCACCCAGGCCAGAGTAGTGGTCATTCTTTGAGGGGTTCATCTTCTGGTTATTCTATTCGTGGCGGCTATTTTGGGTCAGCTAGATTTCTTAGTTCTAGTTTAGCTCATATGACCTGTTATAGTTGTGGATCTTTGGTTATTATTCACGAGAGTGCCCTAGTCGTGGGGCGATTGTTGCTTTAGTTCAAAGTGTTCCCCCAATTAGAGAAGTTCATCCCCTCAGCTAGAGGTAGGTCGCACGATCGTAGGGGTAGTCCCAGGGATTTATTAGCTGTTGATGTTGTAAGGATTGTGTTGTAGTTGCTAAATCCTTTCATGATGTCCATCTCCTTTAATGTGTATTTGGAATATATCTATATTCCATCTAATTCTCCTAAATAGATTCTAGGTCAATCCTATATAGCCTAATTTAGTGACTTTTCTTGATCTAATCCCTATACTTTCTTATAAATACTTGTTTACCTTATCATCCTCTTTAGACAATTTAAAAAGTCAAAAAATTATTATTTTCACTTAGTATAGATCAATAAAGTAGTTGTCAAGCGGATTCAACAAGAGTGAAGATTATGAACTTGATTTGTATTTTCACTTTTTCCTCTTATTATAATACCAAAACATAAATTTTAAAATAAATGATTGGAAGTTAGTAATTTCTTTTTATATCAAAGCATTAGATAGAAGGGTATTGAGGTTGTTGATTAGGGTAACAGGCTAAATTCTTTGATTTATAAATCATATTTTTGTAATGTTGTAGCTTTTTTAAGATTGTTGTATGCCGATAATATATGTTTTTTTCCGAAATTTGTGATTCATTTTAATACTGGTGAAATTGATAGGAGGTTATGGAGGTCACAAATTAGGCTATAAGGTTAAATTCTTTTTAATTTATGAATCATATTTTTTACACTATCGTAACTTTTATGTGCAATTTAGAGCTAATATTATTGCATGCCGATAGTATATTTGTGTTTAAAAAATTTATAATTCTATTCTATATAGGTGCATTAGATAGGAGGGTATGAAGGTCACAAATTATGGTATAAGCTTAGCCGATGTTATGTTTTGACTTTCTTTTCGGCAGTTTATTTTTGGTGGGAGTCTGGGAGCATAGTGTCTGCCATAGTTTTAACCTCATACATTTCTTTCTTGCTTTTGAAGTCTATTACCATCTATTGTATATTGTGTTTCAGTTACCGCATTATTTCTCTGATGTTATCCATTGTTTTCCTATGTTTCTTCACTATTATATTTCCTTTTGTAATATTTTCATAATACTGAATACTAACGTTGGCATTTTTATTGCAGTGATTTCTTAGAAAAAGAAAAGACTAACTTTATTGTTAGAAATTCTAATAAATCCTCCACCACATTGCCTCCTAGGTTTTCAAGTATAATAGTTTCAATGGCCAACTTAAAACATATGTAAATATCTTCTTACTTCTAATTCATATCTAAAAATGCTATCCATTCTAGATTATGAATATTTTCTATGTGTTAGCTTCAACTTGATTAGTTAGAATGTTTAAATAGTCCAATTCAAAATTTATTTTACATTATATTAAGAATAAACTAGTTATATTAAAAATGTGAAGGTCCTAAGATGTTGTTTGGATTTTGTAACCTTCACTAAAAGTCTCTGCAATAGACAGAATAATCTTTTCACTTTTTGTCTTTAGTTATTATTTAATTATCATTAAAGTATTGAATATTAAAATACATGAGAAGACTTCTATAATACATGAAAAATGAGAACTAACATTGGCAAATATATGGGATTCCTACGTATAAAGAAAGTTTAGTACGTGAAGGTGATTGGTAAGTATATGAAAAGTTTCAACGTGAAGTTTATCATCCTAAATATGTGGGAAGTTAATATATGGGGACTCTATAAAAAGAATTATAAATCCAAAGTCTTATTTATCTGCCATTGCTGCAAAGTGTCTCAATTGTTGCAACCTTGTCGCCAAGACCTCTATTGTTCTGAATCCAGGTAAAAGTAAATAAATAAATCAATATTGACATGTTCATAATTCGTGATAGGTTTGATGTCTGGGATGCTTTTATCTTCTCGATGAATTCTAGGATGTTTTAATTATAAAATCCATCTCGATAAGTTATATATGCTAAGGTTGAGATGCTTTAGTCATTGTTCTTGAACTATAGAATGTTTTAATGTGTCAAATTTTGAGCTTTGTTGACAATGTTTGGTTCATATATGTATTGTGTGATATTGTTATCCAATGAAGGATCTTGAGAAATTGACCTTTCAAAGTCATTTTACCAAGTTAAGCTTTCTTAATAGAGATGTTTGAATACTAAAAGAAAAAGATATAACTAGTTATATACTTTTCACGATCCAAAAATCAACGGTCATCATGGCAATTGTCGCGATGAGCCTTGACAAGTAAGCCTATCACCTAAACTAATATGAAATGAGAAATCAATACCAAACCCAAGGCAAGACTCCTAGAATAGAGTCGAACCACACATATATGGTAAAAGCTGAAATACATAGTCACGATACTATACAAAAATCCCCAAACCTGGTGTGACAATGTAAGACCTAACTAATACAACTCGAAGTCAAAATACATAGGATATCCAAAAAGGAGAAACTCTATCTCTGAATACAAATAAAGACATAGTCTAGATGAGAAAAGATAGTAGCCAACTCAGGATGCATAGATCAACTGCTACCTCAAATGGGCTCCAAGTATAGCCTGAATCAACTGCCTTGAGGCATACTCGTAGCACGATCTACACCAAAATGGTGCAGTAGGGGTGAGTATGGTCCACTTGTACTCAGTAGATATCATAGGCCAGCTGAGCAAAGTAGAAAATAAAGCATACAAAATACACACTATGGGCATGTCATGTGCAATAAAAAAATGTCCAAAACGATAGCCCACACCGTCTCCACTAACAGTTTTACAATATTCACATATGCAACATACAAATACGACAAGGAAGCATAAGTATACAAATATCACTCATGAAGGCAATAAGTAAGTAATGCATATAGAAAAATCTCATTTCAAGAAAAATAATACAATACAAAAAGAGCACAAGGTATGTAAAATGCGATGATGATGATGATAATGATGATGATAATGATGATGATAATTTGTGAGGTCATTGCACAACCTCCGTATACACATACCGAGCTGTGCTCTAGAGGTAGGACCTATGGGGGGTTCATCAATCCTTATACAATCCATATACAATACCATATATATCTCCTCTCAGACACATCCATCAGTAAAGGATTTTAAAGATGTCATATTTTTTATCAAGAAAAGCCAGTATTTTAGAATTTCCACGGTGGTACCAATATTTCATGAATGTATATGATATGAGGATGTAATTCTCGCAACCAACCCAAATAAGAATTTTCATATCCAACTAATATATATACCAACCAAGTGAGCCAAAAATCCACTCAATATTCCAACCATCCATGAAATCCAATATAATTCATATGCCAATACACCAAAATATACTATTGATACCACAATAGGCTTTTTTTATCAAATAAGATACAACTAATTTCACATTCACAAGGACAATAAGATCATATAAGACCTCACATAGTCACACATAGTAAATAATGTTCCAAAGCCACCAATTAGAAATAGTGTAGGCCCCTAAACAGGCAAGACACAACAATATATCCATTTTCATGATTGGTTCCCATACACTTAATATAATTTTGTACAAATATTAACTACCCAACCCATTCTAAATAAAGTTAAGCCATAACCTACCTCAAATGCCAATAACTGGACCGAACAACCTTCTACACAAAGCTTTTCCTCACGAATGGACTCGAAATCCACTAAAAGATACAAATATAAAATCTATGCGTAAAAATAAAATCAATGATACCCATATTGCCTATTTCCAAAATGAGGTTAAAGCGGATCTCTAAAATGAATTTTCACAAAAGAAGGGTAAAATTGGAATTTTAGTTCAAAAATATATTTTCCTTGATGAAAGGAACACATAGAAAAAAATCCAAGTGAAAATGGGTTGAAATTGAGGTTTAAATTTAAAAAATACTATTTTTAGGCATTTCGAGCCAAAATCCCCAAATTTCACCTTTGAATTAGAATTTTAATGAAGTTTAAAAGATAAGAATCGAAGAAAAGTAATTGAAATAGGGATTTAAAGCTTATCCAAGATCAAAAATGAAAGAAAATGCTTAAAAAACTCTAATCCGAAGCCCCAAGTCCCGAAAATGGTGTAACAA
Organism: Capsicum pubescens; assembly: GCA_030864215.1. Taxonomy (NCBI): domain Eukaryota; kingdom Viridiplantae; phylum Streptophyta; class Magnoliopsida; order Solanales; family Solanaceae; genus Capsicum; species Capsicum pubescens. Next base: position 222,989,999 of record CM061540.1, on the reverse strand, counting down.
TCTCAAAAAAGGAAAATAAACTCCCCAGGCATCGCCTAAGTGACTATCAGGTCTCTTAGGCATCTATCGCTTAAGAGACCATACATCGCTTAAGCGAAGCCTTCCTCATCGCTTACACGGCTTGGCTGTCGCTTAAGCAACAGGCGTGCCAGTGACACTTAAACGACCAAGCCATCGCTTAAGCGAGCCTAATGTCAATTCGATGACATTTTGGCTGTTAAACCAAATCGCTTAAGCGATCACATCAATACTTAAGCGAGTGCACTAGCTGAGTGCTTCACAAACTAGAGACTTGGAGAAGTCTCCATGGGACCCTTGAGATTCATCTAGAGTTTCGAGAATACAAACGAACTATGCTACCCTATCAAATTCAACGCTCCAAACTTATTAACGATATCACATTTTCAAAATAACATCATTTTAACAAAATTGACCCCCGAAACTCAATTTCATAGCTTTTCAAATCAAGGGTAAAAATGAGTTATAAAATCTATAAAACCACATCAACCAGGTTACCGACCTAATAACAACGTTCCAGATCTAATGACACATTCTATTTTTCCATCCGACGCACATATTAATAAATGTTAACCAAAGTCTACTATAAGGATTTTTAAGCCACCAAGAACCATAATTTCATATAATTCACATCAAAATGCATTAGGAACCGTGCCAATCATCCCCACACCCTAAAAATATCACAAATCAACTAAGGAAAGGGGTAAAATGGTCAAATCACAAAAAAATAAATATTTCACATAAATCACCAAAAAAAATCAAATCATACATCATCCACTACTAAAAATCCAGTTCATCCTCAAACTAAAGGCAAGAGAAATACCTAAGACCACAATATGCTGGGGATAACTACTACACATATACGGCTCGACCTTCCAAGTAGCCTCATCTACAGGTCGATGCCTCTACTATACCTAACCACAAGAATATCTCTAGAAAACATCCGTCTAACATCTCTGGCTACAATGGAGATGGGCTCTTCAGCAAAAGAAAACCTCTCATCTAACTGAATGGAACCCATCGAATGACATAAGACTCATCAAATATGTAATGGAAAAACATGGAAATATGAAAAACTAGCTGAATAGTTGATAATTTTAGGGGAAAAAACAACTCATAAGCCATATCACCAATAGTCTAGAGATTCTCTAATAGCCCTGTATACTCGGGGCTAAGCGATCCCCTTTTCCCAAACCTTATCATGCCCTTCCTGGGCGACACATGAAGGAAAACTCGATCACTAATACTAAATGTCAAGGCACAAAGTTTATGATCCGCATAACACTTTTGCCTACTTTGAGTCACTCAAAGTCTATCCTGAATAGCCTGAACCTTATCCAAAGACACACAAAGCATGTCCATACCTTGAGGTCTAATCTCAAAAACTTCAAACTAACCAACTACTGAGCAACAATGCATATCATACAACATCCTAAATAAATCCATATCAATACTAGAATAGTAGCTATTATTATACGCAAACTCTGCCAAAGCTAGATGTTGATTTCATTGACCATTGAAGTCCATGACGCAAGCGCAGAGCATATCCTCCTAAACTTGAATAGTCTACTCCGACTGGCCATTGGTTTAGGGGTGAAAAGTTGTTGTAAGATCAACCCGAGTACCTATATCCTCTTGAAATGTATTCAAGAAGTGGGATGTGAACATTGGACATTGATTTGAGATATAGACACTAGAAGACCAAGAAAAAAAGACTATCTCATGATCAAAGATATGGGCCAACCTCTCAACACTGAAAAAAACATGAACTGTAGTAAAATGAGCAAATTTGGTCAACTAATCGATGGTGACCCAAACACTATCTAAACCATAAGAAGTACGAGGCAACATAATCACTAAGTCCATAGTGATCCATTCCCATTTCTACTTGAGAATGGGTAACCTCTAAAGCAAACCACTAGGTCTCAAATGCTCGACCATCACCTGCTGGCAACAGAGGCAACGATCTACAAAATCTGCTACATCCTTTGTTATACCACCCTACCAGTAATGTTGTCTCAAATAACGATACATCTTAGTCACTCCCGGATGAATATAAGCCTCCTCCAAAATTAATTTAATCCAATCAACCACTCTCGACACATAAAATCGGCCACCAATCCTTATGACACCATCTAGATCAAGCGAGGTTTTCCTAGACTCACCACTCAATACCTTATACTGAATCACTCTCAACCCAACATCATCAAACAAATGAGCCTGAATCAACTCCATCAAAGAAGACCTAGCCTCCACGAATACCAAAACATACCTAGGTATAGAAATATCAAGACTAACCATGTACTTAGGCATAGACTTAACCTCCAAGGCCAAAGGTTGCTCTTGAGTCAAAATATATGCCAAGATGCCATGCTAGTCAACTTTTGGCTCAAGGCATCTTAATACATTAGCCTTGGAATGATAGAGAATAGTCAAGTCATAATCCTTAAGCAACTCAAGACAAATAAAACTTCCTCATATTAAGATCTAGCTGGGTAAAGAAATATCAAAGTCTATGATGATCTGAGAAGATCTCATAAAGAACTCTATATAAGTAGTGCCTCCACAATATCAAAGAAAAAACATCTGCACATAATTCCAAATCATGGGTAGGGTAATTCCTCTCATGAGGCTTTAACTGACGAGCATCATAAGAAATCACCTTGTCCTCCTGCATCAACATAATACCTAGGCTAACACCTGAAGTATTATAGTAGATAGTAAAATCCTCGCCTTTCTTAGGCAAGGTCAAGATAGAAGCTGAAGTCAACAAATCCTTTATCTTTTAGAAGCTTACCTCACAAGCATCGAACCACTAAAAGGAAATCTTCTCCTTAATCAACATGTTCAATAGTGTTGCAATAAATGAAAAACCCTCAACAAAACATTGATAGTAGCCCATTAAACTAATAAAACTCTAAATCTTAGTAGGAGAAGTTGGCCTAGCCCAATCACAAACCACTGCAATCTTGGCTGTATTAACTATAATACCATCCTTGGTCACCATATGACCTAAGAAAGAGACATAATCTAACCAAAACTCACACTTAGAGAACCTAGCATAGAACTTCTCATCCCTCAATCTTTGGAGCATGATAAAAAAATCCTCCTAATGATCGACCTCACTCTTGGAATAAATGAAGATATCATCTATAAATACAATGACAAAAAAGTCTAGATATTGTCCAAATACCCAATTTATCAACTCCATGAATGCAGCTTGGGCATTAGTCAATATATACGAGATGACTAAGAACTCATAATGACCATATCAAGTCTAAAAAGTTTTGTTCGAAATATCCAAAGCTTTAATCCTTAACTTGTTATACTCGAACCTCAAATTAATCTTTAAAAACACCGAAGCACCTAGAAGTTTTTTAAACAAATCATCAATATAAGAAAGAGGATACTTATTCTTAATTTCCACTTTGTTCAACTATCAATAATTAATACACATACATATAGACCCATCCTTGTTGTTCACAAACAAGATAGGCGTATCATAAGGTGATACACCAGGTTGAATAAATCCCTTATCCAATAACTCCTATAACTAATCTTATGATTCCTTCAACTCTGCTGGGGCCATCCTATAAGGAGGAGTAGAAACGGGCTTCGTTCATATTATGCTATATAAATATAGCACTTTCGATACTTAAAATAATGAAAATATGCAAGTTTCTTAGGTTGTTTTGGTAAATATGATGTGTTTTGGTTAAGTTTTGTAGAAAACTAGGATTTAGATGCTAAGTCCAAGAAAAAGATGAAAATGGAGTTTTTGGCTACTTACTTGATCATTTTTGGGCATTTGTAACACTTACCGAATGTACATGACCAAAACAAGTGCTGAAACTTAAAGTTCGAAAGCTTGGTTACAAGAATTGGAAGGCCTGACACTTACCTATGTCTACATATAGATTGCATATAGCCCTTGTGGTTCGTATGTGACTAAGGTAAGTACCAAAATTAAAAATCTAAAGAGTGAATACAGAGATAAAGCATTTAACCAAGGAATTATTACACTATCATGCTTTAGAAAACAAAAAGATGGCTCTACTTCTCCAAACCCTCTCCCCAAGTCCTTCACCTGTTTAAATTTTCTTGATTCCTGTGGCTTTTTCTATGGAACATTTAAATCTTGCACTAAAATGATACTTAACTTTTACATATGAATGAATCCCTATTTGTGAGTTTCATCTGTCTCTTCTTTACTTTAAAAGTAGTTCTTCATGTTGGTGTTTTCCCATTGGCCATAAGTTAACTAACTTGTGTTTATTTTACTCTTGGTTTACTATTTTTACTTTTCAATAATGCCAAAAGGGGGAATACTACCAAATTCAAGTAGTAGGGTCCAGGTACCAATTATGTATGTTGAAGTGCAGGTATATTCATAGGGGGAAAAGTGAATGATGTGTTGAATGTTTGGAAAGCATGGTGCATAGTGATATGTAAAAGAATGTTAGTGAAATATACTGGTGCTTAGTGATAGGGAAAACCATGATGCATAGTGATAGGAGGAATATTCATCGACCATAGTGGTAATCACTCTGATTGAATGAGATGAATGAGCTTTGATGCTAAAAATCTGTGGTTGGTTTGTCATCATAAAAAAAGGGGAAATTGCTATATCTTATTTTGATGATGATTGATGAGTGGTGAATTTACCACTCAACATTCATACACATTTCCATGATTTTAATGTATAACTAATATCCATATTTTATAGGCATACAGGTTATGAGGTGGAATGATGTGGACTCAAGCTAAAAAGAATCAAAAGAAGAGAAACGAAGTGCAGCTGGAAGACCTGGAGAAAAAATAGGCCTTAGTTATCATGATTGTGGTCTGAGGGCCGGGATTAAGGCCAATCAAGAAGGTAAGAAACCATGATCGCATGGATCTACCCGAAGTCACGGTAGCCACGATCACACCAAATCTAGTGCGATCGCGGCAATGTGGGATTAAGCCCAGGGGCAATTTTGTAATTTTTAGCAACCGACCCCAAATCCCTTAAAATTTTAAAACCCTTTCCCATTTTGGGTATTCTAGAGACTAGAAATATTTTGAATTTGAAATTAAAACCTTAAATTGGGCAAGAATTGTAATTTGATTTGGAGAATTGGATTTTGTTATTTGTGAAGAATGGATGCTTTGAACAATCCTTTTGGTATATGTTTCTTTCTTTTCTTTATGAGTAGCTAAATCTTTTAGTCTTGGGATTATGTTGAACTAAGGTGAAATTAGTTTTGGGTTGTAATGTATTTGTGTATATGGTAGTTAGTTGATAATGGGTTCTACTATTGTTTGATGAAATTGGCTGGGATTTTTGGGTGAAAACCCCAAATACCTAAAATGGGTTTGTTGGGTGAAAACCCCAAACTCTTGAAATCTCAAACCATCCTAGAAAGAGGGGTTTGGGTTAGCTTTTGGAACCCACATCATCCTTGAAAGAGGGATGTGAGAACCAAAAGAATAGTAGTTAATTAATGGATTTAGTTTACTAATTCTTACTATCTTAGACATACGAGTAAGTGTGAAGTTGACTATACATTAGGTATTTTCCTAGAAATGGGGATACCCAATTGAGCTACTAGGTGAATATAATTTAAAAACTTGTTAGGTATCCAAAAGGTTCAATAGGTGAAATTCTTGAGGTTTTGTTGACAAACTAGCCTTAAGGAACCTAGACCTAGCCTACCATATTGTTAACAACTAGAATGTACACAAAATTTACATATACCCATACCTAAATTGCTCTTAGGTAGACTTAATCCCAAGATTCTCTTTATATCGAAGTTAAATTACAATAGTTGTGAAGTTTGTGGAATTGAATTGCTATTGACACACACGTTCCCAAAACCAAAAATCCTTATTTTAAATCATGCCTTTTACTATATTTGTACTTCGGGTGTATTCTTAGTAAGTGTTAATACCCATAAGACTATAATTCTACTTTTCACTCCTTATGGATTTGACCTCAACAAAAGTTGAGTTATTAACAACGATCGTCCTCTACAAGTTGTATGGTATACGTGAATGTTATCAAAATGACACCATTATTGGGGAGTGAAATTTAGTTTTCTCTTATGCAATATTAATTTTTACTTATGGTATACCCATAGTGGTATATATTTACTTTGGTTGTTGTTTTTATTTCCTTTTAGATAATTTCTATAGCATAAATAGAACCTTGAGTGACAATGCTAGTCAAGCCAGGTATTTTGATGGCCCTCTTGATGATCAGGGGCAACTTAATGACGTTGGTTATTTAAGTGCCATCTATATCCCACCTACTCATAGGAACAATGTCTTTCATGTCACAATCTTCATGTTGCACATGTTGCAAATGAAGGCACTTTTTAGGGGTAAAGCTTATGAAGACCCCAACCTTCAGTTGATGGATTTTTTAGAAGTTTGTGCAACCTTTGATATTGTACACATAACCTAAAAGTTCATACTTCTTCATATCTTCCCATTTTCAATAATGGAAGAGGTGGTATTATGGCTTTGATCTCTTCCGGCTGGATCTATCATTTCGTGGGATGAACTCACCACGACCTTCCTTGATCGATATTTCCCACTATCTAAAATGCTCCAATTGAGGGATGCGATCATCAACTTTAGGCAATTGAATGGACCACCCTTGTATGAAGTATGGGAAAGATTCAATGGAAAAATAACACAATGTCTAAACCACGAGGTCCCGGAGAAGATACTTCTCTAAATCTTTTGCCGAGCACTTCACTCAATAAAATTATGGCAGATAATGCGGAGGGGGGCTCTCTAGTGAAGTTGCATTATCATGCGAAAATGAATTTTCTTGAGGATATTACCAAGCAAAACCAGGGATAGCATACCCAAGATGCTAGGGTTCCTAAGAACTCTCCCACTACATCCTTGGTTGACTAATAACAAAGAAAACGAGATGAAAAATGAGAGGAGAATATAGATAAATGATGATACAATTACAACTTTTGACAAAACATATTATGGTTACATCCACAATAGTGGTAAATGTTGTGGCATTGAAAGCCTATGAGGATAATGAAGAAGCTAAAAAGCTCGATGAAGAGATTCGGTAATTGGCAAATTATTTGGAGGGTTCCCGCTCTGCCTATAAAATACAAGGTTGGATGGACCATGAACATGACCATGATTGGAGAGGTAGAGATCGTGAGTATGACTGGTATATTCCTCCTCATGAAAGGGCAAAGAACAAAAATGGTAGCACCGTTGACCCTAACAAATACAAAGCCAAAGATGTTTTGGGAAGGATTTTAATGAGGGTGAAAGGAACAAACAAAATGGTCTGTGAAATAAAAGGTGATTTTTTGTAACTTCATCAAATTGTGGTATCCCACTCTACCTCTATTAAATAATTGGAGACTCAAATCGGGAAAATTTCCACCCAATTGAATGCTAGGCCAAAGGGTGGTCTTCCTAGTAACACTATTACGAACCTAAAGAATAAAGCTCATGTTTTAGCAATAGCCACTAAGAGAGGGAAGGCCCTTGGTGATCACTTGAAAAAAGATTTGGGTGAAAAGATGCCTAAAGTAAAGTAAAAAAAAGTTCCACCAAAATCTCATGAAGAAGAAGATAAAAAGGAACTGGTGGAAGTTGATGAAGAGGTGGTGGAAAATGAGAAACCACAAAGTGATGTGATGCCTACAATACAAACCCTTCCCCATTTCCTCAAAGGCTTCAAAGAAAAGAGGAGGTTGACAAACTCAAGAAATTTATGGTCAAGCTTAGAAATCTTTCAATCAATATCCCATTTCTTGAAGCAATTCAAGAGATCCCAGGATATGCTGAGCTCATGAAAAAGTTGATGCCAAAGAAAAATCTCATCTAAGGTGACACAATTAAAGTCACCCATATGTTTGCGAGTATACACCTCATGCCTTTTTACATTTATAATACTCTTAAATTAGAAACCCCAATACCAATATCTATTAGACTTTTAATGGCAAATGTGTGTGAAATTGAGACAAATAAAGAGTGCACACTAAGTGCTCGATAGCCCAAATGAGTGTTCACTAATGGGTCTTACATTGTGAAGGCATAATCGAGTACTTAGTAGTCTTGTTCAGTGGTTTTAATGTGAATTCCAGTTGTGAAACATGTTTTAGGCTTCATAATTAGAATTTTTGGACATTGAAAATTAGGGTTGAAATTGGTCTTAGATACTATGATCGTAGTCATCGGGACCGCGATCGTGGTAATGTGACCACAACTTTATGACCTGCGATCGCAGTAATCAAGATTGATTTTCTACCTATGCCAAAATTTTTGCATTTCTAATTTTTGTCCAAACACCACCAAGTAACCGTTCAATCAACTCTAGTAGACAACATAGAATAGTTTATTCAAGAATATACCAATGATTGATGAGGTTGTGTCATCTGTTTCTTTTCTAGATAATCTCATGGAGAAATATGACCACATCCGATTCATGGCACTTGAGTGCCACACTCACTACTATGGTGATTTTTCGAGGACAAATATGCTCCCGAAAAGAGGAATATGCTTTAAGAATGTGCCAAAAAATCTTTCGGCATTTCATGATAGGCTTGTCGCCAGAGGGTGATAGTGTTTTTCCCTGCATCCTTGCCAGGCTAATGAGCAACAGGTCCGCGAATTCTATGTCAATCTTAGAATAGTGTCTTTCTTGGATCCATCCTACATGACTAGCAAAATATTTGGGAAAATGGTTGACTTTAAGGTGGAGCAAATCAATGATATCTATAGGCTCCCAAATGCATACATGGGTGAGTTTGATGAAAAATGGTGTGAATAGGGAAGTTGGTTGGCTGAAAGACTTTGCCTCGGGAAGGAAGTCTTATGCACGACAACTAAGAGTAACATCCACATGAATGACTTTACTTCTGAGGCTAAAATTTAGTTGAACATCATATACAGTTGAGTCTTCCCTTGAACCCACATGACAATAATCCCAGATTCGTGGGCTCAGATGGTTGCTTGCATTTTAGATGACGTTCCTTTGAATGTTAGTTAGCTCCTAGTTTCTGACATAAAATTCTTCAAGAACCAGGGTGGGACACATCACTTCTTTCTCTCTTTGATTACTAAGCTTTGGAGGAGAGCTGGGGTTGAGAAATACCGGGAGATACTTGGGTATTCCCTGGCACTTCTATTTATCTAAAAATTTAAGGAGAGAGTGCACCAGGCAAAAGCAAAAAGAGAAAGATTGATTTGGGGAAGTTGACATGTGAGGAGCCTGAGTCTTGTAGGCCATCCACCACCGTGTCTCTTGAGGATATTAGATTTGATATTGCATCCATCAAAGAGCTCGTGTCTGTTTTTTCTTAAGAGTCGGGAGAGTCATCCACCACCCGCCATTTATATCTATCCTGATCTGATTATGAGAAGTATTGGGAGGACCAAAATAATCAGGGAGCTAACATTGCTAGGATTGAGAGAGCCTACTCATCCTTGGTAGAGTCCCATCGAGATATCCAAATTGCATATAATAAGATGATAAAAAGGTAAAAGAAGAGAGATAAGTTCTTTAGAAGGATGTGGAAGGGGGTGAAGGGCCTATGGAAGGTCCTAACACCCCATGATAGTCTCCCTTCCTCCCGAGTAGAATGACTTCCTTCCTCTCAAGTGGAGAGTGATGATGAGGCTCCAGCTGAGTGTTCTGGTCCTAGGATGCCAATGATGATGCAGAGTCTACAGATAAGAGAAGTTCTTGATGCAGTTTCAGGAAGCACCCTTATATCTTCTTATGATTTATTTTTTATGTAGTGAGGAAACTGGTAGATACTTAGTTAGGGGGTTTCTGTCTCCTCATTCATTTGATTTGGTCCTATATTATTGATATTTATAGATGATTTTTTTCTTTTGGGTTGTAATATTCGGGCACTCTGATGGTGCCCATATTTGCATGGATTAGTTGTTTTGTTTCATTGTTAGATTTTTGCGTTATCTTTATTTTGTTTGTGATGATATCCAATGAGAAATTCCCTATGATAGATTGAGTGATGACATTCTTAATAAAAAAGCATCGTGATTGGGTTTTGAGCTGTAGATGCAGGGGAAATCTTATTACCCATAGCAATGAGGTCATAAATGCAAGGAAAATCTGTGTACCGTGGCATTTTGGGATTTGGGATAGCACTTGTACCTATGGCAAAGTCCGAGTAACCATATGATTTGTCTGTGTAAAATCCAAAATGTGAGATGAAGGATTATATTGGTACCATAGTTAGAAAATTATGCATGGTGCAAATGCAAAGCAAACATCCCCCTTTGTCCAAAAAGTTCTCCTGAGAATTCGAGGGTACGAACATGAGCAATCTTGTATTAACACTTTTTCTCTTTTTGTGACTCCAAAATTTTTGGCTTGTAAAAATTGAGTGATACTCTATTTTTGTTTGACTCTAGCGGAAGAGGCAATTAATCCTCCTTGCTGAATTTTGCATGTCGTATGTGGTGAGTTTATTTGTCCAAATCTCATGTGTACTTGTACCATCTAAAACTTGCCCCATTAGTCTCTCCAGGCTAATTTTGATTGTACTTGGTTAGGGAGATGATCTTAGGCCATATATGTGACCTTAGAAGTACACTTTAGCCTAAAAAGTGTACCCTTGCATAGATGTTATCCCTAGTCACCCACTTTGAGCCTTTAAAACTTTTTTTGGAAAATAAATTGCAAGCCGTTAGCCTTTTAATTTTTATCCCTTTTTGAACCCTACCCTTCTTGAACTTAAAATTGCAAATTGAGGCTAAGAGCCTAAGTTGGGGGTGGTGATGTTTGAAAGAGGTAACTTTGGGCCACAAAGTTCTAGTGCCTATGAGATTAAGTATTGAGAACAAATGAATAGGAAAAATAAAGGATCCAACAAGTAAAAGAGAAGCACAAAGGGTGCAAGAAAAGGAAATGAAAAGAAAATGAGTGAACCAAGGAAATAAAAAGTAGGCACATGTGTAAAGAGTAAAAACAAAAGAAGTGGCCTTTGATCAAAAGTTGGATGGAATAGTGTGATGTAGATGTTTGAGGAGGGTATAGGCATGTTTTTCTTAAAAGATATCCTACCCTACCCCAAACCTACGTTACAAGCTCAAAAAACACTTCATGATTTCCAATCAAGTATTTTTATTGTAGTGGTGATTGAAAATAGGGGCAAGCCTATGGTATGATATTTGTTAGCATCAAGAGTTCTTGAGAGAGAGAGTGTTTTACATTTAAGTTCCTTGTTGCACAATTGATAACTTAGCGTGTGAAATTTTCTTTCTTGTGAGGGATCATGTAAATAAGCCGAGGTGGATGATTTTATCATCTACCTCAAAATGAGGCAAAAGGGAGTATAATGTAGTTAAGTTCAAATTTGAGTTATTTCTAGAGTATTAGTGATTGTTGCATGGTTTCTCTTTAAAGTTTCTTGCATCATTGGAAAATCACATTTTATATCAAGGGGTGCTGTGAAAATAGTTTTTCCCATGTTTGAAGAGCTAAATTATAGTATTAGCTAAGCTTGAAGTAATAATGATTATTTGGGTCATTCAATGTAGCCATAAATGTGCATAGTCTCATGGTAAGAGGTAGTGTTGCTTGAGGACAAACAAAGCTTTAAGTTGGGGGTGTTGATGAGTGGTGAATAATTTTCCACTCATTTGCACTCGACATTCGTATACATTTCCATGATTTAAATGTATAAATGGGACATATGTATGATTAAATGTACTAATATCCACATTTTATAGGCATACAGGTTATGAGGTGGAAAGATATGGACTCGAACTAAAAAGGATCAAAAGAAGAGAAAAGAAGTGCAACTGGAAGACCTAGAGTAGAAACAGGCCTCAGTTATCACGTTAGCGGTCTGAGAGCCAAGATCGCAGCCAGTCAAGAAGGTCAGCAAACGCGATCGCGTAGATCTACCAGTTATCGTTGTAGCCGCAATTGCAGAAAATCTAGTGTGATTGCTGCAACGCAGGATTATGCCTTGGGGCAATTTTGTAACTTTTAGCAACCGACCCCAAATCCCTCAAAAGCTTAAAACCCTTTCCCATTTTGGGCATTTTAGAGACTAGCAATACTTTGAATATGAAATTGAAACCCTAAATTAGGAAAGAATTGTAATTTGATTTGGAGATTTAGATTTTGGTATTTGTGAAGAATGGATGCCTAATCCTTTTGGTATATGTTTCTTTCTTTTCTTCATGAGTAGCTAAATCTTCCAGTCTTTGGATTATGTTGAACTAAGGTGCAATTAGTTGTGGGTTGTGATGTATTTGTGTATATGCTAGTTAGGTGATAATGGGTTCTACTATTGCTTGATCAAATTGGTTGGGATTTGTGGGTGTAAACCCCAAGTACCGAAAATAGGTTTGTTAGGTGAAAACCCCAGACTCTTAAAATCTTAAACCATCCTTGAAAGAAGGGTTTGGGTGAGCTTTTGGAACCCACCTCATCCTTGAAAGAGGGATGTGAGAACCAAGACTATAGTAGACAATTAATGGGTTTAGTTTACTAATTTTCACTATCTTAGACATAAGAGTGAGTGTGAAGTTGACTATACCTTGGATATTTTCCTAGAAATGGGGATACCCAATTAAGGTACTAGGTGAATATAATTAAAACACTTGTTAGGTATTCGAAAGGTTAAATAGGTGAAATTCTTGAGGTTTTATTGACAAACAAGACTTAAGGACCCTAGACCAAGATTACCACATTGTTAACAACTAGCATGCACACCAAATTTCCTAATGTAATGTAACTACTCTTTATGTGTTTTTAGTAGAGGGAATGCACTCTTGATACTTATAAAAATATTTTGATTTTTAGATCCGATTTTGGTCTTAGAATTCTCTTGTATTCATTTTGGTTGATCATTTTAGTTGAAGTTTTAAGAGTTCAGTTGTGATTACCGTGATTACATTTTATCCTTTAAATTATGAACATTATTGATCACTTCACAAACATGAGTGCTTAAAAACCCTTAGCTAGGGTTGTGGAAACCCTGGCGGATTAACGAAGTAAGGGAAGTACTATGATTGTTCTGAACTAATACCCATGCATGTATTGCATTATCTTCACTTTAATAGCTATCTTAGTGGTCACAAATGTTAGGATCCTGCCTACATTATTGCTACTTACTCCAAAAGAGGAGTAGTGACTAGGAAAATATTATTACAATAATAATTTGAAGTTTAACAATCGATCCACACTACTAGGTATATCTAAGTAAGATGGTTAGCTTTCATCCAATAACTGAGACTCAAAAGGTAATAGTTAACTAGGATCTAGGATAAGGGTTAGTGAGGCGACATCCCGAGACTCAAAAAGTGAAGGGTGAAATCATTAGCTATACCAAAAGAAGGTTGGTGGTACATAACTTATCAGATTCTGCATGCAAGGTATGGGGTTGGCTCAATATAGTAGGATAAGCCTATAGAGTTGAGAAGCCAGGGGAACACAATCCTAGTTTTTACCGACGACTGACTACAACCAAAGTTGATATTAGCTACTTGTTCTATATTGACAATACAATCCCCCCATTTACTTTTCAAATTTTGCCTATTGAATTAGAGCAACTAAAAGTTGCAATTCCACGTATTCCCTTAGGATTTGATCCCTACCTTTGTTGGGTTACAATATTTGACAATAACCGTATAGTCTTTAGATTGAAGGTATAGCTTGGGCGTTATCAGTGACTAACTCAAAATCAATATCAAAGTCGATATCATGATCCAGAGGCATACTAGGCAAATTCGTACGAAAAATATCCATTAATTCACGAACAACTCAAACAAAATCCATATAAGGAGGTGAAATAATACTAGTTTCACGAATATGAGTCAAATAAGACAAACACCCCTCTTGACCAAGTGGCGATCTTGAATAAAATATATAACTCTCTTGGGACCTGAATGAAGGAAATCCTTCTAAAATATCCTCAACATAGTCGACAAATCTAAGGTCACAGTTTTCGAAATACAATCTAGGACAGCATGGTATGGAGCCAACAAATCCATACCCAAGATGACATCGAGTTCAACCATATCTAAGACAAGAAAATCTACCCAAGATCACTCCTAGTATAGTTACAAGACAAGATTGATACACATGATCCACCACTAAAGAGTCTCATACGAGGGTAGACACACAAATAGACACATAAAGGGGTTCATAAGTAGAATCAAAACCCAAAGTAAAATATGTAGACACATAGGAGAAAGTCAATCCTAAATCAAATACCACAAATACAAATTTGAAACAAATAGGGACGATACCTGTGATAATGGCATCGGAAGCCTTTTCCTCCAGCCTGAAAGGTAGAGCATAGCACTGACCATATTCACCACCTGACTGGGTAGTCCCTTAACCACCACCACGGGAACCACTACCTCTGCCTCTCTCACTCCTAGTAGAACCTCTTTATCTCATAATGGATATAGGAGTATCTCTGAAGTCACGACAGGGACATCCCTGGCTAGATGGCCAATCTTATTGTACACATATGGCCTTATTCAATAGAAGGAGGTATGTCTGAACTAGAATGACTACCTAAAGTTGCTGAACTAGTAGAACCACTACCAAAACTTTGCAAGGCTTTCTGTACTGGTCTACCATGGTACCCATGGAAACCTCTAGAATATCTACCTCGAGAGATATAACCTCTAAACTCACCCTGATGGCACACTTTATTGGCGCCTCCCTAAGATGATTGAAGAATAGATAAAGTCATCTTAGCATGATCCATAATACTCTGATACGATGCTTCACACACTACCATTTGACTTATAGTAAGGTGAGATAAAAATCTAACCCCTTTGTAACTTCTAAATTTTCTTAGACTCGGTGTAAATACAACTATAAGAATATCTAGATAAGGTATGGAATCATGCCTCATAGTCTAGAACAGTCATGGAGCCCTTCACCAAGAAATCACACTTTTCTACCATCTGATCCCTCAAACTTAAAGGCATAAATTTGTCTAAAAAGGCCTCTATTAATTGATTGCAAGTTGTCTTTGGAGAACCAAGAGGTCGGCAACCAATAAGTGACCTCCACTAATCTCTGGCTGTATTTCTCAACTGGTAAGTAGTATAAGCAACCCTATGCGACTCAAGTAATCTAAGGTTATGCAACTTCTCATCATAGTCCATGAAGAACTTATATGCATCCTCACCTACAACACCATTGAACCTAGGAGGGCCTAAATAAGTGAATCTCTCAAACCTTTTTTGATCCTCAGAAGAAATAGCTACAGTCATAATAATAGAAGGCATAGTAAATCTAGCTGTCTGAGAACCCATATGAGGAGGCATTATTGAAGAAGGCTAAACTCCTAACCTTGAAATACCATACTCATATACTAACACTGAAGAATGAACCGTACTCGGGGTCTGTAGAATACCATAAGCATATGTCAATATAATAGAGGATCCATACTAATAACTGGAGGAACACCTTAAGCAGACTCAAGCACAGATGGAGGTACAATATCAGAGTTAGAGGAACACCAGGTGCACGCAAAGGAGCACTCTCCAATTAGGTCAACAAACAAACTAGTAACCCCTCAATGACTGAGATAGAGGTACTTAGTGGAACTAAAGTAGGATCTATATCTCCAAAATAATTATTTTAGGGATCAGGGGATAGATCCCTAGTTCTATTTATGGATGGAGAAGATTCTCGTACCCATCCTCCACATCGAGCATATCTATGGCTAGCTATCCACCTGCAAGACTTAGCTTTCTCCTTAGATTATGGATTCAATCTCTAGCCTTACTCAATCTAGTCTCACCATTTTCACAAAAAAGAGTGAAATATGACTTAGAACACAAGGTCCACACAATATAGAATGAAATAAGGAAAGTTTCCTAAAGACATCTTATAGCCTCTCGAAGATAGATAAGTACGTCTATATATCAATTTATGAGACTCTATCAGACACCCCATTCTTACACTATTGAGACTAATAAACCTAGCTCCGATTCCAATTTGTCACGACCCAAAAACCAAGGGTCATGATGACACTTGTCGCAGTGAGCCTTGACAAATAAGACTATCTCCCAAACTTCCATAAAATGAGAAATCAATACCAAACCCAAAGAAAGACTCCTAGAATGAAGTCGAACCCCATATATATAGTAAAAGATGAAATAAATAGTCAAGATACGATATGGAAATCCCAATAACTAGTGTCATAGTGTAAGAACTAACTAATACAACACAAAGTCAAAATACATAGGATATTAAAAAAGAAGTAACTCTGTCTCTGAATACAAATAAAGACATAGTCTAGATGTAGTAGACAACTTCAGATGGATAGATCAACTGCTACCTCGAATGGGCTCAAAGTATCGCCTAAATCAACTATCGTGAAGTGTACTCATACATGGATCAACACAAAAATGGTACAGTAAGGGTGAGCATGGTCCACTTGTACTCAATACGTATCATAGGGTGACTGAAAAAAGTAAAAAATATATCATAGAAAATACACATTATAGGCATGTCACCTACAATCAGAAAATGTCCCAAATGGTAGCCCACACCATCTCCACTTATAGTTTTACAATATTCATATATGATAAATATAAATACGATAAAGAAGCATAAGTATACGAATATCACACATACATGAAATAATTAAGTAAGATATATATAAAAATCTTATATCATGGAAGATAATACAACACAAAAAGAGCACACGACATGTAAAATGCAATGATGATGATGATGATAATGCACGAGGTCATTGCATAACCTCCATATAAATATACCGATTTGTACTCCTGAGGTAGAATCCATGGGGGTTCGTCAACCCATATACAATCCATATCTAATACCATATCTATAACATTTTCTTTTAAGAAAAGCCAAAGTTTTAGAATTTCTATGGCGGTACAAATATTTCATGAATGTATATGATAGAAAAATGTAATTCTCACAACCAACCCAAATGAGATTTTTCATATCCAACCAATAGATATACCAATCAAGTAAGCTAAAAGTCCACTCAATATTCTGACCATCTATGAAATCCAACATAATCCATATGCCAATAGAGTATAATACACCAAAATATACCATTGATACCATAATAGGCTTTTTCATAAAATAAGATACAACTAATTTCACATACACAAGGACAACAATATCATATAATAACCCACACAGTCACACATAACAAATAATGTTCCAAAGCCAATAATTAGCAATGATATAGGCCCCACACAGGAAAGACACAATAATGTAGCCATTTTCATGATTGGTTCCCATACCCTTAACATAATTTTGTACCAATATTAACTACTCATCCCATTCTGAATAGTGTTAAGCCATACCAACCTCTAATGTCAAAAACTAGGCTGAACAACCTTCTATATAAAGCCTTTTCTTTATGAATGGAATCTGAATCCGCTAAAACATAAAAATATAGAATCTATTCATGTAAAGAAAATTAACGATACCCATATTGCCTATTTCTATAATAGGGTCAAAACGGACCCCTGAAATAGTTTTCAAAAAAGATGGGTAAAACTAGAATTTTAATCCAAAAATATATTTCCATGAGTGAAGGAATTCATATAAGAAAATCCATGTGAAAATGGATTAAAATTGCGGTTTAAATCAATGAAATATTATTTATAGGCCTTTTTGGCCAAAATCCCCAAATTTCACCTTTAAATCTAAGTTGTAATGAAGTTTAAATGATGAGATAGAAGAAAAGTAATAAAATAGGGATTTCCTCATGTACTATAAATACACTTTATATATTTTTGAGTAGAGGGAACAAACTTTTCGTAATTACAAACATATTTTGATTCTGAGATCTGATTTTGGTTTGGAAATTCTCTTGTATTTATTTGGGTTGATTTATTCAGTTGAAGTTTTAGATATTTAGTTGTGATTATTGTGATTACATCTTATGCTTTAAATTATGAACATTGTTGATTACTTCACAAGCATGAGCGGCTAAAAATCTTAGATAGGGTTGTTAAAACCCTGGAAGATTAATGAAGTTGGGGAAGTGCTATGATTGTTTTGAACCGACACCCATGAATGAATTGTACTATCTTTACTTTAATATCTATCTTATCGGTTGTAAAAGTAGGATCCAACCTAGATTATTGCTACTTACTCCAAAAGAGGAGTAGTGACTAGGAAATGATAATTACAATAGTAATTTGAAGTATAACTATCGATCCACGCTACTAGGTATTATCTAAGTAAGATGGTTAACTATCATCTAATAACTAGAGACTCAAAAGGTAAGAGTTAACCAGGATCCAAGATAAGGGTTAGTAAGGCGATATCTCGAGACTCAAAATATAAAGGATAAAATCTATCAACTAGTTCTAAAGATGGTTGGTCGTATGTAACCTATCAGATTCTGCATGTAAGGTATCAGGTTGGTTCAATAAAACATGATAAGCCTACGGAGAACACAATCCTAGTGTTCACCGATAACTGACTACAACCAAAGTTGATATTAACTACTTGTCCGATATTGAAAATACAATCCCCCCATTTACTTTTCCAATTTTTCCCGTTGAATTACAGCAACTGATATTTGCAATTTTATGTATTCCCTTGTGATTCAACCCTAAACTTTGTTGGGTTTCTATATTTGACAACAACCACATAATCTTCAGATTGAAGGTGTAGTTTGGGTATTATAAAAAAATTTGGCGCCATTTTTGGGGACTATGATGTTGAGTTGTGAATTAAAGTTGTTGTATTTTATGTCTCTTTTTGTTCTTTGTTGGGTATACAACGGTGTATGACTAGAGCACAGAGTAGAGAAAATCCCTTACTCCTAGTGAATACGAATCCATAGAGGATCCTACAAAAACCTAGTAGGATGATAGAGCCAAAAAGAGATGATATTCCTAAAGGAGTTTGTGATGATGCACACCAGGTGCCTCCCCCTCCTCTTAAAGGATTTTAAGAAATTGTTGACCAGCAGACGAAGGTGCTATTAGCACAAGAAACTAATCAGAGGAGGGATAAAGATGCTCAACATATAACTCAGGAGGCAGAGTTAGCTATGCAGAGGCAGGAAATAGACCGTCGAACAGCACTCGATGGTAATCAAAACATAGTTAGAGATAGCCATGCATATATGATCACAACATACCAATATTTGAAGACATATAAGGATGATGAAGAGGATCTGAGGTACATTAAGCCGGCAGAGACTAGAAATTTTACTCCTCCTATTTTATCCCCTGGTATTAAGTTTGATATAACAAGCGCAATGGTTTAGCTCTTAAATTTAAAGGGTGTATTTGCAGGTATGCCTACAAATGACACAAACTATACCTTGAAAATTTTATTGGGATCTGCAGTTCGCACTCAAATCTAGGGGTAAATCAAAAGGCTTTTAGACTGAGGTTATTCCCCTTATCACTTATAGAAAAAACATCATTATGATCCGGGGAACTACAAAAAGGATCTATCATTACATGGAATAAGTTACGTAGGCAATTCCTGAATCAATTTTTTCCTCCATCTAGGATGTTATAGCTTACAGACGAGATTTATAATTTCAGATAACTGCAATCAAAATATATGTACGAGGCTTGGTTCAAGTTTAAGAAAAAGTAGGGTATAGTTCCCAACCATCAAATTTCAGGGACAAGACTATTGGAGATATTCTATAGAGCCCTGACCATCAGTTTCAGAGCTACGACAAACACGATCTTTGGAGGAGCTTTTATAAGACTGCACTGGGAGGTAGCTTCAGATATCCTAGATCAGATCTCTCTTACTAAACTAGGTTGGGAAAATTGGGAGCCTGCGAGGGAATCTTATATGTATTCTATTGGTGCCTCATGTGACCAAAAAGTTACCGATGATTCAGTAGAGCAAGAAATTATGTTGTTGAGAGATGATCTTAGGTTACTGTCAAAGCAGTTTCCAATAGCAAATTTTTAAAAAGTGAATGTAGTAGGAGTATAGGGATCAACTTACAAAGATTATGAGTTAGATTAGAAGAGGAAGCAAAATATCTGGATTGTCAGTTGGTGGGTTTTCGAGCCTAAGGCAAGAAAACCAAGGTTTGAACTACTATGACAAATAAAGAGACTGTATTAAGGAGCGAGATGGTGATTGGATAAAGAAGGATGAATATAGAGAGAAGGTAGACAGGTACATTCTACCTGGAAGATGAGATACAGAATCAAGAATGGAAGAGATGCTGACTAAACTGGTAAAGGGTCAAGAAAATCAGGAGAACAACCTTAAGGAGATCAAGGCTGACATTTAAGGTTTGACCTAGAAGGTTGAATCTCATGCTATTTCTATCAATAAGTTGGAACACTAGTTCGAGAAGATGTCAGGAACACTAAACTAGAGGCGGCCAAGCACCCTTCTAAGCAACAATGTTCAAAATCCAAAATTGACGATCATGTTTTTTTATTACCACATAGAGTGGTATAAATAATATGGATCCCCCATTACCTACTATGGAATCACTAAGGCATGATGAAATTTCTATTTATGAGATATCTGTTATGAAATCAAAAAAAGCAATGGGTGGTAATGGTATACTTGGTAAGGACAAAGGTAAGGGTCCGATTGTTGAGCCAAAAATAAGACAAATTCCAAGACCACCACCACCTTTTCCTCAGAGACTAAATTAAAAGAGAGAGGAAGGAAATTTTAAGTAATTCATTGAGATGCTAAAGGAGTTGACCCTGAACAACCCTTTTTTTGAAGCGTTGAACCAAATGCCTAGATATACCAGGTTTATGAAGCAACTGGCTTCAAAAAAGAAAAGGGATATGATTGAGAATATTGATGGATTTCACCACTATATTGTAGTGACGACTAAGTTTTTAGCCTAAAAAAACAATGATCCTAGAGCATTCAATATACCATGCACTATTGGGACATCCCGATTCACCAGACCCTTATGTGACTTATGAGACACTATAAATTTGATACCGCTGGTTGTATTCAATTAATTGGGATTGAGCCCTCCTAAATCTACTGCAATGTAGCTATTTATGTCTGACCACACTGTGAAGATACATATGGGCATTTCTTTTGATACGATTGTGAGAGTTTATAACTTTATCTTTTTGACTGACTTTGTCATTCTAGATTGTAAGGTTGACGTCGAGATGCCCTTCATATTTGGGAGACCATTTATGTCCACAGGTAAAGCGATAGTTGACATGTAGAAAGGGGAGATGAAGTTTAGAGTCAATGGTAAAGATGTAACATTCAATATCCAACAAGAAATAAAGCAGCAGACCAATATGAGGTTGGTATCGGTGATAGATTGTATTGATGACCCATGAGGTTATTCTTATGGGTATCTTGATGAATTTAGAGTAATCAAGGTACCTATGTTATGCTGAATATTATATCAAGCATTTCATAGAAGGCAACCCATGGGCTTATTGGTGAAATCTGAGTAACCAACATAGCCATGTTGTGCCGTGATGTTAAATAAAGCAATAGGTGGGAGTCAACTAATTATTTTAGTTTTCACTCGTGTTTGTTTTTCTTTTGTAGGTTTATAGTTTATGGACTTATCCGGAATGCAGTAGAATTTCTTTATTCATAACTTTCCAGGTAAGTGTAACACCCTCAAATTTTGAGCATTTTTATTTTTTGCCTCCCCATGTTCGAAACATCAATTTTTGACTTAAATTGTACTAAGGTATGTTAAAGAGGTATCTCAAAAGAGTTTTAGATTTTTTGGATGAGGTTTAGGGTGATTTTGGGTCATGGAGGTAGTATGCCTTTGCAGTATAGATGTGCTACAGAGGCTGGCTTCTGTGATAGGCTCTATGGTATGGAGGCTGGTCCCCGCATTAAGGTCCATGCATAGAGGTTAGTCTCTGCGATAAGGTCTGTGACATGGACCTATATAAAAATTTGGATATTTTATTCTATTTTAATTAAGATGAGGGGTAATGAGGGTCTTTCACTTATAAATGACCTTTAAGCACTATATGAGGTAATTCTTATCAATTTTCAGGATACGAAGGGATATTACTTCACTTTCAAAAGATCCTCTCTCAAATTTCCCCTTTTAAGTCAAGGCTAGAGTTTCAAGGAAGTAGTCATCTAGGGTTCTAAGGGTGTTATCTTCTTCAAAATTCTTGGTAATTAAGGCATGTGCCTCTTTCCATAGACTTATCTTTTCTTTATGGCATGAATTGTTTGTTATTATGTATGGTTTTGATGTTGAGTTTTGAACTATGGGTTGAGGGTTTGAATGTATTTGGTTTAAATATTTTCCCATGATTCTTATTGAATTATTATGCATTGAATTAATGATTTGTGAACTCTTTGGGTGCAAAAGGATGGTGAATGAATTTAGGGGTACAATAGATTCCCAAAATAAATGGTTTTGGTATGAAAATTGATAATAACCTCGACCCACATGCATAATTAGCCTTGGGAACATGATTTATCACTTGGTTTGGTTATTCTTTTTGAAACTTTGCATTGTATAAATGGTAAATAGAAAATTAATTGAATTGGTTTGGTTTTCAAATGTTTTTGGAAAAGCCTTGGTGGCCATGGCTTTGGTTTTCAAATTGGAAACTGTGGAGTCAAATTGGTTTAATGTTTTTATGGTAAAATGGAATAGACTTGTAAGCTCTAAATTTTTGTATGACGATACCAACTGTTAATGCCTAATTAAAGGACTCCTTAGAAAATGGGTGGGAATGTGTAAATGATTTTAATTAGTCTCAAAGGGGGTTGTGTATCTAACCGTTGAAAGTGGAGGTCCCGGGGGGACCAATATTGGAAAATCACATTTGAAGATGTGAGGGGTTGTCTTAGTGACGATGTGCTTGTGTCACACTATATATATTTGTATCAAGGATGTCGAAGGGTAAGGATTCCCCGTATTTCTACGATACCTCCGGCCATGCGGCTAATACTCACTAGGGCCTTTTAAGTAGGGGGAGTTGAACCCATATAGCCTGTTGGTGTAGGTAAAGGACGTCAAGATATACATTCCAAGTTAAGGTTTTACCCTCATGATAATCCTTGTTCCCTTTCCCGGTATGTGGTATATATATATATATATGCTTTTCTTATGGTGTTGTGCACTAGTTTTAATGGGTTTTGTATTATGGATTATTGCATTATTTTATCCTATATCCCTGAGTTACATGTTATCACTCCAACCACTAACAGTCTTCAGACGTTATGTCCCCATGCGATGTAGGAACTGGCCATACTTCTACTCCTCCAACACAGTGATTAGGTATTCATGGGATAACTTTGGTGTCAGACTGAAGTGGTGAGATTCCATCCTTTGAAAGACCCTATTTCATGCTCTGGATTTCCTTTTGTTTGACTTTTTGTTTGAACTTACTTTTTGATATGGTCGAGGGCATGTCCCGACTAAAATCTCTTTGGTTCTGTTAGAGGATTTGTTGGACATTACTGTGGGTATGTGTATTGCGGTTGGTTTTTGGTGTTGATGCTTTATAGATTCTTTAAGCTTTCCTCTCATATTTTGTTTTATATTGGTATTCATTCGCTGCTAGGTGTACTTGGTTATATTGTATTAGGATAAGGGGGTAGTCTCCGGTCCTCGGTGGACTTGAAATGCCAGTCAAAACTAGGCTTTTGTTTGGGTCATGATAGTAAAGGGACCTTGTGACAACCCATCAAAGTCAGAAGTCCCGCTCGTGCCAAGTAATATTGAGCAATAATTGAAAAGATGAAATTTTGAGGATAATAATGGAAAGTTCTAAACTCTAACACATAATCATACTTTCAGAGTCATAAATTCAAGTTACAGAACCATAAATATCTAGGTAAACATCAAAGCGCAAAGTCCAGAAAGCAGAAAATTAGGCCAAAAATTTAGGCCCACTTGTGCCCAACACATACGGACCGCCTGTACCATATGCGGCCCATATGTGATAGTCGCAAGTGGCCTAGTTGTGGCCTAAATTTTAATTAGAATTTTGGTCCCACTAATGCTTAAACAATACCTAATTTGGCCCCCTTGCTTTTTAAAGACAATTTGACTCATTTTAACCCATTCAAATCCTCAAAATCTTATTTTTTTTTCTCTTTAAATTCAAACTTCCCTCTCAAGGTATAAGTTTATCCCACTCTTAGATAAGGGGTAAATTGAAACTTATTTGGGGTACCAACTCATCCCAACACACTAAATACAAGCTCAATCTTGGGTTTTACTTTATTTCTTCATAGTTCACTTTTGGATTTTCAAAGAAAAGGTAACTTTCTCGGCTCCTAATAGTAATATCTTTATTTAAATATTGAACAAGAAAGTTGATATGTTTATTTCCATGAAAAATATAAAGAAACAATCATGCTTGTGTGTAGGATCCTTGAAGTAGCCTAAAATCTTGATGTGGGGCTTTGTTTTGATTTAAATTCTAAGGTTAGGCCCAAAATGAAAGTTGAACTTATTCAAGTACAGGAATACCAAAATTGGGCATATTAGATTGCATAAAAAAGAATTTATGATTCATTGTATTTGTTTGCACATCGTAATTATTGGTACTACAAATAAGTTATAGGGGTGTAAAAATTGAGGACAAATTCAAAGTTTTTGAATTTTGAGTTTTCCTTCAACTTTTGCATTCCCTCATTAAGTATTGAATTCTAACACTCAGTTTTTTAGGTACAAATGGAACCCAAAGATGCAAAGAAGAAGGTTGATACACCGAGGATATGGGATGGGTCCCCCGAGCCTAGTGGCTCAATGGAAGAGTACCCTATTACACAACTTAGATTAGTTGCGGTCAGGGAAACACGTAGAGTGACTAGAGGCTAGGTTTATTAGGTAGATGAGACTATTATTTTTGGAACAATAGGACAATCGCTGCCTGAGCACTCACGGTAGGGTAGAAGGACAATCGTTACCTGGACTAGGTCTTAGATTGAGGCTATTCAGGCTGACTAAGTAGTTCTAGGCTAATCGAGGATGAAGTCAGCCAAGAGATCACCACCACACTCTCCTCCACCAAGTGATAATGATGATGAGGTAGATTTTGAGCCAATTTCACAGGGTGTAGCTAAGGACCTCTAGTCTGAGAAGGGGTCCCACGATTCATCTAGGGCTGCAGATCAGGAGGAGTCATCAGTAGCACCCCAGTCTGAGAAGGGTACTACAACTCATGCACAACCATTAAGTGTACTCTAGTTTGAGGAGGGTACAGGGAAGAATTCCCATAAGGTGACCATTCCAAATGAGAAGGCACCAACATAGAAGGGAAAGAGTTCTGCCCCTACACATACCTCGGAGGTATCGCTTAAGGAGGATAACCTGAGGTTGTGTGTGGAGGGAATGCAAATTATATTTAATGTAGACAGCCATATTTTAGAGACCGGCAGGCCTAAAAGGCTCATTTTTAAGAAGTGTAGGATTGAGCCATCTGGGTTGAGCAGAGTACCATAGTTGCGAACAACCTTTGATCATTATCAGCTGGAGTGAATGACTAGGCCACTCGGTTCTAATATCCAAACTCTAGAATGAGAGTTTTATGCATCATATCATGCCTCAGTTGTTCTTTCAATGTGCATATTTATAGGTTTGATGAGACAAATAGAGCAACCACAACTTGAGTAGACCTTTTTGAGAGGGGTTAGGCTTGATATTTTAGTAGCAATCATTCAGCGAGTTCTCTTTGGTCCAGACTATGTTGCATCAGTATGTACAATAGAGTGTGACTACAAATTAAGAGTCGTATGTGACAGAGATATTATGAGGGAGGATTAACTTAGACATGAGAGATTTGAGATATCTAGGTGGATCTCTAATTATATTTCACCTTTGGGTGTTGAGACCCTTTGGATCGAGGGAAAGTCATGATATAGAAGGCATCATTGACTTTTGCTGCTAAGTTTTAGTAGTTGATGATTAGATTTAGGCTATTTCCAACAACTTCAGATAATGTATTGACTTGGGAGGGAGTCACCCTCATTGCTAGTATGATGGCTAGGTATGATATTGACTTTGTTGTCATCCTCCAGTATGAGATTCATGATAGATCCTTTGGGGAAATGATAGATTTGTTATTTCCTTGTCTTATTCATAGATTGTGTGATGATTCTGAGTCACCAAAGATACTGGGAGTTGATAGAGAGTACTTGTAACAACCATTGCACAGACGATGACAATGAAATATCCGACATGCTTGGCCCTTCCTATGAGACCTAGTGGGCCTTCTATAGTACCTACAAATATTGTTGAGATGTAGAAAAGTGATGTGAGAGTTACCATTAATCTTGAGATAGAGGAGAAGAAAGAGACCCCTGAGATTATTACATAGGGTGAGGGAACACTGGTCACTTCTACATTATCCCCAACCTCCAGTTTAGAGCAGGTGGGTGCTTCTTTATTGCCCCCTCTACCATCCACTGTAGTTGTGCTATAGGTATGAAAATGATATCTTATGAGTTTGTACAGGTATTTATGGATAATCAAAGTGTCACTAATGCTTGGGTATGAGCTATTGAGATCGAGATGGCTACTCTATATGGGTAGATCCGACCATGGGTCCAAACTAGAATAGAGATGATAGAGGTTACATGGTATACTGCACACAAATTTTTTATGTCAGAGTTATATGCTGAGTTACTCTAACACATCGATTTTTTGAACCAGAATGCTAAATGATGCTTATGACCCCGAAGGACCACAAGATAACCCATGACTGATATCTGTATCTGTGCACTATAATATATAATGTAATAATGTGGAAAACATGAACATATAGGCCATAAGGTTCAAATGAATAAAGAATCTGTCAAAACATAATAATGATATGGGTGAAAGATACCCAAAACAGCTAAAAACTGAATCAAATCAGAATATAAGTCTGAATACTGAATCTGAAAGCCTCTAAGTACTGTCTGAATAAGGAGTTGAAGGAACATGTCTCCAACTAACTCCGTCTAGCAAAATTGAGCTGAAATAATAAATGAAATAAAATAATATCGCCCTCGAATGGATGAGGACTCACTGTAACTCTGTAACTGGATGCTAATGTTGATCTGGAGCTCGTGTCTCTGAACCTATGATGTAATATGAAAGAAAGAACCATAGCACAAATGCGTCAGTACAATTGGAGTACTGAGTATACAAGTGTGGCAGGCTAATGCAAAAGGGTTTACATTCATGAACAATGCTAACTGACTGACTGATATGGACGTGAGAGTGTAAACATACATACATAGTAACTAAGATCATGAGTACATGATAGCTAGATCTATACGCTAATACATGGTTTACTGATAACTGACATGGCTGAAACTGTAGTTTTGATAACATGGGCGACTGTATCTGATAGTCTTAAATCTGATGGAACTATCTGAGTTCTGCACTATAACTGAATTTGACTGTATCTGATAGTCCTGGTATACTGATATTTGAAGAACTATCTGAGTTCTTTTACTGAGACTGAGTCTAAAACTGTGGGAGGTAGTTTTTTAACCTACATGCCCTATATGTGCCATTATGGCTAAGATGGGCTCCAATCACTACCCTGACTGGAAGGGTATCAGTACCGCACCACTGGTAAGGACAACATGTGAGAAACCCTCATATAACAGGTAAATCTAGTGAGAACGGTGAGAACCCTCATATAACAGGTTAAGCCACCTCATCTACCCTCATATAATAGGCTGCGATGTCTCAACCTATGATGGCTACATAGTTCTGGGACACAAGGATGACTGCTAAGAATCACACCCTCATATGCAGGTGAGTTCCCATCCTTGGGTTCACTCGATGCTAACTCCTACTCCCATCTGAAGAGACTGAACATGATTTAACTGACTGTACATAAGTGGAACTTACTGAATTCCGTTGACTGACAGAATACTACTTATATCTGATAACTGACTGAGACCATGAGGTTTCCTGAGTCACATGACTGACTGAATTCTACTGAATCATGGATTGATTTTGTATATCGTGAAACATGACATGGCTCTACACACACAACTATAGTTTTCGGGTACGAATACCCCAGGACTCGATGGAATGAAATTGACTCACACATGACACATCTTGATCATAAGATCGGAGTCCACAATTAACAATATCATATGTAAGGGATATTATACTTCATGTATTTATTCAACATCTCAAACATGGTAGGGGAAAGCATGGATATATTTCATGTACATAATTCATATCTCCATTATCATATATGCTTCATACCACAATAATAACAACACATAAATAGCATGGAAATCCATATTGAAGTGTATAACTAACATAGAATTGTCATTTAGATAACATAGAATCATGTAAATATGAATTTCTAGCATCCTAGGCATTTTATTAAACACTTTGCATGCATTCTTTAAGGCATAGGTGGATTTCATACTTGCATCATATCAAACCTCCCAAAGTTCATGTTTTTTTAACTAAGAACCACATATATTCCATGAAAACACCTTTAGATATCATCTTGAAACTTAAACAACAATCATCAACAAGTACATGCTCATATCATCACAAAAAGTTTACAAAATAATATTTAAAAGCATGATTCTTGAGCTCTATGAACGAATTGAATCCATACATGAACACTATGCATACTTTAGTGATTGAATCTTGAAAGAGATCTAATGTTTTTGAAGGTTCTTTAAGAATTCCTTAGGCTTGCCCTTGATTTTTCTTGACTAGGGTTTAACCCCTTTCGGAAAGAATGCTCTTGTTCCTGAGGAGATGATCGTGAGAGGAAACCCTAATCTTGTGGTTGAAAGTGTAAGAGAGGGTTTTTAAGATGTTTCAACTAAAGATAATGGAAGGTAATATGTTTCTTGAGGGTTATAAGTCATGGGAAGTGAAGTGAAAAGAACAAAATACCCTTATGAAATAAATTCCCAGTTGCTGAAAATAATAGCTGACGATATTTGTGACAAGGTATCAAAAATGTGGTAAGCCGTCAAAAATATTGTCACACAGAAGCTGGAATTGATGCTTTATGCCTAAGTTTGATGACCTTCGTGGTAGGTTATCATAAATGTGGTAATATACCACGAATGTCATCACACAGGAGCTGGATTCTGCCTAAGGCTGATGACCTTCGTGATAGGGCGTCACAAATGTGGTAGCCTACCATGAATGTCATCACTTAGGAGCTGGTTTCTGCCTAAGGCTGATGACCTTCATGGTAGGGCATCACAAATGTGGTAAGCTACCACGAATTTTATGACTTAGGAGCTGGTTTCTGCCTAAGGCTGACGACCTTCGTGGTAGGGCGTCACAAATGTGGTAAGCTACCACGAATGTCGTCACACTGTTTCTGGCCTGACATGCTGGAGTAAAATAGGAATAACTCTTTGCTCCGATATCATATTTAGGATAAATTGGTACCGTTGGAAATATAATTCAATTATCTATCTGTTGATAGGTCATGATCTAAATAATTCCAAGTATAATGAGATATATTCTTGTTTGAATCTGACTATGGAAATATCTTTCTCAAGAATTCGATCGGTGAGGAATGTTTTGATTCTTCTGATAGATGGGAGTTATTTGAAGACTTAATATACATCTAACTTACTAATAAAACTATAAAATAACCATGATGTACTATGCATAAGCTTGGTACATGGCTCTAATATTGGTTTGGATTTTTTGGGGTATTACAGTTACAAACATGTATTGATGCTTTTGAGAGGTGTGTTATAGCCCAGTTTGTAAATATTGAGATGCCAAACGTAGGTTATATTAAAGAGAAGGAGGATACCTTGCGACCAGAAGTACGCTCTCCCACAGAGATCCATATGATAGCCATTCCTCCAGTATACCCCTGGTGGTTTGAATATCACCTCTGCATAGGCCCAAACACTTTGATTTATTTGTAGAGGATGATGAGAAATTCTTAGTAGATCAGACGAAGAGAGGACACGTGAGGGATCTGTAGGATCCCAACATTCCATACGACTAGTCTTTTAAAAAGACCATACATGATTCGATGGACTCTACAATTATTGAGAGGTAGAGATATGCTGAGATAGTAATGGGTGCATTTTCTAGTAGTACATTGCCACCACCACCACCTCTGCTAGAGTATATAACCCCATCAGTGGAGCATCCCAAGTATGTCCTTATTACCTTTGTTTATTATTTTTAGCGCATTAGTAACAGTGTGCAGTCTTTTAGTTGGGGTTGGGGTATACCATAGCTGCCACGTATTTTTGTTTCCATGTTTCTTTTCCTATTGGCTGCATTATGGTTGTAGAACTAACATGTCTAGGGTAAAATCTGTGCTGTATTGTATTTTGTTATGTATTATTTTATGTTGCTATATCTTGTTTTGATGATGATCGGCTAACAACAAGGGACCAGGTCTATGGATCTTTACGAAAACATACAACTATCACTGTACTATGCAGTTTTGTATGTTAGTGTAACAAACTATGAAAACATACATCAGGACACCCGGCACAATAAAATTCTACCCTAATTATTATCCTATTATAAATAGAATAGAATGTTTCTCTATTCATAGTTTTTCAATCTGATTATTCAAAATGAGAAATCGATGAAAAACCAAGTATTGCTCAAATTCCAAGCTTTTGTGTGTTTGTTCTTGAGTCAAGTATTGGTTTGTAATTGAATTACTTATCTTATAAGAGTAATTCTCTTCTTGTTCTTGTAGAGTTCTTAGGTAGAGTTACCTGAGTTGATATTGGTTAGAGTTCATTAATATTGAGGTGAGAGCTTAGCAGAGTTGTCAAAGAGAGTTTGTAATAGAGTTGTTACAACTTTTGGAGCTTAGAGTCAGGTTCAAAATGGAGTCTGTAATCATGGGTTTGATTATTATGGATTTTTATGTGTTTGTGAGGGAATGTCATGTTTTTTCCTTCCTTGATCAAGGAGGTTTTCTGGTTAAATCATTGTGTTCTTTAATTTCCTGTAAAGTTTTTGTTTTTTCTACTTTACTATTTAATTGCCTGTGTCTGACTCTGAGGGACCTGGTCCCCAAAATATTGTTCAACCCCCCATATTTCAATAATTTATATAAGACAAAGGACACTCTAAAAGGTTAACACCTAGAGTGATTTATTGATTATGGCAGCTCCACCTAATCTGGAAGAAGGGTAAACTATCGCTAGACCACCCTACTTTAATGGGCAGTACAATGGGTTGTGGAAACCAGGATGTATGACTTCATTATGGATAAGGATAGTGAGCTAATGGATATAATACTTTATGGACCTCATATGACTATTAGAGATGTCAAAGAAGGTAACGTAACAAAGATAGTTGTCAAAACAATGAGAGAGTTTGATTATGAAGATTAAAAGAAGGTTGAGAAAAATTACAAGGAAAAGAAATTGCTTGTCTGTGGTATAGGGCCTGATGAGTATAACAGGATTTCGGCGTATGAAAATACTAAGGATATCTAGGACTGCCAGAAGACAATTAATGAAGGAACAACTGATGTGAAGGACACAAAAGTTGACATGCTGACTACTTAGTATGAAACTTTTTCTATGAAGGAAGAAGAGACAATTCAAGAGATGTTGTAAGACCCCATAAAATCCTAAGCTTGATTTATTCCTTTAAAAGCTAGTAAGGGGTCCCAGACTTAGAAAAATTCAGCAAAGTGTTAATACTTAGAGTTATTTTAGCCTTTGTAAGATGGAGATCCTTTTTCATGACCCTTATGATCTTCAAATATCAATTTTTAGGTTAATTCATGATTAGGAATGTAAGTAGGTGTTCTTGGAGAAGTTTTGGATTTTTCAAACTTTGTTTGAAACATATTTGAAAGCTCAAACTAGTGGATCGACGTGATCTCAACGCGCCACGTTGCCCATTTCATCGATGAGTATTTTTCCACCACTCCCAATGCAAATTCTAGTGAACCAACGTGGACTTGATGTAGCGCGTTGGCTATCGCATCAATGCCAATGACGTAGAGCGTTGGTTTGTGCATCGCTAAATCAGTTTTCAATCATTAAAAAGATGCATCCTCAGGGGTAATTAGGTCTTTTTCCATCTTATGTCAGCCCCTTTAGAGACAAAATCCATTCATCTTTCTCAAAATTTCTCAAGAAGCAAACCCTAGGATCTCTAATTCAAGATTCACCCTTCAAGAACATTCCATCATTCTTTACAAATTTGAATACCAAGGTATGTGAAGTGTTCATCCAAGGGTTTCCTTCAACCCTTGGAGTTCAAGAAACTCTTTCTAAATACAAGTTAATTGATTTCATGGATTTCATGTTGGATCTTGGATGTATTAATGATTAAGATATTAATGGTGATCTAATTCCATAATTTATCCCAAGTTTCATTCAAACTATTTTAGTTATGAATTGAATTTGGTGAACTACATGTCAAACTCTTGAATTCCAAGTTGAATGTAGAATCCATGATATTACTACATGTTTATTGATATGTGAAATACCCATTCTCCCCAAGTGTTTGTCAAAATGCTTATATGATTAGACTGTTCAAGCATAACATGTTATTGTGTGATTTCAATCATGCACAAGCTCATGTATAACAAGTGTTTGACCAAAGATGTCTAAGTGAATGTATTATTAGCAAACTAGTACCATTATGCTACTAAAGTCATGCAGTGATTTACTTTTCACACTATCGAGTCCTGGGGGTATTTAATACACGATAATTTAGCTGTTTACCTAGAGCCAGTGTTAGTTACAGAATAATCTCAGTCATGTCACAATCAGTAGTACTCTCAGTCAGCTACAAAACTTAGGAAAAACTCAGTAGACTCAGTATTAGTCCAGTACAGTTCAGTATCCAGTTAAAACCTCAGTAAATTAAGTCAGTTAACAGAATTCAATAGTATTCCATTAGTCAGAAGAACTCAGTGAACTCAGTTAAGTTCAGTTAGATAGTATAATCAGTAATAGTTCAGTCAAGACTAGTATGGACTAGGAATCAGTTCAGTGTCTATTCAGTTGGGAGAGGATTCAACACCAAATGAATGTAGGAATGGGGGAATTCCTTATAGCAGAGGGTTTGAACCTTAGTAGAAATCCCTACGTTATAGGACTATGTATCTAGCTTAGGTTGAGATATCTTTCTGCCAGACTAGGGTTGATACATCTCATACGAGTTTTCCTTCCAACGAGGGTTGACAAAAGAGCTTCCTGTTAGAAAAAGTTAACTCACAATTGTCTTTACCCATGGCATGGTACTGACACCCTTCTAACTGGGGTTATAGGTTGGAACCCAATCTATTAAGAAAGGGGCATGTCAGTTAGATGATTACCTGCCATAGTTGCAGTTTTAGTCTTCAGAGTAGAATTCAGTTCAGTTCTACAGAAATCAGGGCTGTCAGACTTAGTCATTCAATTAAATATGGAACTTAGAATAGTTCCATAGAATTAGGACTGTCAGATACAATCACCCAGTTAACAGTAATACAGTATCAGTAAACTCAGATATCAGTAAATCAATAATTCAGAACTCACTATCCAGTGTTATCACGACCTCAGTTATAGTTTATGTATTCATGCATGTACTTTTATTCAGTTATACTCATGTTATTCAGTCAGTATTGTTCATGGATATGAACCCTTGCATCTCAGCCTACCTTACTTAGCATACCAATATATTCAAAGTACTGACGTATACCTTTTCTTGCGCTATGATGTCTTATATCATAAGCTCAGACGCACGAGCTCCCAATCATACTTAGCAACTTGATCCATCAGCAGTAGACTAGTGGTGAGTCCTCATAGTTTGAGGACATGATTATTACTTTAGTATCTCTGTTTATCATTTTTTAATAGTCGGGGTTAGTTGGGGTTTTGTCCCATCAATCCCTTATTCAGAAAGTATAGGCTTATCAAACTAGAGTATTTCAGATAGATGTATCAGAATTCAGTTTTCAGTACTCAATATTTATTTACAGTTTTGAACCTTATGGCAAGTTTCCACCTAATTTCCATATAATATAGTATTATTATTTAGTTATTACATCAGGTACCAGTCATGGGTTAGCTTATGGTCCCTACGGATTATGATCACCGTGTAGCTTCCGGGGTACAGACTCGGGGCATTACAAACTTGGTATCAGAGCCTAAGGTTCAACAGAGTCCTAGGAAGTCTGAAAGCCACGTCTAGTAGTGTCTTGTGTATGGGTGTGTAGCGCGCCACACTTATGGATAGGAGGTTATTAGATATTTTAGGAAAAGTTTTCCTTCTTTTTGTATTCATGTCGTGCGAGTGAGCATGATCTCAAGTTAAACTCTTAGTCTAATCTGTTCTTTCCTTTTCATTTACAGAATATACCTTCTAAAAAGACTAACAAAAGAAGAATCAAAAATCAGTTAGCACCTCAGCCTGTCTAACTAGATCCGCTAGACGAACATGTCTCCTATGAAGAATTTAGAGTAGCTTTCACCACCCTAGCTCATTCTATGGTAGCGCAAAATGAATGCCTAGCTACTATTCTGGCTAACCTAGTGGCCAATACTACTACATCCAGGATTTGGGACTTCAACCAAATGAACCCTCCATCTTTTACCGGGTTACAGTCAGGTGAGGACCCATAAGAATTTCTTGATTAGGTGCAGAAGGTTACTTATTATGGGGGTGATATCTAGTGTGATTAGCTTTATATCATGGTTCAAACAGTGGAAAAAAGAGAGGGCCACAAATATAGGGACCATAGAATGGGAGGAGTTTGCTATTACTTTTCTGGATAGGTTCTTCCCGATAGTGTTGAGGGAAGCGATGGTTTTTGAATTTATAAATTTGAAGAAGGGCAACATAACGGTACAATAGTATTCTCTCAAGTTTACTCAATTAGAGAGATATGCTTCTCATGTGGTAGCAGATAGAAGATCTAAGATGAGTAAGTTTGTATCTAGCATGTCTAATAGTGTGGTCGAGGAGTGTTGGACTGCAATGTTGATTAAGGAGATGGACATATCCCAGCTCATGGTCCATGCTCAGCAGATAGAGGAGGATAAGAATAAAGAGAAGGAGAGGGAGAACAAAAGAGTGAGAATAGATAGTTTTAACTTCACCCAGCCTAAGTCAGAGGGTGGTAATCGTTCTCAGTTCGTGCCAAAATCTTCAGTTCCAGCACCGTCCTTAGCTAGTGCTCCTATGCTGAAATTCAGAGACGACAATAGAGATAGGGCATCAGGCCTTAAACCCCAGTGTAGTGTTAACAGTTCCTGAACAAATCTTCTCTACCAAAAGTTTGGCAGAAATCTTCAGGGTGTCTATAAAGCTGGCAGTGACGCATGTTTTGGATATGGAAAGAAAGGCCACGGAGTCAGATAGTGTCCTTATGTGGGTTCATAGAGTCAGTAGAACCATCCCTCAGCTCAGTCCGGTTGCCCGACTCAGCAAGTTGCCACTTCCAGTTCCACTAGTGAGCAACACCCAAATAGACTCTATGCACTTCTGTCCCGACAGGATCAAGAAAGTTCTCCTGATGTGGTCACTAGTACGTTACAAGTTTATCATTTGTATGTTTATGCTTTGCTAGATCCAGGAGGTTCTTTGTCTTTTCTAGCTCCCTATATAGCTGTTGACTTCAGAGTTAGTCCCAAAATTCTAGCAGAGCCTTTTTTAGTCTCTACCCTAGTGGGTAAATCTAGTGGCAGATCTACATACAATTCAGAGGGTTTATCCAAACCCCTTTCGTTGGAAAATTATACTAGTTTTACATGGTCAAAAATATTTTTATGTATATATAGTAGATGTTGAACCCACTTCGACTAGTCCGTATATTTACTTTTTAACCCCCTCAGTGAAAATTCTGGCTCCGCCACTGGGTAAATCTATCATAGCTCGGTGGGTATACAAGAACTGTCCGGTTATGGTATTTTAGAAAGTCACTTCAGCAGACTTAGTCGAATTAGAGATGACCAAATTTGATGTCATTCTCAACATGGATTGGCTTCATTCCTACTATGCCTCAATCTACTGCAGAAATAGAATTGTCCAGTTTTAATTTTTAAATGAACTTGTCCTAGAGTGGAGGGGTAGTACTTCAACACTTAAGGGTCAACTTGTTACCTACCGTACGATAAGGAAAATGATATCTAAGGGATGTGTCTACCATCTCATTCGATTCCAGGACTCTAGATCAGAAACCCCTACTCTTAAGTCAATATGAGTAGCATGTGAATTCCCAGATGTGTTTCTCGAAGATCTTCTCGGAGTTCCTCCTGAAAGGGAAATAAACCTTCTTCCAGATACTCAGCCCATATCTATTCTACCATATAGAATGTCTCTAGCAGAACTCAAAAAATTAAAAGAACAGTTGAAAGATCTCCTAGATAAGGGATTCATCAGACCTAGTGTGTTCCTGTAGGGTACACCAGTTCTATTCATGCGTAATAAAGACGGTTCTCTCAGAATATGTATAGACTATCGTCAGCTAAATAAAGTCACGGTTAAGAACAAGTATCTACTTCCTAGAATCGATGACTTATTTGACCAACTTCAGGGTGCAAGTTACTTTTTCTAAGATAGACCTTAGATCAGGCTATCATTAGCTCAGAGTCAGATAATGTGACATTCCGAAAATAGCTTTCAGAACTCAGTATGGTCACTTTGAATTCTTAGCGATGTCCTTTGGTCTTACCAATTCCCTAGAAACTTTGATGGACTTGATGAACCGTGTGTTCAAGCAGTACTTAGACATGTTCGTCATAGTCTTCATAGATGATATCCTTGTCTACTCCCAAAGTGAACATGATTATGAAGACCATCTCAGAATAGTGTTACAGACTCTAAAAAACCACCAGCTATTTGCCAAATTCAGTAAGGCTGAATTTTTGCTAAGTTCAGTATCTTTTCTCAGCCATATCATTTCCGGTGATGGCATTAGAGTTGATACCTAAAAGACCAAAGCAGCGAGAAACTAGCCTAAATATATCTCTCCATTAGATATCCAGAGTTTCTTAGATTTGGCTTGATATTACCGATGGTTTGTTGAGGTATTTTCATCTATTGCATCCGCTATGTACAGATTGACTTAGAAGAAGGTCAAATTTTAGTGGTCAGATTCTTGTGAGAAAAGTTTTCAGGAGTTGAAGACTCGACACTACAACCCCAGTTTTGACTCTACCAGATGGTTTAGATAGCTTTGTTTTGTATTGTGATGCTTCCAGGATTAGTTTAGGGTGTATTTTAATGTAGAGAGGTAAGTTCATAGCCTACGCCTGTAAATAGCTTAAACCCTATGAAAAGAACTATCCTACTCATGATCTTGAGTTAGCAGCAGTAGTATTTTCCTTAATGATTTGGAGGCACTATTTGTATGAAGTGCATGTTGATGTGTTCACTAATTATAAGAGCCTACAATATATGTTCTCTATGAAAGACCTAAACCTCTATCAGAGAAGGTGGTTGGAGTTGTTGAAGAACTACAACATGAGTGTTCTCTATTATCCGGGCAAAGCCAATGTAGTGGTTGATGCTTTTAGTAGGATGTTTATGGGTAGTATTGCTCACTTAGATGATGGTTGAAAGAAGTTAGCTCAGGAATTTCATCAGCTTGCCCTAGATTTCGAATTGAAGGAAAAACAGGATAGGGATCCCAGCCTAGTTAAGTTGAAATAATCAATCAGGGATAAGAAGATAGAGGTTTTCTCCCAAGGGGAAGATGGTGTATTTCATTGTCAGGGTTGACTATATGTGCTAGGTGTAGATGACCTTAGATAATAGATTCTTATAGAAGAACATAGTCCATATTACTCTATTCATCCAGGGTCCACTAAGATGTACCATAATTTGTGGGAGATCTATTGGTAGAGTGGTATGAAGAGAGACATTACAGAGTTTATAGCTAAATACTCGATATATCAGAAAGTTAAGATTGAGCACCAGAAACCTAGTGGGTCTACGCAGAAGTTCAATATTCCCATTTGGAAGTGGGAAGAGGTGAACATGGATTTTGTGACGGGTTTTCCTCGTACTCATCGTCAACACGATTCAGTTTGGGTCATTGTAGATAGGCTGACCAAATAAGCTCATTTCCTACCAGTCCATAACTCTTATTCAGCCGAGGACTATTCCAAGATCTATGTCAGAGAGTTGGTCAGATTACACAGAGTTCCATTATCTATAATCTCAGATAGAGGTACCCAGTTTACCTCTTATTTTTGAAAATCCTTCCAAAAGGGTCTTGGTACCCAAGTCCACCTTAGTATAACTTTTCACCCTCAAAAAGATGGTCAAGAAGAAAGGACCATTTAGACTTTAGAGGATATACTACAAGCATGTGCAATAGACTTTAAAGGTAGTTGGTATGACCACTTGCCTTTGATTTCGCATATAACAACAGCTATTATTCTAGCATTCAGATGGCTCCGTATGAGGCGCTCTATAGGAGGAGATATAGATCTCCCATTGGTTTGTTTGAATTGGGTGAGGACGCAGTGGTAGGGACTGACTTGGTATTTGATACCTTAGAAAAAGTGCAGTTTATCAGGGAAAGGCTTAAGACAACTCAGAGCCGACAAAAATCGTATGCAGATATGCGCAAAAAAGATATTGAATTTGAGATTGGTGATTATATGTATTTGAATATCCCTCCTATGAAGGGAGTGAATAGGTTTGGAAATAAGGGGAATCTCAGTCCTCGATATGTCGATCCTTACCAAATTCTCAGCCATTTCGAAAAGGTAGCTTACGAGCTTGAGTTGCCTTCAGACTTAGCTTCAGTCTATCAAGTGTCCCATGTATCCTTGCTAAAAAAATGCATAGGTGACCCAACAGTTGTAGTCCCTGTAGGGAGTATAGACGTTCAGAACAAACTCTCTTATAAGGAGATCCCAGTTGAAATCCTTGATTATCAGATTCAAAGACTGAGGAACAAAGAGGTCCCTCTTGTCAAAGTTCTTTGGCAGAACTATTCCGTTTTGGGAGTTACTTGGGAAACAAAAGCAGATATAAGGACAAAGTATCCTTACCTCTTTTCCACAAACTGAGACTCAACCCAAGGTAACAGTTTTTCCTTGAACTTACTCAGTTTTATGCTCAAATTTTCCATTATAGACTTGGTATCAGTTACTATTGCATATTAAGATGTGAATTAATGCATCAGATATGCATGTTCAGCATGAGAAACTCAACTTATTAGTAATCCCAGTCATGCATTCATAAATCAAACTCAACTATGTACTCATGCATTAGATATGCATGTTCAGTATTAAATTTCAGCATATCAGTAGTGTCAGTTATGAAATCATGTTGCAGTTGTGCATATCCAATATCTAAATTTATTCTATCAATATTCCCATCTTAGTCGGTCTCATTTGAGGATGAATGTTCCCAAGGGAGAGATACTGTAAGACCCTGCAAAATCCTAAGCTTGATTCAATCCTGTAAATGCTAGTAAGGGGTCCTAGACTTAGAAAAATTCAGTTAAGTGTTCATACTTAGAGTTATTTTATCCTTCATAAGTTGGCAATCCTTTTTCACAACCCTTATGATCTTCAAATATCAATTTTTAAGTTAATTCATGATCAGGAATGTCAGTAGGTATTCTCGAACAAGTTTTGTATTTTTCAGACTTTATTTGAAACACATTTGAAAGCTCAAACCATTGGATCGACACGATCTCGACGCACCGCGTTGCCCATCGCATCAATGAGTATTTTCCCCATCTCCCAGTGCAAATTCTAGTGAACCAATATAGACTCGACATGGCGTGTTGTCTATCGCATCAATGCCAATGATGCGACACGTCGGTCTAACAAGTGATGTGGTCACTAATTCCATGATTTGTTACAAGTTTCATGCAAATAGTTTAATTGTGAATTGAATTTTGTTAACTATATGTAAAACTCTTGAATTGCAAGTTGAATGTAGAATCCATGATATTACTACATGTTTATTGATATGTGAAATACCCATGCTCCCCAAGTGTTTGTCAAAATGCTTATGTAATTAGACTAGTCCAAACATAACATGTTATTGTGTGATTTCAATCATGCATAAGATCATGTATAACATGTGTTTGACCAAAGGTGTCTAAGTGAATGTATTATTAACAAGATAGTACCATTATGCTACTAAAGTAATTCAGTGATTTTCTTTTCATGCTATCGAGTCCTGGGGGTATTTAATGCCCGATAATTTAGCTGTTTACCTAGAGCTAGAGTTAATTAAAAAATAATCTCAGTCATGTTACGATCAGTACTACTCTTAGTAAGTTACAGAACTCAGAAAAAACTCAGTAGACTCAGTATTAGTCCAGTCCAGTTCAGTATCCAGTTTAAACCTCTGTAAATTCAGTCAGTTAGTAGAATTCATTAGTATTCCATCAGTCAGCGGAACTTAGTGAACTTAGTTCAATTTAATTAGACAGTATAATCAGTAACAATTGAGTCAAGCCTTATATGGACTGGGAATCCATTCAGTTTCTATTCAGTTGGGAGTAGGATTCAGCACCGAGCGAACCCAGGGATAGAGCTATTCTTTCCAGCAGAGGGTTTGACCTTTAGTAGCAATCCCTGCATTACAAAACTATGTAGCTAGTGTAGGTTGAGATATCTTCCTACTATACTAGGGTTGATATATCTCATATGAGTTTTCCGGCTAGTGAGGGTTGATGAAAGACCTTCCTATCAGAGAGGGTTAACTCACAGTTGTCTTTACCCGTGTCATGGAACTGACACCCTTCCAACTGGGTTTATAGGATGGAACCTAATCTATTCAGAAAGGGGCATGTCAGTTAGATGTTTACCTCCCACAGTTATAGTTTCATTCTTCAAAATAGAACTCAATTCAGTTCTACAGAAATCAGGACTGTCATACACAATCATTCAGTTCAGTATGGAACTCAAAATAGTTCCAAAGAATTAGGACTGCCAGATAAAGTCACCCAGTTAATAGTAATATAGTATCAGTAAATTCAGATATCAATAAATTAGTAATTCAGAACTCAGTATCCAGTGTTATCACAACCTCGGTTAAAGTTAACGTATTTATGCATGTACTTTTATTTAGTTATATTCATGTTATTCAGTCAGTATTGCTCATGCATATAAACCCATGCATCTCAACCTACCTCTTTTAGCATACTAGTACATTAAAGTACTGACGCATACCTTTCTTTTGTGCTATGATGTCTTATATCATAGGCTTAGACGCACGAGCTCCCGATCATACTTATTAGCCCGATCCATCAATAATTAACTAGTGGTGAGTCCT
Organism: Capsicum pubescens; assembly: GCA_030864215.1. NCBI lineage: Eukaryota > Viridiplantae > Streptophyta > Magnoliopsida > Solanales > Solanaceae > Capsicum > Capsicum pubescens. The sequence continues at coordinate 222,948,852 of CM061540.1, read as the reverse complement.
CATAGTTAGAGGACATGATTATTACTTCAGTATCTCAGTTTATTAGTTTTCAGTAGTCAGGGTTAGTTGAGGTTTTGTCCCATCAATCCTTTATTCAGACAATAGAGGTTTATCAGACTAGATTATTTTAGACAGATGTATTAGTATTCCATTTTTAGTACTCAGTATTTATTTACTGTTTTGAACCTTGTGGCAAGTTTTTATCTAATTTCTGCATAATACCGTATAATTATTCAGTTATTGTAGCAGGTAACAGTCATGGGTCAGCTTGTGGTCCCTCAGGATTATGAGCACGATGTAGTATCTTGGGTACAGACTCAGGGCATCACAGATGCATACAAGTTTCACTTCTATCATAAATAAGCTGGACTACTTAGGAGAAGTGATTCCATTATATAAGTAAGTGAGAAAAATTCTAGGTGTTCTTCCTAAGTCCTGGGAAAGCAAAGTGGATGATATTAATAAGCAAGAAACCTAAAGACTCTCATTATGGATGAACTCGTTGGTAACCTAAGGACTAATGAGCTCAAGAAACAGCTAGAGTAAATGAAGAAAGAAGCAAAAAAGGAAAAATCTTTGGCACTGAAGGCTTCAAAATTTGATTTAAGTGAAGAAGACTCTGATGTTGCCTATTTGAAAAAAAGGATTGTTAGATATATGAAGAAAAGTGGTCAGTTTCAAAGAAAAGGAAGTAGAAACAACAAGGGAGGCACTATTGAAGTTTGTCACAAATGTGGAATTCCTAAGCATTTTATTAAGGACTTTCCAATGCACAAAATAGATTGCCAAGAATATCTCAAGACTGTAGGTGATAAAGGAAAGAATAGGGACTAGGTCCCTATAAAATCTAGAAGAAAGACTTCAGTTGATTATGCAGTGAAGCAGTCCCTAGAAGTGCAGGGATATTCTTCAGTGAATCTGATGAAACTAAAAAGGCTGAAGATGTGTCTATGTTGGTTGTGGAGGAGTGTGAATTTACCTATGATTCCTTGTTTTCTCTCATAGAAAACACTAAAGATGAAGAAAATAAGGTAACTCTCTCTAACATTAAGGAAAATTTAGATAACTACTCTGCTAGAAAGATAAAAAGTTAGCAAATATGTTGATTGGTTTTGTATGTGAATTGGCTGATGAGAAAAATTCTCTAGAAAAGAAAGTAGAAAATCAGGATCTTGAATTAATTGCTTTAACTCTCTAGATATTTAAAATAGAGGAACAGTTTACTAAGTTGAAATTTAAAAATCTGAGTTTAAATTGAGGAAAATGGATGATTCTGATGGTAAAGGGAAGAAAGAAGCCAAAAGGCTTTAGATTGAGCTTAATGAAAAGTTGACAGATTTTCAAAAGCATCTTATGACTGAACTCTATTATAATAAAGAATTAGAAAGGGACCTGGTCCGTATAAGGGAAAAACTTAACTAACTATTAAAATGGACCACATCTTGTCAAATATTTTCTAATTTAACTAGTTAAGGTGTCAGTAATGGTAAAGGCCTTTGATATCAGTGTAAAACCCAATCACTTGGGTTTCAAGGGAAAGCTAATCATGGTATTAGAAATAGGGTTCACAAACCTCTATGTACTCACTGTGGAAGAGATGTATACTTAAAGGAAAATTGTCAGTATTGGCTTAGAGCTAGAATGAGAAGTACTAGATACATCTAGTAGGAGAATTATTATCTTAAGGGTTTCATGCCCTTGAAAAATCTGGAGAATAATTCACTACCTAAATGGTCAAGGAAATACTTGATCACACCTTTGTCTTTCTATTGGGAACTCAAAGTTAAGTGGGTTCCCAAATCTAACAAATAGATATGTTTGCAGGTAGGATAAAGGAAATGCAGTTAGAACTAGTTCATGGATAGTGGATGTTCAAAGCATATGACTGGGACGACTATTTGCTTTCTTTCTCTTAAGACACTTCAAGGTGGAGGTGTCAATTTTGGAAATGGTAAAAAGTTCTATATTCATAATATGGGAAAGATTGGAAGATCACTAGATCAAGCAATAGAAGATGTGTACTATGTGAATGGCAAAAAGTACAACCTTCTAAGTGTTTCTTAAATCTGTGAAAAAGGTAATGAGGTCAAATTCTTATCTGATGGTTGTACTGTGTCAAGTTTGAAGTCTGGGAGAGTTATACTCAAAGCCAAAAGGGTAAAAAATATGTATGTGGTTAATGGGGAATTAACTTGCTTAAGTGTTCAAAGTGAAGATATTGATTTATGGCACAGAAGGCTGGGACATGTAAGTTCCTCTTTGTTGAATAAGTTGATTTCAAAGGACCTGGTCCATGGCATGCCAAAGCTGAAATTTCTAGACAACAAGGTTTGTAATGCTTGTGTTAAGGGTAAGAAAACCAGGTCTTCCTTTGAGCTGTAGAAGCAAGTGAGTACTTCTAAACCTCTTGAGATGTTGCATATGGATCCATGCGGACTTGTTAAAGTCCAAAGTAAAGGTAGAAAGAAGTATGTATTTGCCATTATAGATGACTACTCCAGGTTCACTTGGACAATGTTCTTGAGAACCAAGGATGAAACCTATGATGCTTTGGTAACTTTTTCTAAGAAAATTCAAATGAAGCTGAATAGTAAGATTGCTGAATTCAGATCTAATCATGGAACTGAATTTGAGAATTCTCAAGTTGCAAGATTCTATGCTAAAAATGGAATCAGTCATAACTTCTCTACCCCACGGACTCCTCAGCAAAATAGAGTTGTTGAAAGAAAGAGTAGAACCCTCATATAAATTGCCAGAGCTATGCTGACTGATAGTGGGCTTCGAAAGAACTTTTGGGCTGAAGTTGTAAATATTGCCTACTATGTGACAAATAGGTGCTTGATTAGATCACTCCTTAACAAAACCCCATATGAGCTAGTGTTTAATAGAAAGCCTAAGCTTGACTACTTTAGACCTTTTTGTGTGCAAATTCTTTGTTCTAAATAATGGGAAGAATGATCTAGGAAAGTATGACTCCAAAAGTGATAAAGCCATATTTTTGGGCTATTTATCAACAAGAAAAACATACAGAGTTTTTCAACAAAAGAAATCTGTGTGTTGAAGAAAGTGTGCATATGGTCTTTGATAAGTCAAGAAAGCTAATGAATCCAAGTGATGGTGAAGATTTTGACATTGAAGAACTCATTCCTATTCAAAGGGATGATATTACTAAAGAAGATGGTCAAGGACTAAATGATGCAGAAGGGAATGATGAAGGAGATGATGATCAAACATCTCAATTACAGACTTTTATCCCAGTTAAAGAACATAAAAAAGGGTCCAGTCAAAATCCTCAGGGACCTGGTCCCAGTGGAACTCATCTCAGATGGTCAGACTAGAGGCACAAATCTTCTCACCCACTTGAGAATATGACAACACCTTTGGACTCTAGATTCCAAATAAAATCTCAAGCAAAAAATTTCATGGCATTCTCAAAATTCTTATCCAAATTGAGACTAAAAATGTGAAAGAAGCTTTGAAAGATGCTGACAGGATCAATGCAATGCAGAAAGAGCTTTTAAATTTTGAAAGAAGTAAAGTCTGGCACCTGGTCCCCAGACCCATTGACAAAATAATTATTAGGACCGAATGGATGTACAGAAACAAGAAGGATAAGAATGGATCTATCAACAAAAATAAAGCAACATTGGATGCTCAACGTTAAAATTAGGAGGAAGGAATTTACTATGATGAGACATTTAACCCTATAGCAAGGATAGATTCTATGAGAATTCTTATTACATTTGCTGCCTACATGGGGTTCAAACTCTTATGAATGGATGTCAAAAGTGCTTTACGGAATTGAAACTTAAAAGAAGAAGTCTATGTCAAGAAACCTTTAGGTTTTGACGATGCCGATTTTCCTCAACACGTGCTTAAATTGGACAAAGCTCTCTATGGTTTAAAGCAAGTACCAAGGGATTAGTATTAGAGACTTTCATAGTTTCTTTAGGAAAATGGCTTTAAAAGAGGGAAAATTAACATACCCTCTTTCTAAATTCCAGATGTAGCAACATACTAATTTTTAGATATATGTTGATGACATATTCTTTCGAGCTACTTCTGAATCACTATGTGAAGAGTTTGCAAGACTAATGTGTAGTGAATTTTAAATGAGCATAATGGGTGAATTGAGATTCTTCTTAGTCCAACAAATTAAGTAAACTTCTCAAGGGGCAATGATTTGTCAAAAAAAGTACATCAAAGAGCTACTAAAGAAATACAATGTACAAGATGCCAAGACAATTGAAACACCAGTTGGAACCAGTTCAAAGATAGATAATGATCAATTTGGTCCTTCAGTTAATGAGACCATGTATAGAGGGATTATTAGATCCTTACTGTATCTCACTTCAAGCAGGCCAAATAGTCTATTCAATGTGGGAATGTGTTCCATATTTCAGGCTTTTCCAAAGGAGTCTCATTTGAAAGTTGCAAAAAGAATTCTCATGTATCTAAAAGGGACACATGACCTGTTCATGTACTATCCATTTGAAGACAATTTTGATCTAATAGGCTATCCTGATGCTGATTATGCTGGATTCTTGGTGGATAAAAAAACACCTCAGGAATGGCTCATTTTCTAGGTTCTTTCTTAATATCTTGGGGTTCTAAGAGAAAGAACTCAATTACTTTATATTATGCTAAAGCTGAGTATGTGGCTGCAACTTTTTATTGTTCTCAATTGTAATGGATCAAACAACAATTGAAGGACTTTGGGATTATCTCAGACACTATCCCTATGATATGTGAAAAGACAAGTTCTCTTAATATGGCTAAGAATCTAGTGCAACATAAGAGGACCAAGCATATTGATGTGAGATATTATTTTTTGACAGACAATATTGAGAAGGGAGTTATTTACATAAAGTTTTGCAAGACTAAAAATTAGATAGAAGACATCTTTACTAAGGCTCTTCACAAGGAAAAATTTGTGAAGAATAGTTGAGGTTGGGGCTGACCAAAATAACCTGACCTACTAGATGAATAAAATTTTCTCCCTAAAATTGGCTATGATCGGGAGACAAGTATCCCTGATAAAGTATTTACTTGTTGGTCTAACTCAGTATCATACCTTTTCAGGTATAAATATATGGGAATAACTTTGGAAGAGAATAGTTAAGATAGACACAAATTTAAGGATCACTCAAGAAAGAGAGGGACCTAGTCCCATTTCTCAATTTAGTATCGTGAATGTGCATTTTTTGTTCTATCAGAAAAAGCCACTTTTTCTCTCTCTATGTCAGGAATTTTTCTTATCCTAAAAAGAAAGATGAGTCACCCCAAAATTGAAATTTATCACATCTCATTCTTTCAAAAAGCCCTTCCTTGTGCTTATTTGTTCCCATAAATGTAGATTTACCTAAACCTTCTCTTGACATAAGAAAAATCTATCCACAAATAGCCCTCTTGTGACAAGGGTTTCAAAATGACTACTAATTCCTCATTCTTGTGTCTCTCAAAGGACTCTGAACATAGAATAGATAAAAATCCTCTCTTAAACCTTCTTTAAAAACACCTTTCTTCTCCTACCCTTCCAAATCCAAGATCCTTCTTTACTCAACTCATTGATGAAGATTTATCCTTGAAGCTCTATAACCTTTCTGGTAGTATATTGATAGATGATGCCTGGGTTGCTGAAAATATCATGTTTCTATTAAATAGAACAAGAAAGAGAATGTTTTGTCCTAAGTAACAAGATGTCAATAAGATAATAAGAAACTATAGAAAAAGGTCTAGAAGTTCTACTGAGAAGCAGTAGACTTTCGAAGGACCTGGTCCTACAAAGAGGAAAATGACTGAAGGAGAAGCTATCATTATTTCTAAAAAGGAAAAAATATAGAACAAAGGAAAGTATGTTTCTAAATAAGTGTGAAATAGGTTTTTGAAAAATCAAAAGGTACTAACTGGAGGATCTTTGACTCAAGTGCATTAACAAAACCAGGTATGATGGAATTAGTTGAGCTTGTTAAACATCAGAGATGACTCCATCTTATGAAAGGACCTATTCCTATAATATTTGGTAAGGTAGTTAGGGAACTCTATTCCATATTAGATTTTCTAAAGACGAACTGAAAATAACTGCTGTAGTTCAAGGGAAAAAGCTGAATCTTGATGCTGTATTACTTAGGAGAATTCTGGAAGTTACTATTAGTGGTGTGAGGATTGTCTCAAAGAAACTACCCTCAATAGAGTTTATGGAAAATTCATCAAAAGTTAAAGAAAAATCTATGGTTGTAGTAAATAGAAAATCACTCAAGAATGGGTTGTAATTAGTCTTTGATTTTGTTAACAAGGTGATTCTACTTAGATCACAAAAGAGGAACATTGTTTCTGCTACTGATTACTATGTGATTGGGTGTCTTAGAATCTTTGAGTTCATTAATTTACCTACTTTAATGATGGAGAATATAAATCAAGTTGTTCATGGAAAAAATGGAAAATATGACATGCCTTATAGCTACTGGTTGAATAGAGTATTTGATCATTTTGGTATTGTCTGTGATAATAGAACTCCTAGAATTATGATACAACTATTTGGTATGAAAACTCTAATTAAAACAAAGTGTGTGGAAAAGAAATCAGGAACCATTCTTAAAGAGGAGCTCAGGAAAGAAATATAGGAATTGAAGCTTAACACAGCTGCTAAAGATGCAGAGATTAGCAAATTGCAAATCATAATTCAGCATCTTTCTAATAATGATCCAAGGGTCTTTGAAGATCTTAGAACTGAGAATACAGAACTATAAAGGAGAGTTTCAACTCTAACTGATGAGATTCTTAGCTTGAATACAGAGATAAAGTAGCTAACCAAGGAATTGTTACACTGTTATGCTGCAAAAAACAATAAGATGGATTTACTTCTCCAAAACCTCTTCCCAATCCCTTCACCAATTTAAATTTTCTTGATTCCTATAGATTTTTCTATGGAGAATTTAAATCTTGCATTGAAATGATACTTAACTTTTACATATAAATTAATCCTTATTTGTATGTTTTATCTGTCTCTTCTTTACCTTAAAAGAAGTTCTCCATGTTGTTGTTTCCCTAGTGGCTATGAGTTAATGAACTTGTGCTTATTTTACTCTTGGTTTGTTGTTCTTACTTTTTAATGATGCCAAATTGGGGAATACTACTGAATTTAACTAATAGGGACCAGGTACCAATTATATATGCTGAAGAACAGGTATATTAATAGGGGGAAAGGTGAATGATGTGTTGAATGTTTAGGAAGCATGGTGCACAGTGAAAAAGAAAGAATATTGGTGAAGTATGCTGGTGCATGGTGATAGGGGAAATCATGGTGCATAGTGATTGGGGGAACATTCATCGACAGTAGTGGTGATCACTCTGATTAAATAAGATGAACGAGCTTTGAAAAAATTTATGGTTGGTTTGTAATTATTAAAAAGAGGGAAAATTGATATATCTTATTATGATGATGATCGGATGTCAACAAGGGACCAGGTCCTTAGGTCTTCATGAAAATATACAACTGTCACTAACTTGCGTAGTTTTGTCTGTTAGTGAAACAAACTGCATAACTGAGCTATGTACCTATTAGGATACCTTGGCCAATTGAAATTAAAACCTAATCACAGTTTTTGCAATCTGATTATTCAAATAGAGAAATTGGTAAAAACTCAAATATTGCTAAAGTTCCAAGTTTTATGTGCTGAGAGTGTGTTTGTTCTTAATTCAACCTTGGTCTGTAATTGAATTACTTATCTTATAAGAGTAATGATCTTTTTGTATTTGTAAAGTGCTTAGGTAGAGTTACCTGAGTTAATGTTGGTTAAGTGTTTATCAATATTGAGGTGAGATCGTAGCAGAGTTGTCAAAGAGAGTTTTGTATAAAGTTGTTACAAACTATTGGAGCTTAGAGTCAGGTTCCAATGGAGTTTGTAATTATGAGTCTGATTATAGTAAATTTCTGAGTGCTTGTGAGGGAAATCCATGGTTTTTCCTTCCTTGAGCAAGGAAGTTTCCACGTTAAACAATTTGTTCTTTAATTTCCTACAAAGTTTTTGTTTCCTACTGCTTTACTACTTATTTGCCTGTGTATGATTTTAAGGGATCGGGTCCCCCAAAGTATGGTGAAACCCCCCAGTTTCAATATATGTTTTTGTGTAATTAGGAGATTTTCAAGTATTTAGGTCAATTATCATGTTTTTGATTGATTTTTGAGAAAAAATGACACCCTTCCAAAATTTTAGAACTGTATGAATATATATATATATGTGAGCATTGTGGATCTTGTTATGGCATTAGGATTAGGGACATGATAATCATTTTCTAACAATTGCATGAATAGGATAACTAGTAGCTTGTAATATTTACTCTGTGCCATGTGTGTATGAAAACTATTTAGTTCCCTTTGAGTCTTTAATCCAGAACTTGCCCGATTAGTCTTGCCTATGTTATAGAATAGTTGGTTAGAAAAGGATCATAGGCCAATTTTGATGTTATCCTACTTTTAGCCTAAATGACCTTCCATGTGTAAATTGTATCCCTTGATCCCTAAGTTTGAGCCTTATAGCCTATTTTTCTTATTTCACCTTTCACCTTCCCATTTATGTTGAAATAATCCATTTTGGACCATTCCTCCTTGGATATTGTGCACCTCAACTTAGGTAAATCGCCAAAGTTGAGGGTGACTATCATAGGGGTGTGATGTAAAGTGGGTATGTAGAAGGTTAAAATAATATAAATAGTTAGTAGGGATGGGTGTGGAAGCAAAATAAGAGAAAAAAATATAAAAAAGTGAAAAAAGAATAAAAGACCACACCCAACCTGAATGTGCAATCAACAATACATAATCTAATAAGTTGTGGATTTCATGAAGTACATAGTTATCATACTATCTAACATGGACGAGAATGCTGATAATCATATCATAATCTCATGTTCTAATATCATGGGCATTCCAACAATATATATATTTCACAATTATAGCATGGAGACCATTTAAACATAGGAGGATGACAATCATGTCACATTTAGTTTATGTTTTGAGCTATAAGACATGATTTCTACTCCTTCAAGTATTTTATCAAACTCCTTGCATGAACAATTTAGAGCATAGGTGAAATCATCAAATTACACATCATAAGAAACTAAGTTCATGGATATTATCTTTCATATTAACAAAATATCATGAAAAACACACAAGGACTCCAACTTTGAAATCAATCAACATCAATAACATGATTACAATTAACCCACAACATAAATACCATAATTTATAGATAAAATAAGGTTCTTGAGTTTCATGGATTGAAGGAATCCATGAATGAACACAATGCATATCTTGGTTCATAAATACACAAAGATTGAGGGAGGAAAATCTTGATTCTGAATCTTCTATGAAAAGCCCTAGGTTGTTCTTGAGAGATTTTTGAGAGGAGTGTATTTTGGGTGAAATGTGGCTGAATCACGTATTGAAGGGCTTAAATAGGGGTGGAAATTGACCCTTTTAACCCTGTACACATCTTGTAATTTTCGTAAAAATTTCCCGAATTGGACTCTTGGCGCGACGCGCCGCTATCGTGCCGTATCACTGGAATTTGACAATTGAGAAACTAAGGGATGACGCGATGCATATTCATCATGTTGCCTCTTCTGTTTCGACCTAGAAATTTGGAGCGACGCGGAGGAAATCGCGCTGAGACACTGAAAAAGGACAATTGCCATTTTACCTTTTGGCGAGGCGTGCCACTGACCAATATGGCACTGTTTTATGACGGAAACTTGAAATAGTCATAACTTCTTATCCTATTATCGGATTTAGGAAAATTTTATATCGATGGAAAAGGTGTACAAAAGTAGATTCATCTTTCAAAGCAAATTTGAAATAGTCATAACATGAAATAGTCACATGTACAAAAGTGGATTCATCTTCCAAAGAAAGCTCCTAACATTTTTGAGATGATTTAAATCTAGGAAAAGGTATGGGGTATTACAATCCCAAAGTTAGTGTAGTTCCAAGGAGGCTTAGTCACTTGATATCCATATGTACCATACCAAACCCCAATCCTACATCACAATCCGAATAAAGTCCTATAGTGATCCTAATTTGGCTGTCTAATAACTAAGGTAAAGAAAATAAGGGCAATACTATGGTATTTGATGCACATTGATTGGAACTTCTCTTTTGAGTGTGAGTGTCTCTTGACTTTCCAACATTGAAGTGTATTATTTCATATGAGTGAGTGGGACTTCTTTGTTGTGAGGGCAGATAAGTCATATTGCAAGCCGCTTACTTGTTTTGGGTAGTGTAACTAGTATATACATGTATGATTATCTTTTACTAATGTAATGTCATACCTTGATCTCATTGTCTCATATTTTTGTGCTTTATGTTTATACGTAGTTGGTTTTTGAAAAGTTAAAATAGGAGAGGGTACTTTGATTTGAACTTAAAGTGTTGATTGACTGCCTCGTATAGCTTAGATTCTCCTAGTTAAGCATCGCGTTTTGTTTTATTGTGTTGTGTTGTCTGAGGACATGAAAATATTCTAAGTTGAGGGTGTTGATGTGCTATATAAATATATCACTTTTGATGCTTAAAACAATGAACATAAGCTAGTTTCTTAGGTTTTTTTATTAGATATGATGTGTTTTGCAGGAAACTAGGTTTTAGATGCTAAGTTCAAGAAAAAAATAAAAAAATGGAGTTTTGGCTATTTACTTGATCGGTTTTGGGCATTTGTAACACTTACAAGATGTATGCGACCAAAGCTTGTGTTGAAACTTGATGTTTGGAAGCTTGGTTGCAAGAATTGGAAGGCCTGGCACTTACCTATGACTACATGTGGACCGCATGTAGCAGTTGTGGTCTATATGTGACTAAGTCACTTACTTATGTCGACATGTTGACTGCATGTGGTACATGCGGACCCTATATGGGTAAGGTAAGTACCAGAAGTCCAAAATCCCAAGAATGAATAGTGCAAGAAATATTTCTGGCACTTACCTTGGTCTACATGGGGATCACATGTGGTCAATGCACCCACTGGCAGACTGCATGTGGACATAGTTAAGTGGCCATGACCCTTTTTGTCTTTTTTAATTCGGGCTTTGATTTTTAGGGTTTCCTCATGTACTATAAATACCCTTTGTGTGTTTTTTAGTAGAGGGAACACACTCTAGATACTTACGAACATATTTTAATACTGAGATCTAATTTTGGTCTTGGAATTCTGCTGTATTGATTTTGTTTGATTAATTTAGTTGAGGTTTTGGGTTTTCAGTTCTGATTATTATGATTACATCTTATGCTTTCAATTAGGAATGTTGTTGATTACTTCACAAGCATGAGCGGCTAAAACCCTTAGCTAGGGTTGTGGAAACCCTGGCGGATTAACGAAGTAGGGGAAGTGTTATAATTGTTTTGATCTGATACACATGCATGTATTGTATTATCTTCACTTTAATAGCTATCTTAGTGGTTGTAAACGTTAGGATCCCGCCTAGATTATTGCTACTTACTCCAAAAGAGGAGTAGCGACTAGGAAAAGATAATTAGAATAGTAATTTGAAGTTTAACTGTTGATCTACACTACTGTGTATTATCTAAGTAAGATGGTTAGTTTTCATCCAATAGTTAGAGACTCAAAAGGTAATAGTTAACAAGGATCCAGGATAAGGGTTAGTAAGGCGACATCCTAAGACTCAAAAAGTAAAGGGTGAAATCTGCCAGCTAGTCCAAAAGGCAGTTGGTGTTACATAACTTATCAAATTCTGCATGCAAGGTATCAGGTTGGTTCAATAAAGCACGAAAACCTATGGAGTTGAGAAGGAAGAGAAAACACAATCCTAGTTTTCACCGACCACTAACTACAACCGAAGTTGATATTAGCTACTTGTTTGATATTGACAATACAAACCCCCATTTACTTTTCCGATTTTGCCCGTTGAATTACAACAATTGAGAGTTATAATTCCACATATTCCCTTGCGATTCGACCCCAATCTTTGTTGGGTTACTATATTTGACAACGACCACATAATCTTTAGATTGAAGGTGTAGTTTGGTCATTACCAGTACCCAACTTAACATATAAGCAAAGTCAATATCATGATCCAGAGGCATTCTCTCTTTTATTCACACACATTCATCATAAAAAATCCCCATTTATTTTATTCTTTCCGAGATGACTCATTTATCCATTTTCAGTCATGTTTAGCATGGAAATTCGCAAGGAAAATATCTATAAATTCACAAAATACTCAAACAAAATCCAAAGAAGAAGGTGAAGCAATGCTAGTATCACAAATATGATCCAAATAAGATAGACGTCCCTCTTGACCAAGCGATGATCCTGAAGAAAAGATATTACTCTCTTTGGACCCAAATGTAGCATACACTTCTAAAAATTCTCAACACACCCAAAAAATCTAAGATCACAGTCTTAAAAATACAATCTAGGACATCATGGTCAGGAGAAGACAAATCCATGCCCAAGATGACATCAAAGTCAACCATATATAAGACAAGAAAATCTACCCAAGCTCATGCCCAGTAAAAGTCACAACATAAGATCAGTACACCCGATCCACCACTAAAGAGTCTTATACAAGGGTAGATAAACAAATAGGCACATAAAAGGGCTCACAAGAAGAATAAAAAACCAAAGAAAAATATGCAGACACATTGGAGAAAGTCGATCCCAGATCAAATAACACAGATACAAATTTGAAACAAATAGGGACAATACCTATCATGATGGCATTGGAAGCCTCTGCCTCTAGCGTGAAAGGTATAACATAACACTAACCACCACCATGGGAACCATTACCTCTCCCTCTCGCACATCTAGTAGAACCTCAACCTCTCACAACAGATATAAGAGTAGCTCTAAAGACATGACAGGGACAGTCCCTAGCCAGATGGCCAATCTCATTGTACACATAGCAAATCATGTGGCTTAATTTAATGGAAGAAGGTATGACTGAACTTGGACAACCACCTAAAGTTGCTGAACCAATAGACTAGCTACCTGAACTCTGCAAGTCTTCCTATGCTTCTTAACCGTGCTACCTATGGAAATTTCTAGAATCTCTACCTCGAGATATATGACCTCTAAACTCACCCTATTGGCGTACTTTCTTAGCGCCTCCTTGAGATGGTTAAAGAATAGCCCCAGTCATCTTAGCATGATCCATAATACTCTAAAATGATGCTCTATACACTACTATTTGACTCATAGCAAGGTGATATAAACATCGAACCCCTTTGCAAACTTCTTAATATTCTTAGACTCAGTAGCAATACTACCATAAGAATATCTAACAAGGCATGGAATCATGCCTGATAGTCCATAATAGTCATGGATCCCTGCTCCAAGCAGCTAAATTTATCTATCATCTAATCCTTCAAACTAAAAGGCACAAATTTGTCTAAAAAGGCCTCTACAAATTAATCGCAAGTCATCTTTGGAGAACCAAGAGGTCGACAACTAATAAGTGACCTCCACTAATCTATGGTTGTATCTCTCAACTGGTAAGTAGTATGAGCAACCCCGTGCGACTCAAGTAAACTAAGGCTGTGCAACTTCCCTTGGTAGTCTATCAAGAACTCATATGCATCCTCACCTACAATACCACTAAACCTAGGAGGGCTCAAATGAGTGAATCTCTCAAACCTCTTTTGATCTTCCAAAGACATATCTACAGTCATAATAATAGGAGACATAGTAAATTTGGCTGGTTGAGAACCCATATGAGGAGGCATTATAGAAGAAGGTTGAACTCCTGACCTCAAAATACCATACTCAGATATCAACACTAAATGAGAAACCATATTTGGGGTCTGCGGAGTACCATAAGTAGATACCAATGCAATAGAGGATCCATACTCAGAACTGGAGGAACACCATAAGAAGACTTTGGCATAGATGAAGGTACAATACTCAGAGTTAGAGGAATACCAGGTGCACGAAAAGGAGCAACCTTCAGTCGGGTCAATAAGCAAACCAGTAACCTCTCAAAGACTGAGATAGAAGTACTCGATAGAACCAAAGTAGGATCCATATATCCAATATGATCATCTCGGGGCTTAGGGAGAGCTCCCTAGAGCTATCTCTTGATGGGGAAGATCCTCGTACCCGTTCTCCATGTTGAGCCTAACTATGGATGGCTACTCACCCTTTAGACTTAGCTCTCCCCTCAGATCATGGACCCAATCTCTAGCCTTACTGGGTTTAGTCCACACCATCTGTGCTGAAAAGAGTGAAATATGACTTAAAATTCAAGGTCCGCATGATATAGAATAAAATAAGAAAAGTTTTCTAAAGACAACTTATAGTCTCTCAAAGATAGATAAGGACGTCTACATATTGATCTGCGAGACTCTATTAGACACTCTATTCTTACACTGTTGAGACTAATGAACCTATCTCTAATACCAATTTGTCATGACCCAAAAACCAAGGGTCATGATGACACTTATCGTAGCGATCCTTGACAAGTAAGACTATCACCTAAACTAATATGAAATGAGAAATCAATACCAAACCACATGGCAAGACTCCTAGAATAGAGTCGAACCACATATATATAGTAAAAGTTGAAATAAATAGTGAACATACCATACAAAAATCCCAAAACCCAATGTCACAGTGTAAGAACTAACTAATACAACTCAAAGCCAAAATACATAAGACATTAAAAAAGGAGCAACTCTATCTCTAAATACAAATAAAGACATACTCTAGATATAGTACCCAACTTTGGATGTATAGATCAATTGCTACCTTAAATAGGCTCCAGTATCGTTTGAATCAACTATCGTGAGGCACACTCATACCTAGATCAGCACCAAGAGGGTGCAGTAAGGGTGAGTATAGTCCACTTGTACTCAGTAGGTATCATAGGCCGACTGAGGAAAGTAAAAAAACAAAGCATAGAAAATACACATTATGGGTATGTCACCTGCAATCAGAAAATGTCCCAAATGGCAGCCCATACTATCTTTACTAATAGTTTTATAATATTCACATATGCTATATACAATACAATAAAGAAGCATAAGTAATACATATAGACAAATTTCATATTATGGAATATAATCAAACACAAAAAGATCACAAGGTATGTAAAATGCAATGATGATAATGATGCATGAGGTCATCGCATAACCTCCATATACACATATCGAGCTGTGCTTCTGAGGTAAAACCCATGGGGGTTAGTAAACCCATATACAATCCATATCCAATTCCATATCCATATATCTTGTCCGGTACATCCATCAACAGAGGGTTTTAAAGATGTAACATTTTCTCTCAAGAAAAACCAGTGTTTTAGAGTTTCTACGGTCATACCAATATTTCATAATGTATATGATATGAGGATGTAATGTTCACAACCAAGAAAAATGAGAATTTTCATATACAACCAATATATATACCAATCAAGTGAGCCAAAAATCCACTCAATATTCCAACCAACCATGAAATCCAACATAATCCATATGCTAATAGAGTAAAATACACCAAAATATACCATTGATACCAGAATAGGATTCTTCAAAAAATAAGATACAACTAATTTCACATACACAAGGCCAATAATATCATATAAAATTACACACAGTCACACATTGTAAATAATGTTCCAAAGCCACCAATTAGCAATGATATAGGCCCCCACACAGGCAAGACACAATAATATAGATATTTTCATGATTGGTTCCCATACCCTTAACATAATTTTGTACCAAATACTGAAGAATGTTAAGCCAGAACCTACCTCAAATATTGATAACTAGACTGAACAACCTTCTACACAAAGCCTTTTCCATACGAATAGACTAGAAATCAATTAAAACATACAAATATAGAATCTATGCATAAAAAATCCAACGATATCCATATTGCCTATTTCCAAAATGGGGTCAAAATGGACCCCTAAAAAAATTTTCAAAAAAGAAGGGAAAAACTAATATTTTTATCCAAAAATATATTTCCATGAGTAAAGGAACTCATATAAGAAAATCCATGTGAAAATGGATTGAAATTGGGGTTTAAATCAAAGAAATATTATTTTTAGTTTTTTTGGGAAAAAATCCTCAAATATCACCTTTAAATCTAAGTTGTAACAAAGTTTAAATGATGATGTCGAAGAAAAGTAATTAAAATAGAGATTTGGAGCTTAACCATGCTAAAAAATAAAAGAAAATGCTCAAAAACTCAAATTTCAAGCCCCAAGTCTCAAAAATAGTATAAAAAATCACAAAATATGAAATTAAACTCCCTAGGCATTGTCTAAGTGACTATTGGATTGCTTAGGTGGCTATCGCTTAACTGACCAGGCGTTGCTTAAGTAAAGCTTGCCTCATCGCTTATGCGACTTGGCTATTGCTTACGCGACCAGGCCAGCACTTAAGCGTCTGTCTCTTAAGGGATCTTGATATTGCTTAGGCAATATTTTGAATGTCAGTCCAAGTCGCTTAAGTGAGTGCACCAGCTGAGTGGTGCACCACCTGGAGACTTGGAGAATTTCAAGTCTACACGGGTCTTCGAGATTCGTTCAAAATCTCGAGAACACAAATGAGCTATACTACCCTATCAAATTTGATGATCCAGACTCAATGGAGATATTAATTTTTTTAAAAAAATATCATTTTTATAAAATTGACTCTTAAAATCCTATTTAACAACTTTTCGATTCAAAGGTCGAAATGAGATAAAAAAGCCATAAAACCACACCAACTAGGTTACCAACCTAAAATTGATGTTCCGAATCTGTTGGTACAATTTGTTTTGCCATCTGATGCACAAATCAATAAACGTTGACCAAAATCAACTATAAGGCTTTTCAAGTCACCAAAAACCATAATTTCACATAATTCACACCAAAATGAATTGGAAATTATGTCATTCATTCCCACTCTCCAAAAATACCATAAAGTAACTACGGGAGGGGGGGGGGTAAAATAGTCAAATCATACAAAATTAAATATTTCACATAAATCACCAAAAAAATCAAGTTGTTACAATAAGCTAATGTCATAATCCAATTTCTCGAGCCATGATGACACCTACTTTACTCCACCAGTAGGTAAACTAAATCGTAGCCCAAAACTATATGTAATGATCTAATTGGTGGAAAATAGTATAAATTCCATAAATGTGAAAATAAATTAATTACAAATAAATAAACATAAGAACAATAACATAACAGAAGAGAAACAAAAGAGGAGTAATATATCCCACGATCTAGTAAGGTCAAGAGCCTCTAACCCAAAAAAATATGAGTACTATCAAAGTTAATATACAACAATCTCAAAAATAAAAAGACTATTCAAAAATAAAAAATGGATAAAATGTCAACTCAGGTTCAAGAGCTCACTCTGTCTCCGGACACTGACCATCACAATCACAATGTCAACGACTATAGCTAGAATGAGTAGTATGAGTACCAAAGCCACAGGTACTCAGTAGGCATCATTGGATGACTGAGCAAAATAATAATATAAATATAATAAAATATGAGATAAGTAAGCTAAGTTAAGGAAAAAGGGCAAACCTAGAATAATACCCCAAATGTGAAAAGTAAACAATCAAAATAATGAAAGTAAGGAGAACATAGCCATATCTAAATAACTACACCCCCATAAGCTCAGAAGACATAAACAAGTAACTAAATAAGCTAACACAATCCCCATAAGCCTAGTGGATGCAATCAAGAAGAAGTTATAGCAATAATTAAACCAAGTATCCATATATCAAAACCATTACTATGTATCTTCCCATACCATAACCCCCAAAATCGAACTAGATCTATAACCATCATAAATAGCCTCTCAATGCTATACTTGAACCAAAACTATTATCATAATTCACTAGAATTGGATTGAACTAATATCATCATTTGCCAAACTTGATCAAAACTCATATCATCATTTGTTGGACTTGAATTGAAAATCATATCACCACCACCAATAATAATAGAATAAAGCATCATATTACTATGACCTTATTAGCTCAAGAGTATAATTAAAATAGCACGTAAAGGCTTATTAAGTCTGCAAGGAGCTAATAGCAATCTTGGCCTAAGGTGGGCTGGAGAGGCCCACTTCTAACCCCAAAAATCCATTATAAGGTAACTTCTACCCTAAACTAGACTAAGGTGTTAAATATCACTACAAGATGATAAATAAGTCTCATTAAGTAGCTGGACGTTAATTCTGAGCAGCAACTGAATGAGCTAGGGTGGTGTAAGCTTCTCTGAACTCAATGTGTAAGACATGCTCAGTCAAAGGATTTGACTGATCGGGCTGAGGGACTGAGTGATCTCCCATTACTCTTCCCTGAGTCATCTTTGAAGGCAGTTTTTGTAGATAGAAGAGAAACTTAGATTAGAAAGAGATTTTATCTATAGATCATGCTCACTTGCATGACATGAATACTGAAAGAAGGGAAACTTCTCCTAAAACATCTCGTAGCCTTCTGTCCATAAGTGTGGCGTGATACACACCCAGGCACGAGACTCTACTAGATGTGCTTTTAGACTTCCTAGGACACTGTTGAACCTTAGGCTCTGATACCAAGTTTATATGCCCTAAGTCTGTACCCCAGACACTACACAGTGCTCATAACCCTAAAGCACCACAAGTTAACCCATGACTGGTACCTACTGCAATAACTGAGTAATAATACAGTATAATGCAGAATAATGGGTTGAAATGTCATAAGGTTCAAATAACTAAAATAAAACTTAGATAAGGTATCACAATACCAATACTGAACAACTGCCTGAACAACTAGTCTAGAAAGCCTCTAACTGAACTGTCTGAGCTGTGGAGTTGATAGAACAATTCCCCAACTAACTCGATCTACTGAAATACTAAATGTAATGTGATAATGAAATAAAAGAATATCATTGAATGATGAGAAGTAACTAATAGTCTACTGTTGTTGGCTGAATTTGAATCTATCTGTGCATGATCGGGAACATAAGCATCTGAACCTATGGTATAAAACACCATAGCGCAAGAGAAAAGTTTGAGTCAGTACGTGTGAATGTACTGGTATGCAAAGTGAGGTAGGCTGAATGCAAGAGCTCATATGCATGAGCTATTACTGACTGAATACCATGAACATGACTAAGTAAGAAATACATGCATGAATACAGGAGTTGTAACTGAAGTCATAATACTACTGAATACTGAGTTTACTTGTAACATAGATTATTGATAGCTGATATACTATTACTGAGTGACTATTTCAGATGGACCTGATTCAGATAAAACTAGCTGAGTTTTATAGTGAGCTGAGTGACTTTATCTGAAAGTCTTGAAATCGGTAGAACTATCTAAGTTCTTTACTAATGACTGAGACTGAGACTGTGGGATATAATTATCTAATCGACATGCCCCTTCTTAACTGATTTGGGGTCCAACCTGTAACCCCAGTTGGAAGGGTATCAATATCGTACCATCGGTAAGGACAAGTTGAGAGTTACTCTCATTTGTCAGGTACTCTAATGAGAATGGTGGGACCCTCAACTAATAATTTAAGCAACCTCATTAACCCTTATCTGGCAGGTTTGATGTCTCAACATATACTAGCTACGTAGTTCTAAAACAAAAGGATTTCTTCTAAGAATCACACCCTCTACTGGAAGGTGAGCCCTCATCCTTGGGTTCACTCTGTACTGAATCCTGCTCCTAACTAAATAGATACTGAATAGAGTATACTGGACTAATTTGTACTGAGTGTACGAGGTATGAGCTAAATACTACTGATTTTTCCTAAGTTCTGAGACTAGCTGAGAGTATTACTAATCGTTACATGATTGAGATTGATTCTAAGATAGTGATTTTACCTAAAAAATAAGCAGTTACATTAATTATGTCTAGTTATAGTTACTTAATCGACTGACATATCTAAATTACAATAAATATACCTCTAAGACCTAATCCTCAACTCAAAACTAGAATAATATCATATCAATACTATAATTAAGCCGAATCTATGGGAAGGGAAAGCCTAGCCTACCTGGACGCCAAAGAAAGCTCGAATAAGTCCGCTAAGGTGTCGAATTCTCCTTCTGAGAAACTCCCGCATGATGTCACTCTATCAAACCAGTAATCTATGCATTAATATGAGAATTAAGGTACTCATATAGCAATTTTATTCTTTGGGTCCAAAATCAAATCAAAATTCCATGTTGGGCCGACCGACTTGTGGAATCGTACTTCAAAATCGTCAATATGTCCCTCTATGCTCAAGAATTATTTATCCTCAAGAATGGGTAAATCCGAGCTCAAATAATACTAAAATCAACCTAACAAAAACTAGATATTTATGACTAATTTGGGGAATTAAACCAAGAATCAATCGGAAACTTACTAGGATTTTGATGAGGAAATAGATATTTCAAGCTAGCGAACACCCCACAATCTCCTAATGATTTATCCCCCAATTTTCCACACTTTTTAGGGTTTTTAGCTCTTGATATTTGGGATAAAATTGGAAAAACTCAAGTAAAAGAAGGATTTAATGACCTCCCAGGTGCCGCTTAAGCAGTCACCGCTAAAGCAGTTCACAAATCGCTTAAGCGATCCCGCCATGGGCTGACCCCTGCTTAAGCATTTAGGATGCCACTTTAGTGGCATTCTCTTAAGTGTAAGAGATTTCTCTAAAGTGGTCCATCTTTCCCATCCTTGGCCTCTTAAGCGACCATTGCGCCTAAGCGACCAAAGGTCCGCTTAGGTGGATGCACCAACTAAAATATGAAAAAATTCCATGTTTTTACCGACCTCTTGTGATTCATTCAAAATCTTGTGAATGAAACAAACTATTCTACCAAACCTTATCCTATATTCTGGACTCAATGGTGTCATCAAAATTTCCACTCAGGATCGTTTCGATGAAATATAGGACCTATACCCCACTTGTCATTTTTATCAAATTCTGACCAATAGCTCAAAATGAGTGTGGTGGCCTTGGATCCAAACCAAAGCTCCCCTAGACTAAAATCAATGTTCTGGAGATGATAAACTTTCAAAATTAGCACATGAGGTCGTTAAACTAAAGTTTACGCCAGGTAGTCAATCTTTACCAACAAAGACTTCAAAATAGAAAAGTGGTTCTAAAAACCAAATGAACTGTACCATAACTGAAATGTTAGTTCTAGAAAGTCACAAATGCCTTGAAATAGCTATAGGAGAGATCTAAATAGCAAAAAGTATGTGGAAATATAGAAAATGGCCCGGAGGACCTTTGTAACTAAATCTAAAAATATTTCTAATTTGATCTTCAATTCTAAAATTTTGGAGAAAATATTCATTTAATTTCTCACTTATGCTCTCCTTCCTTTTATTAGAAATCTAAAAGGTCAATAATCAAATATGCTTCTATGATCACTTAAAGTTTTGAGAAATTTTTACTTATGATGTGGTTTTTCATTTATAATAATATGGACTGCAATTTGTTGTCTTATTATTATAAATGATGTTGATATCAAGAATATATAAATTACCTTTTAAGATCTATTAAGATATATTGAGTATCTTTCAATATATGAGATGCCTATCTTTTGGAGAAAAATTAGTAGAATTTTTTCCTATAAAAAGAGGGACTCTTTTTATTGTAAATCATTCCTTAATTAAAATAAGATATCTCCTCTTTTCTGCCTTATTATTTTTGTCGTTTCTTTAATAGTTCATAGAATGTTATCAATACGAGATTCTACAGTATTTAATTTCAAAAAATTACATGCTTGCTTAATCCATTTCAATGGTTAAATAATGAATCTGCCACTATAGATTAATAAGCAGCAAATTCGATGAGATTAAGGTAAGCACTACTTCAATGCTAAGTGTAACAGAAACTTCAATGCTACATCACGGTTTGCTTATGTTATTTTGAAGTTATTTTTACACTTTGGAATCAAACTCGCTAATGTCAAGTTACTACATAACATGTCTTCAAATATTTTACTTTATTATAATGATTTGGTTGAAGTTTTTGTTACACTTAGGCAGTAACCTCGTTAACATATTCGTATTATTTTTCTTTTTGTTAAAAGTTTTCAGACTCTCCAATAGCACTACTACAAATTATGTACTTAATAGTGTGTGCAATGTCCAAGTGTTAAATCTAATACTGTAAATTTTGGACCTATAATATATTATTGTTAAGGGTAAGACAAGGAATTCAAGTTTCATCATATCAAAAGGGTAAGACATCGGGTTAAAGTCTCGATAAACCATGATGATAAGATATTAGGTTCAAGTCCCAGAGATTTATGGCCTAAGACACCTTTATATGGAAAAGACATTGAGTTTGAATGTCAAAGCAACATATTGATCATATTATGATGACTAAGGCAAAATAATATCTCTTTTGTGAAAAATCATGAAATATATCTTATTGTATATATTTCATTCCCTAAAGTAAATATGGTAGCGGTGCATACTATGTTTGAAAGATTCCAGGTGATTAAATGTCTGAAAATGAGCTTCAAGGGATAAAATGATAATAGTAAGAAGTAATAGCACATATTTATTATGATTATAATGAAATATATGTTAGAGAAAGATTCTCGACATCACATGTATGCCTCAGATTTACTCTTGAAGTAGAAATATCTTGAAAGAGTTTTGTAAGCTATAAAAATTTGATAAGCTTAAGGCACGATTATATTACATTACCGGAAAATAAGAATTTCAATTATTATAAATACGAATACATTCTTTGAAGTGAATGTGATATTATTTTGTAAGGCATATCAATGCAAATGTGCGTTTATTGTTATTGGATTATTACTCTCCTCTAAAAGAGGTAGAGTAACGGAAAAGAAATATTATGAAATTTACTCAAGCACATAGCATTTGTCATGGTAAAATCCAAGTTTACTAGTGTAAATAAATTCGTAAGTTGGCATGAATGATTATGAGTACATTTTTCAAAAATGTGCATATTGATAATTAGACATTTAATGAAGAACTAGAAGATTCTTCAACAATTGTTCTATGTTGCTTGTTCTTATAATAAGCTGGCTGGATCAACTAATATTGGAGTTGGATACCCTAAAATTTTGGAATCTATAAAAGGTGAATATGGGCCTATTCACCTAGCATATGATCTGTTGAGATGCATCGATACAAAATGATCACATGTGAGTTTATTATCAACCTGCAGTTTAACATTCATAATGTTTCTTGCTTAATATAAAATTAAGTTAAGATTATAATTTCAATATTGAATAATCAAGATAATTTATCTTGATAATATTTATTTAACGTTGAATGCTTTCAATAAATAGTTGAACCATTGCTTATGAGGAGAAAACTTCATGTGTTGATTTAAAATATGATATATTATATACAAAGATACTTGTATGCATCAAACCACTAAATTATGTTTAAATTTCCCTTCTCAATTGATTTAGGGTCAAGAACGTAATATTTTTCATCTAATGACATTTGATATGCGGTATAATTAATGAATATGCAATGATTCACAAAGATGAATTCTCTAAAGTAGATAGAGATATATATGTTACTTTTCCTAACATAAAAGGAGATAATAAGCAGTTAAGAAATATATTATAAATTATCTTCACTATGTTCCTCATTAAAAAGATAATTTAAGTCAAATTCTAAAAACACTTACTAACCCAAATTTAATCTCATATTTCAGCTGCAAGTGCTCCTATTGACTGTCCTTGATGGACAAAGTCTACTGCATGCATGAGGTACGATAGATTAATAGATTAACACAAGATCATAATAAGGAGGCACTATGATGTTGAAGAGCCTATGACATAACACTTAATGAAACCTTATGAGGGGCTTTAAATATATAAGAAAAATGATGGAAGCGATGAGATCTCAATAAGTTATGTTACATTGTGAATCAATATAAATGTATTATTGATAATATCTTTGATACAATATGATGCAATATTGTAAGAGATTAAGAGGATCAATTTCTATATTTACTTAAGCATGCTGACATAAAAATATTTATCAAGTGACATAGAAGGATACAACTTGATAAGCATAAAGCTTATTTGATTTGCAGTCCTGACACTAGAAGATGTCACATGTGAAAAGATGAATATTTTCACTTGATAAAATATATATGAAAGTCCTTGAAGTGTTCAAAATGCCTGAAACATATAAAAGTTTCAAAATTTTTTCTTATAATCCTTATAAGGGATAAATTGATATTTTGAATATTACTGAAACTCTTGGAGAGATTTTTAAAGTAATAAATTATCTGTTGAAAGAAAGTGAAATAAAAAACATGCAAAATTGGATTCATCGAGAAGTACGATATGTTGTGTAGTTGCTAAATTTATACATCTTGCTATAACCATGAGCTTAGTATAGTTTTATTCTTATATGGAGATACTGAAATGAGATTACTAGCACATGACGAATAAAAGTCCTTATATGAATATATTTATGCTAATAAATATTGATAAGATTTTGAATACACAAGATATGTTGGAAAATATATTCCATGACATAAAATATACAAAGAAAAATAGAAAGATAAAGACTTAATAATCTGAACTAAGAACACAAAGTTAAAGGCTTAAAACACGCATAAAACGCTTTTCAAAAAATGATATTTTCTCCCTCTTCTTTGCAAGATTGCAATGAAATTTAATGCAAATAGTCATAGTGAATATGACAATCCTATGGACCAAGAAAATAATGAAGATAATCCTATTGGAATGCAAAAAATCAAGAACTTGATCTTTTAAAAAGAAAATAACTCTTTGAGAAATGTTGTAAGGAAAGTACTTTGTGAAAAGTTTTTCTACAGCTTTTTATAAAGATGCATTGAAATCACAAGAGGTATGATTTAAATTAAACTAAGGTAACCCAATAAAAGGATGAAAGGATAAAACCTTTCACTAAAATAAACCTTTTCATAAAAGACAAAACTTTCTATTAAAAGACACCTCTTCATCCAAAATACTTATAATTATTAATTTAATTTAAATAAAATATCAAACAATGTCCTACTTATGTAAATATAAATTAGAACACAAAGATCAAGCCATGTTCACGTGCAGAGTAATGTATCTTTTGATTTGAACAATACCTTAGTGCAATGTCACTAGACGAAATCAAAATTCCTCGTAGCATAATAACTTTAAACGTGTTATTCCTTGTGATAACATCTGTTACACTACATGAACAAAAAATTTATTCCTACTTTCAACTCAACATGCTTCGCATTTTTATGATCATGTTCTATTCAAAATTTATGAACATTAATGAGAGCAACTCTAACTCCCAATCGAAGATGCATCACTTTCATGTTCATATAGGTGAAGTTCTTTCAGTGTCTTTGTCATATTTGAGATACTTGTTCCTCGAATTAAACCTCTTTAAGAGTATTAGAATCCAATCGTCCAATCTATAAGAACCAATACTAATATATCTCTTACTTAAGTACTAAAACATCCACGTATCAACAACTTATTGTTACCTTTGAACCATAAGTTTTATTTTACAGTGTTTGATAGGGTTTCCATTCTTGGTGGACCTAATTAAGGAGTTTTTATATAATGATACTTGAAGATATATTCAACAATTTTATTTTAATAGGTTTAGTAAATAGATTAGTAAAATTGATTTGAATCCACCAATGTGATAGAAGTTATTCCATGTTGAATTAAATTTTTCACATAATCATAGCAAAAACTTATACGTTTTGACTTCTCATTATATAATCTCTATATGCTTGAGCTAAAGTACCTTGACTATCACAAGTTGAGCTCATATTTTGTAAAATCAATGAATTCTCTTAATAATCTCTCAACCACTTAACTCCATTACTTTTCTTACTTCTACAATATAAGATCTTCTTGATTTCACGAAATTGTACCTCCTTGCAAGGTAACATCCATCATATGACAAGTTTATTTTTCTGACATATTTGATACCAACTTGTATCGATATATCCTTTTAACGTAGTATGAAACTTAGAATTTTGTAAATCATTAGTTCTCTAAATAAAACTAAAAACTTGACTACTGACCCTTCCAATAGCACTTGCTTACATAAGTTAAGCCTTAATTTATTATTATTATTGGTAAACTCGATCTAGGACAAAATAAAGTGTAAATTGACCTGTTTTTTATTAAGTTACTAGCTTATTTAACACTTTCTCAATATAATGAGATTTACTCAAGACATAACTCCCACTATTTTGTTTAATCTTGATACCTAATATAGTGTCAATTTCTCCAAGATCCTTCATTATAAATGTGATAGAACCTCATTGTTCTATTATGACTTTTGAATCAAGTCTTACACTCAATATATTTAGAAACTATCACACAATTCATATACCCATCAAGAATTGTAAGATGAATGTATACTAACTATTCCAAATTTATGCTCTTCAAATATATATTAAATACACATTCATTTTAATGTTGCATTTTAATCACATGTCAAACATTCCATACATTGGAGATATCAAGTGTCTTTTCATATTATATATAAAAAAATTGAATTCTCATGCCCTCTAGATCTCATATTCATCTATAATTTTTTTCAAGTAAACACACGTACTTGTAAATAATGTATTTTTCATATCATTCTACAACTTGATAAAGATTTTCATATATGATCTTCATGCAATAATAATTAATCACAATAATCACACAAAAAAATATTATTCCTAAAATGATCAAGCATTTGAAGATCATCACAAATTTATTATTTACCTAATATTTATGAAAATAGAAGTAGGGTTAAGAAAATATAACCTCTTTTTGCTACTTCTCTTTTCTTGATCCACTGTTATGATATTATTTGAATATGCTGACAACAATTCTCTGCCCCAAATAATTTTTTCTTTTACTACCACCACACATATAATTGATCTTTTTCAACTTTTACTGATCGAAGAGAAAAGATCACCACTACCGCTTTTCTGAACTTCTTTTGTTTCGTGACTGTACACAAAAAAGATTACTAATTTAAGTAATCAAAAAAGAATTCTCTTAATCAAAACAAAAAAATATAATAGTGTTTAACAAATCAAGTGAACATCATGACTTCTCAAACTTTAATGTGTAGTATCTTTTTCTTATACAATAACCCATTTGGAGCACATTTCAAATTTTAATCTTGCAACAATTTGGGTGTGCTTTGGCTAGTACGTGAAAAATTGCTTTAGAAACAGAAATTAATATTCAAAAACTTCCCAATATATTTTTTCTTGATGATATTATTCGAAAATAATTGCGGAAAGACACAAATTTCATCAAGGCCGGCAAATTATCACTACTCTTATACTCCCTCATGGCGTTACTTAAATGATGTTTCTTTGAATTATTTTGCTAGTATGTGTTGCCAGCTGCTGATATGGTGTCTGTAAAATGACACCCATTGACTTCAAGTAAATTGTCCTTGTAACAATTACCTATGTGCATTCCACTTCATCCAATAATCGATGTCTATTTTTTTCATAACACTCAGATTATATATCATTTGTTTCTCAAAATTGAGAGTGTCTTCTCCATCGCAAATATTGTCTTTAGATTATTGAAAAATATATTTCATGAACACAAAATATACAAAGAAAAATACAAAGAGAAAGACTTAATAATCTGAACAATGAACATAGTGGATTCAAGATTTAAAGTTTGTGGGTTCCCCATATTAGATAAAAAATAAAATCAAAGAGTAAGTAAGGGGATTCGAACCCACAACCATTAAGTCAATAAAACTTTTACAAGACCCTCTACTCCACTAGATGAAAAATACACTTTGTTTATGAGTCTCCATTTATAATTCTTATATATTTGGTAGGTTTCTCTATATAAATACTAGGTTAGCACAAAAGTTATTGAGTTTCCAGAAATCCCTACCCAAAACCCTAGATTTGCCCCGGTTGAAACACGCACGAAACACGCACGTAAAAATGATATTTGATCTCTCTCCTTTGAGAGATTGCTATGAGAGTTAATGCAAATAGTTTTAGTGGATATAACAAGTCTATGAATTTCTGTACTAAGTAAATAGTGAAGATAATCCTATTGAAAAGCAAGCAATCAAGAACTTGATCTCTTAGAAAGAAAATAACTCTTTGGAGAATGTTGTAAGGAAAGTACTCTGTGAAAAGTTTCTCTAAAACTTTCTGTAAAGATGCGTTGAAATCATAAGAGGTAGGATTTAAATTGAACTAAGGTACACAACTTTTCACTAAAGAACATCTTTTCATAAAAGACACAACCTTTCATTAAAAAATACCTATTCATTTACAATACTTATAATTATTGATTTAACTTAAATAAAATACCCAACAGGATAATTATATGATCGACACTAGGGTTTGATGCAGATATTTTATTTATTTTCATGAAGGACTACTTTCATACCATATTGTTATACATGGCAATCAATTCATGGTGAGATAAGGACTATTCACCAAGCAAGAAGAGAATGTATATGGCTGAGGTTAATGATACATCTCATTTGAGAAAATGTGATTTGAACTACGTACTTATGTGAAGATGCCACACAAATAGCACAATTAATGGAAGGATTTATAAAAGGAGAAAAAATGAAACACATGTTGTCAAAGCTATCTACATACATGATCTCCAAAAAATAGCAATATCAACATACTCCATATTCTAGTGATAATATGAATGATTATTCATCAAGTTTCTGTCAACTACAACTTTAAAGAGGATGATGCACAAGATTGAAATGCGGAGATTCAAGATTTTGAATTGATGTCATCAGCTGGGGGAGCCAATACATATTGTACTCTTTTTTTCTTTAAAAGTTTTATCCGATTGAGTTTTTCGTGTAAGATTTTTAATGAGAAAGTCAAAATTCGTATTATTAGAGATGTGTACTCTTTTTTCCTTACTAGATCTTTTTTCAATGAATTTTTTCTAGTAAGCTTTTAATGAGTCTCGTCATCTACTAATTCAACATTCAAGGGAAGTGATATAAATGATATTGATGCCTATCATTTATAGTGAATGTCTATCAAGAATATAGAAAATATCTATCAAGATCTATCAAGAGTATGAAATATTTATCTATTTGAAGAGAAATTCGATGGAATTTATTCGATAAATAGATGGGCTCTTGTTATTGTAAATCATTTCTCAACTGAAATAAGATATCTCATCTTTCTCTGTTATTATTCTTGTCTTTTCTTTATTAATTTAAAACACTTTTCCTTTTATTGAGTAATTTTAATTTTTCTGTGACAACTTTTTTTGGTTAGGATTATTATTCTTTGACCTATAATGAAGTAAACTTGCTTGTAATTAGAGATAAAATTTTAACCTTTACTTTGTTCTCAAAGAATGTAATGATACATTTTATGTATTCTTGATAGACTATTACAAATTAAAATGTTGTTACTTATGCTTTTTATTTAAAATATCTCTTTTATGACCATATGTAAACTTTTTAATATTTAGTATGTTGTTGAAGTTATGTATAGATATTCATGTATTCTTGATAGACAGTTTTAAGTAGAAAGGTTGTCAATTTTTTTTTTTCACAATGATTCATATAGATTATAGGTCAACAATGCTCATTTTTTCTTTAAATTCCTCTTTTAATTTTTTTTAACTTAAATACGTTATTTAATATTAATTATTTATGTTTTAGTTATGCACTTATTAAATAGATTCACATGTAAAGAACTTACACCTAACGCCAAAAGAGTCCATCCAAGCGCTAAACTACTATTTTTTAGTTTGGTTTTTGGGGTATCCGTGCAAGTAAGCACAATTGATTAGAATTGGATTAGTTTTTGGAAAAACTTCCAGATAAATAAGGGTAGCAACCCTAACAATAATAACTTGAATTTCCAGAGAATGTCCACTTTTAAAACTTTAACTTTGAGCGGAGCTTTCCTTTAAATATCTTTATAATTTTTGTACTAAACTTGCACAAAATTGTGTTTCCAGGTAATTTTCATCTATTTTAGTATTAAAGTTGATTTGACGTCATTTATTTTGTGCATACAGATTGATAAATTCATCCGCATTTTTATATACGGATTATAGGTAAAATCATTGTTTGTTTGCATGCATGCTTGACAGTAAAGTTTGAAGTAAATGATACTTGAATCAGCAAGTTCATGGCTTTTTCAGGAGCTCTATTAAGGAGAAGAAGAAGAGTTGCGGTCATAAGGTAGAGTTCGATGCTTAATTGTGACTTAATTTACAGTATGGTATTTGACTATATTTTTAATGATGTGATTAAGAATGATAGAATCTTTATTCATTACATCATTGTCTTTAATGGTTGATAGGTTTAATTTTCTTCTTTTTGATGTTTTTACATCTGATAGATTAGTTATCATATAATTTCTTAAACGGGATTAGGAGAAATGCGTTCTATTTAAAATACCTCTACAGTGCAATGTTGTTCTTAGTTCTTATAAGTTTCCTCTATTGGCACGTTGACATACACATTTTAAATATTAATTTAAACTCTTTAATGTGTTGCCAACTATATAATATATATATATATATATATATATATATATATAAAATTTTTGATCGTGTAAAATTTTTTATATGATATATGATGTTGGTTTTGCTTTGATTAATGTTTCTTCATTATTGAACGTTTAAGGATAAGGATATCAATTGGGAGAGTAAATCTCAGTATTTACACTCTGTTGTTGACTATTTTTAGTTGTTTAGTTGCAACTTTTCTGAAGTGTAATATTTTATTTTTCATGTGTTTTGACCATTTTGTCCTTCCCCGTAGTTGTTACTTGCTGATTATGAGGTGTAGGGATGGTTGACACGATCCCCGATGCATTCAGGAATGATTTGAGAGATTTTGCTATTCTTAGAGACTTTAAAAGCTATTAATTTGACTTCAGTCAATATTTTGTGTTTCGAGCACCGAATGGTGATTTGGATAGTTCACTAGATCTGAAATATCAATTTTAGCTTAGTAGCGGGGTTGATTCGGGTTTGAAACTTTTATTTGGCATTTTGATCCTTCATTCTAAAGCTAGTTAAAATAAACTTTTAAGGACCCCAGGGGCTAATTTTTTTGTAAATGTCAATTTTCAAAAATTACGTTGTCATTGAGTCCGAAACATTGAAAATGGCCTATTTACATAAATAGTTTGTTTTGGTGGGGGTTCCAAACGAATTTCGAGGGCTCGTCTAGGGATATTTCTTTACTCGAAAATTTTTCTGGTGCAATATTTTCTAGTGTATCAGGCCTTCCATCGCGATTGCATGGACGCGTATCGTAATTGCAACCCTTGACGACTTCCTTCATCACGATAGCATAGTGGTGGAACTATGATTGCGATGGGTAAATTTCTGGATTAGGTTGCGTTTGACTATTGCAGTTGGAAGGCCTTTTGTCGCGATCACAATGACCAACTTAAGCCCCAATCGGTGTTGTAATGCCGTGGGTCTGCACCCCGAACGTCACACGATGCTCATAATCCCGAAGGACCACAAGTTAATCCATGACTGGTACCTGCTGCAATTACTGAATAATGATACTGTAATAATGCAGAAATTTGGCTAAAAATGCCATAAGGTTCAAAACTGAATCAACTACTGATATGTAAATACTGAATACTGAACTTTTGACAATCATATCTGAAAATTGAATAACTGTCTAAAATAATATAGTCTGAAGAGCCTCAAACTGAACTGACTGAATATGAAGTTGATGGGACAAACCTCAAACTAACCCGACTACTGAAGTATAGATAACTAAAATAATACTCTGTCCTCGAACTAAGAGGACTCACCTCTAAATCTACTGCTGATAACCTGGGCTGCTAGGTACCGTCAGGAGATCGTGCGTCTGAACCTATGATATAAGACATCATAGCGTAAAAGAAAGGTATGCATCAATACTTTGAATGTACTGGTATGCTAGGTAAGGTAAGGCCGAATGCAAGGGTTCATAAGCATGAGCAGTAACTAGCTGAGAATTCATGAATATAACTGAGTGCGAGTACATGTATATCTAAAACTACTATAAAATACTGAATATACAATTCTATGTGCATAACTACGTATACTATAACTGAGATCACATATAATAATGGATAACGAGTTCTGAAAACTGAATGACTGATAGATGAGTTTACTGATAATGTATTATAGTTAAATGAGTGACAGTTTCTGACAGTCCTGATTCTGTTTAACTAAACTACGTTCTATACTGAGCTGGGTGATTGTATCCGACAGTCCTGGTCTTGAAACTGAGCTGAGGTTTTATACTGAATTTGAACCTGAAACTAAAACTGTGGGAGTGTTTATCTAACCGACATATCCCGATTATGAACTGAGTTGGGGCCAAACCTGTGACCCCAGTTGGAAAGGTGTTAGCACCTTGCCAAGGGATACTAACAATGACTATGAGTTAAACCTCTGTAACAGGAAGACCTTTCGTCAACCCTCGCTGGTAGTAAAACTCGTACGAGATGTATCAACCCTAGACTGGCAGGAAGACATCTTAACCTACGCTGCCTACGTAGTTCTATAACACAGGGATTGCTACTAAGGGTCAAACCGATTACTGACAGGAATGCCTCCATTCCTGGGTTCACTCGGTGCTGATTCCTACTCCCAACTGAATAGACACTGAACTGATTTCTAGACTGTACTAGGCTTGACTGTACTAGGCTTGACTGAACTATTACTGATCATGCTGTCAATCTGAACTAGACTAAGTTCACTGAGTTCTGATAACTGACTGAATACACTGAGTTCTGTTACTGACTGAGTACTACTGTATGTGACATCACTGAGACTATTTTGGAACTACTGTAAATCTACATAAATAGCTAGATTGTCGGGTATTAGATACCTACAAGACTTGATTGCGTAAATTGTAAAATATAGCACAATCTTGAAAGCATGATAACCACACACTTTGTCACAATTCACCCATTTAGGCATTTTATCAAAAACTTTCATGGTATAAACTTGTATACATACTAACATGATATGATTTCACTATTTAACTAACATGAATATTTTATCAAACACTTGGGGAGCATAATCTATGCACATAGTAATGAACAACATGTAGGAATCATGATTACCAATCTCAACTTACAAATTCATGGGGTTTTTGATATGACTTCACATACCATTACATGCGTTAATTAATTCACATGAGAAGTTGAATTAAATCATGGATTAGAAACCCAAATAACATCATAATCATGAATACAATCAATTCAACATGAAATTCATGAAAGCAATCAACTTGTAGTTCAAAAGAGATTCTTGAACTCCAAGAGTGGAAGGAAACCCTTGGATGAACACCTAACATACCTTGGTAAGTAAATTCGTGAAAATCGATGGTGTGTTCTTGAAGCTTGAATTTGAAATTGAATTCCCCTAGGGTTTGTTCTTAAGAAACTTTGAGAAAGAATGAGGAATTTTGCCTTTATAGAGGCTTAATCTAGTGTTTTGGGGGCTGAAATAAGGTGGAAGAAGACCCAAATACCCCTATGGATGCGGAGTTTTAATGATTGAACACGTGTCCAGTGATGCAGTGAGCGATGTGCCTCATCGATGGCATCAATGCGATGACCAACGCGCTGCGTCGAGTTCACGTTGGTTCACTAGAATTTCATTGAAAGCTGGGGAAAAATTATTTGTTGAGGTTGTGGGCAACGTGACGCATCGACCCAGTATTTGGCCACTTGAATATGATTCAAACGAGGTTTGAAAAATCCAAAACTTACCCGAAGTAACCTATTGACACACCTAATCATGACTCAATCCAATGATCAACATTCTAAGTCTGGGACCTCTTTTGAAGCTTTAACGGACTGACTTAAGCTTAGGATTTTGCGGGGTCTTACAATATCTCCCCCTTGGGAATTTTTTTCCTCAAATGAGACTAACTAAGCTGAGAATACTGATAGACTGAATTTACATAATGATCATGCACAATTGAATCATGATTTCATGACTGAATCTACTGATATACTGAACTATCATACTGACATGCATAACTAAAGCATGACTTAGTTGTGAAGACATGACATATAACTGAGCTGTTTTATGAAGGTATGCATGATATGAGAATGCTATGCTACTAAACTGATACAGAGTTGTAGAGGTAATCTGAGCATGGCACTGAGTAATTCAAGAAAAACTATTACCATGAGCTGAGTCTGATTTTGTGGAGAAGAGGTAAGGATACTTGGTCCGCATATCTTCTTCTGCTTCCTAAGTAGCTCCCTCAACAGAATGATTCTGCCAAAGAACTTTGACTAGAGGGACCTCTTCGTTCCTTATTCTGTAAACCTAAAAATAGAGAATTTCGACTGGGATTTCCTCATAAGAGAGGCTGTTCTGGACATCAATTCCCTCTATCGGGACTACATCTGCTGGGTCACCTATGCACTTCTTTAGCAAGGAGACATGAAACACTGGATATACTGAAGCTAAGTCTGAAGGCAACTCAAGCTTGTAAGCTACCTTTCTGAAATGACTGAGAAGTTGGTAAGAAATGACATATCGGTGGCTGAGTTTCCCCTTCTTGCCAAACCTCTTCACTCCCTTCATAGGAGAGATTTTCAAATACACAAAGACACAAATCTCAAACTTGAGATCCCTTCTTCGAACATCAACATACTATTTCTGTTAGCTCTGAGATGTCTTGAGCCTTTCCCTGATCAACTGAACTTTTTCTAAGGCATCAAATACCAAGTTAGGTCCTAATACTACACCTCACCCACTTTAAACCAACCAATGGGGGATATACATCTCCTCCCATAGAGCGCCTCAAATAGAGCCATCTGAATGCTGGAGTGATAACTGTTATTATATGCAAACTCAATCAAAGACAAATGGTCATCTCAACTACCCTTAAAGTCAATGGCACACACTTTTAGCATATATTCTTAAGTATGAGTGGTCCTTTCTGCTTGACCATTTGTCTGAAGGTCAAAGGCTTTACTGAGATGAACTTGGGTACCAAGACCCTTTTGGAATACTTTCTAGAAGTGAGAGGTAAACTGTGTACCTCTATCTAAGATGATAGACAACATAACTCCATCCAACTTGACCAACTCTCTGACATAGAGCTTGGTATAATCCTCAGCTAAATAAGAGGTATGAACTAGTAAGAAGTGAGTTGATTTGGTTATTTTATCTACAATGACCCAAATAGAATCGTGCTAATGATGAGTACGAGGCAAACCCATCACAAAGTCCATGTTCACTTCCTCCCACTTCTACGTTGGAATACTAAACTCTTGCATGGAACCACTAGGTTTATGGTGCTAAATCTTAACCTACTGACACGTAGAGCACTTAGCTACAAACTCTGTAATGTCCCTCTTCATCCCACTCCACCAATAGATCTCTCGCAAATCGCGGTACATCTTAGTGGCCCCAAGATGAATAGAGCAACACGCACCATACGCTTCTTTAAGAATTCGTTGCCTCAAGTCATCTACACCTGGCACGTATAACCGACCTTAGAACCGCAACATACAATATCCCCCTTGGGATAAAATCTCTACTTTTTGATCTCTGACTGACTCTTTTAACTTGACTAGACTGGGATCTCTGTCCTACTTTTCCTTTACTTCAAAAAGCAGAGATGATTCTGAACTATTCTACACCCACATACTACCCTCTGCTGAATCAACCAAGCGAACACCTAGTAGGGAAAGCTGATGAACTTCCTAAACTAATTTCTTCTTACCATCCTCCATGTGAGAAACAATACCCATAGTCATCCTACTGAGAGCATCGTCCACTACATTGGCTTTTCCCAGATGTTACGGAACACTTATGTCGTGGTCTTTCAATAATTCTAACCATCTTCTCTGACATAGGTCAGATCTTTTTGAGAAAATACATACTGCAGGCTCTTGTGGTCTGTGAACACATCTACATGTACCCCATACAAATATTGCCTGCAAATCTTTAAGGCAAATACAACGGCTGCTAACTCATGATTATGAGTGGGGTAATTCTTTTTATGGGGCTTAAGTTGTCTAGAGGCATAGTCTATGACCTTACCTCTCTACATCAAAATGCACCCCAACCCACTTTTGAAGCATCATAATACCCCACAAACCCATCTGAGCCCTCTGGTAAAGTCAAAATTGGGGCTGTAGTGAGTTGACTCTTTAACTCCTAAAAACTCTTCTCACAAGAATATGACCACTAAAACTTGACTTCTTTCTGAGTCAATCTGGACATGGGGGATGCAATTGATGAAAATCCTTCAATAAACCATCGATAATAGCCATCCAAACTCAAGAAACTCTTGATTTCTGACGGAGAGATGGATCTGGGCTAGTTTCTCACTTCTTTGGTCTTTTGAAGATCAACTCTAATGCAATCACTAGAAACTATATGACTAAGGAAAGATATTGACCTTAGCCAAAATTTGCACTTACTGAATTTGGAAAATAACTGATGGCTTCTGAGAGTTTATAATACTATTCTAAGATAGTCTGCATGATCATGTTCACTGCGTGAGTAGACAAGAATGTCATCAATGAAGGCTATGACAAATATGTCCAAGTACTGCTTGAACATGTGGTTCATCAAGTTCATGAAGGATGCTGGAGAATTGGTAAGACCAAATGACATGACTAGGAATTTAAAGTGACCATACAGAGTTTTGAAAGATATTTTTGGAATGTCACATTCTCTGACTCTGAACTAGTGATAGACTGATCTGAGGTCTGTCTTAGAAAAGTAACTGGCACCCTGAAGTTGGTCAAACAAGTCATCGATTCTGGGAAGTGGATACTTGTTCTTGACTGTAACCTTATTTTGCAGACGGTAGTCTATACACATTCTAAGAGAACTATCTTTCTTACGCATGAAAAGAATTGGTGCACCCCAACGGATACGCTGGGTCTGATGAATCCCTTATCTAGGAGATCTTTCAACTGTTCCTTTAACTCTTTGAGTTCTACTGGGGCCATTCTATATAATGATATAGAGATAGGCTAAGTATTAAGAAGAAGGTCTATTCCAAAGTCAATTTCCTACTCGAGAGGGACTCCAGGAAGATCTTTGGGAAATACATCTGGAAATTCACATGCTTCTGGGACTGACTCAAGATTAAGGGTCTCTAAATTAGAGTATTTTACTCAAACAAGATGATAGACACACCCCTTAGATATTATTTTTCTCGCCCTTAGGTAGGAAACAAGAAGACCTCTAAGTGCTGAAGTACTACCCCTCCACTCAAGGACAGGCTTATTCAAAAACTAAAAATAGATAGCTCTATTTCTGCAGTCAACTAAAGCATAGCATGAATTAAACCAATCCATACCGAGAATGACATCAAAATCTGTCATCTATAATATTACTAAGTCTGCTGATGTGACTTTCTGAGATACCATAACCAGACAGTTCCTATATACCCATCAGTCTATGATAGATTTACCCACTGGGTAGAGACTGAGAAGGGCTCTACTAGGATTTTGGGACTGACTTCGAAGTCAACAGCTATATAAGGAGTTACAAAGAATAAATAAACTACTATATCTAGCAAAGCATAAATATGAAAATGATAAACTTGTAATGTACCAGTGACTACATTAGGAGAAATTTCCTGATCCTATAGGGACAGGAGTGCATAAATCCAGTTTTGGCGTGGCACACTGGTGGCACTGAAAGTGTCACCTTGCTGATTTAGGCAACTAGACTGAGCTGAAGGACGATTATGTTGATCTATGAACCCACCCGAGGACACTCTTTGACCCTTTGTCCTGTCTTCCCACATCTAAAAATACATTACTGACAGCTCTGCAGACATCTTGGTGGTTTCTTCCATACTTCTGGCAAAGGGTATTTGTTCGGCCACTGCTAACACTACCTTAAGGTTTAGGGACTGGTGCCCTATCTTTATTACCGGCTCTGAATTTTAGCACTGGAGCATTGGCTGAGGACGGAGATGGAAATAAAGATTTTGGGTATAACTGAGAATGATTTCCACCCTCTGACTTAGGCTGAGTAAAGTTGAAGGTACCTATTCTAGATCTCTTTTTTTCCCTCTCCTTCTCATTATTCTTAGCCACTTTTATCTATTAAGTATGGACCATGAGCCTGGATATGACCATCTCCTTAATCAGCATTATTGTCCTACACTTCTTGACCATATTATTAGAGACCCCAGACACAAACTTACTCATATTAGATCTGCTATCTGCTACCACATGAGGGACATATCTGGCTAACTGAGTAAACTTGAGAGAATACTCTTTCACTATCATGTTTCCCTGCTTCAGATTAATAAACTCCAAAACCCTCGCTTCCCTCAACTCCAGTGGGAAGAACCTATCCAGAAAAGCAGTGGCTAACTCCTCCCATTCTACGGGCCTACATTTGCAGCCTTCTCTGCCTTTCACTACTTAAACCATGAGTGAGCCATATCCTGCAATTGATATATGGCTAACTCAGTGCTCTTATTAGAAGTCACCCCATAATATCTGTGACTTTCTATACTAAATCAAGAAATTCCCATGGGTCCTCATGTGACTTAGACCCGATAAAGGATGAAGAGTTTATCCAGTTGAAATCTTGAATTCTAGCTGCAGTAGTATTGGCCACTGGGTTGACCGAAATGGTAGTTGGGCCTTAATTCTGAGCTTCCACAAAATGAGCTAGAGTGGTGAAAGCTGCTCTGAATTCTGCATGGGAGACATGCTCGTCTAGAGGATCTAGATGGACAGGCGGAGGTGTTGGCTGGTTTCCTATTCTCATTTCATTGTTCTTTTTGGGAGGCATGTTATGTAAACAAAAGTAAGAAAATGATTAGACTGAGAGTGTAACTTGACCTCATGCTCACTTGCATGATATGAATACTGAAAGAAGGGAAACTTTTCCTAAAATGCCTCATAGCCTCTTATCCATAAGTATGGCACGCTACACACCCATGCACAAGACTCTACTTGACATGGCTTTCCGACTTCCTAGGACTCTGTTGAACCTTAGGCTCTGATACAAAGTTTGTAATGCTCCGTTTCTACACCCCGGATATAACACAGTGCTCATAATCCCGAAGGACCACAAGCTAACCCATGACTAGTACTTGCAGCAATCACTGAATAATGATATTATAATAATGCAGAAATTTGGCTAAAACTTCCATAAGGTTCAAAACTAAATCAAATACTGATATGTAAATACTGAATACTGAGCATATGACAATCATATCTAAAAACTAAATAACTATCTGAAATAATCTAGACTGAAGAGCCTCTAAATTAACTGACTGAATATGGAGTTGATGGGATAAGCCCCCAACTAACTCCGACTTCTAAAGTACTGATAATTGAAATAATACTCTATCCTCAAACTATAAGGACTCACCATTAAATCTGCTACTGATAATATGGGTTGCTAGATACCGTCAGGAGCCCGTGCTATGAACCTATGATATAAGACATCATAGCATAAAATAAAGGTATGCGTCAGTACTTTCAATGTACTGGTATGCTAGGTGAGGTAAGGATGAATGTAGGGGTTCATATGCATGGACAGTAACTGGATGAGAAATCATGAATATAACTGAGTGCGAGTACATGTATATCTGAAACTGCTGTAAAATACTTATTATGCGTTGCTATGTGCATAACTACGTATACTGTAACTGTGATCACATATAATACTGGATAACAAGTTCTAAACACTGAATGGTTGATATCTGAGTTTACTGATACTGTATTACTATTAACTGAGCGACTATTTCTGACAGTCTTAATTCTGTAGAACTGAATTGAGTTCTATACTGAGCTGGGGACTGTATCCGATAATCCTGATTCTAAAATTTAATGGAGGTTTTATACTGAGTCTGAAACTAAAATTGTAGGAGTGCTCATCTAACCGACACACCCCGATTATGAACTGAGTTAGGGCCCAACCTGTGATCCCAGTTGAAAGGGTGTTAACACCTTGCCAAGGGATACTAACAATGGCTAAGAGTTAACACTCTCTGATAGGAAGACCTTTCATCAACCCTCGATGGAAGGAAAACTCGTACGAGGTGTATCAACCATAGACTGGTAGGAAGACATCTT
Source organism: Capsicum pubescens (assembly GCA_030864215.1). Classification (NCBI taxonomy): domain Eukaryota; kingdom Viridiplantae; phylum Streptophyta; class Magnoliopsida; order Solanales; family Solanaceae; genus Capsicum; species Capsicum pubescens. Next base: position 222,908,821 of record CM061540.1, on the reverse strand, counting down.
AACCTACACTGGCTAGGTAGTTCTATAATACAGGGATTGATACTATGGGTCAAACCCTTTATTAACAGGAATTCCCCCATCCCTGGGTGCAGTTGGTGAAGATTCCTACTCTAACTGAATAGACAAAGAACTGATTTCTAGACTGTACTAGGCTTGAATGAACTACTACTGATCATGCTTTCAATCTAAACTGGGTTGAGTTCACTGAATTCCTACAACTGACTGAATACACTGAGTTCTGTTACTGACTGAGTACTACGGCACGTGACATCACTGAGACTATTCTGGAATTACTATAAATCTAGGAAAACAGCTAGATTTTCTGGTATTAGATACCCTAGGACTCGATTTCATAAATTGTAAAACATAGATTAATCTTGAAAGCATGATAGCCAAACAATTTGTCACAATTCACCCATTTAGGAATTTTATCAAACACTTGCATAGTATAAACTTGTATACATACTAACATGATATAATTTCACTATTCAACTAACATGAATATTTTAATAAACACTTGGGGAGCATAATCTATGCATATACTAATGAACAATATGTAGGCATCATGATTACCAATCTCAACTGATAAATTCATGGCATTTTTGACACGAATCCAAATACCATTACATGCATTAATTAATTCACATGAAAACTTGAATTAAATCTTTGATTAGATACCCAAATAACATCATAATCATGAATACAATCAAATTCAACATGAAACTCATGAAATCAATCAACTTGTAGTTCAAAAGAGATTCTTGAACTCCAAGGGTGGAAGGTAACCCTTTGATGAACACCTAACTTACCTTGGTAAGTAAATTCATGAAGATAAATGGTGTGTTCTGAAAGTTTGAATTTGAAATTGAATTCCCCTAGGGTTTGTTCTTGAGAATCTTTGAGAAAAAATAAGGGATTTTACCTTTAGAGAGGCTTAATATCATGTTTTGGGGGATGAAATAAGGTGGGAAAAGACCTAAATACCCCTCTGGATGCTGAGTTTTAATGACTAAAAATATGGCTAGTGACGCGATGAGCTATACGCTGAATCGATAGCATCAACGCTATGACCAATGCACCGTGTCGAGTTCATGTTGGTTCGCTGGAATTGCACTGAAAGCTGGGGAAAAATTTATCCGTCGACGCGATGGGTGATGCGACACGACGCATCGAGATCGCATCGACCCACTGTTTTGGCCACTTGAATATGATTCAAACGAGGTTCAAAAAATCTGAAACTCACCCGAAGTAACCTATTGACACACCTAATCATGATTCAATCCAAGGATCAATATTTTAAGATCATAAGGGTTGTAAAATAAGATCGCCAAGTTATGAAGGCTAAAATAATTTTAAGTACGAACACTTAGCCAAAATTTCTAAGTATGGGACCTCTTTTCAAGCTTTAATGGACTGAGTTAAGCTTAGGATTTTGTGGAATCTTACAGGTGTTGATCATCATGATCACGAGGTGGGACCAGGATTGCGAGGTACTGTTTACATAACAGTATAAATATCTGTTTTTGTGATTTTCATCATTTTTGGACCTTGGAGCTTTGAGAAGGGGTGGTTTCTAGGATTTTCTTCACCATTCTAGCTTGGATAAGCTCCACACTCATATTTCCATAAATTTAATTGATTATATCTTCAGAAACACCTTATTTTCTTGATCTTGAAATAAATTTTTGGAGTTTTGTTGGTAAAGCTTTAAATAGAATTTTCTTCATTTTGAGCCTCGTTTAAACTCATTTTCAAGTGGTTTTTTATCTATAGGTTCCTATTATTATGGGGAACATATTTCTAAAAAAAAACTCAGGTATTACCCCTTTTATTTTTAAATTTGATTTTTAAATTAATTTTGGATCAGATTCAAATATAACTAATATGGTTATCATTAGCTTTCTAGACTTTTTGTGAAGCAAAGGCTCTACATTGAAGGCTTGGGCTTGGGTTTTCGGCACTTTTAGGTAGGTTATGACTTAACTTTCTTCAGATTCTCCTGCGTAGTTAATAAATATATAAACTATACTATGTTTGGAAGTTACCCATGTGCTTTTTATTTTGAGATTATTATTATTGTGTACTTTTACGAGGACTTTTTTCACATATTGTTGTTTACTTGAGAGATAATTTATTTCATGTTGCTCATATGGGAGCTTTATTTGACATTGTAGGCCTTAATTATGCCTTAAATTCCATGTTTATTATTGTGATGTCTGTGTGGGGGATTGAATAGATATGATAGGCCTTCTTTGAGCATTAATTTCCTTTATAATGATAGTAATACTACGGAGAGGGGTTTTTGAAGTTACATTTTGATGCTTTACATGACTAATGATCTTGGTGGTGCCTAGAGATGACTTATATTCATGAATCATTGACATATTGAATTAAATTTAAGCTCACATATGCTATGTTGATTGATCATTATCTTTGTGCTGATTGGTTTTGATCATTCCATCCCCATTTGATATATGCACTTCATAAGATATTGATACTACCATGAAGCATCTTAGAAAACCCTTAATACATGAACAACAGTTCAAGAGGTGAATGAGATATTTTATAAAACTCTTGACTTGTGAATAATATCCAGAGAGGTGAGTTAAGATATGAGATTGAGAATATAAATTATATGGGTTACGAACCCCTATAGATTCTGTCTTGAAGCACGAAAGCTCAAAAGGGTGAAAATGAAAAGTCATGCGATTTCTTATTTTCATCATCATCACATCTTCATTGCATTGCATTACATTGCTTATATTTTTGTGTATTCCCTTATGTGTTGTTATTATGTGGTTAGTTTTCTTTACTATCTTTATATCTTAAAACTGTTAGTGGAGATGGTGTGAGTTACCATTTGAGAAATTTTCTATTAGCAGGTGACGTACTCATAGTATATTTTATTTGTATTATTTTTTACTTTGCTCAGTCAGTCTATGATACCTATTGAGTATAAGTGGATCATACTCACCCCTACTGTGCCCTTTTAGTGTAAATCCTAGAATGCGTGTGACCCATGATGGTTGATTCGTTCATTGAGAGTTGACACTTGAGGTATTGGTGCACCCCAAAGTTCGAGGATGACGTTGGACCTCTTTATATTTTAGTTTATGCCATTATTTTCTATTAGAGACAAACTTATGTAGTATGCTCAAATATTTTAGGCTTGTACTTAAATTCTCTTATCACTTATGATACCTCATTTTGGGATTTACTTGTATTTTCTTTGGATCTTATGCTATTTATATGTTATGGCTTGACTTTATTCTAGAAGTGTCATCTTTATGGGTTTGTTTCCTTCTAGTTGATTTTTCTTACTTTTGCTGGATTTGACTTACCTATTAAGGCTAGGCTAAAGTAGGTGCCATCTCAAAAGGTCATGACAAATTGGTATTAAATTTCTATGTTCACTAATCTCATAAGTGTAAAAGTAATATAGTAAAATCTTGTGGATTAGTATGTTGACATCTGGATCCATCTTTCAGAGACCATAATATGTATTGAAGAAAAACCTCTTTAATTTGATTTCTTATCATGCAGGTTATTCATACCCTATATTTTAAAACTTATATTCCCTTTTAATCTATGTAGATGGTGAGGATTAGGTCTAGATATATTAAGGACACTAAGTTAGTACCCTTAGTTAGGACCCAAGTTTGGGGGTGAGGCAAGAGTTATGGCCAACCCAAATGTATAGGACGGACTCACAGAGATCCCTCAATTAGAGGACGTGCTAGGGTTTCCTCCCCGAGCCTGAGGTTGTCTATGCTAAGGATGATTACTGACAAAGAATACATGTCCAACTTAGGTCCCACAATGTTTAGTTGCTACCCTAGTATTATAGGATATATCTATTTATCTATTGAGTCGTTAGGATAGTTCTTCCCAAGGTGGTGTTTCTTTGAGCATGCCGTGTATTTTTCAAATTTCTAGAGGTATTCAACTGCTAGGAAAAACTTCTACTTATGGTATTATGACTTTAGAGGTATAATCATTCTCTGTGGTACCCCCTTATGTCAATTCACTTCTTACTAGGCTCAATGTTTATCCTATTTCTTTAGGCCCTATGATGTCTTTTAATGATTAGAACAGGTTTAAAAGATTCTTTTTCTTGACTCTTCCTATGTTTAGTAGTGCCATTAGAGAGGACACATATGAGTTTTTGCTTGACTATAAGGAGAGGTTGCAACTTCAGATCCCTTGAGTCCTATGGAATTGCTTATACTACTTAGTAGTTGATCGACATGGCTAGACTATTATGTAGGTCTCTTGTTAGATGTATACCCATTGGTTCTCCTACTTTGACATGAACTTATTTTTTTGAGGTTTTGTTTTGGGGAGGTTTGTGCCTTATTGTTTGAGGGATCAAATAAGTGATGTATTTGATCACCTGGAGCAGGGTTCTATGATTATTACTAGGTATAAGGAACACTTTCAAGACTTATCTAGTTATTCTGCAACTAGTATCTCTATTGAGTCATAGAGGATTAAGAAGTTTCTTAAGGGATTGATGGATTTTTATCAATTGGCTAAGACTCATATGGTGGTGTTAGGAGATTCTTTATAGAGTATAGTTGGGCATACTAAGATGCTCGAGTTGGTTCATTAGGGTATTTAGACTAGTGGCGGTGCTAAAAAAATCTATCGATTAGGTGAGTTTAGTAGACATGTATCTCAAGGTAGGTATTTCTAAGGTAGGGGTTCTCATGGTTATCATAGTAGGCTAGTGTATGTAAATATAGTAGGTCTATGGGTTTTAAGACATCAGGTAGCTAGAAATTAGGTCACGCATATAGAGGCTCTAGTATGGGTATTTTTGGATAGGGAGGTTATTCTATGTTTTTAGGCCCCTCAGCTTGAGTATGGTGGTAGAGCTTATTATATATGTGAGGAGATTGGTCATATGGTGTGATACTACCATTGATGAGTGTAAGATTTTGGCCAATAGGGTTCTCAGCTTTAGCATTATCTTACACTTAATTATGCAGTTAGATGTGGTTCACAGAGTGGCAGAAGTGGTACTAGAGGTTCTCAAGGTGGAGCTTGAGGATCTTGTATTAAAAGATATAGGGTTGCACAGTCTGGGAGTGTATGTGATCTGTGCTATGCTATACCTAGAGACCAGAGGCAGAGGCCTCTGATGTATTTGTAACATGTATAATCCCAATTTACCCTCATTCTACTTTCATGTTATATGACCATGGGTCTACATTCTCTTATGTGTCTACATACTTTGCTATTGGTTTTGATGCTTCATATGATACCATTATTATGCCGCTTCATGTTTCTATCTAGTGGGAGAGTCTTTAGTGGTGGATGGGTGCATCGATCTTATGTACTGACCTTTGCAGGACGTGAGACCTGGGTAGACATGATTTTCCTAGATATGGTTGATTTTGATTTTTTTGGTATAGATTAGTTAGCTCCCTATCACATTATTTGGATTGTAATTCCAAGATAATGATTTTAGCTTCCCTAGGTGTGCCAAGGTTTTCATGGAAGGGTGCTCTTTATTCGGGTCCTTGATGTCGCCCAAATTATACCTCCCAAAAAAGTATAAAACGATCGTCAAACAAATACAGAACCCAACTAGGTTGAGGTTGATCCCACAGTGAAGATGCAAAAATGTTTCTTGACTTGATGTTATCCACAAGCAGCGTAGGAAAGTAACTAAGGTAAGTTTGTTTTAGTTGCAAGTAGTAACCAAATCTTGAGTGCTTTTGAGTTGTAAACAATAGAAGACAAACACTAGCCTTGTGTTCCCCCTGGCTTCTCAATTTCATAAATTTCTCGAGTTCAACCCACCTATTCTGTTGTTCTGCAGACAAACCATCTTGTGAATGTGATGATAAATCTTACCCTTTACCGATTTAGTCTCTGGGCGTCGCCTTGTTTCTCTTTGTTATGACCTCAGTTCACTATCAACTTTTGAGTTAAAGTGATTAGATGAGATGGAGGGAATTCTGAGGATGAGGTGTCTCAAATTACTATCTTAATCTTCTTTTCCTAATTACAAACTCCCTTGTGAGGAGGTTTGCAAATGCAAGCTATCTCAACCTTCAGCAGCAACTCTGAGATTAATTATTGTTAGGAAGATTAAGATACATGCATAAACCCTAGAATAGATGAATATCACACTTCCTCTACTTAGCTAATCTGCCAGGGGTGCCACAACCCTAGTCAGGGAGATTAGTCATTCATGTTCATGCACTATTCCATGATTATCAATAAAGAAAACATGTAATGAATTAGATAATAATGAGATCAAGAAAATCCAAAGTCGTCAATTAAATAAAAACCCAAAATCACAAGAATAATTGTAAAGTAAGTTACCTATTGTAAGATTGTGTAATAGTGCCGAACCAAATAATGGAGAAACCCTAAGGTATTTATAGTATCTCAAAAATACATAGGAATCCTAATAAAAATGAAAAAGGTAAAGTTAAGTTGACGCATGGTACGACTCGGCCTTCAACTCGTGCGGACATCATATGAGTCGTAGCATGCCTTCTTGTATCCACTCAAGTGTCTGATCTCTCGAGGCTTCAAATTTTTATTCATCATATGACTTCTGCTAATGAGTCGTACCTTGACCATACGACTCGTGTTCTTTACTCGTATCCACCCGGGACTTCTGTCATTCAAACATTGTATAGTGGTCTGCTTATGACTTCCCTATACGAGTCGTACTCAGACTTCCAACTCATATACTTTTGAGACTTCGTCTTTGGATAGTAGCTTTAGATTTTGTTATGCTTATGATTTCTGTATATGACTCGTATCCTCGATTATAACTTGGATGCTTGAGTTGTATCTTTTCCCTACTTAGATTATCAGTTTGGCTTTGGGTTCTTCTGTACTTATGAGTCATTCTCCGAGTCGTATGATGTGTTGACAACTCGTGAGGTAACTCGCATCTTGGTCAGACTTGGTTTTTTCAGATATTTTTGTTCCAGTTTTGTTTCAACACTATTGTAGACCTATTTTACCTATAATATACAAAAAAAATGCATCATATATACTAAAAAAATCTAAGTACATGCATAAATTCATGATTTTAAGCATCAAAAGTGTTGTGTTTCCACAACACATCAACACTCTCAAATTATACTTTTGAGTTTCCTCAGGCAAAAAAATTTAAAATTATAACTTAAACCAATGCTCAAACAAGAACATCATATACTACCCAAGACAGTGGTTTTGAGTTAACTTTTCTCATATATTATTCCCCTCTTCTAATTTTTTATTTTTTTTTGAAAATCAAACTGTGTATACAATTTAGCACACAGAGAAATACGAAGGAATCTAATGTTGGCAATACATTAGCTATAGACAACTGGGCATAGATAAAAATTACATGCACCAAACAATCTAGCAACCTAATAACTAACCCATGTGCGCTCGCCGTCAAGGAAATCCCAACACTCTTAGTATAGCTCAACCAATCGATTTAGGGATATAGCAAATACTCTCTCGCTCACAAAGAAGTTTCATGGTGTATACAAAATACCATAGTCTTGCCCTTATGCTCTTCTTCCTAAGTTGTCAGACAGTAGCGGTAGGATCACTATAGGACTTTATTTGGGTTGTAATGTAGGATTAGGGCTGTATGATATCTTTTGGGATTCATTTAGTGACTACGCCTCCTTAACACTATGCCTTTTTTGTGGTCCACTTATTCTTAATTTTTACTTCCGCCTTTAGGTCTCCCTTTTTATTTTGACAAATTTAGATTGGGCCAGGTACAGTTTTCTCACTTTATTTTTCTTTTCTTTTTTTTCTTTTCATTGCAACATTTCTTTTTCTTTTCTTTTATTTTTACCACACCTGTCCAAGTTTTAACTATTGCTCTTAAACCCAACTTATTCATACTTATTTTCTCCTATGCAACCATATAATTGCCACCCTTAACTTAGGCAATTTGCCTGAGTTGAGATGCACAGTATCCAACGAGGACCAGGGCCAAAACAGGTTCATTATAAGGGAAACGGGAAGGTGAAATTGGTGTCATAAATACAAATGGGTCAATTAGGCTCAAATAATTGGATCAAAGGGATTCATTCAAATTTGTTAGGGAATTTTAGGCTGAAGTGGACTCATAATAAGTATGACCTATGATCACTTCCTACTAGACTATCCTCGACCTAGGTAAATCCAATCGGGAAAGTTCTAGATTCTAACACATTGGGAACTCAGTAATCCCCCATACGCACTTTCATAGGGTTGCATTTCTAAGTACTACTTATCCAATTATACAGTCGTTTTCCCCTAATTGTCTTATCCATAATTGTAATGCCATTATTAGATTTACAATAGTCTCATACATACACATATCAAACATCTACAAAATTCAAAAATTTAGGAGGGGTCTATACTTTTCAGCACAATTCTATTTTTCACCAACACTTTAAGAATAATAATTTCAAATGGATAATCACAATTCAAATTTCAAACTCATAAATCAACTTCAAAACTAAAATTCATTACAAAATCAAGTTTTCAAAATCCACAAATAAAAATTAGTAAAATCCCTTGCCATAGGTGCAGATTTTCTCCCTATCTCAGCCATCAGCACCAAAACCTGCAAGTCATAACAAACTTTCAGCTATATATACTTTTCAACTTATCATAAATAATCAGATTCAGATATACCCCCACCTCAAACTAAAAATTCTTGCACTGACCCTAGTGCTAAAAAATAAATATAAAGTAAGTATAAAAGGTCATACTTAGGTGCTTAAGGTGTCAGCTTATCAATATTAGCACGTGGGACCTCAGATCGGGTCCCACGATCATCATTCATCATCCCCTCAATTGGAACTGAATCACGAATAATAGTCAAGAGCACAAAACCTTCCCCATCAGCCAACTCAAATAGCCAACTCATGGACACATATCTCCCAATCTCGCTTATCCTTAATGCTATCATTCTGAGCCTTTATCAAAATGTCTTTCTTCTCACACTTTATCTTTTTTCTTGTGTTTCTTTCATCTAGAGTCTCCTCAAATCTCGAATCCAGAATATCCCAAATATTTTCCACATGAACCATGGACACAATAAACTCAATTTTGGGCTCCGGGATCAGTGGTTTATCATAAAGCTCCGAGACTATCTTTTTAATGTGAGGAACCTTGTCCTTGATATCAATAATATCGGGCGTCTACCGACTCCCCAACTACTGAGTCATCCTCAACTCAAAAGCATTAAGTCAAATTCGGACTTCTCTATCTTGGTCCGCCAGTTATTGATTTACTAGGGCTTCATGCCCCCTTCTATGTTACTGAACTTAGCTTCCAATATGGCTAGTCTATTCATGACTTCAATACTTATTGCCTGTAAAATCGTAACAAGTCTAGAAGGCATACCTCGTGGCCTAGAAGGTACAAAATATACCAGAGATAGGGCACCAGATGTACCTGCTGCGTTAGTTTGCATAGTCTTTGTTTGTACACATACCTCAGTAGCCTTAGCTATCTTGGCATGACCACTTTATTGAAATATAACCACTTTCAAATCTACTGCTTGCCTTGCCTGTCGGGCAAAAGGATTGGCTGCATCTCGAATAAATCCTAGGGTGGTAGTATTCGTATGCTTGAGCATCTCATTCGACCTTGGGATTACCTGTACCACTACAGACAAGTAGACATGTGTAATCATACATGGGTATACCATCAATGACTTCTCACCTCCTATGGCTCGGTCCCTCATCTTCCGATCTAGAAATTTTGCAATATCAAACTCATTTCTTTCTATGAGGCCAGGTATCAATTCTGCCAGAACCGAGCTCAACACAGTATCTCCTACAGTAGGACAAAGCCTGTATTGGTCAAACATCCACCACGCCTTTGCCTTGAATTTTAAGGTAATCTTCTCAATCTTTTGGGAAATAACTCCGGGCCCTCTAAAACACCTACATTTTCTCCGAGCGATGCCATTCTCTCTGCAATCTATCTAAAGAAACCCATCTTCTTCACGAAACCTAGCTATTTTCGTGTGGGTTTTCTCATTTCTTCAAGATGATAGTCCATCTCCATTGTGTTAACCGAAGGCTGATACTCTGGTCCATGTAAAAATCTACCAAAGTACGGGAAGAAATGTCTAACCGCACTCCCCAAATAGTTAATACTGGAGCCGGGTGACCACCTTTCTATTACTGACCCTGTGGATTCTACCTGTTAAGCTCGCCCTTTATATACAACATAGAATTCTCTTACAAGTACATCATTATAATTTCCAGGCTCTCTTGTCATCTATTCAAATCCATACTTCTTGAAGCACTCCTCAAACCTGGGTAACTCTATCATCCCCGTAGTAGTCAACCTTTGCTTCAGATACAACACCTATTTGATTTTTCCAGTTGGGAGTCTACTTAGGCTATCCTGATACGTCTTCTGCATATGGGGTACCCTCATCGTTCAATGATCCACACCGAGGTTGTGGTAAGTGCAAGTAGGGGGTTCCTATCGAGCAATCAGAGGTGCCTCATTCACTTCCGCTGCAGTATCAGCATTCTTAAAACTCACTTCTTTAGAAATAGATTTGACATTGTCTGCATCTGAAGGTGGTGGTGTATGAGGAGGTGATATACTTGGGTTTTTCATCCTTATACCCCGTGGAGGTGATTCTTCCCGGGTTTCTACCTTTTTCCCCGTTGTAGACTTTTATGACTTACCCTTTTATGGGTATTTATACAAATCACCATTACTGGTGGTTGTTTCAGTTTCCTCAGACTCAGAAGGATGGGCATTCTTGCTTCCCTTTTTAGGACCCTTTTTAGAAGAGGATGCGTTCTTCAGAGGCATTTTTCCTAAAAAACATAATCATTAGTAAGTAAATAAAGAAAATAATGCAAAAGGAGAAAACATGTTAATATGCATGTTCTAGACAAGCTACGCGTGGTTGGTACTAGTCATATAGACAGAGTACGATTCATATGACCGAGTCGTATGTTACTTATTGTATGCTTTAGTGTTCATTGGTTTACTTATGAGCTTTCCTAATGAGTCGTAAGGTAGGGTACAAATCGTTACCAACACCCATAAGCAAGTCAAAAATATTTTATGAAATATTATTTTTCCCAGGTCAGTACAACTCAAAGGCTACGAGTCGTATGGTTTGGGTACAACTCATTTAGGTCAGTTGTACCCACGTCAAAACACAAACTTAGTTAAATTTTTATGTTGTTAGTTGGTATGAGTCATGTTATAACTCGTTAATTATGGGTACGAGTCGTAAGATGTCTTGTATCAATTGTAACATAAGGGATCTACCTTAGAGTTGACTCTAAATTAAATTTCCTAAGAAACCCTCAACTTTTTGCTGCAATATCATACAATTTTAACCACATAAACATATAAAATATCAATATCCAAAACCACTTTTTCCCCAATTCCTATTTTAAACCTAAACCTAAGAACTAGGATATCAAAATTCAACACAAATGTAAATTCAACTCAAACCAAGTTCGAGGTATCTCACATTTACCATTACGACTTGAAATATAAAGTGAACGAGTTCCAAAATTGCTTGGTTTGAGTTGAAGACTAAGTTGCTCAATTTTACATACTTTTCTCCTAAATTTATGATCAACTCAAGCAAGGTAAGGAATCTGAAAGCATTGGTAGTTAATTTACATTGTTTTCAAGTGATTTCGTGAGTTGAAAGATTGAAATTTGGGAAAAAATAAATGTTGTAGTATATTTCAGGTGTTGGGTACCCGTCGGGTACCCTATTTCCTTATTAAATCACATCTTTAGGCAAGGTTAACCCACAACCCTAATTGGTAGGATTGGGTAAGAGTTTTTGTATGTTTCGTACCCAGTCTTACAGGTCTTTTCTAAAACTCGTATACACCTAGAACCTTACCTGGGTTCTGGAGCGGATGCGACTTAATGTGACGAGTCATATGACTCAATGTGACGAGTCATATGATGAGTCAGTGTTTCCTTAGTGTTTCCCATATAATTCTTTACTATTTTATGATTCACCTTGAATGGGGATTCACTATACCTCTTCAATTTCAAAGCACTATATGGAAACACTCTTAGCACAGTAAAGGGACCATACCATCTAGACCTCATCTTACCTAGAAACAAGAAAAGCCTTGAGTGTTAGAGAAATACTTGGTCACCTTTTTCGAAGATTTTATTCACAATTTTGCAATCATGATGTAGCTTAATGTTTTCCTTGTAAAGTGTAGAACTTTCATATACCAAGAGTTGGAATCGATCCAACTCATTTATATTATTCATCCTTGACTTGGCTGCATCTTGCCACTCAAAATTCAGCTTATTCAGGGACCATAGTGATTTATGTTCAAGCTCAACAGGAAAGTGACAAGCCTTTCGTTAAACTAGATGATAAGATGAAGCACCAATTGGAGTCTTGAATGCTTTCGATAAGCCCATAATGCATCATCTAATTTCGTGACCAATCATTCCTATTGGCATTTACTATCTTTGGAAAGATGGACTTAATTTCTCTATTGGATACCTCAACCTTAGTCAGCAGATGATAAAGGGATGCCACCGTGTGTTTCACTCTATAATTCTCAAGCAGACCTTTGAATAGAAGATTATAAAAATGTGACCCACCATCACTAATGAAAGCATGTGGCATGTCAAATCAATAAAAGATGTGCTTTTTGAAGAAAGTTGTGACACTGTGGGCTTCATTATTGGGAAGCACAACTGATTCCACCCATTTAGAAACATAATCAACAACCACTAGTATATATTTCATGCCAAACAAACTCACAAAAGGACCTATAAATCTATACCCCATAGATCAAACAATTCCAATTCTACGTAGGAGTCATAGGAAGTTCATGTCGTCGAGATATGTTACCTTTTCATTGACAATGATCACAAATGAAAGAAAAATCATGTGCATCTTTGTAGATTGTTGGCCAATAGTACTAACATTGCAGGATCTTGTAGGTTGTGCGGGTTCCTCCATGATGACCCCCAACTGGAAAAGAATGACAAGCCTCAAGTATTTTTATCATTTCTAACTCAGTTATACATCTATGAATAATCCCATCAGCACAAATTCTGAACAAGTAAGACTCATCCCAGAAAAATTTCCTTACCTCATGCATAAATTTCTTGCTTTGCTGAAAAGAAAGGTCTTCTGGGACTAGATCACTGGCTAGATAACTTTTATAGTCTGCAAACTATGGAATTAGATCTTGGAAAGCTGCCAATAACTGCTCATCTAGAAATCTGTCATCAATATCAAACCTATCTTCGATATTCTACATAGCTTCCTCCTCCAGTCTAGTCAAATTAACAACAACTTGATTCACAATGACTTTTCTATCCTTGACCTTGAAATCAAATTCTTGCAGCAATAATACTCACCTAATCAGTCTAGGCTTTGCATACTTTTTTGCCATTAAGTACCACAATGCTGTATGATCAGTCTGCACAATCACCTTAATCTCAATAGAATAAGATCTAAACTTTTCAAAGGCAAAAACCACTGCTAATAACTCTTGCTCCGTCACGATGTAGTTCTTTTGAGCAAGAATTAATGCCTTGCTAGCATAGTGATAATACTCAACTCACTCCCATGATTGATGGGTGAGGTGGTTGTTATCAAGTAAACCAATGTAAATTAGGGTCGAATCTCAAGGAGTGAATTCTATAGACTTCAAACCTATGGATGCTCAAGTTACTATAAGGTTACTCAGAATGCTAATAAAAATAGCATATATAAATAAATGGGGGATTTGTTTGAAAAATTTCCACACAAACTTCAACAAGTAGGCGGTAAATACTATCTTTGGTTTGTACTCAAGGTTTGGAGAGATCATGGGATTACGTATCCTTAGAGGTAAAGCATGTAGGATATTGTTGGTTTTTATATAATTTAGTTGTTAATTTACAGATAGGCTAGGTCGAAGATCATTTAGGTCAATCTTTCAATAAAACCCTAAGGATTTCACCAATTGGCACTTTCGAGCACCTAATAAGAGTGGAGTTTATATAACCACCCAAAGCATCAACCAAGCATCCCTATTTAGAGGATGATGCTCTTGACATGATTTATACTTTCTAAACACTTATTTATAAGATTGCAAAGGGTAGTAAACCATAGGCTTAGTTGTTCTCCATTTCTTTGTCCCTGTATAACCCTCTTTTGAGGATGTTATAGGTTACCTAATATTCACATAAATCCTTCTTTCGAGAATGACAAAGGGTTTCTAGAGAATGGAGCTTTCACTCATCAAACCCATTTGGAGATTTAGAGTTTTCACCCATCAAATTCAAATACATAAACTCAAATAATGGTTAAATCCATACTCAACAGCTAAAATCCATACAAACACAATAATGCCCACACACAATCACACTCTAGTTCAACATAATCCCTAGACTAAATTATTTTTATACTTATGAAGAAACTAAAGAGAAATATACCATATGGGTTATCAAAAGCATTCATTCTTCACAAAGAAACTAACAAATTTTAGTCCCCAAAGTTAATTACACACTTTCCCAATTAGGGTGTCAAGCTTGGAATTCCCCTCGTTGTCTTATGAGGTAAGCTCCCTATTAAAAAGATAGGGTTTTTTCTATATATGGTCTTGGGTTCGTCTAGAAGAAATTACAAAACTTCCCAAGTCCATACTTCCGCATGACCACGATCGCGTGAGGTTGTCTACAATAGCGGTAAACGCGACTGCACTTGTTGACCGCAATCATGCTCTGATGATTATCTTGACTAACCATGACCGCGGTCTTAAAAGCGACGTGGTACCTGAGGTTCACCAGTTGTAGGTATTGTATTGCACTCTTTTTCTCCCTTTAGATCATTTTTAAGCTCCAATGCACATCTTTCTATCTTTTAATCTCTATACCTGCAAAAAGAGGATATTAGTGCAGTTAAATCCTGAGAATATCTCATTTTCAAACACAAAACATGGTAGTATGCATGCATAATGAGTGCGAGAGAGTGGTATGATTACCACTTATCAACACTCGCAACTTAGACTCTTGATTTTCCTCAAGCATCACTACCTTTCACCATGAAACAATCTTCATGCATTTCCCCATCTATATTCTCAATGGTCATGATGAAGACTTCAACTTGGATTCCATCATAAAAATCTTGTAACACATTGACAAAAGGATTTTAGCGATGCCTCTCATCATAAAATGGAGTGACAAAGCCTACAATGGACTTTGGGGAGCAACTATGTGACAACTACTAACACTCTAAAAATGACTAGCATGTTTGAATACAATCATGTTGTATCTCCATTTATTTCATTGTGCGGAATATGAAAAAATCACCCACCTCAACTAGTACATATTCCTACTCACAAGAAAGAAAGGTTCACACACCTAGTTATAAATCACGCAACAAGGAAATTTAAGTACAATCACTCACTCTCTCAAGAAATTCTCTATGTCAACAAGTATCATGCCATAGGCTTGCCCCTATTTTTCAATCACCACTATAGTGACCACACTTTGTTGGACATCAAAAAGGTCTTTCTGAGCTTGTAATAAAAGCTTCGGGTAGGGTAGGATAGCAATTTAGGATAATAAGGCAATACCTTCCTTGAACTTCGACATCAAATTCATATTACTTATTTCTCATTGGGCCACTTCTTTTTCCTACTTTTTCTCATCTGCTTTACCCAAAGTCTTTTCCTTTTTCACCTTTTTATGCTTGTATCAAGCACCATGCAACTCTTACTTTTGACTGACTATATTTTCCTTTCAAAGCAAAATGCTTACTTGTGTAAACTCATAGGCTTTTATTTGACTTCGTGGCTCAACTATTCTCCCTATTTCTTTCCATCACCCCCAACTTAGGATTTTAGCCTTGATTTGTATTCTTAAGTTCAAGGAGGATAAGGTTCAAGAAAGCATGTATAGAAGGGTCACAACTTATAATGCATTTTCCAAAGAAAAGTCCAAAGGCTCAAAGAGGATGACTAGGGGTAATTCCTAAGTATTGGTAGGCTTTTTAGGCTAAAGTAGTCTTCTAAAATCACAAGATGGCCTGATATCATTTTCCCAACCAAGAACAATCAATAATTATCTTTGAAATACTAATGGGGCATGTTCTAGATGGTACAAGTACACATGAGATGTAGACAATTAACCTCAAACACACGGAATGCGAATGTTGTCAAGGGGTTCATTTATTCTACCAGCTCGAGACATGGATGGAAAATTCTCTACTTTTCCGTAGTCAACTTACAGAGTCATAAAAAGAGATAGAATGTTATTATAAAGTTTCTCACGTCCATGCCTTCAGTTTTTTTTTGTAAAACTTTTTAGACGTAGAGGGTTGTTCACTTTTGTACTCAAACCACGCATAATTTGCTAATTATGGCAACAACCCAAGCTATTATCTTAAATACGATTCCCAATTATCGATGCCACAGGTACTTAGACTTTCCTTGCATCCTTGGTTAAAAACCCAATCATGACTTGACCATTAAAATTGAAATAAAATAGCAACTCAAGAACAAAGTACGTAATTCATGCAAGTGTAGGCACTGCTAAAGTGTCTGAATATTACCACCCAAATAGAACTAAGGATCATCTAAAAAAGTAGAAGAGTATGTAGGCATATTAACAATACAAGACCAAATCAAATGAATAGGGAATCAATGAATTGGGGAACACCCCCAACTGAACGGGTAGAAGTGTCCTTACTGCATAAATAATTAAGGATAACAAAGAGATAAGGGTTTTTCGTGAAACCTCATCAACAATCTGTATCATTCTAGATTTTGACATAATCATCATTATCCTCGATATCATGCCATTCCTGTATGCAAAAACTTCAACAAGAGTGAGAGAAAATTTGAAGGGTAGTCAGTGTATCAAATAGTTGTGGGAGTCGCGATTGTGGTCGGTCAATCGCGATCGTGTACATGCGAGCTACTACGATTACATTTAGTGGACATGATTGCGTTAACTGAGGGAAGGTCTGTTCCCCTATTTTCCCTATTTAGATTTCTTGGTTATCCTAAATACTCTATAGTGTCACAACATGCATGAGTTATTTAAGTGGAAACTACAAAAATATGATCAAAAGGATATGAGCCATCCACGTGGAAATTATGGGTTGCCTCCTACATAGAGCCTTAGTTATAGTCATGGAACGACATTGGTTTTCATTACTTCATCAAGGAGGGACCTCAAGTCCCTACTTATCCAACGATCCTTCATCAATTAACCTTTCGATAAGTCTTTTCAACTCTTTCTTCTCTTTGTCATCTAAGCTTTGGGGTAACTTCTCTTTTGACTTAGTACGGGGCATTTTTCTTCCCAAGTCTTCGTTCAAGAGATCCTCCTTTTGTTTTTTCGCTTCCCGCATAATTTTCCAAAACTTGATCATCATTTTTGGAGTCGACAATTATGTCACTAATGGAGATCCCCTTGGGTGTAACATTTAGCCATGTGAAGACTGGTCCCATTTGGGTCTCCAACTTTTGATACAGAATGAATGAGAGACCACAATTTGCGAGAGTGAAAATAAGTCCTCTTTTAATTCATGGACCATTTTTTCCGTTCCCTCAACTCTATTAAAAATTCTTGCAAGGATATCCTCCATTCCAAATGTGTCAGCGTCAATAAGAGCTTGAATCCTTTATAGAAGCCCGATAATGGTGAGGCTCAAAATATCACCCCTCATGCTCCCTTTCTCTCTAATATTGACTACCAACCCGATTCATCCAACCTTAATTTCCACCTCGCCTACGACAGTATGGGTGAGAACCCTCCAAGGGGTTTGCCAAATTCTGAATTTCTTCTCCATCCTCCTAATGCCTTTATCCTCACCATGGGGTTTTGGTTGAGCACCTATGACATACTTGGTTAGGAGATCAAGTTGAGTTAAGATCTTTGCCAAGGTTTCCTCTTGATTGTCGCCCCACTTTTGTTGTTCTTTGCTATCCATGGGCTTGGGTGAAAACCTAATGGAAATGTTGGAATCTCGATTATGCCATATCCAATTTTGATTAGTTACCTCTCTCAACATTTTTGTAGCTGCATTAAAATAAAAGTTTAAGAAAGACCCATCCGCCGTATTGTTTACCACTATTTGGTTCAAAGGATCTAGTGCCCAATAGAATAATCAGAGAAGTGTTTTCCTTGAAATTTCATGGTTTGGATATTTGGATAGCTTCATATGAAATGTCTCCCATACTTTGTAAAGTGTCTCCCCGTTCCTTTGTCTAAAATTCACAATTTCATCTCTTGGTTGATAGACCTTGTGGGGAGGAGCGTATTAGTCTAAGAATCTATTTGAGAATTCACTCTATGAAGTGAGTGAAATCGTAGGGAGTGAGCGGAATAACAACAATGCTTCTCCCGTTAGTGAGAATGACAATAGACGGAGCTGAAAGGCCTCTTGATTGGTATGTGGAATGTTGAATGGTGTACAAACCTCCAAAAAGTTCCTTAAATGAAAATATGGTTCCTCATTTTCTTGACATAGTGTAACCCTTTTATTTGCAAGACATGAAGCATGGTACTAGTCACATGGAACATCCCGCCCCATGATGAGGTGGTATACGGTTTTTGCCTGCATGACCCCCATCATTTAAGTTTCTCTCTGCACAAGTATCGTCAAATGGTTCCACATGGTTAGTTCCTTCACTCATGATTCCGTGCTGCTAGAATTACCTCAAAAGATTCAAAAACAATAAGGAAAATAAAGGATGACACTCTAGATGTTCCTATGTAAGAATAACACAACACAAGTGAAATCTACACTTCACTCCCCAACAATGGCACCATTTTGATAATGCTCAACTCGCTCCCATGATTGAGGGGTGAGGCGGTCGTTGTCAAGTTACCCAATGTGAATTAGGGTCGAATCTCAAGGAGTGAATGCTATAGACTTTAAACCTATGGGTTTTCAAATTATAAAGTTACCCAGAATGCTAATGAAAACAACATATATAAATAAACGGGGGAATTTTTGAAAACTTTTTACACAAACTTCAACAAGTAGGCGGTAAATGCTATTTTAGGTTTGAACTCAAGGTTTGGAGAGATCTTGGGATTACGTATCAATAGGTAAAGCATCCGGGATAATGTTGGTTTGTTAGGGAATTTAGTTGTTAATTTATGGATAGGCTAGGTCGAAGATCATTTAGGTCAATCTTTCAATAAAACCCCAACGATTTCACCCACTGGCTCGTTAGAGAACCTAACAAGTGTGGAGTTTATACAACCACCCAAAACCTCAACCAAGCATCCCTATTTCTAGGATGATGCTCTTAACATGATTTACACTCCCTAAACACTTATTTATAATATTGCAAAGGGTAGTAAACCCTAGTCTTAGTTGTTCACCATTACTTTGTCCCCCGATAACCCTCTTTTGGGGATGTTATAGGTTACCTAATATTCACCTAAATCTCTCTTTCGAGGATGACAAAGGGTTTCGAGAGCTTGGAGCTTTCACTCATCAAACCCATTTAGAGATTTGGAGTTTTCACCCATCAAATTCCAAAACATAAGCTCAAGCAAAGGTGAAATCCATATGCAACAACTAAAATCCATAGAAACATAACAATACCCACACATAATTACACTCTAGTTCAACATAATCTCAAGACTAAATTATTTAGTTAGTCATGAAGAAAGTAAAGAGAAATATACCATGTGGGTCATCAAAGAATTTATTCTTCACAAAGCAACTAAGAAATTTTAGTCCCCAAAGTTAATTACACACTTGCCCAATTAGTGTTTCAAGCTTGGAATTACCCCCACTGTCTTATGAGGTAAGCTCGCTATTAAAGAGATACATTTTTTTTCCATATATGGTATTGGGTTCGTCTAGAAGAAATTAAAAAACTACCCAGGTCCATACTCCCGCATGACCATGATCACGTGAGGTTGTCCGTAATAGCGGAAAATGCGACTGCGCTTGTTGACCGCGATCACTCTCTGATGATCATCTTGATTGACTGAGGTTCACTAATTGTAGGTCTTCTATTGCACTCTTTTACTCCCTTTGGATCCTTTTTAAAATCCAATCTATATATTTCTATCTTTTCATCTCTATATCTTCAAAAAAAGGATATTAGTGCAGTTAAATCATGAGAATATTTCATATTCAAACACAAAACATGGTAGTGTGCGTGCATAATAAGTGTGAGTGAGTGGTACGATTACAACTTATCACATTGTAGATAATATGAAATATCTTTTATTTTTGTTGGCCTGGTATAACCCCTAAGGACAACCCACTCGCGTCATACATAATCTCAAATGCCAAGGACCAATCTGGAGATACAATGTGAGGTGAAGTCTTTAATTTCTATTTTAGACATTCAAAAGCCTTCAAGCATGCTTCAGTAAACTCAAATTTCCCCTCTTTCTCAAGAAGCCTACAAATAGGGAGGCTATATTAGAGAAATCCTTGATGAAACGCCTATAAAACCTAGTATGACCCAAAAAACTACAAACACCCTTCACAAAAATTGGTGGAGGAAAATTTTCAATCACTTTAATCTTCGTTCTATCCCTTTTTCAAATTTTGTGTCCAAGCAAAATTCCTTATTTGTCCATAAAATGGTACCACTCCCAATTAAGTACCAAGTTGCATTCTTCACACCTTTGGAGAGTATTTGCCAAGAAAATGAGGCAGTCTTCAAAAGAACCACCAACTACAGAAATATGATCCATAAATAATTCAATGGTATCTTCTGCTACATCAGAGAAGATAGACATCATACATCTCTGAAATATTGGCAGGAACATTACATAACCCAAATGGCATACGTCTGAATGAAAAGGTCCCATAAGGACAAGTTAAGGTCATTTTATCTTGGTCCTCAGGTGCAATAGTTATTTGGTTGTAACCTGAGTATTCATCTAGAAAATAGTACTATCCTCTGCCCATAATTCTATCCAATATCTGGTACATAAAGGTCACAGAAAAGTGATTTTTTTGAGTCCATGCATTCAATTTCCTGTAGTCTATGCATGCTCTCCATCCAGTGACTAGACGCATTGGCACTAGCTCATTATTATCATTAGGCACAACAGTACTTTGGGACACATTGTATCAGACTAACCCACTTACTATTAGCTATAGGATAGACCACCCCAATATCAACCCACTTAATTATTTCTTTCTTCACTACCTCTTGCATAGGAGGATTGAGTTATTGCTGATGCTCAATACTTGGAATACAGTCTAGTTCAAGTTGAATTTTATGAGTACATATACCAGGAGGTATACCAACAATACTATAATAGACCAACCAATAGCCCTCTTAAATCTCTGTTGCACAGATAACAAAGCTTCCACTTCTAACTCCATCAAATCAGCTATACTAATAACAAGAAAAGTGTTGTTGGCCCCCAAATATGCATATCACAAATGAGAAGGAAGGTCCTTTAACTCTAAGATAGGTGCCTCTTCAATGGATGGGTGAGCAGATGGAGTAGTTTCATTTCAAATCCATATCAAGCTTCTTTGGTGCATAAGTATAGGAACCACTCCCAACAAGTGAATACATCATATAATTGTACTCCTCAATACCATCGCTGTCAAGGTTCATGATGATGGCTGCCAAAGCTTTGACACCCAACCTCTCTTCAATAGGAATAGTAGATGAAGCATCATCCCAAATAGTCACTGAGACAACATCATAGAATGAATCCATCTCTTCATCATTCACATCAATCATAGATATCACTCTTAAATCATCTGACTACTTCATAGATTTGTATACATTAAATGTCACTTGTTCATCATTGAGTCTCAGCATCAAATGTCCTTTCTCCAAATCAATCAACAACTTACCTATAGCCAAGAATAGTCTTCCCAAAATAATTGGGTCTTGAAAGTCCACTTCGTAGTCCAAGATCACAAAATTAGTAGGAAATATGAAAGAAACCACCTTCACCAATACGTCATATAGAATACCAATTGTCTTCTCTACTGTATTATCTTTGATCACTAGTCTCATAATAGTTGGCGTAGGAGCTCCCAACCATAACTATTTAAATACTGATAAGGGAATGAGGATAGTACTACAACCCAAATCACATAGTGCATGAGTGGAGTTGAAAGATCTAATAGTGGAAGGAATTATGAAGGCACCAGGGTCCTCCTTATTCTTTACCAAAGATCTAATAACTACAACACTACAATGATGAATATTTTCGACTGGCTCATAACTCACTGAACTTTTCTTGGTGATTAAATATTTTATGAATTTTGAATATCTTGGCATCAGTTTTAATGCCTCTATAAGCGGGATGTTGACTGACAACTCCTTTATCATAGAATTTTTTTTTTGATACTTACCCTTTTCTTGTTTCTTTTTCATCCTTATACGAAAAGAAGGCGAGGTCTCAAAATAGTCTGTAACACAGGATGCTCAACCTTGTCCTCCCTATTGTCTTCTTTACTACGACTCTCTATATTGAAAGGATTATCCTCATTTTTATGCTCATCTATAGTGGGAACAAGTGGGTCTGTAGTGGTTTTCCCATTTCGAGTGGTAATGAAATGGTAATGATCATCATTCTTTGAATTCTGAACTGTATTACTAGGGAGAGCACCCGGCTATCTTGATTTACTATAGATGACATCTGACTGAATTGTTTCTTTAATTGTTTTATTGCTATATTATGTGACTTAACTTTTTGATTTTGCCCTGACAGATCTACCTTGATCTCCTTAAGACAGTTCTCTTGACTTTCTTGTTGTTTGACTAATTTTGACAAAAGTGCCTCTATTTTGGATTCTGAATCACGACCACTAGGAGGAACATACTTATCACTCTTCTCCTTGTAATCATCTTTTCGATGCTAATTACCATCTCTCTCTACTTTATCACTATATCTTTTATTGTAATAGTTCTAAACTTGATTCCCTTTCCCTTAGGCTAAAAAATCCACCAACCTACGATCAAGATACTTTTCTTCTACTTCAGATTCAATCTCAAAAGTTTTCAAAGTAGATGCCTGAGCCCCAACTGCATTTACCTTTTCAGCACCTATTATTGCAAATTGTATCATAAGAATCCCAATATCTATCCGAAGTTAAGCAAACTCTTGTGCTACCAAGTCATTACTCATTCCATAATTACCAGCTGCTCCACTAACATATGCACCTATACCATGTTCAACATCTCTCGTATGCCATCCTCTATTGGCCATTGAAATATCATCTAATACCTCTGTTGTGCTAAGTGCACAACCAAGTGTGTGTGGTCTCACCAAGTAATACAGTGGTGGCCTTAAATAAAGTCGAATATCGATCCCTCGGAGACTTGTATCAACAACTATCTAATTCAAGTTTAACTATTGAGATAAAATAGATGCAAAAGTAAATAAAAGAGTTTTGATAGTTTATATTTAAATGTAACTAAACTCATGTGGAAAAATAAATGGCTTGGACAATCAATGAGATTAAAACCCGGGGTTAAAGCACTAAGAATAATCATATTATGCTGTTGCACTTCATTAGTCAAGTTACTTATCTTGGTTGTTGATTCACAGGGTTGATTTTATGATCATGTTCTCCCGACCTCTAACCACCTATCTAACTTAGAACCACAACTACATCGTTGAGTGGGGATGTGAGAACTACGCTAAACGCATTTATATTTCATCCTGTAGTTAAACAAGTAAGGATTCTAGGTTATTCGTATCCTAGACGCTAATTCAAATCCCTTATTTTATAAAATAATAAGAACCTTGCTCTATCTATCCCCACATTATATCTTCCTATTGCCCCTCTCGAGCACAAAAGGTTGACAATTGATGTATTCTAAGATTAGGTACTCCTTAAAATAGTTACAACAAGGATAAATAAACAACCAAATCTGAAAAGAAATCAAAACCAAATCAATTAAAAGCAGTAGTAATCATGTTCTTGGCCTTAACCTCGGAAAGGGGGCATTATCCACACATGGACATAATCATAAACACAATGAATGAATACATATTAAAATCCATATAAAAGATAATGTAAAGATATTAAAACCCTAATTGAAGTGTTTTTCAGCCCCTCTTAAAGCCTCCAAGACATCCAAGGTGTATAACAAAAAGTACAAGAGTCCTAATTATAGGACAAGGATTTTTGTCGTCGGTGAAACAAGAGTCGCGTAGTGGGGGTCGTTTCACAGGGATGGGGTTCACACAGTGGTCTATCTACAAGGTCACACTATTTTGGGAACCTTAGGAGCTGAATATTCATAGAAAACATACCACCACCATTGCCAAGGTCCTACACGCTCTGGTGACATCAAACGTGTCCGTTTTACGTAAAGTCATGTCTTGTGCTTCTGTTGATCCATTCCCATCTTTGTGGTGTTGTTTCGACTAGATTTCCAGTTTGTATATCATTAATATATAATAATAATTACCTCACCAAGAATCCTATAATATCAAACATCATGGATTAGAGCTTAAAACAACATAATATCAAGAACGGTGAACTAGAGATGAGCTAAGACTATTCTTGCCCACGTTGATCTTTAACTTATTGTTTTGACGCTTGGATTGATTCAATTGACCCTTGAACATTATAAAAAGCTTGTTAAATACATAATTACACAATAATACCATTAGGAAATCATTAAAAACAATAGAATCCATTGCGATCAACTAGACAAACACCTAGCTCAAGCTAGTAAAACTATTTTTCTCGTTTGAACTCTAAGTAACCAAATAAAGCGCAAACATGTTTGGAAGACACCATAAAAATTTTAATCACATACTTAAACACATAAATTATCACTTATATCATCATTACCACCATAAGCACATGATAAGTCCTCAAAATAAGGCTAAATAAGCTTGGATAACCATATTAAGGCATATAAATCTACCTCAGATCACCACCCTACACTTAAAGCCTTGTTCGTCCTCGAACAACTCTTTACCCTAAGTATCATAAGCCGAGGTTACTCTATACTTCTACTACAAGAAAGACACTCAATATAGTACTACAATGACTACATAGAATGCAAGTTTTTACACTAAGCATGTGACAAACAAATTGAAAGTTTGAGAATGCTACTCCAAGACATCCTAGCCTCAAGAATTAACTCACCTAGTTGGAAAACTCATACATATTATTCAATCAAAGACATTATACAATTAACCCAACTATCATCAAACATGTGCCCTCACAACAAGATACTTACCCATGAACACTCATATAAATGCAATTTATAACAGAATAGGTACAAGAATTAAGTTATGCTCGCTCTCACAAGGAATTAAAAAGTTACACAAGATGAACCATATGCTTGCCTTTAGTGTAGAACTCTACTAATATCAAAATGATGAAGCTTAGGATCAAATAGATATTTATAGGTTCTAATGTTGGTTAAGAGACGGGTAGAAACAATTCTAGCCAGTAATAGTGACTATCTTCCCTAAGCGCTTTAATACATCACATTATACAACTAATTCACCTTCAACAACCTAATTACACCACTTCTGTCTACCCTTATCTTTTGTTTTGTCCTATATCATTAAGATCACTCACATACACTGGTGGAAGTATTGCCTATGCCCAACTTTTTCACTTTGAACAAATTTTTATTCTCTTCATTACTCAAATTCAACCACAACATATTTAATCTTTTGAACACCAATAACTATTACGAGGGGTTTCAATTTTACCTTTTTCTTCTTGAATTTCCAACTTCTCAACTCAATTAATTTTACACTAAAGTGCTTAGGAGCATTTGATCTAATTAAGGTCCATCAAAGAAGGGATTAGGCTACATATGAGGCTGCCAAAGAAAAAGATAAAGGATTATTGAGGTTCACTGGGATTATGGACACGGTAGGTAAAAGAGGCCATAAACATGGCTATTAAAGAAATGCCAATATCATCTCCTAAACCCACACTCTTTATTTCAGTTTGCACACACACCAGGCAAGTTCTAGCATCAAATGCACATGAAATATACAAACACCTCACACACATATGGAACATGCTCAACTCAAGTAGGATCATAATAGACTTTTAACTAAACATTCATATGAATTCAAATTAAGCCAACAAGTACAAGAGTCATAATCAAGAGCCTAAGAGTTTCAAATGTAGTAATTCACACAATTAACATGCTTTGACAACCAAAACACTTGCATCGTGTGATCAAATATAGAACCAACAAGAACATCCCATTTATTCCTAATACAAAAATTTTAAAATCACCCTAAAAATGGGAATTTCCCCCACCCCACACGTAAAAATATACTTTTCCATAAAGTATACTTTAAAAGTAGAGATAGAAATACTCCCTGCAGCCTTTAGGCCTAGCTAGTAGCAACTTTTATACATTAAGAGGCTCTAAGGACCCCAAACTTAGTCTTTGTCGTGCTCCTTAGCTCAGATTTTTTGGTTCTCAAACTTCACATCAACCTGTGACTCAAAAAAAAAAAACTAGTGAAGTAAGAGCTAAAAATACTGAAAATAAAACATACCTTAACTGGGGTTGCCTCCCAAGCAGTGCCTGATTTAGTGTTGTGGCACAACCCACATCAACTTTTTCCTCCACTTTGAGGATATGAATTTACCTCCAACATCGTATCCATCTGTTTGCTTTGCTCATAGGGTAGTGCTACACAGATGAAGAAATAGAGTAATGGATGGTGTATGGTAAGCCACTCATCCTTGAAGTGAGATATGCTTTTGTGGTGTTTATTTTATGCAAAATTAAGAACATAGGATTCTTGTTTCTCATCTTCACACTCTCCTACTATTTTAGATGATTCCACAGATAAGATATCATCTAAACATAATGTAGAAAAATGCTTTGAATGACGCCCAACCAATCCTACTTCAAAATTTACACTATCCACAACACCCTCACTTTTATTCACATTTTCTATTTCATTCTCAAAAGAAAAATGACAGTTGAATGGCCGAAACTCTTGTGTCTGTTCGACAAATTGGCTAGTATCCTCCTCGTATTTTTTTTTCTTAGCATTTGTGGATAAGGCGGTGGTGGTATCTCCTTAACCTGTTCAATGACTTTATTTTTCAAGTACTCAGACTTCCTCAAATAATCAACAACTTTGTCTGCAACCGGTTGGGGAGTCAACTATGCATCTACCTCCTTAGGTGTCTTTTGAGCATTGACCACAAATATAACTGAATCATGATTAGCACCACACATATCTATAGACTGATACATATTACCAAAAAGAACACACTAATTTGTGGTTTGTTCCACAAGACGAAAACAACCAGGTCCTCTCCAAACACTTTTGTCAATATCAGGACAAAAATCCTCTTGGTGGGGTCCTCCATAATAACAACAAAATCATCATTCCTCGAAAACCATCAATTCCAAGCTGCCATGTCAAGAAGTGTGATAACAGAAAGTAAAAGGAAAAAAGAAATAACTACTAAACTATGTACAACTCAATGTAGCTTAACCAAAAATAAGATAGTTGCCTAATTACACATCCTCGACAATGGCGCCAAGAACTTGTTGCGCCCAAGAACACACAAGTGTACGTGGTCTCACCAAGTAATATAGTGGGCTTATATAAAGCCGAATATAGATCCCTCAGAGACTTGTATCAACAACTATCTAATTCAAGTTTAACAATTGAGATTAAATTGATTCAAAAGTAAATAAAAGAATTTTGAAAGCTTATATTTATGCGTAACTAAACACATGCAGAAAAATAAATTGCTTGGACAATCAATGTGAATGAAACCCAGGGTTAAAGCACTAAGAACAATTATACTATGCTATTGAACTTCATTAGTCAAGCTACTTATCTTGGTTATTGATTCATGGGGTTGATTTTATGATCATGTACTCCCGACCTCTAACCACCTATCTAACTTAGAACCACAACTACATCGTTGAGCGGGGATGTGACACCTAAGCTAAATGCATTTATATTTCATCACATAGTTAAACGAGTAAGGATTCTAGGTAATTCCTATCCTAGACACTAAGTCAAATCCCTTATTTTATAAAATAATAAGAGCCTTGCTCTATCTATCCCCACGTTCTATCTTCCTACTACCCCTTCCGAGCTCACAATGTAGACAATCGATGTATTCTAAGATTAGGTACTCCTTAAAATAGTTACAAGAAGGATAAATAAACAACAAAATCTGAAAAGAAATCAAAACCAAATCAATTAAAAGTAGTAGTAATCATGTTCTTAGCCTTAACCCCGGAAAGAGGGCTTTAGCCACAAATGGACAGAATCGTAAAGACAATGAATGAATACATATTAAAATCCATATACAAGCTAAAGTAAAGATATAGAAACCCTAATTAATGTGTTTTCCAGACCCTATTCAAGCCTCCAAGACCTCCAAGACCTCCAAGGAGCATAACAACAAGTACAAGAGTCCTATTTATAGGAAAAGGATTTTTGTCGTCGGTGAAACAAGGGATGCGTCGTGGGGGGTCATTTCATCGGGATAGGGGTCGCGCCATAGGCCCATCGCGAAGTCTCTGAGGGATCTATTTTCGTCTTAGGAAACTGACTATTCTTTAAATCTGCCCCACCATACATTCGAAGGTTCTAAATGCACTAGTGACATCAAACATGTCCGTTTTACATCAAGTCATGTCTCATTCTTCCGTTGATCAATTCTCAGCCTTGTGCTATTGTTTCCACTTGATTTACAACTTTTATATCATTCATATATCATTATAATAAACTCATCAAGCATCATATAACATCAAACACCATGTATTAGAGCTCAAAATAACACAATATCAAGAATAGTGAACTAGAGACTTGAGCTAAGACTAGGCTTGCCCACGTTGATCTTTAACCTATTATTTTCACTCTTGGCTTGAGTCAATTGACCCATGAACATTATAAGAAAGTTATTCCATACATAATTACACAATAATACCATTAGTAACTCATTAAACACAATAGAATCCATCGTGATCAACTAGACAAACACCTATCTCAAGCTAGTAAAACTAGTTTTCTCGTTTGAACTCTAAGTAACCAAATTAAGTGTAAACTTGTTTGGAAGACACCATAAACATTGTTATCTCATACTTAAACACATACATGCTCACTTATATCATCATTAACACCTTTAGCACACGGTAAGTCTGCAAAACAAGGATAAATAAGCTAGGATAACAACACTAAGACACATAAATCCACCTCTGATCACCACCCCACACTTAAAGCCTTGTTCGTCCTCGAACAACTCTTTACTCTAAGCATCATAAATTGAGGTATCTCTACACTTCTACTACAAGCAATACACTCAATCTAGTACTACAATAACTACACAAAATGAAAGTTTCTACACTAAAAATTTTACAAACATAATTCAAAGTTCAAGAATACTACTCCAAGACATCCTAGCCTTAAGAATTGATTCACCTAGTTGGAAAACTCATACATATTGTTCAATAAAAGACATCATATAATTCACCCACCTATCATCAAATATGTTCCTTCATAACAAGAGAGTTACCCATGAACACTTACATAAATGTAAATAATAGCAGAATGGGTATAAGAATCAAGTTACGCTTGCTCTCATAAGGAATTCACAAGTTACACAAGATGAACGATAACATTTTCTTTAGTGTAGTACTCCACTAATATCTAAATGATAAAGATTAGGATCAAATAGGTCTTTATGGGTTGTAATGTAGGCTAAAGGATGGGTAGGAAATATTCTGGCCAGTAATAGAGACTATCTTCCCTAAGCGCTTTAATACATCACATTATAACTAATTCACCTTCAACAACCTAATTACACTACTTTTGTATACACTTATCTTTTATTTTTCCCATCTCATTAAGCTCACTCACACACACTATGGTGGAAGTTTTTTCTATGCCCAACTTATTCAATTTGAACAATTTTTTATTCTTTTCAATTCTAAACTCCCAACCACAACACATATAATTTTTTTGAACACCAATAGATATTAATAGGGGCTTTAATTTCACTTTTTTCTTCTTAAATTTCCAACTCCTCAACTCAATTAATTTTACACTAAAGTGCTTAGGAGATTTGGATCAAATTAAGGTCCATAAAAAAGGAATTAGGCTATATATGAGGCTGATAAAGAAAAAGCTAAATCCTCAATGCCGTTCACTAGGATTATGCACAAGGGTAGGTAAAATAGGGTATAAACATGGCTATTAAAGAAATGCCTATATCATCTCCTAAACTCATACTCTTTATTTTAGTTTGCACGCACACTAGGCAAGTTCTAGCATCAAATACACATGGAATATACAAACACCTCACATGCACATGACACATGCTAAACTCAAGTAGGATCATCATAGACTCTTAACTAAACAATCATTTGAATTCAAATTAAGCCAACAATTGCAAGAGTCATAATCATGAGCCTAAGAGTCACAAAAGTAGTATTTCACACAATCAACATTCTTTTACAACCAAAACACTTGCATCGTGTAATTAAATATAGCACCAACAAGAACATACCAGTTATTCATAACACAAAATTTTAAAATCACCCTAAAAATGGGAATTTCCCTACCCCATACTTAAAAATCTACATTGTTCCCAAAGTATACTTTAAAAGTAGAGATATAAATACTCTTGGGGGTCTCTAGGCCTAGCTAGTAGAATCTTTTATACATCAAGAGGGTCCGATGACCCCACACCTAATCTTCATCGTGATCCATAGCTAAGGTTTTTCGGTACTTAGAATTCCTAGCAACCTATGACTTAAGAAAAACAAAAACTAGTAAAGTAAAAAATAAAAATACTGAAAATAAAACATACCTTAACTTAGGTTGCCTCCCAAGCAGCGCCTGATTTAGTGTTGCGGCATGATCCAAATCAACTTTTCCTCCACCTTGAGGATATGAATTTTACCCCAAATATCGCATCCATCTTTTTTATTCGCTCATAGAGTGGTGGTACACAGATGAAGAAGTCGAGTAATTGATGGTGTATGGTAAACCACTCGTCCTTGGAGTGAGGTATGTTTTTGTGATGCTTATCTTGTGAAAAACTAAGAACATAGGATTCTTGTTTCTCATATTTACACTCTCTCTTTATTTCAGATAATTCTACAGATAAGACATCATATAAACATAATATAGAAAAATGCTATGAATGAGGCCCAACCAATCCCATTTCAAAATTTACACTATCCACAACACCCTCTCTTTTATTCACCTTCTCGATTTCAGTCTCTAAAGATAGATGACAGTGGAATGGCTGAAATTTTTGTGTCTGCTCCATAAATTGGCTAGTATCCTGCTTAAGAAGTGTGATAACAAAAAGTAAAATGAAATAAAAAGAAAAAACTACTAAACTATGTACAACTCAATATAGCTAAACTAAAAATAAGATAGTTTCCTAATTACAATTCTCCGACATTGACGCCAAAAACTTATTACTCCCAAGCAACATGCAAGTGTATGTGGTCTCTCTAAGTAATATAGTGGACTTAAATAAAGTAGAATATTGATCCCTCAGAGACTTGTATCAACAACTATCTAATTCAATTTTAACTATTAAGACTAAATTGATGCGAATTAAATAAAAGAGTTTTTAAAGTTTATATTTAAATGTAACTAAACCCATGCAGAAAAATAAATGGTTTGGACAACCAATAAGGATGAAACTCATGGTTAAAGTACTACAAACAATAATACTATGCTATTGAAGTTCTTTAGTTAAGTTACTTATCTTGGTTGTTGGTTAACGCGGTTGATTTTATGATCATGGTCTCCTAACCTCTAACCACCTATCTAACCTAGACCCACAACTACATCGTTGAGCGGAGATAGGAGAACTAAGATAAACACATTTATATTTTATCCTATAGTGAATCAAGTAAGGCTTCTAAGTATATCCCTATACTAGTTGCTAATTCAAATCCTTAATTTTATATAATAATAAGAACCTTGCTCTATCTATATCCATGTTCTATCTTCCTATTCCCCCTCTTGAGTTCACAAGGTTGACAATAGATATATTCTAAGGTTAGCTACTCCTTAAAATAGATACAAAAAGGATAAATAAGTAACCACATACGAAAAAAATCAAAACCAAATCAATTCAATGCAATAGCAATCATGTTCCTGGACTTAACCCCAGAAAGGGGGCTGTAGCCACTCATAGACATAATCGTAAATACAATGCATGAATACATATTAAAATCCATAAACAAGTTAAATTAAGGATATAAAAACCCTAATTGAAGTGTTTTTTAGCACCTCTCCAAGCCTCCAAGACGTCCAAGGTGTATAACAATAAGTACAAGAGTCCTATTTATATGACAAAGATTTTTTTTGTCGGTGAAACAAGGGACGCATTGCGGGGGTCATTTCACAGGGATGGGGGTCTCTCCATGGGTGAATAGAAAGGTCATACTATTTTTAGACCCTTACAAAGATTCCTATGCATAGTACGTGTTGTACCTCCCTTTAAAAGGTCCTACATGTGCTGGTGACATCAAACGTGTCCATTTTACGTCAAGTCATGTCTTGTGCTTCCGTTGATCCATTCCCAGCCTTTTGGTGTTTTTTCCACTTAATTTACAACTTGTATATCATTCATATATCATCATAATCGACTTATACAACATCCTATAAAATCAGACACCACGTATTAGAGGTAAAAACAACACAATAAAAAGAACGGTGAACTTGAGACTAGAGATAAAGCTAGGCTTGCCCACGTTGATCTTTAACTTATTGTTTTGACTCTTGGATTGATTCAATTGATCCTTGACCATTATAAACAAGTTTTTAAACAAATAATTACACTTAAATACCATTAGGAACTCATTAAACACAATAGAATCCATTGCAATCGATAGACATATACCTAGCTCAAGCTAGTAAAACTAGTTTTCTCATTTGAACTCAAAGTAACCAAATTAAGAGAAAACTTGTTTGGAAGACACCATAAACATTGTAATCACATACTTAAGAACATAAATGTTCACTTATATCATCATTAAAACCCTAAGAACATGATATGTCCTCAAAACAAGGCTAAATAAGCTAGGATAACCATACAAAGGCGCATAAAGCTACCTCAGATCACACATAAATCGACCTCAGATCAATCTCTTGCGCATAATCCCACTGAAGATGCATAAATGCACCGATTAAAATCGTATCTAGCATTGATATAAAACTTAAAGTCAGTGATCTTTAGATGATTTTTAGTAAATTTGACCCTCTAATTCTGTGATTAGGTACCATGCTCAACTTCTTTTTAAATCTAAACCACGCCTCATACAAGGATTCTGCAAGTAACTATCTGAACTTATAAATTTCATCTTTAAACTGTAACATCCTTGATGAAGGGAAAAATTTGTTAATAAATTATTTCTATAACTCATGCCAAGAAGTGATTGAACCTCTCGAAAATTCTCTTGACTGTAGTGATGCTTCTTTAGTAAGAGAAAATCGGATCAATCTTAGTCTTAATTCTTCTTGATCCACCCAAAAAATAGTATACAATGTGTAGATCCTAATAAAGTTAGTAAGATGCAGATTTTTATCATCAATTACTACTCCTGAAAACACCCCCTTTAAGTTCAACAGTTGGATCATAGCACTATAATATAAAATTTTACATTGGGGGAGGGGGTAGAGCCTTAGGAATGATCGCTCCTATCTCAGTCGATTCAACATATCCAATTTTCTCATCGTCTTCTTATTATGGTTGCAGGGGCTGATATGCAGGGATCACTGAAACTCTTTCACTTTGAACTCTATCACCCACTTGTCTAAACCATACTAGTTCTCTATTCTGAGCTCTCTGAGCCCCTTCAGCTTTTTGTCTCTACCTTTCTAGAAGTTTTCGCATTTGTATGTCTGCGATATTTTGTGGATCAAGTGGATTATGTAGGATTGTTGCATTTGGATCAACAGGTGGAGGATCTTGAACCCTAGCAGGAATATCATCACGAACTTATATTGGCATTCTTCTAGGTATTTGAAGAATTCTTTCTGGCTTTGGATCAAAAGAGAGTAAGGTATTGCCTCTACTTCTAATATTGGAAATGCACCGACGTATGCCTAATTAAAAAAATAAAACTTGCGAACTTTACCAAATTCAATCAATAATAACACCATCTTCCCCAACAATGACGCCAAAAGTTGATGTCACCCAAATTATACCTCCCAATAAAGTATAAAGCGGTTGTTGAACAAATATAGAACCCAACTAGATTGGGGTCGATCCCACAGGGAAGATGCTGAATAATTTCTTGACTTGATGTAATCCACGAGTAATGCAGGAAAGTAAATGGGGGGAATTGTGTATCAGTCGCAAGTAGTAACCAAATCTTGAGTACTTTTGAGTTTTAAACATTAGAAGATGAACACTAGACTTGTGTTACCCCTGGCTTCTCAACTCCATAAAATTTTCATGTTCAACCCAACTATTCTATTTTTCTTCATGCAAAGTCTACAAGATATGTATTATCAACCGTCTTGTGAACTTGATGATAAATCTCACTCTTTATCGATTCATTCTAGGGCATCTTCTTGTTGCTCCTTATTACTACCTCAGTTTACTATCGCCTTTTGAGTTGAAGTAATTAGATGAGATGGTGGGAAATATGAGGTAGAGGTGAATTCAAATTACTGTCTTAATCTTTTTTTCCTAATTACAAACTCCCTTGTAAGGAGGTTCACAAATGTAGGTTGTCACAAGCTTCTGCAGCAACTCTGAGATTAATTATTATAAATAGTATTAATATACATGCATAAACCCTAGAATAGATGAATATCATACTTTCTCTATGTATCTAATCCGCCAGGGTTCCTACAACCCTAGTCAGGGAGATTAACCGCTCATGGTTACGTAAGATTCCATAATTATCAATAAAGAAAGCATGTAATTAATTGCATAATAATGAGATGAATAAAATCCAAAGTCTTTAATTAAATAAAAACCCAAAATCTCAAGAATAATTGTAATATAAGTAACCTACTGTAAGAATATGTAAAAATGTTGAACATAATAATGGAGAAACCCTAAGGTATTTATAGTATCTCAAAAGTATTTAGAAATCCTAATAAAAATGGAAAGGGTAAAGTGAAGTTAGCGCATAGTATGAATCAGCCTTCAACTTGTACCAACATCATACGAGTCATACCATGCCTTCTCCTAGACATTCCATTGTCTGATCTCCCGAGCCTTCAACATTCTGTTCATCATATGAATTCTGCTAACGAGTTGTACCTTGATCATATGACTCATGTCCTTCACTCGTATCCACCTGGGACTTATGTCTTTCCAACATTAGACACTGGTCTATTTACTGTTTCCATATAAAAATTGTACGCAAACTTCAAATTCATATTCTTCTATGACTTCATCTTTCGATGGTAGATTTAAATTCTGTTATGCTTATGATTTCTGCATATGACTCATATCTTTTCTTATGCCTCAGATTCTTGAGTCGTATCTTCTCCATACTTAGATTCTCAGTTTGGCTATGGGTTCTGCTATGCTTATGAGTCATCCTCCGAGTCATATGATGTGTTGAAGACTTGTGGGATAACTCGTATCTTGCGTCGACTTGGTCTTTTCAAGAATTTTTATTCCAGTTTTGTTCCAACACTATTATAGACCTATTTTACCTGCAATATACACAAAATTTCATCATATCTATTAAAACAACTTAAGTACATGTATAAATCATGGTTTGAAGCATCGAAGTGCCATGTTTCCATGACACATCAACACCCTCAACAAGACTTTTATGTCTCTTCAGGAAAACAAAATAAAAACTATAACTTAAGCCTATGCTTAAACAAGAACATCATCAGCTACCCATGGCAGTGGTTTTATGTTCAATTTTCTCATACATTATTCCCGTCTCCTAATCACTCTTCTTGAAAACCAAACTGTGTACAAATTTAGCACACATAAAAACATGAAGGAATCTAGTGATGGCTATACATTAGCAATAGACAACTGGGCATAGATATAGATTACTTACACCAAACAATCTAGCAACCTAGCAACATGACCCATGTGCGCTCTCCGTCAAAGAAATCCTAACACTCTCAGTATTGCTCAACCAATATATTTAGGGATATAGAAATTACTCTCTTGCTCACAAAGTAGTTTCACCAGTGTATATAGAATACCATAGGCTTTCCCTTATGCTCTTCTTCCTAAGTTGTCAGAAAGTCACGGTAGGATCACTATTGGACTTTATTCAACTTGTAACATAGGATTGGGGTAGGTATGATATCTTTTGGAATTCTTTTAGTGACTACGCCTCCTTGACACTATGCCTTTTTAGGGCCCACTTTTTTTCCACTTATTCTTAAGTTTTACTTCCACCTTTATGTCTCCCTTTTTATTTTGACAAATTCAGATTGAGCCAGGTACAATTTTCTCACTTTATTTTTCTTTTCCTTTTTTATTTTTCTTTCCATTGCAACTTTTCTTTTTCTTTTCTTTTATTTTTACCATACCTGCTACAGTTTTAACTATTGTTCTTCTATCCAACTTTCTTCATACTAATTTTCTCCTATGAACCCCTATAATAGCCACCCTCAACTTAGGCAATTTGCTTGAGTTGAGATGCATATTGTCCAAGAAGGACTAGGGCCAAAATAAGTTCATTGCAAGGGAAGAAGGAAGTTGAAATTGGTGTCATCAATAAAAAAGGTCAATTAGGCTCAAACAACTGGATCAAAGGGATTCATTCAATTTGGTAGGTACATTTTAGGATGAAGTGGACTCATAACAAGAAAGACCTATGATCACTTCCTTCTAGACTATCCTCGACCTAGGTAAACGTAATCGGCCAAGTTCTCGATTCTGACACACTAGGAACTCAGTAATCTCTCACACGCACTTGCACAGGGTTTCATTGCTAAGTACTACTTATCCAGTTATGCAACTATTTAACCCTAATTGTTCTATCAGTAATCCTAATGCCATTATCAGATTCACAACATTCTCATACATACACATATCACACAGTTACAAAATGCAATAATTTAGGAGGGGTCTCAACTTTTCAGCATAATTTTATTTGACATCAATACGTTAAGAATAATAATTTGAAATGCTTAATCACAATTCAAATTTCAAAATCATAAATCAAAGTCAAAACCACAATAAATTACAAAATCAATTTTTCAAAATCCATAAATAAAAATCAGTAAAATCATTTGCCATAGGTGCATATTTAGGGACAAGTCATAACGGACTTTCAACTATATATACTTTCCAACTACTCCCAAATATTTGGATTCAGATATACCCCACCCCAAACTAAAAACTCTTGCACTGTCCCCAGTGCTAAAAAATAAATATAAAGTAAGGATTAAAGGTCATACCTTGGCGCTTAAGACACCGGCTTATAAATATTAGCACGTGGGCCCTTAGATTTTGTCCCATAATCACCATCCATCATCCCCTCAACTAGGACTAAATCAGCAACAATAGTTGGGGGCAGAACACCATTCCTCTCAGTATTAATAACTAGTGGTCTCGAACCACCGGCTCCAGCATCCATCTCACAAACCCGTATCTCCCAATCCCACTCATCCTAAATGCTATCAATATGAGACTTCTTCAAAGACTCTTTCTCCTTGCATTTCCTATTCTTTCTTGTGCTTTTTTCATCTCAAGTCTCCTTAACTCTAAGCTCCAGAATAGACCAGATGTTGTCCACATGGATAATGGGCACAACAATCTCAAGCAAGGGCTCCGAGATTATCGTTCTATCATAAAGCGCCGAGACCTTTTTAATCTCAATAATCTTGGCATTGATATTAGCAACATCTGGCGTCTACCCACTTCCCAGCTGTGAAGTGATCCTCGACTCAAATGCATCAAACCGTATCTAGACCTGTCTATCTTGGTTCTTTAGCTTTCCACTATCCAGGGCTTCACGCCTCCTTCTATGTTACCGACCTTAGCTTCTAATATGGCTAGTCTGGTCATGACTTAAGTCCACATTACTTGCAAAATCATAACAAGTCTATAAGGCATACCTCGTGGCCTAGGTAGTACAAATTATACTAGAGGTGGGGCACTAGATGTACCCACTGCATCATTCTGGGTAGTCTCTATCTGTACACCAACCTCAGCAGCCTCAACTATCTCAGCCTAACCATTCTTCCGAAACGTATCCGCCATAAAATATAATGCTTGATAACACTCAACCTACATGTCAATTTAAGTGCAAGGAAATCATTGTTAATATATTTATCCAACTTTAAAGTTGGGGTCAAATCCATGAGGAACAATGTGAGTGGTAATCAAGTTAATTCAAAAGAATAGATACAAGTTAAATTCAAACCAATAGTATAAAAAGATAAAAATGGGGGAGATAGAAATCTACACTAATGTTTCTTTTTGTTTTTTTCTAGTATAAATTTGGGGCTATGAATAATTAGAGTTTTTAAACAATTAAGCATGGATCTAGGGATTATGTATTACTAAGGGAAGTGACATATGAATACTAATGATTAACTTCAATATTAGTAGATCAAGAGTCGGTAGGTTCGGCTATAGGTTTTGATGCTAGTCTTTCAACAAAACACCAAATTTTAACCCATCGATTCTTTCAAATACCTAATGTGTGTTCAACAATTGGTAATCAAACTCCAATATAGGCATCCCTATTTCTAGGATGATACCCATGGTATTGTTGACTTCACAACCACTTTATGGTCTAAGATAGTGATAGATTATCAAACTCTACTAAAGTTCACCCAAAACCCTTCTTTTGAAGAAAGCTATGAGCTTTCTAAAGCTTAGGGTTTTTAACCATCAAACCCATGTACGTATTTGGGGCTTTCATCCATAAATCCCAACAAAGTTAGAACAGCAATGATAAAACCCATCAACATAAACTACTAAATAGAGGCTAATAATAACAATCTAAACACACTTAAATCCCTCTTCACACATAACCCCAAGAGGGAGATCTAG
Organism: Capsicum pubescens; assembly: GCA_030864215.1. Classification (NCBI taxonomy): domain Eukaryota; kingdom Viridiplantae; phylum Streptophyta; class Magnoliopsida; order Solanales; family Solanaceae; genus Capsicum; species Capsicum pubescens. Next base: position 222,869,919 of record CM061540.1, on the reverse strand, counting down.
CTACACATAAGATAAATAAGCAAAGATATACCTATAATCTCCATTAAAATGATTTATTGAAGCTTAAGTGAATACTACTTCAAACGTTGAAATTCCACAAGTCTCCAATGAAAGTGAGATATTTATCCACTAAGAAGGTCTCCAATGTATCCTTCACTCAAAATTTAAACAATATTTTCTTCTCAAAGAATGAAGGCTATGAACTCAAGAACAAAACCTAAAATATTGAGGAAGATGGAATGTTGTCAATATAAGTGAATGAGATGTTTAGGGTTTGAGTCCTCTTTTTCAAATTTAGGATCATCCACGTGCATTTACAATTTTTCCCTTGGGATGTAATTCTCTGCCATGCCGCGATCGCGTAGGTCTGGCCGTGACCGTGGCTATCACGACCATGATTAACTCATGCGACTGCTGTCAATTAACCTTTTTAACTTAACCACGATAGAGGTCCTCATACTATGACTATGGTAACTGAGGCTAGTTTTGTACTGGGTTTTTAGCTGCACTTTCTTTCCTTCATTTGATCATTGTAATCTCCAATCCACATATTTCTATCTCATCAACTATGTGCCTATAAAATATGGATATTAGTGCAGTTAATCACAATTATGTCTCACTTATTTATCTAAGACATGGTAATATTTATGAATTTTGAGAGCGTATAAGTGATAAAATCAACACTCATTAATGTTTTCCTTGCCTGCTGGGCCAAAGGTTTGACTGTATCTCAAATAATTCCTGGGTTTGTAGTATTCATATCCTCGAACATCTCATCTGATATTGGGATAACCTGTACCCTTGAAGCCAAGCAGAGTTGTGTAATTATACATGGGTACACCATTAATGACTTCTTACCTCCTATGGCTCGGTCCCCCATCCCCCGAGATAAAAATACAGTAATATCAAACTTGTATCAAGATATGAGGCCGGCTATCAATTCTTCCCAAACTAATATAAACATATTATCTCCTGTGGTGGGACAAAGCCTGTGTTAGGCTAACGTCCACAACACCTTTGCCTCGAATGTTAAGGTATTCTTCTCAATCTTTTAAGAAAAAACTCCGAGGCTCCCAAAAACCCATACTGTATTTTCTCTAAGTAATGCTATTCTCTTTGTAATCCATCTAAATAAACCCATCTTCTTTTCTGAATCGAGCTATTTTCATGTGAATTTTTTTATTTTATCAAACCAGTAGTCCATCTCCATTATGTTGATCAAAGTCTAATACTCTTGTTCATGTAGAAATCTTCCAATAGTATGGGAAGAAATGTCTACACGTACTCCTTGTATAGTTAGTACTGGAATTGGGTCACCACCTTTCCTCAACTGACCTTGTGGATTTTACCTCTTAAGCTCGCCCTTATATACTGCATAGAACTCTCTCACAAGAATATTACTATACTTTCTAGGATCTCTTGTCATCTATTCAAATCCATACAGCTTGAATCTCTCCTTGAACTTATGTAACATCATAATCCTTATAATAGTCAACCTCCACTCCAAAGACAACACCTGTTTGATTTTTCAAGTTGGGAGTCTAGAAGGACTATCCTGATACATCTCCTACAACGATGGGCACCAGATTAGTGGTAAGTGCAAGTGGGGGAGGGGGGGTCCTATCAGGAAATTGGAGGCACCTCATTCAATTCTGTTGTAGCATCAACATTATCAGAACTTACTTCTTCAGAACTAGATTCAGCATCATCTGCATCTAAAGCTGGTGGTGTATGTGAAGGGGTTGTATTTAGATTTTTAATCCTTATACCCCATGGAGGTGATTATTTTGGGGTTTTTTCCTTTTCCTCCTTTGCAGAATTTTATGCCTTTCCCTTTGATAGGTATTCATACAAATCACCACTACAAGTTGTTGTCTTACTATCCTCGAACTCAGAAGGTTAGGCCTCTTATTTTACTTTTTAAGCCCCTTTTTAGAAGAGGATGCATTCTTTGAAGGCATTGTTTATAAAAACAACACATTCATTAGTAAGTAAATAATGAAAATAAAGCAAAAGGAGAAAACATGTTGTTAGTGTGTATGTTCTGGATAGGGTACGCGTGGTGAGTACCAATCATATAAACAGAGTACGACTCTGATGATCGAGTCGTATGTTACTCAGTGTATGATTTAGTATTCACTGGATTGCTTATGAGACATCCTAATGAGTCATAATATAGGTTACGACTCATTACCAACACCCGTAGAAAGTCAGAAACATTTTATGAAATATTAGTTTTCCTAAGTCAGTACGACTCAAAGGGTATGAGTTATGGTTTAGGTACAACTCGTTTAGGTCAGTCCTACCCATACCAGAACTCAAACTTAGTTGAAATTTTATGTTGTCAGTGAGATGCAACTCGTATGATGTCCTATGTCTTAACCTAGGTGACTCTATTCTGTCTAGGGTACGATTTATGGGTACCAATAGTATAATTGGGTACGAGTGAGGCTTTGGAGTTATGTATTGGTCACTTGGGAGTTAAGGTTCTACTTAGGGCATGAGTGAAGGGTACCACTAGTACCCTAGGGTACGTTTGGGGAGGGGTGTCCATACACTCCTGTTCAAATTTTATGCAGTTTAAGTTGGGGGTAATCTAGACATTTACCCTCTTAACCACTTAAGGCCACATGACTTATATCACTTTTGGGACATCATTTAACCTAATATTCTAATATTAAACACTGAGAAACCCCCATAAATTCTCTCAAAAACTCTTGGGTGAAGAGAGTCTAAGGTTTCATCAATAGGATCAATTTAGGTCTTACAAGGGTGGTTTCTCTCAATCTTCTTCGTAATCTCAGGAGTTTGTATCCACCTCTGCTGATTGCAAACATATGAGCTAGCTTTATATTTTTAATTTATTTTGTTTTTACTTTTACTCTGTCCTAGCTATTGCTTTTAGATCCGTCCTTAGTTTTCGCTTCCAAGTTTTACCATTCATTTCCTATACATATTAGAATCATAGTTTTATTTCACTTATCAGAGTCAGTGTTTTCCAGTTTTCATATTTTGCATCTTGTACATAATCGAGTCGTAGTCACTTTCCTTAGACTTTAGAAAAAATATTAGTTGTGTCCTGTCCATAGATCCTTAGCACAAATATAGAGTCTTATTGTCCATAAACCTCAAAAAGATTTTCATTTTTATTGAGTCTTTCCCTTAGAACTTTAGAGCAAATACATCGAGTCTTTATAGTCCAGAAAATACAAAAATATGTCTTCCTTTGAGTCTTCTTTAAGTAGGTCCAGTTTCTGTAAATCTATAGCTCAGATAAATATGTCTCCTACTAGAACTCTGTCATCTAAATATGATTACCGATACGAAGTAGATGTGCTACCACAGGAACAGAAGATATCCTTAACACATCTACCTTTCCTAAACCCTTACGCTGCCTTTGCAAAGAAGGAAGGTAACCCATGGCTGGAAATCCTATCTTTGGTGCAGCAGAGACCGAAAAGAGTTAAAGAATATGTTGTTGCATCAAAACTAGACTAGCATCCTATTATTTCAACTTAGGAGAAATAGTTCATCACTCTAGAGATGCCGAAAGGTTTTTCACGATAGTGGAGAAACCAGGGCTTCACCCATATCCACTTTGGTGTTGTTAGGGTTGTGTTGTCATATCATGGAAAAAAAGGATAGCAAGTAGTGGTGCGTATCCCACTCCTTGATACCAGGTAAAATGAATACAAACATGCCAACTTGGAGACTTCAAAAATCACACTGAACGCCGGGACAGTCTTTGTGACTATATTCCCCAACTTCAACATGTCCCTTTCTGATCCATATCTGACAGAGGCATTGAAGATACATGTCCAAATTCTCGGAGCTCTATAGTTCAGAGATGCCATCCAGGTAACTCTCCACTACCAGGTTTCTTGGTGAGTTTATAAGCATGCTATGGATCTGTCCCTTCCAAGTGGGGATGATGCTTTACTCTTGGACATAGATGCAACTAATGGAACCAACCAGTGTATTCAGATCCCAAGGAAGATCCCCAGAGATGAACTTGTGAAAATACTCCCAGAATCATGGGTCACAAACTATAAGAAGTTAAGAGACCATCCTCAACCTCTCCAGTCCATGGAGCCAAGCTTTTCCAGAAGGAGCGACAATACCGTCACGATCAGTTTTAATAACTCCTACCTAAAAAGGCCTCCCAAAACCACCTTCTCAATCTCTATGTACCAACCTTATGATGACCTTTCATAAGTACCCGACCAAAAATTCATATGCCGATTCCTAGACAGCAGTATGGAAGAGCATGATTGGATACACTACTTCAATCATGATGATCAATAGACTATGTGGTACATATGTCCATTCTCAGGACATAGTCCGTGGAAGTCTAATTGCAGATGCCACCTATGACAAAGAGCTACCTCACCCTCTCTACCACTAGCTAAAACTACCAGAACTAAAGAAAAACAACTTGCAACCAAATTTTTTATGATGTCTCACCCTGGTACCGGTTACTCAGATGGATTTCCACCAAACAAGCCCTTCAAAAAGGATAACATGAGCTACGCTCCAAAAATACCAGCCAAAACTATTATCCTGCCATTCGAAGAGAAGATGCCCTTCAGCGACACCAAAGCAACACTCAACATGCAATCTGAAAATGCCATATGCCAAAATAGGATGCTATCCAACATCAACCAAGCTGTGAAGAATGTTACTCACTCCCAAAATAAGTTGGCAAGAAAATTTGAAGGATTAAACAAGACAGAAATGAACAAGAGAGCAGAACAAGCATCCACTTAGCATGACAAACTTATTCGCCTATTAGAACTCAGGCTCAAATCTATGGAGTATGATATATGTCTGCCAGGAACTTCGATGTTTCATTTTTTTTACCAGTAGCCAAAAAATGGCTTCTCTGAAAGAACAAATCCAGCAGCTGAAACACGACGAGTATCATCCCCAGAGAACCCATAGCACACTACTAAGGCTAACCATGTTCCCAACATCACCACGTCTATTTTCTCTGCCAAAGATGAGCCATATCTTTCCCATTCTTACTTCAAGCTCCCATATGCCAACTTCCCCAGGTTCTCAAGAGGAAAAGGAGTTTGACACTGCTAAACACGTATGGGAAATAAGGATGCCATCGCTACCAAAATAAAAACCTAAGAAACTCAGAAGCAGTTTAAGAGAAAAATGGAATCCGACACAGACAAAGGGACCATGATGATCTCAGACCATGACATCACCTTCTCATATGACAACCTGATCATTCACAAGCCGAAAGTGCCATATAAAGATAAAGAATAGAACGCCTTGCTGAGAGATGGCCTTCTCAATCACAGGTGGTTGCCGTCCCATCATGATCTTAATGCTAATTCAGACCAGCTTGTCCTAAATTTGTATGGCTTGAACATCGATGATAATGTTGTTCCTGATCCGTAAGAAATAGCAGTCCTTGATTCTATTGAAGAATCTCTGAAGGCAACAAATAGATCTAGGATGCTGATCCCATTAGGCTTGTTTCAAGTGAACAAGATTCCTCATATGCAGAGGTATATTCTGATACTAGTGATAACTTTCCAATTGATAAATACATGGAAGATAGTGAGGAGTCTGTCGATTCACGGGAATATGTTGAGGACACTCCTAAATCCTCAATTGAATCTCCAGAAAAGAGTATCCACTAATATACATAAAGCATTCCAAGGAACTAGAGGTATCCAAAGTTATCGATGACCAAGACGGGATGACGAATGATCCAATCCTAGAGAAATGGCCAGATCCAGGTACACTAGAAAGGAAAACCATGGTAACTAGATTTAAAACCTTCACTCTCAACGACATCAAGATTTCATCCTGGCCCCAACAGATCTAGTACTTTTACACTTTAATGGCCATGAAGAATTTGGCTGAGCGGGAGAAATACATGATACTATCAAAATTCACATCCAGATTCTCTGGCATACTGAGAGACTGGTGGAATGCTTTTGGGATTTTCAACAAAAATACCTATCTGACATCCCAAGACTTTGCCTTCAATATCAGGATCCTACACAAGGTATTCTGTAGAGATGCAGGCCTGAGACCAGAGAAGCTCCAACGATAGATCTTCGAGATAAAGTGCCTATCATTCAACAGAAATGTCATAGATATCCATTTCCAAAAGATGGAAAAGATCTACTTTGAGTTAGGCGGGGATCCCTACCTGAAGTATGACTTTGTATCATCACTGTGATAATGCTAGCAAACCATACATCGATGATTATGGAGGATAAGTTCAAGTCCATAACCGTCCCTCAGATAGGCTACATTCGACAGGCCATCATCCAGGCTCTAGACAACATCTACACCAAGAGAACTGTACTAAAGAAGATTATCAAGAACAACCCATCCCTCGACCGAGCCTATAAAGAAGACAACCTCATCACCAAGTCCTACTTCTCCTACTCTCGCTATAAGATGAGATAAAAAAGATATTTTTTTTAGGAGGTTTAAACTGCCAAGGCCTTCCGATAATAGGAGCAGGGTTATCCGACGAACCAGATATTTCATATAGAGGAGCCCGAAGAACTACAAGAAAAAGGATGATGGTTTCTTCATCTGTAGAAAGCTTGGCCACTTTGCCAGAAACTATCCTCAAGGCAAAAAGTTGAAGGACTCTGTCCACCTCTTTCAATAGATAACTGATCATGCGGGAATCTATCTCAGCATAGAGAACGACCTTGGATCAGTCTTCTCACTGGAAGAAGAACTAACATAGGATACTCTCTTCTCCATAGACGTATATGAAGAATTAGGAGATATCTATGCCGATGACCTCTAGCAGATATCCAACAATGGAGAAGACAACCAACACCAGGCCAGTCAAATCCTCATGCTCACACGACGGGATTACTATCTTCTGGGCTAGAAGACTGCCCCCTAGATCTGTTTAACCAATATATGGATCCCTTCTATCCATCCATCCTCTTAGAAATAAGGAACTTATACGAGTTTCAAGTTCTTACGAAGTATGGAGGATCCATCCTGAAGTCGTTCGAAATACACCCAAAATATCCCTTCTGCCATGTGTTCATAGCACTAGCCAATGATTTTCTACAAAAACCCCTATGGCTACTCTGGTATCTATACACCAACACTCTATTCTCATGGAGTTCAAGTGTGATGCCTTCAGGCACTTTGATCGAATCCAACCTGCTTTGAAGAGATTAATGTTGTGGTTCAAGCCACAAGAATACTGGATTTGATGCCTCAAGGATTCCTACAATGCAATGGTCTTCATGCTACATTGTCCTATAGAAATCTCAGGATACGACATCCAAGATCAACCAGAAATTTTACTCCTCTAGAAATTTCTCGTGTCCTTATTCTCCCTAGAAGATGAATACTATGAATCTTAGCACTTTATTTTCCTGTAAAATAGATGCATTGCAAAAGAAATCTGGACAAAAGAATGGGTAAAGTGAAACTACACTAACGATGGTCATCCCTACTGGGATGAAGTTCGATGAGTGAAAAAAAATACCAGCCACAATATGAGATCACGAGGGATAAAGTCGCCGTCTCCATAAAAAGTATAAGGTAGAAAGCTCCTCAACAGAAATATAAGGATTCATTATTCAAAAGAAGTTACTTCACTAGATCAATGAAGAGAAGCTTGGAAGGACAAGAATGCTTCAGGCAGAAGCACAACATAGATTGGTGGATGGAATAAGAAAATGGGATATCATCACCGCCGACACCATCTAACACTGCCTAAAAGATGACATTAGATTACATGTGCAAGAAAGTTACCTTCTCCAGTGGGTTACCCTTTCCAGTGGGTTACCTTCTTTAGTGGGTTACCCTTTCTAGTGGGTTACCCTCTTCTCCAAGGAAACCCTGTCAAATGGGTTACCCTCGCCAGTTGGTTACCCTTTCTAGTGGGTCACCTTAATCTCCAAGGAAACCCTCCTCAGTGGGTTAGCCTTTCATATCGGTTTTGAAGCTGCTGACTCAGCTACTTCAAAGAAAAAAAGCTTATCCACCTGCTTGCAAGATGCCTGTGAAGCTGTTGATGCACCTGCTTGCAAACTACTGACTCACCTACTTGCACATGCTGTCACATACCAACAAAATAGTTTGTTTTGTTTTTATTTGGCCCCCACATGTTAGTAGGGCCCGGTGTGAATAAATATAAGGCTTATCTAGTCATAACAGATAAAACTTATGCCTTCAAAAAGGATAAGACTTATCTAGTCATAACGGATAATGCCTATCCCTTAGCTGTTAGGATTGGATTGTAATATTTTATTTCATGTATATCCGTAGCTTAGCTTAGCTAGTAAGATTCCTTCTCCTATAAAATAAATCCTAGGCCTTTAGGTTAGAGGCATCATTTGCTCTACCTAAAAACCTCTTGTGTAGTTTCTCTATTTTCAAGAAAGACGTTTGTTTGCTAAACTCTCCTTCTCTTGCTTTCTCTCTTCCAAAGGGATGGGTACTTCGATCCATTAGGTAAGAAGTACTCTAATAAGGTAGTTGTTGTGACTGCAACATGAAACTTCGAAGGTACTTTGTATGTATATGAAATAAAGTTGGCCTTGTCCATATGATGTAGATGTCTAAGTGCTTTCTATGTATATGAAATAAAATTAGGTTAGTTAATGCCATAGTTTTCTGAATTGATTCAATATCTGAGAAAGAACACGCAGATCTGGGGTCTTCCTTAGTACACTTTTTATTTCTCGATAGTTAGAGGGCAATAGGATAGGGAGAGCCACCGTAAAACCCATTATTAGTCATATACCAAACAATCTTGTACTAAGGAGACAAGCGATTTCACATGTTCTAAGACTGGAAAAGTTAAGCCATCCTATCTTTGGGTTGCAAAGGCTTTGTTGCCAAGGCAAACCATCCTTGATGTGTAGCTTGCAGTTTCAAAGTCAAGCCATACCATCTTTGGGTTGAGAAAGCTTTGTTGCTAAAAATCAAACCGTCTATACGATTGTGTAGCTTAGTTATAGGAACGTTGTGGCATGTCGATTAAAAGTTTTGATTTTGTATGGCATGCCGCCTATATAGATGTGAATCGCCTATCATATAGGAAAGCTTTGTCTTTGTGTCTGTGGTGTTTGCCAAAAGCTTTGACTTTCTATGGCATGCCACCTACATGGTCATGAAATTGCCTTTCATATTGGAAATTTTGGGGTCTACTGCCTAGACGCTTAGGTTCTTTCGTCGGCAGCCGTTCGTGCCCCTCTACCTCCCTGTCTATTTGCTGCTAAGTCATGTTACTCCTTTCTCATTATTAGTTCAAACTTAAGTCATGTTTTAAGAATTTGTTTCATGGTATAATTGTTGTATAGTTTTGCGTTTTCAAATATATGTTTGGGTTTTTTGTTATAATGGTTGGTTATGGTTTTCCATTGTCTCTTACTTATGGTTTTTATATTTTAATGATGTTTTGTACACTTGGTTGCATGTTAATGGTTAATTGGTACTTTGTTTTGGCTTTGGAAATACTATGCCCTCAACATGTTTGATAAATTACCTATGAGAATGTTTTTACTATATTATTTGATTTTTAATGGAACTATTGCATGGTACAACTTGGTAATGGAAACCTAAATGATATAAATTATTTAAATGATTTGGAATGGTTAAATGGTAAGGTTTTGATGGTTATGGTTATGGTTTATTTGAACATCCTTGGGGAGTACAAGGGAATCCCCCAAGCAAACATGATAATGAACATCTTGTAAGGTACATAGAAATCCCGCAAGAAACTAAATACTATAATTTATGGGTATGGGAATCCCTTCTCCTCTAAAATATTGGCTAAGGACATTGTTTGCAAGCTATAGTTTGTATGATGATACACTACTTATAGCCTTGGTTAATAATAAATGGAATGGTAGTTTTGGTTATGTGGTAATGGTTTTAATTGGGAAATAATAGAAGAGTGTGATAACTAATCATGAAAGTGTGAGTCCAATGGACGAACATTGGAAACTCATGTTTGCCGATATGAGGATTGGTCATGACGACCATATATGATACGTACGGGGTACACAGAAATCCCCTAAGTACACTTGTATGTATGTATCTTGGAGAACAAAGGGTACTTGGGAATCTCCTACTCCTATGGTATCTTCAGTTCGTGCGGCTATACGCATTGGAGTCCATTCAGGGTTCACACTGGACCCATATAGCCTATGAGTGGTTTAAAAATAGTTAAGCTACACGTATCCAAGTTAATGATTTTAAAGGCGGTTCTATTTCCCTTCATGGATATATATATGTATGTTTATGAATGCATATGGTTGTTTGTTTGATTTTAATGGTTGGCATTATTTTATTCTTATCCTGAGTAATTTCTAGCGTTTACCTGCTAACCCATCTTTGGGCGACTGTATCCCCACATGATATAGGAACCAACCATTTTACTCCTCCTACTTAGTGATCATCTTTGGGATCAACTATTTAATTGAAGTAGTGAGATTCCATACTCGAGAAGGCTCTATTGCATATCATGGATATCTTTACATACTTTAGTTAATTTATGGATATTGGTTTTGGCTATGGTTGGGGGCATGTCCCAATTGGATATTTTTTTTCTTCTGGTTAGAGGCTTTGTGGAAGTACTATGGGTTGGTATGGGTAGTGTCGGTAGTGGTTTTAGCCTTCGTATTGGCATTGTTATTAGGGCTAATGTCGTTTTACTACATTTATGAATATTTCATCCTATTGTGTTATGTTATGGAAAGGAACTTGGTTATTATTTTTTTTTTATTATGGTAGTTGGTTGGGCATCGGATGGTTCAACTCTTTTGAGTTTTTCACGATCATAGACCTATCCTAAAGTTTGGAATTATACAATATGCTATCTTTTTATATGTTCAAAATTCAACCAACTCAGGGTAAGTATTTGCTTGTTTGGGTTGGGTAACTGGGGTAGTGTCCGTTCCTAGTTTGACTTGAGATGCCCATTATGATAAGGTCTTAATTCGGATCATGTCAAGTTGGTATCAGATCTTTAGTTTCATGGTCAATTTGTATCTCACAAAGTCATGTCGAGTAAAGTCTCTTTTAGGGGTATTAGCCCGCCATACTTATAAAATAGAGTCTACAAGGTATTTAGGAATTTTTCTCTTCTCTTGTGTTCTATTTTCAAGCATGGAGTCTAAGTTTTGGAATCTTCTCTAATTTCTATTTATTTTCATTTCAAATCTTGCCTCGATGATCTGATACGCACAAAAACTCCTCTATCACAACTAGGGACAATGTTGATGGGACACGCTCTACTCAGAGGATCCATAGTCGGTCTAAGGGTCCAATGTATGATTATTTTGGAGTTCCATCAGTTCCTTCTAGTCCTCCTAAAGGTAACTTGATAAATATGGAGGTTCGTCAGTCGATTCATGTGATTGCTCAATTGGTACCTTCTCAGACTAAGTGTGGTACATCTGGTATTACATCTTTTAAGGCAACAAAGGTTGGCTAGTTCATAAGGTTGAGTCGTCCAACCTTTTCTAGTTTCTAGGTGAAGGAAGATCCTCAGGGTTTTCTGGATGAAATAAAAAAGATCTTCATGGTGATGCAGGCCACAAATCTAAAAAGGGTAAAGTTTACATCGTATCAGTTGAAGAATACGAGGAATAGGATAGGGAAAGGGGTGATATTGAGGAGTCATCTTTTTCAAAAACCTTCTCTAATGTATTTATGAACCGTTTCTTTTCTTAGGAGTTAAGGAAATCAAAATCATAGGAATTTGTTAATCAAAAATAGGGGAAAATATCTGTCAAGGAGTATGCCATGAAATTTCAGTAGTTGTCTAGGTATACTTAGGAAATGGTATCTAATATGAGGGCAAAGATAAGAAAGTTTGATATAGGACTATCTCGTGAGTTGATCCTTGAACGTAAGAATGCCTTACTGATAAAGAATATGGATATTTCTAGGTTGGTTATTCATATGCAATAGGTGGAGAAAGAAAAGAGGAAGCAGGTTGAGGTATAAGAAAGGAAGGTTAAGAAGTTAAGGTTCTCTGAATAGGATGGTCAACAAAAAAGTAGTAGGGATGGTGGTAAGTGGCTAAACAAGAAGTGGGGGAGTTATGGTTCTTTCTCCACAGCTAGTGCTTCTTACCCGAAGCCTTCAGGTAATAGGTGTCATCAGGGTGGTGATAACTTCAAGTGCAAGGTGCCTAATATCTGGAGAGTGGGGCTCAGTCAATCTTATCATGTCCTTCTTATAGGTTCTATGTTCGATTATATTGGGGTTTTATTTATGAGAGGAGGAATAGGTGTTTCAAGTATGGTCAGCCAGGCCATATGCTTGAAAATTACCTGATTGGTAAGGTTGCTTTGGGGAGATTAAGGTTTTGGTTGCTTCATCATCTGTTCCTGCACCAAAGGATGTTGCTTCTGCATCTATTTCTATTTCTGGTACCGGTGCAGGACAAAATTAATTATATGCTCTTGCATCTCGATAGGAGTCTGAGGCATTGCCTGATGTTGGGATTGGTATGTTGAAAATTTTCACCCGTGATGTGTATTATTTACTTGATTCGGGGTCAATTTTCTCTTATGTGACCCCATTTATAGTTGTATATTTTGTTTTGGTCCTGAGGTTATTTCAGATCCTTTATGTGTTTCTACGCCAGTAGGTAACTCTATGATTTCTAAAAGAGTCTATAAGGGGTGTTTTGTATCTTTTGGTAGTAAGAGTGCTTTGGTGGATTTGTATGAATTAGACATAGTGGATTTTGATGTCTCTTGGTATGGATTGGTTACATTTATGTTATACCTCCTTAGATTGTCAGACCCGTAAGGTTGTCTTTAGGTTTCCTAGTGACCCAATTATTGAATGAGAGGGTGGTTCCCTAACCCCTAAGCAGAGGTTTGTATCGTATCTTAGAGCTCAGAGATTAATCTCCAACGGGTGTCTCTATCATCTAGTCCGGGTTAAAAAATTCTAACTCGGAAGGTCGTTCTTTACATTTGGTTCCATGGTGAATGAATTTCTTAAGGTATTTCCAGATGATCTTCCTGGTGTTCCTCCATATTAGGAGATTGGGTTTGGGATTGACTTGGTTTCGGACACTCGTCCAATATCTATTCCTCCTTATTGGATGACTCTGTTTGAGTTGAAGGAACTCAAGGAGCAACTTAAGGATCTTTTTGATAAATATTTCATCACTTCCTATTAAATCCCCATGGGTGCATCGGTGTTATTCGTGCGTAAGAAGGATGGTTTCCTTCAGATGTACATTGACTATCAGCAGTTGAATAAGGTAACTATTAAGAATAAGTATCCTTTTCCAAGGATAGATGTCTTGTTTGATCAGTTGCCAGGTGTCAAATTCTTTTCTAAGATATATCTTCGGTCGGAGTATCATCAGCTTAAGATTAGGGAGGTGGATATCCCTTATACAACTTTCTATACTCGGAATGGGCACTTTAAATTCTTGGTGATATCATTTGGGTTGACCAATGCTCCAGCGACATTCATGGATTTGATTAATAGTTTTTTTTGTAAGTTTTTGGATTTATTTGTCATTATGTTCATAGATGACATCTTGGTGTGTTCTAAGAGTGAGGTGGATCATGCCAATCACCTCCGTATTATGTTTTAGACCTTGAGAGAGAAGCTGTTGTATGCCAAATTCTCAAAATATGATATTCTGTTTGAATGCTATCACTTTTCTGGGTTATATTATTTTTAGTGATGGGATCATGGTAGATTAAAAAAAAGTTGTGGTGGTTAAGATATGTCCTTGAACCACGACTCCAACCGATATTTAAAGTTTCTTGGGTTTCGCTGGTATTATAGGAGGTTTGTGGAATGTTTTTTGAATATAGCTATTCTATTGACTAAATTGACTCAGAAGAAGGTAAAGTTCTCTTGGTCTAATGCTTGTGAGGGTAGTTTCATGAAGCTAAAGGATAAGCTAACTTCAGCTCAATTTTGACCTTGCCGGAAGGCAATGAGGGGTTTGTGGTTTATTGTGATGCATCCCGATTGGGACTTGGTTGTGTTTTGATGCAACATGGGAAGGTGATAGCCTATGCTTTCAGGTAGTTGAAGGTGTATGAGAGGAATTATCCTTCTCATGATTTGGAGCTTTTAGCGGTGGTGTTTGGATTGAAAATCTATCGACACTATTTGTATGGTGTGCATGTGGATGTCTTCTTGGATCATAAGAGTCTGTAGTATATTTTTACTAAGAAAGAGCTTAATCTCAGGTAGAGGAGATTTCTTGAGCTTCTTATAGACTATGAAATGAGTCTTTACTACCACCCAGGTAAAGCTCACATGGTTGTTGATGTTCTTAGCAGGTTGTCCTTTGTGAGTTTAGATCATGTGGATAAGGAGAAGTAGGAATTAGTGAAGGATATTCACCGCTTTGCTAATCTTAGAGTTCATCTTTCGGACTCTGAGAATGGTGGTGTGTTGGTATATGAAGTGGTTCGGTCGTCTCTTGGTGCATAAATTAAGGAGAAAAAAATGTTAAATTCTGTCTTAGTGAAGATCAAGGGTGATGTAGGTAGGCAAAAGGTGATTGTAATTGAGATCAGTGGTGATGGTACCTTAAGGTATCAAAAGAGGTCATGTGTTCCTGGTATCGGTGGTTTGTATGAAAAGATATTAGTTGAGGTGCATGAATCGCGCTATGTTGTTCATGTCGATTCGACCTCATGATCTCAAGGAGATGTATCTATGGAATTGTATGAAGTTGGATGTGGTCAATTTTTTTGGCCAGGTGTGTGGTGTTCAACAAGTAAAAGTTCAACACATGAGACCTGAAGGGTTGTATCAAGAAATTGAATTGCCAAAATAGAAATAGGAGGCGATCAATATAGATTTTGTTATCGGTCTTTCTCAATCTCGAAACCAATTTGATTCGGTTTGGGTCATCATGGATAGGATGATAAAGTTGGCTAACTTCTTACAAGTAAGGACTAACTTTTCAACTGAGAATTATGTGAGGTTGTATCTTTTTGAGATTATAAAGCTGCATGGGGTACCTATTTTGATTAACTTTAATCATTGTACGTAGATTTTATCTCACTTATAGTGGTCGTTATTGAAGGGGTTGGGGACTAAGGTTAGTCTGAGTACTTCTTTTCACCCATATATGGATAGGCAAGAAGAGAGGACTATTAAGACTTTGGAGGATATGCCTTGTGCATGTGTGATTGACTATGGTGGTAATTAGGTTGAGCATCTACCTCTTGTAGAGTTTTCTTACAATAATAGTTACTATCTTAGCATTGGGATGGCCCTGTTTGAGGCATTATATAGTAGGAGGTGTATATCTCTTATTGGGTATTTTGAGCTTGGTGAGATGGATATGTCTGGCCTAGATTTTGTTTATCAGGCTATGGAGAAGGTGGAGGTGATTTGAGATAGGCTTAAGGCTGGCCAAAGTCGCCAAATGTATTACGTGGATGTAAGCCATAGAGACTTGGAGTTTAAGGTTGGGGATGGTATTCCTAAAGGTGTCTACCATGAAGAAAGTAATGCGGTTTGGGAAAAAGGGGAAGCTCAATCCCCGGTATGTTGTTCCTTATGTGGTTTTAAGAAGGGTTGATAATAATGTGTATGAATTGGAGTTTACTTTTTGTTTGATCTCCATTCATTCGGTATTCCATGTCTCTATGTTGAGAATGTGTGTAGGTGATCCTTTATTGATTGTTCAATTGGAAGGGTTGGGTATTTCGGATTCTCTGTCTTATGAAGAGATCCCAGTTGAGATCTTGGATCGGCAGGTTCGTCGATTATGGTCAAAGGATGTAGCTTTGTTAAGGTTCTATGGAGGAACCATAAGGTGCAAGAGGCTACAAGGGAAGTGGAAGAGGACATGAAGTCCAAGTATTAGCATTTATTTTCTGCTCCTGATATTCGTGTGGAAGGTATGTGTTCTTAATCACATCTTTGTTTTCAAACGTGGTTAAAGGAAAGATTGATTTCCTTGCATCTTTGTTTTATGTCTATTAAAGGTAAGAGTAGAGACATCAAGGTGTATAAGTCATGATTTTACTACCTTGTCCATTGTTCGGCGATGAATGATCCTAGTGTGGGAGATTGAAACACCCTGGGTTTTGATCATTAGAAATTTCCTGAGTTTTGAGTTCTCATAAAATCATACAACTAGGGTTATACTTTAAGGGTGATCACTCATATATTGATTAGTGTGGTTGGGTTGGATACTGTCCAAGGTATGACTACTCCATAAGGGTCGTATAATGGGGTGCGAGTCATATGATGCAACTCGTATGATATCCTATGTCGTAACCTAGGTGACTCTATTCTACCTAGGGTATGGTTTATGGGTACCAATCGTATAATTAGGTATGAGTGAGACTTTGGAGTCGTGTATTGGTTATTGTGGGGTTGAGGTTTATCTTAGGGTAGGAGTGGAGAGTACCACTCATACCCTAGGGTATGGTTGGGAAGGGTTGGCCGTACCCTCCTACAAGAATTTTATGCAGTTTAACTTGGGGGTAATCTGGACATTTCCCCTCTTAAGCACTTAAGTCCCCACGACTTATATCACTTTTGGGTCATCGTTTAACCTAATATTCTAATCTTAAACACTTAGAAGCTCTCTCAAATTCTCTCAAAGTCTATTAGGTCAAGGAAGACTAGGATTTTATCAATGGGATTAATTTGGGGCTTACACGGGTGGTTTCTCTCCATCTTCTTTGTATTCTAAGGCATGCTACTCCTCCCTCATTGTTAGTTCCAACTAATGGAATGTTTTATGAATTGTTTTTATGATATAGTTGTTGTATGGTTTTGGGTTTTCAAATATATATTGGTGGTTTTGGATATAATGGTTGGTATGGTTTTCCCATGTCTCTTACTTATGGTTTTCATATTATAATGATAGTCTGAACACTTGTTTACATAGGAATGGCTAATTGGTACTTGGTTTGGGCTTGGGAAACGCTATGCCCTCAACATGTTTGATAAAATGCCTATGAGAATGCATTTACTATATTGATGGACTTTTAATGGAACTATTGCATGGTACTACTTGGTAATGGAACCCTAAATGGTATAAATGGTTTAAATGGTTAGGTTTAGGTCATCATGGTTATGGTTTAATTGAACATCCTTGTGGGATACAAGGGAATCCCCTAATCAAACATGATAATGAAAATCTTGCGAGGTACGTGGGAAACACCCAAGCAACTAAATAATGTAATCTATGGGTACATGGGAATCCATTCTTCTCTAAAAGGTTTGCTAAGGACATTGCTTGTAAGCTATAGTTGGTATGACGATACCACTACTTATAGCCCTAGTTAATAATAAATGGAATGGTGGTTTTGGTTATGTGATAATGATTTTAATTGTGCAATAATGGTCGGGTG
Source organism: Capsicum pubescens (assembly GCA_030864215.1). NCBI lineage: Eukaryota > Viridiplantae > Streptophyta > Magnoliopsida > Solanales > Solanaceae > Capsicum > Capsicum pubescens. Next base: position 222,852,583 of record CM061540.1, on the reverse strand, counting down.
TGATAGCTAACCGTGAAGGTGTGAGTCCAACAGAAGGAAGATGGAAACTCATGTTTGCCGATATAAGGATTGGTCATGATGTTAATATATGATACTTATGGGGTACACGGGAATCCCTTAAGTACACTTGTACATATGTATCATGGAGATCGAAGGGTACTTGGGAATCTCCTACCCCTATGGTATCTTCAGTTCATGCGGCTACATGCATCGGGGCGCATTCAGGGGGTCACACTTGACCCATATTACTTGTGGGTGGTTCTAGGATGGTTAAGCTACACATACCTAGGTTAATGCTTTTAATGATATGCTAAACTCGGTTCCCTTTCCCAACATGGATATATATATACATATATATATATATATATATGGCTGTGAATGCATATGGTTGTTTGTTTAGTTTTAATAGTTTGCATTATTTTATCCTTATCTTTAGTACTTTCTAGCGTTCACCCGCTAAATTATCTTCGGGCTTCTGTATCCCTACGCGATATAGGAACCCGCCATTCTACTCTTTCTTCTTAGTGATCAGATATGGGATCAGTCTTTGGATTGAAGTGGTGAGTTTACATATTTGGGAAGGCTCTATTTCATATCATGGATGTCTTTACATACTTTCGTAATTTCATTGATATTGTTTTTTTCTATGGTTGGGGCAATCAAATATTGTTTTTCTTCTTGTTAGAAGCTTTGTGGAACTACTATGGGTTGGTATGGGCGGTCTCAGTAGTGGTATCAACAATAGTATTGGCATTGGTATTGGGGTTGATACTGTTTGACTGCATTTATTACTGTTCCATCCTATTATTTTGTGTTATGGATAGGAACTTAGTTATTGATTTGGTTTTGGTTATGGTTGTTGGTTAAGCATCAGATGCTTGGACTTGCTTGGGTTGGTCACGGTCATAGACCTATCCCAAAGTCTATAATTATACAATACACTATTTTGTTATATGCTTGAAATTCAACCGACTCAGGGTATGTGTTTAGTTGGTTGGGTTGGGTAACGAGGGTGATCTCTGATTCTGGTAGGACTGGATATGCCCATTACAACAAGACTCTGGTTCAGGTTGTGTCACTAAGGGAGTTACATCTTTTCTAAGTTCTTTTTGTATGGTATATAAAGGTTGTTTCTCTTATTTGGATTATGTATACAATATTAGTGTTTCTTCACCGCCTTCTAAAGATTTTTTCTGATTGTTGTGGAGTTTCAGGATATGATTCTTGTAAATTTTCCTGGTATGTCAGATTGTGATATTGACTTTGCTATTAATGTTGAGCCCGACATCAAGTCCATTTCCTTTCCTTCTTATAGGATGTCCTTGGCTGAGTTAACGGAAAAAAAATAGAAATTATAATATTTTTTGAGTAACGGGTTTATTAGACCTAGTGTGTCCCTTTGGGATGCTCCAATCGTGTTTTTGAAGAAGAGGGATAGTTTTATGTGCATGTGTATTGACTATCGACAATTGAATAAGGTGGCCATCAAGAATAAGTATCCTCTTTATTGCATTGATGATTTATTTGACCAGCTGTCGGGTGCTTTGGGGTTTCCAAGATTGACTTGAGATCCGAATACCACTAGTTAAGGATTATAGCTTTGAACATTCCAAAGATGTCTTTTTGGACTTGGTAAGGAAATTATGAGTTCTTGTTATGTCTTTTGGGTTTTCCAATGCCCTAACAATATTCATGTTGTTGATGAACCAAGTATTCTAACAATATCTCGACTCCTTTGTGATTGTATTTATAGATGATATCTTACATTATTGTAAGAGTGAGGTTGATCATGTGAGACCCTTAAGGACTGTGATTTAGAGGTTGTGATATGAAAAGTTATATGCCATATTTTCCAAGTGAGATTTTAGGTTGGATGTAATCTCTTTCTTGGTTTATGTATTGACTAAGGATAATATTATGATCGATCTAGGAAAGATAGAGGCAATTCATGATTGGGATAGACCAATTTCTCCATCGAGATTTGGAGTTTTGTTAGTTTAGCGGGTTATTATCAATATTTTTTTAAGGCTTGTTCTTCTATTGCGGATCCTTTAACCAAGTTGACTCAGAAGAAGAATGTTTTTTCATAGTTAGATGCTTTTGATAAGGGATTTCAAAAGCTCAAAGATTTTTTGACTTTGGTACCTTTGACAGTTATCTTGACCTTTCACAATGCAGACGTAGGCTTTATCATGTTCTATGATGCTTTCAATGTTGGTTTTGGGATTGTGCTGATGTAGGAAGTGCTTTATGTAGTCTTGATGATGAGTAGCTAACTTCCAAGGACCAGGTCCCTGGATGTTCATGGTACAGTACTATTGGCACGCGTGCCTGCACAGTTTTGACCTCTTGTGTGACAAACTTATAGGTACTGCTTGTACTGAATAGGACACCTAGTCCAATGAGATTTCAGCCCTTATAATCGCCTAGCTATAAAAATAAAAGAGGCTTTTTCATTTTGCACAAATCTAAAGTGTGAAGTGAGGTAGCAAAAACTCCATTTCAAGATTGCTCAAGCATTGCTCATGTTCTTAACTTTGTAGTATGCTTAAAAAGTGAGTGAGTGTTCTGGATTGCTGATTTGTTAAAGAATTACTCATACTGTAAGAGTAATGTATTACTTTGTAGTTGCTCGTGAGTTCTTAGGTAGAGTTACCTAAGTTAGATACTAATTAGAGTTAATTAGTGTAGAGGGCCCTTGGCAGAGTTGCCAAGATGAACTTTTAGTAGAGTTATTACAAGTGAAAGGAGCCTAGAGTTAGGCTGAAATTGAGTCTGTAATTAAGACGTTGATTATAGTGGATTTCATTGGTACTTGTGAGGGAAGGCTGTGGTTTTTCCTTCATTGAGCAAGGAGGTTTCCATGTTAAATCTTATGTGTTTTTCTTTCCTGCCTTTAGTTTTCCTACACTACATTGTTTGATTGCCTACGATTCACTCTGAGGGACCTGGTCCCTCACTGTGTGGTAGAACCACCAAGGGTTCTAACAATTGGTACCAGAGCCAGGTCACTCTAAAAGGTTTACCCCTAGAGTATCTTGGTTAGCATGGTTGCTCCACCTAACCTGGAAAAAAAGAGATCTACCACTAGACCAACAAGATTTAATGGACAATATTATGGGTAGGGGAAACAAGGATGTTTGACTTCATTATGGATGTAGACAGTGAGCTAATGGACATAATCCTTGATGGTCCTCATATTCCTATTAGAGAAATCAAAGAAGGAGAAGTTACAAGAATGGTTATCAAAAGGAGGAGGGAATTCAATGAAGAATACAGGAAAAGAATTGAGATAAACTACAAGGCAAAGAAACTTCTTGTCTATGGTATAGGAAAATAGGATTTTAGCGTACGAAACAACTAAGGAAATCTGGGACTGCTTGAAGACAGTTCATGAAGGAAATACTGACTACTCTGTATTAATCCTTCACCATTAAATAAGGAGAAACAATCTAAGAAATGCATATAAGATTTAGTTCTATCACAAATTAGCTTCACTGCTTGGGAGAAGTGATTCCAGTACACAAAACAAGTAAGGAATGTTCTCGGGGTTCTTCCTAAGTACAAGGAAAGAAAAGTACATGTCATAACTAAAGCAAAGAACCTAAAGACCCTCACTATGATGAATTGATTGGAAATCTAAAGACTCATGAGCTCAAGAAGCAATAAAAGCTAGTGATAACTATCTACTTACATGTCAATTTAGTGCAAGGCAGTCGTCTTCAATATATTTACCCAACTTTGGAGTCGGGGTCGAATCCACGAGGAACAATGTGAGTAGCGATTAAACTAATTTGAAGCTATAGCTACATGTTAAATTCAAACAAATGATATGAAAAGATAAAATGGGGTTTTTTTAATTTGTGAATATTGTTCTAACTAATTGTAATAGATTTATTCTATCTAATGATTCTTTTTGTAAGTAGTAATTCAATGATATTAAACAAACCATAGTTATGGTTACCAAGATGCTGGAACAGCTAGGGTTGTGAATCACTTTGGAGTTTCAATTGACTACTTCAATTGCAAGAGTAGTTAGATCCTATTATTTACTCATTCGTTTCTCAACCTCAGTGGGTTACCTAACATTTAATTTTCTCAAACTTAAAGAACGCATTGGTTATTCAACTATTTTCTCATGTAGGCCAATCCGGTTAAGGAATTTTCCATTAATCTAAAGATTAAAGTCCTTATAGTCCATGTAAACCCTTTCTTTTCCCAACAAGCACTTTCCTCTCGAACAAGTGATGTTCTTGGGATCAGTTTTCAAGTTTCCAACTAAGAAAAGTCATTAAAGTGAAGAAAGGTTTATAGAACATCAATTAATCATGGAACTCAATTATATTCACAACCCAAATTAGTTTTTCACATCAAGGCTCCCATAACCCTAGTTATGGGAGATTAGCCACACATTTCCATAGAAGAAATAAAAAGAATCTTTGTATTATTCATAAATAAATTCAAGATTTACTTACAAACGTTACAAGAACTTGTTCTTGAATATTTAATAGGGATGGAATGATTGGATCCACAAGATTTGTTTAATTCCCAAAATACTAGGTTACAAAGAGTTTCTAGAGATGGAAAAATTGATAAAGGATAAAAAAAAAGAGAATAGATTTGAAGATATGAGATCTGGATATCAACTCCCAGATGATGCTTAATAAAACCTAAAACTGGTATTTATAAGTTCCCAGGTAAAAAGAATTTAAAATTTGCATTCAGAAAAATTTCATCCAAATTGGTGGTCCACCACAAAATTGGTGGTCCACCATTTTGACCTTCCCTGGGTATTCTGAAATCCTGGATTCTGTTTGGTTCTGGTGGTCAGTTTGGTGGTCCACCACAAAAGTGGTGGTTCACCATTTTGACCACCAGTGGGTCTTCTGAAATCCTGAATCTGGTGGTTAAATTGGCGGTCCACCACAAAACTGGTGGTCCATCATTTTGAACTTCGTTGATTTTTCTGAAGTTCTGGATTCTGTTTGGACTTGGTGGTCGAACTGGTGGTCCACCATTTTGTCCACCACCGTGTCTTATAAAACTGGTGGTCGAACTGGTGTTCAGTCACAAAATTGGTGGTCCAACAAATGTTACACGCACCTATGGATCTCAAAATTTTGCCTCTTATGAATCCAATGGCGTTTTGTACATGTATATTTGACCTTTCTACAATTCACACGCGCCCTGGACAGTTTGGGACTCCAAAAGGAGTCAATTTTTACGTTGTGCTTTCATTGATCCATTCCGAGTCTTTGTGAGTTGTTTCCACTTGATTTTAAGCTTGTATATCCTTGATATATCATAATTATCAGTTAAACAAGCAGAATAAAGCATTAAAAACCACAAATTAAATCTCAAAAGAACACAACATCCAAGATAGTGAACTCAAAACACGAGCTAAACATAGGCTAAATGCACTTTTAGCATAGGTTCGTTGTTTTGACTCTTGTTTGGATACAATTGATCTTTAAAGATTATAAATAAGTTGTTTCATATATAAATACATAGTAAAAATCTTAGTAACTCAGTAAGACACATTAGAACACAATACAATAGACTAGACAAACACCTAGCTCAAGCTAGTCACATTAGTTTTCTGTGTTGAACTCTAAATGCTCAAATTGAATCAAAACTCATGTGAAAACACCATTAAACATTGTAAACGCATATTTTGATACATGAATTCTCATTTATGTCATTATAAACACATAAATCTTAAGAATCATCCTCAAAAAATTGCTAAAAAGGGCTAGAATAGTAATGCTAGAATGCATAAATACACCCAACATCAACACCCCACACTTAAAGCCTTGTTCGTCCTCGGACAACTCTTCTCTTTAAGTATCATGATCTGGGAAATCTAATCTTCTACTATATGCAAAACATCCAAGATCGTACTACAGTAACTACATAGAATGGAAGTGTCTACACTAAGCTTGTTATTTAAACCATTAAAAACTCATGATTACTACTCAAAAACACCCTAGCCTTAAGAATTTACTCACCTTGTTGTCAAACTCATGCTTATTATTCAGTCAAAGAAATCTTACAAATCACCCATATTCATCAAACATGTGTCCCTCACAACAAGAGAGTTGCCCATAAACACTCACAATAATGCAATTTATAACAATAGGTACAAGAATCAAATTATGGTCACTCACACAAAGAATTCACAAGTTACACATAATGAAACATAGGCTTTCCCTTAGTGTAATGCTTTGCTAATAGTTGAATGTAAAGCTTATGATCAATTAGGTCTTTTCCAGGTTGTAATGTAGGCTTAAGAATGGGTAGGAACTATTTTGGCCAAGAGTAGTGACTATATTCCCTAAGCATTTTAATACAACACTTTTGACAATTGAAACCAATCTATAACAACCCATGTACACCACTTTCATCTACCACATCTTTTGTTTTGTCCCTTCTCATTAAGGTCATTCCCATACATTATGGTGAGAGTATACTATGTACATATAATTCAATTTTACCATTTTCACTCCAGTTTTATGGTATGCACCCCTATGATAGCCACCCTAGGCTTAAGCAATTTGCCTTAATTAAGGTGAACAATATCAAAGGAGGACCAGGGCCAAACAGGTTCATTATAACACAACTGGGCTAAAAATAAGAACCTTTCATGCACAAATTTCTCTAATTCCCAACCATAACACATAATGATTTTTTAAACACCCATAGCTATTACTTATGGGCTTCAATTTCACCTTTTCCTTTTGGAATCTCCATCTCCTTAACTCAATTAATTTTACACTAAAATTCTTAGGAGCATTGGATCAAATTAAGGTCAATCAAGTAAGAGTATTAGTCTATACAAGAGGATGCTAAAGAAAAGGATAAAGACTCAATGGGGTTAACTAAGATAATGCACAAGGGTAGGTGTAAAGAAGGTAAAAATAAGACTATCAAAGAAATGTCTATATCTTCTCCTAAACCCAAATTCTTTATTTCAATTCACATACACAACGGGCAAGTTCTAGACATCATATACAACAAGGAATATACAAAAATCTCCCACGCACATGTCACATGCTCAATTCATAAAGGGTCATCATAGACTCTCAACCAAACAATAGTAAAAATTCAAATTAAAACAACAAGTACAAGAGTCATAAACATTAGCCTAAGAGTCTTAAAAATAGCAATTCACCCAATTCAACATGCTTCTACAAACAAACCCGCTTGCATTATGTAATCATAAATAGCACCAACAAGAATATCTCACTTATTACTAACCTAAAATATTTTAAATTGAGCCAAAATTTTGGGAATTTCCCCACCCCACACTTACAAATTTACTCTGTCCCCAAAGTGAATTTTTAAATAAAGAGATAGAAATACTCCTTGAGGCCTCTAGGCCTAGATAGTAGCATATTAACATAAAGAAGATTAATGGAACCCCACACTTAGTCTTTACCATGCTCCAAGATCAATATAATGGTACTCAAACTTCACATTAATCTGTGACTCAACCAAAAACTAAAACTATGTGAAGTAAAAAAACTACAAACTAAAAATAAAACATACTTTAGCTTGGGTTGCCTCTTAAGAAACGCCTAATTTAGTGTCATGGAACAACCCAGATCAATATTTTCCTCAACCTTGAGGATATAAATTTCACCCCCAACTTCGCTTCCATCTTCTTGCCTCGCTCATAGGGAGGTGGTATAAAAATTAAGGAACCAAGTAATAGAATATGCATCGCAAACCGCTCGGCCCTAAAGTGAGGTGTGTTTTTATGTTGGTTGTCTAGTGTAAAATCAAGAATATAGGATTCTTAGTCCTTATCTTCTCACTCTTCTACAATTTTAAATGATTCTACTGACATGATATCATTTAAACGTAAAGTAGAAAAGTGTTTTGCATAGGGAACAACAAATCCTACATCAAAATTTACACTATCCTCAACGCCTTCACTTATATTCACCTTCTCAATATCAGTCTCAAGATCAAGATGACAATCGACTGGCTGCGATTCTTATGTTTTTTCCCTAAATTGGCTAATGTCCTCCTCACATTCTTCTTTGTTTAGCCACTGTAGACATGGTGGCAGTGTTAACTCCTTCAGCTCTACCCACAACTGTGTTTGAGACTCTAAAATTCATTTCATCAATTTTTCCAAATTGCTCATTTGAATTGTGGCAGCACACATATCTTCAGAATAATCACTTTACCCACAAGCCAAACACCAAGTTCTAGTCTGTTCCCAAGTTATAACAATATCCGCATCATATTATGAAGGTCCCAACACGCACTTCCATCTAAATATGGACAGAAAGCCTCATACTGTGGTCCCCCACAATAATAACAAGAATCGTCATCACTCAATAATAACAAGAATCGTCATCACTCAAAATTCCAAACCAACTCAATACGCCAAATTATTCCCCAGGAACGGCACCATTTTTGGTAATGCTTAACTTACACATCAATTTAGTTCAAGGCGGTCGTTGTCAATATATTTACCCAACTTTGGAGTCGGGGTCGAATCCACGCGGAGCAATGTGAGTGGAGATTAAATAATTTGAAACTATAGCTACACGTTAAATTCAAACAAATGATATGAAAAGATAAAATGGGGTTTTTTTTATTTTTTTATTTTGTTCTAACTAATTGTAACAGAGTTATTCCATCTAATGATTCTTTTTGTAAGTAGTAATTCAATGATATTAAGAAAAACAAAGGTATGCATACCAAGATGCTTGAACAACTAAGGTTGTGAATAAATTTATAGTTCCAATTGACAACTTCAATTGCAAGAGTAGTTAGATCCTATTGTTTACCCATTCGTTTCTCAACCTCAGTGGGTAACCTATCCTTTAATTCTCTCGAACTTAAAGAATGCATTCGTTATTCAACTATTTTCTCACGTAGGCCAATCCGGTTAAGGCATTTTCCATTAATCTAAAGATTAAAGTCCTTAGAGTCCATGTAAACCCTTTTTTTTCCCAAGAAGCACTTTCCTCTAAAACAAATGATGTTATTGGGCTCACTTTTCAAATTTGCAACCAAGAAAAGTCATTAAAGTGAAGAAAGGTTTATACAACATCAATTACTCATGGAACTCAATTAGATTCACAACCCAAATCAGTTTTTCACATCAAGGCTCCCATAACCCTAGTTATGGGAGCTTAGCCACACATTTCCATAAAGAAATAGAAAAAATCGTTGTATTATTCATAAATAAATTCAAGATTTACTTACAAAGGTTACAAGAATTTGTTCTTGAATCTTCAATGGGGATGGAATGATTAGATCCACAAGATTTGCTTAATTCCTAGATTACAAAAGAGTTTCTAGAGATGGAAAAAATTGATAAATGATAAAAAATAAGAAGAAAAATAGATTTGAAGATATCAGATTTGGATATCAACTCCCAGATGATGCTTAATAAAATCTAAAACTGTTATTTATAAGTTCCCAGGTAAAAAGGATTTAAAATTTGCATTTAGATAAAAAAATCCAAATTGGTGGCCAAATTGGTGGTCCACCGCAAAACTGGTGGTCCACCATTTTGACCTTCCCTGGGTATTCTGAAATTCTGGATTCTGTTTGGGTCTGGTTGTCAGTTTGGTGGTCCACCACAAACCTGGTGGTTCACCATTTTGACCACCAGTGGGTTTTCTGAAATCCTGAATCTGGTGGTCAAATTGGTGGTCCACCGCAAAATTGGTTGTCCACCATTCTGAACTTAGTTGATTTTTCTAAAGTTCAGGATTCTATTTGGACTTGGTGGTTGAGCTTGTGGTCAGTCGAAAGACTGGTGGTCCACCATTTTGACCACCACCAGGTCTTCTAAAATTGGTGGTCGAATTGGTGTTCAGTCACAAAACTGGTGGTCCACCAAATGTTACATGCGCCTATGGGTCTCAAAATTTTTCCTATTCAGAATCCAATGATGGTTTGTACATTTATATTGGACCTTTCTACAGTCCACACGTTCCCTGGACAGTTTGGGACACCAAATGGAGTCAATTTTTTCTTTGTGCTTTCGTTGATCGATTTCGATTCTTTGTGAGTTGTTTCCACTTGATTTGAAGGTTGTAAATCCTTCATATATCATAATTTTACATTAACCAAGCATCATAAATTATTAAAAACCTAAAATTAGAGCTCAAAAAAACACAACATCCAAGACGGTGAACTCAAAACACAAGCTAAAAATAGGATAAATGCACTTTGAGCTTAGGCTCATTGTTTTGACTCTTGTTTTGATCCAATTGACCTTTGAAGATTATAACTAAGTTGTTTCATATATAAACACATAATAACAATTTTTGTAACTAATTAAGTCGCATTAGAACCCAATACAATAGACTAGACAAACACCTAGCTCATGATTACTACTCCAAAACACCCTAGACTCAAGAATTTACTCACCTTGTTGGCAAACTCATGCTTATTATTCAGTCAATGACATATTACAAATCACCATATTCATCAAACATGTGTACCTCACAACAAGAGAATTACCCATAAACACTCACACTAGTGCAATTTATAACAATGGGTACAAGAATCAAATTGTGCTCACTCTCACAAAGAATTCACAAGTTACACATAATGAACCATAGGCTTTCCCTAAGTGTAATGCTCTGTTAATAGTCGAATGTAAAGCTTATGATCAATTAGGTCTTTTCCAGTTTGTAATGTAGGCTAAAAACGGGTAGGAACTATTTTGGCCTAGAATAGTGACTATCTTCCTAAAGCGCTCTAGTACAATACTTTTGACAATTGAAACCAATCTCTAACAACCCATGTACACCACTTTCATCTACCACATATTTTTTTGTCCCATCTCATTAAGGTCATTCCCATACATTATGGTGGGAGTATACTATGTACATATAATTCAATTTTACCATTTTTTACACCTATTTTACACCACGCACCCCTATGATAGTCACCCTCAGCTTAAGCAATTTGCCTTTATTGAGGTGCACAATATCAAAGGAGGCTCAGGTCCAAACAAGTTCATTATAACACAACTAGGATAAAAATGGGAACCTTTCAAACACAAATTTCTCTAATTCCCAACCACAACACATAATGATTTTTTAAACACCCATAGCTATTACTTATGGGCTTCAATTTCACCTTTTCCTTATTAAATCTCCAACTACTTAACTCGATTAATTTTACACTAAAATGCTTAGGATCTTTGGATCAAATTAAGGACAATCAAGGAAAGGTATTAAGCTATACATGAGGCTGCCAAATAAAAGGCTAAAGGCTTAATGGGGTTAATTAAGATAATGCACAAGTATAGGTGAAAAGAATGTAAAAATAAGGCTATCAAATAAATGCCTATAGCATCTCCTAAACCCACATTTTTATTTAGATTCACATACATAACAGGCAAGTTCTAGACATCACATGCAACACGGAATATACAAAAATCTCCCACGCACATGGCATATGCTCTATTCATAAGGGGTCTTCATAGACTCTCAACCAAACAATAACACAAATTGAAATTAAGCCAACAAGTACAAGAGTTATAAACATGAGCCTAAGTCTTAAAAATAGCAATTCACACAATTCAACATGCTTGTACAAACAAACCCACTTGCATCATGTAATCACAAATAGCACCAACAAGAATATCTCACTTATTACTAACCAAAAAAATATTAAATTGAGCCAAAATTTTGGAAATTTCCCCACCCCACACTTAAAATTCTACTTTATCCCTAAAGTGAATTTTTAAATAAAGAGATAGAAATACTCCTTGAGGCCTCTAGCCTTAGCTAGTAGCATATTCACATAAATAAGATTCATGGAACCCCACACTTAGTCTTTACCATGATTCAAGGTCAATATTATTGTACTCAGACTTCCCATTAATCTGTGACTCAACCAAAAACAAAAACTATGTGAAGTAAAAAAATACTACAAACTAAAAAGAAAACATACCTTAGCTTGGGTTGCCTCCCAAGAAGTGCCTAATTTAGTGTCGTGTCACGACCCAGATCAATTTTTTCCTACACTTTGAGGATATAAATCTCACCCCCAACCTAGCTTCCATCTTCTTGCCTCGCTCATAGGGAGGTGGTATAAAAATTAAGGAACCGAGTAATAGAATGTGCATGGTAAACCACTCGTCCCTAAAGTGTGGTGTGTTTTTATGTTGCTTGTCTAGTGTAAAATCAAGAATATAGGATTCTTGTTCCTCATCTTAACACTCTTCTACTATTTTAAATGATTCCACTGACAAGATATCATTTAAACGTAATGTAGAAAATTGCTTTGAATGGGGACCAACAAATCCTACTTCAAAATTTACACTATCCTCAACACCTTCACTTATATTCACCTTCTCAATATCAGTCTCAAGATCAAGATGACAATCGAGTGGCTGAAATTCTTGTATTTTCTCCATAAATTGGCTAATGTCCTCCTCATATTCTTCTTTGATTAGACACTATAGACATGGTGGCAGTGGTAACTCCTTCAGCTCTGCCCACAACTGTGTTTGATACTCTTAAATTGATTTAATCAATTTGTCCAAATTTCTCATTTGAATTGTGGCAGCACACATATCTTCAGAATGATCACCTTTGTAAAGGTCTATTCCCCAAGTTGCAGACTGTTCCCTAGTTAGAACAATATCCGCGTCATATTGTGAAGGTACCGTCCATGCACTTCCATCTAAATCTAGACAGTAAGCCTCATAATGTGGTCCCTCAAAATAATAACAAGAATCGTCATCACTCAAAAAACCATCAATTTAAGCTGACATCTCAAGAAAGGTGTGAGAAAAATAAAAATAAAAGAAAATAAAAAAATAAACAAAATGAATATTTAAAAGATTGAATTCAAGAAAGTATACTAAAATTTCAAACAAACTCAATACGCTAAATTGTTCTCCAGCAACGACGCCATTTTTGATAACGCTCAACTTACACATCAATTTAGTGCAAGGCGGTCATCGTCAATATATTTACCCAACTTTAGAGGTGGGGTCGAATCCACGTGGAGCAATGTGAGTGGTGATTAAACTAATTTAAAACTATAGCTACACGTTAAATTCAAATCAATGATATGAAAAGATAAAATGGGTTTTTTTTAATTAGTTAATTTTGTTCTAACTAATTGTAACAGAGTTATTCCATCTAATGATTCCTTTTGTAAGTAGTAATTCAATGATATTAAAAAAAATAGAGTTATGGTTACCAAGATGCTTGAACATCTAGGGTTGTGAATAAATTTAGATTTCCAATTGACAACTTCAATTGCAACAGTAGTTAGATCCTATTATTTACCCATTCGTTTCTCAACCTCAGTGGGTAACCTATCCTTTAATTCTCTCAAACTTTAAGAACACATTGGTTATTCAACTATTTTCTCACGTAGGCCAATAAGGTTAAGGAATTTTCCATTAATCTAAGGATTAAAGTCCTTAGAGTCCATGTAAACCCTTTCTCTTCCCGACAAGCCTTTTTTTCTTTAACAAATGATGTTATTGGACTCACTTTTCAAGTTTGTAACCAAGAAAAGTCATTAACTTGAAGAAAGATTAATAAAACATCAATTACTCATGGAACTCAATTAGATTCACAACCCAAATAAGTTTTTCACATCAAGGCTCCCATAACCCTAGTTAAGGGATCTTAGCCACACATTTCCATAGAAGAAATAGAAAGCATCTTTGCATTATTCATAAATAAGTTCAAGATTGACTTACAAAGGTTACAAGAATTTGTTCTTGAATCTGCAATATGGATGGAAAGATAGAATCCACTAGATTTGCTTAATTCCCAAAATACTAGGTTACAAAGAGTTTCTAGAGATGGAATAATTGATAAAGGATAAAAAAAATAAAAAGAAGAATAGATTTGAAGATGTGAGATCTGGATATCAACTCCCAGATGATGCTTAATAAAACCTAAAACTGGTATTTATAAGTTCCCAGGTAAAAAGGATTTAAAATTTGCATTCAAAAAAAATTAGTCCAAATTCATGGCCAAATTGTTGGTCCACCGCAAAACTGGTGGTCCATTATTTTGTCCTTCCTTGGGTATTATGAAACCCTAGATTATTTTTGGGTCTGGTGTTTATTTTGGTGGTCCGCCACAAAACTGGTGGTTCACCATTTTTACCACTAGTGGTTCTTCTGAAATCCTGAATCTAGTGGCCAAATTGGTGGTCCACTACAAAACTGGTGGTCCACTATTTTGACCTTCGTTGATTTTTTTGAAGTTCTTAATTCTATTTGGACTTGGTGTTTGAACTTGTGGTCAGTCGAAAGACTGGTAGTCCACCATTTTGACCACCACCGGGTCTTCTAAAACTGGTGGTCGAACTGGAGTTCAGTCACAAAACTGGTAGTCCACCAAATGTTACACGCGCCTATGGGTCTCCAAATTTTTCCTATTCTGAATCCAATGGAGTTTTTTATATGTACATTGGACCTTTATACAATCTACACGCTCCCTGGATAGTTTGGGTCTCCAAATGGAGTCAATTTTTGCATTGTTCTTTCGTTGATCCATTCTGAGGCTTTGTGAGTTGTTTCCACTTGATTTTAAGCTTGTATATCCTTTATATATAATTATTATCCATTAACCAAGCATCATAAAATATTAAAAATCATAAATTATATCTCAAAAGAACACAACATCCAAGACGGTGAACTCAAAACACGAGCTAAACATAGGCTAAATGCACTTTGAGCTTAGGATCATTATTTTGACTATTGTTTTGATCCAATTGACCTTTGAAGATTATAACTAAGTTTTTTCATATATAAATACATAATAACAATCTTTGTAACTCATTAAGACGCATTAGAATCCAATACAATAGACTAGACAAACACCTAGCTCAAGCTAGTCATACTAGTTTTCTCTGTTAAACTCTAAATGCTGAAATTGAATCAAAACTCATGTGAAATATAACGCCCCAAGAACCTATCCCAAGACATCACACGGTTCTTAAGCCACACGTGGCCCCAAGATAACCCTCCCAACCTGTCATCACTTTTAGAACTCACTATGACAATAATCAAGCTAAAACAAGGAAAAGCAATCCTGTCATGAACATACTGGAATATGAAAAAGTACTGGCCTATACAATCAAAATACGGAAATTTCTATACATATTGGTACTATAGTCTGACAAAATCCTCTACAACATAAGACTGAGGAGCCATTGGGATAGATCTCCAACTGACTCGTACTGAACTGAAAAGAAACAACTATCTACTAACAAGACAAAATCAAGGACATAGGTCCTCGAACCATGAGGACTCACCAACTGCCTAAATGTAGATAAAGATACTTAAAGATCACTGTCGCTACTGATACTTCTAGAACCCGAACCTACATCACGAGGAAATATAGAACACAAAAGAGTATGGGAATCAGTACTTGGGAATGTACTGAGTATGTGGTAGTGTATGCAATATTTTTAAATAATATCATAAATGCAAAATAAAATCATGCATGCTGACAATAATGACTCTCTTCTCTTGAATTTCCTAAAACATAATTTCCATAAATCATCATTAATAACACATGCTTCATAAATCTCATAAATCAATGGACTCAACTCAAACTCTTTGACTCATGACTTAGAGTGACTCGGTAACTCAAGAAACTTAGACTATTATGTACTTGGGAGTTTCTTATAACCGACATAAACCATGTCAGCCGTATGGAGTCCAACGTTTTTCCCTCCTAAGGAAGGAACCCCACATTGGCGGGAGCGCTATACTCTTGCCAGAGAGTATAATCTCAAACTCATCTTTGTGATCAAAAACTCGATACTTTGGCCCTGAAATCTCAATCCTACGATGGCACGTAGTTCTGGGGAAGTAGGATGCACTGAACCCACACTTCCCACTTGATGCTAAATACTCCTCCCAAACTCAGCTCAGAACGCGTTAGGAAATCCACCTCAATCAACTCAAAGGTCTATCATGAAGACCAAAATATAAATATATCTCATCTGTAAATCATAAACTGCTGGTGGATTCCTAACTCGATTCAAACTCAAACAGTTTTTCTCAAAATCAAGTACACTTTCTTATTAAATCATACCAAGTATCAAAAGCTTCGAGAAAATGTCATAGGACTCATTCTTGATTCTCAAGCTCAATATCAATATATATATATTCAATAATGAACTTCTCATGGAAAAGCTGTAAATCATGACTCTTATCATTTATCACTTAGAAATCATCAATTCATAGTAGCAATGTACAATTCATAGCATAAATTCCCTATTTAAGAAATAAAACAATGAAATAGTCATGTATATCAATCTTGAAATAGCTCAATTCTCATAAATCAATGATAAAGTACTTTGGGTATAAACCCACTTGCGAAATTATGAAATTCCAATTGTAAAATCAATTCTTTGGGCACAAGAATGAAAAGATATTCTTGTTCAAGCCCCACGTACCTTGGTTATTATTTGGAATGAATAAACTTGCTATAGACTTCTTTTCCCACTTCTTGAGTTAGGGTTCCTGATGTTCTTGACTTGGAAGTTTTGAATCTTGAACTAATTTGCAAAAACTACTGCTCAATTTTGAGATGTTTAGAAAAGAATTGGATTGGATTTTGGAGAGAAACCCTAGGTTTTGGATGGAATGGAAGAGAAAAATGAGGATTTTCTCCTCTATTTGTATATATATAGTGGGTAAGGACGGGAAGAAAGACTAAAATACCCTTGAGAAAATTCTAGAAATGGAGCTCGGTTTTTGGTCCTGGCGTGATGCGCCATGATCTTGGACCTTCACTGGATTTTGACAATTGGGAAACTGCTCAGTGGCGCGGTGAAGTCGCATTTGCCACCATGGTCGTGACCTGGAAGGGCACCGCGATGTGGTGTAATCGCATTGGCTGGAATTTGACAATCCTGATATTGAGCCTTCGAGCGACGTGGTGAATATTGCGGAGACTTACTGGAAAATGACAATTGCCATTTTGGCTGGCTTCACGACGCGCTAAAGTGCCAGGTGGCACGCTGTCTCACTAAAATGGCTCTAATTCTTCACCCGAGTGTCGGATTTGGGTGAATTTGGTATCGATGAAAATCTTATTCAATGCTCTATTACTCATGGAACTCAATTAGATTCACAACCCAAATCAGTTTTTCACATCAAGTCTCCCATAACCCTAGTTATGGGAGCTTAGCCACACATTTCCATAGAAGAAATAGATAACATCTTTGTATTATTCATAAATAAATTCATGATTTACTTACAAAGGTTACAAGAATTTGTTCTTGAATCTTCAGTAGGGATGAAATGATTTGATCCACAAGATTTACTTAATTCCCAAAATACTAGGTTACAAAGAGTTTCTATAGATGAAAAAATTGATAAAGGATAAAAAAAATAAAAAGAAGAATAGATTTGAAGATGTGAGATATGGATATCAACTCTCATATGATGCTTACTAAAACCTAAAACTGGTATTTATAAGTTCCCAGGTAAAAAGGATTTAAAATTTGCATTCAGAAAATTTTTGTCCAAATTGGTGGTCCACTGCAAAACTGATGGTCCTCCATTTTGACCTTCCCTGGGTATTCTAAAATCGTGGATTTTTTTTGGGTCTGGTTTTTAGTTTGGTGGTCCACCACAAAACTGGTGGTTCACCATTTTGACCACCAGTGGGTCTTCTGAAATCCTGAATCTGGTGGTCAAATTAGTGGTCCACCGTAAAACTGGTGGTCCACCATTTTGAACCTCGTTGAGTGTTCTGAAGTTTTGGATTCTGTTTGGACTTGGTGGTCAAACTGGTGGTCAGTCGTAAGACTGGTGGTCTATTCTGAGTCTTTGTGGGTTGTTTCCACTTGATTTGAAGCTTTTATATAGTTTATATATCATAATGATCCATTTAAAAAGCATCCTAAATCATTAAACACAACAAATTAGATCTCAAAATAACACAACATCCAAGACGGTGAACTCAAAACACGAGCTAAACATAGGCTAAATGTACTTTGAGCTTAGGCTCATTGTCTTGACTCTTGTTTTAATCCAATTGACCTTTGAAGATTATAAATAATCTGTTTCATATAGAAATACATAATAACAATCTTATTATATCATTAAGACACAATAGAATCCAATACAATAGACAAGATAAACACCTAGCTCAAGCTAGTCACACTAGTTTTCTCGGTTGAACTCTAAATTCTCAAATTGAATCAAAACTCATGTGAAAACACCATTAAACATTGTAAACACATATTTGAATACATAAATTCTCATTTAGGTCATTGTAAACACATATAGCTTAAGAATCATCCTCAAAACAAGGCTAAAAAGGGCTATAATAGTAATGCTAGAATGCATAAATACACCCAACATCAACTAGATAAGAAGAAAGTTAAAAACAAAAAAATCTTTGCCTCTAAAACCTTCAAATTTAGGTTCAAATGAGGAAGAAATTTATGTTTCTTACTTGTCAAAATAAATTTTTAGAGCTATGCAGAAAAGTGGCCAAGTTCAAAGAAGTGGAAATAACAATAGAAAATGAGCCACTATGGAAGTTTGTCACATATATGGTAGTCCTGAATATTTTATTGAGAATTATCTAATGCAGAAAATGGACTATCAGGATTATCACAACACTGGAGGCGACAAGAGAGAAACTGGGACTAGGTCCCTGTAATATTAAGAAGACAACCTGAAGCTGATCTTGCAGTTAAACAAGCCTTAGCTAGTTGGGGTGACTCCTCTAGTGAATCTGATAAATGTGAGAAGTATGTGGAAATTTCCATGGTTTCAGTAGAGGATGAGAAAGTGACCTTTGATTCCTTATTTTCTTGAATGGAAAACACTTAAGATGAAGAAGAAAATGAGGTAACACTTTTTGGCCTTAAAGAAAACTTGGACAACTATTCTACTAGAAAGGTAAAAAACCTTGCAAATATGCTGATTGACTCTATGTGTGAAATGACTGAGAAAAACTTTTCTCTTGAAGAAAAGGTGCAAAAGTCAATAGATTGAGTTTATTTCTCTAACTCTCCAAATATCTGAAACTGAAGAGTAGGATACTAAGTTATAATTCAAAAATCTGAATTTAGTTAGTCAATTGGAGAAAAAGGATGATGGTTGTGACAAAGAAAAGAATAATAATTTAGAAGATAAAATAGAAGATAAGAAACTTGAGTTGATAACTTTCACTTTCCAAATATCAAAAACTGAGCAATATGCTGCGAAGCTGAAACTTGAAAATTTGCATTTGGTAAGCCAACTGGAGAAAGTAAATACTTTTGAGTATAAACAGAAGAAAGAAACCTTAACGTTTTAGGTTAAGCTTGAAGAAAAATTAGAGGATTACCAAAATCATCTTAAGTCCCCACTCTAAAATAATGAGGAATTAGAAGGGGACCTAGTCCGTATAAAGGAATAACTTAAAAAATCCCTACAATGGACTACATTCTATCAGATCCTTTTTAACTTGACTAGTCAAGGTACTAATAATGGTAAGGGTATTGGTTATCAAGAAGGAACCAAACTTCATGGGTATCAAGTAAAGGTTTCTCATGATGCTAATAACAAGGTCAACAAGCCTCTATGTACTCAATATGAAAGATATTGGCACACAAAGAAAAAATTATCAAAGTTGGATTAGTGCTAGAATGAATGGTTCCAGATATATTCAACAAGGGAATTCACATTTTATGGATTTCAAGAAAAATTATGAAAAGAAACTCTCTACCTAGATGTAAAAATAAGGATTTGATCACACCATTAACCTCCTACTGGGAACCCAAACTCAAATAGGTTCCCGAGACTAATAAATGATCATATATGCAAGAGGGAGAAAGGCTCTGCAATCAGAACAATCTTCTTGATATGTAATTGCTCAAGACTATAAATTGAATATTAGATTGTATTCTCTTTCCTAAGACACTTCAAGGTGAAGGTGTCTTATGTGATTAACATTCCTATCCCAAGAATAATCTCATAAAGATGTGAAAGAGGTTGGGAAGTTCAAAGTAATGCAGAAGAAATTCTCGATATTTAAAGAAAGCTAAGTCTAGGAACTGGTCCTCAGACCTATTTCCAGAACAAGTCATGGTATGATGTGGTGCAATGAATCTAACAAACTACTTCTAGGATATATTAAATCCTAGTTCAAAGCAATGCAGAAGAAATTCTTGATATTTAAAGAAAGCTAAGTCTAGGAACTGGTCCTCAGACCAATTTCCAGAACAAGTCATGGTATGATGTGGTGAAATGAATCTAACAAGCTGCTTCTAGGATTTATTAAATCAACGCGACTAACTAGATGGATTAGATTTCCTTCAAAAATTTGGCTATGTTCATAAGGCAGGAATCCTTGGAAGATTAGGTGCAGGTTGGTCTAACTTAGTACCATACCCTTGCATGTATACACCTATGGGAACAACTTTAGAGTTGGACAGATGTGTAAAGCATGAAATTGAAGATTCATACAAACTAGAGAGGGACCTTGTAACGCCCCGAAATTGGGTCCTGAGAAATCACACGGTGCTTAGGATCACAAGTGACCCCAAGCTAACACTTCTACTGGAATAACTCATCAGCAATAGAACAAAAGGTATAAATCTATACAAATCTGCGGAAAGTAACTCTTTTCTGAATATGATAGATACAAAACTAAATTTATAAGATTACAACACTACATTTACAACCAAAACTGAAACGGAATACATCAACTTCTACTGACTGTCTATGAAGCCTCTACTAGTACTGACTATAGGTAGCTGGGTCATGAATCCCAACAATCCTAACTCAATACGGCTGGATAAAAAAATACAACACTTCTCAAACTTTATAACTAACTCAAGCCCTTGAATCAAAAGGACTCATCACCTGCTGACCGGATGTCGCAAACTGACTGGATCTGAAGATGTACACTATACCTTTTACCTACTTTCTGAGAAAAAGTAGCCCATATACAAATATATGGGTCAGTACCATGGAAACATACCGAGCATATGGGGGTGAAATGCATATACAAAATAATATCTTAATATCATCACAGTTTATAAAATTATGCATGCTGATATAAATGACTCACTTAGCTCGAATTAAAATCATCATAATCATAAGAGAGTAAAATATATCGGGTGTAACTTGTGAGCCATCATAATAAATATCAATTCACTTTCATCTCAATTCCAATTTATCAAAGCAATCAAATCTCATGACAAATCTCTTTAGAATATATAGTCTTTAATTCTTTCGAAAATAATGACTTTCTCAAACTCAATCTTTCAAGCAATTATATTTTCATCTCAGATAGAAGAATACACACACACTGGGAGTCTCTTACAACCGACATAAACCATGTGAGCTACATTGAGTCCAACGTCCAACCCACGTTGGGGAGAGATGTCCTATCCTTGCCATCGGAGTAGGACCTTAATCTTTTGTTCACTAGTGATCACTATATCAAACATCCTTAGGCTCACATCCTATGGGGGAACGTAGTTCTAGGGATGTACCAATCACAGCTATACCTCCTACTCGGTGCTAAATACTACTCCCAGACTTAGCTCAGATCATTTCAAAAGAAAATCCACAACTACACAATTCAACAATTCATATCGGGAGTCATCATGCTACCCCTTTTTCATAATAAATCAACATGTGGATTTCTTTTCTCATTCGAGTTCAAAAATAACTCTTTCAAGACCAAAAGGTCAAATCATTCAAATATCAAGGTGTGTATAACACATTAATTCACCAAAGATCATAATCTCAAAGAGGGTTTAAATACCATATATCAACACTTGAGCAAAACATTTTATGATTCATACTGCGTATAGCAAACAAGTATAACTCATATGAAAATCTGGAAATTCAACTTGAAACATGATATTAACATCAAAACTCAAGGAATTTATCTTTAAGATATCACAAAAATATCATAGTTTCCTGAACAAGAATATAGGATAATAGTTTCCATCTCAAATTCATAATTAAACAAGTAAAATCATGTATCTTCGTAAAATAACACAAATTTTTGGGAACAAGAACGAAAGGATGTTCTTGTTGAAAACCCCACATACCTCTATAGTAACAAAATTGTTGAAAGATTGGACCTTTAAATATTAATTGTGCAACCCTAGTTGTTTTGCTCTTAATGTGCTCTTGAATGATGTGCTTAGACTGATAATAGGGTTATGATGTGTTTAGGAGTAGTTAAATTTGTAGGGTTATGTTTAGGGACGTGTTAGGAATGTTAAAAGGCTTATTTATCCTTGAAATAACTCAAAAACAGAGTGTTTTTGTTGCAGAAAACTTAAGTATGCACCGTATTGCCTATCGCACACATTTAAGTATGCGCCACGTTGCCTATCACACACATTTAAGTGTGCGCCGCATTGCCTATCGCACACATTTACTGTCTCTCATGAAAATGGGCATAACTCTTCGCTTGGGTATCGGATTTTTGCAAAATTGGTATCATTGGAAAGATAATTCAATTATATAAACTTTGATAGGTCTTGGTATTAAAAATTCCATGTATATTAAGATATATACACGTTTTAAGTTGACCCTTGTAGAATCGAATGTCAAACTTTGGATGAATCAATTGGTCTTAGCTCAACTTTGTTCTAGGTCATTGCTATGAACATTTTTCACCTCTAAACTACTCCATAGACTAGGATAATGATCATGAAACTTGTATTCACATTCAACTCTTTTGGATTAGAGCTTAGACGCGTAAGATCGACGGTTAGAATCTTGGCACAAAAATACATGTTATTACATTATCTCCCCCTTAGGAACATTCATCCTCGAATATGGATAATTAAGATGAAACATAGAGGAATCTCAGTCTTTAAGCTAACTTGTACAAATGATATAAATGGAATCAGTAAATCTCAAACATAATGATTCACTGAACTAAATTGCATGTGCCTGAATTCTCATAAAAATAATTATATGGCTCAGATAGAAACGAGAGTGTCAACTTATGAGTAACCATTACTTTGCGCTGGATCTGATCTCATGAG
Source organism: Capsicum pubescens (assembly GCA_030864215.1). Lineage (NCBI taxonomy): Eukaryota > Viridiplantae > Streptophyta > Magnoliopsida > Solanales > Solanaceae > Capsicum > Capsicum pubescens. The sequence continues at coordinate 222,829,588 of CM061540.1, read as the reverse complement.
AAAAAGATGAGAGGTTTATGACATGAAAACTCGGGGTATTACAACATCCCCTTCTTGGGATCGTTCATCCCCGAATGATAATAATTTAATGAAAATACTAGGAAGAGACTGTGATACTACACAGGATATTTACGAACTGAATCTTGACTTAATATCTGAAACTGAAACTGATGCATGAACTGAGCTGAATCATTCAAACTTCTATCATAAAACTGAATTTTGTGCTGACTCTACCTTACTTGCTTCAAGGAACTGATACATGTTGAGAGTCGAGGATTCACTTGAAGTGTTCATGATCCATTAATACATCTCGAATTGAGAAGTGATAACTTATGCAGGTGTGAATCATGAGTCAACAAGACTTAGATCATACAAGGGGTATTACACCGTCTGGACTAAAACACTTGGAAAATTGAGATTATGCGCTGAACACTTATGAAATGAGTCATGATTAAATTGCCAAATCTGAAATATGATGCTTGGATTGAACGAAATTATCTCACAAAATAGCAATACTCATGAAACTTTCGATAGTAATACTAGATGAGAAGTTGGAACTCTATAAGAGCTTATCGGCTTTCTTGTTAACTGGATTGCAGGCTATAAGAACTGAATCATATTGACTGCCCATACTCAAATAGAGTATTTCTTCAGCATTTTTCTACGAAATTCTGTTAACATTACGGAGCAACGGATTTGGGTATGATCTGAACAAAACATCTGACTAAGGAATCACACCATTGATATAACTCCATAGAATGTAATATAAATATATAACCCATAAACTAGGATAGGATTGCTAGGCCGCAGGCAACACTACTTATTACTTTCAAGCTTAGTATCACTTCTCAAATGCTCTCTCAACTATACTATTCCCCTTAAATACCATACTCATTTGATTCAACTCATAATTCTCACATGGGCACTGATAAATCTTTCTGCAAAGTCTAAAGTAAACTAAGTCCTCTCGCCAATGTCAGGACTAACTTAAAAATCATAAGACACAACATGCCACTCCAAAATACTAGTCTAAACCACACGATTCAATATTCTATATCTTCTTAGAGCTCACACCCTAATCATAACATACCTTACCACTTTAATGACTAATTCAAAAATTTTGATATGTATTCACTAGCGCATATTGCATACATCATCTTACACCCAACATGGCATTGAAGCCTATCATTAAAACCACATATAACTTTAAGGAAAATACCCCTAAAGGCATACTCCACACATTCTCTAAACATTTATCAACAACAATATTCTTGCACTCTTCTTAAAATCATACACACAATTTCTAACTAACCATGACATGTATCAAAGACTTGGCCTAAATCTTACTTCACACTTTAGCCTTAGATAGAAAAGCATAAATAATCTTTCTTAATGAGGGTCATCAACACTCTCACATATAAACCATTTCTTATCTACTATCATCGCCACAATCTTAACATAGGAAGAGGTCACCGAAGGGCTAACACATAAGAACTTGAAGCACGAAAACTACAATACATAACATTAACACTTATCTTTGTCCTGAGGAATAAAATATCAAAGACATGGATTAATAAAAGAAATCTAAGATGAGGACATACATGATATAATGCGAACTTCACTGGTATCATGAGTTTAAAAAAATTGGTCATACTCTGAAATATGAGTTTATCCTTATCATGAGCTATTCAACATAAGACTGGAGTTCATAGACTCATGTGAGATAATTCGAATCACAGAGTGAAGCTGTTACATACTTGCTAGAAGCTGAGAATAGGCTTGAGCATACATGATGGGTATAAGCATAGGTATGTGGCATGGATTTATCCCGCAAGTGATGGATTTGGTGTTATAAAGACTGAAATCCAAGGAATACTCTAGAGTAAGAAGGGATCACTATCTCATCATAACTCATTATTGACATGTATCACAATCCAATTCTCAAAACTTGGTTTGGTTCTTCTCTAACCATCTCCCCCTTAGGTCAAAGTTGGTATTCTAAGTATGATGGTCTACTCCATATCCTCGAGATTAAGCCATAATTTCATCATTCTATTATCTACACATAAATGTTAAACTCACAAGAATAAACTAATTTGGAACTTACCAACTTCATTCTTGAACAACCCATCCATATGCCATCCTTAACTTTCTAGCTTCAATAATCATCATCAAAGACTTACACTCTCATTTGCAACCATACTTACATCTCTAATCACATAATCATAACCTACCAAGATCACACTTCTATACTTATATTTTTCCCAAACCATGAGAATAAAATCATACTAAAAAGACTCAACATCTTCAATCATAACTCCTTAACTTAGCTATCAAGAACAAAATAAATTATCTAACTAGCCTTTCTCTACCTAGCAACTCAACATTACTACTAACCACACAATATTCAATAATCCTCAAAAAATAATGCAGCCCCATAACACCTTGGGCACACCTCTACATCATACTTAATTACGAACATATGATCTTACACTCTTGCATACACTGTTCAGGCCTACTAGATCACCTCCATATAACTAGCATCAACAACCGAACCATTAACTGTTCAAACTTAATGTCTAGTGCTAAACATGTTTTACAACCCAATCTTACACACAATTCTCACTACAAAACTATAGAACACAACATTAAGAAAAACTAGTACACAATGACAATCGATCATAATCATATGGCCTATTTTATTCATAATTCGTTAACACATTCTCCTTCTTCACATCATTACTATTTACCCATCTTCAGACCTAAATTACTTTCATAGCTATATAAATTTTTACTAAACTTCCCCTTGCAATCTCATGAAAGCATAAATTAACTACAGCCACCCACCAAGTACTTCCATCAAAACCTATACTTTTCTAGCATAGCAAATACCATCAACAACTCTTTTCATACTCCAAGCTAACTATAATTCACCTTAACAAATAACTCATTCTCTACCTTCTGCTAAACTAAAACACAAGGACATAGCACTTCATTACTAACTCAATCGTATGCAAAAAGATTCTTCTATATATATTTAATAAATTACCCTTACCACTTTTCTCGTCACTACCACTCTAAATTCAAACTTTCAACCAACACAAAAATAAGAAGATAAACAACAATTTGCTAATGAATCAAAATAGGCCTCACACGGCTTCACTAGACTTTGGTTTTGTATTTTGAATAAGAAAATTAGATGAATAACAAAGCAACTATGCTAGTGAATCGAAATAGGCCCCACACGACATCACTAGACTTTGTTTTTTCATAAACACAATGATAACAAGATTACATAATGCAAGAGATACAAACTTGACACACGGTATTCAGTGATCTAAGAATACACCTTACTCTGTCTTAATTAAATAACTCAAAAGAACAAGGGTATAACTTCAAATCTGAGGGACTTATAACATACTAAAAGGCTTCTCTCAAGCCATTTTATGTAACTTCTGAAAATTCTGATAGAAATTATAAAAACATTATCTGGGGAGGAACTGGAGCTTGCCGAACATGTTACTTTAAGAACATAGATAGAGAAGTATCGATTATCATTATGGATTATGAGGAGAAATTCGAAAGAACATCTGACTCAGGCTTTGTGCATAATTTCTACAGACCTGATAAAACACTTTAATATTCAGGACTCAAAAGTACTGACAAGATACTTTCTAGCTCTTTTACAGTCCCATAACTATCTATGGAGAATGAAGCTCAACTATTTTTGATACCTTGAAAATGAGGCAGAGTTCGCCAGAATAGAGTAAGATAAGAATTTATATAAGTTTCTTAGAGAACCTTTTCATGGCACGGTCCTAGACTTAAAAGAAGGGAAACATTTCCTAAATGCCATGTAGCCTCTCAAAGAAAAGTACAAACATCTCCGTACCGTTTCGCAAGACTCTACTAGACATGGCTTCATAGACACCCAAGGACACCTGAACTCTATGCTCTGAAACCAAGTTTGTAACGCCCCAAAATCGGGTCCCGAGATGTCACACGGTGCTTAGGATCACAAGTGACCCCAAGATAACCCTTCTACTAGCATAACTCATAAGCAATTGAACAAAAAGTATAAATTTATACAAATCTGCGAAAAATAACACTTTTCTGAATATGATAGATACAAAACTAGATTTACAAGATTACAACTCTACTTTTTCAACCAAAACTGAAATAGAATACATTAACTTCTATTGACTGTCTATGAAGCCTCTACTAGTACTGACTATAGGTAGCTGGGTCATGACTCCCGACTATCTTAACTCAATACGGCTGGATAAAGAAATTACAATACTTCTAAAAATATATAACTAACTCAAGCCCTTGAATCAAAAGGACTCATCACCTGCTGACCGGATGCCGCGAATTGACTGGATCTGAAGATGTACATTGTACCTTGTACCTACATTCTGAGAAAATGTATCCCACATGTGAATATCTGGGTCAGTACCATAGAAACGTACCAAGCATATGGGGGTGAAATGCATATAAAAAATAATATCTTAATATCATCACAATTTATAAAATTATGCATGCTGATATAAATGACTCACTTAGCTCGAATTAAAATCATCATAATCATAAGAGAGTAAAATATATCTGGTGAAACATGTGAGTCAGCATAATAAATTTCAATTCACTTTCATCTCAATTCCAATTCATCAAAGCAATAAAATCTCATGACAAATCTCTTTAGAATATATAGTCTTTAAATCTTTCAAAAACAATGACTTTCTCAAACTCAATCTTTTAAGCAATTATATTTTCATTTTAGATAGAACAATACACAGACACTGGGAGTCTCTTACAACCGACATAAACCATGTGAGATACATGGAGTCCAATGTCCAACCCACCTTGGGGAGTGTTTTCCTATCCTTTCCATCTGAGTAGGACCTTAATCTTTTGTTCACTAGTGCTCACTATATCAAAAAACCTTAGGCTCAGATTCTATGGGGGCATGTAGTTCTAGGAAAGTACCAATCACATCTATACCTCCTACACGATGCTAAAGAACACTCTCGGACTTATCTCAGATCATTTCAAAAGAAAATCCACAACTACACAATTCAACAATTCATATCGGGAGTCATCATGCTACCCCTTTTTCATAATAAATCAACATATGGATTTCTTTTCTCATTCGAGCTCAAAAATAACTCTTTCAAGACCAAAAGGTCAAATCATTTAAATATCAAGGTGTGTATAACACATTACTTTACCAAAGATCATAATCTCAAAGAGGGTTTAAATCTCATATATCAACACTTGAGCAAAACATTTCAATATTCAAACTTTGTATAGAAAACAAGTATAACTCATATGAAAATCTAGAAAATCAACTTGAAACATGATATTAACATCAAAACTCAAGGAATTTATCTTTAAGACATCACAAAAATATCATAGTTTCTTGAACAAGAATATAGGATAATAGTTCCATCTTAAATTCATAATTAAACAAGTAAAATCATGTATCTTCGTAAAATAACACAAATTTTTGTGCACAAGAATGAAAGGATGTTTTTGTTGAAAACTCCACATACCTCTATAGTAACGAAATTGTTGAAAGATTAGACCTTCAAATCTTGATTGTGCAACCCTAGTTGTTTTGCTCTTATTGTGATCTTGAATGATGTGATTAGACTGATAATAGGGTTATGATGTGTTTAGGAGCAGTTTAATTCGTAGGGTTATGTTTAGGGATTTGTAAGGAATGTTAATAGGCTTATTTATCCTTGAAATAACTCAAAAATGAAGTGTTTTTGTTGCAGATAACTTAAGTATGCGCCGCATTGCCTATCATACACATTTAAGTATGCTTCATATTTCCTATTGCACACATTTAAGTATGTGCCGCATTGCCTATCACACACATTTACTGCCTTTCACAAAAATAGGCATAACTCTTCGCTCGGGTATCGGATTTTTGCAAAATTGGTATCACTGGAAAGATAATTGAATTATATAAAATTGGTAGGTCTTGGGATGAAAAATTCGATGTATATTAACAGATATACACGTTTGAAGTTGACCCTTGTAGAATCAAATGTCAAACTTTGGTTGAATCAATTGGTCTTAGCTCAACTTTGTTCTAGGTCATTGCTATGAACATTTTTCATCTATAAACTACTCCATAGACTAGGATAATGATAATTAAACTTGTATTCACATTCAACTCATTTGGATTAGAGCTTAGACGCGTAAGATCGATGGTTAGAATTTTAGCACGAAAATACGGGTTATTACAGACCTAGTCCCATCTCTCAGGTTAATATATTGTATGTATAAATTTTTTCTATTATATTAAGGAAAAACCACCTCCTCCCCATTCTCGTGTTAGAAAAAGGTTGTCATATTCTAAAAAAAGGTGTGTCACCTAAAATCTGATATTGATTGTATCTTGTCCCCCTAGAAAACCCTTCTTAGAGATCATTATTCCTTAAATATTTCTACATCCACTCTTTCTCTCATCAAAAAGGAAAATCTCTATTCAAAATAACCTGATAGTTGTAGCTCTTCCATTTTTATGTCATTCAAAGGATTCTGAGCTTAGCTTAGTTAAAAATCCCTTCCCAAACCTCCCTGAAAATATTCTTGTTTTCCTACTCTTCCAAAGCTTAAATTCTTCATCACTCAACCTGTTAATAAAGAATCATCCTAGAGTTTTCAAAACTTGTTTTATAGTGTTGTAGTGGATGAAACCTGGATTGCTGTAAATCTTATTTTGTTGACAAATAGCCTAGGAAAGAGCATAGTTGATCAGAAGAAAAATAATGTCAATAAGACATCAAGAATTTCTATAAAATGGTCTAGCATTTTTACTGAGAAGCATCTGACTCTTGAGGGACATAGTCCCAAAAAGAGAAAAATAGCTAAAAGAGGATCCATGATCACTTATACTAGAATAAAGAATGAGGTGAAAAGTGAGGTTGTATCCAAGGAATTTAGAAATAGGTTCTTGAAGAATCAAAAGTTGTTAATAGGAAGGATTTTTTATTCAAATGGGCTAATAAAACCTGGTATGGTGGAATTAGTTGAGCTGGTTAAACATCAAGGTTAGATGCATCTCATGGAATTCCCACTCTTTTTAGTGAAATAGTCTGGGAATTCCATTTTATTTTCAAATTCTCACAAGATGGGATGAATATGATTGCATAGCTCCAAGGAAAGAAAATAAAGATGAATGAGGAACACTGGGTAGAATTTTGGAAGTTCCTATATATGGGGTGACAACTGTGTCTAAGTAGATGCCTTCAATAGAATTCTTAGAAAATGCATCCAAGGTCAAAGGAAAATCTGTGGCTGCAGTGAATAGGAACTCATTCAAGAGTGAGTTCCCATTGATTTTTGTGTTTGTGAATAAGGTAATTTTGTCTAGGTCACAAAAGAAAAGCATTGCCTTAGCCACTGATTTGAATATGATGGAATGCCTTAGTAGCTTTGAATTCTTTAATCTACCTGTAATGAAGATAGAACACATTCACAAAGTGGTTCTTAGAAAAATTAGAAAACATGGAATACCTTATGGATATTGGTTGAACAAGGTATTTGATCAATTTGTTATTGTCTGTGAAAATAGAACCCAAGGTACTGTGCTACAAATTCTTGGCATGAAGACATTGGTCAAAACTAAATGTGTTAAATCAGGTAGTATTTATCAAAAGGATCTCAAAAAGGAAATAGAGAAACTGACGATTAATTCAGCAGCCAAGGATAAAGAATTAGTAGGCTCCAAGTGAAAATTGAGCATTTCTCCAAAAGAAGCCCATGTGACACTAAAATGCTCAGAACTAAAAAAAATGGTGTCAATCTTAACTGATGAGGACCTTAGCCTGAATGTAGTGATAAGGTATCTCAATAGCAACCTAACCCTACTCCTTCAATATATTTTCCCAGTCCTTCACATGTTAATCCTTCTTGATTCCTATGGATTTCCCCAAGAACATTTATTTTATGCACTGCAATGATACTTATCCTCTGCTTATGAATAAATCTTTTCTTTGTGTATTTCATTTGTTTCCTTTAAATTGCAAAGTTATTCTTTATTTTAGTGTTTCTTCAGTGGCCATGAGTTAACTAATTTTTGCTTATTTTATTCCTTTTTACTGTACTCACTTTTCAATAATATCAAAAGGGGGAATACTAAGTTCTTGTAGTAGGGACCAGGTACCAGGTAAATTGAATTGCGTAATTAAATGACCCACTGAGAGGGGGAAATAAGTGATGTATTGAATATTTGAATGAAATAAGTCACGATAACGGGGGAAAAGATCATATTTTTTACGGCAAATGACTACAAGGGACCAGGTCGCTGTGTTACATGATGGTGAAAGCATGATAATAAGGGGAACATTTTTCTTCAGAGTGGAAATCACACTAATTAACTGTGATGGATGTACATAAAGATGTATGGTTGATTTTTCATTATCAAAAAAGAGGAAAATTTCTATATGTAGTTTTGATGATGAGCAACGAACTTCAAAGGACCAGATCCCTAGATGTTCATGGTATAGTACAACTAGCACGTGTGTCTGCATAGTTTTTTCCTCTTGTGTAACAAGCTTGCAAATGTTGTTTGTACTGAATAGAAAACCTAGTCCAATGAGATTTCATCCATAATCATCACCCAATTATAAAAGAAAAAAGAGGCTTTTTCATCAAATAGTTTTTGTACAAATCTAAAGAGTGAAATAATGCAAAAAAAACCTCCATTTCAAGATTGCTCGAGCATTGCTCATGTTTTTGACTTTGTAGTATGCTTAAAGAGTGAGTGAGTGTTTTGAGTGTTCATTTGTCAAGGAATTACTCATGCTATAAAAGTAATGTCTTGCTTTATAGTTTCTCAAGGCTGCTTAGGTAGAGTTGCCTAAGTTAGATACTAATTAGAGTTAATTAGTGTAGAAGGTCCTTGGAAGAGTTTCCAAGATGATCTTTTAGGAGAGTTATTACAAGCAAAAGGAGCCTAGAGTTGGGATGAAATCTAGTTTGTAATCAAGAGGTTTATTATAAAGGATTTTATTGGTGCTTTTGAGGGAAAACTATTGTTTTTTCTCCCTTGAGAAAGGAGGTTTCCACATTAAATCTTGTGTGCTTTTCTTTTCTTCACTACCTTTAGTTTTCCTGCACTATATTATTTGATTGCCTGTGATTGACTCTACGGGGCCTGGTCCCTCATTGTATGGGGAAACCCTCAAGGGTTCTAATTGTAAGGTAAGGTGATTGCGTATGCTTCTCTTCAGTTGAAGCCTCATGAGAAGAATTACCCTACCCATGATTTGGAGTTGGCCCTAGTTGTGTTTTTGTTGAAATTATGGATGCATTACTTATTGGAGTCCATTGTGAGATTTTCTTTTATCATCGTATCCTTCAATATTTCTTTACTCAGAGGGATCTTAATATGAGACAACGACGTTGGCTTGAGTTTCTTATGGATTAAGATCGCACTATACTTTATCATCCAAGTAAGACTATTATAGTTGTAGATACCTTAAGTCGAAGGTGAAAAGTATGGGGAGTTTGGATTATCTCTTGAACCAGGTGAGGCCTTTGTCCTTAGAGGTTCGGTATTTGTCTATCAAAGTAGTTAGGATTGATATTTCTTCACCCAAACCTGTTTTCAAATTTTTGGAGGCTAAATCTTCTTTGATGGAGTAGATTTGAGCTTATTAGTTTGATAATAATATATTATTGGTTTCTACAATAAGGTATTGAGTGGTAAGACTAAGGTACATCTCTTGATTCTGATGGTATTTTGAGGATTAGTCACCTAGTTTATGTTTCGAGGGTTAGTGAATGGGTTCGACTGATCTTGGGGAGGCTTATTACTCTAGATATTCTATTTAGAGTATTATTATTGGTGCGGTGGAATAAAGAAATATATTATGGAGTTTATGAAAAAGTGTTTGAATTTCCAGTAGGTGAAGTATAATCATCAGTGATCGGGTGGTACAAGAAATAGATAATCATTCCTAAGTGGAAAGAGAAGTGGATCACCATGGATTTCATAGCTGGTCTGCCCCAATATTGTAGAAGTTTGACTTTGTTTGGGTGATTACGGATTGATTGACCTAATCAATGCATTTCATACTGGTGAAGGCAAATTATAATACGGAAAAGTTGGACAAGATCTACATTAGAGAGATTGTTTGATTACTTGGTGTCCGTTTGTTATATTGGATCTAATAGGGGTACTCAGTTTACCTTAGGTTTTTGGAAAACTATTCAGAGAGAGGGGTACACATCTTTATTTGAGTATATCATTTCATCCTCAGACCGATGGTCAGCTTGAGATCCTAGTACTTTCTCCAAGCATTTGTTATGGACTTTAGGGGTTATTGGGGACAGTACTTTCCCGTAGTAGAGTTTTCTTGTAACAAATATTATCATTCTAGTGTTTAGATGGTGCCTTTTTGAGGCTTTTTATGGGCCGAGGTATAGATCCCTCATGGGATGGTTTGACTCATTTGAGGCAAGACCTTATGGCACAGATTTTTTGAGGGATTCGATTAACTATGCGCGACTAATTTAGCAGATGCTACTGGATGCCCAGAGTAGGCAGAAGTTGAGAGCTCAATCTATCACATTATTGGAGATCGAGTTCTGTTGAAGGTCCTACCCATGAAAGTTATGATGAGGTTCAAGAAAAAAAATAAAGCTTAGCTTAAGGTTAATTGACCCTTTTAAGATCCTTGAAAAGCATAGTGATGTGGTATACAAGCTAGCTTTACCTCCACATCTATTCATTCTCGATCATGTATTTCACATTTCCATGTTGAAGATATACCAACCAGATGATGCACATGTGATTTGATGGGACTCTATAGTACTAGACCATGATTTATCCTTTGAGAAGGAGCCCGTTTCTATCCTACAGATGACTAGGAAGGTGAGGTCTAATAGTATTGATATAGTGAAGGTTTGGTGAAGCTGTAGCCTTATTGAGGAGTCTTCTTGAGAGGTCGAGTTCGATACAATGTGTTGATACCCCCAGTTTCTTAGAGCATTAGGTACTTTATTTTTTTTTAGTTTGAGAACGAACTAGTATTTTAGTGGTGGATAATCTAACAATCCAAAGTGTGAATTTTTTTTCTTTTTATGTGTTATGACTATTTTGCCCTTCACAATAGTTGTTACATACTGGTTATGATATATGGGGATGGTTGGCATGGTCCTTGATGTATTTGGGAGAGCTTGAGACACTTAGAATCTTTAAAATCCATTACCTTGTCTTCAGTCAATATTTTGAGTTTCGAGTGCCAGATGACGATTAGGATAATTCCCCTAGTTCCAGAATGTCAATTTTAGATTATTAGTGGGGTTTGTTTGGGTTTGGAATTTTTATTTTACATTTTTACCCTTCATTCAAAAACTAATTAAAATAATTTTTAAGGGTCCTGAGGACTAATTTTTCATAAACTACCTCTTTTAAAAAATATATCACTGTCATTGAGTCCGAAATGTCAAAAATAGCCTAGTAGCATATATGATTTGGTTTGATTAGGTCTCAAATAAATCTTGAGGTCCATTTATGATAAGGTTCAAAGAGTCATCTTAGCACTCAAAAAGCTTTGAAGTGTAGAGAACAAGTTTCAACACTCCAAAATCGTCCAAGGAGTACACTACAAGGCCATCCCTTTGTTTGGGCTCGTTAAGGGCCTTTTGGTCATTTTTGTAATAAGTATAGCCTTAGTCTATAAATAGAACATTTAGGTCATTTTTTCATTTATAACTTTGAAGATATATCTTGTAAACTCATTGGGAGTGTTTGGCAAGGTGGAATCCTTGTGGCAAGGTGGAATCTTTATATTGTTAACTTGCTTAGAAACGGTGGTTGCTTGGGAGTTCCGATTCCCTTGAGGTCTCCGTAAGAGTGTAGGTGTCTTGTATTAATGTTTTTTGTGTTTTGATGTTTAATATATATCTTAGTGCCTATAATGTGTAGTACATTATGTCTCACTATCTATCCTCTTAGTTATAGTTATCTTGTTTTCCATTTTGTGTTGCTTGTTCATCTCGTGATAGTGGACTGTTTTGTGCCTTTATGTGGGCTGTTTTATCACTTCATAGTTCGTTCTTGTATCATTTGGTATTAGAGTCATCATTGATTTCGTTCCCATGAGATCAATCTTGGGCCTGTTCACTAAAAAAAAGTGTGGAAAAACTCAAAAATAGTAATCTGTCCACGTTTTTGTGCTTAGGCCTAAATTTGAAGCCTAGTTTTCTTGTGATTTTGTGTGTTTTGAGTTTAAATATCCATACTATCACATAGTAATTATATATAATACTTACTTGTTATTGCTCCTATTTAGTATCTTGTACTTTTTCATCATATTTGAACAAATGGGGGTACTTAGATTTCATCACTTCTTCGGCTTCCCATGTTATCTCTTCTACTTGTTGGTTTCTCCAAAGCACTTTTACCGAAGTTATTTCTTTATTCCTTAACTTTTTAACTTGTTGATCCAGGATAGTAATAGGTATTTCTTCATAGGTGAGATCTTTCATAACTTGTACATCTTCAGTAGGAGTAATATGATATGGATCACCCATGCTCTTTCGAAGCATTGAGACATGAAATACTGGATGAATAGTTGAAAGCTCTTGGGGTAGCTCTAATTCATAAGAAACTTTGCCAAACCTCCAAGTAATCTTGTATGGGCCTATATAACGTGGACTTAGTTTTTCTTTCTTACCAAATCTCATAACCCCCTTCTTTGGTGACACTCTTAAGAATACCCAATCACCAATAGAAAACACTAGCCCCCTTCTTCTAACATCTGCATATGACTTGTGTTGACTTTGAGCTGTCTCCAGCCGCTGTTGGATAACTTTAACATTTTCCATAGCCTGATGAATAAGATCTGGCCCGAATAAGGTAGTTTCACCCACTTCAAACCATCTAATTGGTGATCTACACTTTCTTCCATACAAAGATTCATATGACACTATTTTGATACTTGAATGATAGCTATTGTTCTAGGAAAACTCGATAAGAGGTAAATGATCATCCCAACTACCTTTAAAGTCCAACACACAAGCTCGTAGCATATCTTCAAGTATTTGAATGGTACGTTCTGCTTGTCCATCTGTTTGGGGGTGAAAAGTTGTACTTAGATTCACTTGTGTCCCCAAATTTCTAGGAAAAGACTTCCAAAAATTTGCAATAAATTGATCTCCTCGATCTGAAATAATAGAGATTGGTACTCCATGTAGTTGAACTATCTCGTTGATATACAATTTGGTACACTCTTCAACTATACAAGTCATCCAAACCGGTAGGAAGTATACTAAATTGGTAAGCCTATCAACATAAGCCATATGGAATCAAACTTTTGAGATGTACGAGGAAAACCAGTGACGAAATCCATGTTGATCATGTCTCACTTCCAGATTGCAAGATCTATACATTGCATATAACCCCCGGGCTTTTGATGCTCTACTTTAACTCTTTGACAATTTGGACATTCTGCTACAAATTCTGCAATGTTCTTCTTCATGTCACCCCACCAATACATTTTTTTAAAATCACAATACATTTTAGTTGACCCCGGGTGGATGGAATACCTTGAATGATGTGCCTCTATCATAATCCTCTTTTTTAGCCCATCTACATTAGGCACACATAATCTGTTTTGGCACCGAAGTACTCCCTTTTGTGTTAGCTCAAATGACTTTGTCATACTACATTGTACATTCTCCTTATGTTGTAATAGTATGGGATCTGCATATTGCTTCTCTTTCACATCAGCTACTAATGAAGATTCTGCCGCATTATGTACAATAAGCCCTTCATCTGGAGTTTCAAGAAGGCGAACTCCTAAATTGGATAGTTGGTATATATCTTTAGTCATCCCTTATCTTTATATAAATGGTTCCATGGTCTTCTGACTTAATGCATCTACCACCATATTTGCTTTCCCCGGATGATACAAGATATCAGCGTCATAGTCTTTTAATAATTCAAGCCATCTTTGTTGCCTCAAATATAGATCCTTCTGATTAAAGATAAATTGTAAACTCTTGTGGTCGGTATATATGTCAACATGAATCCTATACAAGTAGTGATGCCATATCTTTAAGGCATATATAACCGTTGCTAGTTCCAGATCATGCGTCGGATAATTCTTCTTATGTGGCCACAATTGTCTTGAGGCATATGCTATGACTTTACCATGCTGCATCAATACACATCCTAAGCCAATTCTTGAAGCATCACAATACACTACATACCCCTTTGTTCCTTATGGAAGCACTAATACGGGTGTAGAAGTCAACTTATTCTTCAGATCTTGGAAACTCCTTTCACATTCATCATTCCATTGAAACTTGGAAGCTTTGTGTGTTAGAAATTGAAAAAAACCCTTCAATGAACCTCCTATAATAACCTGCCAACCCCAGGAAACTACGAACCTCCGTAGGCGTTATAGGTCATGGTCAGTTCTTCATGACTTCTATATTTTGAGTATCAACCATTATCCCTTCATCAGATACAATATGACCCAAAAATGCCACAGATTTTAACCAAAACTCACATTTAGAGAACTTCGCATACAACTTACAATCACGAAGAATCTGTAACACCTTTCATAAGTGACTGGCATGGTCCTCCTTTGATCTCTAATAAACCATAATATCATCTATAAAAACTATCATGAACACATCAAAGAATGGCTTGAACACCCTATTCATTAAATCCGTAAAAGTTGCGGGCGCATTAGTTAGTCCAAAGGACATGACTAGAAACTCGTAATGACCATACCGTGTTTGAAAATCTGTCTTGGTATATCATTCTCTTTGACCCTCACTTGGTGGTAACCTGACCTCAAATCAATCTGTAAAAAGCACTTGGTGCATTACAACTAGTAGAATATGTCATCAATTCTCAGAAGGGGATATTTGTTCTTAATAGTCACATTATTTAGTTGTCGGTAGTCAATACACATTCTCAATGAGACATCTTTCTTACACATAAATAACACTGGTGAGCCCCAAGGGGACATACTAGGCCTTATGAATCCTTTTTCTAGAAAGTCTCTTAATTGCTCTTTTAACTACCGTAATTCTGTAGGGGCCATTCTATACGAAGGAATTGAGATTGGTTGAGTACCCGAAATTACATCAATACCAAACTCCACTTCTCATTTTGGTTGCAAACCTGGAAGATCTTTAGGAAATACATTGGGAAATTCATTTACCACTGGAATATTTTGAAAACTTGGTAGCTCCACATCTGTATCTCTCACTCTAACTAGATGATATATGTAACCCTTGGAAATCATCCCTTTTGCCTTGAAATGAGAAATAAATTTACCTCTTAGAGAACCAATATTACCCCTCCATTCAAGGACTGCCTCCTTTGAAAAATGGAAATACACCCTCTTAGTTCGGCAATCTACTGTAGCATAACAAAAAGCCAACCAATCCATACTCATTATAGCATTAAAATCAACCATTTATAACTCAACCAGTTCAACCATTGTATCACGACCACAAATAGTTATTATACAATTTTGATACACTCTTCTAGCTATAATAGATTCACCAACCGGCGTAGATACTTCAAATGGCTTAGCTATCAATTCTAATGTTCTTTTGAACTTTCCAGCAATCAATGGAGTGACATAGGACAATGTAGAACCCAGATCAATTAATGCATATACATCACGTGAAAAGATGGAAAATGTACCTATAACCACATCTGGAGAAGCCTCTCAATTTTGTTGATCCGCTAACGCATATGTACGATTCCAAACTCCTCTAGATCTAGCTATTCCTTTAGTACCTCTACCATGACCCATTGGTTTTACACCTCTACCTGAATGAAGCACCGATGATGATGATGCAACGGCTGATCCAGTAGGTTGTATCATACCACCTATGCCCCTTTGTTGGCATTCTCTCATCATATGCCCCGATGTACTACACCAAAAACAGGCATTTGTCCCAAACCGACATGCACCTAAATGAATCTTTCCACATTATTTACATGGCTGTCAAGGAGGCCTTAATTGGATCATACTCCCTTGCTCTTGATACCCCGCTGTTCGTGAACTCTGACTCTCACATCTTTGTCCAAACTGGTTGCCTTTGGACCCTTGAAACTATGTTGGAGCACTAGCTGTAGGATAAAAATATAATGGCCTAGGCGAACTGTTAGAAAATTGAGGCCTAAACTCACCTGGGGATCCCATGAACTGCCCCGTAGATCTGGCCCTCTTAGAATAATCTCTTTCCAATTTTTGTGTTCTTCTTCTTTGCCTCTGATCCTCCATCTTTTATGCAAAAGCTTGTATCCTTGCTATGTCCATGTCTTTGTTCAAAGCAGCAATAGTACAATCTCTAAAAAAATATAGGTCAAATCTATCCACATATCGATGAATTCTATCATCCATAGTAGCCACTATATTAGGAGCATACCTAGACAAAGAGTTAAACCGGAGGTTGTACTCCCTCGCACTCATATTCCCTTGGTGAAGATTCAAGTACTGATCTACATGGGCCTATCGAATCTAAAATGAAAGATAATGATCAAGAAATGCCTCCTTGAACTCTTTCCAAGTAGCTGAAAGTGCATCGATACCCCTAGATCGTTTCCAGTCTTCATACTAAAATATAGCCTCCTCTTTGAATCTGTATGTTGCTAGCTCAAGTGTCTCTTTACCCGATATATGCATGACATCTAGAGACCTTTGGATTTGATCAATAAAGTCCTGTGGGTCTTCATTAATATCTGATATGGTGAATATGGGAGGATCCAATTTCAAAAAATCCTATGTCCGTAGGCTAGCTGCCCTATCTGCACCACTAGAACCTGTGGTTGGAATAGTTTGTCCTTGAACTTTTCCAGCAACTATACGATCCAACAATTGAACCGCACTCCTTATATATTGGTCAGTAGAATTAATAAGTGGTTCTGAGGATATGGTTCTTCTCCTCCTTAGTTCTTCCGGAGATGGAGGAGTAAAAGAAGTTTGTGATACAAACTTAGCTTGAGCCTTACTTTGATTAGCTTGTTTAGGTAGTGACTTGTTGGTCCCTTCTCTGGAAGCCACGTCTACTCTCTTACCTATATTCTTACTCCTTCTTATAATCGGCATCTTTACTATAATGAGAGAAAAAAACAGATTTAGTGGTTAGATATACTTATGACTTGGGCTCTATTGCACGATCTAAGATGTTAAAAAAGAAACAACCCCTAAATACCCATAGCATCTTATTTATAGATGTGTTACACAACACACCCATAAGAAAGACTCTAACTAGACATGGCTTTGAAGACTCCTTAGGACGACCTGCTCTAATACAACTTTTGTCACACCTCAAATTCTATTGGGGCGGACAGGCACCCGTAGCCGTAAAGTCCCGAGAGAACCAATCCATAACCTTGTACTTCTCATGCATGTAACTATGAAACCAAAGGTTCTAACAAACATGATATTATGCATCGATGATAATATCAACATTGGCAAGCACAAAATTATATATACAACACTTGGTCATTGGGGCCACCACATCTAAAACACAAGACACTACCATGTTTAACTTTACATTAGTCTACAAAGCCTCTAAAAGATACATAGACTTATCTAGGGTCGGGACAAACCCCCGGCCTACTCTTGACTACTGCTCAATACCAAAACATATGGAACTAATTCAGAAAGCCCCGAATCAACCCGGAGCTCAACTATAGTCACTGAATAGCCTGTGCTTCTACTAGCGAGGTGTACTAGTTGAAGCACCTATGCCTGTAGCATGAAATATAGGTCTCCTACGAGGGAATTCAGTATGAAAATATGTACTAAATATGTAAGGCTGAAGGTAACAACACATGATACAAGAACTCAATAGAAATCAGATACCAGTGAATAAATAGTGCTAGTAGACCACCTTTATATATTTGTAGGATTAGGTACATTACATTATTTTATTCATTTTACCTATCTTACTTCATAATCTTTGTAAGTCATATAATACAAATGACCAGTTGATCAGTGGTAAATAGACAAATTAGGATTTGCCCATGAGCTGCCACCCATAAATAAACATTGGGATCGACCCATGCTAGGCTTATGCGCCTGAGCTGCCACCCACATATAAAGGTATCAAGATCGGCCTATTCTAGGCTTATGCCCCAGAGCTACCACTCATTTTACAGATTTGCATTACTCAGTTTGTTTAACCTTTG
Organism: Capsicum pubescens; assembly: GCA_030864215.1. Lineage (NCBI taxonomy): Eukaryota > Viridiplantae > Streptophyta > Magnoliopsida > Solanales > Solanaceae > Capsicum > Capsicum pubescens. Next base: position 222,811,395 of record CM061540.1, on the reverse strand, counting down.
AGATTGTTACTTTGGTGGTCATAACATTATGGTACCTTAAAATAGTAATCTACCAATATGAGACATGTAAATGGTCACTTAATGCAACAACAATGAGGTAGGGAGATGTTGGCACACAAATGAAGTTTAAGGAGATGAAAACAACACATGGGTTTTATTTGAGTAAATAAAGAACTCCTAAAATTCTCTAGTGAAAATAGACATGCAGGTCTAATAAAAATCATGTATTGAGGTGTTTTAACATATTAGAGAGTGGGAAAAAGGTCATTGACTACATGGGATATAATACGCTGCCATTATGTATCACTTGTTATAGGATAACCTTGGAAGCTTACTTGATGGACCAAATGTCCGATTTCATGCCAAAGAGTGCAAACTAGAGTATGCCTTACATACCTGATTATATAACTCTAAAACTAACCAAACTGGACTTCCCACCTTTTATATTACTTATCTACAATAGAAGATATGGTAAACTAATATTAGCAACCAACTAACATGTTTGGGCTATTTAACTTCACCAAAATAGTAACCGGGCAGTAAGCTCTTAATCTATCAATTAAAGGTGTTATTTTAACCCTTTTCTCTTCCAATTACAGCCACATACTGTACATGTCCTTATAAGGTTCACCAAAATTACCTTGTCTTCATTACACATTCCAAACAATATGCAAAATAGGTTGGGCAGTAAACAAATACAATAATTAGTTTGGTGGTATACCGCCACACCTTTCTTCTATATTTTGTTACAAACTAATCACACCTTTATCCAACATCAACCTGGTATCCCATAACATATACATTCAAAAAAGTCCATAAAATAGTCCCAAATCCCTTTTACCATAGCAATCACTTATTGAACTCATCATCTCTTGAGTTCTTAATAACGACACATTCATAATTCTCTCTCAAATTCATATATAAGAAGAACAAAATGGAGAAGTCACCTTACCTTAATTCTGCAACTTATACTTAAATTTGAACTCCTCAAGACCTTCAACTTTCACTTTTCTTCACACTTTAAACCAAAGAAGAAAAAAGATCTCTTAGTAACAAAGAAATAGTGAGCAAGTAGTTGTTCTATATTCTTCCATGTATTTATAATTAGACACCTATAGCATATTTTCCTAATATTCCATGAGATAATTAAGCTAAAACTTGTGTGTTTTCACTTACCTTATCTTGTAAAGATGAGGGTTTCTTCAAGAACCCTAGAAGGAATTTTAGGATTGCTATTGTTATCCCTGTTAAGAAAGGGAGAAAGCTGAAATTAAAAGGGAATATTGTGGTTAAAATGAGAAAAAATGGCCAGCTATATTGATCTTATATTGAACCCTTATTATTGACCTCATTTCCAGCCATAAATTAGTCAAGTAGGTGATGCACCTACTTAAGGGTTCAAGCTGCTCAAAATTTCAAAGTAGGTGATTCACCTACTTGCTTAAATTCTTATTTTAGGCTCAATTAACTTGTGCCTTTGGGAGATTTAAGTGTTGGTCCATTTCTCCATTTTCTTCCTTTTTTTTTCAATTTGTCCCAAATGAGTACATTAGTTTAGGCCCAAATATGGTCCATAGCCATGGGTCCATTAATTTGGTCCAAAAAGCTTAAGTAGGTGACTCACCTACTAGCTTAATTAAGTCAAGCAAGCACCTCAATATTTCATTCCATTTGCAGCTCCTAATTCCTTTAATCTAACTTTCAACTTGTACACACTTGGTCACTTTAAACTTTAGATCCAAGTACCAGCTTACAATCCCAAGTTTAAATAGTTGTATCGATATTAACTTGATCATGTCACATAAAAACCTGCGGGCAACATCTATAATTTCATCTCCACCATTAATATTGCATAAAAAATCTCATCTTTTACCTATACCACAATGCTATACCAAGTTACCTATAAATAGGGAAATTACATGCAATGTATGGGGTGTCAAAAATGCTATAACCAATTATGATTGAATTTAATTATTCTCCTTCTCATGTTCTAGTTAATCTCATTATAAAACCCTTCTCACGTTATTGTTAGTCTTGTTATGAGAACCAAGAAGATTTTTTTTTTAAAAATGTGTACGAATTATGATTGCAAAATTGCAAATTAGCAAAAGAGAATCTTTCTTTTGACAAGATAAAACTCAAGAAAAGTTTTATTCTATTCTCTAATATTGTCATAAAGGGTGTTTCAAGAATATATTAATTCATTATTGTTGAATGAAACAAAAGAAATTAAGTGTGAGCCACATTCTATTATGGAAGGAATATATATTTGCTCTCTGTCATTTTGTTATAATAATATTTATATGTTCACACTTGTACGTGCAATTTGTAATGATAATAACTAAATAACGTGGCTGCAATGTTAAATTTCTTTAACAATTTTAGCATTATTTTTTTTGGTGTGTTGTTTTAATTATCAAGTTTATATATTGGAAATATTTGTACTAATTATTCTTAATTTTTAGGATTGTCTTTGAGCACATAGCAAGAAGTCGGCGAACAAAAGGGAATTTTTTTTATTTTTTGGTGAAAAAAAGGGAAAAAGTTGGTAGCTAGTCTAAAACAAAGCACTGTCTTTTCTGTAGTTGATTTACGGACATATTTTTTTTATTATTGAAAATATTTTCTAAGTCTAGTTATGATTAGATTTAATTTATACCTATAATTATTTGATGTGGTTAAGAGATTGGGTTTGAGTCCCTATACATTGATGTACTATAATGATAAGATATTGGGTCTAATTATTTCATTAATTTATGGTCTAAGATGTTTTTATATAGATAAGTCATTGATTTTGAATCTCAATGCACCGTATTAATGATATAATAATGTCTAAGGTAGAATAATATATTTTTGGAAAAAAGTCATGAAACATATCGCATTGAATCTTCTCCATTCCCTGAAGTGAATGTGGTAGTAGTGCATAATATGTCTGACAGAAGACAAGTGTGTGAATGAATGCACATGAATGTGGAAAACGGACAACAACAATTCAAACCCCTAAAGCAATAAGTGCTCTGAAGTGTGGTATATATTGAAAGATATGTTAGAAAAATTATCTATATCTTATATATGTATCGATTTTCTCCAAAAGTAGCAATATCTTGAAAGATATTCTAAGCAATCATAATTTGATAGGCTTAACGCACGATTATATTTCATTTGGAGAATGAGAACTTTGATTGTTATAAATATAGACCTATACCCTAGGAGTGAATGTGATTGTATTTAGTAAAGGTTATAAATTCGAACGGGTTCTTAATTATAAGGATATCATAACCCACCTCTATAAGAGGTAGAATAATTGAAATATTGAATATCTCAGAGTTACTATGGTAAGAAACATGAATATGAAAATTTATCCGAGCATGATGAGATCACATGCCATAGTAAACTAGGAGTTTATTGATATAAAAATTCATGTCATGGTAAACTAGAAGTTCACTAAAGCAAAATGCTCAAGTTATGGTAAACTTAGAGTTTACTAGTATAAAAGTTCATAAATTGACATGAACGATTTGTCATCACGAAGAAGTGAATAATGACTATTAGTTATATGTTATAGAATTAGAAGATTCTTCAAGAATTTTTTAAGTTATTATTCTCATGATAAGTTGGTTGGATCAACAAATATTAGGATTGGATCTCCTAAATTTTGAAAAGTATAAAAAAGGAATAAGGACTCGTTATGTTGAAAAGATACATCAATAAGATAATCACATGTACATTTATTGTCAACCTTTAGTTTGACATTCATAAAGTTTCTTTCTCAATATAATTTTAGTTAAGAGCATATTTTCAGATTATGTAATCAAGGTAATTCATCTTGATAATGCGAGTTAAGTTGGTGTTAAATGCCTACGATAAATAATTGAATCAAACTTATGAGAACAAAACTTCATGTGTTTGTTTGAAATATGATATATTGTATACAAAAGTACTTGTATGCATCAAATCAATAACTTATAATTAATTTCCTCTCAAAGTTGGTTCTTGTCAAGAACCACACATTTTTCATCTAATAGTTTTGATGTGCGGTATACGATTAATGAATATACATGATGCACAAATATGAATTCCTCAAAGAAGATAGAGGATGTATGTTATGTTTTCTATGCAACAGGAAGTTTATAAGCATCTATGAAATTTGTTAGGAATTATCATCAGATCCTCATTCGAAAGATAGTTCAAGTCAAATGCTAGGAGCATTTGTTGGCCCCAAATTGATTTCATATATAACTGTGCATGCTCCAATTGTGTGTCCCTAAAGTACAAAGTCTACAACATGCATAAAGTGTGGTAGACCATAATCGGTTTCAAATGAAATAATCCTTGATAATGATAAGGAGAAAATGATCATAATAAGGAGACAATGTGCTAACACTGCCTATGAAATAACACTTCATGAAATCTTATGAGAGGTTTATGTACCTAAAATAATGATGTGATAAGATCTTAAAATCTTATGTCACATTACAAACCAATACAAAATAATGTATCATTGATGGTATTGACATGATCCAAACTAGGTCCTTATCATAATGGGCAATCCTAGGTCCAACTAGGACGAGGAATCACCCTCGTTACCCAACCCAACCACCAAATTCATACCTTGAGTCGACCGAATTCCAAATATATAACAAGATAGCATATCTAAATATATGTTAACTCTGGGATAAGTCTATAATCAAGACCTACCCAATCAAATCCAACCACCTATAACGACCCGTATTTTCCTACCATAATCTAAGTCCCAATACATGAGTATTCATATATAATTTTTTTTGAAAAACTTATTATTTTTCAATGTAGATCCTTCCATTGAGTGGAAAATTCAGTTAGCTTTCGAATGATATAAAATTTTCCTAAATACGATAACTGAGTAAGAAGTTATGGCGATTTTAATTTTCAGTCGTTAAACATCGTCATTTTAACCCTTAGCGCCTCGCGGAGCCAGCATAAATGACGATTGTCAATTTCTAGAGAAGCTCTGTGAAACCATCGTATCATGTCATCAGTTAAAATCCCAATTATCCTTTTCCAGTATCTTGTCACGATAATGGCATGTCACGCCAAGGGTGAATTTCAGAATCAAAAGGGCACTGCAATTCCTCCGCGTCACGCCAAGTCCTCAGTTTCCAGTTTTCCAATTCCAGTGACACGATGCGATAGCACCGTATCGTGCTAGCTCATAAAAATGGGAATTTTTGAGGAATTTTGAGTTTTAAATCTAAGGGCATTACAGTCTTTTTCCCCTCACCCCATCCAGCCTTTAACACGAAATTCACCCTAATTAACCTACTATTTCATTATTTTAATAACTTTTTCCCCAAATCAAAGAAGATTCTTTCCTAATCAAGAACCCTACCTTTCAAATTCAAGGCCAACTTAAGAAATCACCAAGAACTTTAAGAAATTCATCCATTAAGGTATGTTAGTTGTTCATCCATGGATTCCTTTCGTCCAGGGAGTCCAAGTAACCTATTTAATTTAAAAGTTTTGATATTTTCAAGTTATTACTTCCTCCATCCCAAATTATCTGTCCCAAATTGAGAAGACACATTGATTAAGAAAAATAATTAATAACGTGACTAGTTTACTATAATACCCCTATTAAATGATATTTACATTTTAATTTGAAGAAAAAGTAATTAATGCAAAGGGTAAAACATGGGAAAAAAATTGTCTCTTTTTGATTAATGAAAAAAGACAAGTAAAATGGGAAATCAAATTAGGAAATTTAGGACGGGTAATTTGGGACGGAGGGAGTATACTTTAACTTATGATTTCATCCATAAATCTCCATGTACTATTGATTTTATACCATGTTACCATGAAATTATTATTATTATTCAATCCTCCATGTTTTACCATTAGTACTTATTTAACTTATTTAATTAAACCATGAATTAATGCTATTATGATTAATTTATGCTATTCCTACAAGATCCATGACATTCCTATGATTGTTTTAAACCATGAACTAAAAGTGTTTGATAAAATGCCTACAAGAGTGATTTATTTAATAAGAGCCTTCATGTTTTGATCTCCAAGTTTTAGTGTCATTTTACTCTAATTGTTTTGAGTCATGGGGGCATTGAATACCTGAAATCCATAGTTGTTTATTTAAGCCTAGTCTCAGTACAACACAAAATAACTTCATATTATACTATGAACATTTTCAGAATAGTGAAATATCAGTCAGTTAAACTCAGAAGAGTCTAGTATTTCAGTGTCTTTAAGTTAGGATAAGATTTAGCACCGAACGAGTGTATGGATGGAGGCTTCCCTGTCAGTTAGGAAGAGTCGTTAGTAGAAGTCCGTATACTTTAGAACTACGTAGCCAGCATAGGATATGAGAAGTCACTCATCAGATTAGGTTTGACTATCTCGCAGGGGTCACCCTTCAATTCAGGCTTGACACCCTTAGTCCTTTGGATATTATATCAGTTTAGTGGATCCACATAGCCATCATTAGTACCCATTGTATGGTATTAACACCCTTCTAACTGAGTTACAGGTTAGACCTTAATTATCTCAAATTGGGGAATGTCGGTTAGATGATACCTCTCACAGTCTCAGATATAGTCTCAGTTATAGTCTCAGTTCAATTATACAGTCTTAGAGTTGCTTGACCAAAGCATATAGATATCAGTATTTTTTAGTATTTCAGTTTAAAATTTTTACTCAATCCATATTATATGCTTGGTCAAGCATTCCCAATATCTACATATTTTCATGTATATTTAATATTTACAGATGTCATGCATACTCGGTATTTACAGATTCTACATATACTTTTGGTATCTATATATTCTGTGTTCTCTACTCAGTACTTCATGTTTTACACGCATATTCAGTTAATTATTAGTTTTGTTCATGAAACCATGCATATTAGCCTACCTCATTTAGCATACCAGTACATTCAAAGTATTGATCGCATACCTTTCTTTGCTCTATGATGTATCATATCATAGGTGCTGATGCTCAATTCCCAAACTACACTTAGACCTCTCTCCTTAGGCTATCAACAGTATAGTAGCAGTGGTGAGTCCTCATTATTCGAGGATAGATTATTTTGCTTCATATCTCTATTTTAGTAGTTAGAAGAGTTAGTTGGGGGCCTGTCCCATCAACTCATATTCAGTCAATCAGTTTTAGAGGCTTTTCAGACATTAGATTCAGTTATTCAGTATTTGAATATTCAGTTGACAAGTCAGTTTATTAGTATTTAATCAGATTTTGTCCATTTTTCTATAGATTCATATTTCAGTATTGATTCAGTGATAAAACCTTATGGAAATATTAGATGTTTTCCATAATTATGATATTATTATTCAGTGCTCACAATAGGTACCAGCTCATGGGTTAGCTTGTGGTCTCTCAGGACTGTAAGCACCATGTGACGACTAGGAGGTAGTCCCGAGTCATTACAAACTTTGTATCTGAGCTCGGTTTTAAAGTGTCCTAGAAAGTTTGAAATTCATGTTAAGTAGAGTCTTGTGCATTGGTGTGTAGCGCACCATACTTATGGATGAGAGGCTATAAGGCATTTAGGAAAAGTTTCCCTTCTTTTAGTATTCATGTCGTGCGATTGAGCTTGAGCTCAAGTTAAACTATCAGTCTAATCTATTTTATCCTTTTGTTTATAGAACATGCCTCCCAAGAAAAATGGAAGAATAACAAGAAATTAACCAGCCCCTCAGCCCACCCAGGCAGATCCTCTGGACGAGCATGTCTCTCACGTAAAATTTAGGGTTGCGTTCACTACTCTTGCCAATTTCGTAGTAGCATAAAATGAACGGCCATTAGTTGTTCTATCCAACCCAGTGGACAATATTGTTGCAACTAGAATTTGGGATTTCACCCGGATGAATCATCCTTCTTTTATGGGATCCAATTCTGAAGAGGATCTATAGGAACTCTTAGCTATAGTGTAAAAGGTAATGGATTTTATAGGGGTGACATCTAATCCGAGCGCTGAGTTGGATACATATCAGTTGCAGGATGCAACCCATACTTGGTTTAAGTAGTGGAAAGTTGATAGGGGTGTTAATATAGTGCCTGTAGAATGGGAAGAGTTTTCCACAACTTTCTTAGACAGATTCTTCCCATTGGAGTTGAGGGAGGCCAAAATGTGAGAGTTCATTAATTTAAGGTAGGGAAGCATGAGCATGAGGGAGTATTCCCTTATGTTTACTCAGTTAGGTAGGTATGCTTCTCATGTGGTAGTGGACAACAGGTCCAAGATGATTAAGTTTCTGTCTGTCATATCTGATTGCGTGGTCAAGAAGTGTTGGACCGCAATACTGATTAGTAAGATAGACTTGTCTAGGTTGATGTTTCATGCTCAACAGATAGAGAAGGAAAATATTAAGAAATGAGATAGAGGAAACAAGAGGGCTAGGATGAGTAGTTTTAATTTTAATCAGCCAAAGTCAGAAGGTGGTAACCGTCCTCAGATTCATCAGAGGTCTTCATCCCCATCACTCTCTTTATCTAGTGCCCCAGTACCTAAATTCAAAATTGACAATAGGGATAGGGCACCAGGATCAAATTCCTATGTCAGTGTTAGCAGTGCTCGTACAAATCCTCTATGTCAGAAATATTGTAGACACCATCAGGGTGAGTATAGAGTGGCTAGTGATGTGTTCTTTGAGTATGGCAAGCCAGTCCATCAGATTCGGGAGTGTCAGGTAGTTTCTTAGAAAGGAAGGGATGTGTGCCAACAGGGACAGTCCCATCAGTCGATAGTTCCATCCGGTCACTTGACTCAGTAGGGTGCCACTTCCAGTGCTACTAGTGGTCAGCATTCAAATAGATTATATGTTCTTCAGTCCCGCCAAGATCAGGAAAATTCTCTTGACGTAGTTAATGGTACGTTGCAGGTATTTCACTTACATATTTATGCTTTACAAAACCCTGGAGCTTCTCTTTCTTTTGTAACTCCATAAATAGCCATCAAATTTGGAGTCAGTCCTGAAACTCTAGCAGTGCCCTTTTCAGTGTCTACCTCAATAGGTATTTCCATTATAGGAAGACAGGTATACAGGAACTGTCTGGTCATAATATCTCAGAAAGTTACCTCAATTAATCACGTGGAGTTATAGATGATGGATTTTCACATCATTCTCGGTATGGATTGGCTGCACTTACGATATGCCTCAGTTGATTGTAGAAATAGAATAGTTCATTTGCAGTTACCAAATGAACCAGTCCTTGAATAGAGGGATAGTACCACAGCTCTTAGGGGTTAGTTGATCTCGTACCTTAGAGCCAAAAATATGATATCGAAGAGGAGTATTTACCATCTTGTACGAGTCAAAGACTCTAACTCAAAAGCTCCAACTTTTGATTCAGTTCCAATAGTAAATGAATTCTTAGATGTATTTTATGAAGATTTTCTTGGAGTTCCTCCTGAAAGGGAAATCGACTTCAGAATAGACCTTCTCCCAGATACTCAGCCTATATCTATTCCGCCATATAGAATGGCTCTAGCTGAACTCAAAGAATTAAAAGAACAGTTGAAGGATCTCTTAGATAAGGGATTCATTAGACCCAATATCTCCACGTGAGGCGCACCTATTTTATTCATCCATAAGAAAAAAGGTTCTCTCAAAATATGTATTGACTACCATCAGTTGAACAAGGTCACAGTCAAGAATAAATATCCACTTCCTAGAATCGATGACTTGTTTGACCAACTTCAGGGTGCTAGCTACTTTTCCAAGATATTCCTCAGGTCAGGCTATCATCAGCTCAGGGTCAGAGAATATGACATTTTAAAAACAGCTTTTGGAACCCAGTATGGTCACTTCGAATTTCTAGTCATGTCCTTCAATCTTACAAATTCCCCAACAACCTTCTTGGACTTGAAGAATCGAGTGTTCAAGCAGTACTTGGACATGTTCATCATAGTCTTCATTGATGACATTCTTGTTTACTCCCGTAGCGAAAACGATCATGGAAACCATCTCAAAATAATGTTGCAAACTCTTAGAACCCATCAGTTGTTCTCTAAATTCAGTATGTGTGAATTCTGGGTAAGATCAGTAGATTTCCTTGGCCATATTATTTTCAGTGATGGCATTAGAGTTGATCGTCAAAAGACCAAGGCGGTGAGAAACTGGTCTAGACCCATCTCTCCATCAAATATCATGAGTTTCTTAGGTTTTGATGGCTATTACCGTCGGTTTGTTGAAGGGTTCTCTTCTATTGCATCCCCCATGTCCAGATTGACTCAGAAGAAAGTTAAGTTTCAGTGGTCAGATTCCTGCAAGGAGATGTTTTAGGAGTTGAAGACTCGACTCACCTCATCTCCAATTCTTACTCTGCCAAATGGTTCAGATGGTTTGTTGTGTACTGTGATACATCTAGATTAGGTTTGGGTTATGTCCTCATACAGAGAGGTAAGGTCATAGCCTACGCCTCCAGACAGTTGAACTCTCATGAGAAGAATTATCCAACTCATGATCTTGATCTAGCAGCTGTAGTGTTTGCCTTAAATATTTGGAGGAATTACTAGTATGGGTTGCATATAGATATGTTCATAGATTACAAAAGCCTTCAGTATGTATTCTCTCAGAAAGATTTGAATCTGCATCAAAGAAGGTGGTTAGAGTTATTGAAAGATTATGACATAAGTGTTTTGTATCATCCGTTCAAGGCCAATATAGTGGATGATGCTCTCACTAAATTGTCTATGGGCAGTGTTGCTCATGTTGAGGATGGTACAAAGAAGTTAGCTCAAGAAGTTCATCAGCTTTCCTGACTGGGTGTTCACTTAATTAACTCAGCAGAGGGTAGTGTATGGGTACAGAGTAGCACCAAATCATCTCTAGTTTCCGAGGTGAAGAAAAAGAACGATGGAGATCCCATTCTAGATAAGTTGAAAGAATCAGTTAGAGATCAGAAAATGGAGGTTTTCTCCAAAGGGGGAGACGGTGTTTTGCATTGTTAGGGTAGATTATGTGTGCCTGGTGTAGATGATTTAAGGCAACGAATTCTTGTAAAAGTGCATGGTGCACGTTACTCTATTCATCCAGGGGACACTACGATGTACCACGATATGTGGGAGATCTATTGGTGGAGTGGGATGAAGAGAGATATTGCAGAGTTTCTAACTAAGCACTCTATATTTCATCAAGTTAAGGTTGAGAACCATAAGTCTAGTGGGTCCATGCAGGAGTTCTGTATTCCTATATGGAAATAGGAGAAAGTGAACATGGACTTTGTGACAGGTTTGCCTCGTACCCGTCATCAACATAATTCTATTTGGGTTATCATAGATAGGATGACCAAATCAGCTCATTTATTTCCAGTCCATACCTCTTATTCAGCCCAGGACTATGCCAAAATCTATCTCAAAGAGTTGGTCAGGTTGCATGGTGTTCCCTTCTCTGTCATCTCTGATAGAGGTACCCATTTTACCTCTCATTTCTAAAAGTCATTCCAAAAGGGTCTTAGTATCCAAGTCCACCTCAGTAGAGCCTTTCACCCTTAGACAGATGGTCAAGAAGAAAAACCCAATTAGACTCTTGAGGATATGCTGAGAGCTTACGCAGTTGATTTTAAAGGTAGTTGGGATGACCACTTACCTTTGATTGAATTTTCATACAATAACATCTATCATTCCAGTATCCGTGTGGCTCCGTTTGAGGCTCTCTATAGTAGGATATGTAGATCTCTAATTGGTTGGTTTGAAGTAGGTGAGGCTGTGGTAGTAAGGCCTGACTTGGTGTTTGATACGTTAGAGAAAGTTCATTTGATCAGAGAAAGACTTAGGGCTGCCCAGAGATGACAGAAATCATATGTTGATGTGAGGAGAAAGGACCTTGAGTTTGAGATTGGTGATCTTGTGTACTTGAAAATCTCCCCCTTAAAAAGAGTGAAGAGATTTGACCAGAAAGGAAAACTCAGTCCCCAATATGTCGGTCCCTTCATAATTCTCAGTCATTTTGGAAAGGTAGATTACGAGCTTGATTTTCCTTCATATTTAGTCTATGTACACCTAGTGTTCCATGTCTCATTGTTGAAAAAGTGTATTGGAGATCCAGCGGTAGTTGTTCCCTTAGAAAGTACAAGAATTCAGAACAATCTTTCCTTTAAGGAAGTTTCAGTCTTGATCATCAAGTTCGTAGATTAAGGAATAAATAAGTTCCACTAGTTAAAGTTCTTTGATGGAATTAGTCCGTTGAGGAAGCCACTTGGGAAGCAGAGGCAGATATGCGGACCAAGTACCCTCATCTTTTCTCCACGAATCTAGATTTAGTATAAGGTACTAATATTCTTAAGATTTCTCTCTATCATACTCAATTTCAATTGCAAATCATGTTCATGTCAGTCGTATATTCATGAATCAGTTCATTCATGCATATCATGCATCAAATATGCATGTTCATTGTGTAAGCTTAGTCCATCAGTTTCCTTAGCTTAACTAGTTTCATTCGAGGACGAATGATCCCAAGGGGGAGATATTGTAACGTTCTATATTTCCCTAGCATAATCTAAGTCCCAATACATGAGTATTCCTATATAAAAAATTTTGAAAAACTCATTATTTTTCAGTTTAGTGCCTTCCATTGAGTAGGAAATTCAATTAGCTTTCCAACGAAATACCACTTGCCTAAATACGATAACAAGGTAAGAAGTTATGTCGATTTTAAGTTTCAGTTGTTAAACAACATCATTTTAACCTTTAACGCATTGCAGAGCCAGTATAAATAATTATTATCAATTTCTAGTGAAGCTCCGCGAAACCACCGCATCGCATCGTCAACCAAAATCCCAACTATCCTTTTCCAGTGTCCTGTTGCGATAATGGCGGGTCGCGACAAGGGTGAATTTCAGATTCAAAAGGGCACTGTGATTCCAACGTGTTGTGCCAAGTCCTCAGTTCCCAGTTTTCCAATTCCAGTGACACGACGTGATAGCGCCGTGTCGCGCCAGGTCACAAAATTGGGAATTTTTTAGTAATTCTGAGTTTTAAATCTGAGGGTATTATAGTCTTTTTCCCCTCACCCCAGTCATCCTTTAACATGAAATTCACGCTAATTAACCTATTATTTCATTATTTTAATAACTTTTCCTCAAATAAAAGAAGATTCTCTCCCAATCAAGAACCCTAGCTTTCAAATTCAAGGCCAATCCTCAAGAACTCACCAAGAACTTCAAGAAATTCATCCATTAAGGCATGTTAGATGTTAATCCGATAACCGTGAAAGAAGTTATAGAGATTTTAAGTTTCATTCATTAAACACTGTCATTTTAACACTTAGCACATCGCGGAACCAGTATAAATGATGATTGACAATTTCCAGTGAAGCTCCGCGAAACTACCGCGTCGCGCTGTCAGCCAAAATCCTATTGTCCTTTTCCAGTGTCCTGTCACAATAATGGTGCGTCGCGCCAAGGTTGAATTTCAGAATAAAAAAGGCACCGCAATTCCTCCGCATCGCTCCAAGTCCTCAGTTCCTAATTGTCCAATTACAGTGACACGGCGCGATAGCGCCGCGTCGCACCAGCTCACAAAATCGAGAATTTTTTAGTAACTTTGAGTTTTAAATCTGAGGGCATTACATTTTTTTCCCCTCACCCCAACATAAAATTCACCCTAATTAACATATTATTTCATTATTTTAATAATTTTTCCCCAAATTAAAGAAGATTCTCTCCCGATCAAGAACCCTAGCTTTCAAATTCAAGGCCAATCCTCAAGAACTTACCAAGAACTTAAAGAAATTCATCCATTAAGGTATGTTAGATGTTCATCCATGCATTCCTTTTGTCCATAGTGTCCAAGTAACCTATTTAATTTACAAGTTTTGATCTTTTCAAGTTATTATATAATAAATTATGATTTCATTCATGAATCTCCATGTACTATTGATTTTATACCATGTTACCATCAAATTATTGTTATTACTCAATCCTCAATTTTTTAACATTAGTACTAATTGAATTAAACCATGAATTAATGCTATTATGATGAATTCATGCTATTTCTACAAGATCCATGACATTCCAATGATTGTTTTAAATCATGAACTACAAGTGTTTCATAAAATGCCTACAAGAGTAATTTATTTAATAAGAGCCTTCATGTTTTGATCTCCAAGTTTTAGTGTCATTTTAGTATAATTATTTTGGGTCCTGGGGTATTGAATACCTGAAATCCATAGATGTTTATTTAAGTCTAGTCTTTGTACAGAACAAAATAACTTCAGATTATACTGTGAGCATTTTCAGAATAGTCAAATATCAGTCAGCTAATCTCAAAATAGTTTTGTATTTCAGAGTCTTTCAGTTGGGAGTAGGATTTAGCACCGAGCGAGTGTAGGGATGGAGTCTTTCCCATCAGATAGGTAGAGTCGTTAGTAGCAGTTACTATACTCCAGAACTACGTAGACAACATAGGATATGATAAGTCACCTATCATATTAGGCTTGACTATCTCACGGGGGTCACCCGTCAGTTCTGGCTTGACACCCTTCATCTTTTGGACATTATATCAGTTTAGTGGATCCACACAGCTATTTTTAGTATTCATGGCATGGTATTAACATCCTTCCAACTGGGGTTACAGGTTAGACCCCGATTAACTCAAATTAGGGAATGTCGGTTAAATGATATCTCTGACATTCTCAGATATAGTCTCAGTTACAGTCTCAGTTCATACGCAGTCTTAGAGTTGCTTGACCAAAGCATACAAATATCTGTACTTTTTAGTATTTCAGTTTACAGATTTTACTCATTCTATGTTATATTCTTAGTCATGCATTCCCTGTGTCTACTGATTTTCATATATATTCAGTATTTACAAACTGTCATGCATACTCAGTATTTACAAATTCTCCATATATTTTAAGTATCTACATATTTTGTGTTCTCTACTCAGTACTCTATGTTTTACATGCATATTCAGTTAATTATTAGTTTTGTTTATGAAACCATGCATATCAGCCTATCTCATTTAGCATACCACTACATTCAAAGTACTGATCGCATACCTTTCATTGGGCTATGATGTATCATATCATAGGTTCTGACGCTCAGTTCCCAAACCGTACTTAGCCCTCACTCCTCAGACTATCAGCAGTACAGTAGAAGTGGTGAGTCCTTATCATTCAAGGACATATTATTTTGCTTCATATCTCTATTTTAGTAGTTAGCAGAGTTAGTTGGGGGCCTGTCCTATCAACTCATATTCAGTCAGTTAGTTTTAGAGGTTTTTTGAACATTAGAGTTAGTTATTCAGTTCTTGGATGTTCAGTTGACATGTCAGTTTATTAGTATTTAATCAGATTCAGTCAGTTTTTCTATAGATTCATATTTCAGTATTGATTCAGTGATAAAACCTTGTGGCAATATCAGATATTTTCCGCAATTATGATATTTTTATTCAGTGCTCACGATAGATACCAGCTCATGGGTTAGCTTGTGGTCCCTTGAGACTGTAACCACCGTGTGACGACTAGGGAGTAGTCCTGGGTCGTTACACCACCAAATAACCAACCAAACCAATGTCAAAGCCACAACCCAATACTATAATGATAAGCCAATATATCTATAAATAACATACACAATCCATACCATACCCAAGTCCACAGTTGTCCATACAAAGCCTAGATGCGACTTTTTAGACTCCCTAGGACACTATTGAATGTTAGGCTCTGATACCAAGTTTGTAACGACCCAATTTTATGGAATCAAAATGTCACACGATGCTCATGATCCCAAAGGACCACAATCTAACCCTTTACTAATATCTGTACCTAAGAGCTGCACAATATAGATAATAAATGCAAAAATTGGCCATAAGGTTCAAAACATCTAAAAATACTCAAAATTGAAAACTAAATATTGATACATCTGTCCAAAAAGCCTCTAAACTGTCTGAACTATGGAGTTGACGGGATATGCCCCCAACTAACTTCGTCTACTAAAATTAAACTAAATCTGATTAGATAAAAAAAAGATCATTCTCGAATAAAGAAAACTCACTGCTACATCTATTATTACTGACAGGGACTGAGCTACTAGGGGTATTCTAAATCTCGTGCCTCTGAACCTATGGTGTCAAATAAAAAACCATAGCGCAAATACGTATGTACGGGAATGTACCGAGTATAAAGATGAGGTAAGGTTAAATGCAAGGGCTTATGCATGAACAATTACTTAACTGAATAACCATGAGAGTACTGAATGAGAACACATGCATGAATGTACAAATCATAACTAAAATCATCCTGACTCAAAATAATGCAACTCGGGTACTGCTTTACAAGCATTTGAACTCACTACTAATACTGCGATACTGAACAACTGAATCTTCTGATATTGATAATTGAGTACTGAAGTTGAGATCAGTCTTATCTAGCGAGTGATCTCAAAATCTTATGATACTAAAACTGATTAACTGAGTCTACTCATATCAATGACTGAAAGCTGAGCTTACTACTCTCGACTGACTGAATCTCAGATCAAACCTCTCTAACAGATGATCCTTCAATCTACTATCAATGATAAGAAATGATTATGTCCGAGATCAAACCTATCTAGCAGAAAATCTCTAAATATGATAATGAGATTACTCAACTGAATCTGAGACTGAGATCAAGACTATCTAACGGGTGATCTCTGGATCCGATAATGAGATTATTCAACTGAATCTGAGACTGAGATCAATCCTATCTAAAGGGTGATCTCTGGATCTGATAATGAGATTACTCAACTGAATCTGAGACTAAAATCAAGCCTATCTAACAGGTGATCTCTAGATCTGATAATAAGATTACTTAACTAAATATGAGACTAATATCAAGCCTACCTAATGGATGATCTCTGGATCTGATAATACTGATACTGAATAACTTTATATAAGACCATGCCTATCTAGAGGGTGGTCCATGAATCAATGTAACTATCTAAGTTCCTTACTGATATAGGTGACTGTATCTGACAATCCTGATTTTTGAGTTCTACTCTGAAGACTGATACTGAAACTACAACTATAGGAGTACTCACTTAACCAACATGCCCCGAATCTGAACTGGTGGGGTCCAACCTGTAACCCCATTTAGAAGAGTGTCAATACCTTGTCACGGGTAAAGACCTCTCTAGTCAAGCCTCTCTAACGGGTGACCCTCATAGGAAGTCAAGCCTAAGGTAATATAATAGTCAAGCCTTTTTCTAACGTATGACAAGCCTTTTTCTAACGGGTGACTCCTATATCCTGCGCTGGCTACGCAGTTCTCGAGTTCAGGGATTGCTCCTAATGAATCTGCCTCTCTAAAGGGGAGCCGTCATCCCTGCACTCGCATGGTGCTAGCTCCTACTCCTAACTGAAAGACTCTGAACTGATTCTAAACTAAACGTAAACTGAGCCAAATCTGATACTGATCATGATTCTCAACTGATCTGACTGAGTTATGCTGAATTCATTTGGTTTTGTATCTGACCGAATACTTCTGAATCTCATCAGTCAAGCCATGATTCTAAGAACTCAGTGAGTTATAGAACTCTGTACTACTTAAGTTTTGCATCTATCTAAGAGTATAGAGTTCTATAACTCACTGAGTTATGAGAATCGTGGCTTGACTGATATTATTATGAAAACTGATATTGGCTCTAAACTGCAGCTAAATTGTCAAATATAAATACCCCCAGGACTCGATAACATAAAAGTAAAACATAACCATTCTTGAATAATCAATACCATGGACATTCATTCACCATCACAATCAATAAAGCATCTCCCCAAGGATTTAGGAATCATAAACATGTAATAACATAGGGAAACATGCTATTGGCTCATACTCTATTCAATAAGGTCTTGCATCAAACACTTAGCATGTATTAAAGTGTTAGCATGCATCGAAGAGCACATAATTAGGGGAACTTCATGCTATCATTTCATAATTCATTCACTAAGGCTTTTCAAAAAACACTTGGCAAGCATGGACTTGCACACAATTGAGAATTTCTAGTCAACATGCTATAATGGCTCTAATTCCTTCACATAAGCATTTTATCAAACATATGGGGAGTATGCTTTGCTTATTCAACAATTTCTACACTTGATTGACATGAAAACATTACTTAACAAGCAACTTCAAGAGGTTTTATTATGAACATCACATGAATATCAGATACTAGGGTCAAAGCTTGAAACCTCATCAACAAAACATGAATTAAAACTCAATTATAGCATGAACTCCAATTTCAATTCACATAAATTATAAAAACTCATAAATATAAGATCTTTGAAATTTAAAAAAGGTTTATTGAGATTCTTGGATGAAAGGGACCCAAGAATCAACATCTACATACCTTAGGAAACTTTTTCTTGAAGGCTCTTGGGGAGATTCTTGATTTCTTAATTTCTCTTGATTTTTTTAAGAATAAAGAAGGGTTTTGATTTAATAGAAACCCTAGTTTTTGATGTTAAAGATGAAGAATGAAATTATAAGCCTTGATCGAATATAAATAGGGGCTGAAAAGAGTGGGAAAAAGACCAAAAAGACCTTTAAAAATCAAGCTAAAAATGCTGAATGGGGGCTGCGACGGTCCGTCGCTTAGTCTGATGGTCTGTCAGATCGTCCATCGCACATCGGTCAGCAAAGTAATACACTTCATCAATGCGATGGTCTCAGCGATGGTCCATTGCAGCCTTGAAGGTCTGTCGGATCGTCTATCGCATGTTGGCCTGGATAAGGTCACACTGCCTCAGCGGCGACGGTCCCAGCAACGGTCCATCGCAGCCTTGACGGTCCGTCGTCCTGGCCTTTGCACTTGGTCCAGAAAAGGCAGTTACTTCCTTGGTTGCAATGGTCTGGGAAATGGTCCGTCGAAATCTCGACGGTCTATCAACCCGGCTGTCGCACCTGGGCGGTTCTGACTGCTTTCTGTAAAATGGTCATAACTTCCTCGTCTGAAGTCGTATTTTGATGAAACATTTTAGGACCAGATTTACACTTGGGAAGGCACTTCTCAATCTTTTAGGATAGGATTTACACTTCACTTGACACGCTCTAAGGCTCAGACTATGAGAAAATTTTGTGGGGTCTTACATGATGTCTTTCATTGCCTAACCAGTGTGATGCCTAATTGTTTCTGCTTTGACAACGACTGGACCATACAAGTCATAATGAATTAGAATGAGTTGTATGGTACAACTAGTAGCAAAGTCAGTGTTGGTGATCATGGATAGTGTCCAATCTATGAGTGGAATCTTATGATTTGTAAGGTGACCCTACGAGTCGTTAGGTCACACGTATTGACTGGGTTGTCAATTTTTAGTCTTTCCATTAAGGGCATTATGGTCAATTCTCCTTTTTCCTTGCTTAGACACCATGTCCATAAAGAACTCAAGGGGGTTATTTCTCATTCATAACACAGTCAAAACACACTCTCTTCTCTCAAAACTCTCCAAGGTCAAGATACTTAGGGTTTTCAAGAAGTTGATCATCTAAGGGCTCAAGGGATGATTGCTCTCCATAAATATTGGTATTTCAGGCATAGTACTCTTCCCCCATTAATATTTTATGAAAAACATGTATTTAAATGGTTTAATTAGATGATTTTGAATGTGGGTTTTGATGTGGTTGAGGGTTTTGACATGGTTGATTCTTAAATTATTTTCCCATGATGTATTATGCATTGTTTAAGCTTTATTAATGGTTTTAAAATTATGGGGTGCATGGGAATGGTGAATGAACTAAGGGGCTATGATATTTTCCAAATTGTGTTTCAAAATTCAGAATTGGTTTACATAGTTGTGTTCCCTCAACCCATTTGTGTAAACGGCTTTGAATTATGAAATTGCCACTTGATTTGACTTACTCACCCATGTTATTCCATTGCATAAGAATTTAAATAATGAAAATGGTTTTGAAGGCCTTGTTGGCTATGATTTGATTTAATGAATAAAGGGGGTCGAGGCATTCCCTCTAGTTAATGTGATTGTTATGGCATAAAGATAAGCTTGCAAGTGGAAAGATATGATGATACCATGGTGTGCCTTAACGGTTGGTTCATTGGTTAATAGATGAGTCATGTGAAACATGATTTAAATTGGACTTATTGGGGTTTATTTAGTGAAGATGTGAAGGTGTGTGTCTTGGATGACTTATACTAAAAACTCATGTTTGTCGACATAAGGTTTGGTCTTAATGAATTGTGTTCATGGTTCACACTATTAATATATTTGTATCTTGGAATTGCGTCGGGTCCGGGCATTCCCTGGTCTTCCTTTATACCTTTGGTTTATGTGGATGACACGTACTGAGGCCCTTTCAACATGTGGAGTTGAACTAATATAGCTTGTGGTGCCTATTTATAATGGTTAAGCTACATAGTCCAGGATAAAGTTTACTTTATGCTAAGCCTTGTTCCCTGTCCCGGCATGACATGCTTATATATGTATATATATATAACTATGTGCATTGGTTTTGAATAATTTTGTAATGTGTATCATTACATTATTTATTCCCCTATCCTGAGTTACATGCTAGTGTTCAACCTACTAACTATCTCTGGATATTGTGTCCCCATATGATGCAGGCACCGAAGATACTTCTACCTTTCCTGCACACTGTTAGGTAGATCAACTCGGTTCATCGATCGTTAGTGGTGAAGTGGTGAGCTTCCATTCCCTGGAAGACTTGGTTATTTCGCCAGTCTCCTTTCATAGACTAGAATTGAAGAGTTCACACTTACATTATCATTGTCAGAGTCGGGGGCATGTCTTGACTTAGATTGATTTTCGGTATTGTTTAGAGGCTTTGTAGATATTGTTGTAGACTTGGGTGTTTTGGTTATTGGTTGTTGGATATGTAGTTATCTTAGATTCCTTTGAAATTTTATACCTGGCACGACCCAAACCAGGGTGCTGTCGTAATGGGCATCTCAAGTCCAACCAGGATCGGAGACCACCCCCGAAACCCCACCCAATCAACCAACAAATATGCTGAGTCGGATGAATTTCGAGCATAGAACAAGATAACATATATGTACAAATCCAAACTTTGGGATAGGTCTATGACTGTGACCAACCCAACAAGTCCAACCACCTAATTCCAACCAACAGCCACAACCAAACCGAGATAATAACAAAGTTCATGTCCACAACATAATATAAAAGAATGGAACAATCATAAATACAGTCAAACAGTATCAGCCCCAATACCTTTGCTAATACTAAGGCTGACACCACTACCGAAACCGCCTATACAAATCCATAGTAGTCCTACAAAGCCTCTAACCAAAAGTAAAACAATATTCGGTTGGGACATGCCCCCAACTATAGCCAAAATAAATATCAATGAAATAACCAAAGTATGTAAAGACACCCATGATATGAAATGGAAGTTCACCACTTCAATCCAATAGCTGATTTTGAATTCGATCACTAAGCATAAGGAGTAGAATAGCCAGTTCTTGCATCGCATGGGGATATAGCCACCCAAAAATAGGGTAACGAGTGAACGCTAGTAAGTACTCAAAATAAGAATAAAATAAAGCCAACCATTAAAACCAAGTAAAACAACCATATGCATTCACAATCATATATAAATATATATGTATATAAAAATATATCGGGAAAGGGAACCAGGTTTAACATTCCTTTAAAACCAATAACCTGGGTATGTATAGATTAACCATCCTAAAACCACCCATGGGATATATGGGTCCATGTAACCCCCTGAACGAGTCCCAATACGTGTAGCCGTACGAACTAGAGATACCATTGGAGTAGGGGATTCCCAATTACCCTCTATTCTCTATGATACATATCTACAAGTATAACCTTGGGGACTCTCGTGTACCCCATAAGTATAGTATATAGTCGTCATGAGGAATCCTTATGTTAGTAAACATGAGTTTCCAGTGTTTGTCCATTGGACTCACACCTTCACGGTTTGCTATAGAACCCTGCCATTATTTCCCAATTAAAATCATTACCACATAACTAAAATCGCCATTCCATTTATTATTAACCAAGGCTTTAAGTAGTAGTATCGTCATACCGACTATAGCTTACAAACAATGTCCTTAGACAACCTTTTAGAGAAAAAGGGATTCCTATGTACCCATAGATTACATTATTTAGTTGCTTGAGGGATTCCTATGTACCCCACAGGATGTTCATTATCATGTTTGCTTGGGGGATTCCCTTGTACCCCACAAGAATTTTCAATTAATCCATAACCATGACCACCAAGATCTTACCAATTAACCATTCAAAACCATTTATACTATATAGGGTTCCGTTACCAATTTATACCATGTACTAGTACCATTAAAAGTCTAACCTCATAGTAAAAGCATTCTCATAGGCATTCTATCAAAAATGTTGGGGGAATAATGTTTCCAAAGCCAAAACCAAGTGCCAATTAACCATTTACATGCAACTAAATGTTCGAACCATCATCATAATATGAAAACCATAAGTAAGGGATATGGGAAAACCATAACCAACCATTATAACCAAAAAAAACCAACATATATTTGAAAACCCAAAAACATACAAGAACTATGCTATGAAAACAATTCATAAAACATGCCTTTAGTTAGAGCTAAAAATGAGGGAGGAGTAACATGACTTAGATTATGAAGATGACAGAGAAATCACCCTTGAAATCCCCAAATTGATCCTATTGATGAATCACAAGCCTTCCCTAACCCAAAAGCATTTGAGAGAATTTGACAGAGTTTCTAAGTGTTTAAGATTAGAATATTAGGGTAAATGTCCCAAGAGTGATATAAGTCGTGGGTCCCTAAGTGGTTAAGAGGGGAAATGTTTAGATTACCCCCAACTTAAAATGCATAAAATTCCCACAAAAAGGTACAACCCTCCTGATAACGCTCAACTTACTCCCATTTTTAAAGGGTAAGGCAGTCATTGCCAATATCCCAACCCACGTTGGGGTTGAATCCACAAGAAGTGAAATGCAAATTTCATGTCCTATGGGTGCTGTAATTACTAAAAAGATACCTAGAAGGCAAGAAAACACAAAATATAATAAAAGTGGGGGGATTTGGTTTGTATCAACTTTTGAGTTATAACAAGATATAATGACACTTTTGGTTTAAAAATTATGTTTTGGAGAATCTTGGGATTATGTCTCCCTAAATGTATAATGTGTGTAGGTTAGAGATGGTTCATCATGACATCTAGTTGTTGAGTGACATCATGTATAAAGTCTTTCTGGCTAGTTTTTCAACTAAACCTCAAAGATTTCACCTATTGGCTCTTTCGAGCACCTAACAAGTCTTCCATCATAGTCACCCAATAACTCAATCAGGAATTTCTATTTCTAGGAAGATACCCATGACATGACTTACACTCTATTTACACTTATTTCTAAGATTGCAAAAGGTAGTAAACCACATACTAAATTGTCCACCACTTCCTTGTTCCCTTATAGACCTTTTTCAAGGATTCTATGGGTTCCCATAGGTTTACTTTAATCCCTTTTTCAAGGATGAAGAAGTTTTTCTAGAGTTTGAAGTTTTCACCCATCAAACCCATTGAGAGATTTGGGGTTTTCACCCATAAAATTCCAACTATTAAACTCAAGCAATGGTGAAATCCATACTCAACAACAAGAAATTGTGTAAACACATCAACACCCAAACACAAATACACTTTAGTTCAACATAATCCCAAGACTAAATTACTTAGCTACTCATGAATAAAGTAGAGAAAGATATACCATAAGGATTATCCAAAGCATCCATTCTTCACAAAACACTAAGAATTCAAGTCACCAAAATTAGTTACAATCTCGCCTAATTAGGGTTCTTGTTTCAAATTCAAAAATATCTATGAGGTAAGAAATACCCAAAGAATAAAGGGTTTTTGACTATATAAGGTTTGGGATTCGGCCAAGTGAAATTACAAAATTGCACTGGAAAATATTTCCTCTTAGCTGCAATCGCATGGGGTTGTTCGTTACCGCAAAATGGTTTTGCAATCGTATTTTACTATCCATCTTGACTAACCGCGACCATGTCCTTTGGCCCGCGATCGTGGTAACTAGGGTTGATGACTGCTCCAGGTCTTCAGCTGCACTTCTTTTCTTACACTTGATCTCTTTTAGCTTAAATCCACATCTTTTCATCTCACCAACTTAATGCCTGAAAAATGTGGATATTGATTCATTAAATCACGATATGTCTCATTAATTTATACAAAACTTGGTAGTGTACATAAAAGTTGAGTGCAAATGAATGGTAAAATCATCACTCATCAACACACCCAACTTAAAACCTTGCTTGTCCTCAAAGAACACCACCTCTTATCATAAGACAATTTCATATGTATGCCCATATTCTATTACCTAATGTCATGATGACTTAAACATTATTATTACCACAAAAAGCTCTTCACACATGGGCAAAATAATTTTGACTACACCCACAACATAAAATGGAATATTAAAGGGAGCAATAGACTTTAAGCAGCAACCATGTGACAACTACTAATACTCTAGAAATGACTTACTTCTTGAAGATGGCTTATGAAACTCAGGCTCAATACATGCTGACTTCCCCAAGTCAATCCTTCACTTTTTGCCTTTTTCAGGTGTGCCCTCCTCTCGAATCCTCAAGGGGTAGATGGGGAGCTAGGGCACACCCAAGTATCTCTATCATACTCTTCAACCCCCATTCTTCTGTAAAGCTCAGTAATTAATAAGGGAAAAAAGATATGGGTACCACCTTGGTCTTTGAAGTGGTCTATTTCATTGACCACGAGCTGACCAACATCCAAAGAAATGTCATCTAAAAGGTAAGCAAATATTCGAGCATATAGATCTGGGACTACTGTCATGTGGGTGAAAGGGGAGACTCAGCTATATATAATGTGAAACCAAATTCAACCCTCGAAAGTAAAGTCATTCATGGAGATATTACTTTTTGTTTTCGTCCATGCGACTTCCTTTCCGGGACACAATCTTTCCACCAACCAACTTCCTTGCTTACACCCTTTTGCTTTGAATTCCCCCATGTCTTCATGTGGGAGCCCATAAACATCATTGATTTGTTCGCCTTAAGGTGCATCATTTATCCCCGGATCTGAATAGTCATGTTGGATGGATCTGAGAAGGAAACTTTGCTAATGTTGGCATAGAATTCACGGACCCATTTCTCATTTGCATTGCATGGATCCAGGGCAAAACTCCTCCACCCTATGGCTTCAAGCTTGTCATGGAATACTGAAATATTTTCTAGCACATTATCCAAGCAAATTCCTCTCTCCAGGAGCAGCTTTGTCCTCAAAAGATCACTATAGTAGTGAGTGTGGCACTCGGGTTCCATGAATCGACTGTGATCTTACTTGTCCATGAGATTGTCCTAAAATCACTAGTCACACATGGTGTTAATCAATGACATTTTTATACATAAACTATACCACATTATTCACTAAATCTCATTGGATGGGCACTTAGTGGTATTTGGTTAAAAATTTGGAGTGCAGGATTTTTGGCATGGCGGGAAATCACTCTCGGTTACTGTGATCACTAGCCATAACTGCATCCATGCTGATGCGATCGTGGTAAATGAGACCAGTTCCCACCTACTTTCTATGTTTAACATTTCCAAATTTTTAGACCACTAGTATGTTTTACAATATGGATTCACATTAAAACCAATGAACAAGGCTATTAGGTGCTCGATTATGCCCTTTCGAATGCAAAAACCATTATTGAATACTCATTTGGGCAATAAATCAAACACTTGGTGTGCACACTCCATTTTGCACACATTTTTGGGTAATTAAGACTTCCCCACTTGTGTGCACATCATACTCTAGCAGTTAAACACCACACAAATACCAAGCATGAAAACATGGAAACATGAGAATGAAAGACTTAGGCCCTTTCTACACCATGCATTATTTGGCCTATTTTCTAAAATCAAAGCATAAATTCAAGCCACCTACCAGATTTGTGATGCAAAAGTAATGTAAGTATATTGTTGGACCTCACAAACTTGACCAAAATTTGGTCCAATTAGAGAGGAGGATTTAAAAATAGAGTATGAGGAAAATGAGGGATTTAGTTGGTCATATAGCTAAGCAACCGCAGTTGCGGTTAAGTGACCGTAGTCACAGGCATATGGGTGGCTGTGATTGCGACCAAGGGACCGGGATCGTCATAACTGAGAGCATTTATGCTCCCCTATTTTCCCATATTCATCTCAATTCAAAAATTGACATCTTTTCCCCTGTTCAGTTTTCAATACAAAAATTTCACACTTTCCACTTTTTTTAAGCTCATACAAGGAACTCTACAGTGCCACAAATGCATGCGTTATTGAAATGCCAAATCCAAAATCTAAGCTACAACATCATAAAGAAAGTATACGAGCCACTTTCGTGGAATTTGTGGGTTGCCTCCCATACAACACCTTAGTTAACATCGTGGCACGACATTTTTTTTTCATTCTCAAGGTGGGTCCTTAAGCCCTATTTATTTCACCTCCTCAATTTCAACATCCACCACAGGCACAACTTGAAGCTCTGTGGATATCTTTTTCATCTTACAAACTATGAAAGTGACTTCATCCTCTTGCACCCTAAACTTCATCTCCCTTATTTCTAGGTCGACAATGTCCCTTCTGGTGGCTAAAAATGGACGAGAAAGGATGATGGGTACCTCGTGGTCTATTTCACAGTGCAACACAACAAATTCCACCGGGAGTATAAACTTATCCACTTTTACTAGGATATCAAATAAAATCCCCACCGACGTCTTGATAGACTAGTCTGCCATTAAGATTTGGATAGATGTCGGGGTAGGAGCATTCAAACAAAGATTCTTATAGATGACAAAGGGAATACGGTTGGTACTTGCACCAATGTAGCATAGATCTTTTAAAAAAACATGCATTCCAATGGTACAAGGAATTATGAAAGCTCTAGTATCATCTTTCTTTTCCACAATCTTACTATCCATGATAGCACTACAACCATGGGTGACTTCAATGGTGTAACCTTTGACAAGCTTCTTTTTCAACATCAATTTCTTCATTAGCTTAGCATATCTTGGGATCTCTTAAATAACATCAAGAAATAAGATGTTTATCAATAGATTACTAAGCTTGGCCATAAATTTTTTTAGCTTGTCACCCTTCTCTTTTCTTTTGAATCATTAAGGGAATATGAGAGGAACTTTGATTGTATACATTGTTTCACTTTGTGGATTTTCAACCTCAACCACTTCTTCGTCGTCTTTCTTATCTCTTCATTCTTGATTTTGAGGTAACACCTCCTTTGGATTAGCCTTAGGCATCTTCCCACTCAAGTTTTATTTCAAGTGCTCATCTAGTGTCTTCTCACTCCTAGTGAAAAATTCTAGGACTTGATCATCATTCTTTGGATTAGCAATTGTGTCACTAGGGAGTCCACTTATAAACCTAGCATTTAATTATGTGGAGATTTTCCCAATTTAGGTCTCCAATTTTTTGATGGAGGTGAAGTAAGACACTACGGTTTGAGAAAGTTGGGAAAAGTTACCTTTCAATTCACGGACCATCTTTCCCTTACCTTCTACCCTATTTAAAATCCGGGCCAAAATATCCTCGGTCTTGAACTTTTTAAGGTTAATGGATCATAACTCTTTATTCTTAGCTAGATCTTTGGGGAAGCATAGAGGTCATAATCACGCTCTCTATCCCTTTAATCCTATCACTCTCATGGTCCATCCAACCTTGATTCCCATATTGTATTTGATAGGCGAGGCGAGAACCCCTCGAATAGTTCGCTAAATACTGGATCTCCTCATCCAACTTCTTGGACTGCTCATCATCCTCTTAGTCCTTAGATGCTATGGTGTTCGCTGCTTTTGCGGGTGCACTCATAACATGCTTTGTCAAGATCTCAAGTTGTCTCATCATCTTTTCCATGCTCTCTTGTCTTTCCTCATCCCGCTTTCTTTATTCTATATTAACCACAGATTTAAAGGGGGAGCTTTTGGTAACTTTGGTAGCTCAGGTATGCCAACCCCGATTTTACTTCTTCACCTTTTCTAACAATTAAATTGTCGCATGGTAGGTCATCCTCACTAGGGAACCCCCTGATGCATTGTCCACCACGGTTTTATTAAGAAGATCAAGGTTCCATTAGAATATTTGGAGAAGCATCTTCTCTGAGACCTCGTCGTTTGGACAATTTGCCAATTTTTTGTTGAATCTTTCCCATGCTTCAAATAATGGTTCCCCGCTCAATTGCCTAAAATTTATGATCTCATCCCGCATTTGGAGAATTTTGGATGGTGGGAAGTATCGATCAATAAAAACCATTGTAAGCTCTTCCTAAGTAGTGATTAAACCGAGTGAGAGTGAACAGAGCCACGACACCATCTCGCCCATTAAAGAAAATGGGAAAAGGCGAAGATGAATGGACTCCTGAGTGATGTGTGAGATGCTAAAATGTGCACACACCTCCACAAAATTCTTCAAGTGAACATTGGGGTCCTCATATGCTTGACAACTATATAGCCCTTTCATTTGTAACATATGTGACATAACACTAGTTACATGGAAAACTCTATTCCCATTAGTTGGTGGGATACAGATTGCACTCATTTGGCCCGCATTATTGATTTGTTCCTCGTCATGAGAGAAAAATTAAAGCTCCCCATGTTACTAGAGTTGTCACTCATTGTTGCGTTAAAACTACGATTACCTAACAAAATAAAAAAACAAAGAAAGTAAATCATACCACCCCGGGTATACCCAAGTAAAAATCATATTGCACAAGTGAAATCTATATTCCACCCCTTGGTAACAGCGCTATTTTGATAACGCATAACTTACTCCCATATTTAAGAGGTAAGGCAATCATTTTCAATATCCAAATTCACGTTGAGGTCAAATCCACAAGGAGTGAAATATAAATTTCGTATCCTATGGGTGCTCTAATTACAAAAACGATAACAAGAATGCAAGCAAAGACAACATATAATAAAAGTGGTGGGATTTGGTTTGTATAATCTTTTGAGTTACAACAAGCTATAATGACACTTTTGGGTTCAAAATCAAGTTTGGGGAGAATCTTAGGATTATGTCTTCCTAAAGGTATAAAGTGTGTAGGTTAGATATGGTTCATCATGATATCTATTTATTAAGTGAGAGATAGGCTGGGTCAAAAATTTTTGCGGCTATTTTTTCAATTAAACCTCAAAGATTTCACCAATTGTCTCTTTCGAGCAGCTAACAAGTGTGCCATTCACAGTCACCCAATACCTCAATCGGGCATCACTATTTCTATGAAGATGCCCATGACATGACCTACACTCCATTTACAATTATTTATAAGATTGTAAAAGGTATTAAACCACATACTTAATTGTCCACCATTACCTTGTCCCCCTATGTCCCTTTTTCAAGGATGCTATGGGTTCCCATGGGTTTACTTTCACCCCTCTTTCAAGGATGATGAAGGTTTCTAGAGTTTAGGTTTTTCACCCATCAAACCCATTTGCAGATATGGGGTTTTCACCCATAAAATTCCAACTATTAAACTCAAGCAATGGTGAAATCCATACTTAACAACAAGAAATCATGTAAACACATCTACCGCCACACATAAATACAATTTAGTTAAACACAATCCCAAGACTAAATTACTTATCCACTCATAAAGAAAGTAGATAAAGATATACCATAAGGATTATCCAAAGCATCCATTCTTCACAAAACACTATGAATTCAAGTCTCCAAAATTAGTTATAATCTTTCCCAATTAGAGTTCTTGTTTCAAATTAAAAAGTATCTTTGAGGTAAGCAAACCCAAAGAAGAAAGGGTTTTTGCCTATATAAGGATTGGGATTCGGCCAAGAGAAAATACAAAAATGCCCTAGGCAACATTCCCGCTTAGCCGCAATCGCATGGGGTTTTCTGCGACCACGGCCAGTGTGACTGCAGTATGGTTTCATGATCGTGTTCTATTGACCATCTTGACTGACCGCGACTACGGGCATTGTCCCCCGATCGTGGTAACTAGGGATTGATGACTGCTCCAGGTCCTTAGCTGCACTTCTTTGCTTACACTTGATCTCTTTTAGCTTCAGTCCACATCTTTTTATCTCACCAACTCTATGCCTGCAAAATATGGATATTAGTTCATTAAATCACAGTTATGTCTAACTTATTTAAACAAAACTTGGTAGTGTGCACGAAAGTTAAGTGCAAAATGAGTGGTAAAATCACTACTCATCAACACCCCCAACTTAAACCCTTGCTTGTCCTCAAGTAACACCACCCCTTATCATGAGATAATTTCACATGTATGCCCATATTCAATTACCCAATGATCAGGATGACTTTAACTTGACTATTACCACAAAAAGCTCTTCACACATGGGCAAAATGATTTTGACCACGAGAAGACAAACATCCAAAGGAATGTCATCTAAAAGAAAAGCAAACATTCGAGCACACAGATCTGGGACTACTGTCATGTGGGTGAAAAGGGAGACTCGGCTACATATAATATGCAACGTAATTCGAACCTCAAAAGTAAAGTCATTCATGGAGATATTGCTTTTTGTTTTCATCCACGAGACCTCCTTTTCGTGACATAATCTTTCCGCCAACCAACTTCCCAAATTACATCCTTTTTCTTTGAATTCCCCCATGTATTAATGTGGGAGCCCATCATTGATTTACTTTGCCCTAAAGTGGACCATTTTTCCCCGGATCATAATAGTCATGTTGGATGGATCCGTGAAAGAAACTTCGCTAATGTTGGCATAGAATTCACGAAACCATTTCTCATTTACATTGCATAGATCCGAGGCAAAACACCGCCACCCTGTGGCTTCAAGCATGTCGTGGAATGCCAGTAGATTTCCCAGCACATTGTCCAAGCAAATTCCTCTCTCCGGAAGCAACTTTTTCCTCAAAATTTCACTATAGTAGTGAGTGTGGTACTCGGGTGCCATAAATCGGATGTGATCATACTTGTCTATAAGATTGTCCTGAAATCACTAAGAACACATGGTGTTAATCTATAACATTTTTATACACAAACTATGCCACATTATTCACTAAAGCTCATTGGATGGGAACTTGGTTGTGTTTGGTTAAAAATTTAGAGTGCAAGATTTTTGGCATAGCAGGAAATTGCCCTCGGTTACCATGATCATAGGCCATAACCGCGTCCATGCTGATACAATCACGGTCCAATGACCACGATCATGGTAAATGAGACCAATTCCCACCTGCTTTCTATGTTCAACATTTCTAAATTTTTAGACCACTAGTATGTTCTACAATATGGATTCACACTAAGACCAGTGAACAAGGCTTTTAGGTGCTAGATTAGGCCCTTTCGAATGAAAAAAGCACTATTGAATACTCATTTGGGAAATATATCAAACACTTGGTGTGTACACTCCATTTAGCTTAGCCGCAACTGCATGGGCTTGTCCACGACTGCGGCCAATATGACCACAGTATAGTTTTGCGATCGCATTTTATTAACCATCTTAAATGACCGTGACCACAGCCTTTGGCCAGCAATCAAGGAAACTAGGGTTGATGACTGCTCCAGGTCTTCAGTTGCACTTCTTTTCTTACACTTGATCTCTTTTAGCTACAATCCACATCTTTTCATCTCACCAACTTTATGTCTACAAAATGTAAATATTAGTGCATTAAATCATGATTGTGTCTCATTTGTTTATACAAAACTTGATAGTTCTCACGAAAGTTAAGTGCAAATAAGTGGTAAAATCACCACTCCTCAACACCCCCAACTTAAACCCTTGCTTGTCCTCAAGCAACCCCACCCCTTATTATGAGACAATTTCATATGTATGCCCGCATTCTATTACCCAATGATCATGATGACTTTGACTTGATTATTACCACAAAAATCTCTTCACATATGGGCAAAATGACTTTGACTACTCCCTCAACGTAAAGTAGAATATTGAAGTATGCAATGGACTTTAAGGAGAAACCATGTGAAAACTATAAATACTCTATAAATGACTCATTTCTTGACCTCAACCACATTATACTTCCCTTTGTCTTATCGTTCGGAAGGTGAAAAAATCACCCACCTCAACTTGATCACATGTCTCATCATAAGAAAGAAGATTTCACACACCTAGATATCAACCATGCAATAAGGAATTTAAGTGAAAACACTCTCTCTCTCTCAAGAACTCTCAATGCTAACAAGTACCATGCTATAGGCTTTTCTATATTTTAATCGCCACTACAATGATCATATTTGGTTGGGAATCACGAAGGACTTTTTGAGCTTGTAATGTAAGTTTAGTGTAGGGTAGGATATCAATTTAGGACAACAAGGCTAAATCCCTTTTGAACTTCTGCAACACATTCTTTTCAATTTTGAAATTAGGCCACTTTTTTTCTTTCACTATTGTGCCTACATTGCCATTCTTGATTTTCCCACTTTCTTTCCACTTGTCTCTTTCTTTTTTGTGCATAATTCTTGAATTTTTTTTACCTTTGTTGAACCATTTCTTTCTTCTAATCATTTTGCTTTATTTTCTTAAGCATGTCGGTACTTTCTTATGACTTCGTGGCCCAACGACACCTCTTTCAACTTTAACCACCCCCAACTTAGGCTTTTAGCCTCAAATTGCATTCTTAAGTTCAAGAAGGATAGGGTTCAAGAGAGGGATAATAAAAGGGTCACGTCTTGTAATGTGTTTCCCAAAGAAAAGTCCAAAGGATCAAAGTTGGCTAAGGATTATATCTATGTATTCGTACGCTTTCTAGGCTAAAGTGGGCCTCCAATGTCACAAGAATGGCCTAAGATTATTTTACCAACCAAATAAAATAAAAATTTAGCCTTGAAAGACTAATGGGGCAAGTTCTAGATGGTACAAGTAAACATGAGATATAGACAAATAAGCTCCCACAGATGGCGTGTGAATTTCGTCTAGGGGGTTCAATTGTTCCTCCAACTCGAGACAAATAATTTTCCTAAGTCAATTTCTAGAGTCATAGAAAGAGAAAAAGTTTTGTTACAAAGTTGCTCATGTCCATGCCCTTTAATCTTGCAAAAATTTTAGAAGGAGGAGGGGTGTTTGTTATGCACTCACACCATGCATAATTTTTTAATCATGGCAACAATCAAGCTCTTATCTCATATTAAGGCTTTAATATGGGCCATCCACCCATATGTCTACTCAGACTTCGCCAATGGGTATGAATGCAATCCCAAATCAACAATGCCACAGGTACTCACACTTTTCTTACATTTGTGACCTTGATGCCGCGGGTACTCAGACTTCCCCTACATTCATGACTAAAACCCAATATGATGTTTTCTCCTTAAGAATGTCGTCACTCAGTCTATCATATGTAAAAGCTCATCAAGTGACCAAAATTAAATAAAACAACAATCTAGGAAGAAAGTAACTAATCCATGCAAATATGGGCACCATTAGAGTGCCCGAATATTACAACCCAGTAAAAATAAGAATCATCTAAAAAAGCATAAAAATATGCAGAAATATCAATAATACAGGCCCAAATCAAATGAATAAGGAGATAGGCACCCACAACTAAAAAGATAGTAGTTTCCCTACTACATAAATAAATAAGGATAAAATATATAAGGGTGCTCCCTGAAACCACATCAAGCACTGTTGTTACTCTCAGACTCTGCATTATCAACATTCTTCTCAAGATCGAACCAATCAGCTGGGGCCTCATCATTATTCTCTACCCAGGAGGAAGGAAGTCAATCTCGGCATTTTAGGACCTTCTATATGCCCTTCACCCCCTTCCACATCTTGTTAAAGAACTCATCACTCTTTTTTCCCTTATGACCATCTTTTTATATGCAATCCGGAGATCTCGATGTGATTCAACCAAAGATGAGTAGGCTTTCTAAAACCTAGAAATGGTAGGTTTCTGCTTCTTTTGGTCCATTCTGTACATATCATAATTGGACCATGATAAATATGAATGATGAGTGGTGAAGGGCTCTCCCGGTCCCTGGGAAAACTAGACACAAGCTCCCTAATGGAAGCAACATTAACTCCAATATCCTTAAGAGGACCAATGGTGGATGGATTATGAAACTTAGGCTCAATACATGTCCACTTCCCCAAGTTGATCTTTTGTTTCTTGCCTTTACCAGGTGCGTCCTACCCTCGAATCCTCAAGGGGTAGATAGGGGGCCAGGCAATACCCAAGTATTTCCAGCATACTCTTCAACCCCTGCTCTCCTGCAAAGCTTCGAAATCAATAAGGGGAAAAAGGAATGGGTACCACTTTGGTCCTTCAAGTGGTCCATTTCATTGACCACGAGATGACAACTATCCAAAGAAATGTCATCTAAAAGGCAAGCAACCATTCGAGCATACAGATTTGGGACTGTTGTCATGTGGGTGAAAAGGGAGACTTGTCCACGTATAATGTGCAACCAAATTCGACCCTCGAAAGTAAGTCATTCATGGAGATGTTGCTTTTTGTTTTCATCCATGAGACTTTCTTTCTGGGACATAATATTTCTGCCTACAAACTTCTCGGCTTACACTATTTTACTTTGAATTCCACAATGTCTGCATGTGGGAGCTAGTAAATATCATTGATTTTCTTCGCCCCAAAGTGCACTGTTTGTCCCCGAATAATAATCATCAGCTTAAAAGTTAGTCCTCACTAGCAAGAAGTGAGCTGACTTTGCCATCCTATCCACGTTGACCCAAACCAAATCAAATTGGTTTCGATATCGAGGAAGACCGATAACAAAATCCATATTAATCACCTACCATTTCCATTCTGAAAATTCAATTTCTTGATACAATCATCCAGACCTCATGTGCTAACTTTAACTTGATGACATACCATGCACTTGACCACAAAATCAACCACATCCCTCTTCATACCATTCCATCAATACATCTCCTTGAGGTCATGATACATTTATGTTGAATCGGGATCAACAACATAGAGCGATTCATGCGCTTCAGCCAATATCCTTTCACATAACCCATCGACATTAGAAACATATAACCTCATTTGGTACCGCAAGGTACCATCACCATTTATTTCAAATACCATCACCTTTTTCCTACCTACATCGCCCTTGATATTTATCAAGACAATATCTAGAATTTGTTTCTCCTTGATCTCTACACCAAGAGATAAGACACTTCATGTACCAACACACCACCATTCCCGGAGTCCAAAAGACAAACTGTAAGATTAGCCAAATGGTGAATATCCTTCACCAATTCCCTCTTCTCCTTATCCATATAATTTAAACTCTCCATGGACAACCTGCTATGAGTATCAACAACTATGTTAGCTTTACCTGGGTAGTTGTGAAGACTCATATCATAGACCTTGAAAAGCTCAAGCCATTTTCTCTACCTGATTTAAGCTCTTTATCAGTGAATACATACTGTAGACTCTTATGATCAGAAAACATGTCCACGTGCACTCCATACAAACAGTGCTGCCAAATTTTCAGCACAAACATGATTGCTACAAGTTCTAAATCATGAGCCGGATAATTCCTCTCATGCACCCTCAAATGCCTAGAAGCATAGGCTAACACCTTTCCATGTTGCATCAAAACACAACCAAGCCCTACTGGGTATACATTACAATAAACAACAAACCCCTCATTGCCTTCATGCAAAGTCAAAACTAGAGCCGAAGTTAGCTTATCCTTCTATTTCTCGAAACTACCCACACAAGCATCCGACCAACATAACTTTAACTTTTTATGAGTCAACTTAGTCAATGGGGAAACTATCATAAATTTTTTTTTCACAAACCTCCTATAATACCCAGTCATACCCAAGAAGCTCCAAATATCGGTTGGAGTCGTGGGTCTAGGACACTTCTTAACCACTGCAACCTTTTTTGGATCCACCAAGATCCCCTCACTAGAAATAATATGACCCAAAAAAAGTGATAGCGTTCAACCAAAATTCACATTTAGAGATTTTTTCATACAACTATTGCTCTTTTAAGGTCTGTAACACAATACGAAGGTGATTGGCATGATCCACCTCACTCTTAGAATACACCAAGATGTCATCTATGAACATAATGATATATAGATCTACAAACTGATGGAAAACCTTATTAATCAAATCCATAAATGTCGTCAGGGAATTAGTCAACCTAAATAACATCACCAAGAACTCAAAGATCCTATACTGAGTATGGAAAGCTGTGTTAGGGATATCTACCTCCCTAATCTTAAGCTGATAATACCCGAACTGAAGATCTATCTTAGAAAAAAATTTGACACCTTGCAACTGATTAAATAAGTTATCTATTCTTGGAAAAGGATACTTGTACTTAACCATTACCTTATTCAACTACCTATAGTCAATGCACATCTGGAGGTAACCATCTGTCTTATGCTTAAATAACACTGGTGCACCCCATAGGGTTACACTAGAATAGATGAAACCCTTATCCAAAAGATCATTAAGTTGCTCCTTAAATTCCTTCAACTCAACTGGAGTCATCCTATAAGGAGGAATAGATATTGGACGAGTGTCCAGAACTAAGTTAATCCCAAACTAAATCTCATTATCCAATGGAACACCAGGAAGATCATTCGGAAAGACCTTAGGAAATTCATTCACCGCCGAAACCAAATGC
Source organism: Capsicum pubescens (assembly GCA_030864215.1). Taxonomy (NCBI): domain Eukaryota; kingdom Viridiplantae; phylum Streptophyta; class Magnoliopsida; order Solanales; family Solanaceae; genus Capsicum; species Capsicum pubescens. Next base: position 222,774,771 of record CM061540.1, on the reverse strand, counting down.
AAAGAAGGACCATCTGAGTTAGAATCTTTAACATGGACTAGATAATAAAGACACCTCTTAGAGATTAATCTCTGAGCTCTAGGATATGATATAAACCTCCCCTTAGGGGATATCAAACAACCCTCCTATTTAATAACTTGTTCATTAGGGAACTTAAAGACAACCTTACAGGTCCAATAATCTAATGACGTGTAACATGAATATAACCAATCCATACATAGAATAACATCAAAATCTATCATGTCTAATTCATAAAAATCCACCAAAGTCTTCTTACTACCAACAGATACCACACCCCCCCTGTATACTCTTTTAGCAACCACAGAGTCAATTACTAGGGTAGAAACATAAAAAGAATCCGAAATAACCTTGGTACTAAAACAAAAATACACAGCCATAAATGGGGTCACATAAGAGAGAGTGGACCTTAGATCCAGTAAATAATACATATCACGGGAGAAAAGTTTCAACATACCAGTCACGACATCAAGCAATGCCTTAGACTCCTGTCGAGTGATGAGTGGTGAATTTAACACTCATTTGCACCAAACATTTATGCATACTATCATGTTTTGTGTTAGAAAATAAAACATCAACATGATTTAAATGCACTAATATCTATATTTTACAGGTATCTAGTTGAGAAGGTGAAATAATATGGATTGAAGCTAAAAAAGGATCAAATGGAAGGAAATAGAGTAAATTTGGAGACCTAAAATAGTTCAACCTCAGTTACCGTGATTGCGTCCCTCAGTCTGCGGCCGCGTTCAGTCAAGACGGCCAGCATAATGCGATCGTGGATCACAACTACAATTGCATAGCTGCAATTGCGGTTAAACCTGGGCGATAGTGGTTCAGCAGGAATATGACCCAGGGCAGTTTGGTAAAATTGCATAGATGAATCCTAAAGCATATATAAGAAAAAACCCTTTCTTCTATGGGTATTGCTTACCTCATAGAAATTTTTGAATTCAAAGCAAGAAACCCTAATTGGACAAGTGTGTAACTAATTTTGGAGGGTTGATTTCTTAGTAATTTTTTGAAGAATGAATGTCTTGGATAATCCTCATGGTATATATGTCTTTACTTTCTTCGTGAGTAGATAAGTAATTTAGTCTTAGGATTATGTTAAACTAAAGTGTAATTATGTGTGAGTGTTGTTGTGTTTGCATGATTGCTAGTTATTGAGTATGGATTTCACCATTGCTTGGATTAATGAGTTGGAATTTGTGGGTGAAAACCCCAAATCTCCAAATGGGTTTGATGGATGAATACCCCAAACTCTAGAAACTCATTATCATCCTTGAAAAAGAGATGAATATGAACATGAGCTAACCCATAACATCCTTGAAAAAAGGTTATAGAGGATAAGGCGATGGTGGAAAATTAAGCCTATGGTTTACTACCTTTTGCAATCTTAGAAATAAGTGTAATTTTAGTGTAAATTATGTCAAGAGCATAACCCCATAAATAGGGATGCTTGATTGAGGTTTTTGGTGATTATGAATTGCACATTTATTAGGTGCTCGAAAGAGGTAATGGGTGAAATCCTTGTGGTTTTATTGAAATATTAACCACAATGGTCTTCAACCTAGCCTATCATTTAGTTAACAACTAAATTTCATCGTAAATCATCATCAACCCACATGTTTTTACTTTTAGGTAGACATAATCCCAAGATCTCCTCAAATCTTTATTTTAAATTAAAAGTATCATATTCGTGCATTGTTAGTCAAAAATCGTTATGAAATAATCACCCTATTTTATTTTACATGTCATATTTGTTAACGATCCGGATAACCTTTTAGTAACTAGAGCACCCATAGGTTTTGAAATTTTTAATTTGATCCTTGTGGATTCGACCCCAAATCGAGTTGGGTTATTCAAAATGATCGACTCTCACCTCAAGAATGGAAGTGAATTGAGCGTAACTAAAATGGAGTTATTGCTGGGGAGTAAAATATAGATTCTTCTTGGGCGGTGTGATTCTTACTTGCGAATACTCGGGGTGGTATTATTTACTTTATTTGTTGTTTTTAAATTCCTTTAGGTGATCGAAGTGTTAATGGAACAATGAGTGATAACGCTAGCAATATGCGCCCCTTTGATGGTCCCCTAGATGATGAGGACTAACTAAATGAAGCGGGACAAACAAGTGCAATCCGTATCCTACCAACTAATGGGAATGAAATCTTCCATGTGACTAGCATCATGCTTCACATGTTGTAAATAAAAGAATTGTACGGGGGTCAAGACTTTGAGGACCCGAATGTCCATTGGAAGAATTTTATGAAAGTGTTCGCCATTCAATACAGCACACATTACTCAAGAATCCATTGGGCTTCACCTCTTCCCGTTCCCACTAACGGGCGAGGCAGTTTTTTGGCTCCGCTTACTTCCACCCAGCTCAATTACATCTTGGGACAAGCTTACTACAGTGTTTCTTTATATATACTTCCCACATCTAAAATGCTTCATAAGAAAGATGAGATTGTGAATTTTTGGCAAATGAATGGAGAGCCATTCTTTGAAGCTTGGGAATGATTTAATGGAAAATTGGCCGAATTCCCTAATCATGAAGTCCCGGATAAGATGCTTCTTGAGATCTTCTACCATGCCCTTGATCAATAAACAAAATGGTGGTGGACAATATGACGGGTGGATCCATAGTGAAGATGCATCGCCATGTGGACTTTCTATTGATATGAGAAGTGTCAAAGCAAAATCGGGATTGGCATACCCAGGATACCAAAGTTCCCCCGATCTCTTCCACTACTTCTATGGTCGATAATGAACAAAGAAAGCAGAATGAAGAGAAGGGTGAGACCATGGTAAAAATTATAACCCAACTTGAACTCCAGAAAAAGCATGTTATTCGTGCACCCACAAAAGCGATAAATGCCATAGCATCAAAATCTTAGGTATTTGGCTAACTACTCGGGGGGTTCACACTTCGCCTATCAAAGGCAAGGTGGGAATCAAGGTTGGATGGATCGTGAGTGGGATAGAGATTGGAGAGATCATGAGCATAAATATGACCATTATTTTCCCCCTCATGATTGAGCTAAGGACAAGGAATCTAGCGCTATTGACCCCGAAAATTTCAAGACCAAGGATGTGTTAACAAGGATCTTGAATAGAGTGGAAACTACTAACAAAATGGACTGTGAGTTAAAAGGTGATTTCTCCCAACTTTCCCAAATAGTGGTGTCTCACTCTTCCTCTATCATGCAATTGGAGACCCAAGTTGGCCAAATCTCCACACAATTAAATGCTAGGTTTAGAGGTTGAATTTCAAGTTACATAATTTCTAACCTAAAGAATGGCGCACAAGTCCTAACAATTTTCAAAAGGGGTGGGAAGGCACTTGATGAACCCTTTAGAGGAGACTTGAGTGAGAATATGCCCAAGGCTAAAGCAAAGGAGGTGATACCTCAAAGTAGAGAAGCAAATGATGAAAAAGAGATAGAGGAAAGTGATGAAGAAGTGGATGAAGTTAAAAAGCCACAAGCTGAAGCAAGGTCAACAATCCAAGTCACTCTCCTATTCCATCAACATTTGTATAAAAAATAGAAGGGTGACAAATTAAGGAAATTTATGGAAAAACTTAGCAATTTATCAATAAATATCCCGTTACTTGAGGCAATCCAAGAGATCCCAGGATATGCTAAGTTAATGAAAAAGTTGATTTCCAAAAAGAAACTTGTTGAAGATGACACTATTGAGGTCACTCATAGGTGGAGTGCTATCATGGATAGTAAGGTTGCGAAAAATAAAGATTACCCCAGAGTATACACCATTCCCTGTACAACTGGGACGCATGAGTTTGCAAAAGCTCTATGTAACCTTGGTGCGATCATCGACTTAATGACTTTTATCATATACAAGAAGCTCAGATTGGATGCCCTTACACCGACCTCTATGCAACTTTTAATGGTAGATCGGTCAATCAAAAGGCCGGTGGGAATTTCGTTTGATGTCCTTATTAAAGTGTACAAGTTTATACTTCCGACGAACTTCATGGTATTGGATTGTGAAATGGACCAAGAGGCACCTATCATCCTTTATTGGCCACTGGAAAAGCCATTATATATTTAAAGATGGGGGAAATAAAGTTTAGGGTGCAAGAGGATGAGGTCTCTTTCAAAATTTGCAAGAAAAAAAAGCAAACCGCGGATCTTCAAGTGGTATTTGTGTTGGATGTTGAAAGTGAGAAGGTGAATGAAGATGGTCTTGATGACCTACCTTGAGCGTTGGAGAATAAAGACCTCGTGCCACGATGATAACTAAGGCGCTATATGGGAGGCAACCCACGAATGCCACAAAAATGGCTCGTATCCTTTTTGTCATGTTTCTGTAGTATAGAGGTTAGATTTTGCGTATGAATAACTCATGCATTTGTGGCACTATAGAGTGAATTTGATAATCTTGGAAAGGGGGAAGTGGGCAATTTTGCATTGAAAACTGAACAGGGGAAAAATTAATAAAAATTGAGCAGAGAGTTGAGCAGGGGAAAATAGGGGACCAGAACTGCTCTCAGTTACTGAGATCGCAGTCTCGAACCATGATCGCAGCCACCCATATGTCCGCGATCATGGTCACTTCATCATCTCAATCCCCAAGTTTCCTTATTTTTCTCACACTCTCTTTCATGATTGTACTCTCTAATTTAGGCCAAATTTTGTCCAAGTTTGTGAGCTTTGAACAACATCCTTGCATCCCTCTTGCATCATAACTCCAGTAGGTATCATGAATCCATGTTTTTATTTTTGAAAATAGGCCCTAGAATGCATGATTAAGAGAGGGCCTAAAGTTATTATTGTTATGTTTTCCATGTTGTCATACTTGGTGTTGGTTTGGTGTTGGCTACTTGAATAAGGTGTGCACACTAGTGGGGAAATCTTGAGTACCCAATAATATTCAAAAAATGTAGACAAATGAGATGTGCACACCAAGTGTTTGACACTTTGCCCAGTTAAACTTTCAATAGTGATATTTGCATTCAAAACGGCACATTCAAACACTTATTGTATTGTTAAATTGGTCTTCATGTGAATCCATGTTGTAGAGAATGCTAGTAGCCTAAAAACTTGGAAGAGATTTGAACATGGGGAGCTAGTACAAAACTAGCCTCAGGAATCACAATCGTGATCGTGGCCATGCGATCGCAGTCATGGCTCGCGGTCGCAATAATCGAGGCCAATTCCCTACCATGCCAAAAATCCTGCACTCCCAAATTTTTAACCTAGCTTCATCAAGAACTTTTTTCCAATGAACTTTAGTGAACAGTGAGGTACAGTTTGAATGATAAATTATCATTGATTGATATAATGTGTTCCTAGTGTTTTTAGGAAAACTTTATGGAAAAGTATGATCACATCCAATTCATGGAACCCGAGTGCCACACTCACTACTACAGTGATCTTTCGAGGACAAAAAAGCTCCTAAAAAGAGGTATTTGGTTGGAGAATATGCCGGAGAAACTTCCGGTATTTCATGACAAACTTGAATCCACATGATGGCAGTACTTTGGCCCAAATCCCGGTATTGCAAATGAACAATGAGTCGTTGAATTTTATGCCAACATCAGTGAAGTATCCTTCTCGCACCCATTCAATGTGACTATTATTATTTTGGGCAAACCGATAAAATATGGGGTTAGGCAAATCAATGATGCTTATGGGCTCTAACATGCAGACATGGGTGAATTCAAAGAAAAAGGGTGTAAATCGAGGAGTTGGTTGGCACAACGGCAATTCCCTAGAAAGAAAGTCTCTTGGGCAGAGACTAAAATCAATATCTTCATGAACGACTTCACTTCCGAGGCTCGGATATGGTCACATATTATTTGTAGCTGAGTCTCTCCTTTCACCCACATGATAGCAATCCAATTTCTGCATGCTCGTATGGTTGCTTGCATTCTATATGGCATTCTTTTGGACGTTGGTCAATTTGTGGTCAATAAAATGGATCACTTCAAGAACCAAGGTGGTACGCATCTCTTTTTCCCCTCTTTGATTACTGAGCTTTACAGGAGAGTAGGGGTTGAAAAGTATGTCAGTAATACATAGGTGAGTCCTGGTTCTGCCATCTACCCCTTGAGGATTCGTGGAGAGGGCACACCTGGCAAATAAAAAAAGCAAAAGATCGACTTGGAAAAGTCGGCATGTATTGAGTCTGATTCTTATAGGCCAAACACTACCTGACCTCTTGAGGAGATTGGAGTTTATATTGCATCCATCAAAGGGCTTGTGTCTAGTTTTCCCAGAAAGATCAGGAGAGCCTTCCACCACCCAACATTCATATGTCACGTGCCGATTATGAGAAGTACATGGAGGAACAAAAGAAGCAAGAAGCTAACATTGATAAGCTTGAGAAAGCCTACTCCTCTTTGGTGGAGTCATACCAAGACCTCTGGATTGCACATTAAAAAATGGTTACATGATAGAAAAAAAGGAATGAGTTCTTTATCAAGATGTGGAAGGGGGTGAAGGGCCTATAAAAGGTCCTAAAACCCTGAGATAGACTTCTTTCCTCTTAGGTGGAGAGTGATGATGAGGCCCCAGCCGAGTAGACTGATCTTGAGGAGAATGGTGATAATACAGATCCGAGAGTGAAAGCAGACATTGATGCGGTTTTAGGGAACACCCTTATCTCTTTTATCTATAATTATTTATGCAGTGAAGAAACTACTACCTTTTCAGTTGGGGTGTCTCCTTATTCATTTGATTTAGGCCTGTATTATGGATATTTCTACATATTTTTCTGCTCTTTTAGATAATTCTTATTTTTATTTGGGTTTTAATATTCAGGCACTCTGATGGTTCCCACATTTGCATTGATTAGTTACTTTGTTCTTGGTTTTTTACTTAATTTTAGTTTTAATCGATGAGCTTCTACCTATGATAGATTGAGTGACAACATTCTTAAGGGAAAAGCGTCGTGGTTGGGTTTTTAGCCATGGATGCAGGGGAAGCCTGAGTACCCGTGGCATCAGGGTCATAAATGTAGGGGAATTCTAAGTACCTATGGCATTAATGAATTGGGATCATATTCATACCTATTGGCAAAGTCTGTGTAGCCATGTGGGTGGTCCACCCATATTAGAACCACATTGTGACACATTAACTTGGGTTGTTTCCATGATTAGAATATTATGCGTGGTGTGGATGCAAAACAAACAACCCGTCCCTTCCCACCATCCAAGTATTTTGTGAAATTAGAGGGAATGGACAAGAGCAACTGTAATACCCAGTACTTTTCCTAGAAAATTTCATCTTAAGAATGTCAAGTATTAGCTTCTAAATGAATGATGGTTATTCCAGAAGTAATTTTCAAGATTTTCACTTTTTGTCATGTGGCAAATTCAAAAAGATTTCCATTGATATAAGATTCGCCGAAATTCGATAACCAAGTCAGAAGTTACGACTATTTTAAGTTCCCATCATAAAACAATGCCATATTAGTCAATGGCATGCTATGCCATAAGAGGAAATGGCATTTGGAAAATTCCAGTATGGTTCTGCGATTATGGTGCGTCGCTCCAGGGATAAAATTTAGAATTGCCTTTTCCAGTATCTTAACAAGATTTCCTCCACGTCATGCCAAAGTTCTAGGTCACAAAAGAAGGGGCAAAGTGATGGATCTGCATTGTACCATCCCTCAGTTTCCAAATTGTCAAATTCCAGTGACACGGCACGATAGCACCGCGTTGCGCCAGGGGTTCAGTTTGGGAAAATTTTACTGAAATTAAATGACGTGTTCAGGGTTAAAAGGGTCAATTTCCTACCCCTATTTAAGCCCTTTAACACGTGATTCAGCCACTCTTCACCCAAAATACACTCTCTTCTCTCAAAAAAACCTCTCAAGAACAAGCAAGAGTTTTCATATAAGATCCAATTCCAAGAAAGTTTCTCCGTCAATCTTTACGAAATCACGAACTAAGGTATGCGTAGTATTCATTCATGGACTCCTTTCATCCACGAAGACCAAGAATCTCTTTTTTAAGTTTAAGTTTATGGATTTCTTTATGAATTTCATGTTGGGTTTGTTTTGTTTATGTTGAGAATAATCGATTGAATTCAAATCCATGTTGGGTGATCAATTTTATGTGGAATTGATTTGTATAGATGTATATTCATGTGAACCTATGAATAAACCCTAGGATGATGAAATTAGAGATGAATCATGATGATTAATTGTTGTATAATGTTGTCTACATGTGTTATGCCTACCATGTGTTTGATTAAATGCCTAGATTAAGGAATAATGCCCAACTAGTATGATATCATGAAATCCTCATGTATGTACAAGTTATGTCTATCACATGTTTTGATGGAATGCTTCTATAAATGTATTATAGATTATGATGTTAGTTATATGTTCAAGTAAGTTATGCTTGGTAAGTTTCCTTCCATCGAGTCCTGGGGGTATTTGTACCCGAAAAATTAGCTGCGTACCTAGAGCCATGTCATGTTTTCACGATACTCTCAGTCAAGCTATGAATCCTTAGACTTCAGATAGTCTTATGACTCAAGAAAAATCTCCATGATCTCATGACTCAGTCAATTGTTAGATATTAGTAGTGTTCTGTCAGTCAACGGAACTTAGTAACTCAGCTCATATTCAATTTAGTAAATCATGTTTAGTATCCATTCAGATGGGAGTAGGAATTAGTACCGAGTGAACCCAAGGATAGAGACACACAATATCAAATGAGGGAGTGATCCTTAGAAGTCATCCTTGCGTTCCAGAACTATGTAGCCAGCATAGGTTGATACATCAATAATGTCCGATGAGGGTTGATGAGATGGATAAGCACTGTCAGATAAGGGGCCCACCATTCTCTTTTGGGGACACAATCAGATAAGGGTCGCCCACAGTTTATCCTTACTAGTGGCGCGGTATTGACACCCTTCCAATTGGGGTTACAGATTGGACCCCAACTCAGCCATAATGGCATATCAGGGGCATGTCGGTTAAATACTACCTGTCACAGTTTTAGTACCAGTCTCAGTAAAAGAACTCAGATAGTTCTTCAGATTTAATACTATCAAATACAGTCGACTCAGATACAGTAAGGAACTCAGATAGTTTCATCAAATTCAGGACTGTCAGGTACAGTCACCCATGTTATCAGTTACATTCAGATACAGCTATTTATGCTATCAGTTATATGAGTTATTAGTATGTTATGTCATCGGTATTCATATTAAGTAATCACGATATCATAGTGTCACGTATAGTTACGTATTTATGTATGCATTCTCGAATTTATGTTAGACAGTCAGCTAGCATTATTCATGCATATTAACCCTTGCATTAGCCTATCTCACATGTATACTCAGTACATTCCATTGTATTAATGCATTTATGCTATGGTGCTTTCTTTTTATGTTACACCATAGGTTCAGAGACACAAGTTCCAGATCAGCAGTAGATTCAAGTCTCAACAGTCAGAATAGAAGTGAGTCCTCATCCTTTGAGGACATCATTATTTCTACTCTATTTCATTGATTAGTTATTAGTTGGATTTAGTTAGGGACATATCCCATCAACTCCTTATTCAAATTATTCAGACAGTAGAGGCTTTTAGACTAGATGCAGACTATTATGTTTCAGGCTTCAATGTTTATAGTTTTGTTTTGGTTATTGTATTACCCCACAGTTGTTATCTCATCTATGTTATGTTTAGTATTGAAGCTTATGGCCTTTCAGTGCATGTTTCTGCATTATTCAGTATTTTATGCAGTATACAGGTGTAGATATCAGTCATGGGTTTGCTTGTGGTCCTTCGGGGTCATGAGCACTGTGTAGCGTTCCGATTACCAGATCTGGGGAGTTACAACAACCTTATGATAAAACTTTTCCTCTTTCTATGACTCTAAAAATTAACTTCAGAAGAATAGTGAATACTTCATCTTTATCTCGAGCGGGAGGAACAATTGAACCACTTTCATGAGATTCACATATCATGTGTGTGAGCTTAATTGTCTACATCTCATGTGTACTTGTGCCATCTATAACTTGACCCTTTAGTCTTTCAAATCTAAATTTTGATTGTGCTTGGTTGGTAAAATGATCATAGGCCCTCTTGTGACATTTGAAGCCCACTTTAGCCTAAAAAGCCTACTAATACATAGGAGTTACCCCTAGTCACCATCTTTGAGCCTTTGGACTTTTATTTGGCAAACACATTACAAGTCCAAACCCTTCTATTTATCATCATTTCAACACTATACTCTTTGAACTTAAGAATATAAGTTAAGGCTAAAAGCCTAAGTTGGGGTAGTGGAAATTGAAAGAAATGTAGTTGGGGCACGGATTTATAAGAAGGTGCCTACGATCTTAAGCAAATAAAGCATTTTGATTTGAATGAAGAAAATATTCCATAAAGGAAAGAAAGGTATTATCTATTCACAAAAAAGAGATAAAAAGAGAAAACTGGGAAAACCAAGAAAAGGCAAAATTGTAAAAGAAAAAGAAGTGGCCCAATAGAAAAAAATGGAGAGAGTGATATAGAATTTCAAGGAGGTTTTAGCCCTATTACCCTAAGTTGATATCCTACCCCGCCCTAAACATATATTAATGGCTCAAAAAGTCCTTTGTGATTCCCAACCAAGTGTGGTCATTGTAGTAGCGATTGAAAATAGGGGCAAGCCTATGGCATGGTACTAGTTAACATGGAGAATTTCTTGAGAGAGAGAGTGTTTCCACTTAAAATTCCTTGTTGCATGATTGGTAACTAGGTATAAGAAATCTTCTTTCTTGTGAGGAGGCATGTGAACAAGTTGAGGTAGGTGATTTTGTCATCTTCCGCACAATGAGATAAGAAGAAGTATAACATGGTTTTAGTCAACAAGTGAGTCATTTCTAGAGTGCTAGTGGTTGTTACATGGTTGATCCCCAAAGTATAATGCATCTTTCAAATGTTCCTTTTATTGAGGGGTGTATTTAAAACCTTTTTGCCCATGTGCAAAGAGCTTTTTGTGGTAGCAATCAAGTTCAAGTCATCATGATCCTATAGTGATAGAATGAGGGCATACATGTGAAATTGTCTCATAGAAAAGGGTGGTGTTGCTTGAGGACAAGCAAAGTTTTAAATTGGGAGTATTGATGAGTGGTGATTTTACGACTCATTTGTACCAAACAATTATGCACACTACTATGTTTTTTATTAGAAAATGAGACATCAACATGATTAAAATGCACTAATATCCATATTTTACAGATATCTTGTTGAGAAGGTGAAAAGATGTGGATTGAAGCTAAAAAAGGGATCAAATAGAAGGAAACAAAGTGAACCTGGAGACCTAAAATAGTTCATCCTCAGAGAGCCGCAGTCACGGTTAGTCAATATGGTCAGTATAATGCAATCATAGAGCACAACTGCGATTGCATAGTTATGGTCGTGGTCAAACCTACATGATCGCGGTTCAATGGGAATATGACCCAAGGCATTTTTGTAAAATTGTATAGACGAATCCCAAACCATATATAGGAAAAAAACCCTTTCTTCTTTGGTTATTGATTACCTCATAGACATTTTTGAATTCAAAGAAAGAAATCCTAATTGGGCAAGTGTGTAACTAATTTTGAAGGCTTGATTTCTTAGTAATTTGGTTAAGAATAAATGCCTTGGATAATCCTCATGGTATATCTCTCTTTACTTTCTTCATGAGTAGCTAAGTAATTTAGTCTTGGGATTATGTTGAACTAAAGTGTTATTGTGTGTGGGTGTTGTTGTTTTTGCATAATTGTTAGTTGTTGAGTATAGATTCCACCATTGCTTGGATTTATAAGTTGGAATTTTGGGTGAAAAGCCCAAATCTCCAAATAGGTTTGATGGGTGAAAACCCCAAACTTTAGAAATCCTTCATCATCTTTGAAATAGGGATGAAGGTGAACATGAGGTAATATAACCCATAACATCCTTGAGAGAATGTTATAGGAGGACAAGGCAATTGCGGATACTTAAGCCTATGGTGTATTACCTTTTGCAATATTATAAATAAGTGTAATTTGAGTGTAAATCATGTCAAGAGCATCTTCCTAGAAATAGGGATGCTTGATTGAGGTTTTGGGTGATTATGAATTGCACACTTGTTAGGTGATCGAAAGAGCCAATGGGTGAAATCGTTATGGTTTTATTGAAATATTAACCACAATGATCTTCGACCTAGCCTATCCTTTAGTTAACAACTAAGTATCATGTTAAATCATCATCAACCCATATGTTTTTACTTTTAGGTAGACATAATCTTAAGATCTTCTCAAATTTTGATTTTAAATCAAAGGTGTCATATTCGTGCATTGTTAGTTGAAAATCATTACAAACCAATCCCCCCATTTTATTTTACATGTCGTGTTTGTTAGCATTTTGGGTAACCTTTTAGTAATTAGAGCACCCATAGGTTTTGAAATTTATAATTTTCTCATTGTGGATTCGACCCCAACTCGAGTTGGGTTATTAACAATGACCGCCTCACCTCTCAAGAATGGGAGTGAGTTGAGTGTTATCATTGGGACACAAGAGTATATAATCGATTCTGGCCTGCGCCAGTACTAGAAGTATAATCAGAAACAGAAGCAACACCATTTGGTACAGGAGAGGATAAAGAGGCAACCGGAACCTTGTTCACCCACGAAGCGACCTTACTAATCGATCAATTTCTAAGCATATGGACTGGCTGACCATATTTGAAGAACTTGTCCCTTCCTTCATCACAAAAACCCTGATATAACCGACCATAGAACATATAAGAAAGACATAATAAGTCGACTGAGCCCCACTAGCCTGAGATTGGGCACCCTGTGACCTGAAGTTATTGGCACCCTGCAGACGCCTGTCACTAGAAAGATTTGGGTAGGGAGCACTAGCTGTGGAGAATAAACCAGAAGTCCCCCACTTCTTCTTTAGCCGCTTACCACCATCCTTACCACTTTGTTGTTGACCACCCTACTCAGAGAACCTAGACTTTTTACCCTGCCTTTCCCCTACCTCAGCCTATTTCCTTTTTTTCTCCTCTACCTATTGCATATGAAACACCAACCTAAAAATATCCATGTCCTTGATCAGTAAGGCAGTCATACTTTTAAGGATAAACTCACGATACAGTCCTAAAGAAAATTTCCTCACCCTGGCCCTCATATCAGACACCATTTTCAGAGCATACCTAGACAACTGGTGAAATTTCAAGGCATGCTCATTAATCGACATTTTCCCCTATTTTAGATTAACAAACTCCTTTGTTTTTGCTTCTCTTAACTCCTGAGGAAAGAAGCAATCCAAAAATGCATTAGAGAAAGTTTCCCACAAACATGACTCCTCAATATCACCTCTTTCCCTATCCCATTCCTTATACCATTGGTATGCTATATTTTTAACTAAAAGGTAATAAAATTCACCCCTTCCACATTCATGGCCTGCATCACCCTGAATATGTTTTCCACTTCATCAAAAATTCTTGAGGATCCTCCTCCACCTTTACGCCATTAAAAGTTGTAGGACTCAACATCATGAACTGGCCAACCCTTGTGGCCTAAAATGATGGAATACCAAATGGACCACGCTCAGCCTGAGAAGCTACCAATTGAGAAATCATATGTATCGACTAACGAAGCTCTTCATTCATTACGTCACCTATAGGAGAACTAGAAGGAACCGGTGGGACTCTAGAATAATCAGGAACTGGACTCCTAGATTGAGTATGGATCCCTTGAGTAGAGTGTGTCCCATAAACATTGTACTTAGATAGGACAGAGGAGTTTTTGTGAGCTTCATATCGTTGAGGAGGAATGATATGAAAAATGAGCATATGAAAATCAAAAGAATCCAAGACCTTAGACTCTACGTCCTGAAATAAGACAACAACAAAGTGGAATATTCCTAAATGCCTTGTAGTCTCTCCCTAATGAGTGTGGCATGCTACAGACCCATAAAAGAGACTCTACTCGATACGACTTTGTGGACTCCCAATTGACCATGAACCTAAAGCTCTGATATGAACTTGACACGACCCTAACTAGGGCCCTGCAGTAATGGGCATCTCAAGTCCAACCAAGACCGGAGACCACCCCGATACCCCACCCAATCAACCAACATATACCTTGAGTCGGATGAATTCTAAGCATATAACAAAATAGCATATATGTACAAATCTAGACTCTAAGATAGGTCCATGAATGTGACCAACTCAAATAAGTTCAACCACCTAATGTCAACCAACAACCATAATGAAACTAATCTAATAAACAAGTTCCTATCCATAACATAACATACAAGAATAGAACAATCATAAATATAGTCATATGGTATCATCCCCAATACCAATGCCAATACTAAGGCTGACACCACCACCGACACTGCCCATACCAACCTATAGTAATCCCACAAAGACTCCATCCAAAAGTAAAATAATATCAAGTTGGGACATGCCCCCAAACATAGTAAAAACCAATATCCATGAAATAACCAAAGTATGTAAAAAGATCCATGATATGAAATAGATCCTTCCTGAGTATGAAAGCTTACCACTTCAATCTAATAGCTAATACCAAATTTGATCACTAAGAAGAAGGAGTATAATGGCCGATTCCTGCATCACATGGGGATACAGTTGCCCGAAGATAGGTTAGCGGGTTAACATTAGCAAATACTTAGGATAAGGATAAAATAATGCCAACCATTAAAAAAAAGTAAACCAACCATATGCATTCAAAACCATATAATATATATATATGTATGTATAACCATGTTGGGAATGAGAATAGGGTTTAGCATGCCTTTAAAAATGTTAACCTAGGAAAGTATAGCTTAACCTTCCTAGAACCACCCACGGGCTATATGGGTGAAGTGTAACCCTCTGAACGGGGAACCAAAAATACCATAGGAGTAGTGGATTCCTGAGTACCCTTTGCTCTCCATGATACATATATAAAAGTGTAACCTTGGGGATTCCCGTGTACCCCATAGGTGTAGTATATGGTCTCCATGACAAATCCTCATATTGGCAAACATGAGTTTCCAGTGTCCATCCATTAGACTCACACCTTCACAGTTAGCTATCACACCCCACTATTATTGCCTAATTAAAACCATCACCACATAACTAAAACCACCATTCCATTAATTATTAACCATAACTATAAGTAGGGGTATTATCATACCAACTATATCTTGCAAGCATTTAAACTATTTATACCATTTATACCAAACCATTTATGCCATTTAAGGCTTCATTACTAAGTTATACCATGCAATAGTTCCATTAAAGTCCAACCTTATAGTAACAACATTCTCATAGGCATTTTATCAAACATATTTGGGGCATAGTGTTTCCAAAGCTAAAACCAAGTACCAATTAACCATTCCAACGAAACCAAATGTTCAAACCATCATCATAATATGAAAACCATAAGTAAAGGACATGGAAAAACCATAATCGACCATTATAACAAAAAAACAACAACATATATTTGAAAACCCAAAACTATACAACAATTATGCCATGAAAATAATTCATAAAACATGCCTTTAGTTAGAAATAATAATGAGGAAGGAGTAACATGCCTTATATTATGAAGATGACAGAGAAATATCACCCTTGTATGCCCCAAATTGATCCTATTGAAGAAACCCTAGCCTTTTTTGACCCAAGAGCCTTTGAGAGAATCTGAGAGAGTTTTTAAGTGTTTAATATTAGAATATTAGGGTAAATGATATCCCGGGATAGATATAAGTCATGGGGCCTTAAGTGATTAAGAGGGGAAATATCCAGATTAACCCCAACTTAAATGGCATAAAAGTCCCACAGAAAGGTACGACCCTCCAACCGTACCTTAAGGTATAAGTGGTACCCTTACTTATACCCTAGGACCTACCTTGGACCCCAACACTATCTAACATACAATCACCAAGGCTAAACTGTACCATAAGGTATGGAAAGTACCCTACAACCTGTACCCTTGATAGAATATGATCAAGGACATACTAATTTCCATACAAGTTAGCACCATAAGATTCGTAGCCTATTACACAATCTATATATAGTCTATTGATACCTTGGACAGAGACCTATCCATCCCATATTGTTGAAGATAAAACAAAGATCCTAGAAACTATACACAAACATATTACTTTTACCCTTAGTCGTATGATGTCCAGAGAGTTAGAAACTCAGGAAATTTCCAAAGATCAAAACCCAAGGTGTTTCAAAATCTTATCTTGTTATATGCTTGGAATTCAACCTCTGTTAGGCGTTATGTTTGATTTCACTAGGAAATTGAGGTAGTCTCCGGTCCTCAGTGGACTTAAGATATCTGTCATAGCCAGACTCTAGTTCGAGTCAAGATAGAAAACTTTTTTTAGAATTCAAAATGTTTGAAGCATATAAAAGTTTATGAAAAACTTGTTTATAATCATAATACGTATAAATTTATAGTTGAAAATTATTAAATAAAATACCTAGGGTTTGGACGTTTAGAAAATTCCCTTGGTTTGAGGATTCTAGATTTGGTATGACTAAGGGTACTAGTCGTACCCTTTGGATACGACTTAGTGACCCCCATCTCATACCCTAGGCAGTGTGGTGGGGGTTACACACTTTCCAAGGTATGAGTTAGTCTATCTATTGTCGTACATTAGGGTACGAGTCGTACCAAGCTAAGTCATATGGAGTATTGTCTTGATCTAGTGCACACTATTGTGGGTACAATTTGTAGGTATGATTTAGGGTATCAATCATACCCTTTGGACATGAATCTAGGGTGTGTTGTCATACCTTGGGTATTATAGGGGTCCTAGGTGAATCCTAGGGTACGTGTTAGGGTACTACTCGTACCCTAGGGTACGGTTGACTTAAGTGAGTTATACACTACCTCGGGTTTATTTTCCAGCTTCTAAGCCAAGGGCCTTGTGGTCATTTCCACCCCAAAACCACTAAGTACCCTCACTATATAAGGTATTATGGCCTCTTAAACTCTTATTATCAAGATCAAAACCTCCCAAATACTCTCTCAAAAACATCTTTGAAGATTTGGAGGCTAGGGTTCCAAGGGGTGTTCATCTATAGAAAAGAGGAGTATATCAAGTTTCTTTGTGGATCATCTTATTTAAGGCATTAGACTCTTTACCTTATTTTTAACTCAAAAAAACCCATGAATTAAGACTTATGAATGATGATTTTGAAATCAAATGATAAGGGTTTTATTGTCAAATGATAAGTAATGCTTATTCTTGTTTATACTTGTTATTACACAAGATATTGGTGATGATTTGTACATGTGGGTGCTTTTTTTGTGGTTGAACAAATGGGTCTTGGGTATCTCTAATAATGATGAATTGTATCATGATTTTGTCCTTGATAAAGGTATACACACAAGGTATTTGTGAAAATATCTAAGGAAAATATCTAGTCACATGTTAATGATGTTTTGAACTAGCGCAATGGCCTAAAAAGTTTGTACGATTGGTAAATGGAATTGTAAAGAGACTTTTAGCCATGTAATTAGTTAACTTATGACCATGTTGGTTTGATGGCCAAGAAAGAGTTAAACTCCCTAAACATAAAATTGAATTATGTTTGAACTAAAGTGTGGTATAAGATTGTTAATAAAGAATGAATGGCTTACAAGGGTCTTGATGACCATATATTGAGTTGAATGATGAATTGAAATAAGGCATTGGCTTATTATAGTGTTTGATGGACAAATGGTCCCATAAAGACCTTGTTATCATATATGGTGCTGATTTGGTTAAAATGGGTTAAAGTTTTTAAGTGTGAATTGAATGGATGTGGTGTATGTAAAAAGGGTTAGAGTCCCAAAATATACTAATGATAGTCCCGATGACTTGTGGTTAAAGTCCCTTGCCCACTAAGTGGCTTATCGTTAGAGTCCCTTACCTAATAATATTGTTTATGGTTAAAGTCTCTTGCTTAGTGAAATTGCATGTGCTTAGAGTCACTCGTCAAATAAGCTCACTTGTGGTCAAAGTCCCTTATCTAATATGGCTTGAGGTTAGAGTCCCATGCCTAATGAAAGGGTATGAGGTTAGAGTCCCTTGCCTAACAAAGACGTGTATGTGGGTAAAGTCCCTTGTCTAATAAAACCGTATGTGGGTAAAGTCCCTTATCCAATGAAAATATGAGTGTGGTAAAATTTTATTGCCTAATGAGAAATGTTTGAATCTATCCCTTATCCAATGAAAATATGAGTGAGGTTAAATTTCATTGCCTAATGAGAAATGTTTGCATCTATAAGGATGGAAGGTCGGAGTCCTCCACCTCATGACATGCGAATGATAACATCGAGAATGTTTACTAAGTCTTGTTTCCTTGTGGCACATTATGAACATGTTATATATAGCCACATGCAAGCCTATGAATATGAATGTGGTTTAATATGATGATTTGACTTAATGTTGAATAATGGCTTTATTTTGTCATTATCCTTGAGCTACATGCTAATGCTCCAACCACTAACCATCTTCAGACGCTATGTCCCCATGTCATATAAGGGCTGGAGCTTCTTATTCTCTTCCTGTGCAGGGACTAGATATTTGAGCGGTTCGTGTAACTGTCATTGAAGTGTTGAGCTACCATACTCCAGAACTCATACTTTTCATTGTCTTTAGTTTATGTTATAGACTTGTCTTAGATTAGGTTTTGGCTATTATTGGGGGTATGTCCCGATATATATATAGATAGATAGATAGACTTCAAATTTGTGTTGAGGCATTATGGATAATTGTGGGTTTATTTATGTTGGTAGTATTTTGATGTAAATGAAATATTTAAACATTATTTAATTTATGGTTATAAGATATTTTTCCTCTACCTTGATTATATAGTTGGAGTTTAGTCGACACCTATGGATTTATGTGATAGTTAGGTTGGGTTAACAGGGCGATCTCCGACCCAAGTTGGGCTTGAAATGCCAATATGACAAGGAATAATTTTAGGTTGTGCCAAGTTAGTACTAGAGCCTAGGTTCAAGGTCAGTTGGGTATCCACAAAGCCGTGCCAAGTAGAGTCTCTTTAATGGGTGTGAAGCATTAGAAAGGCTACGAGACATTTAGGAATGTTTCCCTTTCTTGTGTTTCAATATGAGCTATAGAGTCTAAGGTCTTGGATTCCTCTGATTTCTATTTTCTTATCTTTTAGATCATGCCTCCAAGGATATCTGATACTCAGGCAAATCTTTTTGTCCCGACTAAGGGCCCTATAGACAGAGCTTATCCAACTTTCAGGGTCCAGACCTAAGCTAAGGTTGCGGTATCTGATTATGTTCGTGGGGTCCCATCAGTCCTCACTTACCCTTCTTATAATAGTGACACCCCTACTCAGTCATCTCAAGAGGATACAACTAATACAGAGTTTCGTCGCTCTATCAACCTCTTGACTCAATTATTAGCCTATCAATCAGAGCGTGGTGCTCCAGCTACTGTTTCTTCTGAGGCCACAAGAGTTGGCCAATTTATAAAGTTGAACCCTTCTATGTTAATGAGTACGGAGGTTGACGAGGATCCTCAAGGCTTTATTGATGAAATGGAAAAGATTTTTGAGATTATGCATGCTTCGAAGGTTGAGGCTGTTGAGTTTGCTTTCAACCAATTGAAAGATATAGAGTACCAATGGTACGAAGGGCGGAAATTGTCTAGAGGTTTGGATGTTAGTTCCTCCATGTGGGAGGATTTCTCTAAGGCTTTCTTGGATCGTTTCTTTTCTCAAGAGTTGATGGAAGCAAAGACGGAAGAGTTTGTGAACTTGAAGTAAGAAAGAATGTCCATTCAGGAGTATGCCTTGAAGTTCTATCAGTTGTCTAGGTATGCTCCCGAGATGGTTTCTAGCATGAGGGATAGAATGCGTAAGTTTGTTTCAGGATTATCCCGTGAGTTGGTGCTTAAGAGCAAGGCGACTTTGTTGATCGAAAACATGGATTTTTCTAAATTGGTTGTGTACATGAAATAGGTGGAAGAGGAAAAAAATACAAGTTGAGTTTAGTGAAAGGCAAGGGAAGAAATTTAAATCTTCCAAGCATAGTAGTGGAGGTGGTGGCAAGTGGCCTAGAAAGAAGTGGAGGTGTTCAAGTTCTTTTTTCATTGTTAATGCTCCTTATTCGAAGTCATCGGGCGATCGTCGATCTCAATTTAGTGACAGGTTCTGGGCACCGATTGCACAATCTCAGACTAGTAGGGCTCAGATGGCTCTATCCTACCCATCTTGTATATTTTGTGGTCAGCTTCATTGTGGTCAGCGTTAGAATGGACAAAATAAATGTTTTAGATGTGGTCAGATTGGGCACATACAGTGAGAGTTCCCCTCTCTACTGGCTACTTGGGCGAATAGGGCCCCTATTGCTACTTTATCTACTCCTGCATCAAAAGATGTTATTTCTGCTTCTTCATCTATTTTTGGCATCGGTGCTGGCTGGAACTGATTGTATGCACTTGCTACTCACCAGGATTCTAAGGTGTCTCCTGATGTTATCACGGGTATATTGAAAATTTTCTCGCGTGATATGTATTATTTGCTTGATCCAAAGTTTACTCTTTTTTATGTGACCCAATTTGTGGTTTTGCATCTTGGTGTTGGTCCCGAGATCCTGTCGGTTCCCTTTTTTGTTTTTACCCCAGTAGGGGACGCTATGATTGCTAAAAGAGTCTATAGGGTGTGTGTGGTATCTGTTAGTGGTAGAGAAACTCTTGTAGACTTGATACAATTGGACATGGTTTATTTTGATGTTATTTTGGGGATGGATTTATTGTATTCGTGTTATGCTTTCTTAGATTGTCAGACCCATAGGTTCATGTTTAAATTACCTAATGAGCCGATCATTGTATGGGAAGGTGGTTCTTTAGTACCTAATAAGTGATTCATTTCATATCTTAAACACCAAAAGTTGATTTCTAAGGGGTGTTTGTATCATTTTGTCTGAGTTAAAGATTCTAACCCAAAAGGTTCTTCTCTAGAATTTGGTCCCGTGGTTAATGAGTTTCCCGAGGTTTTACTCGATGATCTCCCGATATTCCTGTCAATAAGGAAATTGATTTTGAGGTCGATATTGTTCTGGACACTCTTCCTATTTCTATCCCTCCTTATAGAATGGCTCCGGCAGAGCTAAACGAGCTTAAGGAGCAATTGAAAGACATCTTAGATAAAGGTTTCATCCATCCTAGTATGTCTTATTGAGGTGCTCTCGTGTTGTTTATGTGCAAGAAGGATGGTTCCCTTCATATGTGTATTGATTAACGTAAGTTGAACAAAGTGACCATAAAGAATAAGTATCCTCTTTCTAGGATCGATGATTTGTTTGATCAACTTCAAGGTGTAAAGTGTTTCTCTAAGATTGATCTTAGGTCGGGTTATCATCAACTAAAGATTATGGGAGTGGATATCTATAAGACTGCCTTTAGAATTCTTTATGGTCATTATGAGTTTCTAGTCATGTCCTTTGGGTTGACCAATGCCCCAACGACATGCATTGATTTGATGGATAGTGTCTTCCCTCAGTTGTTGGACTTGTCTGTCATTGTGTTCATTGATGACATCTTAGTCTATTCTAAGAGTGAGGCGGATCATGTCGATAACCTCTGTGTCGTACTACAAACTTTGAAGGATTGTCATTTGTATGCCAAGTTCTCTAAGTGTGAGTTTGGTTGAGGTCTGTGACCTTCCTTGGTCACGTTATCTCCGGCAAAGGGATTATGGTAGATCCCCAAAAGGTTGTAGCATTTAAGAAGTAGCCTACACTTGCGACTCCAACAAATATTTGGAGCTTCTTGGGTCTAGCCGGTTATAAGAGATTTATGGAGAGTTTTTTTATCATAGTTACCCTATTGACCAAGTTTACTCAGAAGAAGGTCAAGTTCTTGTGGTCAGAGGCATGTGAGGGTAGTTTTGAGAAGATGAAAGATAAATTCACTTCGGCTTCAGTTTTGGACCCCACCCGAGGGTAATGATGGTTTCGTAGTATATTGTGATGCTTTTCGTATTGGGCTTGGTTGTGTATTGATGCAATGGGCGGCGGCCTATTCTTCCAAGCAATTGAAAGTTCATGAGAAGAACTACCTATAAGACCCCATAAAGTTCCCTCGTAGTCTAAGACTTTAGAGGATGTCAAGTGAAGCCTTTTTTCATCTCCAAAAGATTTAGGAATGACTTCCAAAGTGACTAGTGTTCAAATCAGATAGAGTTTTCTTAATTTTGACTTTTTATCGTATGGGAAATTGAATTATCTTTCCAATGATACCAATTGCATCAAAATTTGATATCGGAGTGAGAAGTTATGGCCATTTTACTGAGAGCTGTCAGAACCTCCCAGGTGCGACAGATGGGTTGATGGACCGTCAAGCTTGCGATAGACCATCGCTTGAGCCGTCACAACCAAGACAATAAACCCATCAACTGGCCAAGGGCGACGGTCAGGCCGATGGACCGTCGAGCTTACGATGGACCGTCGCCCAAGCCGTCGCTACTAAGGCAGTGAGCCCCTATTCTAGTCCAAGTGCGACGGTCGAACTGAACCGTCCAGCCAGCGACGGACCATCGTACTTTCTTGTTCTTTATTCATGGCCTTTTTCCCATTTTCAGTGAGTGTCAATTTTAGTACTTCAGACTTAAGATTATTATTTGAAGAATCAAGTTCTACAAAATGTTTCTTGAGAGTGCACCTTTCCTTTTCAACTGTATCCTTGCAAGCTTTTAAATCAATGAGATCAAATTTAAGACTTGCAAGACTGTTGAACAATTCATCCTTATCAGAAGTTAATTCTTGGAAATCATCAATTAGTGTACTCATCAAGGAGACTAGTTTTGATTTAGAAAACAAATGCAGTTTTTCTTTAAGTTCAAGTATACTTACCTCAGAAGCATCATCTTCTTCTTCTAAGTCTGATTCTCTAAGAGCCATGAATGTAGTTTCATCAATTTCATCATCTTCTGAATCAGATCCCCATGATGCTATCATTGTATGTTCATACTTATCCTTCCTTTTGGCCTTTTCTTTTAGTTCTTTTTTAGCCCTTTCCTTTCTCCATTCTATTTTCCTGATAGGATAATCTCTGATCTGATAATCAGTCTTATCACACTTGTAGCATCTATTTGGATTTTCATTTGAACATTTCTGACTACTTGTTCCCATCTTCTTTTTAAAGGATTTGCTGATGTTCTTAGTTATGAAGGCAACTTGTTCGTTGTCAAGTTCAATTTCTTCATCACAATCAAAAGCCTTCAAAGCCAAGATTTTCTTAGGAGCTACTTGTTTTTTGGTTGCATCAACTTCCATTTCATAAGTCCTTAAATTCCTTACCAATTCATCCAGGGTCATACCTGTGAGATCCTTCTTTGCCTTCCTAATTGCAGTTACCTTAACATTCCATTTTGATTTTGGTAGTACTCTCAGTACCTTTTCAACTTGCTCCTCCTTAGTGATGACTTTTTCCAAGGAAGTCAGCTCATTTGTTAAGGCAATAAGCCTTGTCATTATCTCATGCAAGGATTTATTTTCCTTCATCTTAAATTCTTTATATTCAGTAAAAAGAAGAGAAATCCTAAATTTTCTTACATGAGAGGTACCCTTATATGTATTTACCAATGCATCCCATATTTGCTTAGGAGTGGTGTAGGTTGAAACTTTGTTGTATTCAGCTGGTCTCAATCCACAGACTAAGATATTCTTAGCCTTAGGGTTTTTCTTTAATGCCACTAAGTCATCAATAATAAATTCACTCCTTACATTCTTGACTGATTCATCATCAACCAACTTCGTTGGAATAGTAGGACCATCAGTAATCCTATCCCATAATTCGTAGTCTTCTTCTTGGATGAACATCTCCATCCTGGCTATCCACCAGATAAAGTGAAATTCATCAAAGAGTGAAGGTCTAGTAGTTGACTGACCTTCGCTGTGACCAGTACGAGGTGAGGAATTTGTCATTGTGATCTTTTCTTAGGAGCTATCCTCATTTAACACAACCTCGCTCTGATACAACTTGTTAGAGTGCGTGCCCTACTAATTTTAATATTATACTCTACTGGTTTCCTATTTGTGGAACAAGTAAGCTAACGTGGTTCACTGAAGTAAAAGTTGAACATAGTATTCTTAAGCTAAAAACACCCGGCTTAAAAAGGATGTAAAAAACCATGACCTGAACCTCTATAGGATTTAACCCCAACTCCACTATTACTCTTGAGCTTCAACAATTAACAAATTACAAGACTTCTTGTAAACTAGGAATTAAAACTTCTAACTCTTATTTCTACAAAAAACACAAATCTTTCCAAGATAAGTGTTCCCAAATCTTTGAGTTCCCTAACTTGAAGACACAACTCCTAACTCAGTTTATACTTTACTGAGACTAGAAAAAAAAAATCATTACAACTCAAAGAACCTACCCATTATAAAGTCTACGACTTGCTAAGTAAGGGACCAAGTTCTTCTTCAAGTAAGTTAACTATTTTGCTGATTGTTGATTATTTTATCAGCGCTTGATTGAAACAACTTGAATATCTTTTGTCATATTTAAGCCAACTCCTTATTGAGTCCTTTATTTGATGCACTCGTCTATCTTCACTAGGACTCCATGGTGGTTTCACTCTTTGTTTCTGCCATCTCACTCCTTAACTGAATATGACTCTTTTTGCTTCATCTCTTAGTCTAGCTGGACTCCTTTATCAATTCAAACTCTAAGTGTTGTACTTATCTTCTTTTCAATCTTTTTTCTAAATGTGATAAGCATTAGTAACAATTTTGAGCTTTCTTTCTTATCCACTTTTGTCTTAACATCTTGTCAGCCTTGCATCAACTTCAATATGCAGTACATGTGAGCAACAGTAACTTCTCTTTCTTCACTTGTGTGGAACAACTTGCACAACATATTTCATTCACATGTTGTAAGGCCCTACAAACTTTCTAAGCTTAATTTAGTCCTTTAAGCTTGTCAAGGGGTCCTAGACTTAGAAAAATCTAGCTAGGTTCCCAGACTTAGCTTATTTTTGGCCTTCAAAAGTTGGCAATCTCATTTTGCCACCTTAATGTCCTTTAGTGGTCTGTATGTTTGTTAATTCATGATTAGAGAGGTCAATAGGTGTTCCCAGACAAGTTTTGTATATTTTGGACCTCGGTTAGACCACGTTTGGTGTCCCAAAATAGTGGACCAACGCATTCTTGGCACGCCGCATCGCCCATCGCATTGGTTAACCTTGTTGCAGGGACTTCCAATGAAACTATTGAAGCTTGGCGCGATAATGGTGCGACGCGTCGGGTCTCGCATCGATGCCCAATTTTAGTTATTAAACATATGCATTTTTAAGGGAAAAAGGGTCAATTTCCCACCCCTATATAAACCTAATAACACATAATTCAGTTATTTTTCACCCAAAATATACTAGTTTCTCTTAATTTTCCTTAAGAACAAGTTTAGGGTTTACAACTGGTGATTCAAATTGAAGAAAATTCCACCGTCAAACTTTATAGAATCAAGAACTAAGGTATTCATAGTGTTTATTCATGGTTTTCTTCCATCCATGAAGTTCAAGAATTAATTTTTAAATCATGTATTGTGAATATTTTGTTGTCGGTTGATTATGTTCATGAGATTATGATGATGTGATCTCCAAGCTAGAATCTTTATGTATTGTTTATGAAACTATGTTAATGTGTGGCTTGAAATCTATAAGTTTAGTCGATTCATGGAGTTTTGAAGTAATAATTTGATGATTATGCCTATGCCTTAAGTTGTGCATGCAAGGTGTTTGATAAAATGCTTAAGGGACTAGAAATTATACATCATAGCTCAATTATGACCCAAATGATAAATGTGTGCTTTACCCTTATGATCACAATGGCTTCTATGATATTGTTGTGCAATATAAATGTTTTATAAAATGCTCATGAGACTAGTTGATGAAATTATGACATGTTTATATGCTTTCCCATTCATGTACAAGATTATGATAACCATGTACTTTATGAAATCCCCAACTTATTGTATTGTGGATTGTTGATGTTGTTCATGTATTCAAGCATGTCATGCCTTGTTAGTTTCCTTCTATCGAGTCCTGGGGGTACTTGTACCTAATAATTTAGCTCTGTGCCTAGAGCCAGTGTCATGTTTTCATGATATCCCCAGTTAAGCCATGTTTAGTAGAATTCAATCAGTCATATAACTCAGGAAAACTCAGTAAACTCAGTAATCCCAGTAATCTCAATAGTATTCCGTCAGTCAACAAAACTCAATGAACTCAGTCCAGTTCAATTCAGTTAATCATGTTCAGTGTCTATTTAGATGGGAGTAGGATTTAGCACCGAGTGAACCCAAGGATGAGGGCACACATTGACAGTTGAAGGTGTGATCCTTATAAGCAATCCTTGCATTCCAGAACTATATATCAAACATAGGTTGAGACATAAAAACTGACAGATGAAGATTGATGAGGTGGATAAACACTGTCAGATGAGGGTCCAACTATTCTCTTTTGGGGACACTTCCAGATGAGGGTTACCCACAACTTGTCTTTACCAATGGCTTGGTATTGACACCCTTCTAATTTGGGTTACAGATTGGACCCCAACTCAGCTATAATATGTTATTTGCGGCATTTTGGTTAGATGACTAATTTCCACAGTTATAGTCTCAGTCTCAGTAATAGAACTCAGATAGTTCTACAGAATTCTGGACTATTAGCTACAGTCAATTTAGTACAGTATGGAACCCAGCTAGTTCCATCAGAACCTAGACTGTCAGACACAGTCGCTCAGTATCAGTTATATCAGATATCAGTAACTCATGTTATCAGTATTTAGACTCAGTAGTCAGTATCATCACAAATTCTGTTACAGTTACTCATTCATGTATGTATTCTCACGTTCATGTTATACGGTCAGTTAGCATTGTTCATGAATTTAAACTCTTTGCATTCAGCCTACCTCACTTGCATACTGATACATTTAATCATACTGATATATTTTCACTATGGTGTTTTTATACCATAGGTTTAGAAACACGAGCTCCAGAGCCTCAGTAGCATTCCAGTCTCAGCAGTCAGAGTCAGCAGTGAGTCCTCATCCTTCGAGGACATGATCATTACTTTATTTATTCATTACTTAGTCTATTTCAGTAGATTTCAGTAGTTGGAGTTAGTTGGGGACATGTCCCATCAACTCCTTATTCAGATAGTTCAGCTTTAGAGGCTTTTCAGACCACAGTATACTCAGACAGTTTTGTTTCAGTTTCTTTTGGTATTTATATACCATACTTTCAGATGTTATGTTTTATTAGTTTTGAACCTTATGGCCTTTCAGTCTTTATTTCTGTATTTATACAGTATAATATGCAGTGCTCAGGTATAAATATCATTCTTAGATTAGTTTGTGGTCCTTCGGGGTCATGAGCACCATGTGTAATTCCGGGTTTCAGATTCGGGGTGTTACAAACTTGGTATTAGAGCCTAAGGTTCAACAGTGTCCTAGGAAGTCTGAAAGCCGCATCTAGTAGAGTCTGTTACATGGGTGTATTGCGTGCCACATTTATGTACAAGAGGCTATGAGATGTTTTAGGAGTAGTTTCCCTTTTTTCAGTATTCATGTTGTGCCAGTAAGCATAATCTCAAGTTAATTTCCCAGTCTAATCCTTTTCTCTTCCATTTACAGAACATGCCTCCCAGGAAGAGAACTAGAAATTAGTCAGCCCCTCAACCCGAAGATCCTTTGGGTGAACATATCTCTCATGCAGAGTTCGGAGCTACATTCACTTCTCATGCTCAGTTAGTTATTGCTCAAAATGAATGACCAACTGTCGTTCCTGCCAACCCATTGTCCAATTCAGCTGCAGCCAGGATTCGAGACTTCATCCAAATGAATCCTCCTTTTTTTTGGGTCTAAGTCAGATGAGGACCATCAGGAATTCCTTGACCAGGTTTAGAAGGTTACAGACATCATAGGGGTTAATCCCAGTGATAGTGCTGAGCTAGCTGCATATCAGTTGTAGGATGTTTCAAACACTTGGTTCAAACAGTGGAAGTCAGAGAGGTCAGTTGATGCAGGATCCATAGAATGGGAGGAGTTTGTCACCGCATTCTTAGATAAATTCTTTCCCCTAGAGCTGAGAGAAGCTAATGTGTTAGAATTTATCAACCTCAGGAAGGGCAACATGATGGTGAAAGAGTATTCTCTTAAGTTTATTCAATTAGCCAGATATTTTCCTCATGTGGTGGCAGATGGCATGGCCAAGATGATTAAGTTTGTTTTTGGGGAGAATGATAGTATGGTCAATGAGTGCCGATCCACGATGTTGAGTAGTAACATGAACATAGCAAGGCTTATGGCCCATGCTCAACAGGTAGAAGTGCAAAAGATTAAGATGAGGGAGAAGTAGAATAAGAGAGCAAGGACAGGTAGTTTCAACTTTGCTCAGCCTAAGTCAGAGGGTGGAAATCGTTCTCAGATCCGCCCAAAGTCATCCTTTCCAGCTCCTTCCTTAGCCAGTGCTCCGGCTTCTAAGTTTAGGAATGGTAATAGAGATAGGGAGCCAGGCTCTAAGTCTAAGGGCAGTGTTAGCAGTATCCAAACCCACCCTCTTTGTAAGATATGTGGTAAGCACCATTAGGGTACTTGCAGAGATGGTAGTGATGTTTGCTTCGAATATTAAAAGCCAGGCCATAGAGTTAGAGATTGTCCCCAGTCAGGATATCAGGGTCAGCGTAACCATCCCCCAGCCCAGTCCTGTCTCCTAAATTAGCAGGGTGCCACTTCCAGTGCTACTAGTGGGCATCACCCAAACAGATTTTATGCTCTTCAGTCCCGACAGGATCAGGAAAATTCTCCTGATGTGGTCACTGGTATGTTACAGATCTTTCATATACACGTTTATGCTTTGCTAGATCTAGGAGCTTCCTTATCTTTTGTTACTCCTTACATAGCAGTTGATTTTAGAGTCAGTCCCAAAATTCTAGCAGAGGCCTTCTTAGTTTTTACCCTAGTGGGTAAAACCATCATAGCCCGATAGGTATACAGGAACTATCTAGTTATGATATTTCAGAAAGTCACTCTAGAAGACTTAGTTAAATTAGAGATGACTAATTTTGATGTCATTCTCGGCATGGATTGGCTTCATTCCTGCTATGCCACAGTCAACTGTAGAAATAGAGTTGTCCAGTTTTAGTTTCCGAATAAACCTGTCCTAGTGTGGAAGGGTAGTACTTCAGCTTTTAGAGATCAGCTTGTTTCCTACCTTCGGGCACAGAAAATGATATCTAAGGGATGTGTCTATCATCTTGTTCGAGTTAAGGACACTAGTTCTAAAACTCCCAATCTTGAATCAGTATTAGTAGTGAATGAATATTCAGATATCTTTCCCAAAGATCTTTCTGGAATTTTTCCCGAAAGGGAACTAGACTTCGGCATTGATTTTCTTCTAGATACTTAGAATATATCTATTCTGCCATATAGAATGGCGCCAGCAGAACTCAGAGAATTGATAGAGCAGTGAATCTCTTAGAAAAGGGATTCCTCAGACCCAGTGTATCTCCGTGGGGTGTACCAGTTTTATTCATGCACAAGAAAGATGGTTCTCTTAGAATGTGCATTGATTACCGTCAGCTCAATATAGTCACGATCAAGAACAAATATCCATTTCCTAGAATTGACGACTTGTTTAACCAACTTTAGGGTGCCAGTTATTTCTCAAAAAATAGACCACAGTTAGGCTATCATCATCTCAGAGTCAGAGAATGTGACATTCCAAAAATAGCCTTTCGTACTCGGTATGGTCACTTTGAATTCCTAGTCATTTCCTTTGGTCTTACCAATTCCCCAAAAGCCTTTATGTACTTGATGAACAATGTGTTGAAGTAGTACTTGGACATGTTCGTCATAGTCTTCATAGATGATATTCTGGTCTATTCCCGTAGTGAGCGTGATCATGTAGAACATCTCAGAGTAGTATTGCAAACTCTCAAAAGTCATCAGTTGTTCACCAAATTTAGTAAGTACGAATTTTGGCTAAGGTCAGTAGCATTTCTTGGTCATATCATTTTCGGTGATGGCATTAGAGTTGATCCTTAAAAGACTGAAGTGGTACATCAGATATCAGGAGTTTCTTGGGTTTGGATGGCTACTACAGATGGTTTGTTGAGGGATTTTCATCTATATCATCCCCTATGTCCATATTGACTCAGAAGAAAGTCAAGTTTTAGTGGTCAGATCCTTTCGAGAAGAGTTTTCAGGAGTTGATGACTCGACTCACCTTAGGTCCAGTTTTGGCTCTTTCGAATGGTTCAAATGGGTTCGTAGTGTATTGCGATACATCTAGAGTATGTTTGGGTTGTGTCCTCATGCAACATGGTAAGGTCATAGCCTACGCCTTCAGACAGCTTAAGCCCCATGAGAAGAATTATCTGGCTTATGATCTTGAGTTAGCGGCCATAGTTTTTGCCTTAAAGATTTGTAGGTATTATCTATACGGTGTTCATGTAAATGTGTTCACAAATCATCAAAGCCTTCAGTATGTATTCTCTCAAAAAGATCTCAATCTTTGTTAGAGAAGGTGGTTAGAGCTCTTGAAAAATTATGACTTGAGTGTCCTTTATCATCCGAGAAAGGTCAACGTAGTGGCTGATGCTCTCAGTAGACTGTCTATGGGTAGTGTTACTCATGTTGAGGACAGTAAGAGGAATCTAGATCAAGAAGTCCAGCGGCTTTCTAGACTAGGTATTCGCCTAGTTGATTCGAAAAAGGATAATTTATGGGTTCAGAGTAGTTCAGAATCATCCCTAGTTTCTGAGGTAAAAGAAAATTAGGATAGAGATCCCATTCTTGTTAAGTTAAAAGAGTCAGCCAAAGATCAGAAAATAGAGGTTTTCTCCTAAGGGGGAGATGGTGTTCTGTGTTGTCAGGGTCATCTGTGTGTCCCAGGTGTAGTTGAATTAAGGAAATGAATCCTTGCAAAAGCCCATGGTGTACGCTACTCTATTCATCCAGGGACCATTAAGATGTACCGTGACTTGCGGGAAATCTATTGGTGGAGTGAGATGAAGAGAGATATTACAAAGTTTATGGCTAAGTGCTCTACATGCCAGCAGGTTAAGATAGAGCATCAGAAGCCTAGTGGGTCCATACAGGATTTCAATATTCCTACTTGGAAGTGGGAAGAAGTGAACATGGACTTTGTGATGGGTTTGCCTCATACTCTACATCAGCATGATTCAGTTTGGGTCATTGTAGATAGAATGACCAAGTTAGCTCATTTACTTCTAGTCCATTCCTCCTATTCAGCCGAGGATTACTCCAAACTCTATATCAGGGAGTTTTTTAGACTTCTCGGTGTTCCGTTGTCCATTGTCTCAGATAGAGGTACCTAGTTCACCTCTTATTTCTGAAAAACATTCCAAAAGGGTCTTGGTACCCGAGTTTACCTCAGTACAACCTTTCATCCTTATACAGATGGTCAAGTAGAAAGGACCATTTAGACATTGGAAGATATGCTAAGGGCGTATGCAATTGATTTCAAGGGTAGTTGGGATGACCATTTGACTTTGATTTAGTTTGCATACAACAACAACTATTATTCTAGTATTCAAATGGCTCCATTCGAAGCTCTCTATGATAGGAGATGCAGATCTCCAGTCGGTTGGTATGAAGGTAGTGAGGCCTTAGTTATAGGGACTGACTTAGTATTTGATGCCTTAGAAAAAGTCCTGTTGATTAGAGAAAGACTCGGGTTGCTCAGATCCGACAGAAGTCTTACATAGATGTATGTAGAAAATATCTCAAGTTTGAGATTGGTGATCATATATACCTGAAAATCTCTCCCATGAAGGGAGTGAAGAGATTCAACAAGAAGGGAAAGTTCAGTCCCCGATATGTCGGTCCCTTCAAAGTTCTCAGTTGCTTTGGCAAGGTAGCTTATGAGCTCAAATTACTTCATCTAGGCTCAGTCCATCTAGTATTCCATTTCTCTTTTCTCAAGAAGTGCATAGGTGACCCAGTAGTTGTAGTCCCTATTCATAGCATATATATTTAGAAAAATCTCTTTTTTGAAGAGATTCCAGTCGAAATCCTCGACTACCAGACTCACAGACTGCAGAACAAGAAAGTTCCTCTAGTCAAAGTTCTTTGGTGAAATCAGTCCGTTGAGGGAGATACTTAGGGAGAAGAAGCATACATGTGGACCAAGTATCCTTACCTCTTCTCCGCTAATTCAGACTCAACCCAAGGTAATAGCTTTCCTTAAAGCTTATTCATGTTTCATGTCCAAATTTCAGTTATAATTTGGCATTTATTTTTATTCTCAGATTCTCATTATAAACTCGATATTAAATTACCATTGCTTATCCAGTCATATGTTCATGCATTATGTCAGTCACGTATTCATGCATCAGATATGCATCCTCATTATGAGAAACTTCGCTTATCAGAAATCTCAGTCATGCATTCAAAAATTAGTTACATATGCATCAGACATGCATATTTAGTATGGTGCATTCAGTTTATCAGTCATGTAAGTCATATAATCATGTTACGGTTATTCATGTCCCATATATACTTAAGTTATCATTCCCCCCTCTTAGTCAATTTCATTCGAGGATGAATGTTCCCAAGGGGGAGATATTGTAAGGCCTCACAAAATTTCTAAGCTTAATTCAGTCCTTTAAGCTTGTCAAGGGGTCCCAGACTTGGAATACTCTAGCTAAGTTCCTAGACTTAGCTTATTTTTGGCCTTCGAAAGTTGGAAATCTCATTTCACCACCTTAATGTCCTTTAGTGGTCCGTATGTTTGTTAATTCATGACCAGAGAGGTCAATAGGTGTTCCCGGACATGTTTTGGATTTTTTGGACCTTGATTAGACCACGTTTGGTATCCCAAAATAGTGGACCAATGCGATCTTGGAGTGCTGCATCGCCCATCGCATTGGTTAACATTGTTGCAGGGACTGCCAGTGAATCTACTAAGGCTTGGCGCGATCATGGCGCGACGCGTCAGGTATCGCATCGATGCCCAATTTCAGTCATTAAATATCCGCATTTTTAAGGGCAAAAGGGTCAATTTCCCACCCTAATATAAACCTAATAACACGTAATTCAACCATTTTTCAACCAAAATATACTAGTTTCTCTGAATTTTCCTCAAGAACAAGTTTAGGGTTTTCAATTAGGGATTTCACCCAAAATATACTAGTTTTTCTCAAGTTTCTCTTAAGTTGTGCATGCAAGGTGTTTGATAAAATGCCAAAGGGACTAGAAATTATGTATCATAGCTCAATTGTGACCCAAATGCTAAGTGAATGCTTTACCCTTATGATTACAATGGCTTTTATGATATTGTTGTGCATTATAAATGTTTTATAAAATGTTGATGAGACTACTTGATGAAATTATGACATGTTTATATGCTTTCTCATTCATGCACAAGATTATGATAACCATGTACTTTATGAAATCCCCAACTTATTGTATTGTGAATTATTGATGTTGGTCATGTATTCAAGAATGTCATGCCTTATTAGTTTCCTTCTATCGAGTCCTGGGGGTACTTGTACCCAACAATTCAGCTGTGTGCCTAGAGCCAGTGTCATGTTTTCACGATATCCTCAGTCAAGCCATGTTTAGTAGAATTTAGTCAGTCATGTGACTCAGGAAAACTCAGTAAACTCAGTAATCCCAGTAATCTCAGTAGTATTCCATCAGTCAGTGGAACTCAATGAACTCAGTCCAGTTCAGTTCAGTTAATCATGTTCAGTGTCTATTCGGATAGGAGTAGAATTTAGCACCGAGTGAACCCAAGGATGAGGACACATACTGACAGTTGAGGGTGTGATCCTTATAAGAAATCCTTGCATTCCAGAACTATGTAAACAACATAGGTTGAGAGATCAACACTGACAGAGGAGGGTTGATGATGTGGATAAACACTGTCAGATAAGGGTCCCATCGTTCTTTTTTGAGTACACTGCCAGACGAGGGTCACCCACAACCAGTCTTTACCAAAGGTGCGGTATTGACATCCTTACAGATTGGACCCCAACTCAGCTACAATGTGTTATTTGGGGCATGTCAGTTAGATGACTACTTCCCACAGTTACAGTCTTAGTCTCAGTCTCAGTAATATAACTCAGATAGTTCTACAGAATTCTGGACTGTCAGTTACATTCAATTCAATACAGTACGAACCTAGCTAGTTCCATCAGAACCTAGACTGTCAGACACAGTCGCTCAGTACAAATTATATCAGATATCAGAAACTCATGTTATCAGTATTCAGACTCAGTAGTCAGTATCATCACGAATTCAGTTACAGTCACTCATTCAAGCATGTATTTTCACGTCCATATTATACAATCAGTTAGCATTTTTCATGCACTTAAACCCTTTGCATTTAGCCTATAGCACTTACATACCAGTATATTCAATTGTACTGATGCATTTACGCTATGGTGTTTTTATACCATAGGTTCAAAAGCACGAGCTCTGGAGAATCAGTAGCATTCCAGTCTAAGCAGTCAGAGTCAGCAGTGAGTCCTCATCCTTCGAGGACATGATCATTACTTTATTTCTTCATTACTTAGTTTATTTTAGTAGTTGGAGTTAGTTGGGGACATGTCCCATCAACTCCTTATTCAAATATTTTAGCTTTAGAGTCTTTTCAAACCACAGTATGCTCAGACAGTTTTGTTTCAGTTTGTTTTGGTTTTGATATACCGTACTTTTAGATGTTATGTTTTTTTAATTTTGAACCTTATGGCCTTTCAACCTTTTTTTCCGCATTTATACAGTATATTATGCAGTGCTCAGGTACAGATATCAGTTATGGGATAACTTGTGGTCCTTCGGGGTCATGAGCACCGTGTGGAATTTCGGGTGTTAGATTCAGGGCATTACACATGTCCATCATCAAAACTTCAAATTCCCTAACAAAAGAATAGTGACATTCTTCTAAAGTATTAAAGATGGACCTTTCATATTCATTGAAAAGTCATATGAAGCAATAAAGTTGCTTGGCACATGTATACTCCCATGGTAATTGAACTCACGACCTCTTACTTTTTCTTCCTAGACTCAAAAATATGGTACTTGATAATGGGCATTGGCTATAGGAATTTCACAACCAATTTTATCAAAAGAGTTATTAACAGATATTTGATGCCTCAACTTTTATTTATATTTTTTTATTCTTAATATGTATGCACAATTTAATTGTAATTTAGAATAAACTTAACTTCATATTTAAATCTGGAATTCTAAAATTTTTCATCTCATCTCTCTTCTTAACAACTAATTTCTAAAATTAGTGCTTTTGTAAACCAAACTGGCCACCAGACGTCGTCCTTCCCACCCATGTGACTGATCAAACCCGAAGCCTTGAAATGGAAAACATAACCCTTCGAGCAATAAGCAGAAATGATGTCTTATATGCAACATTGCTAACTAATCTTATATGCGACATCGCTAACTGATGCTGAACTCTACTGTGAATCCATTTCATCAAGTACAGTAAACGAAGTAAGGAGGACAACCCACAATAGGATGTATTCATTCATATTTAATACTAGAGACTATTATAGGGCCATGATGCTGGCTCAATGTAAGAGAACACTTGTTTGCTAATTCGTCAAGAGTCGACCTCAAAATGATGGTATTCGCTCAAGAATTTTCAGAGAAAATTTTGCTAAAATGAAATGTCAAGAGAGGGGTGTATGACAATTTAATTTGTCATTAAACATCACCAGTGATGAATACTACAATATGGTATTGTACAAAATAATGACAAAATTAGAAGTGTCATGACACTAAATACTACGAAGTGATGACACCTATCTAATCCACCTTATAGGTAAGCCAACTGAATTCGCAGTTTAAAATTTGAATAAAAATACGTTGAATACAACAAGAAGGAATAGTACAAGTCATAAATAAGCCTTTCCATAAATCTAAGACACTAACACACAAGTGACAACATAATAAATATGGAGATAACATCTACTCAAAAACCCCTAAATATGAAATTCACTAGTACAAGCCTGTAATAGATCAACATAACTCTGAAAAAACAAAAGATTTTAAAATGCAAACAATAGGAATAAAACATAGAGGAGATTCAAGAGAGGTCGTAGATCAACCAAATAGCTATCTTAGAATCTCGAGAAGATATGCTCAAAATCTACCTATTACCAGTTGTAGACACTTGTCTTTGAACCTGCACAGAAATGTGAATAAAAGCAAGGGTGAGCATGAATACATATGTACTCAACAACATCTTTGACTAACCCAAATCTGAAGTGATGACGAGAGTTGATCCTAACTGTCCTATTTTGATACTCAACATATAAAGTTCTCATTTCAAATAACTCCAGATCATGAATAGCCACTAATATTAGCATCAACATGAAAATTATTGGTGAAATTACAATAATATTACAACTGAAAAGTTACAAGTGAAGAAAAACAAAAGTTATCTTCTTCTTTTTTTTCAGCTAAGGAGCGAATATCTCCCCTCTTTAAGGAGATTCAAACCCACTGCAACAAATTATTTCACTGGTCCAGCAGTAATCTTCTTGACTTGTCCTTTATAGGATACAATAGCCTTCTCACAAAGAACAACTCAACAACTATGGACAAGAGTCAAGTTCAAAGCTCCACAAAAAGAACACCTCCATTCAACTAATAAACTCTCTTTTTTGTGAACTCGATATTATCTTGTACTTAAAAAACATGCAAGACACCTCTATTTATAGATGAGGAAGTCTTCTATGCAATGAGTAAGAATGAATGAGGGGTAGTAAAGATGGAATATAAAAAACCTTTAGGTTACAAGAGTTACAACACATAAATAGTCGGATAATGAAGGAATAAATAGTGAAAAGATACACGTATCTCAAGAAAAATGGTGATCAAATTCATCCACCATTAACCTTTATATTATAGACAAAAAGATCACAAATAAATGTGAGATAGGAGGCTAAATAAATAGCCATGCATCATGGGAGATGAAACTGTATAAGCCCAATTAATAATAATAAATATGTAACAATGCCATCCAATGGAAATGTTACACAATGGAAAGAAGTCAACCTACTAACTCCATTAGTTAGTACTAGAGTTGTCAAAATGGGCTTGCCCCGTGAGGCCGACCCAACCCAACCTTTTAATTAAGTGGGGTTGGGCTAAGTTTTTTTAGCCCATTTAGAAACGAGGCTTATAATCCCAGCCTCAATTGGCCCATCGACTTTAGAGGCCTAACCCGCCAGCCTCAGAGGCCAGCCCATAGGTTGGGAAATTAAAAATAATTATTAAATATTTTTAAGTTGGTCATTTATTTTTTAGGAATTAGAATTTTGTCAATCTTTTCTAACTAGCTACTTATTTTTTATTCATTCTTTGGTTGATACTAATTTTTTAAAAGTTTTTAGTGTGAGTTTGAAATGACCGATAAGCTGCTTTTAGCTGTGAACTTTAAAAAATTACTTTTACTTGTGATGATTTAGTAGTTGTTGCCTTTGCTTAATCTTGCTGCTTTTATGTAGATACTTTGTGTATATCTGTATTTATTATCTTAACCATATTAGAATTTTTTTATGAAATTTGTAGCTAATCATCATTTCTTTGCTTATTATAGTAAATGCCATGAGCTAATTACAACTAAGAGATGATTTGGTATATGGTATAAGCAAAAGAAGTCCAAAATAAATGAAGGACTATTTTATCTCATGTTTGGTGTGAGGTATTAGTTAGTACCAACATTATTTATCGCACCATTTACACCATTGTGATGAGATAAATTTTTCATATACATGGTGGAATGACTAATTCCAAGTTTAATTATCCTGGGATAACTCTTTGTCAACCTACCGACCCTTAATAGAATTAGTAAGATGCCTATAATATGCTAAAAACTAGTAGGAGACATATTAAAGTGAAGCCATAAAAGTAGGTGATAGTCTAGTACTTACTATATTTTTATTTATCATGTTTTGGGTTGCTTTTATTTTTTATGAAGGGCCAACCCGTCTCAACCCGCGGCCCACTTAGGGCTGAGTTAGGTTGTTATTTTAAAGACCCTTTAGTTAAAAGGGTTAGCCCGTCCTAGCCCATTTAATTCTCTAGCCCACTAGGATTGGGTTCAGTTGGGTTGGGCCAACCCATTTTGACAGCTCTAGTTATTACACACATTGAAACTCCAAATTAAAAGGCTAATGCTAGCAATGGAAGTAGTAAATTGTTAGTAGCATAACCTCCCAAATAAATAAATGTACATAATAATATTATATAAAAATAATATTAAAATGTTTAAATCCATCAACCCCTACTCATTTTAATATTAATAAGATAGTCTACCAACTGAAGGAAGACTATCATGCATAATGAAGGTGTGCACTGCATTGAACCTCTACTTAGTAATACAATAATTTTTACTCCAGAGTCGTAGTGATCTCAGACTTGAACTATGACTGCTTAAGAAAAATAAATAATTACTTCTTACATATAATAATCAAGGTATTGACATGATCTTTATAGCTAGCACGTTATGACCTTGTTCTATCCCAATTTCATTAGTTTCTTTGAGATTGAACCTAATTCTCATAGGAAGCGGCCTACCTCCACACTCACATAGGAGAAATTTCTAAAGAGTGCTCCTATAATTTAGCACCCCACTTATATAAGCTACAAATATTCATTAAGAGTTTTTAAAATCAAACTCCACAATCATTACAGGAAAATGCACTACCACCATAGGGAGGGACAAAAAAATAATGTATTTTTCACAACAAGCCATCATGTGATTTATTTTTCCCATTGAACCTGGTTATAGGATCTCTAGTCCCTAGGTTGGGTTCTCACATATGACTCAAAATTCAATAGGCTTTAATCTCATCCCCCTCGATGTGCTCCAGACTTTTTCTCTTGCTAAGGCCTTAGTCAATGAATCTGCAAGATTATCACAAGATTTGACATAATCAATATTAATAGTACCATTTGTCAAACATGATCTCACATTATTATGTTTTCTCCTTATAGGTATGGATTTACCATTGTAATAACAATTTTGAACTCTACTAATTGCAGTGGTTCTATCACAATGAATTAAAATAGAAGAAATTGTTATTTTAAAATAAGGTATTTGAAATAAAAAATCTCTCAACCAATTCGCTTCCTTGCTAGATAAAGCAAAAGCAATTAGTTCAGCCTCAATGGTAGAGTTAACAATTATAGATTACTTTTTAGATTTCCAACAAAAGCACCACCACCCAAAGTAAAAATATAACCATTAGTAGACAAGGAATCATATAATAAAGTATTTCAATCTGCATCACAAAAATGTTCAAGTACAACACATTTTTTTTATAGAACAAACCATAAGTTTTCGTTCCAATTAAATATCTCATTACTCTCGTTAAAGTATGACAATGTTCATTACCTGGCTTGCTAGTAAACCTATTAAGTACTTCTACTGTATATGCAATATCAGGTCTAGTGCACTCAGTCACATATCTCATATTTTCAAATTATGCTAACATATTCCCTTTGATTTATAATAACATTTTCACTTTCAACAGGAAAAAAGTGAACACTACAATCAAATGGAGTTACAACATGCTTGCAATCTAGGAAATTATAATTTTTTAAAATTTTCTCAGCATAATGTGACTGGTCAAGGAAAATTCCATCACATATTCTAGTAATTTTTATTCCTAGAATAAAATTTGTCTCACTAAGATTTTTCATATGAAAATGGCTTCTAAGAATATTTTTAGTTTTACTAATAACAACCATTTTAGGGCCAAAGATCAATAAATTATCAACATATAGGCAAATAATAACATGAAGATTATTCCAAAACTTATAATATATGTACTTATCACACTCATTTGTTTTAAAGCTATTATCAATCATGCATGAATCAAACTTTTTATGCCGTTTCTTTGGTGTCTGTTTCAAGCCATATAGGAATTTAGTAAGTTTACACTCTTTGCTTTCTTAGTCAGCCTCGACAAAATACTCGGGTTGGTCCATGTAAATCTCCACATTTAGGTCTCCATTTTTAAAAATAGTTTTTACATCCATTTGATGAATTTGTAAATTAAAAATTACCGCAATAGCAACAAAAGTCTAATGGATGTAATTCTAGTTACCAGAGAAAAAGTATCAAAAAAATTCTAGTCCTTCTAGTTGTTTAAAACCTTTAGCCACTAGCCTAGCTTTGTATTTATCCACGTATCCATCCGGTTTTAATTTTTTGTGTAAGACATATTTACATCTAATTGGTTTACACCCGGTGGTAAATAAACTAGCTTCCAAGTTTTATTGGAAATTAGCTATTCCATTTTATCATTTACAACTTCTTTCCAAAAAATAGCATCATGTGAAGACAAAGTTTCCTTTAAAGTGATAGGGTCATCTTCAACTTTAAAAATATAATAATTTGAACCAAAATCTTTTTCTACTCTATCTCTTTTACTTCTTAACTCAAAATGATCATTTTTATTATTTTTCAAAATAGAAGTGGAAGAAATAGGTAGTGACGAAATATATTCTCCAATCCTTTGACCCCCACTATTTTTTGAATCAAAAGGAAATTTATTTTCATGAAAAATAGCATCACCTGATTCAGTTATAATACTATCTTCAAGATTAAAAATTCTATAGGTTGTACTATTTGAAGCATAACCAAAAAAAGCACAAGTAGTAACTTTTTTACCCAACTTAGAAATTTTTGGATCCATTAACCTTACATAGGCCAAGCAACCCCAAACTCTTAGATATTTTAAATTTGTCTTATGACTTTTCCATATCTCAAAAGGTGTTACTTTGGTCTTTTTATAAGGCATACGATTTAACACATAACAAGTAGTCAAAAGAGCTTCACCCCAAAAATTTATAGGTGCACTAGACTCAATTAACATGACATTAGTTAATTCAATCAAAGTTCTATTTTTTCTTTTCTCTACACCATTAATGCGGACGAATAAGGAGAAGTAGTTTCATGAATTATACCCAATGATCTAATAAAAGAATTGAACTCATGTGACTCATATTCACGACCTCTACCACTTCTTATTCTTTTTATTTTTCTACCAAACTAATTTTCAACTTCATGGAGAAAAGTTTTAAAATTCTCAAAAGAATAACTTTTATTTTCCATTAAGTAAACATATGTAAAATTAAAAAAAATCATCAATGAAAGTGATAAAATATCTACTTTCTCCAGGAGTTAAAATTTCTTTAAGTTTACAAATATTTGTATAAGCTAATTCTAATAAATTATTTTTTCTTTCAACATAAAAATGAGGCCTTTTTGTGATTTTGGCTTTACTACAAGCCTCACATTTTTCTAAATTCTTTTTGATCACTGGAATTAATCCTAAACTACTCATGATTTCCACATAACGATAATTTATATGACACAACCGAGCATGCCAAAAATCAGTAGAAGAAAGCATCTAAAAAAAGAAGATGTTTTATTCATTTCAATATTCAACTTGAACATCCCATCACAAGCATATCCTTTTCCCACAAAAATATTATTTTTCATAATTACATATTGGTCTGATTCAATAATCTATTTGAAGTCTGCTTTACTAAGAAGGAAACTAGACATCAAAGTTTTTCTCATGGAAGGAGTATAAAGTACATCTTTTAAAATTAATACCCCTCCATAAGTAAAACTCAGCTCGACATCTCCCATTCCAAATACTTGAGTTGTGTGTGAATCTCCAAGCATGATGGTTTTGGGCTCCTCAAAATTAAAATATTTTTTAAATCAGTCTTTGTTATAACAAACATGATGGTTTGAACCAGAGTCATCCCACCATCCATCAACATTCTCCACCATATTTATGTTTGTTATCAACACCATAAATGGTTCTTAGGTAACATTTGCCTGAGGTGTAGGCCCACGTTTTTTTAATTTATAAAATCGAGCAATATGCCCACTCTTGCACAAATAAAATACGGTCCCTATTCTTGAACATGTTGATTTTTTTCTTTGTTATTTTCACCATTATTATCCTTGGGATGTCTACCATCATTTTTCTTAAATTTTTTCTTCATAGGATTCAAAGTAGTATTTTTATTAGTTTTAGGGATAGCTTTATTTGTAGTTAAATTTATCTTAGGTGTGATGTTGTTTTCTTCTATTTGCAAAAGTGCATCTTGGCCTCTTGCTTCTTCTTACATGCGGATTCTCATTATCAATGTCTCAAGAGAAGTCTCCTTTTGCTTGTGGCACATAGTTTTTTGAAATTCCTTCCAAGAAGGAGGATGTTTATCGATTATGCCATAAACAATTAGGTTATCTCCAATTTTTCCTTCCTCGGACCTGAGCTCACCTACAATTATTATAAAGTCCTGAGCTTGGTCTACCGCTGATTTATTGTTCATCATTTGTAAATGGAAAAATCTACTAGCTGCATACTTTTTTGCTCTCTCCTTCTTAGTGTCATACTTACTCTGCAATGCTTTCTAAATTTTCTTTTCACTAGAGTAAGTTCTTTCATAATAATCATAAAAATATCAGATAGACAATTAAGTAAAAAGTACTGACACTTGTAGGAGTCATCATCGTATTTTTCAACTTTTTGTTGAAGATAAATAAGTTCTGCATTGGTCATGGAAGTGTTATCTACTTTCTTTGGATTCTGCTCAGTTAACACATAAGAAACATTGAGAAGACTTAAGTAGAAAAAGACTTTGCCCTTCCACCTCTTGAAATAAGTACCATTAAACCAGAATGGCTTGGTAAGATCTCTCATCTTGACATCTGCAAATTTTTCAATTGTTTTCATTGAATATCCTTGAAATTATTGGTGAAATTATAATAATATTACAACTGAAAATTTACTAGTGAAAAAAAATAAAAGTTATCTTCTTTTTCTTCTTCATCGACTGAGGCGCGGATACTTCTTCATCTTCTTCAAGCCCACTGCAGGAAATTGTTTCATTGATCCAACAGTAATCTTCTTGACTTGTCCCCTCGAGAATACAATAGCCTTCTCACAAAGAACAACTCACGAAATCTGGACAAGAGTTGAGTTCAAAGATCCACAAAAGGAACACCTC
Organism: Capsicum pubescens; assembly: GCA_030864215.1. NCBI lineage: Eukaryota > Viridiplantae > Streptophyta > Magnoliopsida > Solanales > Solanaceae > Capsicum > Capsicum pubescens. The sequence continues at coordinate 222,731,721 of CM061540.1, read as the reverse complement.
CCTTCAACTAATAAACTCTCTTTTTTACTAACTTTTTTGTGAACTCTATATTATCTTGTACTTAAAAAAACATGCAAGACCACCTCTATTTATAGATGAGGAAGTCTTTCATGCAATGAATAAGAATGAATAAGGGATAGTAAAGATGGGATATCAAAGACCTTTAGGTTACAAGAGTTACAACACATAAAGAGTAGGATAATAAAGGAATAAATAGTGGAAAGTTACATGCATCTCAAGAAAAATGGTGATCAAATTCATCCACCATTAATCATTATATTTAAAGACACAAAGATCACAATTTAATGTGAGATATGAGGTTGAAAAAACAGTCATGCATCATGGGAGATGAAACTGTATAAGGCCAGTTAATATAATGAATATGTAACAACTCCATCTAATGGAAATGTTACAGAAATGAAAGAAGTCAACCCAATGACTCCATTAGCTATTACACATATTGAACCTCCAAATTAAAAGGCAAATGCTAGCAACTGAAGTAGTAAATTGTTAGTAGGATAACTTCCCAATAAACAAATTTACGTAATAATATTATACAAAAATGTTTAAATCCATCAAAAATAAACCAGTCCAAATCACGAAAAGTCACCACAACTCATAGTAGGGATAGAAATATCACTTTCGTTATCAATCACATACTTATCTCATCAAGGCAATGCAACCAATGAAATGACACTTATGATGCATGTCTTCCTACCTGTAAACACCTTCTCTCTACCTTAGATAGATAGGAGTCAGGGAGAACTCATGAGGTCCATATACAGCCTCAGGATTCTACTTGTTACTCATCAGAAAAATAATTCAGTCTGAATATTCCATCCCATAGGCCACCAGATTTCATATCAAGTACCATTGTATCTCACTACTCCAGGTCTTTCTCATAGGCCATTAAAGAAAAATAACTCAGTCCAAATCCTCCCGCAGGCCATGAAAGAGCATATCAATAACAACTGTATCTCACTTCCTCTGGATCTTGCCCAGTAGGTCGTTAGAGAAAGATATATTAATTTAGATCTTGTCTAGAGTCCATCAAAGAGCATATACATAACCATTGTATCTATCTTTTTCTGGATCTTACCCATAGGACATTGGATAAAAATATTCATATGATTCAACAAAAATCATGAAATGAACTCATTTAAAAGAAAATCAAGGTTCGAATATAATATGTGATATATTATCACAAATAACTATAAGGATAAATAAGAAAAGATTACAGAAAAATGTTAAACTTTTCTTATCATGCCAACCAAGCTATTTAAATCAACATTATGACTAGTCAATTACTTAACATAATCTCAGCATACATAAAAATCCTTGATTAAGTGAAACATCAATGTATAGCTCTACAAATAACATGACAATTAGGCTATTCTTTAATTATCAATCACTTTGGCAGTTAACTGTGAGCACACAAACATTTTCACTAACGCTTCACATATAAATCAGGCCCACTTAATCACATAAGTAACTAAAATTGGAAGTAAGGCTTCAATTATATATATTAACTATGATGATCTAAATTATGGGATTGTGCAAGAACCTACTCTATTTTAACTACATAGAAAAACCCTTACCATGTAATCAAGTATATACAAAAAATCATTTACAATCTTTTTGAATAATAAATAATTAAAATTCAATATCAATGCTATGATCAATATCCAAAGCATTTACAAGAAGATATCTTGACAAACAAAACAACCTCTCCAAACTTGGTCTAGACATATATAAAAGCTCTACATAGAACAAGACAAAAGAAAAAGAACAACTTCTGCGGGAAAGATATGTACAAAAATTGACTATGAGTCCTCTCTACTCCTAATAAGAAACTTCTAGTGAACCTGCATCAATCTACATACAAAAAGACTGTAGCAAGAGTAGTATGAGTAAAACACACATACTAGTAGGGATCATTAGTTGACCAGGGTTAGCTCATGCAACACATATAACAATCAACAAGAAAAATATGACAATCTCAATTAAATCACTTAACACAAAATTAGGTTTCATATTATAACATTCTAACCACTTCCCACCATACCAATTACCTACTTCAATTCACTTAGTCTATTTAGTTACACTAAAACTTTCTACAATACGCCAAGGCTAGTATTACTATCCATCCACTAGTACTGTCTCATAAGATATCTTAAGGAACATGTAAATGCTACCTCCTTTATAAGCTAATAAGGACTAGCGATAAAAATAATCCCAAATAGAAATAATTAACAACAAAGGCATCACCACATACAATAAACAACCGTTCAACCAAATCAATTGTCCAGTCAACCATACATAGTTTATAATGAGAGAATCCATACCATACATAATATCACCATATCCTTCATTCTAAAATCACAGCCATAATATAATAATAGAAAGTAATTCAATGAAGCTAACAAGGGAAAAAAACACAATCAAGAATGCCATCGACAACTACATATAAGCAACAAGAGTATAAATGACTTCAAACAACACCACAAAAAATGATTATTCCATGAATGTAACTTATTCATATCAAACTCACAATTTTGAACACCATTATTTAATTATCACTTATCAACCATATTACCTCTCTTGTAATGATCTATTCCATCATTATCGAAATTATCTACGACAAAGGCATAAGAATACCATTGTTCATAGATGTTGGGATCAATTATATAGTATAATAGTTTATTATACATGAAATAATGTCATTCAAAACTCCAACCATAAAGTTGAGTTGAAAGTGTCCTTATGTTTTGGTCTAAGTTTAAATTAGGGTAAAATACAAATGTTCACTTCTCCTAGAATATAAAAAATTATAGGTACCAATTCCCAATAAATTAATAATATTTGAGTATTCTTTCCAATTCCATTGACCTTTTGAAGTAAAAAGTTATGGTCATTTTATTAAAGATAGTGCATGCTAAAAAGCTAAGGCCGCTATACTAGGACCCAGGATACTATAACGGGATTATATATAAGCCAATTTAGCCAAATTTTAGGTCATAAACTCAAAAATTTTATTCCAAAGCCCTCGATGGGCGACTTGATTAAGGTTGCAATAGAAATTCTTTGTTGAGGTAAGATTTTCACTTCCTTTTAATACTAACGATTCCTCAAGAATATGTTATTCTAAAATATGAATTTTGATGGTTGGGAATCTTGAATTAAATAAAGGTGAGATCCTTAGCTTTAAAACTCCATTAATGGAAATGGATTGAGTATGATAAACTAGTTGACGATTAATCAATCCTTGGGTAGTCTTATAAACAATAAACAAGGGTACCTAGTGAGTTTAAATTTTCAAAGTATTTGTTTGAAGAGTATTTGATTAATTACTCTTATAATTTCTTGTTTATTAGATGATGTAGAATTTAGAAATACTATAAAAGGAATAGCATATTCGGTATAACTTACTTGGTTGCCATCTTCGAACCCAAGTAGGCTATATTTATTGAGTAGTAGAACTTTGTTAAATTGCATGACTGTAACACAGCTAGACATAAGTTGTTATTCTTAGGCATGCAGGTACGATGCATGGTTTCTAATATTAAAATTTGAATATGATTTGACTCTAATTTGGTTTGATTATTACTTTTGGTAAATCTTTGATGATTTATGGATTACGTGTTATTTGTGATAATCTGTGGGACTATATGTATGTAGGTGTACGATTATAGAAACATGGATTATGAAAACTAGTTACTAGTAATAATGGTGTTTTTCAAAATTAGAATGTGTTGATGTATCACGACCTAATTTACGAGTCATGATGGCACCTACCAAATCCCGCCAGTAGGTAAGCTGATACCATAACTCAAAGCTAATGCAACGGGTTAATTCGATTAGGAATTACCAACATAGGCCAAATACAATGAAAACAAGTTGTAAATACATAAAGTGTTCTAAATAGACGAACAATCCAACAAGATACCAATTCCAATACCTGGTAGAGTTAGTACAAGAGCATTTAATAGTATTAATACAATTCAAAGTATGGAATAGTAATATATATATCTCAAATATTAAAGACCAAGTATAAAAGATAGAGGGAAACTGGGTGACTCAAACTCCAAGAGCTTTCTCTATCTCCAGAAACCAATCACCGTATGGACAACGATCAATGGCGGTAGCTAGTACTCGAATCTGCATAAAAACGTACAAAAGTATAGTATGAGTACCAAAATAATAGGTACTCAGTAGGTATCATTAGCTGACTGAGCTAAATCATGATATAAGAATGATAAGATGCAAGATAATCATAACTAAGCCAAGGTACAGACAAACCAGAATCATCTCCATCATCACTGTATATAATAAGTAATCAAATCGAAATAACAGTATAACATAAAACATCAAATATGCCAATATCACCATGCATAAAAAGTAATAAATATCAAAATAACAATATAACATAATGCATCAACGCATTCCAGTATTGTCACACATAAGAATTAGATAATTCAGAATAATAATGCATCATAAAGCATCAACACAAGCATTCATAATTACAAAGTTGGGTTCCATACACCAACTGGTGCATAAAGTATAGAACTTATCACAACGTTCCATACCATTGGAGGGTACACCCAAGAGAAATATAAGAAAATCTAATCAACACTAGATCTAACTTTATCATTTTTCAACCGTTATCCCACACTTACCATCAATCGGTCATTTATCATCAATTGGAAGTTTACCAATATTCCTCAATTGTCATCAATATTCATAATTGAACAACATATGACAATATATTCATAACCATAACAATCTCATCAATTTGACAACTATCTCATCGATACATACTAATAGATCTTTATTAGCTAGCCAACACTTATTAACTAATCCAATTATTCACTAGATGACATATGATCTCTAATTTTTATTTAATAACTTTTCACCATATAATCATTATTCATGGGTCAATAACTAGTCATTTTTCACCAACTAGCCAATATCTAGCACTAGCCACAATTCATCACCAAACCATATTTATCAACTAACTAATATTTATTTCTAGCCAACAAAGCTCACTAATCACCATTTATTCAATAATTGCAAAGCACCAATTTTACCATTTAGTAACTAGCACCATTAATCAACAAATTCTCGTTAGGGAACTTGGCATCATCATCGACTAGATCATTATTACTAACTAATCATCAATGCTACAAGTTGTCATTTACGCTAAGCATCATTATAGATTAGCCATCATTATTACTAGTCAACAATACTATTAGTCCTCATTATTGAGGGGTTTTAAATATCCATAAATCATTATTAACAACTTAAGTAATATCCATCGCTAACCATCTTTTCAACCTTAAATCAACAACTATACAAATTTTACCTTTATCACTAGAAGTCTATAACTTGCATCTCTAATATTAACATTATACCCAATTAAGCATAAGTATAAATACATATATAATTTCCATACATAGGACTATCCAGAATTGAATCGATAGATGTATACATAGGCACATCAATAATCATTCTTCATCCATGTTGGCTATCGATGCATCATCATAATTATCTTTTGGCCTTGCTGAATATTGCTAAGTGGTGATTTTACCACTCATTTGCACTAAATATTTGTGCACACTACCATGCTCTGTATAAGAAAATGATACATCATCATAATTAAAATGCACTAATAACCATATTTTATAGGTATATAGTTAACAAGGTAAAAAGATATGGATCAGAGATAAAAAGGGGTCAAATAGAAGCAAAAAGAGTGTAGCTGGAGACCTGGAACAGTTCAGCCTAAGTTACTGGGATCGCGGTCCTTAGGCTACAATCTCAGTAAGTCAAGATGGCCAGCATAATGCAATCGCAGAGCACAACCACAACCACATAGCCATGATCATGGTCAAACCTGGCGATCGCAGTTTAGTGGGAATGGGACCCAAGGAAGTTTTGTAAAATTGTATAGACGAATACCAAATCACATATAGGAAAAACCCCTTTATTCTTTGAGGATTTCTTACCTCATAGATATTTTTGAATTGAAAGAAAGAAACCCTAATTGGGAAAGTATGTACCCACTCTTGGAGGCTTAATTTCTTTGTAATTTTGTGAAGAATGAATGTTTTGGATAATCCATATAGTATATCTCTCATTACTTTCTTCATGAGTAAATAAGTAATTTAGTCTTGGGATTATGTTGAACTGAAGTGTAATTGTGTGTGGGTGTTATTGTGTTTACATGATTTTTAGTTGTTGAGTATGGATTCCACCATTGGTTGGGTTAATGAGTTGAAATTTGATGGGTGAAAACCCCAAATATCCAAATGGGTTTGATGGGTGAAAACACAAAACTGTAAAAAAAAAACCTTTATCATCCTTAAAAGAGTGATGAATATGCACTTAAGGTAACCCATAACATCTTTGAAAGAGGGTTATAGGGGGATAAGGTAATGGTGGAAAATTGAGCTTGTGGTTTACTACCCTTTGCAATCTTAGAAATAAGTATATTTAGACTGTAAATCATGTCAAGAGAATCATCATAGAAATAGGGATTCTTGATTAAGGTTTTGGGTGATTATGAATCTCACTCTTGTTAGGTGCTCAAAAGAGCCAATGAGTGAAATTATTGTAGTATTATTGAAAGATTGACTACAATGACTTTCGACCTAGCCTATCCTTTGGTCAACAACTAAGATTCATGCAAAACCATCATCAACCCATATTCTTTAACTTTAGGTAGACATAATACCAAGATCCTCTCTAATGTTGATTTAAAATCAAAAGTTTCATATTCATGCATTGGTAGTTGAAAATCATTACAAACCTATCCTCCCATTTTATTTTACATTTCGTGTTTATTATCATTCCGGGTAACATATTAGTAATTAGAGCACCCATAGGACTTGAAATTTATAATTCGCTCCTTGTGGATTCGACCCCAACTCTAGTTAGGTTATTGACAATGGCCTCCTTACCCTCAATTATGGGAGTAAGTTGAGCATTATCAAAATAGCGTCGTTGCCAGGGAGTAGAATATAGATTTCACTCTTGCGGTGTGACTCTTACTTAGGGAATACTCGGGGTGGTGTAATTTACTTTATTTTTTACTTTTGATCTTTTGTAGACAATCAAATTTTTAATAGAGCAATGAGTGCTAGTACAAGAAATATGGGCCCCTTTGATGCCTCTCTAGATGATGAGGTCCCACTAAATGAAGCAGTACAAATAAGTAAAATACGTATCCCACCAACTAATTGGAACAAAGTTTTCCATGTAACTAACGTCATGCTTGACATGTTGCAAATGAAAGGATTGTACGGGGGTCAAGCCTTTGAGGACCCAAATGTCCATTTGAAGAATTTCATGGCAGTGTATGCCCCGTTCAATATAGCACACATTACTCAAGAATCCATTTGGGTTAACCTTTTCCCATTCTCACTAACGAGTGAGGCAATTTTATGGCTCCACTAACTTTCACCCAACTCAATTACATCTTGGATGATCTTACTATGGTGTTTTTTGATAGACATTTCCCTCCATAAAAAATGTTTCAAAAGTGGGATGAGATTGTGAATTTTTGACAAATGAATGGAGAGCCATTGTTTGAAGCTTGGGAGAGGTTTAATGGTAGGCTAGCTCGATGCCTAAATCATGAAGTCCAAAAGAAGATGCTTCTCAAGATCTTCTACTGTGTCTTTCATCCATTAAACAAAACGCTGGAGGATAATGCAGTGGGCGGTTCCCTAGTGAAGTTGCACCACCACACGACTTTTCTATTTATTGGAGAATTGTCAAAGCAAAATCAGGGTTGGCATAATCAAGAAACCAAAGCTCTCAAGATCCCTTCTACTACTTCCATGGTGAATAATGAACTAAGAAAGCAAAATGAAGAAAAGGAGAACATGGCAAAAATGATGACCCAACTTGAACTCTTGACAAAGCATATTATGGGTGCACCCGCGAAAGCGATAAATGCCATAGCATCAAAATCTTATGAAAATAATGAAGAGACAAAGAAGTTGGATGAGGAAATTCAGTATTTAGATAACTACTTGGGGGATTCCCGCCCCGCCTAACAAAGGTAAGGTGGGAACCAAGGTGGGATAGACCGCGACGGGATAAAGATTGGATAGATCGGGAACACGATTATGACGTTATGTTCCCCCTCATGATCAAGCTAAGGCTAAGGAGTCAAGTGTAATTGACCCTAAAAAATTCAAGATCGAGGATATGTTAGAAAGAATATTGAATAGAGTGAAAGGTATGGACAAAATGGTCTGTGAGTTGAAAGATGCCTTTTCTCAACTTTCCCAAACCGTGGTGTCTCACTTCACCTATATTAAGCAATTGGAGACCGAAGGATGGAAAATATCCATGCAATTAAATGCTATGCCTAAAGATGGACTCCCTAGTGACACGATTGCTATTCCAAAGAATGATGTCCAAGTTTTAGCAACTGTCACAAAGAGTGGAAAGACCCTTGATAAACCCTCTAAAGGAGACTTAATTGAGAAAATTCCCAAAGTGAAGGCAAAATAGGTGTTACCTCAAAGTCAAGAAAGAGATGATGAGAAAGAAATTGATGAAAGTGATGACGAAGTGGTTGAGATTAAAAAGCCACAAAGTAAAGCAAGGCCCACAATATAAGTTCTTCCCCCGTTCCCTCAATTATTGCATAAAAAAAAGGAAGGTGACAAATTGAGGAAGTTCATGGCAAATCTTAGCAACCTATCGATAAATATCCCATTGCTTGAGGCAATCCAAGAGATCTCGATATACGCTAAGTTGATGAAAAATTTGATGTCTAAAAAGAAACTTATTGAAGGTGAGACCATTGAGGTCACTCATAGGTGTAGCGCTATTATGGATAGTAAGGTTGTAGAAAAAAAAATGTTCCCAGAGCGTTCACCATTCCTTGTACAATGGGGACACATGATTTTGCAAAACCTCTATGTGACCTCGGTACAAACATCAACTTAATGCCTTTTTTCATCTTCAAGAATCTCGAATTGGATACCCCTACACCGACTTTGATGCAACTTTTAATGGCGGACTGGTCAATCAAAAGGCCGGTGGGAATCTTGTTTGATGTCCTTGTAAAAGTGGACAAGTTCATACTTTCGGTGAATTTCGTAGTGTTATTATGAAATAGACTAAGAGGTACCTATCATCCTTAAATATCTTTTCTTATCCACTGGAAGAGCCATTATTGATCTAGAGATAGCGGAGATGAAATTTAGGGTGAAAGAGAATGAAATCTCTTCCAATATTTGTAAGTCAAAGAAAAAACCACAAAAATTTAAGTAGTATTCGTAGTGGATGTTGAAAATGAGAAGGTGAACGAGGAGGGGTTTGAAGACCCACCTTGAGAATGAAAGAAAGATAACATCGTTCCACGATGATAACTAAGGCGCTAGGCGGGAGGCAACCCATAAATTCCATGAGATTGGCTCGTATCCTTTTTGTTAAATTTTTGTAGGATAGATGTTATATTTTACATATGAATAACCCATGCATTTTGTGGCACTATAGAGTGAATTGGATGAGCTTGGAGAGGGGAAAGTGTGTAATTCTGCATTGAAAACTAAACAAGGGAATTTTTTTTGAAAATTGAGTAAATAACTGAACATGGGAAAATAGGGGAGCAGAATTTCTCTCAGTTTCCGCCACCGAAGTCCCTAAGTACGATTGAGGTTACATGGGTGTCTGAAATCTCATCCACCTGACCGTGATCGTAGCCACTTCAGTTATTTAACCCCTCATTTCCTCTTATTTCCCTCACACTCCCTTTAAAGATTGTACTATCTAATTTGGACTAAGATCTGGCCTAGTTTGTGAGCTCTCAAATAGAATCCTTGTACACCTATTGCATCACAACTCTGGTATGTATCATGAATCCATGTTTTTATTTTTGAAAATAGGACCTAGAATGCATGATTAAGAGAGGGCCTAAAGTTTTGATCATTATGACTTCCATGTTGTCATACTTACTGTGGTGTGATGTTAGCTTCTTAGATAAGGTGTTCACACAAGTATGACATCTTGAATACCCAATAGTGTGAGAAAAATATGGACAAACAGGATGTGCACACCAAGTGTTTGACATTTTTCCAAAATGAACTTTCAATAGGGGTAACTATATTTTAAAGGGTGCACTCAAACACTTATTAGCATTTCTCAATTGTTTTTCTTGTACATCCATATTGTAGAGCATGCTAGTAACCCAACTTGGAAGATATCTACACATGAGAAGATGGCATGAAACAAGCCTCAAGTATCGCAACCGCGGTCTAATGACCATGATTGTGGCAACGCGAATGCGGTCATAGTTTGTGATTGCGGTATTCGGGGCTAGTTTCCTGCCATGCCAAAAATCCTGTTCTTCCAATTATTAACCTAGCACCACCGAGTACCCGTTCCAATGAGCATTAATAAGAAATATGGTGCATTTTGTATGTTAAAATATAATTGATTGATATAATGTATACATAGTGCTTTTAAGACAACCTCATGGACAAGTATGATCATATCTAATTCATGGAACCTGAGTGCCACACTCACTACTATAGTGATCTACTGAGGATAAAGCTTCTCCCAAAAAGAGGAATTTTCTTACAGAATATGCCGAAGAAACTACCGATATTTCATAACAAACTTAAAGCCATGGGGTGGCAATGCTTTGCTCCGAAGCCCTATATTGCAAATGAAAAATGGGTACATGAATTTTATGCCAACAATGGTGAAGTGTCCCTCTCAGAACCATTCAATGTGACTATTAAGATTCGGGGCAAACCGGTAAAAGTTTGGTTTAAGCAAATCAATGATGCTAATGGGCTCCAACATGCAGACATGGGTGAATTTAACGCAAAGGGTTGTATACCGGGGAGTTAGTTAGCATAACGACTATGCCCCAGAAAGGAAGATTCTTGGGCAAAGACTAAAAGTTACATCTCCTTGAACGACTTCACTTTTGAGGCTCGGATATAGATGTACATTATTTGTAGCCAAACCTCTCCTTGCATCCACATGACAATATTCCTAGATCTACATGCTTGCATTGTAGATGGCATTCTTTTGGATGTTGGTCAGCTTGTGGTCAAGGAAATAGATTATTTCACGAACTAAGGTGGTGCACATTTTTTCTTCCCCTCTTTGATTACTAAGCGTTGCAGGAGAGTGAGGGTTAAAGATTATACTAGTGATATGTGGGTGCGTCCTGGTGATACCATCTACCCTTTGAGGATTCAGGGATAGGGCTCACTTGGCAAGGGAAAGAAGTGAAATATTGACTTGGAAAAGACATCATATATTGAGCCTAAGTCTCATAGGCCGACCACTATCGGACTTCTTGAGGAGACTGGAGTTGATATTGCAGCCATCAGGGAATTGTGGCTAGTTTACCCTAAGGACCGGGAGAGCCTTCCACCACCCATTATTCATATGCATCACATGCAAATTATGAGAAGTATATGGAGGACCAAAAGAAGCAAGAGGCTACTATTGCTAAGATTGAGAAAGCCTACTCCTCTTTGGCGTAGTCGCACTGAGACTTCTGGATTAAACATGAAAAATGGGTTACAAAAGAGAAGAAGAGGGATGAGTTCTTTATCAAGATGTAGAAGGGGGTGAAGGGTCTATGGAAATCCCTAAAACCCCGAGATAAACTTATTTTCTATTGGGTGGAGAGTGATTATAAGGTCTCAGTTGAGTAGACTGATCTTAAGGAGAATGGTGATAATGCAAAATTTAAGAGTGAAAGCATCCCTTGATGAAGTTTTATGGAGCACCCTTATCTCTTTCATCCTTGATTATTTATGCAGTGAGGACACTGCTATCCATTCTGTTGGGGGTGTCTCCTTATTCATTTGATTTTGGCCTGTATTATTGATATTTCTGCATACTTTTCTGCTGTTTTGGATGATTCTTAGTTTTATTTGGTTTGTAATATTCAGGCACTCTGATGGTGTCCACATTTTCATGGATTAGTTACTTTGTTCTTATTTTGCTACTTTAGTTTAGTTTTAATAGACGAGATTTTTCCTATGATAGATTGAGTGATGACATTATTAAGGGGAAAGTGTCATAATTGGGTTTTTAACCATGGATGCAGGAGATGTCTGAGTAGCCTTGGCATTTTGGTCAATACAAGGGAAGTTTGAGTACCTATGGCATTGATGATTTAGGGATTGCACTCATACCCATTGGTGAAGTCAAAGTAGCCATGTGAGTGGTCCATTTATATTAGAGACACAATGTGAGACATCAACTTGGGGTGTTGCCGTGATTAGCAAATTATGTGTGGTGTGGATGCAAAACAAACAACCCCCCCGTCCATATTTTTTGCGAAATTCGAGGGCATGGAGGTGAGCAACCTTGTGACCAAATTTTTTCTCTTTCTATCACTCTGAAAATTGACTTCAGAATAATAGTGAATACTCCATCTTTGTCTCAAGTGGGATGAAAAATTCAACCCCCTTGACAATAGTCACATGCCATTTGTGTGAGCTTAATTATCTACATCTCATGTGTACTTATACCATCAAGGAATTTCCCCATTAGTCTTGAAAATATAAAATTTTATTGTTCCTGGTTGGTTAAATCATAGGCCATTTTGTGACATTGGCATCCTACTCTAGCCTAAAAATCCTACCAATACATAGGAGATACCCCTAGTCACCCTCTTTGAGCATTTGGACTTTTCTTTAGAAAAAACATTACAAATCGTGACCTTTATATTTTGTTCTCTTTTGAACCCTATCCTCCTTGAACTTAAAGACATAAGTTGAGGCTAAAATCCTAAGTTGGGTGTTGTGGAAATTAAAGGAAATATAGTTGGGCCACAAATTCATAAAATAGATGCCTACGTGCTTAAGAAAATAAAGTATTTTGATTTGAAGAAAGAAATGATACCATAAAGGAATAAAAGGAATTACTTATGCACAAAAAAAAGAGAAAAAGAGGAAAGTGGGAAAAAAGAAAAGGCAAAATAGTAAACAAAAAAGAAGTGCCCCATAGCAAAAAATAAGTGAAGAGAGTATAATGTAGAAGTTCAAGGAGGGTTTAGACCTATTGTCCTAAGTTGATATCCTACCCTGTCCTAGATCTATATTACAATCTCAAAAAGTCCTTTATGATTCCCAACAGAGTGTGATCATTGTAGTGGTGATTGAAAAATAGGGGCAAGTCTATGGCATGGTACTTGTTAGCATAGAGAATTTCTTGAGAGAGAGAGTGTGTTTGTAATTAAAATTCCTTGTTGTGTGATTAGTAAAACGGTGTGTGAAATATTCTTTCTTGTTAGGAGCCATTGAATAAGTTGGGGAACAATAAGATAAAAAGGGGTAAAACTTGGTTGTAGTCAACAAGTGAGTCGTTTCTAGAGTGTTAGTGGTTATTACATGGTTTCTCCTCAAAGTCTAATGCATCTTTCATATATTCCATTTTATTGATGGTTGTTGTTGAAACTATTTTTCCCATGTACAAAGATCTTTTTGTGGTAGCCATCAAGTTTAAGTCATCATGATTATTGGGTGATAGAATGAGGGCATGCGTGTGAAGAAAAAGATGGTATTGCTTGAGGACAAGAAAAGTTTTAAGTTGGGGGTACTGATGAGTGGTGATTTTACCACTCATTTGCACCAATCATTTATGCACACAACCATTCTTTGTATAAAAAATGAGACATCATCATGATTTAAATGTACTAATAACCACATTTTGCAGGTATATAGTTGAGAAGGTGAAAAGATGTGGATCAGAGATAAAAAGGGGTCAAATGGAAACAAAAGTGGTGCAGCTGGAGACCTAAAGCAGTTCAACCTCAATTACCATGACTGCAGTCGCGGTCAGTTAAGATGGCCAGCATAATGCAATCGCGGAGCACAACCACGATCGTGTATCGCGATCGCAGTCAAACCTGTGCGATCACGATTCAGCGGTAATATGACCCAGGGAAATTTTGTAAAATTGCATAGACGAATCCCAAATCATATATAGGCAAAAACCTTTTCTTCTTTGGGTATTAATTACCTCATAGATATTTTTGAATTGAAAGGAAGAAACCCTAATTGGGAAAGTATGTAACTACTCTTGGTGGCTTAATTTCTTAGTAATTTTGTGAAGAATAAATGTTTTGGATAATCCTTATGGTATATCTCTCTTTACTTTCTTCATGAGTAGCTAAGTAATTTAGTCTTGTGATTATGTTAAATTAAAGTGTAATTATGTGTGGGTGTTGTTGTGTTTGCATGACTTTTAGTTGTTGAGTATGGATTCCACCATTTCTTAGGTCAATGAGTTGGAATTTGATGGGTGAAAATTCCAAATCTCTAAATGGATTTGATGGGTGAAAACCCTAAACTCTAAAAACCCTTCATCATCCTTGAAAAAGGGATGAAAGTGAACTTGAGGTAACCCATAACATCCTTGAAAGAGGGTTATACGGGGATAAGGTAGTGGTGTATAATTGAGCCTGTGGTTTACTACCTTTTGCAATATTATAAATAAGTGTATTTGGAGTGTAATTCATGTCAGGAGAACCATCCTAGAAATAGGGATACGTGATTGAGTTTTTGGGTGATTACGAATTGCACACTTGTTAGGTGCTCGAAAGATCCAATTGGTGAAATTGTTATAGTTTTATTAAATGATTGACTACAATAACTTTCTACCTATCCTATCCTTTGGTCAACAACTAAGATTCATACTAAACCATCATCAACCCACATGATTTACCTTTAGGTAGACATAATTCCAAGATTCTCTCCAATCTTTATTTTAATCAAAAGTGTCATATTTGTGCATTGGAAGTCGAAAATCGTTACAAACCAATCCCCCATTTTATTTTACATATCTTGTTTATTATCATTCCGGGCAACCTTTTAGTAATTTGAGCACCCATAGGACTTGAAATTTATAATTTACTCCTTGTGGATTCAACCCCAACTCTAGTTGGGTTATTGACAACAATCATGTCACCCTTCAATCATGGGAGTGAGTTGAGCTTTATCAGGTATCATCATATCATTATTATATCCTCCGGCCTTTTCAGGCATCATCATAATATCCTCCGTCCTCATCGGGCATCATCATATCATATTAATATCCTTCGGCCTTGTTGGGTATCAAAATATTATCATAATAACCTCCGTCCTTATCGGACATAATCATATCATCATAATTTCTCCCGACCTTGCCGAGGATCAATATATTAACATAATATCCTCCGACCTTATCAGACATCATCATATCATCATAGTATCTTCTATCTTTAACGGGTATCAATATAAGACACGACTCAAACTAGGTCCAAGTCATGCCGGGCATCTCAAGTCCAATCAGGACCGGAGACCACCCCCAATACCCCACTGTTAACCACCCTACACCCCTTGTCAGATGGATTATAAGCATAAAACAAGATAAAACAATAATAATCTAAAGACTATAAAGTAAGTCTATAACCGTAACCAAACAGCCATAACCAAATATGTCAATACCAATACCAATGCTAACACTAATACTTACACCACTCATGCCCATAGTAGTCCGATAGAGCCTCTAACGAGAATCAAGGAATATTTGGTCGGGAAATGCCCATGACCATAACCAAAATAAAAGACAAAGAAATAACAATAATAAAGAGAAGTCCATAGCATGAAATGGAGTATTCAGGAGTATGAAAGCTCGCCACTTCAATCTGACATAAAAAGGTCCCCAAATCTAAGTCACCGAGCAGGAGGAATGGTAGTATAGACAGTACCTACATTGAGTGGGGATACAACACCCGAAGACAGTTATCAGAGTGAACGCTAGCATGTAACTCGGGAATAAAGATAAAATAATGCCATCATTCAAAATAAAATAATAGAACCATATGCAACCATATATATACACACACATATATATATGTATATATATATCATTTCGGGATTGGTGATCTTAGGTATATTTATACGCCTAAGCACCGTAATTTATCCATATTTTAGCTAAGTTTAGGGAACAAAGTGCCTAGTTTCTTATGTTTTTACTCTACTTCTATGTCATTGAGCTAACCGATGTGATTAGCATGATTTCAGGTATTAATGAAGTAGATGAAGACATAATGGGAATATGGAATGCGTATGGCATATGACACAAGAGAGAGTAGCAGTCTGGACCAAATGTGGGGCCTAGAAACTATGTCCAAGACTAGTTTGTCATTTATAATTAGTTCAGGGACTTAGATGGCAATTATGAGAGAAAAGATTATCAAAAGACTTAATGCTGAATTATTATTCAGAATTCATTATTCTGTATTATTTTGAGAGAGGAGAGAGGCGGTTTACACCAAGGGAGAAATGCTATTCATCTTCTCGACCAAGATCGTCTTCTAGTTTTTGGTATGATGAATATTTCTATTGTGATTTTCGTTTTACCCATGAGTAGCTATGTTTATTAGTTAGGGTTATGGAATCCTTGTAGCATACAATATATCACTTTGGGTTATGAATTCATTATGCATTGATTTGTTTACATTATACTCTCTTCGCTTATCTTGAATTCTCGTGGTTGCAAACATAGTGGATATGCCTTAAAACACAACTTGTTTGAAAGAAAGGTTGATGTTCGAAAAAGAGAGTAGTGACAAGAAAATAGGATTTCCAACTCCTATTTCATACGTTAATGCCTTAACAGGATTAACTACTTCAAAATTTTATATTGTTTTTGGTAAATGCTTTTGATTCGAGAGAACTAAAGTGAATTAGTCCTTGATGGTTGAGAAACAGTAGGATTATGTTATTAAATACAATACATTTCTCCGTAAGCACGATGCATGTATGAATTCGTAAAGCCCATAGTTAGAAAGTATTGAAAACTACAAGGTGGACATAACCCTAGCTTGCTATTTCTTTGAATTTGAATACTACTACACGTATTTCATCTTGTTAAACTGAAACCATTAATTTGTGAACTGAATCAAATCCCCCCTATTTGTTTTACGGAAACAAACGATTAAAAGTCAACTAATCTGTATACAACTTAATTAACACCATATTCCCTGTGGTATTCAACCCCAACCTAGTTGGGTTATATATTTGACAACGATCGCTTACTCTCTTGTAAGAGAGGTGTAATTTGGGCGTATCAATAGGGAACAATGTTTATCATGCATTTAAAATCTTAACCTAGATTATTCATCTTAATTGTTATAAAAATCGAACCACGAGTTATATGGGTTCAGCTCCCTCTACTGAAAGGGTCACTGTGCATGTTAGCCGTACGAACCAGGGGTATCAAGGAAGACCAGGAAATGCCCCGACTCTATGTTATACCAAGATAAAAACATATCAATAGTTTGAACCATGTACACAGGTCATCAAGACCAAACCTTATGATGGCAATTACTAGTTTCTAGTGTTCGTCCTTCGGACCTGCACCTTTATGGCTAGCTATCACAACCCCATTATTGCCTAATTAAAACCTTTAGCACATAACGAAACCACCAGTTCTAGGATTCCATTATTAAGACATTAGAAAGTGGTATATTCATGCCGACTATAGATTGCAAGCAATGTCACACGCCAACCCTTAGAGGAGTTCTTCATACCCCACATACTCTATTATTAAAATCACTTGGAGGATTCCCGTGTACCCGTTAAGGTTTTCAATTCTATTCAATTTATTTCCATAAATACCTTTATAAAGTCCATCATCAAGTACCATCATGGCTATGCTAAAGCCTTAGTTCAATAACATAATTCAACTTGTGACAATATCATTCTCATTGACTATTTAACAAACAGGTTGAGGGCATGCCATTATTAAAGCCTAAATCATCAAATTTTTTGGGTTCAACCATGATCCCTCAATTAAATCACCATTCCTATGGACCCATATGTGCAAAAACCAAAATTAAAACATGCATAATCATAATTTAAACTATAGAAAACAATATTCAATGATATGAATTCAAATAGCTCAACCTTGGTTTCAAAACCACCTTTAATGATTCATTAATAATGCTTTAAACATATGATTTTATTAAACTATCAATGAGGGAAGAGTCAAATGCCTGATTTACAATGATTAACTGAGAGAAATTGATTTTTAAGACCTTAGATGACCACTTTAGAGAAACCCTATAAAATTTTTCTTGAGAGGATTTTGAGAGAGTAAAGAGGATGTTTGATCTTGTAAAGTGTGGAATAAATGACCTAAACATGTTATAGGGATGTGGGTTCTTAAGGGCTTTAAGTGAGAAATGTCTAAAGTGCCCCAACTAAAATCTGTAAAAAGAGCGTAGGTGATTACGAGTCGACCCTTTGACTAATGACTACAACATATGACTTTTACCCTTGAGTCATCACCAAGAAAGTGAGTTAGACACCCATACACTATTCACCATACGAATCCTTTATCCTACATGTGACCAGACCATACAACTCATATGATCTAGTCGTATCCAAGACAAAACCCAAGGGATTGGACACTGGACAACATAAGACTCAACCCTATCATTCGTAACCAATCCTCATGGATCATAGTGAGACACTTGTTCTCTGAGCCAAGTCAAATCACTAAGTTATTGATTTGGTTAAGGATCATCCTAATGTCTCGTCACTACCCCTAATGACTCATACTACAAGGTCGCTACAAAGACTGAAAACCAAACAACCACCTACTAGACGCCTAATGACTAGGATCTCCTAATCCATACCCACACCATACAACTCATATGATGAGTCATTACTAGAACAGTAAGCTCAAAGCTTAAGAATTTTCCAAGGGCCAAAATCCAGGCTGTTATAATTCTCCCCCACTTGGATCATTCATCACAAGTTAGTGACTAAAACAATTTAACCCCCAAACATCTCTACTCTTACATATAAGACAAAAAATAGATTTCACAATCTTTGTATAACAAAAATAGGGAACAAAGATGCTAAGGTCAACACATACCTTAAGCACAATTTTTTGGAATGGGAAATAGGAATGAATACTTGGACTTTATGCCCTCTTTAGACTCCGAAGTAGCCTCTTCGACCTTGTGGTTCCTCCATAGGACCTTAACCGATGCTACGTCCTTTGTCCATAATCAATGAACTTGCCGATCCTAGATTTATGATACATAGGCATAATTTGCGACAGATCACCCTCATACTTCCTTAATATCAAAACATGGAACGTCGGGTGAATTGAGCTCAAACTAGAAGGAAACTCCAACTCATACACAACATTGCCAACCCTTCTAAAACTAAGTATGGACCAACATACTGGGGACTAAGCTTCTTTTTTTCCCAAACAACATCACTCCCTTTATGGGGGACAACTTCAAGAACACCCTATCCCCAACGTCAAACTTTAACTTCATGTGACTCACATCCGCATAGGACTTTTGGCAACTTTAGATAGCTATAATCCTATCCAGAATCACCTTCACCTTCTTCATGGCTTGGTGAACCAAATTTGGATGAAACATTTCTGCCTCACCAATCTCAAACCACCCAATAGGAGACCTACAACTCCTACCATTCAAGGCCTCAAATAGAGCCATCCAAATGATAGAGTGGTAGCTATTGTTATATGCCAAATCTATAAAAGGAAAATACTCAACCGAACTACCACCATAGTCAATCATGCAAGAACAAAGCATATCTTCAAATATCTTAATAGTTCTTTCCTCTTGCCCATTGAATTATGGGTGAAAAGCAGTACTAATACAAGCATAAAGAGCAAAAAAGAGTACAAGAAATTATCAAAGGTTCAAGATTCGGATTGAAGACCCTTTTGGATCTTTTTCAATCCTTGTTCATGCAAATGGAAGCTTATGAAAGCATGACGCCTTCAACCAAGGAAGTGTATTTGCTAAAACGTGAAGAAGAGCTTTTAATACACTCCAAGGCAGACTTGAATACACTCTAAAGGCACCTCAAATTAGGTATATTATGATATTTTTAGACACCCTTTCTACACTTCAAAGGAGCATCCTTCATTAAGTGTATTTTAGACATTGTCTTGTAATAGTATATATAGACCCTTAGCTTCCATATTTTATTAGACTTTGATGAATTGAAATTGAGTATTACTCTTAGTGTAGTTTTTATCCTTAGTGTAGGTCTTGTAAAAGCCATAGTGTAGGTCTTGGAAAAGACATCCAAAATTGAGAGATTAATATATTTGATGGATTTCACTTGTGTTGATCAATTGGCAAGAAAGGTGTGATTGAGGAGTGTGAATTACTTTGGTCCACCTAAGAGTGAGGTTTGAAATACCATATATAAGGTGTGTTTGAAGTTTTGATACACTTTTTTGTGCTAATCATTGGTGATAGTAAGGGTCTCATTACATATCTTTACTTTTATGCATCTCTTCTTTATCCCCTTTCTTATTGTGTTGTTTTCTTTGTCTTGTGGTTGCTGATTTTTGAGCCTTGAGTCTTTAATTTCGTTTTTAGTAGTTTATTCTTGTATTATTTGAAATCATATCCTTGTATTAGAGTTTTTTCCCCAACTCTAAGTCTTGGATCTAAGAAAATCTCCACAAGAAAAGAGTCTAGAGTCAAGAAAATAAAAAAAAGATGGTTCACATTTTTGTACTTGTACAACATTTTAAATCTTAGATCTATTTGTTTTTGTGTTGTTTTATTGGTTTCAAGTGCTAGATTATTGTTCCCTAGAACCCAGGGAGTCTAGATATAAGTTTTGAGCAAGATCCGATTGTGTTTGTGCATTCCACCATTGTTGAAAACTTGTTTGAAGCTTTTTGTGGGTGGATTTTGTTTGTATTGTGGTATTTGTGATGTTTTGTGGCTGGTTTATTGATATTTAAGATTGTCTTAGTAAAGTGAACCCAGATCCAGAAGAAAAATTAAATTTAGGGTTCATTTGCCTTGTGGTCAAACTTTGGTCAACTCTTGAATATTCATGTTCTTCTTCTTCATCTTCATAGATTGTTGAAGAAGAATATTCAAGGAGGCTGTTTAATCCAAAAGTGGGAAAAAAGAGAGTGAAAAAGTTGTTAGTTTAAAAGCATATTCAAAGAATATTCCATTCTTCCAAAAGAAGGAGGGGACAAGAAGACAACAAAGTACACTTGCAAGTACGGGGGGGGGGGGGGGGGACCAATTCCTTTCCATTTCAATTGAAGGCTTGAAAGAGCTCTAAATTGCATCCTTACACCCTCAAACCGAAATCTTTCTTCTACTTAAGTGTTGTTTGGTCGAGACAAGAATTTGGGAATTGAAAATTTTGAAAGTCACGTCCAACCACAAGCTGCCACATCATCACTTTGGTGACCAACCGAATTGAGTTCAAATTTAGATTTCCTAGTTTCTAATTGTTGTTTCTAGTTTCAATTTTGTTGGTTTTGTCCCTAATTAGTAAGTTATTAAGTACCTACTAGTTTGGTAATTAGATTAGAGTCCGTTCATTTCGTGTCTTCGATTTTTGTGTGCTTTTCTCATTTTTGAATTCGTAGTAGTTTGTTGGTTCAAGTTCGTACATCATTTTTATTTGAGTCATATCAAACAAAAATCAATTCCGTACCAAAGCTTATTCACCACTCATGTAACTTTCCAACTATTGCCAATTATTCAATACTTTTGAAGCCAAGTGTGCGGTGAGGTTGAGTGAGAGTGTAGTGAGGCTTTTAAACTAACTTGTTTGCACGTTTTGTAGGTTGTGTTGCTTGCTGTTTTTTTTTGTTCTTTTAGGTACATTTTCCATGTAATCCGAAGTTACTACTTCCCAACCTTTGGTAAATTATTCTATGGGAGCCTTGATGGATCGGTGTGAGGCCTTTGCCTGAGAAATAAGGAGTGATAATGATGCCTTGAAAAGGAAAATAAAGAATGATAATGATGCCTTGAGAAGTAATATGGATGCTATGAGGGGTGAAATGGTATCCTTGATAGGTGGTGTAATTAGAATGAAAGCGAGGGTTGATAGATTATATCCACCAAAGCCTCCACAAAATTCAAACCACCAAGTCCCAAATCCACTTTACCAAGGACACCACACTCCACAAAATCCCATGCCACAAATCCAAATACATCACCAATGTAATCCAATGCCTCCTCCCCAAGATCCACTAAATCAAAATCACCCCATACAACTAAGAGAAGAGATGGTGATAGAATTAGAGGATGATGAGGTCGGTTTTCAAGATGGACAGAAGCTTGATATTGAGATACAAGAAGAGTATGAAGATAAGAAGGAAAGGGAAAAGGAAACCGTGGGTAGTAAAGTAGAAAGGGGAAAAAATGCTTGATTGTAGATCTTGTACCCAAAGAACCCTTGTTACTTCCTAACCCAAAAGCTAGAATTTTGCCTAGTATTTTATCATCTCATGTGCAGGTTCAATACCCTAGAAGCCCCAACCAGAAGCCCAAGGAAGTTTCCTTCAACCCTTGGCCGAAAGTCTCAATTTTGGGATAGTGATGAAGAAGTGAGTCCAAAGGGAAACCTTGACATATTTCCTTGTAATGTAGAGAATGAAGGTTTACATGATGCAAAACCAAGTTAAGAACACACGTCCCATGATCTACAAGGTAACAAAGCTATCTTCTACACTCCTAGAAACTTGAATTGTTATGATGTGGCTAGTAGTGGCCAAAGTGGTGTAGTTTCGGATTTTCTTAGTGAAGAAGTGTATGAATCTTTATTTTGTGATACTCTTGGTTTTTTTAGGTTTCATAAGGAGCAAACTCTTGTTGTGAGAATGCAAGCACTAGTTGATCCTTTAGATGGCAAAATCAATTCTTTTCGTAAGAATGATTTGTGTCCATCTAGTGCTAGCACTTATAACTTGAATAAGGTTCCATTAACAAGTGACAAGAGTATTCATACACTAGTTGACCCTTGTGAAAACCAAGGTGAGTCTACGTTGGTATGTGAGTTGCCAACAACTAGTGAGGATGTGAAGGATGGAATGCATCTTATTGAGGGAAGTCTTCTAGGCTGTAGATCCTCATTATTGAATGTTAATATTCCATTAAAATCACATGCTTTGGGTGATTGTGAGTATGATTCCCTAGTAAAAGGAATGAGTAACCTAGACTTATATCCTTGGCTACTTTATCCATTTGATCCCGGTGCACTAGTAGTGTGGGGAAGGGATTGTCTTGATGTGTCTTTATTTTTCCTTGATAATTACCTTAGCCTTATTCTTTTTACTGATCATACTAAGTGTTTAATGGTTAAAACAATGGATTTCTGGTTGTATTTTAAAAGTGTACCCCCTCGACATGATGTCTTCACATTTGATTCCTTCCTATACAACCTCTTTACCTATGATGATAACCTTGGTAATTTTAAATTGGTATTATGTAGAGGTAGTAAGTTTTGTGACTGGTTTCCTTATTTAAGTGATGATGATATGTGGGTGAGGTGGACCTTAGGATCAATTGTGGCCCTATATTTGATGAGGTCCTTTGTAGAGGTAATGCAACAAATGTATCTTATGGTTCCTAAGACAAAGGTAGTCTTACCTTTTGGGTATAGTGAATCCATTAAGACCATTGTAGTTTCCTTATCTCTTGATATTTTCCAAAACCACCTCCTTTGTTCCATTCAGGCTAAGATCTTTATGTTACACAAAAAGGAACCATGGATTTATTTCAAATGTGAACAACCTTGGCTTGTTGATATATGTGATGGTATCGAGTTGCACTCCTCTTTCCTTGATGTCTATCTTAGCCAAGTCCTTTATGATACTTGTTGTAAGTGTTTTGTAATACCCCGAGACTCTAACCAATAGTACAACCATGACTCAAGCTCATGAGAAATAAATTATAGTTCTTTGGTTGTTTTCTGATCAAGGGTGATGTGTATTAAGGCCTCAAAGATGTCCTAACGATTAGGTGAATCAAAACATCCCTTACCGATTGAATTCTTGAGAAGGATTTTGGCATAGCCAAATTCAAACGAGCAGATCTCTTTCTACCATAAGAAATTTTGATCTCATGACCCACATACAGATATATAATTGAATTAGATTTCCAATGGTATCAATTCCACCTAAATCCAGTATCAGAGCAAAGAGTTATACCAATTTTACTCCAGCGTGTCAGCCTAGAAATTTCGTGAAGACATTTTGTGACGACTTGTCACAAGCCTGACGGCTTGTCACAAAATGTCGTCACCATAAGCAGAAATTCACAAAATCCAATATTTTGTTACGACATTTTGTGATGACTTGTCACAAGTTTGACGGCTTGTCACGAATGTCGTCAGCTATTTTTTTCAGCAATTAAGGGACGTTTTTGCGAGGGTATTTTGGTCTTTTCCCATATTTTGGAGGCTTATATAAATATGAGAATTTTCATCCAAACCCTTTTTTCTACATTCTCTCATCCAATTTTCTTAAGGATATATATTAGGGTTTCAATCAAGAAAATTTAATCTTCCAAAAATCATCCATAAATCTTCAAGATTTCTTCAAGAATCAAGTTCCTTATAGTGTGGGCTTCAAGAATCATTTATTAAAAGTGCGGATAGAGTCTCAAGCACTAGAATTCATCCAATTTCAAAGATTAAGGTATGTGGGGTTCTGAACAAGAGCAATCCTTTAGTTCTTGTTCCCAAAACTTTGATTTTTTATCATGGATTTATATGATTTTGCAAGTGGGTTTATACCCAAATTACTTCATCATGAGATTATGAGAATATAAATTGTTCACGTTTTGTTATACATGATTATTTTACTATTCTCAAGTTATTACTTGATATTTAATATTGTTAATTTCATATTTCTACCATGAGTTGATATTTCAAGTGCTTTCAAGATATGTGTCAAGCTTTAAGCTTCCTTTTGACAAATTGGATTATTGAGTATATTGATTCATGAGATTGAGTTGTTACAATGAGTCTTGATATTTCTTCAAAGTTATTGATGTTGCCATGATTTAATGAATTGATACATTTTGATATTGAGAAAGATTGATTTGATTTGAGTCGAGTTAGGAATCCACAAATTGATTATGATTTGATAATTGAGAAAGAGATTTGATTTGATCTTCATGATAGACCCTTGTGATGTTTGTGGTGGATTTTCTAATACGTTCTGAGATTGTGTCTGGGAGTAGTATTTAGCACCGAGCGAGAAATGTGGTATTTCTCCCAAAACTACGTGCCACCATAGGATTGATATTGATAATTATGGGCCAGAGGCCGAGTATGAGATTGTGATCACTAAATTTAGGATGTACTCCCTGGAAAGAGTACGGCGCTCCCGCCAATGTGGGGTTCTCTCCTTATGAGGGACAAACGTTGAACTCCATGTAGCTCACATGGTTTATGTCGGTTATAAGAACCTCCCATGTCCGTAAGAGTTGAGTTTCTTGAATTACCGAATCACTCCGAGTCTTGAGTTGAAGAGTTGAGTTGTTTATGATGATTTATGAGGTTTTTATCATATGATTTATTTACTATGCGATCATGAAAAATATGTTTCAATATAAATCAAGACAATTGAGCCATTATTGTACATATGCATATTTTCATAAAATTGATGATGATATTTACATTGTTGTATGAACCCCCACATACTTAGTACATTCCAAAGTGCTGACCCATATATTTTCCTATGGGCTACATTTTCTTGTAATGTAGATTTAGGTATTCATCTGCATCCTCATTAGCGATATTCGAGTTCCCCAACTACGTTTCCTCATGTAATACCCCAGAAAATTTTCTTCGTAAAGATTTCATGAGAAACGTATCGAGTTTTACGCTTTAGAGCGATCCATAAATTTTATGTGTATCATTTCTAAGATGTTGACCTACCATTGATTAGAGTATCTAATAATCTTTCCAACGATATGTAGATCACCGAAAACGGACACTCGAGTGATGAGTTACGACCATTTCGATCGAACTGTGAACAGTAAAACGTGCAGGAAATTAAAATTACTGCAGCCAGGCAAATTTTAGGGTCAACTTCAAACGATCATAAATACTTGTACATAATGATATGGATGATCTACTATATATCAATGGAAAGCTC
This sequence comes from Capsicum pubescens, assembly GCA_030864215.1. NCBI lineage: Eukaryota > Viridiplantae > Streptophyta > Magnoliopsida > Solanales > Solanaceae > Capsicum > Capsicum pubescens. The sequence continues at coordinate 222,705,756 of CM061540.1, read as the reverse complement.
TGAGAGTCCTCTTTCTAATGGAATTGGTTTCATCCAATTTGACTATCAGAGAAAAATGTTATGGTCAATCTAGTTCAGCCTATCAAAAGTGAATTTTTGGGTCAACTTCAAACGACCATAACTCCTTGTACATAATGATCTGGGTGAGATACTATATATCAGCGGAAATATTTAAGAGTACTCTTTCTAATGAAATTAGTTTCATCCAATTTGGCTGTCGGAGTAAAACGTTATGGTCGATCTACTGCCTATCAAAACAGTCCACCAAAGGACAGATTTGACATTATTTGTTTTTTAAGGGCAATTTGGTCATTTCACACCCCCTCTTGGAAGAAAATTTGTCTATTTAATCCATAATTGAACCTTGAAAATTCATTTTCTCCATGAACCATTTGGGATAATCAAACCCTAGCCAAATTTCACCTTCAAATATCTTTCAATTTCACCGTAGAAATCCAAAATTAATCCGATAAACGAACTCCTCATTTCAAGACCTTCGAGGAGCACCCATTATTTTTTTGAATAGGATTCCGTAATCAAGAAGTCAATTTCAAGGTATGTGGGGTTTTGAACAAGAGCAATCTTCCGTTCTTGTGCCCAAAGCTTTAATTTTATTATGATTTTACATGATTTTGCAAGTGAGATTATGTCTAAATAATTTGATTATGAGATTATGATGATTGAATGAATAAACTTTGATTTATATGATTATCTCAATGTTTTCATGATATGATTTAATAATTATCATTGTGAATTACACACTTTTACCACGAGGTGGTATTTTGAATGATTTTGGGACGTATGTCGAGATGGTATTTTGGCATAATATTTTGAGATATGTGTCAAGCTTTATGCTTCCCAATGACCATTTGAATTATTGAATATATATTTGAGACATGAGATGTCTTGATATCTATAATTGTAAATTTCATATTTTTATTTTGAATGATTTCGAGATATATGTTGAAATGGTATTTTGGAATGATTTTGAGATTTATGATAAGCTTAAAGCTTCTTTATGACGAAATTGAATCATTGATCATATTGAGATATAACATTTGAGATGTTACCATGAGTCTTGATATTTTCTCAAAAATATTGATGTTGTCATGACTTGATAAATTGTTACATTTTGACATTTAAAAAGGTTGAGTTCTATTATTGAAATTTCATGATATTCGAAAATGGGTATACACTCAAATTACATTATGAAGGATTTATAAGACTTTGAATTTTTTTCCAATATGGATATACATGATTACTTCATTACTCCACTTCTTAAATTGAGAATTTATGCTATGAATTGCATACTACTACAATGAATTGATATTTCTAAAGGCTTTCGAGATAAAAGTCATGATTTGAGTTGTACTACGGGATATGTATTCATATTATGAATTGAAGGTCTCAAGTGCTTTTCAAAAGCTGTTGTCATGATTTAATTATCGAATTGAAAGAATAATCATTTGAGTACATTGACCTTGAACTCACAGAGTCGAGATGATTTTGACTATGAGAAAGATTGATTTTGATATAGATGTTGAGATGAATTTTGGTATTTTTTTCCGGCTGATTTTGATGAGTTGAATTATTGAAAATATTACGTATTGAGTCTTCATATCCTTTTCCAAATATCGAGTCGGTTATGGTTCAATGCATTGATACCTTATTGATGTTGAAAAAGATTGAAATACTTTAAGTCGAAGTTGGGGTTAGGAATCCACAAATTGTTGATGAATTATAAATTGAGATATTTGATTTGGTCATTATGATAGACCCTTGTGATGATGATGGTGGATTTCCTAACGCGTTCTGAACTTGTCGGGGAGTAGTACTTAGCACCGAGAGGAAAATTTGGTATTTTCCCAAACCTATGTGCCACCATAGGGTTGTTTGATGATGATATTATTAGCCAGAGAGCCCGATTATTATTATTGTAGTTTTAAGGTCGTACTCCCTAGCAAAGAGTATGACGTTCCCTCCAATAGGGGTTTCAAACATTGGTATTCTACGTAGCTCACGTGGGGTTATCGGTTATAGGAAACACCCCTGTCCATAAAAGTCATGTTTCTTGAATTACCAAGTCACTCCGAGATTTGAGTCAAAAAGTTGAGATATTATGATGAATTATGATTACCTATGATAAATTTTGACGATATGATGATTTATGATAATTTATCATAATTTATGATTTTTGATGATTTACATGGATTATGAGATTTTACCATTTGAACTATTTATTATGAAAGTTTGAAGAGTATGATTTGATATAACTCAATCCAAGTGAGTCATCATTGTCTGTATGCATGTTTTCATGAAATTAATAATGTTATTTAAAGTGTTGCATGCACACCCACATACTCAGTACATTCTCTTTGTGCTGACCCCCATCTACTATTCTATTCAGTTGCAGTTTTCGGTCAACAGGTAAAAAGTCCTCACAGTTCAGGGACTTATGTCTGTTATTTCAGTTTGGAGCATTGTATCTTCTTTCGTCGGTCGTATTGAGTGTGGTAGTTGGTAGTCATGACCCGACTATGTACAGACAATACTAGTAGAGGCTTCATAGACAGTAGTAGTAGTTGATGTATTCAGTCTCCTTCTTGTATATGTATATGTGTTAGTAGAATTGTCATCTTGTAATTCCAATATTGTACTGAACAGATTCTGTATTGAGACATTTTTAGCTTCATTCTCTCAGAATTATATTTTAATCAGTTCCTTTTGAGTTATACCAATAAAAAAGGTTAGCTTGGGGTCACTTGTGACCCTAAGCACCGTGTGGAATCTCGGAACGTGATTTTTGGGACGTTACACCTCAGTGGTGAGTCCTCATGGTTCGAGGATCATGTTTATATTTTTGGTGATATTGTTCTGTTGTTATGGCTTTCAGTACTATCTGAGTCAGTTGGGGGTTTATCCCAATGGATCCTTGATTTTGATGTATATAGGCTTTGTTAGACTAGAGGGTAGGTATGTGCAGATATTTAATATATTTTGGTTATACAGTCTAGTATTCTCCAGTATTTCTCTTGAACCTGATGTGGTATATCTCTTCATTGAGCATGATATTGTCGAATTGAATTCCTTGAGGTAGTGTCTGGATCTGAGGGTTAGCTTGGGGCTACATGTAGCCCTAAGCACCGTGCGGCATCTCAGGATGAAATGTTGGGGCGTTACAAGCTTGGTATCAGAGCCTAAGGCTTAAGGAGTCCTAGGGAGTCTGACAAACCGCGTTACGTAGAGTTTTGATCATAGGTATGTAGCGCGCCACATCTATGAGCAAGAGGTTACAGAACGTTTTAGAAAAATTCGTTTCTTTTTTTTCGAAGTATATCATGCCTACAACTGCCTCTTTATCTGTGATTAACTCTTACTCTCTTATAATAGAAAATGCCTCTTCGTCGAGCTAGTAGAAATAACGAGCAAAATCCCTCTATTGGTCCCTTGAACGAGCATGTGTCTCATGAAGAATTTTGGGCAGCTTTTCAGGCGCTAGCCCAGGTAGCTACCGCCAATGCTCAAGATAACACACAAGCTACTGTTTAGCCTCCGCAAGAGAAAAATTCTACTACAGCTGGAGTTCGTGACTTTATGCAGATGAATCCGCCTGAGTTCTATGGATCGAAGGTAGGTGAAGACCCACAGATGTACTTTGATGAAGTGAGAAAGATCACCCATATTATGCATATGACTGAGAAGGAGAGTGTTGAATTGGCTGCCTATCGAATGAAAGATGTTGCATATGACTGGGTGGAGATATGGGGGAAGAGTAGGGGGAAGATTCCGCTCCCATTACTTGGCAGTTATTCCAGGATGCGTTCTTGGATAGATTCTTTCCTCTTGAGATAAGGGAAGCAAAGATAGAGGAATTCATGAATTTGAGAGAAGGCTCCATGACTGTTAAAGAGTATTTTCTTCGAATCAATCAGTTATCCAAATATGATCCTAGTATGATGGCTGACTCCAGGACCATCATGAGTAAGTTCGTGACCGGTATGTTGAGTTACGTTGTGAAAGAGTGTAGATCTACTATGATTAATAGGGAGATGGACCTTTCTCAGTTGATGATACATGCCCAATAGATTGAAGATGATAAGGTGAAAGAGAGGGAGAGAGTAAGAGGGAATAAAAAAGCTAGATCAGAGCAGCAGGGATTCGGTCAGTCTAGATTCCATGAAGGGAACCGCCGTTAATTCTAGGGATGTCCATTTATGCCCACACCTTCCTCAGTTAATTCTTCCATACCTAGAAGCAGGCAGGAGCAGGGGAACAGGCCTATCCCATCCAGGTCTCAGGAAAGTGTAGGTAACAGACCTCATCCTCCTTCATGTGCCAAGTGTGGTAGAGATCATTTTGGTGAGTGTTTTGTTGATCAAAGGGGTTGCTTTGGTTGTGGCAAGTTGGGACACTAACTTAGAGATTATCCATATACTAGACAGGGGAGTCGAGATACTCATCCCTAGAGTCAGGTTACCAGTGCCCCCGCTCCCGTAGTCCGCTTAGTTCCTCCTCAGGGCGCTTCTTCTAGTATTGCTGGCGGTTCGTGCCAGAATCGCTTCTATGCTATACCACCTCACCAAGATTAGGAGGACTCTCCAGATGTTATCACTGGTATGCTCCATGTCTTTCATTTTAATGTGTATGTATTGATGGACCCCGGTTTGAGTTTCTCTTATGTGACACCTTTGGCTGCTGTAAATTTTGAGATGGACCCTGAATGGATTCCTGAGACTACTCTAGTTTCTACCTCGTTAGGAGAATCTTTTATTGCTAAGCGAGTGTACAAGAAGTGTTCTATCACTGTCCTTCATCGGGTCATATGTGCTAATTGGATTGAGCTAGATATGGTTGATTTTGATGTCATTCTGGGTATAAATTTGCTTCACTCATGCTATGTGTCTATAGATTGTCGTACCCTAGTGGTCAAGTTCCAATTTCCTGACGAGCCTATTTTTGAGTTTTTTGGGAGTTCTGTAACTCTGAAGAGCCATTTCATATCCTACCTCAAAGCTAGGAAGTTGATTTCCAAGGGTTGTATCTATCACCTAGTTCGAGTTAAAGACCTTAAGTCCGAGACTCTGACTATTCAGTCAGTTACCATTGTTAATGAGTTTCCTGATGTTTTCCTAGAAGATCTCCCAAGGTTCCCACCTGATAGAGAAATAGAATTCGGGATTGATCTCTTTCTCGGCACTTAGCCTATTTCCATTCCTTCGTACCGTATGGCTCCCGTAGAATTTAAAGATTTGAAGAAGCAACTCAAAGATCTCTTAGACAAAGGCTTTATCAGAACCAGTGTTTCCCCGTGGGGTGCACCTGTTCTATTCGTGCATAAAAAAGATGGTACATTGCGTATGTGCATTGACTACTGTCAACTCAACTAGGTAACTATCAAGAACAAGTACCCTCTTCCTAGAATTGATGATTTATTTGATTTTCTACAGGGTGCAGGTTATTTCTCAAAGATAGACCTTAGATCCGGCTATCATCATCTTAAAGTGAGAGAGTGTGATATTCCAAAGACAGCCTTTTGAACCCTTAATGGTCACTTTGAGTTTCTTGTGATGTCCTTTGGGTTAACCAATTCTCCATCAACCTTCATGGACCTCATGAATCAAGTGTTCAAGCAATATCTTGATATGTTTGTCATTATACTCATAGATGATATTCTTGTGTATTCCGTAAGAGAGGATGATCATGCCGACCATCTTAGAATTGTCTTGCAAACTCTTAGAGATCATTAATTTTTTGCTAAATTTAGCAAGTGTGAATTTTGGCTAAGGTTCATTGCTTTTCTTGGTCATATTGTTTCCGCCGAAGGCATTAGAGTGGATCCCCAAAAGACAGAAACTGTAAAGAATTAGCCTAGACCTACCTCCCCATCTGACATTAGGAGTTTTTTGGGTCTAGCTGGTTACTACCATGATTTTGTTGAGGGATTCTCTTCCATTTCATCTCCCATAACCCGGTTGACCCAAAAGAAAGTTAAGTTCGAGTGGACAGATTCCTGTGAGAAGAGTTTTCAGGAGTAGAAGACTCGACTCACTTCAGCCCCAGTGTTAGCTTTACCCGATGGTGCTGATGGTTTTGTGGTGTATTGTGATGCTTCTAGAGTTGGTTTGGGTTGTGTATTGATGCAGAGGGGTAAAACTATAGCTTATGCCTCTAGACAGTTGAAGCCTCATGAGAAGAACTACCTAACCCATGATCTTGAATTAGCTGTTGTAGTTTTTACTTTGAAAATATGGAGACATTATCTGTATGGTGTCTATGTTGATATCTTTATGGACCAAAAGAGCCTGAAGTATGTGTTCACCCAGAAGGAGTTGAACCTTAGGAAGATACGGTGGTTGGAGCTATTAAAAGATTATGATATAAGGGTGTTGTATCACCCAGGAAAGGCCAATGTTATGGAAGATGCTCTTAGTAGGTTGTCTATGGGTAGTGTAGCTCATATAGAGAATGATAAGAAAGAATTGGCTCATGATGAGCATTATTTGGCTAGGTTGGGTGTTAGATTTCTTGATTCCGCTGAAGGGAGTATGTTGGTTCAGAGTAGTTTCGAGTCCTCTTTGGTCTCGAAGGTAAAGGAGAAGCAATACAGGGATCCTAGTTTGGTCAGTTAAAGACCAAAAAGTAAAGGTTTTCTCCCAAGGAGGAGATGGTGTGTTGAGATTGCAGGGTAGATTGTGTGCTCCCGGTGTTGATAATCTAAGGTAGAGAATTATAGCTGAAGCGCATGGCACACGATATTCTATTCATCCCGATTCTACCATGATGTACCGCGATTTGTGGCAATTCTATTGGTGGAACGGTATAAAGAAAGACATAGCAGTAATTGTGGCAAAGTGTTCTACTTGTCAACAGGTTAAAGTAGAGCACCAAAAGCCCGATGGTGTAATGAAAGAATTTAGCATTCTTACTCGGAAGTGGGAAGAAGTGAATATGGATTTCATAATTTGTTTGCCTCATTCTCGTCGTCATCATGATTCGATTTGGGTTGTGGTAGACCGGTTGACTAAATCAGCTCATTTCTTGCCAGTGCATTTTTATTATACAGCTGAGGATTATACTAGATTGTATATTCGAGAATTCATTAGACTTCATGGAGTTACTTTGGCTATTATCTATGATAGGGATACTCAGTTTACTTTCTAGTTTTGGAGGGATTTTCAAAAGGGTCTTGGTATCCAAGTTCGTCTAAGTTCTGCTTTCCATCCACAAAAAGATGGTCAGGCTGAGTGGACCATTCAGACTTTAGAAGATATGTTGAGGGCATGTGCGCTTGATTTTAAAGGTAGTTGGGATGAGCACTTGCCATTGATCGAATTTGCATACAACAATAGTTTCCATGCTAGTATTCAGATCGCCCTATTCGAAGCTTTGTATGGGAGGAGATGTAGATCACCTATAGGTTGGTTTGAAGTAGGAGAAACAGTTGTGATTGTGCCTGATGCTATGTTCAAGGCTATGGAAAAAGTTAAGTTGATTCGAGAAAGATTGAAGACCGCTCAAAGTCGTCAGTAGTCATACGCGGATGTGAGAAGAAAAGATCTTGAGTTTAATGTTAATGATTTGGTGTACTTGAAGGTTTCACCCATGAAAGAGGTGAACAGATTTGGGAAGAAGGGAAATCTTAGTCCCCATTTTGTTGGTCCGTACAGGATTCTGAGTCGTGTTGGGAAAGTAGTATATGAGGTGGAGTTACCCGCGGAGTTGTCTAGCGTTCATCCGATATTTCATGTTTTTATGCTTAAGAAGTGTATTGGTGATTCTGTCGTGGTTGATCCTTCCGAAAGCTTGGATATTCAGGATAGCCTTTCATTTGAGGAGTTTTCGGTTGAGATATTGGATTTTCAAATCCGTAGGCTAAGGAAGAAAGAAGTTCCTTTGGTTAAAGTGCTTTAGTGAAATCAATATGTTGAGAGTTCTACTTAGGAAGCAAAAGTTGATATGCGAGCCAAGTACCCTCACCTCTTTTTTGTGAGTTTGGAGCGAGCAGAAGGTACCATTCTTTCTTAATTCCGCTCCCTTCTTATTAGAGATTCAGCTGTGTGTCTACTTCCATCACGAATTCAAGCATTTTGTATGGTATCCAAAGATATAGAGTGAAGTAAGCCCTTTGAGTGAGTTGTTCCAGCTATACACCCTCATTTTCTCTTGTTCTTGTCCTATTTGGCAACATTCGAGGACGAATGTTTCCAAGAGGGAGATATTGTAATACCCTAAGACTCTAACCAATAGTGCAACCATGACTCAAGATCATGAGAAATAAATTATAGTTCTTTGGTTGTTTTCTGATCAAGGGTGATGTGTATTAAGGCCTCAAAGATGTCCTAGCGATTAGGTGAATCAAAACATCCCTTACCGATTGAATTCTTGAGAAGGATTTTGGCATAGTCAACTTCAAATGAGCCTATCTCTTTCTACCCTAAGAACTTTTGAGCTCATGACCCACCAACAGATAGATAATTGAATTATCTTACCAACGGTACCAATTTCACAAAAATCTGGTATCGGAGCAAAGAGTTATGCCCATTTTACTCCAGCATGTTAGCCTAGAAATTTCGTGATGACATTTTGTGACGCCTTGTCACAAGCCTGACGGCTTGTCACAAAATGTCGTCACCATAAGCAGAAAGTGACAAAATCCAACAATTTGTGATGACTTGTCACAAGTTTGACGACTTGTCACGAATGTCGTCAACTATTTTTTTCAGCAATTAAGGAACGTTTTTGCAAGGGTATTTTGATCTTTTCCCATCTTTTGGAGGCCTATATAAATATGAGAATCCCCATCCAAATCCTAATTTCTTTATTCTCTCATCCAATTTTCTTAAGAATATATATTAGGGTTTCAATCAAGAAAATTTAATCTTCCAAAAATCATCCATAAATCATTAACATTTCTTCAAGAATCAAGTTCCTTATAGTGTGGGCCTCAAGAATCATTTATTACAAGTGCAGATAGAGTCTCAAGAACTAGAATTCATCCAATTTCAATGATTAAGGTATGTGGGGTTTTGAACAAGAGCAATCCTTTCGTTCTTGTGCCCAAAGCTTTGATTTCTATTATGGATTTATATGATTTTGCAAGTGGGTTTATACCCAAATTACTTCATCATGAGATTATTAAAATATAAATTGTTCAAGCTTTGTTATACATGATTATTTTACTATTACCAAGTTATGACTTGATATTTAATATTGTGAATTTCATATTTCTACCATGAGTTGATATTTCAAGTGCTTTCAAGATATGTGTCAAGCTTTAAGCTTCCTTATGACAAATTGGATTATTGAGTATATTGATTCATGAGATTGAGTTGTTAGAGTGAGTCCTGATATTTCTTCAAAGTTATTGATGTTGCCATGATTTAATGAATTGATACATTTTAATATTGAGAAAGATTGATTTGATTTGAGTCGAGTTAGCAATCCACAAATTGATTATGATTTGATAAATGAGAAAGAGATTTGATTGTATCTTCATGATAGATCCTTGTGATGTTTGTGGTGGATTTTCTAACGCGTTCTGAGCTTGTGTCTGGGAGTAGTATTTAGCACCGAGCGGTAAATGTGGTATTTCCCCCAAAACTACGTGCCACCGTAGGATTGATATTGATAATTGTGGGCCAGAGGCCGAGTATGAGATAGTGATCACTAAATTTAGGTTGTACCCCCTGGCAAGAGTACGACGCTCCCGCCAATGTGGGGTTATCTCCTTAGGAGGGAAAAATGTTGGACTCTATGTAGCTCACATGGTTTATGTTGGTTATAAGAATCTCCTATGTCCATAAGAGTTGAGTTTCTTGATTACAGAGTCACTCCGAGTCTTAAGTTGAAGAGTTGAGCTGTTTATGATGATTTATGAGGTTTTTATCATATGATTTATTTACTTTGAGATCATGAAAAAGATGTTTCAATATAACTCAAGCCAAGTGAGCCATCATTGTATATATGTATATTTTCATGAAATTGATGATGATATTGACATTGTTGCATGCACCCCCACATACTCAGTACATTCCAAAGTGCTGACCCACATATTTTTCTATGAGCTACATTTTCTCATAATGTAGGTTCAGGTACTCAGCCACAGCCGCATTAGCGATATTTGAGTGCCTCAACTACGTTCCCTTAGTGATGAGTCCTCATGGTTCGAGGAATGTGTCTATATTTTTTATGATATCGTTCTGTTGTTATGGCTTCCAGTACTGTCTGAGTCAGTTAAGGGTTTGTCCCAATGGCTCCTTTATTTTGATGTATAGAGGCTTTTTTAGACTAGAGGGTGTGTATGTACAGACATTTAATATATTTTGGTTGTACAGTCTAGTATTCTCCAGTATTTCTCTTGAACCCGATGTGGTATATCTCTTTGTTGTGCATGACTATTGTCGAATTGAACTCCTTGAGGTAGTGTCTGGCTCCGAGGTTTAGCTTGGGTCTACGTGTGCCCTAATCACTGTGTGGCATCTCAGGATGAAATTTCAGGGCGTTACATGTTTGATGATCATAACAAAGGATTATTGGCTATATTCAAAGAGTGTACTCCCTTGGCATGGTTATATCATTTGTGGTACTAATGCTAACCCTCCGACCATGAGGATTGTGTGCTTGTTTTCTTCTCTCTTTGGTGTTGCTAGATGTGAATTTGAGGACAAATTCCTTTCAATATGGAGAGGATGATACAAGTATAAAGATAAAAAAAGAGTAGAAGGCATTATCAAAGGGTCAAGCTTCGGATTGAATACCCTTTCAGAGCCTTTTCAATCCTTGTTCATGCAAATGGGAACTTATGAGAGCATGATTCCTTCAATCAAGGGAGCGTATTTTCTAAAATGTGAAGAAGATCTTTTAATACACTCCAAGGCATCCTTGAATACACTCTAAAGGAACCTCAACTTAGGGATATTATGGTCTTTTGAGACCCTCTTTCTACACTCCAAAGGAGCACCCTTCATTAAGGGTATTTTAGACATTGTCTTGTAATAGTATAAATAGACCCTTATCTTCTATTTTTCATTAGACTTTTATGAATTGAAATTGAGTATTACTCTTAGTGTAGTTTCTTTCCTTAGTTTTGGGCTTGGAAAAGCCATCTTAGTGTAGGTCTTGGAAAATACAAAATCAAAGTTGAGAGATTAATACATTTGATGGATTTCACTTGTGTTGATCAATTGGCAAGAAAGGTGTGATTGAGGAGTGTGAATTCCTTTAGTCCACCTAAGAGTGAGGTTTGAACTACCATTGATGAGGTGTGTTTGAAAGTTTGATACACTTTTTTGTGCTAATAATTGATGATAATAAGGCCTCATTACCTATCTTTACTTTATGCATCTCTTCTTCATCCCCTTTCTTATGGTGTTGTTTTCTTTGTCTTGTGGTTTCTGATTTTTGAGTCTTGAGTCCTTAATTTCGTTTTTAGTAGTTTATTCTTATATCAAGGACTAAGTCTCACATTAGTCCACAAACCTTTCTAAAATAACCACCAAAAGTGTGATAAAACTGCATACCATGCTCTTTGATAATAGAGTCGGTACCCCATGCAACTTCACTATCTCTTGAAGGTACAACCTTGCATAATCCTCTTCCAAAAAATTAGTCCTCACTGGTAAAAAGTGACCAGACTTAGTCATCCCATCCATGATGACCCAAATTAAATTGGATTGATTCTGAGACTGGGGAAGACCGGTAATGAAATCCATGTTGATCAATTCCCACTTCCACACAGGCAACTCAATTACATGATACAACCCTTCGAGCCTTAAGTTCTCAACTTTCACTTGTTGGCACACCATGCACTTAGACATAAAACTAGACACACCCCTCTTTATATTGTTACATCAATACATTTCCTTAAGGTCATGATACATTTTTGTCGAGACAGGATGAATAGCATAGTGTGACTTATGCGCCTTAACCAAGATCCTCTCTCGCAATCTATCCACATCTGCAACACACAATCTCCCTTGGTACAACAAGGTACCATCACCATTAACCTTAGTTGAAATTATTTTTTTACCACTTACATCACCCTTGTTCCTCATCAATATAGGATCTAACACTTGCTTCTCCTTCACCTGAGCACCCAGGGATGACTTCACCACCTATTGAATAAGCACACTACCATCCTCAGAGTCCAAGAGGAAAACTCCAAGGTTAGCCAAGCTGTGAACATCTTTCACCAATTCTTGTTTTCCCTCATCCACATTAGCTAGATTCCCCATGGATAACCTGCTAAGAGCATCAACAACCACGTTAGCTTTACCTGGATGGTAGTGAAGACTCATGTCCTAATCCTTGTGCATCTCAATCCATCTTCTCTGTTTAAGGTTAATCTCTTTTTGGGTGAACACATATTGCAGGCTCTTACGATAAAAAAAGATATCCACATGTACTCCATACAAATAGTGATGCCAAGTTTTCAATGCAAACACCACAACTAATAGATTCAAATTATGAGTTGGATAATTTTTCTCATGCACCTTCAACTGTCTAAAGGCATAAGCTATCACCTTGCCATGCTAGATCAAAATGAAACCAAGCCCCACTCATGATGAATCACAATAAACTACAAAACCATCCATGCCTTTAGAAAAGTCAAGACTGATGCCAAAGTCAGCTTGTCCTTTAGCTTCTCAAAGCGAACCTCACAAGCATCAGATCCCTAGAACCTTACATTCTTCTGAGTTAAATTAGTCAACGGGGAAGCTATAGTTGAAAAACTTTCCAAAATCACCTGTAGTAACTAGCTAAACTCAAGAAGCTTTGACTATCGATTGGAATAATGGTTCTAGGTACTTCTTAACCACTACGACTTTTTGCCAATCAACTATGATCCCTTTACTAGAAATGACATGGCCTAGAAAAGTTACAGTGTTCAACTAGAATTCACATTTCAAAAATTTGGCATACAACCACTGCTCTTTTAGGGTCTGCAATATAATGCAGAGGTGAGCGACATGATCTACCTCATACTCTGAATACACCAGAATATCGTCTATGAACATAATGATGAAAAAATCCAAAAACTAATGAAAGACTCAAATCATAAAATACATGAATGTCATTGAGGCATTGGTCAATCCAAAGACATAACCAGAAACTAAAAATGCCCATTCTAGGTAAGGAAGGCAGTCATAGGAATATCCACCTCCTTAATCTTTAGCTGATGATACCCAGACTGAATATCAATCTTGGAGAAAAAAATTTCACCCTGAAGTTGATCAAACAAATCATCTATCCTTGGAAAAGGGTACTTTTCCTTTACCATAACCTTTTTAGTTTCCTGTAATCAATACACATACAAAGGGAACCATCCTTCTTACACACAAATAATATTAGTGCACCCCACAGAGACATACTAGGATAGATGAAACCCTTGTCTAAAGGATCCTTTAGTTGCTTTTTAAGTTTGTCTAACTCAGCCGGAGCCATTTTATATGGGGGAATAAAAATTGGATGAGTGTTCGGAACGAGATGTATCCCAAAATCAATCTCCCTATCGGGAGAAAAACCAGGAAGGTTGTCAGGGAATACCTTGAGAACTTCATTTACCACTAGGATGGAATGTAAAATGGACCCCCAGAGTTAGAATCTTTAACCCAAACAAGATGATAGAGACACCCCATAGAGATTAATCTTTGAGATCTAAGATCTGATGTGAACCTCATCTTAGGAGTTAGGGAACCACCCTCCCACTCAATAACCGGCTTAAAAGGGAAATTAAAAATGACCTTATGGGTCCAACATTCTAGAAAAGCATAGCACAATTGCAACCAATCCATCTCTAATATGAAATCAAAATAAACTATGTCTAACTCAAACAAATCCACCGAAGTCTCCCGACCACCCACAGATACTACACAAACCCTATAAACTCTCCTACCAATGATAGATCCACCCACCAGGGTAGAAACATAAAAAGGGTCTTAAATATACTCGAGACCAAAACCAAAATGCATAGCCACAAATGGGGTCACATAAGGAAGAGTGGACCCGGATCAAGTAAATAATACACATCATGGGAAAAGAGTTTAAACATACCATTAATGACATTAAGTGATGCCTCAAACTCTTGATAGGTAGTGAGAGCATAAAGTCAGTTCCAACAAGTTCTGGAGCTAGATGGTGCACCCTTTGGTGTCAGAGCTGATGAAAAAACAACCAGAACCTTGTTTGCTCTAGAATCAACCATAGACACGGGATAGTTTCTAAGAATGTACCCTAGATGACCATAGTTGAAGAACTTGCTCTTTCCTTATTCATAGTAACCCTGATGAAATCGACCAAAAAATCTATAAGAGGATAGGATGGAGTTGATTAGGCCTCACTAGCCTGAGATTGGGCACCCTGTTCCCTATAATTGTTACCACCATGAAAATGCTTGACACCCGATGACTTTAGGTAGGGAGAATTAGCCGTCGAGTAAGAACTAGAATTGCCCCCTTTTTTTTGGACCACTTTCCACCATCCCTACACCTCTGCTGTTATCCACCACCTTTCTCAGAAAATCTAAACTTCTTGCTCTGTCTTTCCCCTATCTCAGCCTACTTATTCTTCTCTTCCTAAACTTGTTGTATGTACATAACCAACATAGATATGATCATGTCTTTTTTTTAACAAGGCAGCCTTACTCTACAAAATGAAGTCTCAGGATAACTTGAAAGCAAAGCTCCACATTGTAGCCATCATGCTAGAAACTAAATCTAGAGCATCCCAGGACAATTGGAGAAACTTCAAAGTATACTTCTTGACTAGAATCTTGAATTGCTTTAGTTTAACAAACTATTCTGCCTTTTCCTTCCTCAACTCAAAAGGAAAGAAATGGTCAAGAAAAAAACTAGAGAAATCATCTAATAGGGCTGACTTAGCATCATCACCCTTAGACTGATCCCATTCCTCATAACTCTAATAGTCCATATCTGTCAGCTGGTAGGCAGTAAAATCCAGGCCCTTCACATTAGTAACATGCATAGCCCAAAAGATATTTTCCATCTCATGCAAAAAACCTTGAGGATCCTTTTCTACTGTAACACCAGTGAACATAGGAGGCTTCAACCTCATAAATTGGATGTAGTACCCCATATTATTCTAAGCTTGATTCAACTCTTATTTGCATGATTAAGGGGTCCAAGGCTTGAAAATTTCACGAAGTGTTGAGTACTTAGTCATTTTTAAGACCCCAAAACTTTACAGATTTTTATTTTTACTTTCCCAACCACAAGACATTAGTTTTTGATTTGATTCATGTTTAGAGAGGTTAAAGGTATGTCTCAAGATAGTTTAATATTTTTGGAAGGGGTTCGAGGCATGTTTGGATAGCTAAAACAGCAAGCCCTCGCGATAGGCCCGCGGTGTGAGGGCCTTCCCACTTTGTTGGGGGTCGCGGTGCATTGTATGCTGTGTGTCCAGCTCCCTTTTCATTGATTTTAAGGGGCAATTAGGTATTTTCCCTCAACTCAATTCATACATAACACGATTTGGGGCATTCTTAGGGGCAATATTTTTCCCTTTCTCTCAAAATCACTCATTAGAAACTCTCCTTCTTCCCAAGAACAAAATCCAAGCTTTTTCTTCAAGATATCAAGAGTTCAAGCTTCCAAGTTTAAGAAACTGTCCAGAAATCCTCAAGAATCTAGCTATTAAGGTATATAGGATGTTTATCCACGGGTTCTTTTTACCCATGGTGCCCAAAAACCCTCATTTAAACTAGAGAATAGTTATTTCTCTAATTATGAAATTTTGAATGTTTTAAGATCAATTAAATTATTGTATTTCCTTTGTATTTTGACTCAATTCATGTTCAAGAATGATTCCACGAAAAGTTAGGTTAACCATGCTTTATGTTTCAATCACCCATGTTATATTTAAGTGAATTTTATGTTATATTATTAAGTTATGATCTTAGTCACATAACCACGCTATTTTTCCATATTTTAAGACATTGCCATATTCAAGTTCATGAATCTTACACGTTTGATGAAATCGCTATGTTTTGGGTCTTTGAACCATGATCCCAAACTATAGTTTGAAAGTTTTGTTATCATGTTTAATGGTCAAGAAGTGCTGACAGGTTAAGAACATCCAATACCTATGTGTTTTACATAATTTCAATTTTTCAAGTAATGATTCAGTTAAACCATGGATATTATTATTTTGCTCAGTTGATGTAATAATGATGAGCACCATAAGAAATAATATTTAGTTAAACTTAGTATAGATTAGTACCAGTGTTAGTTCATTTGGGAGTAGGATTTAGGACCAAGTAAATGCAAGGATGGTGGGTTCCCCGTCAGTTAGGCAGAGTCATTAGTAGTAGTCCTTGTATTTTTGAACTACATAGCCAGCATAGGATATGAGGGGTCACCTGTCAGTTTAGGCTTGACTTTATCTCAGGGATAATGATAACGCTTAACTTACACGTCAATTTAGTGCAATGTGTTCGTCGTCAATATATTTACCCAACATTGGAATCAGGGTCGAATCCACAGGGAATAATGTGAGTGGCGATTAAACTAATTTGGAACTATAGCTACAAGTTAAATTCAAACAAATGATACGAAAATATAAAATGGGTTTTTTTGAGATTAACAAGTAATTGTTGGTCACTTTAATTCCAGTGTTTGTAAATCAAAAGATTATGAAATAACCAAAATTATGTTCACTAGGGCTTCTGGTACATGACAAATGCTAAATGTGGTTCAATATTCTCACGGTGGGTAGGATAAAAAGCTATCTTTATCGATGTTATGATTAAATATCTCTCGACCTACTTAAGCTTTTAATTCCCTAATCCTCTCGGACTTAGGGAATTTCTATTTAATGCCTAGATTTTACCTCAGGTTAACCAACCTTGTTACAACACTGATTATTAAACGAAGTATTTCCGAGTCCCTGTTGATAATTCACTTCCTACTATATTTGATTTTTTTCTCAAGAAAATCAAAGCAGGTGTGTCTACTGTTTGCAACCAACAAACATTAATTAAAACTTTAAATTATCAAGAAATTCTACCATCTTTTGAATCTTGAATACTTAGCACCTCATTAAGACCTAACCCTAGATCCCATAACTCAGGTTAATGGAGTTTAGCCACTCATGATGTAACTAATGAAACATATAATTGAATTCATGATTTGAAAGATAAACTTACAGAGTAATGAAAAACAATAATTGTTTCTTTGATTCAATCACTAAATAACTTCGTAAAAAGCAATAGTAATCTCTCATAAGTTAATGGTGATTATGTAACCAAAAATAGAGAGATAAATACTAAAGTTCGTGAAGTTCAAGATGTCTAAGATTTCTCCCCCTCCTGAATGAAACCCTAAAAACTGCTATTTATAGCTGTAACTTAAAGGAAATTCGAAATTAAAATTTCTAAAATTCATCCCTTAGATGACTCAAACTCTTAAGGAAAACCCAGACTTGTCCTTAAATACTTAGGCTAATTATGGAAACAAAATCACAGGTTACAACTTTTTCTTGAAATAGACGATGACATACGTGATGCCTTATCAGGGTTCTGATAAATTATCAGGAATATCGTCAGATCCTCTTAAATTTTGACATTCTTTGCTTTAGGCTAACGATGAAACCTGATGGCTTATCAGAACTTTGACGACTTATCACCAATGTCGTCACAGATTCCAGCTGAAGTCCATTCTTTGTCTAAGGCTGACGACGCTCTTGATAGCTTATTAAATTTATAATGACATATCAGGGGATGTCTTCACACTTCTACTCCAACTTCATCAAACTGCCTCCCGCTGACGATGGACCTGATAACTTATCACCAAGTTTATGATTTATCACAAAAGTCATCAACTGCTTTTCTGTAATTTCTTGGCTATTTGTTCCATATTCACCTCTTTTTGTCCTTATTGTCTTAGGTTCTCTTGCATCTTGCTTTTTACTGCAATATCAAAGAAATATCATCAAAAACAATGATACTTTCTTAAGAACTTACAATTATTCCGAGTTAAAAGTCTTAAATATACTAACAAAATGCTAGCACATCAGATAACCCGTTAGTTTAGGCTTGACACCTTGGTCCTTCGAGACATCAGTCTAGTGGATCTACATAACCAGTGTTAGTACCCATGGAATGGTACTGATACCCTTCCAACTGGGGTTATAGTTTGGACCCCAATTAGCTCAGATTAAGGCATGTCGGTAACATGATACCTTCCACAGTCTCAGTTAGTATTTAGTATGTCTTAGCTCACGTTTTCTTGATCAAAACATACAAATTTTTAGTTGTTAAATTATACATATTTTAGTCTTTCAGATTATAGATTATCTCAAAAATATATTTATGCTTGGTCTTACATTATCAGATATTTCATGTTTATGCATTCTTGCCTAGTTATTTCTTCCATTTTAACCAGTCCTCATCTCATATACCAGTACATTTAAAGTACTAACCGCATACTTTTATTTGCACTTTGTTGTCTTATAACATTGGGTCGGATGCTCAGATTCCCAACTGTTCTTAAACGACTCTGTATTACTCAACAACAGTAGTTATGAGTCTTTATTCATCAAGGACATGCTTTGTCTACTTTATTTATTTCATTACTTTCTTATATTCAGTCAATTGGAGTTAGTTGGGGACTTTTCCCATCAACTCCTCATGAAGTTTAGAGGCTTTCAGACAATCTGTTAGACAGTCAGTCATTCCACTTATGCTGTTGACACATATTTTAGTATTCAAATATATAGTACCTTATCAGTTTATCTTCCGCTCATGTGTTATATTATTATTTTACTCAACACTCGTAGAAGGTACTAGCTCATGGGTTTTCTTATGGTCAGTTGTGGCTGTAAGTACTATTTTCATGACTAGGGGTAGCCTTGGGTCATAACAAAACTTGGTATCAGAGCCTAAGGTATTAAAGAGTACTGGGAGTCCAAAATATGTATTGAGTAAAGTCTTGTGCATAGGTGTGAAGTGTGCCACACTTATGGACAAGAGACTAAGAAGTATTTTTAGGAAAGTTTCTCTTCTTTCAGTGTTTATGTCAGGCAAAAGAACATGAGCTCTATTTAATTCCTCATTCTAATTTATCCTTTATTCAATTTATTGGCAATGCCTCCCAGAAGAAACAACAAAATATCGAATGAGGATCAGCCATCACCCCCACATATTTACAAAGATACCCTGAATAAAAATATTTCCCACGCCAAATTCAAGGATGCTTTCACTACCCTAGCCCATTCTGTAGCTGCTTAGAACAACCATCAGGTTGTTGCTCCAGCCAATCCCATGGAAAATACAACTTCAGTTAGGATTTAAGATTTCACTCGAATGAATCCCTCTTTGTTTTTGGGATCCAAGTCTGAGGAAAATTTGCAGGAGTTTCTGGATATGGTGCAGAAAGTGATATATATCATGGGCATCACTTTGAGTGAGAATGCAGAGATTTCTGCATATCAATTGCAGGATGTAGCTCACACCTAGTTTAAGTAGTGGTAGTAGGACCAAGGTGTTGAGGCAGGGCTTGTAGAGTGGGAGAAGTTTTCCACAACTTTCTTAGATAGGTTCTTTCCCCTAGAGTTTAGGGAAGCTAAAGTTCAAGAGTTCATTAATTTAAAGTAAGCTAATATAAGTATGAAGGATTACTCGCTTAAGTTTACTCAGTTGGTGAGGTATTCTCCAACTATGGTGGTGGATAATAAGACTAGAATGAGTAAGTTTGTATCTGGTGTAGCTGATAGTGTGGCCAATGAGTGTAGGACTGCCATGTTGATTAAGGAGATGGACTTATCTAGAATTATGGTTCATGCTCAGCAGATCAAGGAAGAGAAACTTAAGGAAAAAGAGAGAGAGAATAAAAGGGCTAGGATAGGTAGTCTTAAATTTTCTCAACCAAGGTAAGAATGTGGTATTCGTTCTCAGTTCTGCCAGAAGTTTTTAGCCTCATCTCTATCTTCAGATAGTGTGATAGTTCCTAAGTTTAGGAATAATAGTCGGGATAGAGTGCCAGGCTCTTAGTCCCAAGGTAGTGTGAACAATGGTCGTACTAATCTACTCTACTGGAAATGTGCAAGGCATTATCAGAGAGAGTGTAAGGCTACTAGTGATGTATGTTTTATCTGTGGCAAGCCAAGACACACAGTTCAGGAGTGTATAGTGGTCACTTAGAGGGGCATAAGTAATCGCCAATAGGGCAGTCTAATTTCTCATCAACTCTAGTAGGTCGCCCGACTCAGCAGGGTGCCATATTTAGTGCCACCAGTGGGCAATTCCAGAATAGTTTGTATTCTCTCCAGACTCAATATGATAAGGAAAGTTCTCCTGATGTTTTTACTGGTACATTACAAGTCTTCCATCTTCATTTTTTATTAAACCACAGAGTTTCACTTTCTTTTGTGTCTCCTTATATAACTGTCAATTTCAGTGTTATTTTCGAAACATTAGTAGAAAATTACTCAGTGTCTACCCCAGTAGGTAAATTTATTATATCTAGATGGGTATACAAAAATTTATCGGTCGTAGTATCTCCAAAAATCACCTAAGTTGATCTCGTCGAGTTAGAGATGACCAATTTCGATGTCATTTTCACCATGGATTGTCTCCACTCATGCTATGCCTCATTCGACTGTAAAAATAGAGTCATTATATTTTAGTTTCCCAATGAACCAGTTATCGAATGGATGGGTAGTACTTAAGTGCTTAAGGGTCAGATCATTTCATATCTTAAATCTAGAAAGATGATATCTAAAGTATGTGTTTTCCATCTTTTCTAAGTTAAAGACTCAAATTAAGAGACTCCTAGTATTGAGTCAGTTTTAATAGTAAGAGAGTTTCAGATGTGTTCCCAGAATTCCTCCAGAAAGGGAAATTGATTTCGAAATAGATCTACTTCCAAATACCCAGACTATCTCTATTCTCTCTTATCGAATGGCTCTAGCTGGGCTTAAGAAATTAAAGGAACATTTCAAATATCTCTTAGATAAGGGTTTTATCAGGCCTAGTATTTCCCCATGGGGCGCTTTAATCTGATTCGTGCGTAAGAAAGATGGTTCTATCAGAATATCCATCAATTACCATCAGCTGAACAAAGTCACCATCAAGAATAAGTATCTACTACCCAAAATTAATGACATATTCGACCAACTTTAGGGTGCTAATTATTTCTCTAAGATAGACCTCAGATTAGGCTATCACCAGCTTAGAGTCAGAGAATGTGACATCCCAAAGATAGCTTTCAGAACTCGATATGGTCACTTGGTCATTGAGATTAAGGGGCAATTAGGTTTTTTCCCTCAACCCAATTTGTTCATAACACGATTTGGGGCATCCTTGGGGGAATTATTTGCCCCTTTCTCTCAAAATTATTCATTAGAAACCCTCCTCCTTCCCAAGAATAAAATCCAAGCTCTTTCTTCAACAAATCAAGAGTTCAATCTTCTATGTTCAAGAAATCCTCCAGAATCAAGCTATTAAGGTATATGGGATGTTTCACCCAAGGGACCTTTTCACTTGTGGAGCCTAAAAACCTCTTTTCAACTAAATAATGGATTTTTATCTTATTCTGGAATTTTGTATGTTCAAGATGGATTAAATTCTTGAATTTTATAATACCCCGAGAATTTCAACTAATAGTAGAACCTTGTTTCAAGTTGTTATAAATAAATTTAGTACTTTGGTAGCTACATGATCTAGCTTGATGAGTATTAAGGCCTCAAAAATGTCCTAGCTATTAGACGAATCAAAATATTCCTTACCGATTGAATTCTTCAGATGGATATTGGTATAATCAACTTCAAACGATCATATCTCTCGTTAAACTATGAATTTCTGAGCTTATGACCCCCAACATATAGATAATTGAGTTAGCTTTCCAAAGATACCAATTTCACCTAAATCCAATACCGGAGCAAAAAGTTATGCCCATTTTACTCCAGCATGTCAGCCTGGAAAACTGACTGACGACATTTTGTGACAAGTTATCAAAAGTGTGATGACTTATCACCAATGTCGTCATCCTTAGGCAGATTTCCACCCCGAGTGACGACATTTTGTGATAAGTTATCACAAGTGTGATGACTTATTACCAATTTCGTTAGCCTTAGGTAGAATCCAGCCCCCAGTGATGACATTTCTGATAAGTTATCACAAGTGTGATGATTTATCATGAATTTCGTTAGACGTAGGTAGAAATGCATCAATTCCATCCCCCCCCCATTGATGACATTTGTGATGACATATCACAAGTCTGATGGCCTATCACAAATGTCGTCAGCCTTAGATTTTTAACAATTGGGAAGCGGTTTAGTAAGGGTATTTTGGTCCTTTTCCAACACTTTCTATGACTTATAAACCTCATAGAATGTACTTTCATCTATTCTCTTTAGTTAAACATCTCAAAATTCTCTGCACACCTTCAACCACCAGGTTAGGGTTTCAACATAAAAACCTAATTATCTAGAGATTCAACTGTGAGAATTCAATAATTATTGCATAATTGAATTCCCCGTTAAGCGGGCTATGAGGGACACCCAATAGTTCATGAATAACCTTCCAAAATTTTTGAAGTCATCCAAAAGATCCAAGTTTAAGGTATGTGGTTTTGAACAAGAACACCCTTTTGTTCTTGTGCACAAAAGTTACATATTTTCATAAAGTATTTTGTAAATTCATGGAGAATTCCTATCATGTTATTATATTGTGAGTTTTTATGAAACTATGTCTTACCCAAACTTTGAGTTGTAATATTATTATGTATATTAATGGTTTAAATTGTCAATTTATGGTTTAATTTGCATAATTCAACGTCTATATCATGTTTTGAGAATTTCAAGTCCTATTGTTGTGAATTTAGCCTTATGGTTAATGCATGCGTTTGAGAATGAGATGTTAGCGATTTTTAAAGAATATCAAGAAGTGAGTTTTGATAGTAAGTTAAGATAGAAATCAACATTCTTAAGTTTGAAGTATAAGGGATGCATTTTGGCTCCCATTATATATATAGATATTGTTGAATTGTTTTAAGGTGGATTTTTCTAATGTTCTGAGCTAAATAAGGGAGTAGTATTTAGCATCGAGTTTGGCTTGATTCTGAGGTTTCATTCCCCAGAACTACGTGCCCTCATAGGTTCTTGATATACCCCAAGTGGGTTAAGATAGTGATCACTAAAGTTAAGGTTTTATCCTATGGAAAAGATAGAACAACTCTCCCCAATATGGGTAAGACGTTAGACTCCATGTAGCTCACATGGTTTGTGTTGGTTAAGAGAAACTCCCTAAATTCCTAAAGTTCTCTAAGTTCTAAAGTCTCTAAAGTTTCAACGACTTTTAGTCTTAACGTTACAAAGTTTTAAAGTATAAGTGTTTTGAAAGATATGGTCCTAATAATTTCAGGTGTCATGATTTGGGTGGTAAACAATTGATTTGGGTGGGGATATTGAAATAAGGGTGGTAAAAATTGATTTGGGATAAGGGGGAAAACACTAGTTCTTTGGGTTATTTGGTACATGCACTAAGATCGTTCCCAACAAGTCATGTCTAGTGGGTATAATTAATACCCTTAGCATGTGTGTACATGGTAAGGAGGAGTTTGATGATTTCTTGAGTCAACTAGGTTATATTGTTATTTTGATATATTTGGATCCTTTTGAGGTATAGTTTCTTTGTATATATTTTGATCTTTGTGTAGTTTGGATAATGATAATGATATTTGAGATCCTTTTATGGTCCAGTTTTAATAATAATATTTGGTATCCTATTATGGACTAACTAATGATAATGTTATTCGGTATCCTTGTATGGTCTGATGTGATATATATATGTGTGTATGTGTGAATCATTATTGATGTTATTGAGATGTGTTTCACTAATAAATTGTTGAATTGATATTTTAACTTAGATTTCTTGTGTGAACTGATTTTCTTGGTTATTAATTATCCTTGTCATGAAAAGAATTGTAATTTCAATATTGAAGAAGGCTTCATAAAATACAAACTACTAGAGTATGTTGTAATATAGTCTTTCGTGTTGACTTATAGTTGGGTGTATATATGTCTATGTGTAGACATTGTTGTTGGTTATTTGATTATATGCCATAATTATTTCCTGTGATATGGTAAGTGGAGATAATAATGATGGTTTTACTTGATAATAGTAAATTGAGTCTTACCAATGTAATTGACAATAAAGTATCTTATTTTTTTTTTAGATTTAAGGATGTGAATAAAGTGATAATAAGATCCTAGAGTGTTGTTGGGGTTGAATGAAAAAATGGTTTCAGAGTGAAGGATCAAGAAATATTGGATAGTTAACCATAGTAGTCCTAAGTCTACCTTGGAATTATGTGCTCTAATTATTTTCCTAGGATGGAGATCTTATGATCGGTAAATTTGATTGGAAATTAAAAGTTACTTACATTATGTGATGATATTAACTATAGACTGAGGAAAGTTAAAATTTCACTTTATATGTGCATGACTTATAGTTAAACTATTACTTTATATATACATGATTTATATTGAATTTTTATATTATATATTATGTGCTTTAACCTTTATTGGCTAACGATTCTTACCAGTATATGTGGATCTACTGATACTACTCTTTCTATACCCTTTTTGGAATATAACCTATTGCAAGATCAATTAAGGGTTTATTGATTGGTATAGTTAGGGTTCTTCAATAGTTTCTATCTTCTCATTCCCAATGTGGAATTCGAGTCTTGTATATTATTCTTATCTTTTAGTAGCTTTAGTATATGTCTAGACTAGGTCCTTGTGGTAAAGTATTCCATTTGATGTATTTAAAGAAATTGTAATAAGTTTATATCATTTTTAAAAAGATCAAGTAAAACACCCCAGATCTTGGTCCTTGAAAATTTCTCAGCCCTTGAGCTTACTGCCCAGACAGCGACTCTCCCTATGAGTCGTAGGGTGTTATTATGGGTCATAGAACCTCAATCGTAGCCTAGATAGTGTGTTTTTCCAAGTTCCTATTCTTATCACGATTGAGACTATACGAGTCATCCAGACTCAATATGAGTCGTATTGTGCTTATTTGTTGCCTAACCAGTGTAGTGCCCAAATAATTCTACCTTGACTATGGTTGAGCCTAACGAGTCGTAGGGTTTAAAAATGAGTCGTAGGGTGTGAATCATAATCAGAACAATGTTGGTATCCCATGGATACTATCCAGACTACGATGGGAAATCACGAGTAATGAGGTAAAATTACTAGTGGTAAGGTTGCCCATTACGATTGGGGATCCAATTTTAAGTCATTTAATTAAGGGCAATCCTGTCATTTCCCTCTTTACCCACTTAGACCCCACATATATTCAACACCCTGGGGCCATTATTTCTAACTTTTGTCAATCATAAACTCTCTCAAACTCTTTCAAATCCCTATAGAAAGAACAAGATATGGTTTCTCAAAGTTGGTCATATAAATGCTCAAGGGTTGATTTCTCTCCATAATTATCTATTCTTTTAGGCATGTTACTCTTCCCCAAATCTTATTTTTTGAAAAACATGTGTTTTAAATGGTTTAATTTTATGGATTTGAATGTGGGTTTTGACACGGGTTGTGGGTTTTGGAATGGTTGATCCTTTATTTGTTTTCCCATGGTTTTTATGAGTTTTTCATATTTTATATTAAATATTTTTGAACTGATGGAGTGCATGGGTTTGGGAATTAGAAATGGGGTCGAGGTAATCCCCCAAATTGATTTTTTTATACTTGAAATTGGTTTTGAATAATTGTGTTCCCTCAACCCACTTGTGTAAATGGCTTTGAATTGTGGAATTTTCACTTGGTTTGACTTACCTATACTATTGAATAAATGTTTAAATAATGAACTTGGATTTTGAAAGCGTTGTTGGATGTGTTTTGATTTATTGAACAAATGGAGTCGTGCCATTCCCCTAATTTGATTTGATAAACTAAAGGGGGTTGAGGCATTTCTCCAAGTTAATGGAATTATAATGGCATAATTGTGAGCTTGCAAGTGAATGGTATGAAGATACCTGTGGTGTGCCTTAATGTATGATTCCTTGGTTAATGAATAGGTTATGTGAAAATTGATTTTAATTAGGCTTAATGAGGGTTATGTCGCTAAGCAGTAAAGGTGTGGGTCTCGAATGACTTATACTGGAAGCTCACATTTACCGACGTACAAGTTGATCCAGATAACTGGGTGCATGGTTTACACTATTGATATATTTTGTATCTAGGATTTATGTAGGGTCACAACATTCTCTGGTCTTTTTTGATACCTCTAGTTCATGCACCTAACACACATTGGGGCCCTTTCAGCAGGGGGAGTTGAACCTATATAGCCCGTGGGTGCCTATTTATGATGGTTGATCTGCATAGTCCATGATATTGTTTTATTATCATGATAAATCTTATTTCCTACCCCTACATCTACTATATATTTGTATGCACGAATGTGAACATATACAATGAGTTTGAAATTAAACTTTTGACTAACACTACTTTATCCTTATCCCGTGTTACATTCAAGTCCTCACCCTACTAACCATCTCTAGATGTTACATCTTTATGAGAATTAGGGCCTGAAGAAACTTCTACATTTCCTTTGCAGTGATAGGTGATCTTAAAATTAGTCATTTGTGGTAAAATGGTGAGCTTCAATTCACTAAAAAACTTGATCATTCCATCAATTTTCCTTTCATAAATGAAAAATTAAGACTTTACACTGTCATTGTCATTATCAGGGTAGGGGACATATCCCGATGTAGGTTGTTTTCTGGTATAGAGGCCTTGTGGATATTACTTTTGATTTGGTATTGATGTTGACACTCTGATATGTCTTTGAGATTATTATTCTATCTTATTATATGTTTGGAATTCAATAGCAGCTAGGTGTGTTGTGCTCTGTTTGGCTTGGAAAGTGGAGTGGTCTCTTGTCCTCAGTGTACTTGAGATACCCTTCACGGACGGGCCCTGGTTATAGTCATGACAAAGTGGGTATCAGAGCTAGGTTCATGGTCAATTGGATATCCACAAAGTCATGTCAAGTAGAGTCTCTTTCATTGGTGTGTAGTGTACCACTCTTATAAGGGAGAGGCTTCAAGACATTTTGGAATGTTTTTCTTTCTTAGTAGTTTTGGGTTAGAGTCTAAGGTGTTGAAATCTCCTATCATTCCCATTTGTTTGCATTTCAGATTATGCCTCTTCAAAGATTTGATGCTCTTGGAACCTGTTCTATCATACCTGAGTAAAATATGGATGAAACTTGTACAACTTATGGAGTTCAAACCCCATCTAGGGCTCCATCTACTGATTGTACTACCCCATATGGAGTTCCATGGTCCCTATCAATCCTCTTCAGGCCTCCTGGGATGATAATGATCATGCCCTACTATCCCAAGGAGATATTTCTAATGCTGAGTTTGGTCGATCTACTTATCTGTTGACCTAATCAGTGATATCTCAGTCACGTCAATCGGGTCCTACTAGTACTGCTATGAGTTCTGCTAAGGTTACTCAAGTAGGATAGCTTATGAGGCTGAATTGTTTCAACCTTTACTGGTTCTAAGGTTGAGGAGAATCCTCAAGGGTTCATAGATGAGATGGAGAAGATATTTAAGGCTATGCATACTTTTGACTTTGAAGGCATGTAATTTGACACATATCTGTTGAAGGATATGACATATTAGTGGTATGAGGAGTAGGATTAGTCTAGGAGTGATAATGCAAAGTTGGCACTATGGGATGAGTTTTTGGGTGCCTTCCTAGATTATTTCTTTCCTCAAGAGTTGAGAAAGGCAAAAGTTGAGGAGTTTGTTAATCTAAAATAGGGTAGGATGTCTATGAAAGTTTTTGACCTAAAATTTCATCAATTGTCCTATTATGCTCCTGAACTAGTGTCAAGCATGAAGGCTAAGATTAGGAAGTTTGGTTTGGGATTTTCTTAGGACATGGTGTTATAGAGAAAGGCCGTCTTGTTTAATAGTGTCTTGGATATCTCTAAGCTTGTGTTGTATATACAACATGTTAAATATGAAAATAAGGAACAAATCAAAATAGGGGAGAGGAAAGGTAAGAGGTCCTGGTATTTTAATCAGAGTGGAGGCTAGCAGAATATTAGTAGAGATAGCAGGCAGTGGTCTAAGAAGAAATAGGGAAATTCTAGTTCTTATTCTATGGCTAGTTCTCTATATCCCAAGCAATTCAATGATCACTGATTTCATAGAAATAATGGGTTTAAGGCACAAGGTGCCCAATCATAGGCCAATGGGGCCTAGTCAGCTTCGTCATATCCTCCTTATAGATTTTATGGCTAGTTGAACCATGGTTTTTGTGATGAGGAGAGAAATAAGTATTTCAAATTTGGATAGCCTGGCAATATACAGAAGAACTGTTCCTCTAGTGATGTTGTAACTGGGGCTAATAAGGTCTCGGTTGCTGCTTCTTCAGGTCCTGCGCATAGGGTGCTACTTTTGTCTTTGGCATAAGTTAGATCATTTGTAGGATCTTTCCACCCATCAGGACTCTGAGGCATCTTCAGATGTTGTTGCTGGTATTCTAAAACTTTTTGTCATGATGTGTATTATCTGCTAGATCCCAGGTCTACCCTTTCTTATGTGACCTCTTATGTGGTAATTCATTATTGTTTTCATCCTGAGTGTATTCCTAATATTTTTTCTGTGTCTACCCCAGTGGGTGACTCTTGTATGTCTAGGAGATTCTATAGGGTTTTTGTGGTATCTATATGTGATAGGGAGACATTGTTGGATTTGATAGGGTTAGAGATGTTAGATTTTGATGTTATCTTGGTGATGGATTGGCTCCATTCGTGCTATGCATCTCTTGATTGTAGCACCCGAAGGG
Source organism: Capsicum pubescens (assembly GCA_030864215.1). Lineage (NCBI taxonomy): Eukaryota > Viridiplantae > Streptophyta > Magnoliopsida > Solanales > Solanaceae > Capsicum > Capsicum pubescens. The sequence goes on along the minus strand of CM061540.1, from coordinate 222,676,917 downwards.
TCTGTTTCTAATTCTCATATAAACTGGTGATTGAGTGGGAATGGAGTTCCGTAGCACCTAAGGGAAGGTTTGTTTCTTATCTAAGAGCCCGAAAATTGATTTCCAAAGGGTGATTGTGTCACCTAGTTCAAGTTAAAGATTCTAATTCTGAGGGTCCTTCTTTGTTATCTATCCTTGTAGTCAATGAGTTTCCTAAAGTGTTTCCTGATGATCATCTTGGTGTCCCTTTCGATAGGGGAATATATTTGGAGATTGATCTTCTTTCGGACACTCATCCTATCTCTATCCCTCCTTACATAATGTCTCTAGCTGAGTTGAGGGAACTTAAGGAGCAGTTGGAAAATCTTCTTGATAAGGGTTTTATTCACCCTAGTGTGTCTCTGTGGGGGTGCTTTCTATAGAAATATAGAACTTTTGATGCTTAAAACAAGAAAACTATGCAGGTTTTTAAGGTTATTTTGTTAGATATGATGCATTTTGGGTATTTTTTGTAAGAAATCATGTTTTGCATGCTAAGTTTGTGAAAAAGGTGTTTTTGGCTTGTTTTTGGAGTACTTATGGATGCTCGGGAAACTTTTTGGCTTGTTCGTGATTAAAGCATGTTCAAGAATTAAAGAAAAGCTGAAAAGATGTCTCCCGACACCTACGAAGTCAACCTACAGATCGCATGTAGGACCTACGGACCAAAAGTAGGCTTAACAAGTGCCAGAGGTTGAAATCCCAAGAGCTAGGCTGCAGGATTTGTACATGTGGTGTGTACCTGCGCTTACCCTGCTGAGCACAAGTACTACCTGTGCCTAGGGTCTGACCGCTGGCATAGAGAGTTAGTGTCCACCGGCCCAATTTTCTCCTATTTCTTTTAGACTTTGGTTTTAGGGTTTGCTCATGTACTATAAATACCCTTTATGTGTTTTTAGTAGGAGTTACTCACTTGATATTCACAAACATATTTTGATTCCAAGATCTGATTTTGATCTTGGGATTCTCTTGTACTAACTTTGATTGATTCATTCAATTACGGTTGTGGGGTTTTACACTTCTTGTCATTGTGATTTCATCTATGCTTTTGGTTATGAATGTTATTGATTTCTTCAGAAGCATGAACGGCTAAAACCCATGGCCAAGGCTATGAAAACCCTAGAAGATTGATGAAGTAGGGGAAGTTCTATTGTTGAATTGAATCGATACTCACACATGTATTGCTTTATATTTATTATAATAGTTTTCTTAATGGGTGCACACATTAGGATCCCTCCTTCATATTGCTACTTACTTAAAAAGAGGAGTAGTGACTTGGAAAGATAAATACAACAGTAATTTGGAGTTTAACCATCGATCCATGCTTTTAGGATTTATCTACATAAGATGGTTAGGTTTCATGTAGTAACTAGAGACTCAAAAGGTAATAGTTAATTGGGATAAAGATAAGGGCTAGTAAGGCGACATCCTGAGACTCAAAAATATCTAGGAATTTTTTTGGAGATTATACCCTTATTTTCGTGTCTTCTGGCTACTTTATCGCATACTTTGTTTTTATGTTTCTGTGAAATGTATACATGAATCGTTTCAGGATTATAACTTGAACTACCCCTTTTCTTGATCCACCTCATATCAATAACCCGCCCTGTATAGTAATGGTATGAATGACCTAGTATCTAATATTGGGAATAATATTAGCAAACAAACGTTCTCTTGTGCTTCCAGACATACTGAGCTCTACATATTCTTGTACAATCAAAGAAAATCGATTCCAAAAAAGATAAGATCAGTAAATGATAATTCACTAAAATTTAATCTTTGTGAGATCTTCAATATTATACCGAGGGAGTCTTTAGAGTATACCGAATCAGTATCTAACTCCACGAGAAATTAAACAAAAGGGTAAAGGGTTGCTCGTCCAAAAGACTATAGATGGTACATAACTTATGGATTTTGCATACAAAGAATTGGGTTGGTTCAACAGAGAATGATAACCATACAGAGTTGAGAAACTAGGGAGAACAAAATCCTAGTGTTCACCTACACTGATTACAACCGAAGTTAGTATAGTTATTTGCTCAAGATTATTACACAATACCTCCCAATTTACTTTTCTTGTTCTTCCCGCGACTACAACTGCCGAGATTCATACTTTCTATGTTCCCTTGGGATTCGACCCCAATCTTTATTAGGTATCTATATTTGGACACCCATTGAATCATCATCTGAGAGGAGGTGTTGTTTGGACATCATTAAAATTTTGGCATCGTTGCTGGGGAACACGATGTTGATTTGTAATTTAAGGTTGTTGTATTTTTTGGGTTTTTCTTTTAGTATTTTTTGTTGTTGGGTATACGATGGTGTATGCCTAGCAGACAAAGTAGAGGCAGTCCCTTTATCACCATAAATCGGAATCCAAAGAAGACCCTACAAACACCTGGTAAGATGTCTGAGCTAAAAAGAGATGATAATCCTGAAGGGGTTCGTGATTTGTACCTCCCCCTCCTTCCCAAGGAGTACAAGATATTGTTGATCGGTAGATCGGTCAGGTTTTAGCTTAAGATGAGAAAGAGAGGAGGGAAACTAAAAAAGCTGAATGTGTAACTTGGGAGGCAGAGCTAGCTGAGAAGAGACAAGCAGTAGACCGCTGAGCAACACTTGGTGCCAATCAAAATAGAGCAATATGTGCCCGTGATTATGTTATCCTAGAATATCAGTATGTGAAACCATATATACATGATGTAAAAGACTTGCGATATGTTGAGACAGTAGAGACTAGAACCATACTTCCTCCTATTTTACCCCCAGGAATCAAGTTTGATATCACGAGCGCAATGATCCAGCTTCTAAATCTGAAGGGTGTGTTTGCAGGCCTTTCTACAGATAATGCAAACTTTATCCTTGCCAATTTTATCAGTATATGCAATTTATTTTTTAAATCCAGGGGTAAATTAGGAAGCACTTAGACTAAGTCTTTCCCCCTTCTCACTTATATGAGACACATCTTTATGGTTAGGGGAACTACCAAGAAGCTCTATAACTATGAGGAATGAGTTGTGCAGGCAATTCTTGAACAGGTTTATTCCTCCATCCAGGATGTTGTAGGTTAATGATGAGTTTTATAATTTCAGGTAGATGCAGTCAAAATCTATGTACAAGGCTTGGTTTATGTTTAAGAAGAAGCTAAGTATGGTTCCCAATCATCAATTGTCAGGGGCGAGCTTACTGGATATATTCTACAGAGCCCTAACCATCATCTCCATATCCATGGTAGACACCATATGTGTAGGTGCTTTTATGAAACTACACTGGGAGGCAGCTTTAGAGATATTAGATTAGATCTCGCTCACTATCCGAGGGTGGAAAACTCGAAAGGCTGAGAGAGGATCTGACACTTATGCTATTGGTGCCTCCTGCGACCAAAAAGTAGATGATGACATAATAGCGCAAGAGATTTCTTTTCTAAGAAGTGATCTTAGGGTACTAGCAAAGAAGCTTGCAGCCTTAACTTCTGAGAAAGTGAATGCAGTAGCAGCACAGGGGTAAGATTCCAAAGCTTATGAGTTAGAACTGAAGCAGGAAAAAAATTATTTAGATCATTAGTTGGTGGGTTTTAGAGCCCAAGAGTAAGGGAATAAAGGTCAGAACTATTATGAAAGATACAGAAATCATAGCAGAGAATGAGATAGTGACTGAAGAAAGAAGGGTGACAAAGAGAGAATAGAGATAGGTACATTCCACCTTCCAGACGAGATGAAGAATATAGAATGTAAGAGATGTTGGCTAAACTGGTGAATGGTCAGGAAAATCAAGAGATCAGCCTTAAGGAAATTAAGGCTGACATTTCAGGATTGACCCAGAAGGTCGAGCCATATACCACTACTATCAAGCAGTTGGAGCACTAGTTTGGGCAGATGCCAGCAACTCTAAACCAAAGGCATCCAGGTACCCTTTCGAGTAACACAGTGAAAAATCCAAAAAACGATGGTCATGTACTTGGTATTAACATAAGAAGTGGTATCACTACTATGTATCCCCCACTACTTGCTGCAGAAGATTCTGATAATGAGACACCTACTATTGAGTTCGAGAAGTTAACAGGTGATAAAGGTAAAACTGATGAGGGCAAAGGTAAGGATTTGATTATTAATTAAGAAATTAGACAAATTTTGAGACCACCCCAATCTTACCCTCAGAGATTGAGGAAAAAGAAAAAGAAAGGTAAGTTCAAGAAATTTATTGAGATTGTTGAAAGAATTATGCTTTAACATACCTCTTCTTGATGAGTTAGAGTAAATTCCTGGATATACCAGGTTTATGAAAAAGTTGGTCACAAGGAAGAAAGGAGTAAAAATTAAGGATGTTGCTATAGTGTACCACAACAGTTCAGTCACGACTAGGTCTTTGGCCAAGAAAAAGGGTGATCCCAGAGCATTCACTATACAATGCACTATTGGGTCATCCTAATTTACTAGAGTCTTAGGTGACTTTGGGGCCAATATTAATTTGATGTCGCTGGCGTTATTCAATCAATTAGGAGTGAAATTCCAGAACTGACTTTGATGCAGCTGTTGATGTCTGACAACACAATGAAAAAACTTATCAAAATATCTTTTGATGTGATCATGAGGGTGGATAATTTCATATTTTTGACTGACTTTGTCATCCTGGACTGTGATATTGACACCAAAATTCCCATTATATTGGGAAGACAATTTATAGCCACAGGCAGATCTATGGTTGATATGGAGAAAAGTGAGATAAAATTCAGAGTCAATGGTGAGGAGGCTATATTCAACATCCAAAAGTCAATGAATAAACAAACCAACATGAGGATAGTGCCAATGAATAATTGTATTGATTACCCCGGAGGATCCTCTTATGGGTATATTGATGAATTCTGAGTAGTCAAGATACCCACATCATGCCGCGATGTTAAATCAAGAATTGCATGGGAGGCAACCATGGGCTTGTTGGTGATGTCTAAGTAACCGACATAGCTATGTTATCCCATGACAATAAATCAAGTGTTGAATGGGAGGCAGCCCACTATTATTAGTGTTCACATTTTTGTTTTTTTCCTTTTAGTAAGTTTTTAGCTCTTGGAATTACCTGGAATACGGCCAAAAATTGCTACGTTCATCGATTTATAGGTAAGTAAACTATGTGACCAACCCATCAATGTCACGCGTCCCACACGGTAAGTTGAGTAATAAGTCAAAAAGTTGAAATTTTGAGGATGAAAAATAGAAATTTATGGACTTTGGCATCTCATTTTACTTTTGGGAACTCAAACTTAGGTTGCAGGACCATAAGTATTTTTAAAAATATTGAAACGCCAAGAATGAATTGCAGGAAAGTGGGCCAATTTTTTTGGCTAGGCATATGCTCCCAACACCTGTTGGCCGCATGTGGCACCTGTTCCCAAAGCCTGACTGCAGGTAGTGGCCGTAGGTACGAGCCACAACTAGGTCAAAATTGTTCCCATGATTTAATTTAAATTTTGGGCCCACTAACACTTATATATTACTTAAAACCGCCCCCACATATATTTAAACAAACTTGACCTTATTCTAATTCATTCTAAATCCTCAAAACTTCACTTTTTCCTTTGAATTCAACCTTCCCTATTAAAACATAAACTAACCCCACACTTTAGTAAAGGATAAATTGATACTTATTTGAGGTATCAACTTGTCCTATCATGCTAAAAACAAGTTACAACTTTGGTTTTCCCTGAGCTCTTAATCATTCACTTCCATTTCTTTATTAAAGAGGTAAATTTCTCCGCTCCTAATGGTTAAGTAGTGATGTATTTATTGTTTAAAAAGTTAATATGAGTGCGCCATTGCATAAAATATTGAATCTATAATGCTTGTGTGTAGGAGCCTTTAAGTAACCTAAAATCATAATGCAGGGCCTTGTTTTGACAAAAAATATTAGGCCCCAACCAGAAGTTGAACTTGAATGTATAAACGTAATACCACTAGTTGAGAATGTTTGTTTGCATTGAAAGCTGTGATTTATGATTAGGGTGAGCACATTGTACTTGTTGGTATTTCCAATAGGTTATAGGGGTGTGAAAATTGAGGAAAAATTCAAACTTTTCGAATTGTTAGTTTTTCTTCAACTTTTGCTATCCCTCACTTTTGTTGGAAACTAACAACTAGTTTTTTAGGTACTGTTGTTGGGTGTATTTATGCATTCTAGTGTTATAATTCTAGTCGTTTTATCCTTGTTTCGAGGATGATTCAATTCTATATGGGATGATTCTATATTGAGTGGAAGATTATGGAAATTTTTCTAGTTTAAGCTCTTGTTTTTGATTCATCATTGAGGTTATATTGTTGTTTGTACCTCTAATTCATGTGGTTTATTCTTTTAGGATCCTTTTTAATCTTAATATAATTATATACAGATGATATGGAGGCTTGAAAATTGTAGGAAAGACACCACAAGACAAGGGATGGAATGAGGAAGGGCAACCACTTAACAAAAATTTAGAGGACAACCTCCAGAGGTACCATGCGATTAGAATGCATCGTATGCTCTATTCCTATGGAGTGGAGGGTGCGACGCATTCCACATTCCTCTGATATAGTGGGTGTAACGCATGCTCCACTCCACATTTGGGTGTTTCATGCTAATTCGACTTCTACTCGGACTTGGCTTACCCTTATGCTATAAATACATGTTTTATCACATTTTTACATATGTTTTGACATATTTTGGAGATCAAGGGGCTAATAAAACTTCATAATTTGTTTTTTATTATTTTCATTTAGTTTATACATGTTTTTAGTCGTTAGTTACAACCTTGTAATTATGATTATGACTATGCGTGGCTAAACACCCTCTTTCCGGGGTTGAAGCCAAGAAAATGAGTATTTTTGTTAAGGATTAAGTTTTTTTCTTTTCTTATAAATATTGGTTGTTTTTTATTCTTGTTTTAACTATTTTAAGGATTATCTACCCTTATAATGCATCAATTTTAAACCTTGTGAACTGGGGAGAGAGAATAGGGAGATAGAACATAGGAATAAACAGAATGTGGTTTGTATTTCTTTATGAAATAAGGAATTCAAATTAGTATCTCGGATAAGGATGTACTTAGATACCGTACTTGATTCACACGTAGGATGATATTTGTAAAGAACTTAAGTGAACTATTACATCCCCACTCAATGATGTAGTTGTAAGGTTCAACGTAGGTAAAGGATTAGAGGTTGGGAAACCATAATTATGCAATTAACCTTACGAATCAACAACCAAGATAAGCAAGTTAACAAATGAAATTCTATAGCATAATAAGATTTTTCAAAGTGCTTCAACCCTGGGTTTTCTCTTATTGATTGTCTCATGACCTTTACTTTGCGCTCTGTTTATTTCCTTCCTATTACAGTCACCAAACTCTATTTTAGTTACCCTCTCATCAATTGAATCTGAATTGTAACCTAAAATTGAATTATTGCCAAATCAAGTCACTGTGAGATCATTACTTGTCTTCCTGAAGGCCACTTTACTACTTGATAACATCATGTACACTTACGTGTGCGCTTAGGTGTTGTCAAGTGTTTGGCGCCATTGCCAGGGACTTGTATTTTGGCATTTATTTATTTTAGCTTTACTTTTAGATTTATTTGGTGTTTTTATGCTTGGTCTTGGTTTTCTTATTACAGAAAATAGGTTTATAGGTTGTTAAGCTGGCAAGAGATTGGGAATTTGTAAAAACGTAGCCCTAAACTCGAGCAAGACTTTCACCAGCACAGGAGAGAAGCAATACTTATCCCCAGAATTCCTCAAATACAAGAAGACCAAGAGAATACTACTCCAATGGCTGAAGAATAAGCAGTCGAAAGACTGTTAGGGAAGTGGAAGTCTCATTTCTGACAAACTTGACTTCTACAATTCAATGACCTATAGATGGGGGAAATTTCAAGTTAAAGCATAACATGGTGAAGCATCTTATCAGCAGTGGACAGTTTACAGGACTTTCACATGGTGATCCACAAGTTAATTTGCAGAATTTCTTTGAGCTTACAGACACATTCATTCCAATAGGTATGTCTAGAGATTATGTGAGGATGACACAATTCTACCATTCACTATTAGGGTAAGAAAAAAGGTAGTTGAATGCGGAGTCAGCGAATTCAATCACAACATGGGTTAATTTAGCCAGAAAGTTCCTCATCAGATTCTTTCCATCAGGCAAGACTGCAAGATTTTGCAGTGAAATTCTGAACTTCAAATAGAAGCCTGATAAAAACCTCTATCATGCATGAGAACAATTCAAGGATCTTCTTCGGGATTGTCCACACAACCATCAGTCCAATGAGGTACTTGATCATACTTTTGTAGAAGCTCTTGATCATAATTCAAAGATTTTTCTTGATTCAGCCGCAAGTGGTCAAGCACTGGAATTGACTTATGATGAGCTATACAAATTATTGAACTGCATAACACAAGGAAATCCAGAGTGGAATTCAAATTCTATAAGTTTCACAAAAAGAATTGCGGGCGTATTGGAGGTGGACCAATTCATATTCTTATCAACACAGGTGTCTGTATTACAAAATTTGATCAACACATCATTAAGCAGCATCAAGTTGGGAGCAACACAACCGGCAACCATAGCGAATGTTGTCCAACAAACTGCAGGTTGGTGTGAGGTCTATGGAAATTATGGCCATTTAGCAGCCATGTGTACTTACAATCCAAAATTTGTGATATATGTAGGAAATGCTCAAATACCAAATTATGGTAATGCCTACAACATGAAGTGGCAAACTCAGCCACCAAATTAGCCATGGAGCACTCCACATCCACAAGCACAACCAAATTAACCATCTAGCAATATGGAGAGATGATGAAATAGCTCTTGGCTAATTAGGCACAGTTTGCTGAAAACTTAAAAAATTTTCTAGCAGCCACACGAAGTTTAGAGCTACATGTGGGAAAAAATCAATAATCATTAAATACTAGGCCAAAAGGTGGTTTGCAAGCTGACACAAAAAATCCAAAGCAGGTTATGGTAATCACCTTGAGAAGTAGTAAAAATCTTCAAGGAGAACCTCCAAGGAAAAAAATAAGGTAAATACTGATATGGTGACCCAATAGGAAAATGTAAGACCCCACAAAATCCTAAGGTCAACTCAGTCTTTTAAACTTGCTAAGGGGTCCCAAACTTAGAAAATTCTAGCCAAGTATGTAGACTTAGTATTATTTTGGACTTCATAAGTTGACAACTCTATTTCACAACTCTTATGACCTTAAAGTATCTATCTTTTGATTGATTCATGATCAGAAATGTCAGTAGGTGTTTTCGGATGAGTTTTGGATTTTTTGGACCTCATTTGAACTACTTTTGGGAATCCAAAATAGTGTATCAATGCGATCTCGGTGCGGTGCGTCAGCCATTGCATTGATTAATATTTTTCCTTGGCTCGTAGTGGCAATTTCCAGTGAATCGATGTGGAATCGATATGGTGCGTTGGCTATCGCGTCGATGCTAATGACACGGCACGTCGTCCAGCGCATCAACAGTCTAATTTTTAGTCATTAAAATCCACATCCTTGGGGGTATTTGGTCTTTTCCCCACCCCTATTCATCCCTAAAATACAAGATTCAGCCTTCATTAAGAAAAATATACTTACTTTCTCTCAAATTGCTCAAGAACAAGAACCCTAGGTGATTTAATTTCAAGGATAAGGATCAAGATTTCCACCATTGTTCTTCAGGAATTTACCAACCAAGGTATGTCAAGTATTCATAAAAGGGTACCCTTCCACCCTTGGAGTTCAAGAACCCCTTTTTAACTACTAGTTTATGAGTTTGATGAAGTTCATGGTTGAATTTGAATGTGTTCATGATTTCCATGATAATGGGGTTTATAGTTCATGATTTACTACAAGATTCATGTGGAATTAATTGATATGTGTGAATTATCATCTGAAACTATGTTTAAACCCTTGAAGTTGTAAATGGGTAATTGTACTATGATGTGTACATGCTATTTTAGTGTCATGTGCATAGATTATGAACTTCAAGTGTTTGATGAATTGTTCAAGAGAATTAAATAATAAAATTATATCATATTAGCATGTATTCAAGTTCATGTCATGCAAGTGTTTGATAGAATTTTCCAATGCATGAATGATGATCAAGTAGTTATTTATCATGTTTCAAGATTGATCCATGTCGTATAATTTATGTTATTGAGTCATGGGGGTATTCAATACCCCACAATTTAGCTGGTTACCTAGAGCCATGGTCAGTCATAGGATAGTATAAGTCATGTCACAATCGGTTAAATTCAGTAAGTTAACAGAATTCAGTAGTACTTCGTCAGACCATGAAACCTATTGAACACAGTTCAGTTTAGTTATATAATACGATCAAAAATAGGTCAGTCCAGCCCAAAACAGTCTAGAATCCAATTCAGTGTCTATTCAGTTGGGAGTAGGATTCAGCACCGAGTGCACCCAGAGATGAGGATTTACCTTCCAGTAAAGAGTGTGATCCGTAGAAGCAATCCTTGTATTCCAAAACTACGTATCCAGCGTAGGTTGAGGCATCAACCTACCAGTTGAGGGTTGATGAGGTGATCTACCTACCAGTTGAGGGTATTACCATTCTCATTCAGAACACCTGCCAGATAAGGGTGACTCAACTTGTCTTTACTTGTGGCATGATACTGACACCCTTCCAGCTAGGGTTACAGGTTGGACCCCAATCAGTTCAGAGAGGGGAATTTCGGTTAGATGATTACTTCCCAAAGTCTCTGTTTCAGTTCTAGTCTTAGTATAGAACTCAGTTCAGTTCTACGAAAATTAGGACTGTCAGATGCAGTCACTCAGCTCAAGAAAGACTTCAGTATAGTTCCACAGAATCAAGACTGTCAGATACAGTCACTCAACTATGGTAATTCATTAATAGTAGGTTCAAATATCAGTTAATTAGTATTTAAATTTAGTTTTCCAGTGTTATTATGATCTCAGTTTCGGTTTACATATTCGCGCATGTACTCTGATTCAGCTATACTCACGTTATTCGGTTGGTATTGTTCATGAATATGAACCCACATATTTTAGCCTACCTCACTTTGCATACCAGTACATTCAAAGTACTGATGCTTACCTTTTTTTTGCACTATGATATTTTACATCGTAGGTTCAGACGCGCAGGCTCCCAATTATACTTAGCAGTTCAGATATTCAGTTGATAGAGTTAGTGGTGAGTCCTCTTAGTTAGAGGACATGATAATTATTTCAGTAGTTCAGCTTATTTTAGTAGTTCAGAGTTAGTTGGGGACTTGTCCCATTAACTCCATATTTCATACAGTAGAGACTTCTAGAGTATTTTTCAGAAAGATGTTTCAGTTTTGGTATTGTTATACCGTACTTAGTTTTATTACAGTACTGAACCTTATGGCATGGTTTCCCCCTAATTTCCATATATTTGTAGTATTACTATTCAGTTATTGCAGCAGGTACCAGTCATGAGACAGCTTGTGGTCCTTCAAGATTATGAGTGTCATGTAGCGTCTGGGGTATAGACTCAGGGCGTTACAATATTGGTATCAGAGACTAAGGTTCAACGGAGTCCTAGGAAGTTTGAAAGCCACATCTAGTAGAATCTTGTGCATGGGTGTGTAGCGCGGCACACTTATGGACAAGAGACTATGAGATGTTTTAGGAAAAGTTTCCAGTTCTTTCATTATTTATGTCGTGCAAGTGAGCATGAGATCAAGTTAAGCTCTCAGTCTAATTCATATCTTCCTTATGTTTCTAGATTATGTCATCTAGAGAAGCTAACAAAAGAAGTAAATAAAACCAGTCAGCCCCTCCGCCCGTTCAGACAGATCCCCTGAATTAGCATGTTTCTCACATTAAATTTAGAGCCGCTCTCACTGCCTTAGTTCATTTAGTAGTTGTTCAGAACAATCAGATGGCTGTTATTATATCTAGTCTTACAACTTACGCTCCATAGAGTGAGGGGGAGAGGCGTAGGAAAAAAGGGAGAAAGAATAAGAGGGCTAGAATGTCAAGGCCAAATAGTGCCCGAACAAATCCCCTTTGCCAGAAATATGGCAGAAACCACGAGGGTATCTGCAAAGATGGAAGTGATGTATGTTTTGAATATGGAAATCCAGGCCACAGGGTCAGAGATTATCCCCAGTCAAGTTCTCAAGGCCAGTATAACCGTCCCCCATCTCATCCCGGTCGCCCAAATCAGCAGGGTGCCGCTTCCAGTGCCACTAGTGGGCAGCGCCCAAATAGACTCTATGCTCTTCAGTCCTGAGAGGATCAATAAAGTTCTCCTGATGTGGTCACTGGTACATTACAAGTTTTCCATGACATGTTTATGCTTTGCTATATCCATGAGCTTCGTTGTCCTTTGTTACTCCATATATAACAATTGATTTCGAAGTCAGTCCCAAAATTCTAGTAGAGCCTTTCTCAGTCTCTACCTTAGTGGGTAAATCTATCATAGCCCGACGGGTATACAGGAACTGTCTGATTATGGTATCCCAGAAAGTCACTTCAGTAGACTTAGTTAAATTAGAGATGACTAATTTTGATATCACTCTCGGCATGGATTGGATTCATTCCTGCTATGCCTCAGTCGTCTGCAGAAATAGAATTGTCCAGTTTTAGTTTCTGAATGAGCCCATCCTAGAATGGAGGGGTAGTACTTCAGCACTTAGGGGTCAGTTTGTTTCTTACCTTCAGGGAAGAAAATGATAGCTTAGGGGTGTGTCTACCACCTCGTTAGAGTCCAAGACTCTAGTTCAGAAACCCCTACTCTTGAATCAGTGTCAGCAGCATGTGAATTCCCAGATGCGTTTTTCGAAGATCTTCTCGGAGTTCTGATAACGCTCAAATTACACTCATGAATGGGTGTAAGTGATTGTTGTCAATATAAAACCCAACTAGGTTGGAGTCGAATCCCACAGGGAATACGGTGTGAACGTTAATTTATTTACGAAATACTTTACTGGTAGTTTATCATTTCCAAAAGTTGGGGGTTTAAAGTTAACAATGTATCAATCTTCACTTTTTGAATTTTTAGAGTTGTTATCAATATAAATGGGATCTAGGGTTATGATCACCAAAGGTTTTGGGTATTGACAGATACTAGGTAATGCTAGAGATCCTCGGAATGAGTAGAACAATAGAATATCCCTGACTATGATACTATCTGACTTATCTCTCGACCTCACCAGACAATTTATTATCTAATTCTCTCAAACATAGATAATTTATCTATCTCCAATCGGATGTTATCTCAGGTAGATTAATCCAGTTACGACATTAATCATTAAATAGAAGGTTGGTAGCTTCCGAGTCCCTGTTGATAATTCCCGTCCTCTAGTCTATTTCTCCATTAGAAGAAAATAAAACCTAATGCATAATCAAATGTTTGCAACCACTAGATTTCAGTTAAAACCACAAAAATTCAAGATGTTCTACTACTCTTTGAATCCGTTAAACACCTAGAATCATTTCAAACCCTTATCCTTGGATCCCATAACCCCGGCTAATGAAATTAGCCGCTCATAATTGGACAAAGGAAATCACAAGTTGAATTCATGATGATAATGATAAACTTACGTATAGTTGGAAAACAACGAATAATTTATTCAATTAAATCCCAAGTTAGAAACCAAAGAATAGTTGATAAGAAAGAAACTAAAATTAATTGGCAAAAGAGAACAATGTACGTGTTTCTCTCTCCAAAATTCTTGTTCTGAATAATGAAAACCTCTCTTCTTAAAAACCATAAAAATTGCTATTTAAACTAAAGCCTAATTAAGGAAATAAAATAACAAAATCACAGAATCACAGCTGGGCTCAGATTTAGGTGACGCCATATTGGTGTTGGTCGTCAGGCTTCTGACGGCGTCTCAGATATGTCGTCAGAATTCATGCCATCTTGACATGTTCTTCCTCACTCTGACAATGTCCTATGACGGCTTACCACACTTGTGATGGCGGGTAGCAAATGTCATCAGACCTTCAGCTTATTTCACTATGTTCTTCCTCACTCTGACGGCATATTCTGACGGCTACCACACTTGTGATGACATATTTAGAATGTTGTCACTCTCATCTAGCAACTCTTCTCTACTGTTCTTCCTGATGCCTTTTTTTGGTTGCTTACCACACCTCTGGCGGCTTGCATGAAATGCCGTCAGACTCATATCAGCTCACTTGTACCAGATTTTACTTATTTTGTTCATCTTTCCTATGTTTTCCTCCCATCCTTGCTACAACTGCAATATCACAAGAAAACAATCATAAACAACGAAAAGTTTCTTAAGCCTTTGCAATTATTTAGAGTTAAAAGCCTCAAATGTATTAGCATCTGCTCACACATCAACACCCTCAACTTAAAACAATTTCTTGTCCTCAATCAACCAAAACATAACTAAGAGAATACAACGAACATTCAGCAGTCAGCAACCAATTCTTATCTCAAAACTCAGTTTACCACCTCCAACGTCAACCAACTCAAACTACTGTATAATTTATTGAAAAGCAACAATGTAACACAAAGGCTTCTACCCATGGAATCACTAAGTTCCAACAATCATGTATGTAATGTACACTACCCAAACAAGCAAGTAACTTAGCAAGATACTAGTGTGCCCTCACAACAAAGAAATTCCTTTTTTCTTTCATTATCAGCAATCAAGGTATAATCATGGGCATAATCACAAAGACTCTCGCACTCAGAATAAAGTTCAACCAGTGTATGCCAAATACCATATGCTTGCCCTTATCATCATTACCGAAGTGTCTAGACAGGTAAGCTAGGATCACTATAGGACTTTTTTAGGCTTGTAACGTAGGGTAGGGGCTGGTATGGTATTAAATAGCATGTAGAGTGAATAACCTCCTTGGCCCTACCTTATCTTGTGGAGTCCACTTATTAACCTCTTTTTCTCTCTTTTTCTTTTCTTGATCACACTTTCAGGATGGGTGCACTTCTTTTTATTCGAACAGATTTTCTTTTCTTGCTCTTTTTCACCAACACCCGATCTTTTATTCTTTTTTTTATTCTCTCTTCTATTCTACCCTTATTCATACCCAACTTATATCACGCACCCCTATGATAGCCACCCTGAACTTAGGCTGTTTGCCTATGTTGAGGTGCACAGTGTCCAAGGAGGACCAGGGCTAAAATAGGTTCATTATGATTTAAAAAGGGAAGTGATGGGTTTCATAGAAAGAAAATGATCAATTTAGGCTCAAACGGGGATCAAGGGATATAATGCAGTACAGGGAAGGTGATTTAGGCTAAAAGTGACTTAAATTCAAAAATGGCCTATGATCCTTTCCTAACCCCTATCTCTCAACCAAGGAAAAATGAACTGGGAAAGTTCTAGATTCAACAATACCATAGGAAACACAGTAAGATATAACACACACTTGGAACACAAGCATTTCACTAACTACTACTTATCTAGTTCATGTAGTTATTCAGCTGTGATTGTTAAGCACAAAACTAATGCCCTAACCAGATGCTCAATAGTCATAATTTGAGATAATTCACACAGTCATGCAAAACAAACCTTCGGAGAGGTGTTCAAAATCAAAATAAAAAATTAGTTGACTACCTACAGAACTTGCACTACTCTAAGTTATTTATAGAATATTCTACAACAACATGCTACCCTACACCCTCAACCTAAAATCAAAACAAAATGAAACTAAGGGTATAGGGCATACCTGGTAGATATCAAGTATGAGGATCATAGGGTTTTACCCCCACATCAGTATATCCAGTTGGGACACTTATATCTGGAGCCTGCTGCTGCGCTGGCTCAGCTACCACTGCATCTGAAGGAGGTGCACTGGATGAGGCTCCTACGGCTCTAGCTCAGAGCGCTTCCTCCCTTCTCAAGTGGTCGTCTAGGGACGCTTGTATTGCCCATTTCAGGTTTACTTTGTCAGTGGCTTCTACCTCATTACTTGCTTGCATCGTCTCTTCTGCTCCTATTTTTTGAGCCTTCTTCTTCTTTTTTGCCGTTTTCTCGGCTTTGCCCTCATTCTCATCATCTCCTTGTCTCTTTCTCTTTTATTTTCTCTTTTCATCTTTCTTTTCTTTGTTTTTCTTCTTCTGCACAGGCTCCTCAGTAAGATCAAGCAACTCTAATTCACCTTTGGGCTCCTCAGCCACATCTTATGTTACTGTAATGCACTGGAGCTATCTAATCACTCCAAACTCTATCTTCATTTTCTTAAACTCAGATCTAAACTGTTTAAGCTCTGTACTCGACATTTCTCTTTCTCGTACATCAAACCGATTCTCCAAGTTAGAAAACCTAGCAGGAAAGGACTCCTAAGGCTCAAGTGCAGCCCTGATTCTCTTATCTACTGCAGTTGCAAACTGCTTGGCAAACTGCTTCAGCTGAGCCTCACACCATTGAGTTTTTCTAGAGATTTTTCTGAAGTTTGGCAAGTTGAAAGCAAGTATTGCTAGTGCTGCAGAAGATGATGGAGATGACTCAGTTGCAGGCACTGAACCTGCCTGTGTTGAAAGTGGTTGTACTGCTGCTGCCTCAAGAGCTTGTGCCTCCATAGTAGGCTGTGAACTAGAATCTAGAATAGGAGGCTCAACTGCTACCTCTTCTCCCTTCTCAAGCCTTAATGTAGGTAGATTTTCCTCACTTCTGATCGGGTTGTGAGTTTTTCTAGCAGCGACATCCTCATCCACACCAGTAATCTCGGGCACATTTTTTGCTCTACATAGCTTAGTGATCAGACACGGGAATGGATATGCAGTGTCAGGCCTAGACATACGAATCTTTATCTCCTCAGCAATAGTTTCACCAAAGTCCAGGGACATCCCAATCACTAGACTAGAAACTAGTACGACCCTGTCATCTCTCTGTAGATTATTATTTTCTATAGGGATCAAGTGCGTGTGGACTATGCCCCACCAGATCTTTGCCCCAGGTGTTAGAGAAGCTTTGTAGATCCTTTCATTCGAGTTGGTCAACCAAATAGGCTCTCCCTCCGCTATGTGAGTAGCCATCCATCTACGCTAATTCACCTTATCTTTCAAATGGGCATAGAATGTGGGTGAGGTATCCTGAACATTGAAGTTTTGCCCATAAAGAAATCAGTTGATTGTTGTGTCCGAGATACTCACCATCACTCCCCTCACTGCAATTTTATCTAGTAATGGCATATTTGATATTCTCTCACCTTCCTTGGATCTGTTTTCCAGGTCCTCTTGGTAGTTTGCATAAAAATCCCGTACTACTGCTGGACTGTAGAAATCTCCTGTTTTGGTAGTCCACTCAAGGAAATAATCTTGGAACTTTTTCATCACCTCCGGGTAGTTGATCAACCCTTTGGTAATAATTTGTTTTTCTTCAAAGATAGGTCTCCAAACAGGTCTCCGCTGAGTTCTATGTAGACCATCAAGATATACTCTCTCAACTCATAGAATAAGACATCTGACATTATCTTTAACCTTCAAGTTTTTGCATCTTACTACAGCTCTCTGAATTAGAGAATCATCATCACTTTGCTTTTCTGAGGATGGTGGTATCGATTCTGTCTCCTCAGACCCCTGCTCTTCAGATTCAGCCTTCTTAGATTCAGGTTGTTCAGAATCGGTTTTCTTAGAACCCTCTTTCTTAGAGGACTCACTCTCAGGTGGGTTAGTAGTTTCAGTATCATCACTATCCTCCACCTGAATGGGTTTAGGTGGAGGAGATGCCTTTGGACTTGGTTTCTTTCTTTTCCACCTGAGAAGTGGTTCTTCATCTTCATAGTCGGAGTCCTAATTAATAAGCTTCTAAACCACTTTTGGATTCGCCACTATCTTTTGAGTGTTAGGACTCTTTCTCTTGGGTGCCATTTTTATTCCTGCAGCAAGTTAGAGTCAATTTTCAGTGTTCTAAATCATATAAATAAACAAGATGCATCAGTGGTTGCTTAGAATCCCTGAAAAGGGTTCAATTCAGTTTTAGTTTAGAGTCTTGATAACTTCTCTAGTAAGTCATCGTATTTCTAATGGCTAACCATAGACATCGTCATCCTCAAGCAGTGACTACTAAAATTTCTCAACTTTTGATGACATTTTTGGTAAGACGTCACACCTGTGACAACGTATCAAATATGTCGTCATACCTTAACAGAAGCTCATTTTTTTCTTTAACTTATGATAACATTTGTGGTAAGCCGTCACAGATGTGACGTCCTACCATAAATGTCCCCATCTCAGAACACAATCCTTCAACTCTCTATAACATTGATTTTTGACTTCAATTTTGACTTGATTTTAACTTAAGTTGAGTTCTTGAGCTGCTCTTTAGATCTTTTTTAGTTGGAACCCAGCGAAACTCTAGATTCAAAGTAGCTTGTAGTTCTTTAATCCTCCTAAGCTCCTTTGAACCAAGGTTGAACTTCTCATATTATACATACCCAAAAGAAAGAAGTGTTTTAAGCATCGAGCATACTTGATTGTCGACTTGTACACTTCCTTAACAATGGAGCTTAGTTCGTATGAAGTGTGATCTTGAGGTGAGATCATGTGGATGAGAAAAGAAAGTTGGTCACTTTGCTTTCAATCCAATCTCTCAAGGGAAAAGTTTCCTTGCTTAGTTATGATCAAGTTGGAGAAGGAAGAAAGATATTATATAATCTAGCTAAGAAAGGATATAACTAAAAATGGAAACCAAATAAACTACCGGGAAGGTGAAGAGTTTAATCCTGGGCTGGGTAGGATCCAACTTAACATTTGGGCCCATAATACCTGACGACATAGAAAAATGCCTTCAGAGTTATGGTAACTCATTAGGCAATATCGTCCGGGTTAGACAGACACTTCTTTATACTAGACCTCTCTGACGTCATTTTCTGGTAAGCCGTCACATGTTTGACGTCTTACCATAAAGGTCGTTAGGGTCCTTTTTAGCATATAATTTTGATTTCACCTTCCAGGTATTAAAAACCTAACTATAAGAATAAAAACTAACCTAAAAATAAATGAAAATAAAATTTTGGGTTGCCTCCCAATAGCGCCTGATTTAATGTTGCGGCACGACTCAGTTATCTTGGCTACTCAAACTTTGCCAAAAGATCATACTGATACCTTTTGTCATACACATAGAATACATCCATGACTGCAAATACACTCATCTCTTCTTGATTCACTGTGGATGAGCGTATTTTAAAGTTTGCTTCATTTTTGCCAACTCGAAACTTGATCTCATTGAGATCCAAATCAACTAGCACTCTTACTGTGTCCAATAATGGTCTTCCCAAAATAATAGGAACCTAAAAATAAATATCAAAGTCTAGAACCACAAAATCTTTAGGGAGAATGAAGTCGGCCACTTTCACCAGCACGTTATGTAGAATACCCACAGGTCTTTTGATTGAACTATCTGCCATCATGAGTTGCATGTTTATAGGAGTAGGTTCCCCAACATCAATCCTCTTATAGATGGCCAGCGGCATCAAATTAATACTTGCACCAAGGTTATACAAACCTTTCTCAAATTTCACGGGTCCTACTGTGCATGGAATAGTGAAAGCACCAGGATCAGGCTTTTTCTGTACTAAGGACTATGAAGAAACAAAAATACAATGGTGGAGATTTTACACCATATCACAACTTACTTTCTTCTTCTTCGTCAACAGATCCTTCATAAATTTAGCATAGCTCGGCATTTGCTCAAGTACCTCCATCAATAGCACCGTCAGTGTCAGTTGTTTCATTACTTCCATGAACTTGTAAAAATTTTCATTATCTTCTTTCTTCTTCAACCTCTACGGAAATGGTGGTGGTGGTCTTGGCATTTTTTTCCATACCACTTCCTCTTTCTTGTTGTCTTCTTTCTATGACATGTCAACAAAGCCATCCACTTTCTCAGACTCCACTGGATTTCTTCCTTCTAATTCATCAACACTTATCTCCTTCTCCACGACTTTGTCCATAGAAGGTCCATATAACATCTTACCA
Organism: Capsicum pubescens; assembly: GCA_030864215.1. Classification (NCBI taxonomy): domain Eukaryota; kingdom Viridiplantae; phylum Streptophyta; class Magnoliopsida; order Solanales; family Solanaceae; genus Capsicum; species Capsicum pubescens. The sequence continues at coordinate 222,656,951 of CM061540.1, read as the reverse complement.
CTCCGAGTGGTAATCGCCAAACAAGAGCCATCAGTCCGTGGGTTTTGAACCATATCACTAGGTAAAATGCCCGTTTTTCTCTGGTTCAGAGTAGACGAATGTTGGATCATCTGTTGTTCCAACTTCTTAATAGAAGTAGAGTGTAAGCTAACTAACGGACTGAGGTTAGAAAACTCACTTTTCATATTAGTTACTCCTGAGTTAGTTGCTTTAACTCCCTTCAACATCTTTTCCATCATGTCCTCCATGGACATCTTGCCAGAACTAGTAGATGCAGCATCCCGACTTCCAGGAGGAACATACAAACCACTCCTATCATTATTATTTCCCCAATATCCCTGATCCCTATATTTATAAGCAGGCTTGTCATAGAGAGTCCGACCTTGGTTCCTTTGGCTATTGCCTCGAAAACCCACCTGATTACTCATATAGTTGTCCTTAGTATCAGCACCTTCAGATATGGTACCTTGAGAATCCACAACCTTAAACATTTCAGTCTTGTCAGATAAGAAGTACTTAGCCAACAAGTCCATCTGCGTCTTCAAGGGGGCAATATCCTGATCTCACTCCTCATCCCTTCTACGCTATTCTGTAGTAATACCACCAACAATCATATGGATAGCCACTACAGAATCCCTAGTGTGCCAAGATCGACTTTGTTTGGTCATTCTATTTAGCATATCAGAAGAATCCAGAAAAGAAAGGTCAATGAAAGAACCACCTGCAGCATTTTCGACTGTTGGCTTTGTCACAGAGTTGAAATCTCTATACAAGGTCTCCATCAAATGCAAGTCTGTCATATTTTGGTTCGGACATTGTGCAAGATTATTCTTAAACCTTTCCCAAGTCTCGTGCAGTGCTTCATTCTGAAGCTGTCTGAAGTTGCTTATCTCGTCCCTCAACTGTACCCTTCTATAGGGTGGAAAGAACCTTTCTAGGAACACATTTTTCAACTATCTCTAGTTGGTTATAGAATCAGGCTCTAACTCATTCAACCACATTGTTGCCTCTCCATACATAGATAATGGAAACAACCTCAATCTGATTATATTCTGACTCACTCCCGGATTGTCAAAGGATTTGCACATGGTGATTAATTTCACCAAATGCATATTAGGATCATCACCAGGAAAGCCTCCAAATAACCTCTTCAGATTCAAGAGTTGGATCATGGTACTTGTTATGCTGAACTTTGCACCTGGTGCCAACGGTGGCAGGATGATAACACCCGTTGCACCATATCCATCTATTCCTTCATCATCATCATTAGCCTCATAGTGCATAGGCTATTGACCATCTACCTCGAGCTGGATGATTTCTATTGACTTTTCACTGCACTGGTGCAACAACTTTCTCCGATGTCCTTGTGTTTTGAGGATTCAACAATTCTTCATCACCCAAGTCCTCATCATCAGGGTTTTGGTGATGTGCTTGTTGACCCAAATTTTGCACATTCATCTGAGCCCTGGCTAAAGTAGCTAATTTTTCTGCTTCCTGTTGTTTAGCCTTCAGGTTGATTGGTAATATTGGTGCGCCGGAACATCTTACTTTTGACATAAACAACACAGTACCTACAATAAACAAAAACAACAAATAAATGTAAATCAAGGAAACTTAACTATTAGTAAATTTTTGCACACAAAATTTTCAGTCTACAACCGTATTCCCCGGCAACGACGCCATTTTTGATAACGCTCAAATTACACTCTTGAATGGGTGTAAGAGATCATTGTAAATATAAAACCCAACAAGGTTGGATTCGAATTCCACAGGGAATAGGGTGGGAACGTTAATTTATTTACGAAATTCTTTACTGGTAGTTTATCATTTCCAAAAGTTGGGGGTTTAAAGTTAACAATGTATCAATCTTCACTTTTTGAATTTTTAGAGTTGTTATCAATATAAATGGGATCTAGGGTTATGATCACCAAAGGTTTTGGGTATTGACAGATACTAGGTAATGCTAGAGATCCTCGGAATGAGTAGAACAATAGAATATCCCTGACTATGATACTATCTGACGTATCTCTCGACCTCACCAGACAATTTATTATCTAATTCTCTCAAACTTAGATAATTTATCTATATCCAATCGGATGTTATCTCAGGTAGATTAATCCAGTTACGGCATTAATCATTAAACAGAAGGTTGGTAGCTTCCGAGTCGCCGTTGATAATTCTCGTCCTCTATTCTATTTCTCCGTTAGAAGAAAATAAAACCTAAGGCATAATATAATGTTTGCAATCACTAGATTTCAGTTAAAACCATAGAATTTCAAGATGTTCTACTACTCTTTGAATCGGTTAAACACCTAGCATCATATCAAACCCTTATCCTTGGATCCCATAACCCCGGCTAATGAAATTAGCCGCTCATGATATGACGAAGGAAATCACAAGTTAAATTCATGATGATAATGATAAACTTATTTATAGATGGAAAACAATGAATAATTTCTTCAATTAAATCCCAAGGTACAAACCCAAGAATAGTTGATAAGAAAGAAACTAAAAATAATTGGCAAAAGAGAACAATGTACGTGCTTCTCCCTCCAAAATTCTTGTTCTGAATAATGAAAACCTCTCCTCTTAAAAACCCTAAAAACTACTATTTATACTAAAGACTAATTAAGGAAATAAAATAACAAAATCACAGCTGGGCTCGGATTTAGGTGACACTATATTGGTGTTAGTCGTCAGGCTTCTGATGGCGTCTAAGATATGTCGTCAGAAGTCATGGAATCTTGACCTATTCTGCCTCACTCTGATGATGTCCTATGATGGCTTACCCCACTTGTGACGGCATATAGAAAATATCGTCAGACCTTCATCTTATTTCACCATGTTCTGCCTCACTCTGACGGCATATTCTGATGGCTTACGATACTTATGATGACATATTGAGAATGTTTTCACTCTCATCCAACAACTCTTCTCCACTATTCTTCCTGATGCCTTTTTCTGGTAGCTTACCATATCTCTGACGGCTTTCAAGAAATGCCGTCAGACTCATATCAGCTTATTTGTACCAGATTTTACTTATTTTGTTCATCTTTCCTATGTTTTCCTCCCATCCTTGCTACAACTGCAATATCACAAGAAAACGATCAAAAACAACCAAAAGTTTCTTAAGACTTTATCATTATTTAGAGGTAAAAGCCTCAAATGTGTTAGAATCTGCTCACACATCAAGTTCCTTCCAAAAGGGAAATCGATTTTAGAATAGACCTTCTTCTAGATACTCAGCCTATATCTATTTTGCCATACAAAATGGCACCTGCAAAACTCATAGAATTAAAAGAATAGTTGAAAGATCTCCTAGATAAGGGATTCATAAGACCCAGTGTGTCCCCATAGGGTGCACCAGTTCTATTCATGCTTATGAAAGATGTTGCCTTAGAATGTGTATAGAATATCATCAGCTAAATAAAGTCATGGTCAAGAACAAGTACCCACTTCCTAGAATCGATGACTTGTTTGACCAAGTTCAGGGTGCCAGTTACTTTTCTAAGATAGACCTCATATCAGGATATCATCAACTCAAAGTCAGAGAATGTGACATTTAAAAAATAGCTTTCAAAACTCGGTATGGTCACTTCAAATTCCTAGTCATGTCATTTGGTCTTATCAATGCCCCAACAGCTTTCAACGACTTGATAAACCGCGTGCTAAAGAAGTACTTGAGCACATTAATTATAGTCTTTATTGATGATATTCTTGTCTATTCCCGTAGCAAGAATGATCATGTAGGTTATCTTAGAATTGTACTTCAGACTCTAAAAAAAACCTATCAGTTATCATGATTTCTATTCATGTCTTACATGTCAGCTCAATGATCATAGACCATACTCGTGCATGTTAGCAGTTATACATGCTTATAGTTCCTAGTATAAGGATGTTCAAGTTCACTCAGTGTTACAAATCATGTTTCATGAATACAGAAACACAAGACTCAGGTCATGCATCTCATGACTCATGTACTCATGTCATACCTTAAGCATGTTCAGTTCCCATGACTCCTGTTATACCCCTAATGATTATCTAAATTCAAATTATATCACACATATCCTCAGTTTATGTATCTTGGTGCATGTATGATATTGACATTCTATTCCTCAGGCCTCAGTAAGTGTCGAGTTTAGTATAGTATTCATTCATGCTTAAGGTCCTCATGTTTTAACCCTTCAGTAAACTCTCCTTATGAAATGATATCATGATGAGCGATTACGTACTTGTTTTACATGAGGCTATTGTTATAATGATAGGCTTAAATGTCAGGTAAGTGTGCAAGCAAATGGTTAGCAGGAAGTCATATTTAGTGGATGAAGGGAGGAAAATAAAAAATTTTTGTAAGACGAGAAACTGAGAAAATGCAGAGTGTGAGTGTCTATTCAAATCCTTGAATTATATCAGTCCCCATCACGTAGCTATCAGAACCCAGTATTTATTTCCAGTACAGTCTTAGTTACTATCTTAGTTATAGTCTCAATCACAGTCTTAGTCCAGTAATCAGATAAAAAACTCAGTTCAGTTTTAGGTTTGCTTGACCATAACGTACAGTTATCAATTATTCGATTATCAGTATTTTAGTACCTCAATTTATAGAATATTTCATAATCATATTTACGCTTGGTCTTTCATTCTCAAATAATATAGTTTTCATGACTTTAAGCTCAGTTATCTCCTGTTACACAGTCAGTCCTTACATCATATGTCTAATACTCTACAGTTCCAGTCCAGCTGTTCAGACTAAGTGCAGTTCAATATTACATGACTATGTTTTCATCTATCATCCATTTAGATAATCAGATAAGTTAATATGTTTATGCGCTTATGCTCAACACCCATGTAATTATTTTCAGTAGTCTCAGGTGATGTGTTTTACTAAGGTGGATAGTATAGTTAAGAGAGTATTCAAGGGATATGTCTAAGCTTAAAAATTTGTTGTTGCAGTGCATAAGGCTTAGTCACTTCATCTTAGATGATGTTTCATAGGCCTCGACTCATATTATAGAATTTTAGCCAGGATGTGATTTTCTTATTCAGCTGTTTTATTCAGCCATGCCAAGGATCCTTTCTCCCCAAATCCACTAGAATTCTATAGAAAGAGTGTCAAAGAAAGGCTCCAATCGAATATAAGTTTTCAGTTTAAGTTCGTCCGTAAAACGAACAATTCAATTTAGTAGTTATCCAGACAATGTTCGTATGGTTAGGTTTCCTATCTTTCCATCTAGTCGAACTATTCGAAGCCTCATGAATGTAACTGTTCCAAGATCGAGCAACCATGTGTTGCAGTTCATCATAGTTCAGGTGTCATGCCTCAGTTTCAGATCCATGAAATGCAGTCACGATTTAGTTCGTAGGTTCCCTGTGCATCATCTCAATTTATCCTTGGTATCTCAGTCAAATCAGCATTCTTCAGGGGACCTAATTTCCCAAAAGGGAGAAGCCCTATAATCCCCGATCTTTCATAACCTAAACCTTTTATTTTTTCTTCACTTAACAAATCCAGTTTGGAATTATGGGTACTTATAGGTGGGCCCATAAGTTCCAATCTTAGACATAAGCCATGTATTTAGGGGCTCAGTCCCGTTCATAATATTCAGTTCCTGTATCACGTTTCAAGCTCAATTATGTTCTCATGTTCCCGTTTATACATAATTAGTAAATAATCTTGAGTTGGAGATCGGTGATTTTGTATTTTTGAAAATCTCTCCTATGAAAAGAGTAAAGAGGTTTGGAAAGAAGGGGAAGCTCAGTCCCTGATATGTTGGTCCTTAACAAATTCTCATCTATTTCGGAAAGGTAGCTTACAAGCTTGAGTTACCTTTAGACTTAGCTTCAGTGCATCCAGTATTTTATGTCTCCTTGCTTAAGAAGTGCATAGGTGACCTAGCAAATGTACTCCCTATAGAGGACCTATATATTCGTAATAGTCTTTCTTACGTAGAGGTCCATGTTGAAATCCTTGACTATCAGATTCGAAGACTGAGGAACAAAGAAGTCCCTCTAGTCAAACTACATTGGAGGAATCAGTTCGTTGAGGGAGATACTTGGGAAGAAGAAGCGGACATACGAACCAAGTATCCTCACCTTTTCTCTGCAAACTCAGACTCAGCCTAAGGTAATAGTTTTCCTTTGAATTTACTCAGTCTCATGTTATGATAAGGTAATAGTTTTCCTTTGAATTTACTCAGTCTCATGTTAAGATATAGCTACCAACTTAGTATCAATTAATGTTGCAGACTCAGTCATGCCTTCATGAATCAGTTCAGTCATGTACTCATGCATTAGATATTTATGTCCAGTATATAAGCCTATCTTATCAGTAATCCCAATCATGCATTCATGAATCATGTTTGGCTATGTACTATGCATCAGATATGCATGTTTAGTATGATGATTCAGTATATCAATAGTTTCAATCATGAATTCATGCTTTAGTTGTGCATGTATAGTGTCTAAAGCCAGTCTATCAGTATACTTAGTTTAATCAGTCTAATTCGAGGATGAATGTTCCCAAGGGGGATATATTATAAGAACCCACTAAATTCTAAGCTCTACTTAGTCTTTTAAGCTTGCTAAAGGGTCCCAAACTTAGAAAATTCTAGCTAAGTATTCATACATAGTATTATTTTGGCCTTCATAAGTTGGTAACTCTATTTCACGACTCTTATAACCTTAAATCATGATCAGGAATGTCAGTAGGTGTTTCTGGATGCATTTTTGATTTTTCAGACCTTGTTTGAACCATATTTGGGAATCCAAATTAGTTTATTGATGCGATCTTGATGTGGCGCATTGGCCAATGCATCGGTCAATATTATTTCTTGGCTCCCAATGGAAATTTCCAATGAACCGATGTGGCGCATTGCTATCGCATCGATGCCAACTACGCGGTGCATGGACCTGTGCCTTTATAGTCAGGTTTTTAGTCATTAAAAGTCGCATCCTTAGGGGTATTTAGGTCTTTTTCCTACCCCTATTCATCCCTAAAACACGAGATTCATCCTTCACTAAGAAAAATATACTTACTTTCTCTCAAATTGCTCAAGAACAAGAATCCTAGGTGATTTAATTTCAAGGCAACGACTCAAGATTTCCACCATTGTTCTTCAGGAATTTAGCAACCAAGGTATGTCAAGTGTTCATCCAAGGGTACCCTTCCACCCTTGGAGTTCTAGAACCCCTTTTTAACTGCAAGTTTATGAGTTTAATGAAGTTCATGGTGGAATTTGAATGTGTTCATGATTTCCATGTTAATTGGGTTTCTACTTTATGATTTACTACAAGATTCATGTGGAATTGATTGATATGTGTGCATTATCATGTGAAACCATGTTGAAAACCTTAAAGTTGTAAATAGGGAATTGAACTATGATGTCTACATGTTGTTTTAGTGTTATGTGAATAAATTATGTCCTTCAAGTGTTTGATGAATTGTTCATGAGAATTAAATAATGAAATTATATCATGTTGGAATGTATTCAAGTTCATGTCATGCAAGTGTTTGATAGAATGTCCCTATGAATGAATGATGATCAAGTAGTGATTTATCAAGTTTCAAGATTATGCCATGTCATATAATTTATTCTATCGAGTCCTAGAGGTATTCAATACTTGACAATTTAGCTGTTTACCTAGAGCCATGGTCAGTCACAGGATTGTATCAGTTATGTCACGATTGATAGAATTCAGTAAGTTAACAAAATTCAATAGTACTCCATCAGTCTACAAAACCCAGTAAACTTAGTTCAGTTCAGTTATACAGTACGATAAAAAATAATTTTGTCTAGCTTAGAACAGTCTAGAATCCAGTCCAATGTCTATTCAGTTGCGAGTAGGATTCAGCACCGAGTGAACCCACATATGGGGACTCACCTATCAGTAGAGGGTGTGATTCTTAGAAACATTCCTTGTGTTCCAAAACTATGTAGCCAGTGTAGGTTGATACATCAACCTTCTAGTTGAGGGTTGATCAGGTTGATGAGGTGATCTACCTACCAGTTGAAGGTACCACCGTTCTCATTCAAAGAACCTACCAGATAAGGGTGACTCAACTTTTCTTTACCCTTGGCATGGTACTGACACCCTTACAGCTGGGGTTATAGGTTGGACCCTAATCAGTTCAGAGAGGGGCATGTCAGTTAGATGATTACTTCCCACAGTCTCAATTTTAGTTCCAGTCTTAGTATAGAACTAAGTTTAGTTCTACAAAAATTAAGACTACCAGATACAGTCACTTATCTCTGGAAAGAACTCAGTATAGCTCCACAAAATCAAGACTGTCAGATACAGTCACTCAACTATTAGTAATTCAGTAGCAGTAGGTTCAGATATCTATTAATTAGTATTCAGATTCGGTATTCCAGTGTTATCATGATCTCAATTATAGTTTACATATTCATGCTTGTACTCTCATTCAGTTATACTCATGTCATTTAGTCAGTATTGTTCATGCATATAAACCCACGGATTTCATCCTACCTTAATTCATATACCAGTGCATTTAAAGTACTAACACATACCTTTCTGTTGTGTTATGATGTTTATATCATAGGTTTAGATGCGCGGGCACTCTATCACACTTAGTAGTTCAAATATTCAGCTGACAGAGTTAGTGGTGAGTCCTCGTAGTTTGAGGACATGATGATTATCTTAGTAGTTCAGCTTATTTAAGTAGTTTAGAGTTAGTTGGGGACTTATCCCATCAACTCCAAATTTCAGACAATAGAGGCTTTTCAGACTAGAGTATTTTTAGACAGATATTTTAGTTTTGGTATTGTTATACCGTACTCAGTTTTATTATAGTATTGAAACTTATGGTATGTTTTCCACCTAATTTCCACATATTTGTAGTATTACTATTTAGTTATTGCAGGAGGTACCAGTCATAGGTTATCTTGTGGTCCTTCGAGATTATGAGCACAGTGTAGCATCTAGGGTACAGACTTGGGGTGTTACAGTAAAAGACAGAGTTGATAAAAAATCAAGGAAGTTTGAGTACTTGAAAGAAAAAGATGCTGCAGAAGAAGTGAAGAAGATGCCGCCAATACCCTTCCATCAGAGGCAAATAAAAGCGAAGAAGGATGCAATGTTCAAAAAGTTCTTTGACACATTTAGAGAACTTCATATTAATTTACCTCTTTTAGATGTTTTTCAGAGTATGCCAAAGTATGAAAAGTACTTAATGGATGTCGTGGCGAAGAAGGTGATATTGCAGGATGTGGGAGCAATACACTCACTGAGGAGTGTAGTGCGGTAATGACATAAAAATCCCAAGAAATTAAAAGATCAGGGGAAGTTTGTTATCTCTATTGAAATTGGGAGTAAAGTGATTCCTGAATTGAGTGACTTAAGGGTGAGTATCAATGTGATGCCCCTATATTGATTAAAACATTAGGCTTGGGAGAACCTAGATCGACCATAGTGGTTTTGTAGCTCACAGACTGATCCATAAAATATCCAAAAGGAGTAAGAATGGATGTCCTCATAAGGGTTGGTAAATTTATTATACCTGTTGACTTTTTTGTTCTTGATTTTAAGGCAGAAGAACAGGTACCAATAATCGTGAGGCGTCTATTCTTATCTACTGGAGGGGCCTTGATTGATGTTAGTGAAGACACGCTAAAAATAAGGGTAGATGATAAAGAGGTGGTATTTAATGTTTACAACACACCTAATGTAATATTCCACATTAAAGATTTGTGTGTGATCAATGTTATTAAAGGGGACAAGTGTGGAGTGGCTAATCCACCAAAGATCCCTTTGAATTACCTAATTGATCATCCTAAGATAAATTCACTACTTTCCAACATTATAAATGTTGATATTAAGAGAGATGTTGGCCTAGAGAGTGCAAACTTGAGAGGTCAGAAATGAATGAAAAAATGGCTTCCAAAAGGGTGTAAAAGGGTGAAGGAATATGGTTGAGTTGATATGGGTCGTGCCACGACACTAATTCAGGCACTGCTTGGGAGGCAACCCAAGTTAATTAGGTATGTTTTCTTTTCAATTTTTTTAGTTTTTATTTCATGTAGTTTTTATTTTTTGTTGAGTCACAGGTTAATGGAAAGTTTGATTACCATAAACTTGATCTTGAAGCATGGCAAAGAGCGAGTGTGGGGTTCCCGCAGACCTTATTTATGTGAAAAAATTCTACTAACTAGGCCTAGAGGTTTCAGGGAGTATTTCTATCTCTTACCTTTAAAATTCACTTTGTGGACAAAATAGATTTTTAAGTGTGGGTGGATTAGTAAATTCCAAAATTTTTGGCTCAATTTTAAAAAAATTTAGGTTAGGAATAAGTGAGATATTATTGTTAGTGCTATTTTTGATTATATGATGCAAGTGGGTTTGTGTAAAAGCATGTTGATGGAATGAATTGCTATTTTTGAGACTCCTAGGCTCAAGTTTATGACTCTTGTACTTGTTGGCTTAAAATTGAATTTATGCTAATGTTTGGTTGGGAGTCTATGATGATCTTATTGAGTCGAGCATATTCCATATTTGTGTGAGAGTTTTTGTATATTCCTTGTTGCATGTGATATCTAGAACTTTCCTGGTGTGTGTGTGTAGCAAAATAAAGAATATGGGTTTAGGAGATGATATAGGCATTTATTTGATAGCCTTGTTTTTGTACCTTCCATTTGTCCTACCCTTGTCCTTTATCCTAGTCAACCCCAATCGAGCCATTAACCTTTTCTTTGGTAGCCTCATAAGTAGCCTAAGCCCTTCTTTCATAGACCATAATTTGATCCAAAAAGACTCCTAGGTGCTTTAATGAAAAATTTAATTAAGAAGGAGTTTGAGAAATTAAAGAAGAAAAAGGTGAAATTGATGCCCCAATGTAATAGTTATTGGTGTTAACAATTGATGTGTGGTGGATGGGTGTGATATAATTGATGTTAGAAATATTGCCATGATTGTGAAAAAGGAAGAAAAATTGATTCATGCGGTAGTAAACTATGCATCCACCAAGTGTTTGTGAGAACACAACACTTAAAACAGATGGGACAAAAGAAAAAGGTATGGGTGGATGAAGAAGTGTAATTTGGTTGTTGGAGAGTGACTTTAAATGTATAATTTAGTGTATTAAAGCGGTTAGAGAGGTTATTCACTATTCTCAAATAGTTCCTACCTATAACTTAGCCTACATTACAATCCAGAAAAGTCCTTATTGATCCTAAGCTTTACATTATGATATTATTGGAGCATTACACTAAGGGAAAGCCTATGGTTCATTATGTGTAACTTGTGAATTCTTTGAGAGAGTGAGCATAATTTGATTCTTGTACCTATCATATTATGAATTTCTTAATTATGAGTGATTATGGGTAACTCTCTTGTTACGAGGGGCACATGTTTGATAAATGTGGGTGACTTGTATGATTTCCTTGATTGAGCAATATGAATGAGTTTGCCACTAGGTGGGTTAATTCTTGAGGCTAGGATGTTTTGGAGTAGTGTTCATGAGCTTTCAATTGTGTAAATAACATGCTTAGTGTAGTAACTTGTATTCTATGTAGTCATTTTAGTACTAGATTCAGTGACTTGCATTCAGTAGAAGTGTATAGTCTCCATAGTTGATGATGATTATAGTTAAGAATTGTTCGAGGACGAACAAGGATTTAATTGTGGGGTAGTTATATTGGGTGTATTTATGCATTCTAGTGTTATTATTCTTGTCGTTTTAGCATTGTTTTAAGGATAATTTTATGCTATATGGGTTGATAATGTTATAAATGTGTAAAAAATTGTTAAATTATGTGTTCATAAGGTTCCAAGTGAATTCCAAGAAAGTTGGTACTTCAAAGAGTCAATTATAGTTTAATAGAGAAAACTAGTCTTTCTAGCTTGAGCTAGTTCCTTGTCTAGTCTATCTTAATGGATTCTATTGTGTTCTATGTTTTCATTATCATTTTAAATGGTTTATTATATGTTTAAAAAGTTGTTAGGAGTGTATAAAGTCCAAATGAGTCAAGGAAAGAGTCAAAACATTGAGTGGAAGATTATGGAAATTTGCCTAGTCTGAGCTCTTGTTTTTGATTCATCGTTGAATTTATAGTGTTGTTTGTACCTCTAAATCGTGTGGTGTGTTCTTTTAGGATCCATTGTGTGCTTAATATGTTGATACATGGATGATATAGAGTCTTTAAAATCATGTGTAAGACACCACAATACAAGGGATGGAAGGAGGAAGGACCAACACTTAACCTAAATTCGGAGTACAACTTCCAGAGGCACCATGTGATTAGCATGCATCACATGATCTATTACTATTGAGTATAGGGTGTGAATAATTACCCATTCCATATTAATATAGGGTGTGATGCACTCTCAACTCCACTCATGTGCGTTTCATGCTAATTCGCCTTCTAGTCGAACTTGGCTTACCCTTATGCTATTAATACACGTTGTATCACTTTTTTACATATCTTTTGACATATTTTGGAGATCAAAGGGATAATAATACTTCATAATTAGTTTTTTCTTATTTTCATTTAGTTCATACATGTTTTTAGTCGTTAATTACAACCTTGTGATTACGATTATGACTATGTATGGCTAAACGCCCCCTTTCCAGGGTTTAAGCCAAGAACATGAGTATTATGGTTATTGATTAAGTTTGTTTTCTTTGATTATCAATATTGGTTAATTTTTTATTATTATTTTAACTATTTTAAGGATTGTCTACCCTTAGAATACATCAATTGTAAACCTTATGAACTCGGGAGAGGGAATAGGGGGATAAAATATGGGAATAGGCAGAGTATGGTTTGTATTTCTTTATGACATAAGGAATTCAAATTAGAATCTAGGGCAAGGACGTCTTTATATACCGTACTTGATTCACATGTAGGATGATATTTTTAAAGAACTTAAGTGAACTATTACATCCCCGCTCAACGATGTAGTTGTAAGGTTCAACTTAGGTAAAGGATTAGAGGTTGGGAAGCCATAATTATGCCATTAACCATACGAATCAACAACCAAGATAATTAAGTTAACGAATGAAATTATATAGCATAATATGATTGTTCAAAGTGCTTCAACCCTGGGTTTTATCCTATTGATTATCTCAAGACCTTTACTTCACGCTCTATTTATTTCTTTGCAATTATAATTTCAAAAGTCTATTTTGGTTACTCTCGCATCAATTGAATCTAATTTGAACTAAAATTGAATCATTGCCAAATCAATTCTCTGTGGGATTGATACTTGGCTTCTTGAAGGCCACTTTACTACTTGATAAGACCTCGTGCACTTGCGTATGCACTGTCAGGTATATTTGGCACCTAAGGTTGCGACAAAAACAAAGGCTAGTACCTCGAGGAGATGGGAAGAGTCTCCCAATACTAGTAGTTCAATAGAGGAGTACTCGATGTTGCGATGTAGAGACATTATAATAATGGTGACACGCAGAGTAATGAGAGAGCAGGCTCCCTAGGCTTCTTAGATAGTTACAACCTATCCAAGGATTAAATTAGCGCAGATGTCACCCATACACACTCCTCCATATGATAATGATAATGATGAGAAAGAGACAAATTCTGAGTCTAATCCATAGGTTTCTGCTGAGAATCTCCAGTTGAGGAGGGGTCCCATATTCATTCGATGAGGTAGAGTAGGAGGATCCATCCATATTTCCTCGTCTGAGAAGGGCAGTGCTACTCAGGTACAATAATAAGAGGTACCCTAGTCTGAGATGGATACAGAGTAGGCTACCCATGATGAATCAGTATAGTAGACTCCCTCTCCCACACATGCCTCGATACACCTCCCGAGAAGGGATACCAGAGGTGGTGTATAGAAGGGATGCATGAGTTTTTTGATATTGACAGTCATGTTTGGGAGTTAGGCAGGCCTACCAGATGCATTTATGAAATGCACCAAATTGACCTATCAGGGCTAGATCGAGTACCATTGTTACAGATGGTATTTGATAGATATCATCTAGAGTAGATGACTAGGCCACTCTATTCCTACATCCTGGATATGGTACGGGAATTTTATGCATACTACAGAGTTGTGGTAGTCATTCCTATGCGTATACATCTAGGCCTGGTGAGATTTGTGAGGCAGCCACAACTTGATCATATACTGGTTAGAGGGGTCAGAGTTGATATTTTGATAGAGATTATTCACAGAGTTATCATCGGCCCAGATTACATTAATCCTGCATCTACAGCTGAGTGTGACCACATATTATTTGTCGCACTTGGTCGATATATCATGCAAGAGGATGAGCACCAACGAGAAAGGATTGAGATGTCTAGGTGTATAGCCAGTTATATTTCACTATTGTGTGATGCGACCACATGGATTGAGGGGTATGATGTGATCAAGAAAGACCTATAGATATTTGAGGCAAAGTTTTGGTAGTTGCAAATTAAATATGACTAATACCAATTTCTTTAAATAATATGTTAACGTGGAAGGGAGCAATACTAGTTGTTTTTATGATGGTCAGTTATGCCCTTGATTTTTCTTCCTTCCTCAAGCTTGAGTTGTATGACAGAGAATTTAGGGAGTTGGCCAATATGCCATTCCCTTGCATGATTAAGAGGTTGTGTGATAAGGCTAGTGTGCATGAGATACCAGGAGTAGACGATAGGGTACTTTCAATGAAGATAGCACAGATAAAGAGTATGAGGGATCTCATATATCCAGTGTAAGACCCCACAAAATTCTCTCATAGTCTGAGCCTTAGAGCATGTTCAACAAAGTGTAAATCTGGACCTAAGATATTAAGAAGTGACTCCCCAAGTGAGAAATATTTTAAACCATTGGTAGATCATTGAATAAGCTTTCCGTCGATACCAATTTCGTCAAAATCCAGCATCAGACGAGGAAGTTATGGCCGTTTTACAGAGCAGTCAAAACCGCCCAGGTGCGACAGCCGGGTTGATGGACCATCGATCTTGCAACATACCATCACCCATAACATCTCAACCAATGCATTAAATCCCTTTTCTATCCCATGTGCGATGGCCGAGATGATGGACCATCAAGCTAGCGACAGACCATCGCTAGGACCGTCGCCGCTGAAGCAGTGTTGCCTCATCCTTGTCAAAGTGTGAAGGATGATACGATGGACTGTCGAGTTTACTATGGACCATCGCTGATACCGTCACATCGAGGCAGTGTATTTTTTTGGACCGACATGCGACGGATGATCCGACGGACCTTCAGACTAGCGACGGACCATCGCAGCCCCTGTTTAGTATTTTTAAGTCCATTTTAAAAGGAATTTTTGGTCTTTTCCTACTCTTTTCATCCCCTATTTATATCCGATCAAGGATCATAACTTCATTTCTTATCTTCAACATCAAAAACTAGGGTTTCTTATAAATTAAAACCCTTCTTTCTTCTTCAAGAAAAAACTCATGAAATCAAGAATCTCTCCAAGAGCCTTCAAGAAAGTGTTTCCTAAGGTATGAAGATGTTGATTCTTGGGTCCCTTTCATCCAAGAAGCTCAAGAACCCTTTTCTAAATTTCAAAGATCTTATGTTTATAAGTTTTCATGATTCATTCGAATTGAAATTCGAGTTCATGCTATTATTGAGTTTTTAATTCATGTTTTGTTTATGAGGATTCAAAATTTGACCCTAGTATATGATATTCATGTGATGTTCATGATAAAACCTCTTC
Source organism: Capsicum pubescens (assembly GCA_030864215.1). Lineage (NCBI taxonomy): Eukaryota > Viridiplantae > Streptophyta > Magnoliopsida > Solanales > Solanaceae > Capsicum > Capsicum pubescens. The sequence continues at coordinate 222,641,296 of CM061540.1, read as the reverse complement.
AAGTTGCTTGTGAAGTGATATGTTCATTTCAGTTAAGTGTAGAAATTATTGAATAAGCAAAGCATGCTCCCATATGTTTGATAAAATGCTTATGTGAAAGAATTAGAGACATTATTGCATGTTGACTAGAAATCCCCAATTGTGTGCAAGCCCATGAATGCCAAGTGTTTGTTGTAAACCCTTAGTGAATGAATTGTGACATGATAGAATGAAATTCCCCAATTATGTACTCTTCGATACATGCTAAGACTTTAATACATGCTAAGTGTTTGATGCAAGACCTTGTTCAATGGAGTATAAGCCAATAGAATGTCTTCCTATACTATCACATATTTATGTTTTCTTAATGCTTGAAGAGATGCTTTAGTTATTGTGGTGGTGAATGTATGTCCATGATCTTGATTATTCAAGAATGGCTATGTTTTACTTTTATGTTATCAAGTCCTAGGAGTATTTATACCCAACAAATTAGCTGCAGTCTAGAGCCCACATCAGTTTTCTTGATAATCTCAGTCAACCCACGATTCTTAGAACTCAGTGAGTTATAGAACTCTGTACTCTCAGACAGATACAGAACTTAAGAAATCTCAAAAATCTCAGTGATCTCAGTATTGCTAGTATTCTAGCCTCAGTTCAGGACTCAACTCAGATATAGTAGTGTTTAAGTGCTTAGTTTAGAACTAAGTATCATGTAGTCAGATAATGAGATTCAGTAGTATTCCGTCAGATATAGCACCAAGTGAATTCAGCGTAACTCAATCAGATCATTTAAGAAATATGATCAGTAACAGACTTATCTTAGTCTAAGTTCAGTTAAGAATCAGTTCAGAGTCTTTAAGTTTGGAGTAGGAGCTAGCACCGAGCGAGTGCAAAGATGGAGGATCCCTGTTAGAGAGGCACAGTAATTAGGAGCAATCCCTAAACTCCAGAACTGCGTATCTAGTGCAGGAGATGGAGTCACCCATTAGAATAAGGCTTGACTATTATACTGCCTTAGGCTTGACTTCCTGTGAGGGTCACCCATTAGAGAGGCTTGTCTAGAGTAGAGGTATTTACCCATGGCACGGTATTGGCATCCTTCCAGATAGGGTTATAGGTTGGACCTCACCAGTTTAGATTTGGGGCATATTGGTTAAGTGAGAACTCCCACAGTTGCAGTTTCAGTATCAGTCTTCAGAGTAGAACTCAGAAATTAGTACTGTCAGATATAGTCACCTATCTTAGTAAGGAAATTAGATAGTTCCATAGAATTATGGACCACCCGCTAGATAGGCCTGGTCCCTCATAAAGTTATTCAGTATCAACATTATCAGATAGAGAGATAACCCATTAGATAGGCTTGATCTCAGTCTCAGATTTAGTTGAGTAATCTCATTATCAGACCCAAAGATCACTCGTTAGATAGGCTTAATCTCAGTATCAGATTCAATTGAGTAATCTCATTATCAGATGCAGAGATCACCCATTAGATATGACTGATCTCGTTCTCATACTCAGTTGAATATTATCATTATCAAATTTATAGATCTTTCGCTAGATAGGTTGGATCTTAGACATAATCATTTCTTATCATTGATAGTAGATTTGGGGATCATTTTTTAGAGAGGTTTGATCTCAGATTCAGTCAGTCGAGAGTAGCAAGCTCAGAGTTCAGTCACTAATATGAGTAGATTCAGTTAATCAGCTTCATTATCATCAGTTTCCTAGATCACTCGCTGGATAGGACTGGTCTTAAATCTAGTACTCAGTCATCGATATTAGGTTATTAAGTTATTAAGTATCTCAATATTAGTAGTGAGTTTAGATGATAGTAAAGTAGGATCTGAGCTTCAGTATTCAGAGTCATGATGATTTCAGTTAAGTAATTGTTCATGCATAAGCCCTTGCATTTAGCCTTATCTCATCTTCATACTCAGTACATTCCCATGTACTAATGCATTTGTGCTATGGTGTTTTATTTTACACAATAGATTCAGAGGCACAAGATCCAGAGTACCCTAAGCAGCTCAGTCCTAGTCAGCAGTAGTAGATGTAGCAGTGAGTCCTGTTTATTCAAGGATGATCCTTACTTTATTATCGCATCAGATTTAATTTATTTTCAGTAGATAGAGTTAGTTGGGGGCATGTCCCATCAACTCCACAGTTCATACAATTTAGAGGCTTTTCAGACAAATGTATCAGTATTCAGTTTTCAGTTTTGAGTATTTTTAGATGTTTTGAACCTTATGGCCAGTTTCTGCATTTATTATCTATATTATGCAGTGCTCAGACATAGATATCAGTAGAGGGTTATGTTGTGCTCCTTCGGGATCATGAGCACCATGTGAAATTATGGTTCCAAAAGAATCAGGTTGTTACATCCAGGCACTTCTAGGAGATTGAGACAACAAGTAGTAGTACCACTTGCCCAGTCTGAGGGCCTAATAATTTCTGTCAAGTTGGATGAGGCATATCAAGGTAATGTGGGTGTTAGTATTGTTATATATAGGGGAATAAAGGTAGGATCTAGACTTGAGTACACAAGGTGAGAGGACACCAACTACTTCTTCTTCAGCCCCTACTGACCTCAGAGCTGGTTAGTGTACCTTCAGAGCCTACTCGCCCATTCACTACAACTCCTGTTTTGGGTAAGATCACTATATCTAGAGAGTTTTCTAAGATCTTAGTTGATATATAGAGGGCCACCGATGCTAGAGTAAAGGGTGTTGAGACTGAGATACTACCTTTTACACGTAGATAAGATCACAGGTTAGGACAATATTTGAGTAAGCAGAGGGCTGATGGGAAGTCACACTGAGTAATACACTATCTAAGCTAGTGCCAACTTCCAGATAGGTATGGTGAGTTTAAGAGATGAGTTATATCTTGATACATAGAGATAGATGTGCCTGATCAAAACCAGATAAGGGAGGAGTTTGATATATTACAAGTAGAGGTTTGCTCTCTTATATAGATTCGTGTAGAAGCCACTCCCTTAGTTATACCCAGGTGGTCCAGATATCACTTTATCTCATACTAAGATAGTTTGAATTTTTGAGTTGAGGGTGATTAGGAGGTCCCATGTATTGGGACCAAGTGAGGTCACATAAATAACTTATAAAACCCTGATTTACCATATCACCAAGATATTAAAAAGTCCAGTTATGATTTGATGGAGTCTAAATTTATCGATAGGCAGAGACGTACATCTATAACAGCAGGTGCATCATCTAGTAGTGCATCGCCACCACCATCATCTCCACCAGCTGATTTCCTCCCATCTGGGGATACTCATGATTTGAGTGCCAAGTGTATCCCAGGTATATTCTCACGTCCCTCTTTTATGTTTTAGTACATTGCGGACAATATGTAGTTTTTCGTAGGGGTTTGGTATACCATGCCGCAGGAGTTTTTATTGTCGTTCTTCTGTTCCTATCAGCCATAGTATGGTTATTGATCGACATGTCTAGGATAATTTTTTGTCTTATTTTGCTTTGTTTTGTATTGTGTTTTATTTTTGTATAATTAGGAGATTTGTAAGAATTTAGGGAAGTAGTCATAATTTGATTGATTTTTGATACCCCTCCAAAATTTTGTATTTAAAAACTATGTGAATGTATATATGTGTGAATTTTTTGGATCTTTTTATGGCATTAGAATTAGGGACATGCAAATTACTTGGTAACGATTGGAAGAACAAAATAGGTAGTAGTTTATAATATTTATTCTATGCCATATGTGCTTGATATAATACCAAGTTTCCTTCATATGTTGAATTCAGAAATTTCCTGGTTAGTCTTGCCTAGGTTGAAAGACAGTCAGTTAGGAAAGGATCATAGGCCATTTTTTTATTTCAGTTTACTTTTCACCTAAATGATATTCCATGTGTGAATTGTGTCCCTTGATCCCTGTTTTGAGCCTTATAGCCTAATCTTTTTGTTTCACCTATTCAACTTTCTATTTGTGCTATAATGAACCTATTTTGGCCCTGGTCTTCCTTGTACATTGTGCAACTCAACTTAGGCAAAATGCCTAAGTTAAGTGTGGCTATCATAGGGGTGCGTAGTGTAAAGTGGATATGTAGAAGGGGAATATAAGAGTAAAAGTTTATAGGGATGAGTGTGGTAAAAAAAAAACTAGAAATATTAAAAAAAAAATTAAAAAGAAAGAGTTAAAGACCACACCCAACTTATATGTGCATTAAAGAATAAAAAGGGAGAAAAAAGTGTGGCATAAAAGGAAATTGGTTAGTAAGTGAAACCCTAAGATTATTGTAGTGCCAAGCAGTCTTAGTCACTTGATATGTCCATATGTACCATACCAGCTCCCAAGCCTACATTACAAGCCCAGAAAGTCCTATAATGATCCTAATATGACTATCTGAATGCTACTGTAAAGAAAAAAAATGGCAAGCCTATTGTATTTGGCATGAATTGATTGGAAATTATCTTGTGAGTGTGAATGTATGTTGATCGTCCGTACAATGACATGCATTATTTAATATGAGTGAGTGGGACATCTTTGTTTTGACCGCACTTGAGTCATATTGCCAGCAATTTGCTTGTTTTGGGTAGTGTTACTTATACATATGAGTGCTCATCTGTTGCTAATGTAATTGCCATACTTTGATCTCATTATATCACACTATTGTGCTTCATGTTTATACATTGTTGGTTTTGAAAAATAAGGTTAGAAGGGGTGTTGTGTTCTGAGATTAAACTATTGATTGGCTTCCTTGAATACCTTAGATTCTCCTAGTTGAGTGTTATTTTTGTTTTTGTTGTTTTTTTCCTGAGGTCATACAAATATTCTAAGTTGAAACTGTTGATGTGCTATTGAAATATAACACTTTTGATACTTAAAATGAGGAAAATATGCAAGTTTCTGAGGTTATTTTGTTTGATATGATGCATTTTGGGTATGTCTTGCAGGAAATCATATTTTGGATGCTAAGTTCATGAATAGGCGAAAAATGTATTTTGGCTACTTTTTAAAGCAATTATGGATGTTCGGGACACTTTCTGGCTTGTTTGTGATTAAAGCATGTTCGATAATAAAAAAAGATCTAAAAAGATGACTCCCGACACCTACCTTCATGATTAAAGAATGTTTGAGAATCAAATAAGAGCTGAAAAAATGACTCTTGGCATCGACAAAGCCAGCCAATGGACCACATGTAGGACCTGCAGATCGCAAGTAGGCAAAATAGGTGCTAAAGGTTGAAATTCTGAGTGCTAGGCTGTAGGATTTGCGCCTACGTTTTGTACCTATGCTCATCCTACTGACTGAAGGTACTACTTGCACCCAGGGTCTGATGGCAGGTATAGAGAGTAATTGGCCACCGATCGATTTTCTCCTATTTTATTTGAGCTTTAGTTTAAGGGGTTCCTCATGTACTATAAATACCCTTTATGTGTTTTTGGTAGGAGTTATGCACTTTTGAGTTTCACAGACATATTTTGATTCCAAGATCCAATTTTGATCTTGGGATACTCTTGTATTAACTTCAGTTGATTAATTTAGTTACGGTTGTGGGATTTTATACTTCTTGTCATTGTGATTTCATCTATGCTTTTGATTATGAATATTATTGATTTCTTCACAATCATGAGTTGCAAAAACCCATGGCTAGGGTGGTGGAAACCCTAGAAGATTGATGAAGTAGGGGAAGTGCTATTGTTGAATTGATGTGATACTTACTCTTATATTGCTTTATATTAATTATAATAGTTTTCTTAATAGGTGCAAACATTAGGATCCAACCTAAATAATTCTACTTACTCCAAAAAAGAGTAGTGACTTGGAAAAGATAGAGACAACAGTAATTTGGAGTTTAACTGTCAATCAATGCTTCTAGGTTTTATCTACCTAAGATAGTTAGGTTTTATCTAATAACTAGAGACTTAAAAGGTAATAGTTAAATAGGATCAACATAATTGTTAGTCAGAAGACATCTTGAGACTCAAAAGGCAAAGGAAAAAATCCTTCTGCTAGTCCAAAAGACTATATAAGGTACATAACATATCGGTTTTGCATGCAAAGTATTAGGTTTGTTCAAAAAAGCACTATTAGCCTACAGAATTTAGAAGCTAGGGGGAACACAATACTAGTGTTCACCTATATTGATTACAACTGAAGTTAGTATAGTTTCTTTCTCAAAATTACTATACAAAACCACCCAATTTACTATTCTTGTTTTGCCCGCGACTACAACTTCTAAGATTCATACTTCTACATATTACCTTGGGATTTGACCCCAACCTCTATTGGGTTACTATATTTTGATAGTGACCATTTAATTATCTGAGAAGAGGTGTTTTTTGGACTTTATCAGTGCTCCAATACTATTCATACATAAGAAGAATGGGTCTCTTTGAATGTGTATAGATTACCGCTAGTTGAATAAGGTGATAGTGAAGAATAAGTATCCTTTTCCTGAGATTGATGACCTATTTGACCAACTATTGGGTGTAAAGTACTTTTCTAGGATTGAGCTTCGATCGGGTTATCATCAATTGAAGATTAAGGAGGTGGACATCCCTAAGACTGCTTTTTGAATCGGTATGGTCATTTCGAGTTTTTGGTGACGTCCTTTGGTTTGACTAATGACCCAGTGACATTTATGGATCATATGAACCAGGTATTTTGTCAGTTTTTAGAATTATTTGTTATTGTGTTTATTAATGACATCTTGGTATATTCTAAGGACGTAAATCATGTCGGTCACCTCCGTATAGTGTTGCAGACCCTTAAGGACTAGCATTTGTATGCTAAATTCTCTAAGTGTAAGTCTTGGTTAAATATTGTGACTTATCTGGGTCATATTATTTCTAGTAAGTGGATTTTAGTGAATCAACTGAAAGTTGCAGTGGTTAAGAAGTGGCATAGACCAATGACTCCAACCAATTTAAGAATTTCTTGGGTTTAGCCAAGTATTATAGGAGGTTTGTGGAGATCTTTTAATCTATTTTTTCCCTATTGACTAGGTTGACTCAGAAAAAGTTAAAGTTCCTATGGTTTGATGCTTATGAGAGTAGCTTTGAGAAGTTGAATAATAAGTAGAATTCTTCTCCTATTTTGACCCTACTCGAGGGTACTGATGGATTTGTGGTTTATTGTGATTCATCTCGAGGGGACTAGGTTGTGTATTGATACAACGGGTCAAGGTTGTGGCATATTCTTCTAGGTAGATGATGGTGCATGAGAAGAACTATCCGACTCATGATTTGGAGTTGTTGGGGGTGGTCTTTTCTTTGAAAATTTTGTGCCATTACCTGTATGGGGTTCATGATGACATTTTATTTGACCACAAGTTCTTGCAGTACGTGTTCACCTAGAAGAAGTTGAATCTCATGCCAAAGAAATGGCTTAAGTTACTCAAGGACTATGATATGAGTTTCTATTATAATCAAAGTAAAGCTATCGTGGGTGTTGATGCTCTTAGTAGGTCATCTATGAGGAACTTGTCTCATGTAAATAAAGAGAATTAAGGATTGGTTTAGGATATTCATCATTTGGATAATTTTGGAGTTCGTCTTTTATACTTTGAGGATAAAGATGTTATTATTCAAGAGGTGGAGAAGTCCTCTTAAGGCGTTGAGGTGAAGGAGAACCAGGTTTTGTATCCTATATTGATGAGAATCATGGATGATGTAGGTCACCAAGAAGTAATGGCTTTGAGATTAGTGGTGATGGTATCTTGACATACTAAGGTACATTGTACATTCTTAATGTCAATGGTCTATGAGAGAGGGTATTGGTTAAGGCTCTTGAGTTGAGGTACACTATTCATCTAGGTTCAACAAAGATGTACCACGATTTGTAAGAGATCTATTAGTGGAATAAATGTGGAAATTTTTTTGGCTAAGTGCATGGTGTGTTAGCAAGTGAAGGTGAAGAACTTTAGGCTTGGTGGATTATTTCATGTAATTGAGTTTATTGTATGGAAGTGGAAGGTGATTAATACGAATTTCGTTACCAGACTTCGGCGATCTCAAAATCTATTTTATTAGATTTGGGTCATCAACGATAAGATGACTAAGTTCGCTCACTTTTTTCCAGTGAAGACTATTCATTTGGATGAGGATTATGCTAAGCTTTTCATTTAGAAAATGATCAAGTTGCATGGCGCTACAAATTTCTATCATATCTGATTGAGTGACTCAGTTCTCATTTTTTTTTGTACTTTTCTCAGAGAGTTTTAGGAACTAAGGTGATCCTTAGAAATTCTTTCGATCCTTAAGCAGATGGACAAGCAGATAGAGCTATTCATACATAGGAGGATATACAAAGGTCCTAGTGATCGACTTTGGTGGTAGTTCGGTTGATCCTTTTTCTCTCATAAAGTTTGCGTATAATAATTGTTTTCACTCATGTATTAGAATGGATCCATTAAAATCCCTTTATGGTAGGAGGTGTAGGTCTTCCATTGGGTGGTTTAAGATTGGTGAGAATAAGTTATTCAGTCCTGCCTTGTTTTACTAAGCCAGGAAAAGGTGAAGGTGATCCGGGATAGATTTTAGACCGCCTAAAGTCACCAAAAGTCCGATGCAGATGTGAGGCGTAGGGAGTTGGAGTTTAATATGGATGATTTGGTGTTCATGGAGGTATCTACCATGATGTGTCTAATGCAGTTTTGAAAGAAGGGGAAGCCTAGTCCCCAATATGTTTGTCCCTTTCATGTTTTGAGGTAAGTGGGCCATGTGGCTTATGAGTTGAAGTTGTCATCTCAGTTGGGTTCTGTTCATCCGATCTTCCCTGTTTCAATATTGAGAAAATGTGTGGCTGATCCTTCTTTGATTGTTCCTTTGGAGAGTGTTGGTGTTTCGAATTCCTTGTCATATGAGGAAATCCCGATGGATATTTTAGATAGGCAAGTCCATCATCTGGGGACTAAGGATATGGCTTCAATGAAAGTTATACGGAGGTACCATAAGGTCGAAGAAACTATATGATTATAACATAATATTTTTGTTTTCTATCTTTTGTAAAGATAAGTGTAGTTGTGCTCTGTGTTAAATCATGCTAATGGAATGCCTATTCCGTAATATCTTTGTTTTCTATCTTTCTTAAAGGTAAGTATGGTTGTTCTCTCTGTTAAATCATGATAATGGATGCATTGGCTCATCATACGAGGATGAATGATCCTAAGGGGTGAGAATGAAACACCATGGATCTGGGTCCTTGAAAATTTCTTGGCCTACGATCTTACTTCCCCGACAACGACTCTCCATATGAGTCATAAGGTGTCATTAGGGGTCGTAGGACCCGAATAGTGTCTTGATTAGTGTGTTTGGCCTATTTCTAATTCTGATCACGATTGAGACTATATGAGTTATCAAGACTCATTATGAGTCATATCGTGCCTATTCGTAGCCTAACCAGTGTAGTGCCCAAATAATTCTGCCTTGACTATGGTTGAACCTAACGAGTCATAGGTCTTAATATGAGTTGTAAGGTGTGGCTCATAGTCAGACTAGTGTTGGTTCCCCTTCGATACTATTATGACTACGATGAGACTTGACGGGTCGTAAGATAATATTACGAGTCGTAAGATTTTCCTTAACAAGTCTTTTAATTGAGGGCAATCCGATCATATCCTTTTTACCCACTTACACCCCACGTACATAAAATACATTGGGGCCATCATTTCAAACTTTTATCAATAATACACTCTCTATAACTATTTTAAATCCCTAGGTCAAGAACAAGCTAGGGTTTCTCAAAGTTGGTCATTTATAGGATCAAGGGTTGATTTCTCACCATAATTCTCTGTACTTTTAGGCATGTTACTCTTCTCCAAATCTTACTTTATGAAAATCATGTGTTTTAAATGGTTTAATTGTATGAATTTGAATGTGTGTTTTGACATGGGTTGAGGGTTTTGGAATGGTTGATCCTTGAATTGTTTTCCTATGGTTTTCATGAGTTGTTCATGCTTTGAATTGAATGTTTTTAAGCTAAAGGGGTGCATAGGTGTGGGAATTGGAAAGGAGGTTGAGGTAAACCCCCAAATTGATGTTCTTGAACTTGAAATTGGTTTTGAAAAATTGTGTTCCCTCAACCCACTTGTGTAAATGGCTTTGAATTGTGGAATTTTCACATGGTTTGACTTACTCACCTATATTATTTCATTTTATAGTAGTTAAATAATGAACATGGATTTTGAAGGCCCTGTTTGCTATATTTTAATTTATTGACAAAGGGGGTTGAGGAATTCCCCCAAATTGATTATAAACTAAAGGGGGTCGAGGCATTTCTCCAAGTTAGTAGAATTGAAATGGCATAAATATGAGCTTGCAAGTAAATAGTATGATGATACCTGTGGTGTGCCTTAATGTATGATTCCTTGGTTAATGAATGGGTTATGTGAAAATTGTTTTCAATTAGGCTTATTGGGGGATATGAAGATGAGCCGTGAAGGTGTGGGTCTCAAATGACTTATACTGTAAACTCATAATTTTTTACGTAAGGGTTGGTCTAGATGATCGTGTGCATGATTTACACTGTTGATATAGTTTTGAAACACCCTAGTTTCTGGACCTTAGAAAATTTCGTAGAAATTTTGATCTATGGATCCAATACGACTAATGGGTATGAGTTGTATATTGGGGCATGGGTGGTATGGTCCGGTCATATACTGATCAGTTTTGGTTTGTGGGATGGATTTTGGCTACTAGAATGGGTACGACTTAGGGGTATAAGTTGTATTGGTGGTTATAGATCGTTTGGTTCCTTAGATTGATCTAAGACTTGGTTACTTAGGTTGGATTTGAGTACGAAAGGCTCACCATAAGTCATAAGCAAGGGTATGAATCGTACTAGGGAATCGTATGGCAGACAATGTTCAATCCTCCAGTTATTCTATTTTTCCATATATACGGATCATGGTTACGGATCATATGCTATGTGTACGACTTAGTTGGATGAGCCATATACTGGAAAGTGTTTAGTCCAAGGGTGGAGGTTCAGGATACGAGTGGTGGATACCGATTGTATGGGGGGGTATGACTCATGTAGGTCTTTCATATCCCTGCAATGGGATTTTGGTGCAACTTAAGTGGGGGTATTCTGGACATTTCCCCATTTATCGTAATAGGGTCCCGTGACTCCTAACCTATTTGAATGGTTATTTACCATGTTATTCCATTCATTAACACATAGAAAATCTTCAAAAGACTTTATAATTCTCTCAAGAGCTTTATGCAAAGGGAGCTAAGGTTTCAACTGAAGGATCTGTTTGGGGCTTGTCTTGGTGATTTCCTTCTGTCATTATCTTGGTTTAAGGTGTGTTCTCTTCCCTCGGTGTATATTTTACTTAAAGGCATGGTTTATATGAATGTTTTTATGGTTTTACTAGTACATAATTTTTTCATTCAAATATGGTTTGGGGTTGTGATATTAAATGATTGGCTATGGTTTTCCATGGTTTTAATTATGCTTTTATATGTATGAATGGTGTTATTGGATAATTGGATTTCATGGGAATGGTTTTATGGTAATTTAAATTGGTTTTAGTCATATTATGCCCCAATGTGTTTGGGAAAATGCTTATAAGGATATGTTCATTGCATTGACTACTTTTAATGGAAATCATGCGTGTTTTAAAACTTGGTAAAGGAATTATGAATGGTTTAAATGGTTTGGAATGGTAAATGGCTAATGGTTATGCTTGTGGGGAACATAGAAGTCTCCCAAGTCATTTATTTTGGTAAATAGAAGGGCACTTGAAAGTCGCCTTAAACCTATAAATGGTTGGCTATAGATGATATTTGCAAGTAAGGGTTGGTATGACGATATCAATATCAATATCCTTGGTTAATAAATGGATAATGGTTTAGTTATTTGGAAACAATTTTTAATTGGGAAATAATGTCGGAATGTGTAGCAAAGTTGTTGAAGGTGGAGGTCCCGACGGTACCAAAACTAGAAACTTATATTTTCCGATATAAGGTTGGTCTTGGTGACTGTGTGCATGGTGTCACACTTTATTTTGGGGATGTACTTGTCATCCCTTGGGATACTTCCCTGGTCACACAAATTCACGTACTGGGGCCTTTTCAGTAAGGAAAGCTGAACCCATATAGCCCATATGTCGTTTAGGACGACAGAGCTGCACAGTCCAGGTAAAGGTTTTAAAGGCATGTTAAACCCGATCCCTTACTCGGCATGGTTATATATATATGTATGGTTGTGTGCATATGGATGGTTTTACTTGGTTTTATAAATGGCATTATTTTACCTTTACCCTGCGATCATGCTAGAGGTTACTTGCTAACCCCGTCTAGTGGCGGATGTATACCCATGCTTTGTAGGAACCAACCATTCTACTCCTCCTATATAGTGATTGACTCGGGGACAACATTTGGACTAAAGTGGTAAGCTTCCATCCTTCGAAAGGCTACATTTCATGTTATGGATATTTCTAGACATTTTGAATTTATCATGGGCATTGGTTTTCGCTATGGTTGGGGGCATGTCTCAACCGAATTTCACTACTCCTTTGGTTAAAGGCTTTATGGAACTTCTATGGGTTGGAATGGGCAGAATAGGTATTGGTGTTAACTTTGGTAGTGGAATAAACTGAAAGGCTAACATCATTAGACGATATTATTAGTTATTACATCCTATTTTATTTTGGGATTAATTAAATTATGTTTAGGAACATCGTTGGTTATGTCTTAGTTTATGACCCTTATTTTGGTATGGTTTGGCATGGTTGGATTATGTGTATGGGATGCTTGGACTTGGTTGGTTAGTCACAGTTGTGACCTTATCCCAGAGTTTTTTTACGAGCTATTATACTATTTTACTACATACTCAGAATTCATCCAACTCAGGGCATGTGACTGGAGGTTGGGTTGGGTATGGCGGTGGTCTCCGGTACTGGACGGACTTGAGACGCCCAATACGATAAGGCCCTAGGATGGGTCATCTCAAGTTGGTACCAAAGCCTAGGTTCATGGTTAATTGGGATTCCACAAAGCCGTGTCGAGTAGATTCTATTTTAGGGGTGTGTAGCATGCCACACTAATAAGGGAGAGGCTACAAGGAATTTAGAAATGTTTTCTTTTCTTGGTATTCTATTTTAAAGCTTGGAGTCTCAGTACTGGAATCTTCTATAATCCTTGTTTGTTTTCCTTTTAGATCATGTCTAGTAGATTTGGAACACAAGGAAATTCTTCTATCCCATCTGGGGATAATGCTGAAGGGGTGCATCCTACTTCTGGGGTTCATCATCGATCTCACGGTCCTATCCCTAATAGTTCTGGAGTTTCATTGGTTTCTACTAATCATTCTCAAAGCGAGGTGAGTAATGCAGAATTCCTTCAGTCTATTCATGCTATTGTTAAATTAGTTGTTACTCAAGATGAAAGGATGTTTCTGATGCTTTACCTGCTGAGGCCAAAAGGGTTGGACAATTTATGAAGATGATTCCTCTTATTTTTTTGGAGTAAAGGTGGAGGATGATCCACATGGCTTTTTGGATGAGATGGAGAAATTTTTTTGGGTGATGTAGGCTACTAATGTGGAAGGGGTAAACTTTGAATCTTATCAGCTCTAAGAGGTGGCATATCAGTGGTATGAAGAGTGGGATAGGGATAAAGGAGATGTGGAAGAGTCATCTTTATGTGATGCCTTCTCTGATGCTTTTTTGGATTGTTTCTTTACCTAAGAGTCGAAGGAAGCAATGATGGAGGAGTTTCCAAACTTTATGCCGGGAAAAATGTCTGTCAAGGAATATACCTTGAAGTTTCACCAATTATCAAGGTATTCTCCTGATTTAGTGGCTGACATGAAGGAAAGAATAAGGAAGTGTGCTTCTAGGTTGAATCAGGATCTAATTTTGAGAGCAAGACTACTATACTAATTAAGGATATGGACATCTCTAGGTTTACTGTTCATATGCAACTGGTAGAGGATGTAAAGAGGAAGTAGGCGGAGTTTCGGGATAGGTTGGTAAGAGAAGATGGTTTTCTAACCAGAGAGGTGCTCAGTCTTAGGGTGGTCGAGATGGTGGAAAATAGGAGGAAAAAAGTGGGGGAGTTCTGCTTTCTACTCTTATGGTAAGCTCTTTACTAGTCTAGTGACAAACATCATCATCTTTATGACAATTTCATAGTGCAGGGTGCCCAATCTCAGGAAAGTAGAGGTTAGTTAGTCTCTTCATGTCCTCCTTGTCTTTTTTTTGCCTTCCTTATCGGGGTCATTATGATGAAGGAAAGGATAAATGCTTCAAGTGTAGCCAGATAGGTCATCAGATCAGGGGATTTTTTTCAATAAGGTTGTTATGGGGGCGAATAAGATTCCTGTGGCTTCATCTTTTGCTCCTACAGGTGGTGGTGTTGCATCAACTTCTATTACTTCTCCTGGTTTTAATGTTGGTCGGAAAATGTAGTATTCATTGGCATCCCGGCAAGAATTTGAGGCATCACCTAATGTCATTACTGGTACTTACATCTTTTCCTTTATGATGTATATTGTTTGCTTGATCCTGGGTCTACTCTCTCCTATGTGAATCCTTATGTGGCTGTATTTTGGTTTTGATTAAAAAATTATTTTGGATCTTTTTTCAAATTCGACCCAGTAGGTGACTCAATTATTGCTAAGAGAGTCTATAGGGTATGTGTGGCATCTATTGGTGGTAAGCAGACCTTGATGGATCTATTTGAGTTGTATATGGTGGATTTCAATGTAATTCTGGGTATGGACTAGTTACACTATTGTTACGCATCCTTGGATTATCAAACCTGTAGGTTTATCTTTAGGTTCTCTGGAGATCCGGTTATAGAATGGGAGAGTGCTTCTTTAGCTTATAGCGGAAGGTTTATTTCTTATCTTAGAGACGAAGGTTAATCTGTAAAGGTTGTCTTTATCATATGGTCCGGGTTAAAAATTCTAACTCGGGTCCTTCTTTTCAGTCAGTTCCTGTAGTTAATAAGTTTCTAGAGGTCTTTCCAAATGATCTTCCTTGTGTTCTCCTAGATAGATAAATCAAGTTTGGTATTGATCTAATTCCTAACACTCGTCCAATTATTATTCCTCCATATAGAATTGCTTCGACTAAGTTAAGGTAACTCAAGGAGCAACTTGAGGATCTTCATCCTAGTGTATCTTCTTGGGGTGCATCGGTATTTTTTGTGTGCAAGAAGGATGGTTCCCTTCGGATGTGCATTGACCATAGGCACTTGAACAAGGTAATGGTCAATAACAAGTATCCTCTTCCAAGGATAGATGATCTATTAGACCAGTTGCAAGGCGCCAAGTTTTTTCTAATATAGATCTTCGGTCTGGGTACCATTAGCTAAAGATTAGGGAGGTGGATATCCTTAAGATGACTTTTCGTACTCAGTATAGGTACTTTGAGTTTTGGTGATGTCATTTAGGTTTGACTAATGCTTCGACGACATTTATGGATTTGATAAATAGTTTTTTCATCAGTATTTAGATCTCTTCATCATTTTTGTTGTTGATAACATTCTAATTTATTTGAAGAATGAGGTGGATCATGCTAATTACATCTATGTGGTGTTTCAGACCTTAAAGGAACAATAATTATATGCCAAGTTGTCCAAGTGTGAGTTTTGGTTAAACACTATAACTTTCACGAGTCATATTATTTCTAGTGAAGGGATCATTGTGACTCCGCAAAAGGTTGTTGTGGTGAAGAGGCATCCTAGACCAATGACTCCATCTGACATTCATATCTTTTTGTGTTTATTCGGGTATTATAGGATGTTTATGGAAATCTTTTCTTCGATAGCTACTCCTTTGACTAAGTTAACTCAGAAGAAGGTCATGTTTTCTTGGTCAAATGCTTCCGAGGGGAGTTTTGAAAAGTTGAAGGATAAGTTAAATTTGTCTCCAATTATGACATTTCCAAAAGGCAATGATGGCTTTGTGGCTTACTGTGATGCATCTCGGGTAGGTCTTGGATGTGTGTTGATGCAGCGTGGAGAAGGTGATTGCCTGTGCTTCTATGCAGTTGAAGGTACATGAGAGGAATTATCCTACTTATGATTTGGAAATATTGGCAGTTGTGTTTGCTTTAAAAATATGGCGGCATTACTTGTATGTTATTCACGAGGATATCTTTTCTAATCATAAGAGTCTACAGTATGTGTTCACTCAGAAAGTGGTTAATCTCAGGCAGAGGAGATGGCTTGAGCTTCTTAAGAATTATGATATGAGTCTTCACTATCACCCAGGTAAGGCTAATGTGGTTGCTGATACTCTTAGTAGATTATCCATAGGGAGTTTAGCTCATATGTAGGAATAAAAGTCAGAATTGGTAAAGGATATTCACCACTTGGCTAATCTTGGAGTTTGCCTCTTAGACTCAAAGGTTGGTGGTATGGTAGTGCAAGAAGTGGTTCGATCGTCTTTTGGTCCGGAGATTAAGGAGAAACAAGTGATAGATCCCATCTTCATGAAAATTAAAAGTGACGTTGATAGGCAAAAGTTAGTGGTGTTTGAGATCAGTAGTGAAGGTACTTTACGGTACCAAAGGAGGTTGTGTGTTCCTGATGTCGATGAGTTGCAATAGAGAATTTTGGTAGAGGTACATGAGTCGCGCTATATTGTTCATCCTGGATCAACTAAGATGCAACATGATCTTAAGGAGATCTATTTGTGGAATGGCATGAAGAGGGATGGGGCTGATTTTTTGGCCAAGTGAATAGTATATTAACAGGTTAAGGTTGAGCATATGAGGCCAGAAGGGTTTATTAAGAATTTGATTTTCCTGAACAGAAGTGGGAAGTGATCAATATGGACTTCATCACCAGTCTTCCTTGGAGTCAGAGTCAATATGATTTGATTTGGGTCATCGTAGATAGGATGACTAAGTTTGAGCACTTTTTGCCAATGCAGAATACCTTTTCGGCAGAGTATTATGCGAAGCTTTATTTTCAGGAGATTGTGAAGATGCATGGGGAGGATTTTTATATTATTTCTGTCTGTGCAACAAAATTTACATCGCACTTCTGGTGGTCTTTTCAGAGAGGGTTGGGGACTAAGGTGTGTTTGAGTAATACTTTCCATCTACAGATGGATGAGAAAGTAGAGAGAACTATTCAAACATTGGAGGATATGATTCGGGCCAGTGAGACTGATTATGGTGGCAATTGGGTTGAGCATCTTCCTTTGGTGGAGTTTGCTTAATATAATAGCTATCATTTTAGTATTGGTATGGCCCCTTTAGAGGCACTGTATGGTAGGAGTTGTAGATCTAATATTAGTTGGTTTGAACTTAGTGAAGCGGACATGTTTTGTCCCGATTTGGTCTACCAGGCTATGGAGAAGGTTAAGGAGAATCGGGAGAGGCTTAAGGTTGCCAAATGTTACCAAAAGTCCAATACAAATATTAGGTGTAGAGACTTTGAGTTTGAGGTTGGAGATAAGGTTTTCCTCAAGGTATCTCATATAAAAGGAGTAGTGCGGTTTGACAAGAAGGGGAAGATTAGTCCCCAGTATGTGGGTCCTTATGAGATTTTGCAGAAAGTTGGTAATGTTGCTTATGAGTTGGAGTTTACTTCTAGCTTGAGCTTGGTTCATTCGTTCTTTCATGTTTCCATGTTGAGGAAGTGCATCGGTGATCCTTCTTGGGTTGTTTCTTTGGAAAGATTGGGTCACACTAATTCTTTGTCTTATGAAGAGCTTTCGATTGAGATCTTGGATAGGAAGTTTTGTCAGTTAGGGACCAAGGATGCATCTTCGGTTAAGTTTATTTGGTGGAACCATAAGGTGAAAGAAGCTACATGGAAAGCGGAAGAGGATATGAAGTCCAAATATCCGCATTTGTTTTCTACTTTTGGGATTCGTGTGGAAGGTATGTGTTTTCAACATATCTTTATTTTTTGAGTTTGTTAAAGAAAAGATTAATATCTTTGCCTCATTATTTTCAAACCTTGTTAAAGATTGGGAATATATTTGATACTATATGACTTTTACATATGGTTACCCCTAACTTTTCTGTCATTAGGGTTGAATGCTCCTAATAGGAAAGATTAAAACACCCTAGTTTCTAGACCTTACAAAATTTCCTGGAAATTCTGATCTTTGGACCCAATACGAATCATGGGTACAAGCCGTATGTTCGGGTACGGGTGATATGGTCCATCCATATACTGATCAGTGTTGGTTGGTGGGATAGATTTTTGTTACTGGGAAGGGTACAATTTAGGGGTACGAGTTGTATTGGTGATTATAGTTTTTTTGGTTCCTTAACTTAATTTTCGACTTGGTTACTTAGGTTGGATCTGAGTACAAGTGGCTCACCACGAGATGTAAGACAGGGTACAAATTATACCAGGGACTCTTATGGTAGACAATGTTCAATCCTCCAGGTATTCTATTCTTCCAGGCATACGTTTCATGGATATAGATCGTATGCTGTAGGTATAACTTGGTTGGGTGAGTCGTATCCTGGAAAAAAATTGGTTCAAGTGTGGAGGTTCAGGATACGAGTAGTTGATACTGATCATATCGGAGGGTATGACTCGTGTGGGTCAGTCATATCCCTCCGGTGGGATTTTGGTGCAACTTAAGTGGAGTATTCTAGATATTCCCCCACTTATCTCGATAGAGTATCACAACTTCTAACCTACTTGGGAGGTTATTTACCCTATTATACCATTCATAAAAACTTAGAAATTCTTCTAAAACACTCCATAATTCTCTCAAGAACTTTTGGGGAATGTGAGCTAGGGTTTCAACTTAAGAATCAATTTGGGGCTTTTCTTAATGATTTCCTTAGGTCATCATCTTTGTTTAAGGCATGTTCTCTTCCATTATTGTTAATTTTACTTAAAGGAATGGTTTACATGAATGTTTTCACGATTTTCCTATTACATGATTTTGGCTTTCAAATATGATTTGGGGGTTTTGATATTAAATGGTTGGTTATGGTTTCCCACGGTTTTATTTATGCTTTTATGTGTATTAATCATGGTTTTGGATAATTGGATTGTATGGGAATGGTTTAATGGTAATTGGAATTGGTTTTAGTCATATTATGCCCCCAATGTGTTTGCCAAAATGCTTATAAAGATATGTTCATTACATTCGCTACTTTTAATGGAACTCTTGCATGTTTTAAAATTTGGTAAAGGAATTATGCATGGTTTAAATGGGTTAGAATGGTAAATGGCTAATGGTTATGACTGTGGAGAACATGGAAGTCTCCTAAGTTGTTTAATATGGTAAATAGAAGGGCATTTGAATGTCCTCGTAAACCTATAAATGGTTGTCTATGGATGATACTTGAAAGTAAGGGTTAGTATGATGATACCAATATCAATGGCCTTGGTTAAGAAATGGATAATGGTTTGGTTATTTGGAAACTAGTTTTAATTGGGCAATAATGACGGGATGTATTGAAAATTCATGGAAGGTTGAGGTCCCCGGGGGGGACCAAAACTGGAAACTCATATTTGCCGATATGAGGTTGGTCTTGGTGAAAGTGTGCATGATATCACACTTTATTTTGGGGATGTATTAGTCATCCTATGTGATACTTCCCTGGTTGTGAACTACACGTACTGGGGACCTTTTAGTAGGGAGAGATGATCCCATATAGCCCATGGGTGGTTTAGGACGCAAAGATACACAACCCAGGTAAAGGTTTTGAAGGCATGCTAAACCCGGACCCTTTTCACGGCAAGGTAATATATATATATGTATTGTTGTGTGCATATGGATGGTTTTACTTGATTTAATAAAAGGCATTAGGTTACCCTTACCCTAAGATCATGCTAACGGTCACTCGCTAATCCCGTCTATTGGCAGTTGTATAGCCACACTATAGAACCAACCATTCTACTTCTCCTACATGGTGATTGACTCAGGGACTGAATTTGGACTAAAGTGGTGAGGTTCCATCCTTTCGGAAGGCTCCATTTTATGTTATGGATATTTCTATACATTTTTACTTTATCTTGAACTTTGGTTTTGACTATGGTTGGGGGTATGTCCCAAATAAATTTGATTACACTTTTGGTTAGAGGCTTTGTGGTACTTCTATGGGTTGGAATGAGAGAGATCGATATTGGTGTCAGCCTTAGCTTTGGAATAAGATAAAGGGTTGACATCATTGGACGATATTGTTTGTTGTCCCATCCTATTTCATTTTGGGATTAATTATATTATGTTTTGGAACATCCTTGGTTATGGCCTAGTTCATGGCCCTTGTTTTGGTATGGTTGGATTATGGGTAAGGGATGGTTGGACTCAGTTGGGTTGGTCAAGGTTCTGATCTTATCCTAGAGACTTTGTGTGAGATGTTATACTATTTTTCTCCATGCTCGAAATCAGCCAACTCAGTGCATGTGACTAGAGGTTGGGTTGGGTATGGGGGTGGTCTCCGATCCTGGACGAACTTGGGATGCCCATTACGAAAAGGCCTCAAGGAGGGTCATGCCAAGTTTGTATCTTGGATTAATGTTAGGCCTAGGCATTTCCTGGTCTTCTTTGATACCCCCGGATCGTGTGGGTAATACGTACTGGGGCCCATTCAGCAGGGTGAGCTACATAGTCCTGGATAATGTTTACTATCATGCTAAACCTTGTTCCCTACCCAGTATCTACTATAGTGAACATGTAGATACATATATATTTCTTACTAGTGTGAGGTTATGACATCTATTGACATCACAAATATCTACACACATGCTAAAAGAACTTATCCATCCAATAGTTATGGCCTTCATGGAACAACTTCATTCATATACCATAACGTCGTGGTATCCGATCCTCTGAGTATTTTTAGAAACAACTTTATTGGTGTGGTGCTATATCCTATGCAATATATTTATGAATAACCATACTAGTGTGGTATCAGACTCTCCATAGTAAAATTAGTCATTTGGACACACACCACGAACACAAGCCACTCATTTACATAAGACTTACATTATTCCCTTATCTTTCTTATCATACGATTATATAATACACTCTCCACTATCTATTTAATATTGTAAGATAAGTATACTAATTCATGCATGTGAACTTCAATAGTCATAATTAACTCAAGGCATACTTTAACAATCAACAACTAATTTATTCAAACATTATCCTTCTTGAAATTTAGGCATACCAGTATTTTTGAATTTATAACAACCAATTACATGTTATGTTTGAAGATCAATCCACAACTTATTCATTAAAGAATTATGAAAATCATACTCATCAATTGGAAGTATGTCTAATCCATAGCTTATTCATTCAAGTCTTATCAACAATATTCACTAATTGAAAGTGTATTCGAAGACCAATCTACAACTTATTTATTCAAGCATAAATAGCCATAATCAATCTTGAAGATCAATCAACAAGTATTCCATTTAGAATTGTACATTAAACCAAATCGAATCTACATTCTAATTTAATATACGTAAGTTCATTCACTTTAATGACCCTCTTTTATTCATATCTAGATCGATGGATTAGTTACTATATTTTAGTCCTTATATTCAAGTCATCACTAGGTTCAAGACACTAACACATTAGTTGATTATTCAACCATTCGACTCTATTCAACTTACAATTCTAGCTTTAGTCATGCAGATTTACACATCTTAATTCCTAAAACTTAGCCAAACTTAACTTTATGTTCTTAAGTTATGAAACCGCATATTCTTATCATGATCAATTCTTATAACTTTCTTTCAACTAGAATATCCCAAATTCAACACACATACAATATCAAAGTCACTCTTTTTAAGGAATTAAAGAAGGTTGGTATAGATTACAATCTCTGAAAATTCCTCTACTGTTACCTACATTTACATATTTACCTTTTAATTTTTCGACTAAGTTCTACCAACAATGGGATTCACATAATAACACATAAAAATATAATTAGATCGCTTTCACTTAAATTCTAAGGAACCTTCTTAATAGTATCTATAATAATTCACATATGGCGCATTACATATATATCACACTAAACCACACAAGGATCCCAAATATCATTATCATAATTCAAACTATACAATGATCTCAAATACTATTATAAAAATCTGACCACACAAGAATTCCAAATATCATTATCATCAATCAGACTACACGAGGATCCAAATATGTACCAAGTAAACTGGGCCATAAAATGATCCAAATATATCAAAACAACAATAAAACCTAGTTCATTTAAGAAATCATCAAAGTATCCATTACCGTATACATACAAGATAAGGGTCTTATACATTTCCACTAGCCATGACCTACTGGGGATGAGCTTGGTCCATGTATCAAGTAACCCAGACAACTAGTGTCTGCCCCTTCATCCCAAACCAAGTGCTATACCACCCTTATTCCATTGCCCCTATTTTTATTCTTCCTGATATCCAACATGTTCATGATGATCAACCATTTACTGGATCATATATCACTATCAAATGATACCATGTCATGAATAATCACATAATTAAAAAATTCAACCACAATTGCATATTAAAATACACCCTTTTACCTAATCTTATTGGAGGTGATCAAAATCTAAGATGTATATACATCCGACAAGTTCAATCTTCAACCAAGTTTGTAAATATCATCACTTGTACAACAACTCTATCCTTATAAAAAATACAATGATTTTATTATTCAACAACATTTGATAAGTTATTTAACTGGTTCAATAGCTTCTCAAGAATAATCAAGTATTCATATTTAATAGCATGTGTGCAACCTATGACCAAACATTTAGTTAAATATGCTAAGTTATAGACAATATGCCATAATTTGATCCTAAATAACCATTTAATTATGAAAATGCTTTAGTATAAACTAATTAATCACCCAACTGCTCAATTATGACTACAATATATCAATGCAACCAATCTTTTGAACCTATAACCAACTTACATCAACACTTTCCAATTACAAAAATACCATAATTAATAGGTACTAGTTTTTACAATTTGTAGTCCTATAATCAGATATATTTCCATGAATTATCACAAAATAACATTTATTCCACAAAATTATCAAAGAATTATCCCCAAAAAATTTTACCAAGTTAGATTCAATTTCACATTATATTTCGATTATTACCAGCCATGCACCATACTTGCAGGCATAAGCATGAAATCTCTCATCAAACTTGATTATAGTTATGCAATTTAACCATTATCTACTACTCAATAAATATAGCCTACCTTGGCGTCAACCTTCTACAACAAGTAAGCTATACTGTAGTTGATCTTCCTTTTTATTCATATTTTTTATACAATCATCTAATAAACAAGTAATTACAAGAGTAATTATTAGCTACTCTTATAACAAGTTTTACCCTTATTAACTATCTACAAGATTAGCCAAGGATTAATTAATTATAAACTAATTCTATCATACCCAAATCATCTCCATTAATGTAATTTTAAAGATAAAGGTCCCATATTTATTGAATTCAAGGTCCCCAAGCATCAAAATTAATGTTTTAGAATAATAAATTCATGCTAGTAGCCGTTTACAAACACTCTAGAAGTAATTCTAGGTGTTATACTGATACCCATAGGTTTGACCCGTAATGTCATGAATCTAGGGTTTTAATCCATAATTTCTCCATAATTCCCCATTCTAATAATTCTAGAAGAAGATCAGATCAATCAATGTTAAAAGGGAGTAAAAGTCTTACCTCAACAAAGAATTTTGATCCCAATCTTGAGAAAATATCCCCTCTAGGGTTGTGGAATAATTTTTTTGAGTTTATCACCTAAAATTCAGCCAATATAGGCTTATTACATTTCTCTATATAAACATGGGTCCCACTATGGCAGCCTCAACTTTTCAGCATGAGCACTCTTTAATAAAATGACCATAACTCCTTACCCCTAAAATGGATGAATGTACAGTTAGTGGAATTGGAAAGAAGAATAAATGATACTTAATTTGATGGTTATTTGGTCCCATAACTCTTTATTTTCTAGGAGGTCTGCTTATTTGAAGTTGACCCTAATTTAAACTTGAACCAAAAATTGATAAGGATACCTCCAACTTAATTTTGTGCTAGGTGTATTGTAGGAAATTTATTCACATCTAATGAAATCCAAACTAGAGAATTTATTCTAACACCTATGATAAATTATATTCTAATGAATTTATCATATATTTTCTTAGTAATGACGGAATAAGTCACTACATTTAACCATGGTCCAAATATAATTTGACATTATGTCTATTGGGTCCTCCATAGTGGCTAGATTTGTAACATTAATCTTTTCCACAAAAAAAACCTTGTCATCAAGGTTCGTGTTAAGTATCATAAAGATCATATTTGGTTCATAATCATCTTTGTATGGGGAGAAATTAGCCTAGAGGCATGTGACACTAGTAATAAGGATAGAGGAAGGTCTTATACCAGAAAGGAACTATGAGCCTCAAATAGACTACCCTTAAGACATTGACAATATGGGCATACTATAATACAAGATATGACTTAGCGGATCGTCACCCATTATGACATGTCACAAGAAACAAACAAGGGATAAGCTTATCAGATTGATTAGGTATGTGTACTAGCTCATACAGAGGTGAAAAATGTTAAAATCTTACTTGGATCCACCTGCAAGGGATAAAACAAAAGGCATAATGACATTGGTTTTAGTATTTTAGGGCTCATGTGGAATATTCTAAATGACCAAGTCCTAACATTGTAATATATATAAATATACATCCTCTTCACTTGCAAAAGTTTCCAAAGACCAATTTTCTTATTGAATACAATAACTTTCTTGTCCTTTAAGCATTTTATTTACTTTACTCTTTATTATGCTTTGATAGTAGTCTAGAAAGTTGGAAGCTAATCTCAGGATCAACTATACTCGATTCGAATACACTTAGTTTGTTGCCTTTACTTTACTTATTTCTTTTACACTATAGTTTGAATGTTTTTCTAATCACCTAATGGCCAAAATACTAGTATAACATTCCTAAAGTAAGGTCAAATTATAATGCATGTTATTGACCTACCTACAAATTTAACCATATTATAACTCACATTAAAAAATTTGGAACCTACAATGGGTCCTAAGAAACTATGTAGGCATAACCTAATTTCTTGTTTTTTTATCATGGTTGTGTTTTGTTTTGTTGGAAATAATGCCTATAAATAGTGAGTTAATCGAATATATGGCTATAACCGATAAGGTAGTGAGAACCTTGCTTCTAGGCTTTATTGATTCTAGCAGATAAATAACCCGCTTGGATGAAGGAGACCTTTTCAATAATATGGAGATGAAAAATATAAATAAATATTTAAAAGGGATCATAGTCCTCTTGAAAAAGAGGTGGATTCAGAGGAAATAGAATCTAGCTTGGAAGTCCTCTTAAAAATTGTCAAAAGATTTGTTAAGGATATAAAGTACTTCATAGAGATGATGAAGGCTCATAAAAGGATAATAGATGAACTTTAGGAATGTTTCTCCCAAGGGACTCCAAATGCTTCAAGAGGAAATCGGCAAAACACTCTCGATGATGTGGCTATTGATGGTAGATAAGTAAAATGCAAAGTAGAGGAAGCAAAAACTAGGCTAAATACCCTATATTTCTTAACTATAGCCATGATTGAGTTGTTAAAAGAGGAGATCAAGTCCCAATATCCAAAATTTAGTATCGAGTGAGTCTTATCCTAATAGATTCTATAGTCATAAATTGTTCTTATTCATAGAGCTATGTCGAGGTTCCCTAATCTGTTAGCATGGTGACTATACCTATCCCAAAGAGATTTAAGATTCCATACCTCCCCTAGTATGATAGAATTTTGGATCCTCAAGAATATTTTCTATTATTTACTACCACAGTTAATTGAAGTGACTTGAATAAATAAGAAGCCAAATTTGTGACAGCGAAAAAGTTTGGAGACACCCTAGTGTGAAGAGATATGGTTGGGTATTCCCTCTCACCTAAAAATTATTGACTTATTTAATATGCTAGCAGACAATTTTATCCTGGCTCATGCTAGAGACAAAAAGGTACAGACAATTTTAAGAGTTCATCATGAGATTCTATACATAAAGGATGATGTTTTTGATAGTACCAAATGAGTCATCTACCAAAGATTTTACTAAGGGTCTAAATTCTAAGAGCTTTGTCTCCTAAATCAAGTTGAAAGAATGCTTAACAGTATTTAAAGACACGACCTAAAATATGTTCTCAATTTTTATGAATCTATGATTTGGATTGAAGATTAATATAGATTGGTCATTCAAAGGCCCCTCTGATGTGAAATTAGGCAAACGTTCACAAAACCTATGGCATGCTAGAGAAAGAATAGTTAGGAACCACTTATAGAACAATGGTTTGAAGGCTTCATTTCAACATATTCCTTACATTGTAGATTTGAGGACTAGAATGAGAAAACATGACAACCTATATGCCCCAAACAAAACTTGGCCCTTGAAAAATGTAGGTTGGGACTCTCAGCGAAAGAGGTTGCAAGTCAAAGAAGCTGTAAGACTTGTGGTGTATGCTATTATGAGGCACCCATGGTATTTTAGAGTATTATTTTACCAATAACACGGTATTACTAGTCTCTACCATTTAATATATCAAAGGAGCTAAATTCATATAGATGATTTGACAGAACCAGAATTTAAAAAATCAACAACAATGGTGTGAATTCCATAGGATGCTTGGATATGACACTGGGGACTGTCGACATGTTAAAAAAGTGATTGATGACTTGCTGAAAGATGGCCACCGGAGAAAATTCCCAAGTGGTCTTGCCAAGAACAACTACGGGAATGGTGTTGTGGGAAACAAGTAGTCAACTAACTTGGCAAACTTCGAAAGATGCTCAGCTGAATGCCTCAAGCCACGTACATTTCATATTCTATCCAAATCCTATTGGTTTTTTGTGATAGGATTCTCATTATTATGAGGAAAGTTAACCCTATAGTAAAGAAAAAGAAAAGAACAAAGATCTAGAGTAAAAGACCTCTCACGAATGTAACAACCCAATTTCCTGAACCGAAATGCTACACGGTGCTCATGACCCCGAAAGACCACAAGCTAACCCATGACTGATATATGTACTTGTATACTACATAAGATAACATAATAGTGCAGAAACATATACTGAAAGGCCATAATGTTTGATCATGAACATATCTGAATAACGTAATATCTGTGTGGGGTAATAGAAAACCTAAAACAAAACTAAAGTCTAAAATATAATAGTCTGCATCTAGTCTGCATCTAGTCGGAAAGCCTCTACTGTCTAAAGAATCTCAATAAGGAGTTGATGGGACATGTCCCCAACTAACTCCAACTAATAATCTAATCAATGAGATACTAGAAAATCATAATGTTCTCGAAGGATGAGGACTCACTTCTACTCTGACTGCTGAATCTAGAATCTACTGATGATCTGGAACTCGTGTCTCTGAACATATGGTGTAACATGAAAAGAAAGCACCATTGTGCGAATACGTCAGTACATATGTACCAAGTATACATGTGAGGTAGGCTATATGTAAGGGTTTATATGCATGAATAATGCTAACTGACTGTCTAACATGAACGTGAGAACACCTGCATAAATACATATCTGTAACTGAAAATGTGATTTTATGATTTCTGAGTCTGTATACTGATAACGTGACATGCTAGTAACTGATATGACTGATAACATAAAGGACTATATTTGTATAATGATGATAACATGGATGACTATATCTGAGTATAACTGATAATGTGGGTAACTGTGGCTAACAATCCTGAATCTAATAGAACTATCTGAGTTCCATACTGTATCTTAGTTGACTGTGTCTCACAGTCCTGAAATCTGAAGAACTATCTGAGTTCTATTACTGAGACTAATTGACTGTATCTGACAGTCCTGATTCTGTAACATGAAATTGTTGGAAGTAGTATCTAACTGACATGCCCCAAATATGCTATAATAGTTAAGCTGGGGTCCAATCTATGCCCTGATTGGAAGTGTGTCAATACCGCGCCACTGGTAAGGAAAACATGTGAGTAACCATTATATAACAGGTAACTCTAGCGAGAATGGTGGGAACCCTCACATAACAGATTGAGCCACCTCATCTACCTTCATATAGAAAGCTACGATGTCTCAACCTATGCTGGATACATAGTTTAGGAATGCGAGGATTGCTTCTAGGAATCACGCCCACATATAACAGGTGAGTTCCCATCCTTGGGTTCACTCAATGCTAATTCCTACTCCCATATATAAAGACACTAAACATGATTTACTGAACTAAACTGAGCATGGATTGAGTTATTGAATTTCCGTGGCTGATGGAATACTACTGATATCTGACAACTGACTGAGTCATGACATCATGGAGATTTTTCCTGAGTCATAAGACTATCTAAAGTCTAATAATTCATAGCTTGATTAAGAGTATTGCGAAAATATGACATGGATCTAGGCACACAGCTAATATTTTGGGTACAAGTACTCCCTGGACTCGATGGAAGGAAACTAACATAGCATGATTTACTTAAAGACTTGACTATCATCATAATACATACTACATTCATAGGAGAGTTTCATAAAACATGTAATAGGATTGAACTTGTACATACATGGGGATTTCATGATAGCGTGCTAGTTAGACAATATTCCTTCATCTAGGCATTTAATCAAACATATGACAGGCATGGTACATGTAAACATCATTATTCAATTCTAATTTCAGCATTCAATGGTTTAAATCTTAGGGTTGCGTGAATCTATGGCTATAGTAATTAAACCCACATAGAAACTATCAAAAATCATGGAGTAGAATCCGATTTCACATTTATCAAACATGAACATGAGCAGCCAAAACATGAAAACATATAGAAAATCTATAACTTGAGTTTAGAAAAGGGATTCTTGAACTTCCTAGACGAAAGGAGTCCATGAATGAACACTATGCATACCTTAGATCGTTATTTCGTAAAAATTGATGGTGAAACATTCCTAAATTTGAATCCCCAATAGAAACCCTAGTTTTTCTTGAGATAAACTTGAGAGAAACTAATATGATTTGGGTCAAAAGTGTCTGAATCACGTGTTAATGAGATTATATAGGGGTAGGAAGTTTACCCTTTTAACCGTGGACACGTCATTAAATTTTCAGTAAAATTTCCCGAGTTGGGCACTTGGCGCGATACGGCGTTATTGCGTCGTGTCACTGGAAATTGATATTTGGGAAACTGGACGATGGCGCGACGCGAAGCTATCACGTTACCACCTTGTCTACGACTTGGAAGTTTTGTATGACACGCCAGTATCATGGAGTAACACTGGAATTTGACAATTGCCATTTGTGCTATCTCCGCGACATGCTGAAGGATCAAGTCAAACACTGTCTCACCAAAATGGCCCTAACTCTTCGCCCGTGTGTCGGATTTGGGAAAATTATATATCAATGGTTCTAACTCTAAGAATGAATTCTTATTTCAAAACAAGTTCTAACATCCTTGAGATGCTTTTCAAGATAAGAAAAAGCATGTGTATTACAATATCTCCCCCTTGAGAACATTTGTCCTTGAATGAGACTGACTGAGAGGGGAAACAATGAGCTCAACATGAATAACTAGAACATGATCTCATGACGGACGTGATTGACAAGATGAAGATAACATACTGAACATGCATAGCTGATGCATGCGTAACTGATTCATAAATGCATAACTGAAAGTTCTGAAGAACTAAGTTTTCTCACAATGAGAATGCATGATTGATGCATAACTATAAAACTGATCTAATACATGAATGCATGACAGAATATACGGTGGTACTTAATACCAAGATTATCATGGTAACATGAACAT
The DNA here is from genome assembly GCA_030864215.1 of Capsicum pubescens. Lineage (NCBI taxonomy): Eukaryota > Viridiplantae > Streptophyta > Magnoliopsida > Solanales > Solanaceae > Capsicum > Capsicum pubescens. The sequence goes on along the minus strand of CM061540.1, from coordinate 222,611,527 downwards.
GAGACTGAATACTAAGTTAGTGATGTACACTAATCATGAAACTAAGTAAGCTTAAGAAGAACTGTTACCTTGAGCTTGATCTGAGTTGGCAGGGAAAAGGTGAGGATACTTGGTATGAAAATCTACTTATGCTTCCTAAGTATCTCCCTCTACGTACTGATTTTGCCAAAGAACTTTAACTAGAGGGACTTCTTTGTTCCTCAATCTATAAGTATGATAGTCTAGGATTTCAACTGGAATCTCTTCATAAGAGAGGTTGTTCTGAACATCAATGCTCTGAATAGGGACTACGAATGATAGTTCACCTATACACTTCTTGATAAAAGAGACATGAAAGACTGGATGAACTGAGGCTAGATCTAAAGGCAATTCGAGATCATAAGCTACCTTGCCAAAACAACTGATAATCTTGAAGGGACCGACATAACGGGGACTGAGTTTTCCCTTCTAGCCGAATCTCTTCACTCCCTTCATACGAGAGATATTGAAGTAGACATAGTCACCAATCTCAAACTCAAGATCTTTTCTACGAATACCTGCATATGATTTCTGTCGGCTCTGAGCAGCCCAGAGTCTTTCTCTGATGAACTGGACTTTCCTTAAGGCGTCGAATACCAAGCCAGGCCCTATGACTGAGGCCTCACTAACTTCAAACCAACCACTTGGAGATCTACATCTCCTACCATAGAGTGCTTCGAATGGAGCCATATGAATACTGGAATGATAGCTATTATTGTATGCAAACTCAATCAAAGGTAAGTGGTCATCCCAAATTCCCTTGAAATCAATTACACACGCCCTTATCATATCTTCTAACATTTGAATGGTCTTTTCTGGTTGACCATCTGTCTGAGGATGAAAGGCTATACGGAGATGAACTTGGGTACCAAGACCCTTTTGAAATGCTTTCCAAAAATAACAGGTGAACTGGGTACCTCTGTCTGAGATAATAGTCAACGAAACACCGTACAATCAGACCAGCTCCTTAATGTAGAGCTTGGCGTAATCCTCGACTGAATAAGAGGTATGAAATGGAAGGAAAACAGCTGATTTGGTTATTTTGTCTACAATAGACCAGACTAAATTATGCTGACGACGAGTTCGAGGAAAACCCATCATGAAGTCCATGGTCACAACTTCCTACTTCAAAGTAGGAATACTGAACTCTTACATTGGAACACTAGGATTCTGGTTCTCTATCTTAACTTGCTGACATATAGAGCACTTAGCCACAAACTCTGCTATATCTTTTTTCATCCCACTCCACCAATAGATTTCCCGTAAGTCGCGGTACATCTTTGTGGTCCCTGGAGGAAAAGAGTAGCACGAACCATGCACTTCTGCAAGAATTCGCTCCTTGTGTAATCTACGCCTAGAACATAAATACGACCCTGACAACGAAGAACACCATCTCCGCCTTGGGAGAAAACCTCTATTTTCTAATTCTGAACTGACTCTTTTAGCTTGACAAGGCTAGGATCCTTATGTTGCTTTTCTTTCACCTCGAAAACTAGAGATGATTCTGAATTACTTTGAACACATACATCGCTCTCTGAAGAGTTGACTAAGCGAATGACTAGTCTAGAATGTTGGTGGACTTCCTGGACTAACTTCCTCTTACTATTATAAACATGAGAAGTACTACCTATGGAAAGTCTACTGAGAGCATCAGCTACTACGTTGGCCTTGCCCGAATGATAGAGGACACTTATGTCATAATTTTTTAAGAGCTCTAACCACTTTCTCTAACTAATATTGAGATCTTTTTGAGAAAAGACATATTGAAGGATCTTATGATATGTGAAGATGTGTACATGAACTCCATAGAGATAATGCCTCCAAATCTTTAAGGCAAAGACTATGGTTGCTAATTCAAGATCATGAGTAGGATAATTTTTCTCATGGGGTTTAAACTATCTGGAGGTGTAGGCTATGACCTTACCATACTTCATGAGGACACAACATAAACCCACTCAAGATGTATCACAATAAACTACAAAACCGTCTGAACCGGCTGGTAATGCTAGAACTGGAGCTGAGGTGAGTCGAGTCCTTAATTCTTGAAAACTTTTCTTGCATGAATCTGAACATTGAAACTTGACTTCTTCTGAGTCAATCTGGACATAGGAGATACAATAGAAGAAAATCCACCAACAAACCATCTGTAATAGCCAGCCAAACCCAAGAAACTCTTGATATCTGATGGAGAAACATGGGGAGGCCAGTTTCTTACTGCTTCGGTCTTTTGAGGATCTACTCTAATTCCATCACCGGAAATAATATGGCCAAGGAATTCTACTGATCTTAGCCAAAATTCGCACTTACTGAATTTGGCAAATAACTGATAATTTCTAACAGTTTAGAGTACTATTCTGAGATGGTCTGCATGATCTCACTTAGTGCGGGAATATACCAGAATATCATCTATGAAGACTACGATGAACATGTCCAAGTACTGATTGAACACTCGTTTCATCAAGTCCATGAAAACTGTTGGGGCATTGGTAAGACCAAATAACATGACTATAAATTTTAAGTGACCATACCGCATACGGAATGTTGTCTTCAGGATGTCACATTCTTTAACTCTAAGATGATGATAGCCAGATCTGAGGTCTATCTTAGAGAAATAACTGGAACCCTGAAGTTGGTCAAACAAGTTATCAATTCTGGGAAGAGGATACTTGTTCTTGACCTTGACTTTATTGAGTTGACGGTAATCTTTACACATTCTGAGTGAACCGTCTTTTTTGCACATGAATAAGACTAGTGTACCTCACGGGGAAACACTGGGTCTGATGTATCCCATATATCAGAGATCCTTCAACGATTCTTTCAGTTCCTTTAGTTCTGCTGATTCCATTCTGTATGGCAGAATATAGATAGGCTGAGTGTATGAAAGTATATCAATACTGAAGTCTATTTCCCTTTTTGGGAGAAATTCCTAGGAGATATTCGGGAAAGACATCTGAATATTCACTTACAACTAAAACTGATTCAAGACTAGGAGTCTCGGAACTAGAATCTCTAACATGAACTACATGATAAAAACATCCCTTAGATATCAATTTCCTTTGCCAAAGGTAGGAAATAAGTTTACTCTTGAAAGCGGATACACTACCCTTACACTCTAGGACGGGTTCATTCGGGAACTAAAACTAAACTATTTTATTTTTGCAGTCGACTATGGCATAGTATGAATGAAGCCTATCCATGCCGAGAATGACATCAAAATCAGTCATCTCTAATTTGACTAAGTCTACTGAAGTGACTTTCAGAAATATCATAACTGGGCAGTTCCTGTATACCCGCCGGGCTATGATTATTTTACCTACTAGGGTAGATACTTAAAAGGGCTTTGCTAAAATTTCGGGACTGATTCCGAAATAAACTTCTATATAAGGAGTAACAAAAGACAAGGAAGCTCCTGGATCTAGCAAAGCATAGATATGCACATTAAAGATCTGTAACGTACCAGTAACTACATCAGAAGAACTTTACTGACCTTGTCGAGTCTGAAAAGCATAGAGATGATTTGGGTGTTGCCCGCTAGTAGCACTAGAAGTGTCACCCTGCTGATTTGGGTGAACTGACTGAGCTATGGAGAGGTTCTGTTGTCCCTGTGGACCTGGCTGCGGACAGTCTCTAACTCTATGGTCTGACTCACCACAACCAAAACAAATGCCACTACCTACTCTACACACACCCTGATGGTGCTTACCGTAAGTCTGGCAAAGAGGATAGGTGTGGGCATGGATTGGCTTCATTTCTGCTATTCAACAGTCGACTGCAGAAATAGAATATTTCAGTTTTCGTTCCCGAATGAACCCATCCTAGAGTGGAAGGGTAGTGTATCCGCTTTCAGGGGTCAACTTATTTCCTACCTTCGGGCAAGGAAATTGATATCTAAGGGGTGTGTTTATCATCTAGTTCATGTTAGAGATTTTAGTTCTGAGACTCCTAGTATTGAATCAGTTCCAGTTGTAAGTGAATATTCATATGTATTTCCCAAAGATCTCCCAGGAATTCCTCCCGAAAGGGAAATAGACTTTGGTATTGATCGTATTTCACACACTCACCCTATTTCTATTCCACCATATAGAATAGCACCATCAGAACTCAAGGAACTAAAAAAAAGTTGAAGGATCTCTTAGATAAGGGATTCATCAAACCCCATATTTCTCCGTGGGGCGCATCAGTCTTATTCGTGCACAAGAAACATGGTTCACTTAGAATATGTATAGATTACCGTCAACTCAATAAAGTCATGGTCAAGAACAAGTATCTTCTTCCCAGAATCGTTGACTTGTTTGAATAACTTTAGGGTGCCAGTTATTTATCTATGATAGACCTCAGATCTGGCTATCATCAACCCAGAGTTAGAGAATATGACATCCCAAAGGCAACTTTTTATATGCGATATGGTCACTTCAAATTTTTAGCTATGTCATTTGGTCCTACCAATGCCCCAGCAGATTTCATGGACTTGATGAACCACTTGTTCAAGCAGTACTTAGACATGATTATCATAGCCTTCATAGATGATATTCTGGTCTATTCCCTCACTAAGCGAGATCATGCAGACCATCTCAGAATAGTACTCCAGACTCTCAGAAATTATCAGTTATTCGCCAAATTCAATAAGTACAAATTTTGGATAAGATCAGTAGCATTCCTTAGCCATATTATTTCCGGTGATGGCATTAGAGTAGATCCTCAAACGACCAAAGTAGTAAGAAACTGGCCTAGCCCTATTTCTCCATCAGATATCAGGAGTTTCTTGGGTTTGGATGGATATTACAAATGGTTTATTGTAGGATTTTCTTCTATTGCATCTCTTATGTCCAGATTGACTCAGAAAAAGGTCAAGTTTCAGTGGTCAGATTAATATAAGAAGAGTTTTCAAGAATTAAAGATTCGACTCACCTCAGCTCCAGTTCTAACATTACCAGCTAGTTCAGATAGTTTTATAGTTTACTGTGATGTATCTAGAGTGGGTTTAGGTTGTGTCCTCATGCAGCATGGTAAGGTCATAGCCTACGCCTCTTAACATCTTAAACCCCATGAGAAGAATTATCCTACTCATGATCTTGAATTAGCAGCCGTAGTCTTTACCTTAAAGATTTGGAGGCATTATCTCTACGGAGTTTATGTAGACGTCTTCACAGATCATAAGATCCTTCAGTATGTATATAAAAGCGTAAACATGTACATGAAAGATCTGTAACGTACCAATAACTACATCAGGAGAAATTTCTTGATCTTGTCGAGTCTGAAGAGCATAGAGATAATTTGGGCATTACTCCCTAGTAGCACTGGAAGTGGCACCCTGCTGATTTGGGAGACCGAACTGAGCTGAGGAGTGATTTTGTTGTCCCTGAGGACCTGGATACGGACAGTCTCTAAATCTATGGCCTAGCTTGCCACAACCAAAATAAATGCCATTACCTTCTCTACATAGACCCAGATAGTGCTTACCGTAAATCTGGCAAAGAGGATAGGTGCGGGCACTGCTAACACTGCCCTGGGTCTTAGATCCTGGTGCTCTATCTTGGTTACCCTCTTTGAACTTAGGAACTAGAGAACTGTCTGTATAGGGAACTGGAACTGTTGACTTAGTATGAAACTGAGAACGATTTTCTCCTGATTTAGGCTGAGCGAAGTTAAAACTACCTATCTTCGCTCTCTTATTATGCTTTTCCCTCAACTTAATTTTCTTCTCTTCTATCTACTGATTATGGGTCATAAGCCTAGCTAAGGTCATGTCACTGTTCAGCATGGAGGATCTGCACTCATTAACCGCGCTGTCGTTCACCCCTGAAGTGAACTTTCTCATCTTGGATCTACTGTCTGCAACCACATGAGGGGCATACCTGGCTAATTGAGTAAACTTAAAAGAATACTCTTTCACTGTCATATTGCCCTGCCTGAGGTTGATGAACTCTAGAACCTTGGCTTCTCTAAGCTCTTGGGGAATGAATCTATCTAAGAAAGCAATGACAAACTCCTCCCACTCTATAGGACCTGCATCATTTGATCTTTCAGACTTCCACTTTTTTAACCTAGCATGAGCCATATCCTTTAACTGGTATGCAGCTAGCTCAACACTTTCAACAGTAGTCACCCCTATGGCATCTGTTACTTTCTGAACTTGATCTAAGAATTCCTGAGGGTCTTCAACTACCTTAGACCCGAGGAAGGTTGGAGGATTCATTCGGGTGAAGTCCCGAATCCTCACTACAGCTGAGTTGGCCACTGGGTTGTTCGTAACAACTCTTGGCCCTTTATTATAAGTAGCGACTAATTGAGAAAGCGTGGTAAATACGGTCCTGAAATTCACATGAGAAACATGATCGCCCAAAGATTTTTTGGGCTGAGGGGCTGACTGATTTCTTCTCTTAAGTGGTATGGTCTGAAATAAAAAGAAGAAAAGGATTAGACTGAGAGACTGACTTGTGATTATGCTCACTGGCACGACATGAATACTGAAAGAAGGGAAACTGTTCCTAAACATCTCATAGCCTCTTGCACATAAATATGGCGTGCAACACACCCATGCACAGGACTCTACTAGATACAGTTTTCAGACTTCCTACAACTCTATTGAACCTTTGGCTCTGATACCAAGTTTGTAACAACCCAATTTTCTAAACCGGAATGCTACACGGTGCTTATGACCCTGAAGGACCACAAGCTAACCCATGACTAAATTATGTACCTGTATACTGCATAAGATAACATAATAGTGCAGAAACATACACTGAAAGGCTATAAGGTTCGATCATGAAAATATCTTAATAACGTAACATCTGTGTGGGGTAATAGAACACCTAAAATAAAACTGAAGTCTAAAACATGATAGTCTGTATCTAGTCTGCATCTAGTTTGCTTCTAGCCTAAAAGCCTCTACTGTCTGAAGAATCTGAATAAGGAGTTGATGAGACATGCCCCCAACTAACTCCAACTAATAAGCTAATTAATGAGATACTAGAAAATTATTTTGTCCTCGAAGAATGAGGACTCACTTCTACTCTGAATTTTGAAAGTGGAATCTACTGCTGATCTGGAACTCGTATCTCTGAACCTATGGTGTAACATGAAAAAAACACTATTGCACAAATGCGTCAGTACATATATACTGAGTATACATGTGAGGTAGGCTATATGCAAGGGTTTGTATGCATGAATAGTGCTAACTGACTGTCTAACATGAATGTGAGAACACATGCATAAATACATAACTGTAACTGAAAACTTGATTTTATGATTTCTGAGTCTGTATACTGATAACGTGACATGCTAGTAACTGATATGACTGATAACATAAAGGACTATATTTGTATAATGCTGATAACATGGGTGACTATATCTGAGTATAACTGATAACGTGGGTGACTGTAGCTGATAGTCCTGAATCTGATGGAACTATCTGAGTTTCATACTATATCTGAGATGACTGTGTCTAACAGTCCTGAAATCTGAAGAACTATCTGAGTTCTATTACTGAGACTGATTGACTGTATCTAATAGTCCTGATTCTGTAGCATGAAACTATGGGAAGTAGTATCTAACCGACATGCCCCAAATGTGCTATAATATATGAGTTGGGGTCCAATCTATGCCCTGATTGGAAGGGTGTCAATACCGCGTCACTAGTAAGGAAAATATGTGAGTAACCCTTAAATAAAAGGTAACTCTAGAAAGAACGGTGGGAACCCTCACATAACAGGTTAAGCCACCTCATCTACCCTCATATAGCAGGCTACGATGTCTAAACCTATGATGGCTACATAGTTCTGGAATGCAAGGATTGCTTCTAGGAATCACGTCCTCATATAACAGGTAAGTTCCCATCCCTGGGTTCACTCGGTGCTAATTCGTACTCCCATCTGAATAGACACTGAACGTCGCTAACGGAATACTACAGATATCTGACAACTGACTGTGTCATGAGATCATGGAGATTTTTCCTGAGTCATAAGACTATCTGAAGTCTAAGATTTCATATCTTGACTGAGAGTATCATGAAAACATGACATGGATCTTGGCACACAACTAATATTTTGGGTACAAGTACCCCCAGGACTGGATGGAAGGAAACTGATATAGCATGATTTACTTAAAGACTTGACTATCATCATAATACATACTATATTCATCGGAGAGTTTCATCAAACATGTAATAGGCATGAACTTGTACATACATGGGGATTTCATGATATCATGCTAGTTAGAAAATATTCCTTTATCTAGGCATTTATTCAAACATATGACATGCATGGTACATGTAAACATCATTATTCAATTCTAATTTCATCATTCAAGGGTGTAAATCTTAGGGTTGCATGAATCTATAGCTATGGTAATTAAACCAACATAGAAACTATCAACAATCATTGAGTAGAATCCAATTTCATATTTATCAAACATGAACATGAGCAGCCAAAACATGAAAACATATAGAAAATCCATAACTTGAGTTTAGAAAAGGGATTCTTGAACTTCCTGGTTGAAAGGAGTCCATTAATGAACACTATGCATACCTTAGATCGTGATTTTGTAAAGATTGATGGTGATACCTTTTTGAATTTAAATCCCCAATAGAAACCCTAGTTTGTTCTTGAGATAAACTTGAGAGAAACTAATATGTTTTGGATGAAAAGTGGTTGATTCACATGTTAAAGGGATTATATAGGGGTAGGAAGTTTACCCTTTTAACCCTGGACACATCATTAAATTTTTTGTAAAATTTCCTGAGTTGGGCCCTTGGCGTGATGCGGCGTTATCGCGTCGTGTCACTGGAAATTAACAATTGAGAAACTGCACGATGGGGGGATGCATAGCTATTGCGTTGCCACCTTTTCTACTACCTGGAAGTTTGGCGCGACGCGCTAGTATCACAGAGCAATACTAGAATTTGACAATTTCCATTTGAGTTATCTCCGCGACGCGCTGAAGGCTCAGGTCAAACACTGCCTCACTAAAATGCTCTAAATCTTCGTCCGGGGGTCGGATTTGGGCAAATTATATATCGATGGTAAGCTTATTCAATTTACCATGTGATAGAAAGTGAAAATTATTGAAATACCACGTGTATGAGAATGAATTATTATTTCAAAGAAAGTCCTAACATCCTTGAGATAATTTTCAAGCTAAGAAAAAGCACGGGTATTACAACGAACCACCAGATTTGGAGGAGCCTTATCATCAAGAGGCAACACAAAGCTTGGAAGGAAGTGCTATAATTTTTTTCCTTCACCCAAATTTTTTCCTCTTGAGTGTTTTTTGAGGAAGATTTTTAATGAGACAGTAGTAGGTGCTTCTGGGAAAAATTTAGATTATCTTTCTTTCCTACTATGTATTGTCCAAACAGTTTTGGAAAGAAAATTGTATGTATAAAATATAGAATTTTCGAAAAATGTTTCACTTTCCTTTTGAAACAAAAATCCACCAATAACATTGCAGTAAAAATGAACAATCCTAAGTCTAAGTGGAATATGCTGTGAAAACTTGTAGATTAAAATCCCAATATATCAAGAATAACTTACTTTGAGCATCAAATGAGAAGGTGAGCCTAGAATTAAAGATCCAAACTCCTCACTTGATGACCTACAAAATCACCAAAATACGGGATAAGCTATAATTTTGAGGTCCCCCGTAATGATGGAAAATCTAGTGACTATTAAAGAGGTCAAGTAAAACTTTATAATTAGCGGACTGGGGATGCGACTTCTAGATGAGACGACAAACACAATATCCCTGTAGGAGGAATAAATCACATGAGGATCCTGGTTTAAAATTTTAATGGAAGAAAACAAAGGTAATTCCATTGTTCACTTGGTAGAAATCCTATCATTGGGTACTAATATTGTGAAATTTAAGTCCCAACAAAGAAGTCCATAGTTAGAAATTATCTAAATAAAGGACTCTCTTAAATGCTATGCTTCAAAGTTCCTCAGAGATGTCAAGACCTAGAAGTTCATTGATAAAAATACTGGGATCCCTCCACGAAATTTTAAGGTATATTAATAGTTAGACATAAAAGGACTTTAATCAGACAAAAAGTAAAGAATGCACTGACTTTACAGGATAATTGTATATAAGAACTGAACAAAAGAACCTATTAGTGACTATCATTGATCATCGAATGGAATAACCCAACACTTACTAAACCAGCTAGAATCATTAAGTAAAATATTCGTATGCAAAGTAGGCTAAGGTCATGATGCCTTGAGGAAATCTCCGTGAGGCAAATACTAATGCTTTTGAGGGATATATGTTCAACATAGTTGTGAAGTTAAAATGTTTGGTCTCTCTATTTACAAATAATACCAATTAATACTTTCAAGATAATAAATTGTGAAAGAAAATGGAAGATCACTCACTAAAAAGAAAATAAGCAAAAAAGACAAGATAATGCAGGAAAGACGTAAAAGCATAAGAAATTGTTGGTTTTTGGCTTTGAAATTAAAGAAATAAATGAGAAAGACTTAGAGAAAAAAATACTGCAATATTATTGTCAAAGAAAATTTTGATTAATAACTCAAAGACATATATTTATAACTAAATTTCTAATTAGACTTCAATTCAAATAAGCATAACTAATTTCTAATTCAAATAACAAAGTAAGTAATTCCTAAGTTTAAGGAACATTGAACTCTAATAATTTAAAACTACTAAAATTATCTACTCCTACTTTATTTCTGGGACATGTTTTCAATACTCCTCCTTGGATAAGAAATTGTAGATTACAGTCTCAGTTGATTTTGACCTCTTGAATAAATCTGTGAATTCATCTTTGGTCTTGCAAGGCTTGTGTGCATATTTTGTTGGATTAAATAAGAAACTTTTGTGTCTTATATCAATTTGTAAAATCTTATGATTAGTGGAATCAAATACTCGATAATATTTATCTTTGAATAATAATTTAAATTCTTCTTCCATTAGTTGACCAACACTTTACAAACTTTTATCAATATCGGGCACGTAAAAGACATCTGAAATTATTTTTGTACCTAAAATTTTTTTGAGTGCAACATTCCCTTTATCCTTCTATAGAAATATAGTCCCAATTCCTAATTCTATTTTTCTTCTTTTCCAAAGTCAGAAAAACTTTAAAAAGAGCTTTGTCATATGTCATGTGGTTTGTACAACCACTGTTAATCATCAAAAAATCAGCTTACTTGGTTGAAGAATATTTTGCCACAAATAAATGATCTTTTTTCTTCTTCTTTGGTGACTTGGCCATCTTCTTTATACTTTTGAGATTTGTTTTTACAAATCACCGCTTTATGGCAAAGTTGATTGCATATCTTACATTGTGCATCTATTCTTTTTCAACATTTAAATAGAGGATGAGCTATTTTGCTACAGTGCTGGCAAGGTAAGTAGTTTTTTCTTGAATTATTACCCTTTCTTTGCATCTTGTTATTGGAAGACAAAGCTTCTTTAATCATATCATCCTGTCTCATAAGCCTCCTTTGCTCTTGTCTGCAATGTATTTAACAATTCTTCCAAAGTAATCTTGGACAAGTCTTTCGTATTTTTCAAGGTAGTTATTGATACTTCATATGTTTTAGGCATATCAACAAGAATTATTTCAATAATACTTGAATCTTTAAATTTTGTGCCAAGCAATCTTACCTTGTTAACAATGTTAAGAAGTTGGTCTGAGAACTCTTTGACAATCTCATATTCCTTCATCTTTTGCAATTTGAATTTCCTTATTAGATTCAATATATTCATGCATCATATTCTTCCATTTCCTGTGTATTCTTTCTTTAGATAATCTCAAATTTCTTTTGCTGATTTAAGGGCCATAATTCTTGTGAAAATTATTGGAGAAATGCTAGCAAACAAAGTTTCTTTTGCCCTTGATTTTCTGATTTTATTTTCCTTTTAGCTTTTGATCTGGGACACCATGGGATTATTGGGAAGCGGAAGAACATCATAATCCCCCTCCATGATCTCCCAAAGATCTAAATTCTCAAGATAAGTCTCCATTATTACTGCCCAAAAAATGGTAATTCTCACATCAAAGATAGGAACAACTATTTGTGAAAAGTTATTTTCATAATTCATCTCTCTCACATATCCCTGAAGAAACTAGATCTAGATACCAATTGTTTGTTTTTGGCTTTGAAATTAAAGAAATAAAAAAGAAAGACTTGGAGAAAAAAATATAGCATGGTATTGTCAAAGGAAATTTTTATTAATAACTTAAAGACATACAATTATAGATAAATTTCTAACTAGACTTTAATTCAAATAAGGATAACTAATTTCTAATTCAAATAACAAAAGGATAACTAATTTCTCAGTCTAAGAAACATAGAACTCTAATAATTTAAAAATACTAAAATTATCTACTCCTACTTTATTTTTGATACATATTTTCAACAGAAATTCCTTCTTTATTACATTCAAAATGGGTTATAAATTTTAAAGTATATCCCCTATGATTGGTTCACAAATTACAAAACTAAAAATGGGTTACAAATTGCAAACTTAAGGTTCAAAAGCCCAAATTGGGCTATAAGGTAGTTAGGAGACAACCCTCCATCATTATCACATAGAACCTAGATCATGGAAAATTTATCAACATATTTTCATGTTGTTCCATTTTGCAGAAGTATTTGATAAATAACCACACTACTCGAGATGACCAAAACCTTATGTGGAGAGCATTCAAAAAGATCCAATATGGCAGAAGCCTAAAAAATAAGAAATGAGATTTCCTATGGAACCAACAAGGAGGGAAGCATGAGGTTAATCAAAAAGCTCAAGTAGTTTTGATATAACCCCTGTTTCCTAAAAGGATTCCTAAAGGACATGCCTATATGAACTTCCCGTGGCTAAGGAAGACCGATCAAGCTCAATCAGAATTTTGATCATTCTACCTTTGGACAATGGGATCCCTTAACAGTGCCTTAAGGATCTTAGATGTAAACTCATAACTTGAAGGATTTTTTTGGTAGGTTGAATGATCCAAGACCTAAAGATTTCTTAAGAGGAGATCGAGTGATCAGGTGAAGTGTCATCACCACTCTCTGCTTTGGCCTCACCCATAGTTTATCTTTTACGCTCATCAAAACCTTAGCTATGAGACTCCAAGCATGATGTGAAGGTTAATAAAAAGAATAGGTAAAAACTATAGAAAGAGAAAAGAATAAAACCAGAAGGCCCAAAGTGATAAGGGAAAGGCCACATAAAAAGTCTCTTTTTTTTCTCTACATTGTAGAATGTTTCAAAAAGGATGGGCAATCTATGCGTAGTGAAGGGCACAAGAAAGTAAGGCTAGTTTTATATTGGAAATCCTATTTAATGTGTGGGAAAAAAAGGTTGCTAATTTTCAATCCATGGATAGAAATTAATGCAGTTAGAGCATGATAAGATGATTCTTGAGAAATAAGCCACCTATTTTGTCTTGTGGTTCCCCTAGGAAAGATTATTCAGATTCCTAATGTAAAACTTATTTAACTTTTTTCTTTAAAGAAAGGGAGAGGAGGAAGAGATAAAAAATCTCTTCCATGTTATTTCAATCAAAGTACAAAGGTCTATAGTGGAGGTTTCACAATCAAAACCTAGAGATATGCATAAGTAAAAAGAAAACTTACAAAAACTATACTAGGTAAAAACCTGGACATCCAATAAGACTATGACTTAGTCCTCAAAGTCGAGGTTCAAACTATCATTGAACAGTTGGATCAACTAAAACTCCCATTTCAAGGAGGAGTGAGCACCCCTTCACCAAAATTAGTTGATTTGTAATGTCAACCATGGCTTGGGACTTGGAACTTTTATTGTCAAAATCATGACCACCCACACTAGAATTCTATAGAATTAGAATTCACTTGATAAAGGCATCATGATCCTTCTCTAAGTCAAGGAATTTTTCCCTAATCTTTGTCCTTTTTGTCACGATATCCTTTTCAAACATTAAATATCTTTCAGAGAAAACTTCTGAGCATCAGGGGTAAGAATATCTTTGACTAAAAAATGCACCCTGTACTTTCTATGTGGATGCTCTCTTTTAACTGAGATTTTTTCCTTTTAAGCTTCTTTATAATGTGGTTTTCGATGTGTTTTCACTATGCAAGGGTTTATTTTCTTCAAACCAATGATGATCTTCACATCGGTACCCCTCTCTTTCACTTGACACCACATCTCTCTTAGATCTTAGTGTCTTGATTTTGGAATTCCATTATGTTAAGACCTTAGTTAATAAATATTACTCCCAATAATAGTCAACTTTCAGTGTTCAGATTCATGCAAGAAGAGTTTTCAAGAATTAAGGACTCGACTCACTCCAGTTCTAGCATTACCAGCCGGTTTTGTAGTTTATTGTGATGCATCTTGAGTGGGTTTAGGTTGTGTCCTCATGAAGCATGGTAAGGTCATAGCCTACGCCTCCAGACAGCTTAAATCCCATGAGAAAAATTATCCTACTGATGATCTTGAATTAGCAGCCATAGTCTTTGCCTTAAAGATTTGGAGGCATTATCTCTATGGAGTTCATGTACACATCTTCACATATCATAAGAGCCTTCAATATGTCTTTTCTAAAAAAGATCTAAATATTAGTCAGAGAAAGTGGTTAGATCTCTTAAAAAATTATGACATAAGTGTCCTCTATCATCCGGGCAAGGCCAACGTCGTAGCCGATGCTCTCAGTAGACTTTCCATGGGTAGTATTTCTCATGTTTATAATAGTAAGAGGAAGTTAGTCCAGAAAGTCCACCAGCTTTCTAGACTAGTCGTTCACTTAGTCGACTCTTCAGAGGGCGATGTATGTGTTTAAATTAGTTCAGAATCATCTCTAGTTTCCGAGGTAAAAGAAAAGCAAGATAAGGATCCTAGCCTTGTAAAGCTAAAAGAGTCAGTTCAGAATTAGAAAATTGAGGTTTTCTCCCAAGGCGGAGATGGTATTCTTCGTTGTCAGGGTCGTCTTTATGTTTTAAGCGTAGATTACACAAGGAGCGAATTGTTGCAGAAGTGCATGGTTCGTGCTACTCTTTTCCTCCAGGGGCCACAAAGATGTACCGCGACTTGCCGGAAATCTATTGGTGGAGTGGGATGAATAGAGATATTGCAGAGTTTGTGGATAAGTGCTCTATATGTCAGCAATTTAAGATAGAGCATCAGAATCCTAGTGTTCCAATGTAAGAGTTCAGTATTCCTACTTTGAAGTGGGAAGTTGTGAACATGGACTTCATGATGGGTTTTCCTCGAACTCGTCGTCAACATAATTTAGTCTGGTTCATTGTAGAAAGAATAACCAAATCAGTTGTTTTCCTTCTATTTCATACCTCTTATTCAGCCGAGGATTACACGAAGCTCTACATTAAGGAGCTGGTCAGATTGTACGGTGTTTCGTTGACTATTATCTCAGACAGAGGTACCCAGTTCACCTCTCATTTTTGGAAAGCATTTCGAAAGGGTCTTGGTACCCAAGTTCATCTCCATATAGCCTTTCATCCTTAGACAGATGGTCAACCAGAAAGGACCATTCAGATGTTAGAAGATATGATAAAGGCATGTGCAATTGATTTCAAGGGAAGTTGGGATGGCCACTTGCCTTTGATTGAGTTTGCATACAATAATAGCTATCGTTCCAGTATTCATATGGCTCCATTCAAAGCACTCTATGGTAGGAGATGTAGATCTCCAAGTGGTTGGTTCGAAGTTAGTGAGGCCTCAGTCATAGGTCCTGACTTGGTATTCGACGCTTTAGGGAAAGTCCAGTTCATCAGAGAAAGACTCAGAGCCGACAGAAGTCTTATGCAACTATTGGTCTACCTCAATATCTCTCGTATGAAGGGAGAGATACTGTGTGGGAATATACTGGGTTGTTGTTATTGTTGGACTACTGTCACTATCCTCGATGTAAAGCTGGACTTATTGGCTATATATAGTACTGTCATCTGATATTACATCTAGCCCTAGGCTGGGAAGTAAGGGGATTTGGCATAACTTAAGGGCCTACAAACCTCACAGGGATTTCTGTCATTCCATAGGGACTTTAATGGAAGACTAAGAAGGTGCACCTGCTTTATTCTAGTAGCGGTATGTGAACCACCCCCCATAAGGACTGTGGGATACTGACAAATAGAGTAATCCTTTTCAATATTCTCCAAATCTTAAAATAATCTCGTGACTTTAGAATAAACCGTGTTAGGGGTTTTCACCCTCAAAGTCAGGGACTAACCCCTTGACTTCATAGAGTTTTATCAAAAGAGACAACTATGAGGGAAAATCCTTTTTCCTTCTCAATGAATTAACTTAGTATATTCATCTTGTTTTCTTAAAGATATTAAGGCTAAACTTTAGAACATGGTCTATCACAACCTCAAAAAGGGTAGAAAGTCGACTGCAAGGTTCTCGACAAAGATTGGCAACGACAATTAGGGGTAGAAAAAACACCAAACCAAATGTCAAGTATGGGGGAAATACCTACAAAGATTAAAAGATACCATAATTTTTTTCTTTCCTTACAAACTGACTAGATAAATGTGACCATGATCGACTAAAAATTCTAGGAGCATTCAGGATTTTTGTAACCTAAGAGCAAAATTCCTTGACCTAGTGGAGAAAGAGAAGGCCCATGATTGATGTCATCGAGGTGCTACAAAAATCTCTAGGAAGGTAAGACATTTACGATAAAGCAGTTAGCCCAACCTTGGTGGTTGGGGTAGTTAGTTAGAAGAGACCTACTTGTACGGCTCGGTAATTATACTATCCTTCATTGGGATAAACAAGGGAAGAATAAGATGAATAGATGTGTCAAGCATAACATCCTTCTAGTTAAAACAAACAATACAAAGAGGCAAGTGACAACTCTCCAAACCCCTTTATCGAGTCGCCCTAAATACAACTGAAAGGCATTATAGAATGATATGATTACCTCAATTATATGATCACTGAGGCCCATACTAAATGGATAAGCTTAGATAAAAGAGTAGCTAGGTCTTAATGTCATGATAATGTTGAATGTGTGGGGATCTTTCACTAGGAATATATCAAGAGGCCATCTGCAATCCCTCTAGACTATGGCTAAATCAATTACTTTCACAAACCTAACTTGTTATGGGTTTGTCTTTCCCATTAGGGTAACAACACGCTAGATCATTGAAGTCATCATCAAGAGGATATATGTTGGGGAAGATTTCATTGATGGTTGGTGTGGAAGGATTTGACTTTTTTTTCTTTGCTGCTCAACCATTGTTCAAGATAATTTTCTTTACTTCTCATTGAATGAAATAGCTTTCTTATCATTCAAGTATGTAATTTACTTACTCTTTATTCTGCTTTGACAGTAGTCTAGAAAAAATTTGTGATAATCTCGAGGCCAACAGTACTTTTTTCAGATATGTTTAGATTTATTGCCTTTATTTTGTTTATTTCTTTTACACTGCCTTTTAACTCTTTTCATCATCACTATATAATCAAACTACTAGTAAAATAGACCAAACCTAAGGTTCATATATTGGCCGGGAAGTCCTATCCTAAAGCATCATTTTCCAAAACAGTGTCTTTGTACATTTGATCGACCAATAGGTTGAACAAATTTGCCTTAAGAGCATCCAAATTGTGAAGAATAACAGTTCTAATATCTTGGATAACCAAGCGAGCATCTCACCATCTCCAAGGGGTTACAAGCACAACCTTTTTTGTTCCAATCAACGTAGGTAGAATAGGTCCTCCCATCCTTAGGTCTTTTCCAACAAACTCCTTAGTCCACAATGTAATGCTCCAGATGTTTCACAAAGTGCATAACTCCCCCCAAAAAATATTAGTTCCTACTCTTAAGAAACTACAAAGTAATTTTCCTGAATCATTCTTATTTAGTACTCCTATTAATTAATACTCTATCTTTGCATCGTATTAGTATCTCTTCATAATAAAGGTCCAAATAAACAAATAGCTACACCTTAATGCCCCCGTCTCAAAATAGTTGGCAAGTTTATGTTTGGCGCAATTCTCAAGGAAAAAATAATTAGGAGTGTTATTTGACTAATATATTCCTTATTAATTATTTATTTACATGCCTCTTAATTCTAAATAATTATTTGTAAGGATAAAGTTGGAAGAAAATAATCAATGTTATCTTAATCTGGTAAATTGATAAGTATTTTTTGTAAACATAACAACTATTTTGAGATGGAGGAAGTAATTTTTTTAAAATACCAACAGCTTTAGATCATTCATTTTTAATAAGAATGATAAGTGAAATGATACAGGGGGAGTATGTTTTAGGTATCCTGCTTACCTGCTTTTGGATATAGCTTTTAATTAGGATGATACTAAATTAATTTAGAGGGAGTAAGTTTTTGTGTCTCCCGCTTACCTATTTCTATAGCTTTATAGACACCATGAGTTTGTAATATTAGTTGCCTTTATGTCCTCCATAAATTGATAATTTTAATCACTATACTATTTACTACCTATTAACAATCTTATTTATTTTTATAGTACTCCCCCATATAGTATAATAAGCAATAAGGAGCATTGTTGGATGACCCACTACATCATCGTGCAACTTAGGCTCTACGTGTTACGAAGTTGTACTTGTTGAAAGCTTACATGAAAAGAAGACTGGTCCTCGGTAGAACTTTAAGAAAAATAGAGATTTTCCATAAAAGACAATAGAATTCCATAGAAGGTACTTGGAATATTCTAGGCATGAAGTGAGTTTTAGAAAAGAGACTGTAACACTCCGTATTTCCCTAGCATAATCTAAGTCCTAGTGCATGAGTATTCATATATAAAATTTCTGAAACAATCATTATTTTTCATTTTAGAGCCTTCCATTACATAGGAAATTGAATTACCTTTCCAACGATATAAAATTCACCCAAATTCGATAACCGGCTAAGAAGTTATGACGATTTTAAGTTACAGTCATTAAACACCATCATTTTACCCATGAGCGCATTGTGGATAGAGTCAAAATAGAAATTGTCAATTTCTATTGAGGTATCACAATTTTGACGCATCGTGCCATAGGCCAATTTGTCATTTTCCAGTGTTGAAGCGCGATGCCACTGCGTCGCGGAGAACTTCCAACCCCAATCAGTGAAGGACCATGATTTCCCCGCATTGTGCCACAGACCAGTTTCCCATTTGTCAGTTTCTAGTGACACGGCGTGAAAGCGCCGTGTCGCGCCAAGGGCCCAAATCAATTTTTTTTTTATGAAAATCTAATATTTCATCCAGGGTTAAAACAATCTTATCCCATTATTTTAATCTGCCCAGATGGAATACTTAAGCCCTAAAAATGTTTTAAAAGTTCATTCTTTAATAATTTTCCCAAAAATTCAAGAGCGTTATCTCTAAATTACAAACCCTAGCTCTCAAGAAACCAAGAGCAATCTCAAGAATTCATCCAAGAACTTTAAGAAATTCATCCGTTAAGGTATGTTAGATATTCATCCATGGAGCTAAAGTAACCTTTCCAATTATAAAGTTATGATCTTTTAAGTTATTTGATTTTAAATCATGATTTCATCCATTAATCTCCATGAACTTTGATTTAATACCATGTTTTAATGAGGTTATTGTTGTTATTCGATTCCTCATGTTTTAGTGTTATCATTTGTTGAATTAAATCATGACTTAGTGTTTTCCATGATAATTTCATGTCAATTATGCCGCTCCTTTAGTAATTCTATGATTATTTTAAACCATGAACTATAAGTGTTTGATAAAATGCCTACAAGAGCAATTAATTTAATAAGAGTCTTCATGCTATGTCCTTCAATGTTTTAGTGTCATGCTACTACTATTGTTTTAAGTCCTGGGGGTGTTGAATACCCGAAACCATAGTTGTTTACTTAATGTTGTCTCACTATCTTCAGAATAACTTTAGATTATATCATGAGCATTATCAAAATAGTCAGTTAAACTCCGAATAGTCTAGCATTTCAATGTCATTCAGTTGGGAGTAGGATTTAGCACCAAGCAAGTGTAAGGATAACGGCTTCCCCATCAGTTAGGCAGAATCATTAGTAGCAGTCCCTATACTCTGGAACTACGTAGCCAGCGTAGTCTATGAGTAGTCACTCTCCAGATTAGGCTTGACTATCTTGTAGGGGTCACGTGTCAGTTCAGGCTTGATACCCTTAGTTCTTTGGACATTATATCAGTTTAGTAGATCCACACAGCCAGCATTATTACCCGTGGAAAGGTGTTAACACCCTTCCAATTAGGGTTATAGGTTGGACCCCGATTAGCTCAGATTGGGGAATATCGATTAGATGATACCTCCCATAGTCTCAGATACAGTCTCAGTCACAGTTCCAGTTCAGTTCTTCAGTCTTAGTATTTCTTTACCAAAGCATACACATTTCAGTTATTCTCAGTATTTCAGTTTGTAGATTTTATCCAGTTCATGTCATATGCTTGGTCATGCATCCTTAGTGTCTACAGATTTTCATGTATTTTCAGTATTTTATAGACTTTCATGCATGTTCCATATTTACAGATTTTATGTTCTCTATTTAGTATTTCATACTTTACATGTATATTTAGATAGATCATTACTCCTATTCATGAAACCTTGCATGTTAGTCTACCTCATTTAGCATACCAGTATATTCAAAGTACTGATCACATATATTTTTTCTGCACTATGATGTCTCATATCATAAGTGCTGACGCTCAATTTCTGGATCGCACTTACTCCCTCAGATTCTCAGCAGTACAATAGCAGTGGTGAGTCTTCATCACCCGAGGACATACTATCCTATTTCATGTCTTTATTTCAATAGTCAGTAAAGTTAGTAGGGGCTTGTCCCATCAACTCTTAGTCAATCAGTCTTAGAGGATTTTCAGATATTACAGTCAGTTAGTTGTTAAGTTTATCAGTACTTTATCAGATTCAGACAGTTATTTTCCTAGATTTATATTTCAGTTTGAATTCAGATATTTAAAACGTTATTGCAATTCAGTTATTCTTTTGCAATTCATGATTATATTATTCAATGCTCCCAGTAGGTACTAGCTTATGGGTTAGCTTATGGTCCATCGGGACTGTAAGAACCGTGTAATGACTAGGGGGTAGTCTCGGCTTGTTACAAACTTGGTATCAGAGCCTAAGGTTTTAAAGTGTCCTAGGAAGTCTGAAAGCCGTGTTGAGTAGAGTCTTTTGTATGGGTGTTTAGCGTGCCACACTTATTGACAAGAGGCTAAAAGGCATTTAGGAAAAAGTTTCCCTTCTTTCAGTATTCATATCGTGCGAGTGAGCATGAGATCAAGTTAAACTCTCTGTCTAATCCCCTTCGTCCTTCTATTTACAGAACATGCCTCCTAAGAAGAACAAAAGAAGCACAGGAACTCAGCCAGCCCCTCAGCCTGTTTAGGCAGATCCTCTGGACGAGCATGTCTCTCACACAGAATTCAGGGCTGCGTTCACTACTCTAGTAAACTCTGTAGAAGCACAGAATGAATGGCCAACCACTGTTCCGGCCAACCCACTGGCCTATGCTTCTGCAACTAAAATTTGGGATTTCACCCAGATAAATCCTCCTTCTTTCACGGTATCCAAGTCTATGGAGGATCCACAAGAATTCTTAGTTATGGTTCAGGAGGTCACGGATGCTATAGGGGTGACATCTAGTCCAAGTGCTGAGTTGGTTGCGTATCAATTGCAGGATGTAGACGATACTTGGTTTAAGCAGTGGAAAGTTAATAGAGGTGTTGATGCAGGGCCTATAGAATGGGAAGAGTTTGCCACGACTTTCTTGGAATGATTCTTTCCATTGAAGTTGAGAGAGGCCAAAGTGTTAGAGTTCATTAATTTAAGGCAAGGTATCATGAGTGTGAGGGAGTATTATCTCATGTTCACTCAGTTAGATAGATATGTTTCTCATGTGGTAGCTGACAGTAGGTCCCAGATTATTAAGTTTGTGTCTGGCATATTTGATAGTGTGGTCAAAGAGTGTAGGACGACAATTCTTATTAGTGAGATGAACTTATCTAGGCTGATGGTCCATGCTCAACATATTGAGGATCAAAATATGAAGGAGAGGGAGAGAAGAAACAAGAAAGTTAGGACGGGTAGTTTTAATTTCATTCAGCCAAAGTCAGAAGGTGGTAATCGTCCTCAGTTTCATCAGAGGTCTTCAGCCCCAGTACATTCTTCAGCCAGTCCCCCAGTACCCAAATTTAGAAATGACAATAGGGATAGGGCACCAGGCTCTAAGTCCCAGGTCAGTGTTAGTAGTGCTCATACAACTCCTTTATGTCAGAAGTGTGGCAGAAACCATCAGAGTGAGTGCAAAGCATGCAGTGATGTATGCTTCAGGTGTGGCTAGCCAGACCATCATCGTTGGGAGTGTTTGGTGGTTTCTCAGAATGGTAGTGATGTGCGCCAACAGGGCCAGTCCCATCAGTCATCAGTTCCATCCGATTTCCCAACCAAACAGGGTGCTGCTTCCAGTGCTACCAGTGGTCAGCGTCCGAACAAATTATATGCTCTTCAATCCCACCAAGATTTGAAAAATTCTCCTGACGTAGTTACTGGTACGTTACAGGTCTTTCACTTACATTTTTATGTTTTACTAGATCCTAGAGCTTCTCTTTCTTTTGTAACTCCATATATAGCTGTCAATTTTTTAGTTGATAACGCTCAAACTACAGCTCTCGTAAGAGTGTAAGCGGTCGTTGTCAAATGTAGAACCCAACTGGGTTGGGTGTCGAATCCCACAGGGAATACTTGGTCACTAAGTATGCAACGATTAGTAGACTGTTGATCGAAAATTCTACGAAAAAGGGGGGATTTAATTGTAGCATGAATTAAGAGTATCAAAGTAACAAAGAAAAACGGAATGTTTAGTAGGTTTTAATCAATGAGAATTGTAAGTTAGGGTTATGTCCACCTTATGAGTTTTACGTATCTATTGGCTATGAATTATGCGGAATTCAGACATGCATGCGCTTATAGAGATTCGTATTCTATGGTAAATCCTAGTGTCTTTCGACCATCAAGGATTATATCACTTTAACTCTTTTGAGCTTAAAGCGTATACTAATGGTACGAATTCTCCAAGAGGTTAATCCAGTTACGACACTAACTTTTAAACAGGGGTTGGTAGCCCTATTTCCTTGTCATTCTCTCTTTTCCAGACATGTAACTTTTCTTTCGAAAAAGTTAATGCTATACTGGCATATTCTATATGTTTGCAACCACAAGAATTCAATTAAGATGAAGAGAGTAATGATATAAGCAGCATACGTATCAAGAATTCACAAACTCATAGCAATAGATAGTATCTCATAAGGCTTCCATAACCCTAACAGAGAAGTTTAGCTACTCATAATTGTGAAGGAAAACCACGAGGATATCATCATACCAAAGCAATAACAATATCACGATAAGGAAGTATTGGCGTCACTTGTGGCGTGAATTCCTTGCTAGTAGCGTTTCTCTTGTCGTGAAAATTAAAAGTTGAATGAAAAAGACTTGAATTAATGAATGAGTGAATAATAAAAAGCTTCGAATTAATTGATAATTGAATGCTGAAAAATTCAGCAAAATAGGGTTTTTATAACATCCTTGTCCTAGTCCTATTGAAATAGGGTTTTTATCCTTGTCCTGGTCCTACTGGGTTACTGCATACTTGTCCTAATCCTACTAAGTTACTGCTGATCCCCCAAGTCTTTAGAAAAGTTTTTTTTGCCCGGAACAAGTTCTCCAGGCATCACTTTCAGTCCACAAGCTTCCAGAAGCTGCCTTCCTTCTTACGTGAAGTTTCCTTTGGCGTCCAACAGTCCATAAAATGCTGAAATCTTCATCATAAATGCCTGAAATCTTGCTAATCACGTTGGTTAGCTCACTTACAGGAAAATGGACTAAAAGTAAAGGAATTATATATTTTGTCCTTAAAACTTAGCTAAAATATGGGTAAATTAAGGTGCTTTAGGCGTGTAAATACACCTAACATCAACACCCCACACTTAAAGCTTTGTTCGTCCTCGAACAAAATATCATGTCCATATAAACATCTACTTAGGGTTTCACAGTAACAACACAAAATATTCATCAAGACAGGCACAACAATTATTAACAAAGAGTAGTTTTCTAATCACTTCTAAAAACAATTCAACCTCCAACATAGACTCGGGATGATTGTTAATTCGTATTCAATAGTTAAGGCACAAAGAATCATACAAGACTACCCAAAACTCATCAACCATGTGTGTCTCACAATATATCACCCATAATTACTCACAAGTATTTCATTTTTCAAAACATGGGTATAAGATTATCCTTGCTCTCACTGTCACAAAGAATTCATATGTTGCAACTGATGACCATAGGCTTGCCCTTAGTGTAATGCTCTACTAATATCAGAATGTTAAGCTTAGGATCAAATAGGTCTTTGCAGGTTGTAATGTAGGCTAAGGGACGGGTAGGACTATTTTGTCCAGAAATAGTGACTAAGTTCCCTAAGCGCTTTAATACATCACATTATGCCATTTACACTTTCTTTCAAACGACCTTTCTACTTTCTTTTAATCTACCACCCCTTCTCACCTCTTTTGTTATTCAATTTTAAATAGAATCAACTTTGTATTTTTCTTTTTCATTTCATTTTTCATCATTTTTTTTTATTTTTTATTTTTTATAACACACCTCTATAATAGTCATTCTTTTTCATAACAAATTCAAGTACCAATTCACTTTAAGGCATCACTCTCACCCAATTTCCTTTTATTTTGTCACACGACTTTACAATTTAAAGCTCTTAGGAATTTGGATCAAATTATGGTCTTGAGAAAAAATAGATTAGGCTACATATGAGGCTGTCAAAGAAAATTGCTAAAGGCTCAAAGGAGGTTAACTAAGATAATGTCCATGGGTAGGTAAAAGGAAGATAAACAAATATAGGCTGTCAAAGAAATGCCTAAATCATCTCCTAAACTCACACTCTTTATTTCGCTTTACACACACACCATGCAAGTTCTAGCATCAGTCACAACACAGAATATACTATATCCTTACACACACAAGGCACATGGTCAACTTTATTGGGAGCAGTATAGACTCTTGACCCAACAGATGAATGAGTTAAACCCCACAATTATCACACAGTGAGTCACATGTAGAGCCTAAATGTATCAATATTAATGATTTAGCACAAACTCTTGTTAGACTACCATGCCGTCTATCAGAACAATTTCATGCAAAATATAAAAAAAATTAAAATTAAACTAAATAATTACGACTAATTAAAACAAACAAAAACTAGAATAAATGCAAATGCAGACAAAGAAGTATAGCATACAAATACCAGCACCCCACACTTAGACGGGACACACTGCCTTCAGTGGAAAACAAATAAGAAGAACCTGATTAGTCAGACTCATCCTCTATGTATGGGGCCATACCCCCTGCATCGGAATCATCATTAGAGTCGTCATCATCAGAGTTCTCCTCCACGTTGGAGTCTGGCATTCTTCGATCATCATCGGTTGGCATGTCGTCATCAAGAGGTTCCTCAAAATATACACCTACTCCACACATAGCCCTCGCATGCTCATTCATTGGGTAGTCATAATCCAATTGTTGGAGCTCTGCAGCAGTTGGAACACAAGCCCCGCTCATCATGGTAAACCTCGTCATGCCATATAAATGACGGAAGAAGCTTTCGTCGCGAGCATGTCTTTCTGCAGTGGTTAGGTTGACGCCATGCATGGATTCAACATCTTTAACCTTTGTGAGGTCAACCTTCTTTGGGTTGTGTGGAAGCTTATGATCTGCAGGTTCCTCTTCGATGTCTTCCTTTCTCAATATCCCAGTCAACAGATTGCCAAAGCTGAAGTGGGACCTCTTGTGCAGCCTGGCCTTACGCATTGAAGATCGAATAATCGCCCCAATGTTGATGGGGATATTCGTCATCAAAGCGTACACCAAGCACACTCTATCACGTGTGATATTTGTGTACTGTGACCCTGGAATCAGGCAAAAATTGACTATTTGCAACCATATCCGAGCTTCTCTGTTCAAGGAGGCATACAGGAAGGTATTGTGCCGACCGGTATCCTTGTGACGACTCCACCGTGCCATTGATCTTGTTCCGCATAGTGTGTGTCTGATTTCCCTGTATGGAGGTCTGCGATAAAGCTCCTTGAGCGGTGATGGATCCACAGATGGAAGACCCAGAAAAGAGTTGAACAACTCCGCATTCAGTTGCAAGACTTGGCCCCGAATCTTCACTTCACTTCCGGTAGTCTTTGGGGACCAATTGGCATAGAATTCTCGCGTTAGATCAAGATTGCATTCTCCCATATCTTGGAAAATGAAATCAAGATGTAGTGCCATGATTTTATCCAAAATACGGGGTTCTTTCTTTGCTACGCTCTCCTTTTGTATCAACTCCACATGAACATATTTTTTTACTTTATTGTTCTTGTACCACTCCATTCCTTCCTCCTCTAGGACCCATTTTATCCCGTACATGCGTTGAGGTATTTGCAGTGAGGAGGATTCAACTTGCTCTTTTCTTCCCCTTTTCTGGCCTTTCTGTGAGGTAGATGCTTTTTCTTTTCCGGGTCGAATTTTTGGTGACATTGTACCTGCGATTAAAATAATAGTCATGTTAGCTTCATCTAGGTAGATACAATCGACAAACAAACAGTAGTGGTACCACCCCACACTTAATTTGTTGTGACAAACTAATTAAGTGAAAGATGTCGATTACTCAGACTTTATTGATATACGTTTAGGTGTTATGTTCCAACAATATAATCAGTGCAGTCATACTTTTCTTGTCATCTTAACTATCTTTTTTTTATTCTATTTCATGAAATTTTGGCAATACTTTCATGTTTGGATTGATGTACCTTTTGAGAAAGACTACTACATAGAGATTGAATCAAGTTATGGCATTAGAAATAATCACAACATCGTATGTTTGTAGTCAACCATGATTTTCATCTCGATGAACAAGTCATTCGAACATGTAACCTTTATAGTTACAAGATTATGCAATTTTCTTGACCATGTCAATTCCGCAAAAGTGTGATAGTGTATCAAAATCAAATTCAGGTTGGAACCAAGTCTAGAACATCCTTACATATTCTTTTACTCACTTAGTTGTATCACAACAAATCAACCATATTCAAATCACCAACACTACTTCAAGATTTAACAATTTATTATAGGCGTAGTGGTGTAGTACTTTACGGAATATAAAAGAAGAGCAATGAAGTACTTACTTGGTTGATGGCCTCGGAAGATGTTCTTGCAAAGTTAAAAGAGCAAAAAGAAATTTTTTGAGAGATTTTGGAGAGGTAGGCGGCGCTTAGGTTGAGTTTGCAATGAAATTTTGTTCTAAGACTAAGGTTCTATTTATAGGATAAGCTTGGGTCGGTTTTTGACCCATTTGGAATCGGATTAGGAGACCAAGAAGTGAGCATAGGCGACGCCTAATGCATTGCCTATGCTTGGCATAGGCGGCGCCTTTTGCAAAGACTAGTTGAGCATAGGCGGCGCCTATGCTATGGCATTGTTAGGCATAGGCGGCTCCTATTCCATGGCATTCTAGATTCAGAGACAAAAGGCTTTTTCATAGGCGGCGCCTATGCTATGGCATTGTTAGGCATAGGCGGCGCCTATGCTATGGCATTGTTAGGCATAGGCTGCCTCTATGCCATGGCATTCTAGATTCAGAGAGCTTAGTCCATAGCATAGACCTTGCTTTGTTTTTTGCCTAGATTTTCATAGGCAATGCCTAACTCATAGCCTTTTGCTTCTTCATTCCCAACTTACTGAAACATGCAATACCTTAAAATCAAAATTTGAAACCAATCTTCTCCTTTACACCTCTTGCACCTACACTTACTCAAAAACAACAAAAACGATTAGAACGATGGGTTGCCTCCCATCAAGCGCCTTAGTTTTGGTTGTGGCTCGACTCTTCTTTTTTGGATTTTTTTATTTAACAAAAACAAACTCTTAGTAAAACAATAAAAAATGAAAAACGATGGGTTGCCTCCCATCTAGCGCTTGATTTATTGTCGCGGCACGACATAGTTACCTCGAGTACTTAGATTTCGTCGAGATATTTGGTGCATCATTTTTTGAATGGATTCAGACGACGCTGATGCTTAATTGTGGGCATGCAATCTTCTTCGAGATGCATCTTATGCATACATATCCCAGGTGGGATACCAATTATATCATCAATAGACCAACCAATAGCTCTCTTGTACCTCTTCAGAGCAGAGATGAGAGCCTCTACGTGTTGTTCACCTAAATCAGCCGCAACACTCACCGGAAGTGTATTTCCACTTCCCAAAAATGCATACCTTAGGTGACTGGGGAGCTCTTTCGATTCTAGCGCTGGTATCTCTTCAATGGAAGTCTTCGCTGTTGGTGAAGGTCGATTCCTAAGATCAAGGTCCAGCTTCTTAGTAGCATGAGAATAGGACTTTATTCCTGTTAAAGAACGAACGGTTTCTTCTTGTTCTTCAGCCTCCTCACGTTCAAAATTCAGTAGCACATCAGATAGTGACTCAACAGTAAGATGCTTCTCTACAGATAATTATTTATCATACTCATAATAAACATCATCTACAGAGAACACATTCATATCGCTGGGATGCTTTATTGCTTTGCATACATCAAAACGGACCACTTTATCATTCATCTGAAATAAAAGCTCATTAGCTCTTAAGTCGATAAGCTCACTTCCAGTTGCGAGGAAAGGGCATCCCAAGATTATGGGAACTTCATAATCCACCTCGCAATCCAAAATAACAAAGTCTGCAGGAAAGATGAAGGTGGAAACCTTCACCAACACATCATTCAAGATACCCACAGGTCGTTTTACCGACCTATCTGCCATCACGAGCCGCATATTGGTTGGTATAGGGTCACCCAACCCCAACTTTCTGTACACGGATAGCGGCATCAAATTGATGCTATCTCCCAAATCGCACAACGCCTTAGCAAAATCTAACGATCCAATCGTCCAAGGAATAGTGAAAGAACCAGGATCTGCCTTTTTCTGAACTAGCGATCTTGTAGCGATTGCACTGCAATGATGAACATTATCTGTTAGCTCATAGCTTACTTCCCACTTCTTTGTCAAAAGGCCCTTCATGAATTTAGCGTATCCGGGCATCTGCTCTAGCGCTTCCACCAAAGGAACATTAATAGTCAGCTGCTTCAACATAGTCATGAATTTACTGAACCTGGTATCATCAGCTTTCTTCTTCAGTCTCTGCGGAAAAGGTGGTGGTGGAAGGGGGAATTGTTTTCTCCACCACTTCCTTTTTATCTTGCTTCCGATTATCAACCTTTTTAGGAGTGTCGTCAGCCTTCTTCTTCAGTCTCTGAGGAAAAGGTGGTGGTGGAAGGGGAATAGTTTTCTCCATCACTTTCTTTTTACCTTGCTTCCAACTATCAATCTTTTCAACATGCAGACGTCTAGGGGTGACGTCATGAACACACTCTTCAGCTTCTTCGTACTCTTCACATTTTGTATCAATAACATTATCCGCTATATCATCAACTACCTGCTTGCCTTTAGATGGATTTTCAAACACTTTACCACTTCGGGTAGTAATAGCCATACACGATCCATCATTCATCGGATTTTGCACTGTGTCGCTAGGTAGTGTTCCAGCTTTTCTTTGATTGAATGTCGCTGATAATTGACTCAATTGTTTCTCCAGCTACTTTATTGCAGTAGAATGCGAGTCAACCAATTGATTTATTGATGACAAATCATTCTTTACCTCAGTAACGCCCATGTTGGT
The DNA here is from genome assembly GCA_030864215.1 of Capsicum pubescens. Lineage (NCBI taxonomy): Eukaryota > Viridiplantae > Streptophyta > Magnoliopsida > Solanales > Solanaceae > Capsicum > Capsicum pubescens. The sequence continues at coordinate 222,581,761 of CM061540.1, read as the reverse complement.
TGCCTCCACTCCTTTCAACTGCTTAGCCATCATATCTTCCATGGACATCTTCCCAGAGCCAGACGCCACAGCCTCACGATTTCCAAGAGGAACGTACAAACCACTCCTGTCGGTTTTATTCTTCCAACCACCTTGATCGCGGTCCTTGTATCCAGATTTATCATAATAGTTCCGACCTTGGTTTCCTTGGGCATGTCCTCGGAAACCCCCCTGATTATTCAAGTAGTTCGCTTCTTCCTCAGAGTCGAATTCATCTCTTCCCTGTGATACAACGGCCTTAACCTTTTCGGTCTTCCCTGATAATAAGTGCTTGGTAAGAAGATCCATCTGCGTTTTCATGTGAGCCATATCTTGGTCACGTTTCTCTTGTCTACGCCTCTGCTCTGCAGTCAAGACAATAGATACGGTAGATCTTGCTACCTCAGAATCCCTGGTATGCCAAGATCTACTCTACTTTGTCATACGATCTAGCATATCACTTGCCTCAAGAAAAGTAAGGTCCATGAATGACCCACCTGCAGCATTATCAACCACTGGCTTTGTCACTGAGTTCAAATCCTTGTATAATATCTCCATCAAGTGGACATTGGTCATATGATGATTTGGGCACCGCATAAGCTTCTTCTTGAACCTCTCCTATGTTTCGTGGAGAGATTCAGTTGGAAGCTGTCGAAAATTTCTTATCTCATCTCATAATTGGGCTCTTTTGGATGGCGTAAAGAATTTTTCTAGGAAAGCGTCTTTCAATTGCCTCCAATTTGTAATAGAATTAGGAGTTAGCCCGTTCAGCCATAGAGTTGCCTCCCCAGACAGAGACAATGGAAATAAGCGCAGCCGAATTGCATTCTGCCCAACTCCTGGATTGTCAAACGACTTGCATGTTGAAATAAAATTGGCCAGATGCATATTCGGATCATCGCCTGCAAGTCCACCAAATAAACCTTTGAGCTGCAATAGATGAATCATGGTGCTAGTGATATTGAACTTGGATCCAGGTGCCAAGGGCGGAGGAATAATAGCTCTTGTGGCACCAGCTCCGTCTAGATCGTCATCATCATCATCGAAAGGCATCTGCATAGCTCAGCGTTCAGGCCTAAATCTGGCTTGACGATCTCTTCTGTTTGCAGGTGTCGCCACTTCAGCATCACGCCTAGGGTTTAGTAACTCATCATCACCCAGGTCCTCATCATCAGGTTTTTATTGCTCGCCCAGGGTGATCAATATTCTATTGATGTACTTGGGCAGCGGCCAACACAGCTAGTCTAGCCTGCTCCTGTTGAGCAACCCTTCTTTCAATGTCACGTTGCGCCTCCATTGTGCCAATACAATGTGGTTCAGGATTGATAGGTAATAACGGTTGTCCTGAACTTCGAATTTTTGGCATGCACCGAATAAAACCTGAATAAAGCAAAAACAACAACTAAAAGTAAAATCTGAGAATTTTCGACCAAAGGGTCTAGTAACTATCACAAACTTAGTTGACAACCGTATTCCCCGGCAGCGGCGCCAAAATTTGATAACGCTCAAACTACAACTCTCGTAAGAGTGTAAGCGGTCATTGTCAAATATAGAACCCAACTGGGTTGGGTGTCGAATCCCACAAGGAATACTTGGTCACTAAGTATGCAACGATTAGTAGACTGTTGATAAAAAATTCAACGAAAAAGGGGGGATTTAATTATAGCGTAAATTAAGAGTATCAAAGTAACAAAGAAAAATGGAATGTTTACTAGATTTTAATCAATGAGAATTGTAAGTTAGTGTTATGTCCACCTTATGAGTTTTACGTATCTATTGGCTATGAGTTATGAAAAATTCAGACATGTATGCGCTTATAGAGATTTGTATTCTATGGTAAATCCTAGTGTGTTTCGACCATCAAGGATTATATCACTTTAACTCTTTCGAGCTTAAAGCGTATACTAATGGTACGAATTCTCCAAGAGGTTAATCCAGTTACGGCACTAACTTTTAAACAGGGGTTGGTAGCCCTATTTCCTTGTCATTCTCTCTTTTCCAGACATGTAACTTTTCTTTCGAACAAGTTAATGTTATACTGGCGTATTCTATATGTTTGCAACCACAAAAATTCAACTAAGATGAAGAGAGTAATGATATAAGCAACATACGTATCAAGAATTCACAAACTCATAGCAATAGATAGTATCTCATAAGGCTTCCATAACCCTAACAGAGATGTTTAGCTACTCATAATTGTGAAGAAAAACCACGAGGATATCATCATACCAAAGCAATAACAATATCACGATAAGGAAGTATTGGCGTCACTTGTGGCGTGAATTCCTTGCTAGTAGCGTTTCTCTTGTCGTGAAAATTAAAAGTCGAATGAAAAAGACTTGAATTAATGAATGAGTGAATAATAAAATGCTTCGAATTAATTGATAATTGAATGCTGAAAAATTCAGCAAAAGAGGGTTTTTATAACATCCTTGTCCTAGTCCTATTGAAATAGGGTTTTTATCCTTGTCCTAGTCCTACTGGGTTACTGCATACTTGTCCTAATCCTACTAAGTTACTGCTGATCCCCCAAGTCTTTAGAAATGTTGTTTTTTCCCGGGACAAGTTCTACATGCATCACTTTCAGTCCACAAGCTTCCAGAAGCTGCCTTTCTTCTTACGTGAAGTTTCCTTTGGCGTCCAACAGTCCATAAAATGCTGAAATCTTCATCATAAATGCCTGAAATCTTGCTAATCATGTTGGTTATCTCACTTACAGGAAAATGGACTAAAAGTAAAGGAATTAAATATTTTGTCCTTAAAACATAGCTAAAATATGGGTAAATTAAGGTCCTTTAGGCATGTAAATACGCCTAACATCAGGAGTCAGTCTTGAAACTCTTGAAGATCCCTTTTCAGTGTCTACCCCAGTAGGTCTTTCCATTGTAGCTAGGTAGGTATACAGGAACTATCCGATCACAATATCTTAAAAAGTTACCTCAGTTGATCTCATAGAATTAGAGATGACAGATTTTGACATCATTCTCGGAATGGATTGGCTCCACTCATGTTATGCCTCAATTGTTTGTAGAAATAGAATAGTTCATTTTCATTTTCCAAATGAACCAATCCTTGAATGGAGGGGTAGTTCTATAGCTCTTAGGGGTCAGTTGATTTCGTACCTTAGAGCCAGAAAGATGATATCGAAGGGGTGTATTTACCATTTCGTGCGAGTCAAAGACTCTAACTCATAAACTCCTACTCTTGAGTCATTCCCAGTGGTAAAAGAATTCTTGGACATGTTTCCTGAAAATCTTCTCGGAGTTGCTCCCAAAAGGGAAATCAACATCGGAATAGACCTTCTTTCAGATACTCAGCGTATATGTATTCTGCGTTATATAATGGCTCCAGCTGAACTTAAAGTGTTGAAAGAAAAGTTAAATGATCTCCTAGATAAGGGATTCATTAGGACCAACGTCTCTCTGTGGGGCGCACCTATTCTATTCATATATAAGAAAGATGGTTCTCTCAAAATGTGCATAGACTACTGTCAGTTGAACAAGGTCACAGTCAAGAATAAATATCCATTTCCTAGAATCAACGATTTGTTTGACCAACTTTAGGGTGTCAATTAATTTTCCAAGATAGACCTCAGATCAGGCTATCATCAGCTTAGAGTTAGAGAATGTGATATTCCAAAAATAATTTTCCGAACTAGGTACGGTCACTTCAAATTTCTAGTTGTGTCCGTTGGTCTAACGAATTCCCTAGAAGCCTTCATGGACTTGATGAATTTAGTGTTCAAGAAGTACTTGGACATGTTCATTATAGTCTTTATTGATGACATCCTTGTTTACTCCCGTAGAGAAAATAAGTATGCAGACCACCTCAGAGTAGTGTTTCAGACTCTTAGAGCTCATCAGTTGTTCGCTAAATTCAATAAGTGTGAATTTTGGATATGATCAGTAGCTTTCCTTAGCCATATTATTTCTGGTGATGTCATTAGAGTTTATCTTCAAAAGACAAAAGCGGTGAGAAACTGGCCTAGACCCATCTCTCCTTCAGATATCAAGAGTTTCTTAGGTTTAGCTGGCTATTACCATTGGTTTGTTGAAGGTTTTATTCTATTTCATCCCCCATGTCCAGGTTGACTTATAATAAAGTTATATTTCAGTTGTAAGATTCATGCGAGAAGAGTTTTCAGGAGTTAAAGACTCGACTCACCTCAGCCCCAGTTCTTAGCCTACCAAATGGTTCAGATATTTTTTTCGTGTGCTATGATGCATCCAGAGTAGGTTTGGGTTATGTCCTCATGCATAGTGGTAAGTTCATAGGTTACGCCTCCAGACAAGTTAAGCCTCATGAGAAAAATTATCCGACTCATGATCATGAGCTAGTAGATGTAGTGTTTTCCTTAAAGATTTGGAGGCATTACTTGTATAGGGTGCATGTAGATGTGTTCAAAAATCACAAAAGCCTTTAGTATTTGTTCATTAAAAAAAATTGAATTTGCGTAAGAGAAGATGGTTAGAGCTATTGAAGGATTATGACATAAGTGTTCTGTATCATTCGGGAAATGCCAATGTAATAGTTGATGCTCTCAGTAGAATGTCTATGGGTAGTTTATCTTATGTTGAGGATATTAAGAAGAATTTAGCTCAGTAAGTCCATCAATTTGCCTGACTAGGGGTCCATTTACTCGATTCAGTAGAAAGTTGTGTATGGGTTCAGAGTAGCTTAGAGTCATCTGTAATTTTTGAGGTGATGGAAACGTAGGATACAGATCCTAGTCTAGTTAAGTTGAAAGAATAAATTAGAGATCAGAAAGTGGAGAATTTCTCCCAAGGGGGAGATGGTGTTTTGCGTTGTCAGGGTAGATTGTGTGTGGCTGGTGTAGATGAGTTGAGGCAACGAATTTTTGCAGAAACGCATGGTGCCCGTTGCTCTATTCATCCAGGTTCAACTAAGATGTACTGTAATTTGCGAGAGATCTATTGGTGGAGTGGGATGTAGAGAGATATTACAGAGTTTGTAGCTAAGCACTCTATATGCCAGCAAGTTATGATTGAGCACCAGAAACTTAGTGGGTCTATGCAAGAGTTCAGTATTCCCATATGGAAATAGGAGGAAGTGAACATGGACTTTTTGACAGGTTTGCCTTGTATCCGTCGTCAGCATGACTCTATTTAGGTTATCGTAGATAGGATGATCAAATCAACTCATTTCTTTCTAGTCCAAATCTTTTACTCAGCCGAGGACTATGCCAATTTCTATCTCAGAGAGTTTGTTAGGTTGCATGGCGTTCCCTTATCTATCATCTCAGATAGAGGTATTCAATTTACCTCTTACTTCTGGAAAGCATTCCAAAAGGGTCTTGGTACCCAAGTCCACCTCAGTATAACCTTCCACCCTCAGACAGACGGTCAAGAAGAAAGGACCATTCAGACACTTGAGGATATGCTGAAAGCATACGTTATTGATTTTAAAGGTAGTTGGGATGACCATTTGCCTTTGATTGAATTCACATACAATAACAACTATCATTCCAGTATCTGTATGGCTCTATTTGACACTCTCTATGGTAGGAGACGTAGATTTCTAATTGGTTAGTTTGAAGTAGGTGACGCTGCAGTAGTAGGGCCTAACTTAGTGTTTATGCTTTGAAAAAGGTTCAGTTGATCAGAGAAAGACTTCAGGCTTCCCAGAGCCGACAAAAATCATATGCATATGTGAGTAGAAAGGACCTTGAGTTTGAGGTCGGTAATATTGTGT